>OU830607.1:0-2500000 GCA_917563865.1 Phyllotreta cruciferae | reverse complement strand
TAAGTATCGACACTAAATTAATAAACACCCTGTATATTCCTGTATAATGCATCAGGTATGCAAACCCGGCTTTTCAGTACATCAAGCATTATTTAATTTGATAACAGCGAATTCGCAAAAAGTGTCGCTTTCCCCAAAACCCTCCGGGACACATATCGTTGGAATAAATACGATGCGCTTTGTGCAATATTAAAATCATAATTAATTTTATTACATTGCGGACACGTTAAGCCGGATATGCCCCTACGCCGTATACAATTACCGCAGCCGGTGATTCTTTTATAATGGAAATACAAAGGTCCAATTACCGCCGGCGCGGGGCTTTTTGAAGCTCCATAAATGAATAATCGAAACGGCTATAATTGACGGCACTCCTCCGTCACGAACTAAAACAAACCGATGGCACCGCAATTGCTCGTCAATTTTTTTCATCGAAATTTGCTCGCGCAAGTTCCCTATATAATATACGAGTTCAGATGCAAAAATTCTAATTAATGCAGATACAAGCCATATATTTGAAAAATAAACTTTTATCACACCAAAGAACACTAAAAAAATATATTTAAAAGACAGAAATAAGGATTAATTAATTACTTACAAGACACTTGACTGTAATAGCTTATGATAATTACAAATTCGCGTTAAATTATGCAGCCGCGTTCATTTGTCAAAGTTTATAACACTCACTTACCGGAGCATTTATATCGGGGCCGAATATTCCGGCGGCATCAGCCGGAGCATTTGGGCCGTTTGGGCAATTAATGCGACTTATGATCAAATTTGTACCCACCGAAGGCGCTTGATATTCCAATGCCAGTGGCGCAGTTACTTTAATAACATCCATTACGGTTAAGGTAACGCAGCCCGTAATGACGCACTATTAATTTGCTCCATTGAACCCTCTGCTGAACATCCGATGCGATTAATATTATTGGTTCGATTAATTTCCGGTTGACGCGATATTTTTCATATAGTACAGATCATAAATATACAATAATCCTACGGGTAATTAGTAATTATTCCATGCAGTTATGTTACCAATATTGAGCTTCAATAAACGTACCTAGAGAAATTATTTGCTTTGATATCTTGCTAGTAAATATTGAATTCATGCATGCTCTCATAAGTAGGTTATCTAAATGATGTTTCGTGTGCATTAAAATTCGAATCGAAGCGATCGTTAAATACAATTAAGTGCGAATTAGACACGCGAACATTACCTAAATATTAATTAATGATTGTCACTCCGGCGTTGCAAATTCGCGAACTCTTGCGAATCTCGTTTACATTTATTAAATTAATGAGTAGACCGAGTCGGAAAGTTTCCCGGGATGGTTTTCTTGTTATTGGGAAATAACTCTCGCGGATTTCGTAATTTGCAAGTCCCGAATTTTTACACTGAATAATTTCGCCGGAATAAATGTACAAAATATATCCGAAGATGTTTTGTGGAAATTGAATTATTAAGATAAATAATTCAGCGTTTGGTTGTGTTTCCAGCAGTAGGTAATCAAACGACCATAGTTTTAAGAGATGTTCTTTATTTATTAAAAAGTCTTTATTGTGTTAGTGTTTTTAGTCAGGTTTGGAGCGAATTTTAAGCGCTCCTTTGAAGTACTGATCTGATGCAATTGAAATACCAGTGGAAAACCGTCCCGTTTACCAGCTTTTAACGAGTCACTGTACTGCGGTCGGAATCGGAACATTATAAATGGGCAACCTCCCGTACAATACATTAAGCTTAACGCCCCGAACATGATAGTTGGTCATGATAAAGGGAAACGCAGCGAGCGCTGGAAATCGATGTTTCACGTTTGTCGCTTAATGGTCGGAATGGGTCAGTGGATCCATTTTACCGGCTAATAGCACGTGTCGTGGATTTTGATTTTCGCTACAGTTTTGTGTTCCAATGCAAATATATTCGCGCCGATATTTTCATTAAAATTTCCGGACCGGAGCACGCGGAGCGGAGAAATCGAATTTCGGGCCGCTGCCAGCTTGGTTTTCAATTAGTTCATTCGGGTAATGTGATGCGTTAATGGAGTTCGATGTACATACCTCAATTGCGTTTTTTGCTTATGTACACGAGCGCAATAAAAATTCATTTCTAATTTATTCGCGCCACTCGGGGCGCCTGACTTTAACTCTGGCATAGCGGCAAAACTATAATGGAGAAGACCACGATGTGAGATACGCGGATTTCGGCAAAAGATACGATTAGAAATGATTTATTAGAGCTCAAAACCGTTTTCAGTTGCTCAAAATGTGTTATAATTAAAAAGTTATAGACATTTGAAATTTAAAAATTTCGGGTTTTGACTCGTAACTTATCCCAATCATAAACCACTCACTTGTTGTATAGTAAATAGTATGAATTTTCGAACGCAGTAACAAAGAATACACAAACGAACAAAAATCAAACTGTCATTTGTCAGATTTTTCTGAAAAATGCACAAAACAAATTACACGAATTGCAGTTCGGCACAAAACACTTTACTGATAATATTGACGTTGACAAGAATGTTGTCAAATAAATTTTTCTGGACCATTATTTGTGTTTTTAACACGAAAATCGGTTACAATTTATACAGATGAAGATGTTATTTCTATATTAATATATCGAATTATCCATTAGGTAATGGAAGAAATGGATAATTCAGACAATGTATATTGCAATAAATATACAAAAAACGCACATTTTGCGGAGTAAAGAAGAGTAATAGGAAACGTGGCAAACTTGCTAAATGTGACTTTTCTTTGCAACTCTCGCTTTGATTGGAGCAGAGTGTATGACGATTGTGTGACGTTTTTCAAACTTTAAAAATTAATTGCGGCCTTATTTGGCCACAGAAAAAAATAAAAATTTCATTACGCGCCTTCTTAGAGCACACGGTTTTGAAAAAAAAATTTAAAAAAAAGTCGTGGTCTTCTCCATTGGGATGCTCGTCGATTTCGGTTCGATTTTCGCAGACGCATAAAGTCACGAACAGCCGGTAAAATTAAAACTTTAGCGTAGAGTCGGCCGTAAGCCGCGAGGGTAGGAGTTTTACGAGCCGGTCTCAGGTGTCTCCGCGGTAGTCAAATAAATTGGAATGGGATACCCATAGATTGTTAATTTACCTTAGAGAGCAACTTACCAGCCGCGAAAGAAATGACTTTTCGATAGAATGAGTAATTCGAACGGTTTACCGCGCGACCGAATTTATTTATTGATCGTTGGGTAAATTGAAAATTACGAGCTGTAAGATCAAGGGAGGTTTTTGTCACTGCCTATTGGTGCTGTTTTTTGTATCCAAACTGATGAAATATTGTAATATTTTTCCATTTATTTTAGTAAACAAAACATCCACCGGCCACAAACCACCCCTATTTTGAGCAATATATTGTAAACAATTCGCAACCAGTCCATTTCCGAACGGTCCTCGCCATAACCGGGTTATACCGGGCGCACAAGTCCGAAGAAACTTTTCAATGCGATTAGAGTTGTAAATCGCCATTCAACTTCCACCCGACGTATTCGAGCAATATTCTTGTTCCGAATGAGAAATTCAATTTAGAGGAGGCCCCGTTTCATAAACACAACAGTTATGTTTACTTTAAAACTTAAGTTCCGACGAATTAGCGACGAACGGACGAAAACGGGAAATTGGATTGGGCAATTTAAGTATTTCGAGTTGGGTATGTTGTGTGCTTGCGATAAACGAATGAGCTTTAAACTACCGGATGTTGTTTAATGGAGTAAAATAATATATGCACCTAAATCTAAAGTCAATCAAGTGAAGAAATAATTTAATTCCTATGTACGAGTACACACTTGCTTTAATTTTATTGATTAAAATACACTATTGAAAATTGTTTCCATTCATTTCCACAGTTCTCCTTTATTTCCTAAAAAACTTTTAACTTTTAATAGCTTCAAAATTCAAGGAGGTTGTTGGACCATTTGATTATTTTTCATCACATTTCATCTCAATTTTTATCACTCCCACTCGATATTCATTCCAATTTTACTCTAATTATATGGGTGCAGGTTTATAACGTTTAAATATAACTAAATGAAATATTAAAGGTCATGCATGTTTGTTAGGTAAATTGTTGAATATTAATCTAATAATAAATGAACTTAATTGAATAAATTCTACTAATTAATAAATAATATTTATTAATATACGTTATCCGTTGTTTACCATCATTTAAATGTATGCTATTTGCATTAATTTATGCATGTTTAAATCGTTTTTTGGAGCGTTTGGTTAAATCTGCACTAACAATGGATTCGAATTTCAGCCAGTTTGGCTCATGCACCCGACTAACGGCTTCTTAGACACAATGGGACATTGGCAAAGAGCCAGAACTGCATTTACTCTTCGAATATTTATAGTTCTGGCTCGTTTTTGCTATCTAGTTATGAAATACGATCCGTAGGTGACGATGGTTTTTTTACCAAGCTCTTAACGTTCGCCCGGAATGAATATTTCCTCGGGAAATGCTTGGAATATTTTTAGGAAATGCATTAGAGTTCGTTAAACGCGTTATATACCATCTATATACCATATATTCTTCTATTATTACCACTTTAATTTCGCGAACAAACAATGATGTTTCCTTACAGTACGTACATTTTTCCAATTTCTTTTTGTTTATCGGCCATACGGTGGAAAATAAAACTAACGATTAATTAAGTAGAGTGCCCATTTGTCAACATGCATACTCTTTTATTTACTTAACCGGAGGCTCTTGTCGGGAAAATCTTCCCTCCGGCTCAACGTACAGCTAAGTATTGTCGATGCTTTGATTTATTAGACTTCCCTTACAATAGATTTTCATTATTTATCCCAAAGGTACGGGCTACAAAACAGATTAACGCTGAGATTGATTGATAAGCTATAAATGTAGATTATGCCGGAAATCTCTCTTTGTTATTTATTGCTGTTTGGTTTCGCCCCGTTTTTTCCCTTTGTTTCTCTCGCGCCGGCTTGTCAAATATTTGCTGCCCTATTTCGAAAATTGGCCAGCTCGGAATTATTCAATCGAACAATGAAATTGTTGTTCGTATTAAAGTTGATTGCCACCCCAAATTTTCAAGTTCTATGTATGTTCGTGCAAAATGATGGTGATGCAGAGTGGATTTTCCACTCGCTAGGCGTTATGGCGTCCGTAAAAAACCAACCCCGGGTCATATCTTCGCAGAGGTAAATTCTCGTTACTGGAAAAGGCGCTGGAACACTTCAACCTTTTTTGCAATTTTATTCCTTCTGTGGCCCGACAGGACCTTCTGCTGGCGCCCCATTTTCCCGAGGAAAGCCGCTCGCATGCATCCGAACACTTGTTGAAATTTATTTTCAATTCTGCCACTTCGGGCGTGTTACGTGGCGCGCCTCAAGGAGACTTTGCTATATTTGTGTTGTTGGATTCGAGAAGAATGTTCTGTAATAGTTTCCGCGCAAACATGCCACGTACGCATCGATTTTTTTTACTGGAAAATAAACCTCTGTTTCTTTCGTTGCGCTGTAATTGGGCGCGTTGCTTAATAAATCATCGGGTTCTTAATTAGGGTGTTTCGTTTTCATTTTTTCCGCCGCTCTGGAAACCCCGACGCAAGCTAATTTCTGGAAAATTTTCGCCGAGATTCAGCATTTATTTACTCGCTTTTTTCACCCATAAAGGGATGTTGCCATATTCTACTATAAATAATTTCAACAAGAAGAATTATTAACATAGGAAACACCCTGTATATAAACTATATGAGTATCAATTTATCAGCATTTCCAATTCCTTGGTGGGATGTTAAATTTATCGGTGCTGCTCCACAAGCACAGTGAAATGGTATTAAAAAAGGCGCACCTAAACACTATTTACTACCGGCTGGAGATTGCTCGCAGCCGAAGCTTATTAAGTTAGAAGTGTTGTTAAGCGGCGTAGGGGCGGGATCGCTTCCAGAAATAAACTGTTGGATGCCAAGGAAATAAGCGGCGTCAAAGGAGCCGAGCCGAAGGAATCGGGAAAATCGCGCGAAGAACGGGAAATGGAGCGGAGGAACGTGCTCGAAGGCGGAATTCGACGTGCGGGCCATTTGGGGCACGTGTAAAACGATTTCCGGGTATGTAAATTGCGATATTATCAACGTATCAGCGGCGATAAAAAATTTAATTTCGGCCGGATTTTTCGCCGGGATAAGCGGTTTTTGAAAACGGCTGTTGAATTCGATTAATTCTGGAAAAACTGATTGTTTTCATTGCTTCCATCTCGTTGATATTATCTGTACTTGTCTCGAACGAGAACTGTTGAATACTCACTCGCAGGAAATTGAGCTAGCTAAGATACGTGATTCCTCGCCAGATACTTTGGCTTTCCCTTCGGCAAATCCGTAAGGATTTAATTCAGGTTTTTCCCCGAATGTACTTGATGAATGTTCGAACTGTAGCATCATTAACATTATGAAAAATCAATCTAGTGATTGGATACACCACCCAACCAAATTGGACGCTCGACGAGCACTGCAAGGAAACTTCTCCAGCGACTTCATCTGTAAAATCCGGCCTAATTGGAGCGAGTAAAGGATTGAAAATCGCTTTATTAGGACCGGCGAGCGTCCGAGCCGGTGACAACTCCAATCCAATCGATGGCACTCGACACGGGCGCGACGAAAGCGCGCGAAAAGAAAACGGCTGGGTACACAGAGAAGAGCGCCGTCGAGTATTTATCCGCTCAAACAACCCCGAGTCCTCCTCGGAGTTTGAGAAAATGTCGATACACTTCTGCGATAATAGAGTTCGATAACAATTTAGAGTGCCAATTGAAATTTTAAGCGCCAGTTAAAAATTCATCTCGAGCGAAAACTCCGAAGAAGAATGCAAATATTTGCGCTTTATAACGATATGGTGCTTACTTTTCGATGGCTTAAGTAGATATAGATAGTCGTTTTCTATTTGGGATTCGCTGTTTGAGAATAATGCGGAAAATATTTATACTAGAGATGATAGTTCAATTAAAAATATGAAGGGTTTTCGGGGCAATTTAAGCTTCTGAGTGAACGTGGAGGAAAAATGATGTTTCCACGTTTCCTTAGAACAACAACAAGCCATTTCCACGTCTCCAGGCGCGTTATTGCCGCTCGCATTTTCACCTCGTTAATAATTCCAGCATCTGGAACTCCATTCGGCGTCGATCAAGCGTTTGAATCGAGATATCGATCGGCTGGCGGGCAATTAAGGCGGAAAAAAAGCGCGTAAACGCCGATGAATTAAGCACTCGGTGAATTTGCGAGGTCGATTGGATTCGTTCCGTATCATCGTCGTCGCTCTGTTGCGTAAAGGGCCACTTTACATTGCATCCTTGTCGTCCGTCCGGCCCTTTGATCTTCCCTTGCGACCCTACACCGGCGCCAGATGGAGTGTATTTCCTCTCGCCGTCCGTCAATATTTTATGAAAAATTCCGATAGAAAATGCAGCGGTGCGGCATCAAGATGAGAATGATGTTTCTCGTTGAGGGGAAGCCGCATTATAGGAGGTTCAAAAAATTTGAAGCTTAATTATTCAAGAATATGCTGTCGAAATTTCAAAGCAAAATTAGCATTCGTTTAGATTTTATGAGCATAGAACTGAGTTTATCTCGAAATGTAATGAACTGATAATTATGAAAATTGATTCTTTATAAAATTACGAATTTTATGAACCAACTTGTGAGATGATTGTTTGAAATATAAATAAAATGATGTCAAAATTTGATTGAATTCCAAATAATTCTTCCCACCCAAATCCTGAAAAATCAGAGTCAAACAGCCTCCTAATGTGGTTATGTTAGGTAAATGGAAATTTTGATTTAATTAGATTATTCATTGGAAGTTAGTTTTTTAAATGTTGCATATATACAGTGATTATTGCGAAAAATATCCCACTAACTTTAAATTGGCAAAATAAAGCTTATAAATAAGCCTCGTTTAAATCGAAAATTCATAGCGGATGCGACTGGATAATTTCGATTTTTGCTACAATAACGGCAGCAATAAAATCGGAAACGTAGTTAATTAGTTAACCTAGTACGATCATTAATAAAGCCGTTAAATTTGCTTTGAAATTTTGCCAGATTTGCGCTAATATACAAAAACGCGGTTTTTTAATGCTGCATTATCAGAAATTAGCATACTAATTGAATTTGTTTCCCGTTTTTGCGTAATAACTGTAGTAATAAAATAGAGAATATTGCAGCTATAATAAACTATAAATTCGCATTATCACCATCAACTTTTAAAGTTTAATTTAGTTTTTCGATTAAGAGTAAAAAAGTAAATGAAGGATTCATCGATTATTTTATTTAAATGGAAGATATGATAAATAAAAAGGCTTCAATTGAAAGCAAATTATTTTGAAAAAAAATTATACCTAATCCTAAAAATTTCAAAAGGGAAAAATATTTTCAAAATTCATTATTAAGAAGTATTTGAACATACTCTAAGCACATGTAAGTCCATTTTCAACTGTTTGCCTTTCAGAGCCACCTAAATTCAAAATTTTGTGATTTTTGAGTGGCTGTATAGCCTTTATTATGAGACCAAAGTACCAGGTATGAGCCCTTTTTGTAATCAGCTCATCGAGTAGAATCTTAAAAAGCAAAAATATACAGGGTGACCCATTTAATAAAATTGTCGAAGACGCCATATCTCGAATAAAGATAACGTCACAAATATGGATTGTATGTCAAACAGTTCCTTTGTTCAAAACAAAATCGACGTGTCAGAGGAAATTTTCGAAAAACTCTCAATTACAGAAATGATGAATTTATTGGTAACTTTTGAAAGCAGTGTAAAACCACCCTGTATTAGGAAGACAGTCATTATAACAGCGGCGATTTCGATTAGCAGCCCGTCGAATTCCCGCCAATAATCCCCTTCCGGTAAATACCTGCGGGACGGATAAATACGAAACGAAATGATCGGAAAAAATCCGCAGCCACGTCGGCATTATATCGTCACCCTTCTCCTTAACGACCACGTGCCCGGAACGCGAAAATCCGCGAATCCCGCCGTCCCGACCGGCCTGCACCTTGGAGCGTCGCGACGCGCCAGCCATCCTGCCGTACCGCGCCGCGCCGCCCTCCTCCGGAAGGGCAGGGGCAGGGACGGGGCCGTTACTGAAATAGCTGCAGCGCCCCCTTACCCCCGATCGATGGCACCGACCGGGCTAAAAATAGCCCGTCGTGCCCCACATACGGTCCGCATACACCCGGAAAGTGGGTTACCCGATGACATTGACTCTAGGACGCACACGGGGCCAGTGGCGGCGCCGCGGGGGACGCCCGGCGCCCGGGGGTTGACTTGCCACCGGGATAAATGGACGAGCTTGCAAGATTAATGCTGTATAATTTCGTTACGACACGCCGAATTGCCTAGAAATTATTTTCACGACTGGAACGTTTTGCTGAGAGATTTTTAGTGGTTTGCTTCAGCACAAAGAGTACTTAATTTTTTTATTAAAGGGTGCCCATTACATATAACAACATATAACATAATTTTAATATGTTTTTTATGTTTTTTTCCATCAAGAAACTTATGTTAAAAAAAAATCCCAAAAAATTGGTAGTTGAAAATTATAGTATACTTTGTAATGCCATAACAATTCCGAGTGGGTTATGTCCCCCTTTACCATCTTTTATCTACGTGCTTGCGTTTCTTAGGGTTTTTATTACACATTGCGCAAAAGTTTCGTTCATTCAGGATCCTTTTAAGTAATAAATGCACAGAAACCGGGAAAATGTATTACTGTCTTTATAGTTAGATTTTGATAGTAAAAAAGGGTATAATTTTTTTACTCAGAGAAACATAAAAAATAAGCATAAAACAAAATGAGAATTTTCTACTTCTTCTTACTTAAAAGAAGACGTTTTGGACGTTTACGGTTTTATTGCAATTTTTCGCGATTTTTAGATGGGGTTTTTTCATTATTTTAGATGACCTTTGAAGATTCTAAAAATTTCAAACAAAGTTTTCTGGCAAATTCATTTGATTTTTTAAGGATGTTAAAGGTTATACCTCATCAAATATCTAAATACTTTATTATTTTTAGAATATAAATTTGGTCCACCTAAGTGGAAAACTGTGAATTTCACCACGCTGATCATGCTGATGATGCTATTAATAACTGGAATAACTAATAAAACAATTAGATATTTATATGGGAAATTCAAAAAAGTGAAAATATGTGATTAGTGATTTCAAACAAAACCAATTCCATCGGAAAATATCCGAAAACAGAGTAATTCGGATATGAAATAAATGGTTTTGGTGCTGTGATATTTAATTCAATTGAGTTTAAAATGCTACATTTCGAAAAGCGTAAATTATAATTTTCCAACGACGTACAGCTGTGTTTAATTAAATCGAAAATATTTTGCGTTATTCCAAATAAATGCATCTGCAACGAATACGCGGAATATATCCGTAATCGAAAAATAGCAAAAACCTTTGAATTTCTGAGGAAAATCTGAACCGAAATCGATTCCTGTGTTCTTTCGATACTTCGGAACAATATCAAATAATGCTACATCTGCTTTCAAATGTGATGGATTGAATACTTTACTTTTACGTGCAAAACTTTATATCACTTATTTTATTTTTGATGGATCGAGAAATGTTTGATTTAGAATATCAAACTCACACGTATACATTCAAGATGTCTAGTTTTGAATTGTTTATTACTCACCTTTTTATCCTACTACCAGAAAATTTATCCAAACAAAACGTGTAATTTTTAGCAGATAAATTATATTTAATTTTCCAGAATTCTAATTTGTTTTCCATAGGAAGACACGGTTTTATCTGCACATTTTGACTATATCCAAACAATGAATAAATTTCATACAATAGCGGACTTACCTAGCGGTGTAAGAGAAAATAGAAATTCAAATTAGATTCGTGCAATCATGTTGTTGTTATTAGCATTTTTATCGAAAATCTTGTATGGGAGTGTGTTTACAATGATTGAGGTAGAAATTTCAATTTAATCCAACACGGCTTCAAAAATGCAATACAAAATACATCCTCTGTGATTACAGATACCTTAAAATATTATAATAATGAAGTAACTTAGGCTCAATAAAGTTTGCTTTACACAAGTTTGGAAAAGGCATTTTTTTACCGATTACTTAGAAAAATGTCGTCAAATTTCCTTAATACATATTTCTACATTGTCCTCTTGCTGGGTTAAAAAAACTTCGCCCAAACCCATGCATATAAATGGGGTGTACGAATTTTATTTCGTAAAGTTTCAGAGGAAAGTTATAATGGCTCTTTCTACGATTACGGCCGTTATTATTTCTGTCCGAAAGAAAACAAAGTTCTCCAGCGACATTACGCTTTTCATCGAACCTTGAATCCCATTATTTATACGCGGCGCAGGAACGCTAATCGATTAAATCGCGAATTTAGCCTTTACACCTAATGGAGCTTCAAAAAAACTTCGCTGATGTTACTACATACTTCGTTAATCGCGCGATTATGCGGAAGAGAATTCCGATAAGGAATTTCCCGTTGAAATGCTCATTGCAGTTTTAATGAGTACTAACTTAATTCATTACATATCATCTGGTTTATTATAAGAAAATCTACTCCAATCGTTCATGAACTGAATAAATCAGGAGTTATGTTTAGGAGACGACTGTTAACTGTAATCCCCGTCATACTAAATAAGCAGTACAGACTTGTAACTCAACACTACTAAATTAACAATAGGTGTATTCGATGTATCAGATTGAGCTTAATTTCTCCTTGTTATATATAATTCGGCTCAGTTGTGATAGGATTACGAGCGATATACATACTTCGGATTAATTAGGCTAATGAAGCCGCTCTCGGGAGGGTTTTTTACAATTTACCGACAGGTAGTAAATTTATGTACCTAATGCATGCACCTGTTAATTACACGAAATTGCACCTACATATATTTCGAAATTAAAAATATTCTAAATATTTAAAACGTCGATCTGCACTCGATTAATTTAATGGTATAGGTAATTTAAATAAATTTGTTGCGTTGACGCTAAATTAATTGGTACAGGTAATTGAATATTCGATTATTTAGTGTAAATATAATTTTATTATACGCATAAAATGGATACGTTTAATTAGGTATACAATGAAACGTTCATAAATCTTTCTGTATGCAAAGAAATAAAGGAGTCGAGGGGCCACTTTTGATTCGGGAAAACGGCCGTATCGCGTTCGTTCCGAAATTCTGGGATGGGCATTTATTTGATTATACAGCACCTATCACGTTCATCCCGTTCGCGTTATGACTGTTCGGCGGAAGCGTCCGAGCCGGGGGCCATATACCGAAAACCCATAAAACAAATATTCCTAGCCGAATAAACATTTCGCCGTACTTCCCGGCATTTTCCAACAAATTGTTCTAAAAGTAACATTGTACCGAAACCGAAACGACCAGCTTCTGTGTGATCCCCGAAATGGCCCTGGGCTAGGTAAATGGAAATAAAATATCGCAGAAAAACAACCAACGATTTCAAAATTTGTAAAATTTTGTGTACACATAAAATACTTTTATACCAGCTGCAATCCTGTGTAATCCAAAAATTACTCCTGTAAATTAATTTATAATAGAAGGAAAAGTTTCTGTAAATATTTATTCTTGGAGCTTTAGATTAGATCCTAGATAGCATTTTAAAGATCGGGCCTCTAACTCTCTGTCTTACAAAATGGTTTCGAAACAAAAATCATCAGGACCAACTATTCCTGTGCTATATAATCCTGCGCAATTAAGTCGTACGCCCAGGCCAGAAGATAATCGCCGGTTGCCAATCTTGCTGCAAAACAACAAAAACAACTTGTAGTTTGCACACTTAGGTCGCCCGCTCGTAAAATCTCCTTTTTTTGTGGCTTTTATTGTGGTTTTTTTTCGGCAGTATTATTGCGAAATCCCGCCAATACCCCGGATGAGATAATTGATTTTCTGGGTCTGGAATCTTATTGTCTTTTTTATCGCTGCGTTATTTTATGTGCGGAACCGGAGTAAACTGTACATTAGTCGCTTTTAGTCGAGTCAAAAGAACTTTATATAACGTACAAATCCACAATAATTGTTTCAGTTTATGTACGGTATGGCATAAGAAAGGAAACCTGTAGGAGTCTATTAGGATTAATTTTGTTTGGCTTGTTTTATAGACGGTAATAATTGATCATACATTAAGGCTGAAAGTAGATTGGTGTTGTATTTAATGGACTATTTTCAGAATATAGGTGACAAAAATAATGTACGATATATGTGAGTATATAGTAAATATACTTATATAAGTATATAGGGGAAGAAATATAGAAAGTGAAAACATGAATCGTAAAAAATGTTTACAATTTGGACGTGGATTCGAAATAAATTGCGAATGATACGCGACTTTTGAACTTTCGACCACTCCGGGCGAGCGATCGCGACTCGGGAGAACTTTTTGCCGAGAACTTTCCACCTATGCAGATAGTGACGTTCGAAGGAAATTTACACTTTTACGACTTCCTGCGAAATTTCCTCGCTCGAAGTTCAGGACCGAACTTCGGCCTTCCGCAGCGCCAGTTTCCCATCAATTCTGTTTGTTTCTCGCTTTTCTTCGCGAACGTCTGCGGCCCCTGACAATGGGAGGATGGAAGTTTTAAAGGCGCTTTTCGAATTGCATCCGACTGTAAAAGGAGAAACGTGTTTTAAGCCAATTTGCTACCCCGAGTCCTAAATCTCCCCTAACAATGGAGAAATATTAGAAAGGTGTCTCATTCCATTTTTGCATTGTAAAAGACATCTTATTAAACTCTACATTTATCACATGATTTTTCTCATAAACTCACATTCATACAGGGTGTCTCAAAACTCTATCTAGGTGCAAAGAGCTACTGAATATTGAAGTCGATTGAGCCAAAATTATCTATTACACAAAGTGTTTCGTTTGCCTGTGAGGAAGCTTCAACAGTCGCTCGAAGAATGTTAGAAGTAAATTTATCATTTCAGTTGTCTCTAATAAGCTTTAATATAATGTGTCCTGTAAGCTTTTCTACCGCAGGGCTCGAGTTTCCCCAAAGCTCGCTGATCGAATTATCAATTGCCCTTGCTTGCTTACACCCGAACAAACAATTAATTAGCCTAATTTTAGACCAATAAGTTGACAGTCAACACTTGTTTAGAGACAAATCGCCATGGCGACGCCCTGTCGTGACGTGCGTTCGCCGACGCGGTTGTGTTTGACGCGGTTTAATTACAAATGCCTAATTATACACCTGATCTACAGAAACGTTTTAGTCGCGAATGATCGGTATGAATAAATTCCAATTAAAAGCGAGCGCGACACGCCCGCCGGGATGATTCGCCGCGGCGAAAACAAGTGGCCCTTGTCGGATTTGCTCGACAGCAACAGAAGAAGGATCATTCGCGGCCACCTTGCTATTGCCGGTAGACGGAAAGCGATTATTCAAAGCGGGCCGGCCATTTGTCTTGGGAGAGGAAGCGCAAAAAATTAGCGAAACCGGCAAAGGGGCCCGTAATTATGATTGGTAAAAGGGAAACCGGATTGTTGGATTTAGTTATGCGGCGTGATGATGTATTTCCTGTTGGAAAATTCGCTGGATGAATGTAGAACGATTTATGACCGGGCTGCGAATAATTGAGTTTATTTTTTGAAACAATTCGTTACAATCATAAACTATAAAAATCCACATTGGTTACTTCAAAATAATAGCGCAATATTTATCAACGTACAAATATATGTACAAGTTCTCCCCATAAGCAACTCTCTTTGTAATCTCCCGGAGAACCGTCTCTAATTCTTGGCATATACAAATAACAATTCTGCTTCTTTGGGCTGTGAAGCTAGACTGCTGCGCTTCTTGAATTATTCGCGAAAATGGCCCGTGTTGTGTCGGAAGCATTCCCGTTTGCCTTTAAAAATAAAAGCGCCGAGCTTTATGTGAGCTTTATGCGAACTTTCAACGAACTATCGCCGGACTTTGACTTAATGGAGACGACTCGAACTCGAAAGAATCTTGACTTAAAATGCGCTTGGTTGGATTGATGGAAAACTGGATAGTAACATCGCATAAAAATTCATTTAAGTAATAGACTGTTGTAATAAAAAAACTACAATATTTCCAAAATCTAATTAAACGAGTAAATTATTGTATTTTACATATACATTTCCTAGTTTTTAAATTACTAAAAGACATTAAAACATGCTATCGAATAAATGGAATATACCTAACTACCTATGTAAAAAAGATAATTAAATACTTAGGGCATAATTAGTGGAGTACCTATCATTATACATTCTACTAAATATGCCTGAATAAAAAGTAATATGGCTAGTGTTTCAACAAATAATAGGAATCTCATTGAAGAGAAATATTTTGATAAAACACTGGCTCAATTCGAATGGAATAATAGCCAAGCAACGTGGATAAGGGACACATAATAAATAACTTAGTGCAAAATTGGTAAAAATGGTAATTAAAACATGCAATCAAGTTCCCGTTCGCCTAAGTACCTACGACTGGCAAAAAAGACATTTCTTGCGCTTTAATCGCGCTAAATTTACGGCGACTATAAAGCTCCCATTTCATCCGTCCACATATAAATAAAAACCACTAATTACACAAATAATTTTCTCCTTTTTCCGGCTCTTCCCGCCGACGTATTGTATTCAGTTAACATTACACAACGTCGTTCCCTCGAAAGCGAAAATGGTAAGTAAAACAAACGAAAAAGCGGCATCCATTAGCTTCGGGGGTCTAATCACAGAAAAAATAAAAATCTTACATAGGCGTATTCAGAATTTTTTCAATCCCTTAAGCGAATAAATTTTTTATTTAACAAAATTAGTAATTACTCGTGAGCAGTTAATATAATTTTTAATGATACAAATTTTGTACGTATACTGTTGATGAAATGAAACGATATAAGTGATTAAAAATGTTCATTAAAAGTATGCTGTGTCCGGAAATAATTTAAAATTCTGCAAACGCCTATGGGGATGTATTACAAGCAGCGGGCAATCGGGTGTAGAATAAGAGAGAAAACGGCTATTGTATGGAAATTGAGGGTACTTTATCGGGGGAAAAACAAAAGCCTACTCACATATTGCCGGATTGTCTGCTGCGAACATTAGAGAAAAAATGATTGGTGAATTTATATAGCATCATTTACAAAAATATACTGTGTGACATAAACATTAGTATCGGTTTTAATCGCTGATTTTAGATGGTTTGTTATGTATGTACTTTCGCAAGGCGTTTCATCAGTAATATTAATAACATTGAAAAAATATAAATTGTTAAAGTTTTTACATTAATCAATGGAACACCCTGTATAGGCACTTATAATTTCAGTATGCAGATGCACAACCAAAGCATTTTACAACAATGAGTAATGCCTTTTTAAGTTTATAGTTTTTTGATGTTACATTTGTAGTTTATTCAATTAGCAGGAAAATGTACCGACAGGTGCATGTAAATATTGAGTATAATTCGACAGGTATAACGAAAACCGGGAATTAATGGCGCTTTGATTAACGGTAATATGCATAATAATTAATTAGAATAATACCTATAATAACAATTAAATGAAATTTGTGTTTCATTCCATTCAAAATATTCTAGTCGAGCAGTATTCAATAAATTATTGATTAAAAAATTAAGTGAGCTGAGTTTAAATTTAAAAGTGTTCCGCGAAAAAATCATTTTATTTGGAAATGATCTGCATATTATAGCGACTGGTGAATAGTCGCATAGCGCAAAAATTTTTATAAACACATCCGCATGATACCCGTCCGATGTCGGTACGTGATGTGGGAGTGTTATTCCGCGAAAACCGGAGATATATGGAAAAATGGAAAAATTCCATCGGCAGACGATGTACTCGGTGATTTTCTCCTTTCCTTATTCATATTATTCTTTTGTGCCGGCGCATACGGACACGGCCATCGACTACGTCGCGCCAGCCAGACTCTGGAAAGCTGTGGAAAGAGGGCGACCTATTCCTATTTTGATTATAAACGCTTTTTTTGTCTTCGACAATCCCCTTTTCTGTTTGAACCGGATTGCAGGGATAATTGTGTGTACAATACTTTAATGCTTTTATAACATGGTAAACAAAGTTGTTTCGAAGGCGACGCTGAATTACGGCCCTTTGTTCTTCGCAAAATTGGAACAGGACGCTGTTTTTATTGTTCATGAACGATGATTATGCATGTTAACAAATGAGAGGATTTTGAATTAACGGTGGTAAGTTTCCAGCGCACAAAAGAATAATAAAACGCTGCCTGCATACGAGGTGCTGTGTATATCCAGATTATCCAGAATTTAAAGATGGGACAATGTGGCCTGGTGGAAATTTTCTAATAAAGAAGACACTTTTTTTCGTAATTTGTAAATTAATCAACACGTTATAGGCATAAATATGCCAGCCTTTTGTATCGCAAGCATTGATTTACCGGGAATAAACGAATTTACATACCTATCTGTAAATAAGGGGTTAAGTATATTGCGGTCCAAAGGGTTCATTGTGTCTCCTTTACGCCCGAGCCAGATGAGGCAATCTCTCTGGTTAGATTAATCCTCTTAATTCCGTTTCCCTGAGGCATCTTAGATTTTGCACTACCAAGCGTTAAATGGAATAAATCTCCTCGATCTAATACCTATGTTTAGTTAAGGCAAATAGAATAATTAAGAGCATCAACGTAATGATATATCTCGTGCCGAGCTCATCAGTAAGTGTTAATCCAAATAGTTGAATAAATAACCACTTGGACCACCCTGTATAACACCCATATTAGTTGGCAGAACAAGTTGCAAAGAAAAAATTAGTATATCAACCCATCTCCGAGTTCCCCTATACGCGTACGTATTCTCTGGAGAAGCGAGAAATTCAAACCCAAATTGTAATCATTCAATTATCCCAATAACATTTTAGAAACGTCGACGGGCTAATTGAGATCACTTAATCAATTTGGCCTAGGAGAACTGGAGGTGCCATAAACGACTCCGACGGTCGGAATCTATGGCGCCGCGACGCGTATGGCGTAGGTACAGCCGGGGTTGTAATTTCAGTATTGGCTCGGTTCCCTATTCGGGGTCATTCCGAAGCAATCAAGTGCAATATGATAATGATGGCGGAGCGCTAACCCCGATTAGTGTTTTCCTGAAGCGCTCTGGAACACGAGCTTGCTAAAGATGATGATAGTAATGCATGCGGATAAGTTGGGAAAGTAATATATGGCGAGTAGATTAGAATTTGTAAGGGTAAGTTTCGAATTGGAAGAGAGTTTATTAATGTTTATTGAAGTTTAAAGTGATTGGTTTGTTGTTTTGTGGTGGAGGTTCAATCAAATTTGTGAATGAAGAAAAATTAATTTCAAAATTTGGTAAAATGAGGAGGAAAAAAGCATTGAAAATGAGTACAATATACAAGAGCATTAATGATAAAAATCTAACGAAAAGCTATAATGATGAAAACAAGCTTTAAATTCAGTCATTAAAATGGGGCTAGGAGACATGTAAAATTTAAGTGAGAATTTAAATTCCATTTAAATAAACTCCATATTTGTTAGATTTCAATATTTTCCAAAGATATTATCAAATTGACACTTAATTGTCCATTAATTACTTTGTCCCCTAGACCATTTTGATGAGGTATGAAAAAAGAAATAAATACCAAAATGTGCTTTAAAATGAAATAATGAAAAAAGCTTAAATTTTACAATAAATTACCCTAAAATTACAATCATCAAAAAGTGATAAAATCTTTTAAAAATCATCAAACAAATAAAAAAATGGAAAAATCATTTAACATCACAAAACTCAAAAGACCAAGGAAAAAATCATTTAAAATGGGGCCCATAAAATCTTTAGAATCCTTAAAAAACTATGTTCTAGTAACAAAAAAAACTAGTAAATTTATACATATAAGTGACAAAAACTGACTTATATTTCCACCCTATATAAGAACCAACCTTTCTGCAATTATTATCACCATTATTAAAGCCGGTATAACGCTCACAGCGACGACATTTCTCCGATATTTCTAATTCCGGTATGAGCCCACTCGATCTGCGGAGAGCGCGTATTGCGAACTTGAAGAGGGTTGCAAAATAGGGTAATTACTTTCCGGATTATTGCGAGCAGGGCTCAACGGTAGTTTCGGACGGCGAGCATGTGAACCTGGTAGGCATTAGCAGGAAATACATTTCCGCGAATGAATATGAATGAGCAACTTTTTGTTCGAGAGATAGGCCAATTTAATAACGGGAATCAAGGTCGCGGCGCCGCGAGCTCTTGGAGCTTTGGAAACTTGAGCTTTTAGGAAGAGTAATAATATTATAGCCCATTTCCCAATCCTGTAACCCAAATACCTACCTCTTGCTTTCTTTAAAATCCTTAAAGTAGTCTAGGTTTCAAAGGGGGGACATTCTTGCTTTGTGGTACAAACATTTAGAGTTTTTTAGCTCAATAGGTGCCAATACGTCGCTCTTAGGAATTGATATTCCTGGCCTGCTCTTTCGCTTGTAAATGAAAACGTTTTTATCCTGTCACCCCTGACTGAGAGAGGTAGTGGCAAAGGAGCAGGGAAGTGGCACTTTATCAGTGAAACATGTTTCCCCAATGAGCTGAATGAGGTTAGGATCTTTTTAAACTTACGCGGATTCGGAGAAATTGATACAAAGGAGGAGAATTTGCCTCGGTGATGGAGGATTACGGCATTATTGCGGCATTTTTTCTATGTCTGTTCTTTAAAATGAGGTTATTTTGTGTAGGATTTTCCTAATGGAAAAGGAAATTTATGGCGACTATAAATCTGAAAAATGCGAAGGGTATCTTTTTGATTTTTTTTATTAATCTCGCCGAATGACGAACCAGTGTTGCCAATGGAATGTTTTGCATTTATTGCCAACTCAAAAATAGCTTTAGATAAGCTCGCTATACAAAGCTTTATTTCAACAAATCTTCTACTGTCAAGTACAACACTTAGAACAAGTTTTAAGAAAAATCCATTTATTTTTGCCATATCACAGTAAACTTTTTTATACATAGCCAATTTTTACTTTTCCAAATCAAAATTTTATTATAGTCTATTCATAAACGAGGCCTTGCAAAACCAATACAGGGTGAACCATCCAAGTAATATTAGAATATTATCGTAAACACTATGTAGGCTGGAATTTGGACAATTGATTGATTTACTACTCCCCCTCTTTTATGAATAGACTATTTATTATCTATCGAAGCTTCTACATTATTTTTATACCCGCCATTTTACAACAAAAATATTACAAGTTTGCACAACGTTAGATAATCTATTTGTTTACTATTAAACGTACTTAAACGGTACAAAACTGGATCATAAACTTCTTTAAGTTGCAAAAAGAAAAGTGTTTTTTTTTCTGTATTGGCTCGTCGCCAATACAATATTCACGTCTACCCTAGAAATTTAATTTTCTGCTTTTTGTGCGGCGTAAATGCGCCTCCTAGAGATTGGATTAGTTTCCTTTCCCAACCGTTCATATATTTTTCAATATTTAGATTGAAAAGGCATGAAAACATGATATCAAGTGAGTTTCGCACCGTGAGGCTGGCATGGGCGTGTAGAACGAATCAATCTGCCAGAATTAGATCAAGTACGTACCTATTACCACTTTAATATATCATGCTATTGGTCTAAAATGAATCAGAGAGCTGTGCATTGTGCGCGAATAAATTTTGGAGCATAAAAGATTTATTTTTGCAGATATTTTTAATGATCGAAATCAATTTTTTGTTAACGCGGCGCTTTTCTCGAACTGCGGAATAAATTATTTGTACGAAAAAATAACACAGTCCTAAAATTTATCATCCCATCGATCCCTTCAGACCGTTGAACGAATTTCATTTTAATACTCTTAATCAATTTCGAAATTCCAGCAAACCGTTTATCATTCTTTTCGAATTTTCCTTTCTGAAAGTGGGTTTTACGTACTTGCTAAGCTTCCTCTCAAATGATATTAATGATGCTTTTTATTTAATTTTTTTGTGTTTCGTACTTACTCAACTTGCAAAATGAATAGGGGGCTTTGTCGTTCCAGGTGGAATATTCATTTTGTTCGGTAGAGAGAGAATAAATTCATTTTTTATGTAGATAGAAGATAACAGAGGCAGTTTTGAATTTGTGGAAATATTGTACAAAAATCTACAAGTATGTTATATACTCTATACTCAATACTCGAAAATGCCTTAAAAAGGTTCAGAAAATATCTAAAAAAATTCCCCTACAAAGCCGAATAACCAATTAAAAACCCACCCCTTTTTCGTGGTGAGTGCGCCACTGGTTTTTTTATTTGAATAAACTCCCAGCCGGTGTATCTGCTTTACACCGTCTCGCTCTCCATCTGATATATATTGCTATTATTGCTCCTTTTCGCAGTCCTGCCTTTTTTGCTGCAGAAATAAAGTGTTGTGTAAGCCACTTTTTACTCGGTTTGTCATCTGTCAGTTGGCGAAGGAAAATTCAATTTCATTCCAAAAGTTCCCATTGATTTTCGATCCAATTTAAAAATGAAGGCAAAACGTCACGAACAGAATGGCTATCTTCGCGATAAGATCATTAAATCGGATGATACAATCGATGATTATAATATAATAATCGATTATTTCTTCAACACTTCAGATCTATACAGGGTGGTCTTATTGCTCCCTAGATATGTGTCAAAGATATGTTTGTGGTGCACCCTGTAGATTTTTTTTAATTAGTTATATTTGTATGTGCAACCCGGTGTATGCTCCGGCGCTTATGAATTAATTAATAGTGAATTACGAACGCGTTTTTTACTTTTAAGGCTACATATAACCCGATAATGAATTGCTTTTTAATGACCCGGAGTTTTTACGGATTACTGGCCATTTTTTTCGGTGCTCCAGGCCGTATTTTCCTTCCTGAGCGCGAATACTCGATGGGTTTGCTCCACTTTAATTTTCTGCAGCAGGAAAACTTACTCTAACTTTAGCAGGATTTTTGTGGATTTTGATTCGTTGCGAAGCCAATGAAATTTCATAGGAATAATTTACACCTAAAGTATTTTAGAGCAAATAATAGTTTAATGTATTTAATTTATAGGCTTGAATTAATTTATGTCACAAAAAAAGGAACTAAAAAATCGAAGAATAATGGTTAGTAGAGCAATGAAAATGGTAAAAACTTACCCTGGAATTCCTTCCTGGCGGCCGACACCGACGTGACGATGTTGGCCACGTGCCCCAGCACCGTAGCGAACAACAACAACCCGAAAAGCAGCTGAAATATAACGAACAGATACTCCCCCTTATTCCTAGGTCTCGGCAAGTCGCCGATTGTGGTCAGGGCTAGCGTGCACCAATAGTAACTCTGCAAATAAGCTTTCACATAGTCTGTACTTTCCGAATCACTATACACCCAGTTTTTAGAACCAAACCCGTCGTTTTTTAAGATTATGTGAAACAGACACCCGTTCCAGTGGAATATCACCAGGAGGTAGTGGATCAGGCTGCTGGATCTGAAGAGGTTCGGGTAGTTGGTGTGCCGCTCCGTCCTGTCCATGAACGCCCAGAATCTGTAGATCTTCACCTGTTAAACACAAAAAATCGCCCTTAAAATCATCCCTCAAAGCTGACTTATTATTCGAAATAACGCTATTCGATTACCAATCGAAAGGACCGCAGTATGGAATTGAATCCCACGGAGAGGTACAAAAAATCGAGCGGCAGGAGGCACAGGCAATCAATGTAGAACGTGGTCGAGTTCATATAGTGCTGGCGCAGCTTGGTGGAGTCCGTCTGCAGGACGCCGTCTTCGAGGTATCCGGTCCGAAAGTGGAACAAAATGTCCACGAGGTAAAGGAAGTCGGCGAAGTAGTCCAGACAGAACCACACCAATATCGTGTTACCTAATTAAACATCGATTTGAGTTATTCTTGATTGATTCGCTGGAAGAACACGAACGCTTACCGTCTATTTCTCTAAAGGCAAATCGGTAAATAATGACCCAAAAATTGTATAGGAATGCTAATGACACAACCATTGACCAGTAGTAGCACAGCCTTCCAGCCGGGTCGAAGACGAACGACCAATTCTGAGGACCTGCTCTCAATCTCGAGTTGTACGAATCCACCCTCCGAAATCCATAACGACTGAAATAAAAAAGTATCTTAGAGTAGCAGAAGAAGAAGTAGTAACAGAAGAAGAATTAATATTAAAACAGACGATAAAATAGAAGATACAACAGCAACAGTTTCACTTTATTAATTGGGCGTTTATTAAACATGCGGCAAAAATTCAAGGGGTTGTTCCTTGGACTATTCTAAGAATATCTTCTCCTTTGATGATCTTTGAAAAAGCTCTTTGTTTCTAAGATCCTCCAATTAGTAGTGCATAAAGTACCTAATTTGGAAGATTTGTTGGAAAACAGCAACTCAAAAAGAAAGACCCTAACCAAACCAACTTCATTAAAATGACCCAAAATTGTACCCGAACGTAATCTACCCGAATAAAACGCTCGGTTACGAGCGAGATTGTTGGCGTGTTTGGAGCCCCATTCGAGGCGGGCAAAAGGGTAAGTTGATAAGCGAAAGTCGTGCGGCTGTGAAAATTTTACCTTCAGGTGTTCGTTTAATCCGCCGGCAATGCGGCGCAGATCCGCGCATTGTAAGTGGAACTAAAGTTCAACGAGAAGAAGATCAAAGAGATTTGTATCGTGACGGAGAACCCGAAGAGGCCATTGTGTCGAAGATGGCGAATGCGCGATACATCTCGCTGCGCTTCTGGCGGAAGCGATTCCTATGCGATGACGCTTAATAGAATTATACAGGAATCTTTTGAATATGCTAACGAACCACGCGAGTATTTTGGATTATTTTCGCATGAATTTTAATGACTAGTTAACGGCTCCCTTTACAAGGACGTAGTGATGTTGGAAACTTTAAGTTTTGTATATGTGCTGAGTTAAAAGGATTTTAAATGATCTGGAGCAAACATTTAAATTAAAACTTTGCTGTACAGGGTGTACTATCGAGTTGTAAATAGCGTCCTAAGGGCAATGAAAACGAATTTAGTAACTTTGTGTATATAGTTCGGCGAATTTAGCAGGAAAATTCGTAATCGAATTGAAGAAGTTGCGAATAAATCGGGGCGCAGTTAAATGTCGGGATTAAAGGTCTGTCTAATAGAAAAAGAGGTAGGGTTCATAGATTGGCTTAAGAGATTTAAAGTTAGCGTCGAGCCAGTCAAAGATAATTCTCGCCTCAGTTGTTTCCGAAATTTAACTCGGCAAGATTAATTTGTTTTGTATTAGGCGAAAGTTCGGAGGAAAGTTGATAGGAAATAAAGGAGGCTGCAGCTCATTTGGTTATCTCGTTTAACCCCATTCAACCCTTAAACTAAATTAAAAGAATCAGTGATTTTTTGTGCAAAAAACTTTTAATAGTATTAGAATTGTTGTACTATATAATTTATTATAATCAAGTGAATTTATATCCGATGAAAAATAATAATCACTCAGAACTTCTACTTCTATAAAGCAATTTTCTTGTTTCTCTTTTTTATTTACGTTCAAACTTTAAACGCTAGTTTGAAAATTATCCGTATTTTAATAACAGCGAGTAACTTGTTAAAGTTTCCATTCTTTAATCAAGCGAAACTGAAGTTATTACTTTGTTGATTACAAAGATAAAACGAAAGAACTTGCACCCTCGGCTCTCCGCCTTACTTAAAATTCAGGGCTTATATCAGCACGGGAAAATTCTACGACTGTTTTATCTATTCACCGCATATAGTATAGACTAAATTATCCTTTGTGACGCCCTAAAAACTTCGACGCCATTATTACGAACAGTCGCGGGTTCTCCATTTCAACCCAGAAACGCAGGGAGCGTTCGCTCCTTGCTCCTTGTACTTACTAATCGTCGGTATCCCGTCCATAAATAACCCGGAGAACAATGAAATAATATGCGTAAGTTGTCCCAGTCGTGGGTAAAGTGACTTATGAACTGTCCCTTGTAGTTTATTACTGATGGTTTCCTGTTATTTCTTGGATTGGAGCCAATTTTCACTGTCTACAGGGTAGTTAATATTTTTATCGTTTATTCACGGCTTCTGTATGGAACGTTTTGATAAATGACCATAAAAAATCCAATAAAATAACATAGATCCATAAAAAAAGAAGCAATTACAAATTTCCTTGCGAATTTCCAGACAAATTTTGTAAAAGAATTACAAGTAAATCTGGGCTATTTCCGTGTACCAATTTGAATAAATTCCCCCGGCGAAATCTGATTACGTCCTCGAAAATCGCCCGGCAGCTCGCCGAAACATTCGGAAATGTAAAAGTGCACTCTATTTAAATTTTCCCCATTGTAATATTAAGGAGCAACAAAAGCAAGGAACGCGAAGAGCGGAACATTCCGCGCTAAGGACGATTCTCGTCTGCACGGAAATTTCATCTTATTCGCCGCTCTGCACTTCTAACCTGTGGATTATATCTAACAATGTTACACGTCGAGTAATTTCGCCTTGTTTAATATGCACGGTGTACGTGGGAGACGGGCGAAATGGCAAACGGCAAACGGCGAATCCTTCTTCGCACCGGGCAGGATTATTTAGACATATTCGGTGGAATTAAATACACCGTACAATGGGGAGTGTTTCGAACGAAATTACTACAATTTTTTTATTTAAATGCAAACGTTTTAAATACCTACTTACTCTATAGGAGTTGTTTAAAATTAATTTCGCTGCGACGATTTTCGAGTTGTTTTGTTGTTGTCGCGAGCGAGTGATTAATGATGTTTTGCGTACGGAAATCTGAGAATTCCCCTTGCCGGGAAGGCAATCTCGCAACTATTTTTGCGCCAGGTTGTTTACAACTCTTTGCGGTTTTTGCAAAATTGATTTTCACAAAATATTTCCCCTTCAAAGAATGTTAAACCCCATCAAAAACATTAATTAGCTCCCCAACGAAAGCACCGCCCTGTTTTCGATTAATTAATTTGAGGTGCATACAGGCGCCGCGCCATTCTAGCCTCCCGTTGTTTTCTTTCCCGATGGCGAGCGAGATTTTCCGGCGGATATGTACAACAATAATTCCGGTTTAATTGAAATGGAAATCCCGCGTCGCGTCGAAAAACAAAACGACTTCGCCGGCCGGTATCTGCGTGCGGATCCGCGGCGATATGGGGCTCCTGAAACAACAGGCCCGTCGATCGGACGCGATAAACACCAGTCAGCCCATCGAAAAGTTTAATTAGGGCGAAAAAATAACCGGGCGCCCCCCCCGAACGATCCCCTGCGATGCGAATTGCATGGAAATGGAGTGGAATTAATTCCAGGTGTATTGAGATTGGTCATTAGTATTCATTACCAATGAAGTAACTTCGAAAATCAATACAAGTGTAACTAATATTGCGTATAATTGTATAAAATAAAGTAATAGATACTAAATGAAATATGGAGGAAAACTTTTTGGCCGGTTATTTTTTCTTATCGTCGTCGTCGTCATCATCACCACCAGCTTCGGGGAATTCCCAAATTCGGTTTATCAGGCAACTGACTGGGACGTGGTTGTGGTTCATGTTCAATAAACCACCGGCCACAGCGATGGTAACGATGTATAAGAGAAGGGTGGCTATTTTGGGCAGTATTTTACCCAGAATTATGGGTCTTGCGTAATCGGCCAAAATTGCTTCAGATCCCCTAAAACCATCAACAAATTATTAAACGGTGTTAATATCTTTTGTATAATTCCATATTCCCAAATCTTCTCGTTGTATAAATCAGTAGAGTAAATCATTTACCAAAACAGATGAGCAAGTATCAACAGACAAACAATGTCATCTAAAATTTTATGCCCTGGTTGCAGGATCATGCCCGGTATTAGCCCGAGCAAACTCAGAGTTACTACTTTCTCGACGCCCCACATTTTAGAGTGGTCTTCGCTCATTTTTCGTCTCAAAATACCGTCGATATTCGCCTTGGGGAGCAACATTGCCTTGTTATTTGGCTGGAAAATCGGCGTCAACCATTTTTTGGACTGAAAAGCGGCCGCAGGCCTGCACAACTGGCTAAGAGCTGAAATAAATCGTCGAATTTCGAACGAAAATAATGATTGAAACAGATGTTCAGTATTTACCCAATGGTCTAATTGCTTTCCTCAGAATTAACGCTAGCGCCATTTTTGAATTTTTGTAAAATTTAATAAATGTTAGTCATAAAACTATTTCAAAAAAATTGTCAGTGTCATTAGTAACATCATAATAAGTACATAGGTGTAAAGTCTGGAAATTTTTGGACTACCAACTGATTCTACCAAATTTCTAAAGATCTACATCATGCAGAACATACCCACTAACTAAGGAGTATAAGGTACCACCTTATGGGACCCACCTTAAGGTGGTACCACCAACAATGTACAAATCAAAAGCAAACCTCACCTTTCAGTTCCATTGCAACTGCTATTGCTGTTGAGATGGTTGGACGAGGGCGGATTGGTGCCGGCGGTGGAGCCGGGCGCCGTGCGCCAGGCGCCCAGCAGGGGCCCCTCGCCCGAGCTGGCTAGGGCGACGCTCGAGGGCAACTTCAGCCGGTTGCGCAGGTCCTTCCGGCGCGCCTTGCGCGACAGGTCCAGCTCGCTCGCCGCCGAGCTGACGTTCGCCGCGCGGATGTAGGCGATGCTGTCGCGCGACGACGAGTAGTACCCGACCTCGTGCTGGTTGTGGTGCTGCTGGTGGTAGTGGTGAGCGTGGCGCGGCGACAGGTGCTGCTGGTGCGGGCGCGGTTGCCTAGACATTCCCAGCTTGCATCCTACTAGATCTGGAAACAGGAAACCAAGTAGTACCAATCTACTGCTCTAGTTCTTCAGATACTCATAATGTTATATCATCGTATAGTTTATCAATTATGAACTCAAGTAGGTACTTGCTGCGATTGAGATTTAATGAAGTGATAAAAGCTATGCTTTAAATTAATTGGTTCAATGAGGTTTAAAAGCTTTGGAAATGTGATCAAAGAGAGTAGAAATAGGATTATGGTGTAAAGCTTAGTTTACACTAAGCGAGCCAAATTCGCATGGTTTAATTGCAGCTTAATGAACACTCGCTATTGGGGAAAAACTAATAGGTTTGATCAGTTACTCTATAATTTACAAGATTTATAAACTTAATAATTTCTTATATTTTAGATAATCTAGATACGAAAGCGGCGATTTTCGACCTTGATTTCGCGACGTTCGCGCTCGGTTTGCTCTCCGCTTCGATTTCGGCGTCGGTTTCGTAAAAATTCTTGTTTTTCAACAGGAATACCGCCAACGTTTTGATGGGGTAAAGGGGCCGTTCCTGCGCCACGTGGGTGATGCCGTTAATCAATATCGGCACGAGCGTGCATTCTAAATAATTTCTGAAACAAATCGAATGTTGCGCGAGCAGTTCGGGCTTCCAGGGCGGGCCAACTCACTTTTTCGGCAGCGAGAGCAAATCCGCGTAGGTTTTCTTCTCGATGTTGATCAAATTGTCCATTTTGAGGGCGGCCTTGACGGCCCTGCGGCTCGACCGGGCCCCTACCAGCTGGCATATCTCGTAAGCGACTTCTGCCTCGGTCAAATGCTCGGTGATGATTTCGTCGGTGACAATGTTATCGCTTTCTCCGAGCGACGCGTTGTCCATTAGCAATGGAAAATGATAAAGTTGCCGATGAAAGAAAGAACGAGTGTATAATGAATAAAATGAATAAAAAATTCACGTTCGTTATTTGACGCTGGAAAAAAACACGAATGATAATGACTTTGATAGCTTTCCAGATCCAGCTTTCTACTGGGTGCTCCAGAAGCAAGGATAGGATTCCTAACGCTATGTTATATTGATGATAATAATCCTCTTTTACAATTCATCTTAACCAGACTATAAAAGTTTGTCGTCGAATGAATTCCTAATAAATGAAGATTGATACGCGAGGGTGAGACCGTTGGCAGTGTTTCCACGTGTTTGATTCTCTGCTATTGATATCCTCGTTCTCGCATTTGTCACTTTGCTATGATCAATCGGAGGCACCTGCGGTAGTTTTCGACGGCTTAAAGACTCACGTTTTATTTTACGCGCGGCGAAAAATGAAAAACCGGGATATAAATGGCGCGGCGAGCGACGCGCAAGCGGCGTCACTTTGTAGAAATTTCCAAGCGGCGTATGCAAAGCTGGAATCCACAAAGGGACTGCGGATGTTTGCCTGTATTATTGTGTTTGCGCCGGTATTTCCAAGTTGATTTAAGTGGAAATATAAGAGGTGTATTTTTTATTGACAACTTCTTTTCTTTCAGTTGATAGTGTGGGATATTTCACCATATATTTTCGAGATAATCTCGTACCATCAAGGGGGATTTATGGGATATTGAGAGTTCGGTTAATCTAGAAGAACGAATGGAAATTTCCCTTGAATAGATGTTAATCCATTCGGAAAAATGCCGATATAAAGGATTTTCTTTCGCCAGAAGTTTCCATTATAATAATTTTTGATTTTCAGAACGAATGTAGATCAAGAAGATCAAAGCGACGTGATTTATTGAGATTTTATGTTCCATGTTTTCGGCTTATTAAAGAGGAATAACAAATGATTGATTGATTTATTTATTATACTTTATTCATACTTTACTGATTCATTTAGGTAAATAATTCAGTTGCTCACCTAAGAGGCTCTGCCTAGAAGCGCTTTTGAGTACCCTGTGTACACTTTCGGAGCTAGTTTTGTGCGAGGCAGTGGATGGGGCGGCGCATTGAACCGGCGAAGTTATATTGAGGTGAGAGCCGCTGTTGCTCAACCGTTCTCCCACCATACACCCTCCTGATGTAATGATACCTGCAACAAAATCCAATTGCCACATTAACAAGTTTATATTTAAACAGTAATTAGCACAAACAACCACTTGGAAAACGAGCTAATTATTCATGAGCTTTCATTCGCCAAAATAAACCGCCGTTCCGGTCAATTGAATAATTAAATATAATTCAAGTGCGCGTTCAGACACAAAAAATTTGGATACTACACGGAATCAGCGACCAAAATTAATTACGTTATTATTGCCCGTTGTTTACAATGCACTAAAATGGAATAACACCTTTGATTAAAAGTTTCGAGCACTCCGCGATATCACTTTGATCATTTGGAATATTTCCAGCGACATTAAAAGGCCATAAAACGAAATTAAACGAAATAAAACGGAAGGCGGCGGAATTTAGAGCAAAATAAAGTAACGTTAGAGCCGGGAGTCACCTGTTTAATTAGAACGCGTTACCGCAAAGTTTAATGAATACGACAGCAGAATTTTTTTATTAGTTATGATATTGTCATCAGAAAGGCTGAATTGACGGTTTATTATTTCGACGAATCAACGAAAATCGAGTTATTCTTTTACGTACCTTTGTTTTCGTTCGATTTAGACTTTTATTGCTTTCGAAATAAATTGCTGCTCGAAGCTTTGATAAAAAGCGGCAAAGGGTAAAGAGGCGAAAAGAAAGGAGTGTAATTGAATAAAAAAAGTGGCGCTCATCGCGCGATTCGATAATCACAAAGCAAATATCATATTCGACATTTTGAAACGTTTCCGTTCCATCACTCGATAATCAACAATCGGGTTCTAACGTTGAGATTGGGCTAAATAGAATTAATTATTAACTTGGTTTAACCTGTGGACATGGACAAAATTTGATTGTAGTGTTTGCACTTTTGGTAAATCAAAATGTGATCAATGTTTGATAAATTGCATTGATTTTCTACTTGTATAGGCTCAACTTTAAACTTGATTTGAAGGAAATTGATTCAACTCATTATTAGAAAATCCCAATTTTCGTAACTCTGAGATGTACCCAGAAGACCACCACCATCTGCAGATTTGCAGTCTTCCAGCATCTTTCATTAACGCAGCTACAAAAAGCTGGAATTTCCCATTTTTGGATCAATTATCTCTTTTGTGCATATCTATCGGACCATTAGGAACCTGTTGTGTGTCGCGCTTGCACATTATTTCGATCCAGTTCTTGTTACAATCGAAATAGATTGGGTAAAAACATCCGATTCTCCGACATTTACTCATTCTAGCCATCGGCGCAATCGGGGTGTTTTTTCCGCTCGCATCGCGGCCTTTGTTTCGCGAATTCGGTTCATTAAGGTTTTATGTGTCACCGAAGCGGAACAACAGATGTCACCAGCGCGCCGAGTTTTGCTTTTATCCCGCTTCTTTTTTCATTTTCGATCGCATTTCAGACTCTAGCGTGCTGCATGCCAGCTCATCAATAATAGGGCTCTCCGTTTGTTGCGATGGTTTATTAAATGTGATTTCTAGTTGGGGAATTCGCAGCCTGACATATAAGAAATTGGTTGGTAATTTCAGTTTTGCGAAATTTATTTTCCTGAGACTTCCTAATTTGTTTGATTTAATGCTCTGCTCGCTATGCACTTAATTATTTTCGAATTCGAATTCTGATCGTGGGAATATAAAATTGCTGGTATCTGCGAGATCATTAACATTTAATTTGGAAAGCTTAACAAGGCTGTGCAAACTTTCCAGGCGTTATATTGTTACGAAAATACACACCTGGCAAACAACCGCATTGGAACAGGTAAATTCGAAAATATTCCCGAGAAAGGCGGGTAATCAAGTGTACTCACCTAAATAAGTAAAACGAACGGATCCGAGAAGCAAATAAGTCGGATGCGTTGAACGAAATAACGAATACGCCGGAAACTTTTCTAATTTTCTCTCCGAACTTTTCGAACTTTAATTAAATATTACCTATTCAGTTAAGTATTTATTTTTATGCGATCTACAACTGTTTTTTAATTGGATATAATCCGGCATAAAATTTAACTTTTCTTGTAATTTAATTAGAAAAAAGGCCATGAAATTCGCGTTGATTAGGCGAAGTTTGAGGGGTTATCCGAAAATGCGCCGAGCTTATTTATTTGCGATTTGATTTACAGCGGCAAAGGTGGAATTAAATTTTCTCTATCGGCCTTTCTACAGCACGCTTGATTGCATTTGAATATCCGGTGTTTTTATTAAAAAAATTCACACTCGGCTTAGCAGATGGAGCAGACAATAGTGATTACACTTCAATAAACACAAGGATACAAAAGGGTCTTTGGAACAGCATATTGTATTTTTATTTTTAGGAGACTCCTACGTTGATTTTTTTTATAAAGGATACGATTGCTTCATTAACACCTACTCTTTGTTCGCAGGTCACTTCGATACATGAAGCTAACAAAATAAAATTTAATACACACCTAGAAAAAAGTTTTAATTTCTAATTAAAGGTTAAATTTTCTTTATTTTAATGAAAGAATCTGGTTTAGAATTCTCCATGTTTTACATTGAATATACAGTTCTCACTACATTCGAAAGAACAATTCCATCAATTAAAAAAATCATTATTTCTGCCACATCAAAGCAAAAACTTGGTACAGCAAGCAAAGAATATTATATAACCTTGTTGCGCCGTAATAAAAGCGACTTTCCTCGACAAGCCGTAATTTACAACCGATGAATTGAAACATAAAAAGTCAAAATAAATAGAAATAAATCGCGCTTACTCCTTTCGAACCGACATCTATCGCTTTTAATATTACAGCGTTTCTTATCATTATTGCAACAACGCAATTTCCTTTGACAATAAAATTTTTATTTCCAAGTTTATCCCTCGCACGGGAGAATTGTAAACAGCATAAATTTCAACGGTAAAAAGCCTTGTGCAACTAAAACAAAATGTTGAAGAATAGCAAAATTAGTTACTCAAATTAGAACCGTTTCTTTACTTTAAACAAATTGATCAATTGGGTGCTACAGTCGGTCGCTTTAGCTACAGAACACCCTGTAAACTCATCACATAATAAATATATCCGGTCATTTCAGCAAACTGCAGAAAACAGACGGACAATACACATTTTGTTTGGGCAACGCCAATTCAACAGTCACGCTTTCGCATATCGTTGTGTAAACAGCATTCGAATGTAAACTAAAACGCCCTCGCATATACATCACACGGTATCACTCCCGGTGCCCCGCCCGCCCTTCGGACACCACGAGGAGTTTAAACAGTAGGTCGTTTCGGTTGGATGCTCCGTTGATAACTAGATTTGCATACCCGATTGTGCGTTTCCGAAAAGCTAGTTTTCAATTAAAACCCCTCCGATCAGAAGTGTGGAAGTTCGTTTCCCACGCACTTGCAACTCCATGATGCGAATTTCCTCGTTGGAGTTGTGCAAAACTAAAAACTCGACTTAGGTGTGGTCCATATAAGCCAATGAATCTGTGGACCAATGTTCAATCTTTAATGAAAGATTCACCAGTGGTTTTAGGTCCTTTAATGATTTACAGGTGGTCCAAAGGGTGTGGTTATTGGTCCATAACAGGTTCATAGGTGATCTAATTTCAATCCCAAATTCATCCAGATTCTTAAGTGATCCTAAGAGTCTATATTAGTAGACACATTGTCTAACAAAATCACTAATTAGCCAATGAAAAGTTTATATGTAATTACGGTGTTATTGAGTTGCAATGTATATATTTCCCAAATTATTCAATTAACTTTAGAATCACTTAACTTTTACTGCTTATTTTGCCTTCCTGTTGGGAGTAGATAATTTGAATTCGATTAAAAGTATAAATTGGCAGCAAAATTAATTCGTTTTGAAATTCTTATCCTCGAGAGAAATAATATCTGCGTAGTATAGTGTAAGAAACCCGAAATGCAATGTAATTTGTTTGCCCAATTCTCTAATGTGATTTTAAGTTTAACACAAGCAATTAATTAAGCGTGTAAGCCGAGCTTGATATCGTTTAAATAGAGGCATATGTAGGTAATTGATTAATTTTCCTTCAACATGCAGGTACTTAGCTAAAGATATTCATCGTTGGGATATTATTAATTTATAATCTGCTTCACGTACATATACAGAGGGTTTAATGATTATAGGGAGTGTATAATTTTTCACATGTAGGTAGTATTTTCTCATTTTCCTTGAAAACGCTATTTGAACTCACTATTCCGCGTTCGTTTATTTTCAGAATGAGAAGTAAAGAACAGCGAGCTTTCCTTATATACTTTTTTTAATGAAAATAAATCGCTTTAAAAGAGAAAATCCTCGGCTAACAAAATATCGCAATTCCGATCCAACATAAGGACACAGCATTATTATATCGCATTATTATATCCATCCACCTCGATAGCGACGCTCCCACTTCATCAAACGCCCGCTCTCCATTCGGAAATCACTCACTTTTCGCATAAACAATGGCCCCTCTGACGTTCCCCAGCGTTTTCTCGTTTCGAAATCGAAACTCGACCCAGATACCGACTCCGTCCTGCCGGATTCCGATCCGCATCCAGGCCACCGGAGATCAGGAAAGTCGCCTTCCTCGGCGCGTATTCAAATTCCACCCGCCCGTCCAGGTGGAAAAACTGGAAATATCGCCACTGATGCGCTGCGGACGGATAATAAGTTCGAAACGTTCGCGCCATAATTGGATAAACGATTAAAAAGTCTATAGTATATAGTTCTGGCATATCTCTTTATGCTTGAAGTCTAATGATTCGATTTTATTCATGTAATGTTTGATAGAAATGTTGGAGATTTGGATGTGTCTATATCAGTTTGCCCCATTTCCCCCATTTCCGGCACGTGTTTCCGATGGCACCTTACCCACGCATTTTACAAGGCGCGGAGACAACGAAAATACAAAGGAAAATTCAATGATACATCCTTTTTTAAGCCGATCAACCAGCTATCGTCTGCATCCCCTGCGACATATTCTGTTTTTTATTCGCGAGTTTTATCGGAAACACACAGCATGTGGTTTCGAAATGACACTCGGCGAAGTAGGTAGAGTCGGGGATCAACATACGCCTGAGTTTAATGATGTCCTTGTGGCGCGTGGGGGTCGGGGGCGAGGCGGGGAAAGCCGCAGAAAAAAGGAAAACTGTTTTTCTTCGCCGCGCCCGGGGCGCCAGGGCTGACGATGAGGGGAGCAAATCATAAGTTCAGCACGGCAAAAAAATCTGCGGGGATTTGCGGCGAGATCTTTAAAAGTAGATGGGGCGCTGGATGATCCATAAGTAATGGGCCATGTAGTGACTGTGTATTGTAGAGTTGCATTAAATAAATCCATTAATGCACGCATCGTATGTTATATACATTTAGGTAATATCACAGAAATTGCTTCCATAAAAAAGCCGCAATAAATCTTCAGTCAACATGAGAGAAGCACATATGTCGTAATATTTTACTCGCGTTAAATTTATATCTTAACAAAAACCGAAATGGGAATTTTTGCGGGAAACGGCTTTTTTGCTAAAAATCTCATTAACACGTACCGCTGTATTTTCAACCCGTTTCCCAAATTGTTTCACATCGTTCATAACGGCCCAAAACATGTCGCATTGACTGCAAAAAAATTGTATTAGAGCTCAAAAATTGCCACGAGCAGGTTTTCCTTTCTGTTTGCAATCACACACAGGCCAGTCCAGTAAATGTCACGAATTGTTAACAGATTAGGGATTTCGAAAATATAAATATACAGGGAGATGAGGGTTAATTATTTTTAGCGGAAAAACGCCAACGCGTTTCCTTTAATTTGCTGCGAAAATCGTACACTCGAACGAATTTCCTATAATAAATAACTATCGACCAGAAGCGGCTGGTAAGGGTAGTTTTTATTCCACAACTTCGATACCGGTATCCCCGGAATATGTCGGTAATATATAGAAAAAGTTTCCGGCACTTCTGTTCAGTTATTTAAGGGAAAAATTTGCGGGATATATGGGTTGCGGTTAGCGCTAACATACTTTAGAAGTTGGTAATAAATTTATAGCAAAAGGAGCTCTTATATTATGGAAAAAAAATGATACTGAAACTCTCGATTTTTATTCGCTTTAATTTAAATTAATGAGCGCTTCCCATCGATTAACGCAAAGTTTATTGCGACCTCGAAATAAATATTCCAATTTCCGATTCGAAAGCGAACTTAATTTAATAATTTCATGGCAAAAGTCCGGAATACATTACGGGGAGGTCTCGGTGATGGCCCGACATCAATCATAATTTTCGTTCTAAAGATAGAAAGTTTTCTCGTTCGTGATTTATATTCTTAATAAAATTTGTTGAGCCCAATAAAAGGCGCTTATCTGCAATGATTAAATATTGAGCAGGAGACATCTATTGCGCCGGGGATATGCTTTGACTTTGATTTCATTAAGAATTTTAATATTCAAGGATTTTGTGAAGTTCGCAGAATGTTAATATTGCAAAATATATTTTCTTTAATATGAGCTGTAGAAGTTTTTTCAATATATGGTTTGAATGCAATCAAGAGCGGTTTATTTCGATTTGATGTGGCAAATTTTTTTGATTAAATTTTTAATTGCAATTATAGTGCCGAGTATTTACGTCAATAACCATTTTATATAGACTAGGTCGGTTGAATGTAAATACTGAATTTTACGGTAACCCCAACATCCCAACAACCGGAATCCATTTTAGCGAATTTCGCCGAACGCTAAATGCATTTGTTAATTAAATTATCAATTTCTCTTCATGTATTATTTAATAACTCTCATGCACAAACGCATTCGGGGTTTTTGGTTGTATTTATATTGTTTATAAAATGCGTTTTAATTTGCATGCCTGCTTTTAGGCATTCTTGTGCATCGAACAAATGATGAGTCGCAATAATAATACTCACAAAATTGCATTTTGATGGGATTTTTTATTATGCACACAGACAAATGCTGTATTCAATACGTTGTTTTTTCATAAAAACAAATCAACTTTTGGCGAGCATGAATGTTAGGTATTCACAATTACCCAACTCTTTCGCTTGTTGAATGTTACCGTCAATTATTACAGGGACGTAATAAAATTCCCAGACCGCTAAAAAAGGCGAATACTCGCTAGAATGGAATTTTTGATAACCTGTTCGTATCGGAAAAACGCTGCATTTTCCGGGAAGAGTTCCCTGCAAATGCGAAAAATGTTTATTGTTTTACTATATTGCCATAATGAGAAAAAATTTAATTTTTAAACGCACCGGTTTATAACGAGAGATTTAAGGTAATTTATTGAAACTCCTCTGGGTAGGTAAATATTGAATTGTTTTCACTATTGTATACATATTCTACTATTGCAGAAAAGGTAAATATTAACTTAAGAGATATATAAAGTATATAAATGAAACTTTCCTGAATTATTTTATCCCGGTCCCGATTTTTCCGGGGCTTCAATATACATATAAAAGAGATTTTTCGAAATAAAAAACTTCTAAATACTTATTGAATCGAGTTATTACCGAGTTGATATTCGACGTTCCAACTTCGCTCGTATTTGTTCTGGCTTTCGTGCGATTTTTCCCGGCGAAATGCCGCCCATGCCTGGGGCGTTTCAAGAAAAATGTGCCTCGAATTTTCCCGTAAATAATTAAAAGAAACGGAGAGCCGACGCAAACTTTCCGGTTTACTTTTGTAAATTGAATCGTTTGTAATTTAATAATTTTGCCGAAAAGTTGCGCACGTCTAGGCGGGGGAGCTTGCGATCCCGACTCTTTTGCCATCCATCACGCGGAAATTTGGAAAATATTCGGGAAAGTTGGGAAGTACCGAGCGGCTAAAAATGATGGGGATTTTTTGGAGGGAAGTTGGTTATAAATGTTGCCAACTTTAATTAATTTCTGGCCTAAGTTATTGACTCTATTGCATAAATAAATGGCGCTCTAAGATATATAAATGTTGAAGCTCTACTGTGCATTTTCAACCCCTAAAAATCCCTGAATTTATAATAGCGAGATCTCTGGTTCCATCTTGTGCAATTTATGAAGGATAAAATTCAGCAAACTAATATTAATTTAAGCACATCAGTACAACTGTGTGACAACCTTGACCGTTTCAACGAAGATATATTTTATGTCCATAGCAGACCCTTGTCAAAAAGATTTCCAGGCTCTCGGCCCAAATCCCTCTACTTAAATCCTACCGGCTCGAAACGATTTCCCTATTTTTCCGCCGACGGGAGGCCGATAAGTGCGGAAATCGCCGTACATTCCACGAAACTCTAAACAAAATTAGTGCAGTAAGTGCAAAAGTTGCCGGCAGAAACGCTCTAATTAGGCATAAAAATAATATTAAAAGAAAAGCCATTCAATTCGTCGGTCCGTCGCGTCGAATGACGGAGGGAAGTTTCTTCGAAACTTCACCGACTCTAATGTACCAAAGTTTGCTTGTATGTACAGGATTTATAACTTAACACAGTCTTTATTACCTGAAAAGTTGAACGATGAAAGCAAATGATGATGACTGGCCTTAAAAACTTAGCAAGCGTAGCAAGCCAGAGTTTCAACTAAATTGCCGAAGAACCTGCAGCCTAAAACTGTTTAGGAAGTAGAGGAGAATTTACGTTACCCTATTACAAATTCAGTTTATGTAATGGGTTGAGATTTACAGCAAACTTTAACAGTGCAAATTCCTTTCAACGTTATTACTATCTCTTTTAATTTAACTGCCAATTAATATTGCATCTCTTATGGACAGGAAGCTGGTTAGATATTTGACTCTTCTGTGAATAGACTCTTTTGAGCAGTTCGTCAACTGTAGATAATTAATTTTATTAATACAGATAAATGGGCCTTTCAGAAGAACATTTTTAATCATTCGGTGTACTGGTTATCATGGATGAATTTTTCGCGTCAAAGGAACGCATCAGGTATTTCTTATTTGACGTTAAATTGCAATGCGGATACACGGCAACTGTGGCGGGAAATGGAAAGCACGTTACGATCGGTTTTTCCAATTGGATTTAAACAAAATTCAATCGCTAGAGAAAATTGCCGTAATGCTGTTTGATGTGTTAGGATAACCAGAAATAGATTCAGGATGTACGCGATTGGGAAAAAAATATTTCCCCCATTTTCCGGTGCACGATTCTGATTACAAATCTAAATAAAGCGTATAGATACTTTCTATATCATAATTAAATATTGAAAAACTGCCTATAAACCAAATTACATAACCCTTTTCAAATCGGTAATCTGTTCTTGTTGAGCAGCTTTTTGTCGCAACTTTCAAAGCTCGACGCTTTTTTCTAAAGCGCCGCCCCCTTGAGAAATGTACCCCATTAATAATCGCGGGTAAAATTATGATTGCCATACGCTTAAAAACACCACAATGAAATAGATGTATATTTTACACTGAGAAGGAACATAAATTATCTTTCAAAAAAAGCTGCTTTTGCTACGAAAATCGGTGTGTATAATTAGGCAGATAATCTCGAATTGGCGGTTAAAATATTGAGTAATATTGAGATAAATGAGTAGTAAGTTGCGGTAAAAATGTAGATAATAAAAACCGATTTTAATAACATCCATCAAATAAATACAACAGGGGTCGGCAAAAGCAGCTCTATTTAGTGATAAATGGACGAGGAATTCTCGTAAAAGGCGGAACTGGAGTACGCATAAGAATGTACTGGAAGGTAGTTAAAAATGACGAAGACGAATGGCTTTATCAAATCTGTCCACTCGCGGACATGTCGAGGGTTTTTCTGTCCGAGGTAAAATTGATAAGGAAAACGAAACAAACCGGAAGAAAAAGCGCTCATGTTTATCAACAGAATCTCCATCAATTACGAAAATACGACAAATCAATCACCCGTTTTTGTCCGCAAAAATTAATTTTCATCATCGACACTCCGATGCATTCATTCCGAAAAAACCCGGCCATAAATTACCGCAAAGCAGGGAATCAATCAACCCGCATGCACGGCGAACCATTCGAACTTATCCATTACCGTTCAATTATTTACGAAATAATAGCAATGCCTCATTCAAATCCGCGCCGATCTATCAATACCCAGTCGAGGGGCTTTCGGTTTCCTTATTGCGCCTCGTAAGTTAAATAAAACTCAGAAGTGATGGATCGCTGGTTGACTGAGACGCGCGAAACTAAGGTTATAATACGCCTTGTAGTTCCTTCGTTCATTCATCATTTCTGGGTTACTGTAATTTTCTTCTTAAGCGAAGCTGCATATAACCATTAAGATGCTTTTAAATGGATGTATGTATGTCTAATTTATAATCCATTTCTAGCTTTATATAGCGCATTATATCTTCAACTAAGATGTTTTGCTAACACTGTATTTTATTTGTCAAACATTTTATCGTACCTTCAATACATAATTCAATCTTAGAATAGGGATCCCGGTTTTTCTTCCTCCTTTAGTTGTTTTGTTAGGATCGTTGTGTTTGCCAAATTTGTTAAAGAAATTACCGATTGCCTCGATCCAAACGCGAGTTTTTGTTGATTTTGTCCGCAATGAATCTCGGCAAACCGTCGATTAAGGCTAACCCAATTATGTGCTGTACAAACAATCCGATGTTTTTATTCGCTTATTTGATGTTTTTTGATAATTATTTCCACCGAAAATATTGACTTTTTGCGGAAGTAAGGGCGAAGCATCGGCGCGGACAATCCATCATCGCTTCAACTCCACCGTGTAATCCAGTTTTAATTATTGGTGATTAATAGGAATTGGTAGGTAACCTCTGCAATTTCCCCAATATCGGCAGTGAGTAAATATAACAATTAGTTGGACGATACCTATGCATACATTGAGCAGGAAGGTAATTATTGCGGCTTATATTGCACTATCATGCGGTTAACGAAGGCCAGTAGAATTTAATGGAAAGAGAATTTGCTCAAAATTTCAATTGAAACGAAACAACAAGCGATGTTGATTTCGGTAAAATTCAGCGCTACCTACGCGCCTGATTATGTTAATTAATTAGCTAAAAATCAGACAAAACAATTAGTGCACTTCTTGTTCGCTCCACTGACGTGTGCTACCTCGTGGAGAATATTAATAACAGGCGCTACACCAAGTTTCCCGGTTTATTAGCAACGCAAAAAACCTCCAACATAATCGAATTCCTCGTTATTGTAGCGAAGTTGCGCCAAGTTCTCGGGGAAGTCTATTTGTCGATGTATTTGAGAAGTTGAACTCCGAACTATGACTGGGATATTTTGTTTTGTCCGGGCTCGACAGAGCCAAAATTATGACATAACAGGGAAAGTTCGTTGAAGAGCTTTTTCGCAGAATCTAACAGAGTTTCCTAAGCGAGCGTTTTAAATAAAATTCCCCAACCGATTTCGTCCGTACCAATAAATTTAGCTGTTTTTGCTTTCTGGGTACTAATCCGGCGGGATACCTTTCGCATAATTCCCTATAAATCCCGCGTTTAATGAATTATTTACTAGAAAACCTGAAAATCCGGGGCTTTCCTCAAATAGCATCGCAAAATCCTGTAATCTCTCTACTTATTTCGCTCAAAATATCCCTTTAGAGGCGCCGTCAATTCCGCCGGATCCGATAGAAAAAAAAACCTGAAAAATTTCCTTTATTCTCGAACGGCGAACCGAATGCGCCGGGCGAAAGTGAATTTTTCCCAGGCTTTCCACCTTGCGAGTCATCGAGCGGACTCGCCGGCTCGTGAAAAGCGGGTGCAAATCGCCGAGTCGACCCCGAAAATTGAGCGAGACGTTCCGGGGAAATTGTTTTAAGTACGGAGTAGTTCCACGGTCTTAAATACTTTCCAACTCGTTTCGACGCGGCGAGGAACTCTATTAAACTCGGCGTGAACAATCCCGAACTATTTCGAAATTAATTCGTTGAATATTCATCGTAGAGGTAGAGTGTGGACCAGATTTTTGTTAGACTAGTTTTATGTTCTTTGGGATAGGTCAAGCGTGAGCTCAATTCAACTATCTTAGGCGTTTCGATGAATTTATAAATATTTTCTTTTTATTATTTCGAGTTATTTCAACTTTTTAGAGCCTTTTAGGGCTTAACTGAACGCTTAACTTTTGAAACCCTATTATTTTTGAACTTTTTTTGTTACTTTTGAAGCTTTTTCTTGAAACTTTTATTAAAAAAACTTGTTATAAAACTTTTAAAAAAGCTGTAACAAGACAAGCCAGAATAATGTACCTACTACGTATGAAATTATGTGCTTTAAATTCAGGAGATGTGTTTGTCCATACACTGGCCTTTTAAATTCAAGCCATTGCCTCAGTTGTTTCTACTTCGTTTATAGAAAATCAGTGGAAAATCGAGGGAAATTTAATTTCGCCGAGTATAAATTGACAAGGGTAGTTTCTATCGTAGAGAAGAACTAGACGATGATTTCATTATATCATTCAGTTCGGGCATCACATCCGTTCTATCTAGTTTAAATTCGACGTAGAATTTTGCACAATTTTTTTGCCTTGTAAAAGTTTTATTTATCCGAAACCAGCAAGTAATATAACGCCTTTTAAATCAGAATTCCAATAGGTAATAAAATCACGCCCGGCATTTTCTCTATTAAATCTCTCCATTACTCCGCATCAATCATGATCTCCTTGAGGCGCGCGATTAAATATTTTTCACAATCGATTTTTGCAATATCGCGATCGTTCATCAAATCGGGCCCGGCGATTTTCGACCGTACATCGGGCATTGCTATCGGCGCAATAAATGTTATGGAGGGCCATAAAATAATGTAGAACGGGGTATTCGGGAAATCAATCCCATATATCAGGGCGACCAACAACGGCGAGTTAATTTACACTTACACCAGCCCGGCGAAGTGGCGTTGGTTTTTCTATTATTGTTTCCGATACAAGTTCGATGGCGGTGCGGAATTTATCGGTAATTACGGTGGGGCTTATCGAATTACCCGCGCGCTGGTGGTGATTAAAAAATTCGTTGAGGAATAAGTAATATCTTTTTTTTTGTCTTCGGGGTAGAGAAGTATTTTTGCTGATATTTACTTTTTTTTGATATGCTGAAATTTGCATTTTTGATGAATTTTTGGATAAAGACATCCGGATAAATTTTAATGACTCCACAGTTTCTGTTTTCTGTTTCGGATTTTATGCATTTAAATCCAGAACCTTTGCGAGCAGGGCTTGAAAACTCCCTTTTTAAGGTATTTTTCGTTTCTGTATAGTCCAGGAAAAAAATCATTATTATTTTTACATACCTACATAAATGATAATAATGATAAATACCATAATATTGGTAACTAATCAATATTTTATAGCTACAAGTACAGGATAATAAATTACTAATTGTTAATTGAATAAATCTCAAAATATTCACTATTTATACCTTCAGGATTATTTTAAGTGTTAACAGAAAAATCATTTTAGACATATTTAGTTCTTTAATTTTGCAATCAAATTGTAAAATGCGCCGAATTTTTCTACCAATTTACCAAATTATGGGGAAATTATTTCAGTTTGACTGGACTATAAAGTTATTATCCCTTTTAAGAAGGCTGGAGTTATTTTTAAAAGCGCCTTTTTCTTCTCCCCCTCTCAAGATTCCGTCCTTTCGCTGTTTTGTATCGAGCTCCGACTGACGATGAATATTCGCTTTTCGCAAATAAGTCGGAAAAAATGAAGGTCGGAAAATTTGTTACCTCCGAAATATTGTCCGTTAAAAAAGCGACGTAAATATTATGCTTCCCGATAATCGAAGGAGCCTAAAATATCAAATTGAAAAGCTTTTTTCATCCTAACAATAAGCTTATAGAGGACGTAAAATCTGAGTACATATACACCTATTAATAGATTAATAGGATATTAATATTTTATAAGCTCGTGAACAAAATAATTACCTGGTTAAAAAAGTAGTTTATTTCCCACAATTTTGGATCCTTGATTAAGGATAATCCTCCTTATATGATAATGAGACGTTGCGAATGAGACGATTTAATATCCATTAATTCCATTGACCACAGGCAATATGCATATACCATGATTTAGATACTAACATTGTTACTTAAATTAACATAGCATTTGCATATTTGGCAATGGAGAAACGGAACGACGACAATCCAGCGCGATAAATAAATTTGACATGCCCCACATTTTTTCTACCCGAACAAGAGGAAAATTCTGCATAGATAATAATGAGTAATTTATCGAGTATTATATTAAACTTTTTATATCACTATATTATGCTTTATTACTATATGTTACACATTGAATGTTTTTAGTATCCTCTCGTGATTTATTTTTATCCGAGACTCTGTTAGGATACAAGGATGGAACGGCGTTTTAGTTGCTTTATAGCGACGCATGAAGATCACTACGGATTTTTCCTCCTACTTTTATTTATTTTATCGCCGAAGGAAGGGCGATGCGATGGTAAGCGGTAATATCTACCAAAAGAGCGATTCGGCACAGTTTACAACTCTTGTTACGCGATACAGAGTAATAAAATTGCGGCTTGAAACTTTCTAACCGGCTGGGTGTTTTATTATAATTTTTTTATTTTTGCAGATACGGGTTAATTTATTGCGAGGCTTTAGGAAGTAATTTCGGCGGATTTTCCTCGCTTAAGATCGTAAAACTTAGCTCGCTACGCGAGCTCGACCGTGTGCACTTCCAAACAATTTTAATCAATGAAAAATCGGAATTTGCAAGCGAACAAAAGAGCCAGCGGGGCCATACAGCGCGCTTTGCCTTTCATCATTTATTGAAATCTTTACATACTTTTCGGCGATTGGGCGAGCAGTCGAAGGCTCCTTCGGCCCTTGCTAAAAGGATTACCTGCTGAATAATTTACTTCCGCAGTTCCTGCGACCGGTTTTTCCTTTGGACGCGCAAAGGCGCCGTTTCTGGCTGCATGATACGCCCGTTTCGTTACACGCGTTTTCGCAATTAGCTAAAAATAAACGCCGAGCATTTAATTGACATAATGAAAGTAAATGCGTTCATTAGGTAAAAATGAGCGAATTTCGTACAGTTTCGAAGTTGGGGTTCGAGAAAAGCGATTTTTTCGTCAGAAGTCGAGGGAATTTTCTGTGTAAAAAGGGAAACTGGAGAAGTTTTTTCTACAATGTTATGTAAAAAGATGGGAGTTGTCATGGTAAATGTAAATGTAAGTTACAGAGAAATTTTAAAAGGAAAATTAATGGTTAAAGTTTTCAGTCAAAATATAGTGAAAATATAGTGAAAATATAGTGAAAATATGGTCAAAATATAGTCAAAATATAGTCAAAATATAGTCAAAATATAGTCAAAATATAGTCAAAATATAGTCAAAATATAGTCAAAATATAGTCAAAATATAGTCAAAATATAGTCAAAATATAGTCAAAATATAGTCAAAATATAGTCAAAATATAGTCAAAATATAGTCAAAATATAGTCAAAATATAGTCAAAATATAGTCAAAATATAGTCAAAATATAGTCAAAATATAGTCAAAATATAGTCAAAATATAGTCAAAATATAGTCAAAATATAGTCAAAATATAGTCAAAATATAGTCAAAATATAGTCAAAATATAGTCAAAATATAGTCAAAATATAGTCAAAATATAGTCAAAATATAGTCAAAATATAGTCAAAATACAGTCAAAATATAGTCAAAATATAGTCAAAATATAGTCAAAATATAGTCAAAATATAGTCAAAATATAGTCAAAATATAGTCAAAATATAGTCAAAATATAGTCAAAATATAGTCAAAATATAGTCAAAATATAGTCAAAATATAGTCAAAATATAGTCAAAATATAGTCAAAATATAGTCAAAATATAGTCAAAATATAGTCAAAATATAGTCAAAATATAGTCAAAATATAGTCAAAATATAGTCAAAATATAGTCAAAATATAGTCAAAATATAGTCAAAATATAGTCAAAATATACCTAGTCAAAATATAGTCAAAATATAGTCAAAATATAGTCAAAATATAGTCAAAATATACTTAGTCAAAATATAGTCAAAATATAGTCAAAATATAGTCAAAATATAGTCAAAATATAGTCAAAATATAGTCAAAATATAGTCAAAATATAGTCAAAATATAGTCAAAATATAGTCAAAATATAGTCAATACTCGTATATCGTAATGTACCTATAGGTAATATAATATAAAGTCAATAACACTAATACTAGTCAATAGATATAATTATATTTCAACAAGCTATATATATATTTTGTAACTAATTCAGATTAACCGTTTCAATATGGGCTTGTCGCATTTCATTTTACGGGAAAACTCTCTCCCAATGTGTGACCTCCGGCTGGCCGTAAAACCGTCGCTGTCGTCTCGATTTCGGTTTACTTTTCCAATTTGACGCGGTGCCGCGATGCGACGTTTCGATTGAGCATTCCACTTCCCGATATCTGGGGGATATGTGGAATCCAGTAGCGAAGGCGGAAACGCGTGTTTCATTTGTATTTTCGGGAAATTTTGCGCTCGGAAACGCCGGCGTCTCGTCGCGCGCTCCGCTGCGCTCGCTCCTCCGCGGGGCGAGGCAATCGATTGGGGTTCGAGCGGTTTTTCTTTGTTCGAATGAATGTATGTATGTTTGGACAAGAATTGGTTAAGTGGTTGGTTGTTTTGCTGCAAACAGCGGGAGATGCTGTTTGGTTTTATCGGGGCCGTCGCAGGAAAGGTTGGGTGTGATAGTCGCGTTGAAAGGAATTTTCTCTATCGATCAATGTTGTCAAGTTTAGTTAAATTTCAATGGAGTTAGGGGAAAATTGGATAAACTTTCATTCAGAAGAATTTTTAATGAATTTTACAAGTTTTTAAATGTTAAAAGATTCACCAAAACAGTCCTGCAAAAAATGTTTCAGCTGCATGAGTTATTTTTGCTAATTATATAGGTAACAGATTAGTTTAAAGGTCACAGATTCTAAAAATGACTTCCATAATAACCCAGCACGTAAAGATTTTAAGTACCAAATTTTAAGTTAATTAGTAGTTTTACACTAACTAAATAAAATTTAATGTTGCAAAAAAACTATGTGATGGAATGGTTTTTGTGACTTTTTTAATTTTTATCAAGTTGAAATCTAAATCTATGCAATATCTAAATCCTTTGCAGGTTTTTACTTGCAGACTTGTGTAATAATCTATGAACTTTAAGAACATATTCTCTGTACAAGACCCATTGTAAGTATTAAAATCTTTCGATAAAAATTTGCTGTTTTCTTTTCTTATCCAATCACCAAAACAACTAATATTCCAAATTAGTGCAAAGAGTAATTTCCGAGGAAATTCCACCGGTTGTGGAACGATCCATTTGCTCCTTTAGCTCGCAGTGAATAATAGTAACCAATTTTCCAGGGAAGGTGCTTCCGCCGCAATAAGCATGACGTACGGCCAAGATTCAGTTTTAAGTAATCTCTCCTTTATTGCTAGCATTACTGCCTCACTTTCGAGTGAAGTTAGCACATGTCTTTCCGGATTTGCTACGTATTTCACCGCTCTTATTCAACCGATTCTGAACATATAATTTTTTTAATTAGAACATCTCGAAATGTTCCATTATCTGTCCTCGCTCTATTCCATGCACGCGTCTCGAATGTAATTTTAATACACTAAAAGTCGGCCCGACGTCTTTTCATTAGAAATGGAAATTATCCATTAATTATTTGGAGGGATGTGTCTGGCTGATATTCTTCCCGTTTTCCATTTCCGGCGTCATCGTGCTCGCTCCCTGTTTATTTGTGTGTTTCCCGTAATTGCGCCATCATTTATTAAGTCGAATGCGCCGAATAGATTCTAAGCGGTTGACAATCCTAGATTTTCGGAAACCGGCGAGGTTAGGAATAATTAAGAAGCCAGACAGTGGTGGCTTCAACGACATCATTTATCTACTAAACGGGTGTTTTTTATTCATGAAATTGTTTAATGTACCTACTGGTAATATTCCAGAATTTTTTTCACCCACTTTCCAAGTTATCCAATTATTTGATGAGCTATTTATTGAAGCTTATTTATTAAATTATAATAACTTTTTTTCAGCTTTTCTATTGATCACATTAGATTCATATTTATTGCTAAAGTTCCTTTAAGCTCAAATACAGTTCTCTTACACTCTTTTAATGCATCCTGGAATATTGAAAACCCAACTTGCTTACATTTAATAGAGATATTTATTTTTCCCTAATATCACATATGCAACTTTGTGTATAGCCAACTTCAAAGATTACCCGAGAGTCAAATTATTTTCGAATGCACACTCGAAATACATTTCCCGAAGAAAAGCGTATAGGATCGCATGTGGTATACACACAAATATTATAGAAACGTTCGGAAAAACTCTAAATAAAATCCTCGAGCTGGAAAACTTTTGCACATCCAACAGCCCGTCCGAACTGTTTTCAACCGGAATAAATATATTATAGAAAAACTTTTTCAACACTAATGCGCCCTTATTGGCCGAGCAAGTACTTTATTTCGTTCGGTAAATCATTAATTTCCCTTGTCAGCAGCATTTCTGGCAAACGTATCAGATTAATCGCTTCCCTGAAATTGCGAAATGGCTTTTTAAAAGTTCCTTTTTCCAAAATTCCGGACTGAAAATATTTCAAACTAACGTTTCTGCTACGTGGAGTGATTAATTAACTACTGTTGTAGTTAGTCCAACTTCACTACAACTTTAAAATAATATAAATGAGTAGTTCATTCGTACTAAAACTCACTACATCATTGTTGGGGTGTTTATTATCTACTATTAGGTACTTTAGATAATTGACTCTTATTTAACATAGACTCTCCTATAGAATTGACTCTTTGTGCATGCATAACAAACTGTATTCCCATATAAAAACTGTGTTAAAGAGCATTTTTGGTAGGTACAGTAATTTTGGAATAAAAAAATAAAAAAATTAAAAATTTTATAATAAAATTGAAACTTGTGTAAACGGTAAGCAGGCTTCTCACTGTTAATTAAACATAGGTTTGCTTTGGAAAATTTAAATTCCTTTCATTCCTTTATAATACGGCTTGTATTGATAAAAGTCGGAGGTAAGAGAAAAAGAAGCCCTTTTGTCTTAAGAAGATAATAAAATGAATATTTAAAAGTCCGCTGGCAAGGGATAGAAAGGCACTCGGAAAGGCGTTTTAATACGAAATACCCCCGTTGTGCACAGCACCAAACCGTTTTTTTATAATTCTTAAGGGTGGTTTTTATATAGAAACTCTTATATATAGGGTACTTTTTTGCAGCAAATTTTACCTTTCAATCTCTATTATTTCTATCCAGAGATCGGACATATCGGACATCTTATAATTTCTCGAAGGTAGTATCCTTTAATAAATTTGATGTTCTCTCTACGTGAGTTCCTATTTATTTTGAAATATAGTTACGGGCAGTAAAACCAATTTAAGCAGCGCAATAAACTTTATTGTGAAATCTGTAGCACCTAAAAGTCGTAAAAGTTTCAGCCCCTAACGCTGTCTAGGGCGAGTTAAAATCTTTTTACGGTTTTAATGAATGTTCGGGCGTAATTTATTAAAAATCTCGAATCCGGCTGATGAATTGATAGATTTTCTGCTCTCAAAAATCTGAAGAAATGTTAAGAAAACTTTCAATTGAATTCTAATGGATTCTATTTGGAGTGGTAAAAGTATAAGAAAGGATTATTTTACGGGCTATTGGATGGATTAAGTAAAGAAAATGCTTTAAGTAATTAAGAAATTATAGTCGAAAAATGAGATTTTCTCACGTTATAAATTATACATTTACAAATTCTGTTCATGAACTTTAGCTTGAAAGCCGGATATTGCAAAATGTGGCAACAACTCCGCTCGACTTATACATTATTGAGTAGTGATTTTCGATTTATCAGGAAGATCCATTAGCAATTTGTACAAAGGACTAATTCCCATTAATAGTGAACAACCTGGATTATTCAAATATTTATCATAAGTGCCAAAATCAATAAAACACTTTTGAAAAGAACAATGAAAATGATTATAACTGCATAGAAGAGGTAAGAAGGAAGAATGTTTTTTTAGAAAAATCCTGAATACTATAAAAGGATTTATCTAAAGTATCTTGAAGGATTTAAAGAAAAACGACGATTTGAATATCACGTTTCAAAGCAATATAGTTGAGAAATTTATATAATCTAGCTGGTATAAAAAATAATTGTTACAGAGTTATTAAATATTTGAAATCGTTGATTTTGTGTGTTATATACAATAAAGTTACTATATAGAAACACATTTTGCCACCCTGTATTTGCTATTCGCATGACTAGCTAAGTACTGCTTATTACATGACTTCGCTAATCTCGTGAAATATGCAGGGGGAAACGCTTTGTAAATTTGAAATTATTCTGTTGTTTGATGTGTAAATTTGTTTGATGTATAGTACAGGTAAATTGTTTAGTAAAGCGAGGAAATATTATGTACTTACATGTATCTCTAAGACGGGCATGTAATTTTCATAAAATCGTACTTAATTGCTGTAATATACAGGGAAATTGTGACTCTTTCTAAACGAGCTTTTAAAATATATATGTTTTAGATTAAGTTTATTTTGTTTCCTAGAGAGTTAATTAAAAGTAGCTTCTGCTTGTAGAAGGTTAATCGAGTTTCCACGTATTTATAAATTATAAAATACTAAATTACACGTTAATTCTAGAAAAGCTGAAAATGCAGGCCGCTAACACCGCAACAGCTAATAAAATTCCCCGGCTTGTGTGTACCATGTCGCATGTAAAAGTAGTTGTTTTTCTGCGCAGCCACTTTTTTTGCCAACCCTACGTATATAAGCTTGTCTTGTTAATAGCGGGGTGTTAGTTGGCAAGCAGTTTTTTTGCAGGAATAATTAAAATTCGCAGCATAATCTGCGCTGAAATGGACACATGCTCGGAATAATTCAGTGTATATTTTGTATAGTTCGCGGGCACCCCGGATAATTGCGGGATATATCGGTTTTGTTTGTATTTACAATGGAGCTGTTTTATTCCAAACAGGAATAATGTAAACGCGTTTATTAATTTCCCAAGCTCGTACAATAATAATTCGTTGTTTTGCGTGCGTCTGGTCTCTGCATTTTTATTAGCATCTGCATTCGCATGAGGCTTGTTACTCGAACCAGCGCTAATTCGCTGAAAACGTACTCGAATGGCGACTTGCATTTTCTAAATTGTTTCGTGTAGGTACGAAAAAAAGGTAATCAAAGCGCCATTTCCCGGAAATGTCGTTGTAAAATGCACTCTAATGCGCCATTTCGTACCTCTTTCATGCTGACTTCTATTATGGCAACGGCGCAAATGAAAGGCAATCCGAAAACAGCGACCTTTCAGCTAATACAAAAGGGCTAATTCGCAGGACATAGTTAAATAAGGGTAATTTAAGAACGTAGTTAAAGGGGCACAGCTAGAACTACAACCCCCCGAAATATAACAGAGAAAATTTAGTTTATTTTTTACCAGAGATTTAATTTTTTATTGATAAATTTCTAGTGGTTTTTGAGAGATTATTAGCTACATTATTCTAAATGTTTTTCCACGATTTATATTTCATTATTGATTTGATGTATTGCTTGAAATTTTTAATGGAAGTTCAGGAAATAATTTCGAGTTTTCTTATTAATGTCATTTCGAAAACTTCCTATTTTATTACTGGAGTGAATTTCCGGGGAGTTCCGAAGGGAAATCATTATAATAAACGATTGGGAATTAAATTGATGTCTAAAGTTCAGTAAACTAATTTCTTAGGAATTCCCGGCTTAAGGGAGGTGCCGGACCTTCATAAATTTTAAATTCATCTATATATGTAGGACATCCTGTATAATTTTCCAATAGAATTCGCAATATTTCTATCAATTGTGGGTGAATAAAATGTAATTTTCATTAGGCCCATTCCGGCCCAATCGAGTGCGGAAATTCAAATTGGCCTCTTTCGAATTCGAAACGAAACAATACACCGGCGGTTGTTGAAAAAGAATTAAAATTTACGAGTCGCCATCGAAAAAAAAGCTGAATATTCAGCATGCCAGTGCCCCCCAGGTGACATTTCGTCGGAACGAAATTGATTTTCCGGACGGTTTTCTCCCGTACGCGGATTAATAAAAGCGCCAAACTCGCTTTCTCTTTTATTTTTTTTGCGCCATATTGCTAAGGGTTTCCTAAAAGGGGCGACCGCATATCTCGGCCGCGATTTTATGCCCTTCTAATCGTAAATTTCGCGTTTGCTTTATATATAACGTCGTAAAATTTATTTATAATATAGATATGGTCTTAAAATTTATGCTCGCATTCATACTGTTCGCAATTTACGTCATACTCTTATTGGATGTTCGGGCCTTGTTATGGCCTTTAATGATTGTTAGTTTTTTTATTTTTACCAAAGTTATCCGGGCCCATCCAGGGACGTACTCCTGAATTTTATTTTTGATAAATATATTATCTATACAGAAATTTTGAGGTTTATATATAAAGCTTTTGAATATAATAATCCCTTTAAAATACTCGAAATTGAAATTTCTGGGTCAAGAGATTAGCGAATTGACAAAAACCGATACCGAAATTTAAACAACGTAACCGATTCCAATACGGAAAAGATTAAATTTTAATTATCTCCCAACTACAAGCCCCGAACTTTGCAACTTTCGAAATAAGTAAGCGGACCCCAAAATCCGGAAACTCCGTCCTGAAAGTCACTTTCGAGCGAAGCATCGACCGGAGATATGAATTATATATTTCGGGTCTATTGTAAACTCCGAACGCTAATACTTTACTTTAAACTCCAAAGTGACGGAAGTTTATTCGATATAAAACCCGCCGATATTTCGGCAGATTTGAAATAAACACGAAAGTGCTTGTATAGGATATTTTCCCAAGATTACGACCGGTTTCAAATCGTAGAAATACAACTTTGAGTTATATCGATAATGCAACTGATACGCTGAAAAGCTGAGTTAAAATTTTTTAAAGTTTATAAATATTGCAACTTGTTTATAATAATTGTAGATTTTTATTCTGTTACTTTTAAAGGAGTTTTATTTAGTATTTTTATTAGTTTTTTGATGGATTTTTAACGAATATAAAGGATATTTTTGTCATGATATTAGATGAATTTTGGATGATGAATTATCCTAGTTAGGATTCTTATGTTATATGGAATATTTTGTGATGGTCCCTTCTGCAGTAAATTTAAAATCAATTTTTATTATAATTAATTCGATGTAGCAAAAAAAACCGTAACATATCTCGTTTGATTGCAAAATTTTTTGATTTCCCCGCATATAAAACGGCCTCTCCTCCGGGAAACGAACGGGAAAATCAGCGATCAGGTAGAAAACCTTCGACGGCGTAAAATCGAAACTAAATGAAACCGTCTCGAGCACACACCCATGCCCACGTTCCCGGAGAAATTCCTTTTCCCTATCGAAACATCGGATTGCGACAAATAAAAATGAAATTATTTAACTAGAAATAGATTCCGTCGCTTCTATAAATAGAGGGAAAATGGGTCGTGGGCGATTCATCGATGTTTGCGAGGGAAGATTCATTCACAACCTCCATTCCGAACACACTTGTTTTTCTCGCGAAATAATAGTTCAGGTCGAATGAATTTATTTTCCATTTACCGGAATTAATATTAAAGTCTAAAACAAATAAACTTTAAGCAGATTATTTGTTCCATGAATCATTTATCCAACTGGAGAGTGAATTATTTAATCAATAGAGCCAATCTTCTAACAGAAGGAGTATGTATATTTTATATCAAGAGTCAATTATATGCCCAAAAGTAACAATTACTTACTCAATTATCTATCTAAGGCATTTTCTCAAGTATCTACTATTAGTCGAATTATATCCTCCAAACAAAGCTATAAATATCCCAGTTTATCAGCAGCACTTACATCCCGCAGCGAGAATAAATTTCGCTAAATTTACACATCTGATGGGGGAGCGTCGCGAATTTTTCGACGATAGTTTAGCCGAATCGCGCCAACTAATTCGCCATAATTGTAGCGAGAATGCAGGTCGGGGAGTATGCAAATTCACGGCGCCCTCCGACCGCCATAAATCGCGCCGATTTGGGCGCGAAAATCGCGCGGAACGGGCGCCCGAACACCGCTAATCCGGCTCTGGAAGTGGTCAAGTGAAGGCGGGATCCGGGCAGAATGGGAGTTGCGAAAAAGGGCTTATGAATATGCATCCGGAAAATGGCCTTTGGTGTTTTCCACTCCAATGACTTCAGGAGAATTCTCGCCATCATTTCGCGGAATGGAAATATTCAGAGCGCTATGGATACCCATTAAATGTTTATTAGGCACGTATAATAATTTGTCCCAGAGCTAGTAACGTGTAAAATTACTATACATATCTACATATACTTAGTGCAATGTTTTTTTTCTTTTTATTTATAATTTTTGGACAAATTATACAGGATGTTCATTAATTGAGTGACGATACGTAAGGGTGTGAAACCTTGGCTGATTTTAAGATGAAAAGTTCTTATTATAATTTTCTTATCATTAAAGATATTTTAATGAAATTTTGTACACACCTTTGTACAATCATTAAGGGGCATTTTTTAAAGTTTCTACCGGTGACGTCCGTACGGGGTTTGAAGTGAATATTTTTGGAGAAAAAAATGGTACGCCACTTAATTAATAAACACCCTGTAAATCAATTTTAGTACGAGTTATTAGGGCTATGGAAAGTCGTTTGGTTGAGGGAATATTGCGCATATTCGAGCGAAACGTAATTTTTCAAAATTACCTCCCTTCTCCGGGACGGGAAATACGACTAATTCCCTTTCCTGATAATTTTTCATTTCTATACTACGGAATTCAAATCGGCAGGCACGTCGCGAATGCATCGAGAGCCAATTTCCAATCCATAATTCATCCGAGGCGCTCGAAATAAATTTCCGCGTTATAATTAAATAAATTATCTTTTTTTCGGGAATTTGGCGCGCATTGATTCCCGGCGAAGACGTCGCCGTCGGTTTCTACACCAAACTATATAAAAAATTATTTTCCATCGATTCGGCGTCGAAAAGGAAAGCGGAGGAAAAATTCCCGGGCACTTTAACGGCCGTTAATGAGCGAATTTCATTCTCCTCGGCAAGAGCAGCGCCTTTATGTAGGCCGATACGAATTGAGCAACGACTCGACGACTCGCGAATTGCTCTCTGGGAGACTTAACCGACGAGCGGAATTACAAAAAAATGCAATAAACTCCGGTTTATGACTTCCTCCTACTTTTAATTATATAACAAATAGGGCGACCGGGGTGAGGAGCAGCGCGAGTTTGTCCCGTTTTTCGGTTTAAGTGTGTGCTAAAAATGAGGAAATATGCCACAGGGTTTTCTTATCTTTATTGTTACTTCACTGCTTTAACAATATGTTTTCAATTTCATTAACTTGTTGCTTTATTATATGTTACATATTGGGTGTTTAGGAGGAGATAATTTAGAGAGTACCTAATTCCTTGTTAAAAAATATGAAAAAAACGAATGAAAAATTTCGAACACTCTGTATTATACATACATATACATATGAGTACATATCTCATACAATACTCTCAATTTCAATAGCATTCTAAATACTTATTTAAAAGTTTAACTTCAAGCTCAAACCCACAATTGACCTACTTTCCCTCACAAAACCCTTTCATATGAGGCTACAGAAAATTTTATCAATGCATATTACATGGGAGAAACATCATACCGCACAATAGGGATAATCGGTATTATTATAAAGATACGTATGTTATACTATTATCCGTTTTATGTCCCTTATTATTCGAATATTCCGGTCTTTCCCGGACTTTTCCAGCAACTCTTAAAGTCCCTAATCGAATAAATCTACTCGGGTATTGCGATTGAAACGACATCCACTTAATCTAATCTTTTAAATATGAAACACCCGGACTATAAACCGGAAGTTAAGTACATGACCTCTCTGCCAACTTCGCGACTGGCGCTCGTTCCGGGTTTTGTTCCAGACATGTTCGTATGTGCATGCGAGTTTACAGTCGAGCTAGCGTCAACAGCCTCCCGGAGTGGATAGATTACGAGCTTTTCATGCTGGAAGTTATCCTATCAAGGTAGCTGTAATTATTGCGCGATCATAATGTTATACCTGCAGCGTGGTTATTGCATGCAACTTTGGTAATGGGAGCCTTTTGAGCTCGGGAACTGGTGAGGCGATTTTTTGGTTTTGGGGCTTTGCGCCTGATTGATGGGCAATTCTGTGCACCCGAATCCTTATAAGCAAGCGAGAAGTGGATCGAGTTTATGTGGAGATTCGCAAAGTTGAAAAAATTTATCGCAATCATTCAATCAAGCTTGGGCGACGGTCTATTCAAGGGTGAAAAAAATCCCTTTTCAAACCGAACCTATATACTTCGATATCGTGTATTATTATACCTCAACACAAACTCAAATCCCGGAGGACTTTCCTTCTTCCTTCGGCTAATTCTAGCCTAAAACTTTGTCCCTCGACCCGGCCATAATCGTAACTATTCCAATATGGTTTCCTTTTTCTTTGAAAATTCCTATACCACCTCAACCCCGCAATTCAGGATTGTATTATCGCCAGCCCAACTTTCACCCACCAAAACTTCTACTCAACCAGAAATTTGTAACCAAAGTGCAAATGTGTAACAAACCAAACTCTTATTTTAATTGCACAAGCTACAATAATTTACTTGAGCCTATAGGGATTGATATTAGAGTACGTTACTGTACACATATCCCTATTCGGCTACCTTAAACTGTTATACACCAATAATTTGCGAACATCTTGCTTTAATAAGCGAGCGTTGCGGGTCCATCTGGGTGAAATTTTCGGGCCCACAATGTCGTTGGAGACCCCCTGGGACGACCTCAAGTTCTGGTTAACATTTCAACAAGTTAATGCTAATTGAACGGCGGGTCTCTTTAAAGAGGCGAATTTCCGAACGGGGACTGCTTCAAATAACATTGCGGTATTTCACCACGAACAAGAGGTGTTAGAAACTCGAACGTTCGAGTGAAAAATTCCCAACCGCATTTTTAATGTGATGTAATAACGGGTTTAATTAAATATTCTTCGAAAAAATGATTATATGCTGAAGTTAATGAGCAGCGCTGCGTTAAGTTTTATTGCTGGAGTTTGATGACTTTCTTGCTCAAATAATACCCCTCAAGTTTCTATTAGGGTAGTTATAAACTACTTGGGTCAAACCTTCTCGAACAATATCGTCCGTTGTGATAATTACGGACCGACGGTGAGCGTATGCACTGGTAATGTTCATTAGCGAAAGAGTCCTTAAGCTTAAGAGCTTAGATAATTGCGAGCGCTCTATATAAACAATTTGCGAATTGTGCCGTTTGCTTGAAGCAATTTTGGTATGAAACAGTGATTGCTAAATGTTTATTTTTGCAATGTCGTATGCAGTGCTTTCGAAGGGTTTAAAGAGTAGTTTAAAAGCAGTTTCGTAATGTTGAATAAATATAAAGAAATCAATGCAAAATTTAAACAATGCATCAAGATGTTTTAATTAGATACTATTGTAATAGCACTACTTCCATTTAAACTCCAATTTTCTCTTATACGAGAAGTAATCTTCCACGGGGATTCATCTTTACATCACCATCACCAGCCAGACGAGGAAAACCTCCGATATATTCCACCTTCGCATATCGGAAAGTTCATCATAAATGTGAGAAATGTAATTTTCCGGGCTTCCTTATACTGACAATTGCGGTCTTCCCTTTTCGTCGCCATCAGATTTTTCACTCGCCCACTCGTTTTATTTCGCCGCTGGTGCGGGGCATTGTCTCGAATAGAATTTCATCTTGTTTTCAACAATTTATTTGGCTTGTTTTGATCTATCTCCGGGATGCGGCGGAGTTCGAAAGCGCGCCGGAGCTTTGTCCTATATGTTGTTGCGAATTTCATTTGGCGCGCTTCTCCATGATGCTGCTGCGGGTATCGCAAACTATATGGAAAACCTGCATGTTTCGTGGAAACTTATCTAACGGGATTGATAAATGGAAATTTGTAACAGCGCATTAGTAGATATTTTTGAAGAAATTCCTGCTTTTAGGTATTCAATATGCTAAAGTAGGAAGTACTTAAATCGAATTTCGCTAAAATAAGAAATCCCGTACCAAGAAATACCTAGATAAAAATTTGATTTTGTCAGTTTTCTGCTTGTTATTAGTAGCACTGGCTAGTTTTCAGTATGGTGAAAGCCTTAGGCAAGCTCAGTGAGCTGTCCTAACTTTAGGTATTTCCTAACACCTGTAAGTTCTACTTAAAGCATGGTGAAACGCAAATTGTACCTACTTAGGACTTCCTAAGCCCGGTTTAAGTATGACCTAACTTTAAGAAATGGATAAGATTATGTTAGTAAGACTTTTTTCAGGAGTGAAAAATTTTTTAGTAATTATGCTTGTAAAAGGAAAACATTGTGGCGTCACGTATGAAAAAGTTCCCCGATTCCCCAACAAAGAGCAGTTAAATCACATAAAATCGCGAGCAACAACTTAGGAACGAAATTGTTTCTTTTCTCCGGCCGCTGTATTTTTATCCGTTTTCTTTGATACGGCGATCTATTGTACGTATTCGGCGAGTTGTCTCGAGCACAAAACGGATCCACGAAGTTCGAGAGAGGAAAAAAATACTTTTCAGAAAATAATTAGTACGGGGATTGTTCCTTTGTCAGGCATGTAGAGCGCGAAATGGAAGTTCTTTCGGATCCCGACGAAAAGTTTCCCATTAGTGCGGTGGATTGTTTCATTTGATCCAGGTTAATCTGACTTATTAGTGAGTTTCCTTCGGCCCGGACCAATTGACTCGCTATGAATTACCTAATTATTTTTTCTAATATCAACACATGGGTTGTTCAAAATACTCTGTAAGTACTATCTTGGTAGAGTTAGAATGAAAGTAGTTAGACTGAAATATGAACCCTTTAACTTCTTCTGCGAATTTGTCATACGCTCTCCCTAAGGAACTTCCATCATTGGAGAACATAAAGCGAGGTGATAGCTTTAGATATCCCCCGGGGAGTAGGGTAAATATAACCGATATTTTACACGTCGTTGTTGTTTGTGTGTATGCCCAAGTAGAGGATGTAAATTGCAGCAATATCCCTTGGCGTGTTTTTTGAAAAATTTAGATGGAACAATTTTTCAGAAGATTTATTTTTCCAGTTTTTTGGTAATTAGGGTGTTTGGAAAAAACCTGGAATTGCTGGAGGATACGACTTTTGTTGATCTTTTTCCCGTTTTCAACCGGCTTTGTGAAGCTACTGCCACTGGGTTATAATGAAAGGGGTCGCTCGATGAATCAGTTTTATATTTTTCCTTGAGCATCAAGGCTGTTTTCCCAATTTAACATTCATACGGCGGAAAATGAAGGAAACCTTTCTTATTTGGAGATTTCATGTAATTTTCTCGTCGACTGAATTTTCATTAGTATCGGTTCTTGTTTTCTTCCCTTTTCGCATTAGAGGTAAGCATTTCTCTTTATATGTGGATGCTTTTTAAATTGTATCGGAAGCATTATCTTTAAGGTTTAAATGTGATTCCAGTCTCATCAATATTTCCAATTTAACGTGCTTTTTCCGCATCATTAAGTCAGTGTTTCAGTTTTCTAAACAGCGAAAGATGATGTAAAACAGAGAAATTATAGCGTGCGTAAGTTACGTTGGAATATATAACGACCCGCAATGCCTTATTCTCGAGTAGACTACAGCCACTTCTTTTTCCCTTATTTTCTTTTCTCTCCTTTATAAATGTGAGAAATCTCAATTTTCGCTGTTAGCGGTTTTCTTTGTGATATTCTCCCAGCCATCCCTGAAATCAGAAGGGCGACTTATTTTATTTTTCTTGTTATAAGATTTATGATAAGCTGCTAAAAGGAAATGTAATTTTTTTATATTTTTCACTCGGATTTAACGCAGAAACCGGTTCTAGTAAACAGCTTTCTATACAGTTTTATGTCATAAAAATATCATTTATACTCATACTTCAGCTCAAGCATCGAGCGAAATGAGTTGCAGTCAATAAATTATTTTATTGCTACTAATGAAGACAAATATTTAGTCTGCAAGTCGTCGAGTCATTAATTTTATTACGGATTAATCCGAAATGGAAATTCATTAGAAGAGAGTCAGGGAATTTCCGTTTTTATTTCAACCCTCCGTGCAATATTAAACAAAGCTTATTAGCAGGTATTAGACTCAACACAGCCTTTAAATAAATCTCATAATACGATGAATAAAGGGAACTATACTAATAATGATTTTGTAAAATTTAAATATAGAATTGTTCTAATAATTATAGACTGCACTCTAACGGTAAGAGGCAATTAATATTTCAATTTAACGGTGATTTATCGAGCGATCTTAATAACAAAAGCGCTTAATTAACCTTGGACCGGGACCGAAAATATTCCACTATGTTGGCATAAAACCCTTGCGACTTAATACAAATTGAAATATCAGTTTATTGCCGCAGTTGCGGTCCGGGGGGACCGAAGTTAGCTTATTGAAATTTCCAGAATGTCAACACATCCGTCTAATCTATCTCCGGGGACCTGCCAGCGTTATTAGTTTATTTGGAGTCACTCTTAATTAAAGCGCTAAAATATTAGATAGTTATTTCACAATTTCGCATTGATTAATTTCGTTGCTATGTAATTGGATGAAGACAATTTAACTGGGGAGGATCCGAATAAATCCGAAATATTCGAAAGGCTTCTCATAGTTTGAGTTAGATTAAAATAATTGGATTCATCAAATTTTAAGTAAAAGTGCATTCGTGCTGGAATTAAATTTCACTACCAACATCCCGTCGCTCTCAATTTATATTTATAATGGCGCTTTTTCCGAGGAAGTCGCGAAGAAGACGCAGGGGGCCATTGCGACTTTAATTAAGACCTGAAAGCTTAATGAGAATATAACAGCCAGCGCTTTGAACAGCTGGAAAAAATCAAAAGAGAAATAACAAACCTGGTACAAGCCTGGGCCCGTTGATAGTCGACAAAGTGGTCCCGCTACCATACTTGATGTGGCCCTGCTCCGCATTGGACACCACGGCTATCTCGTCGAGCTCGTGGCAGTCGGCGATGGGGCCCACCCGGTGGCCCACTAGCCTGCCCGAGGAGCTGTCGTGCGACTGCTTGCGCCCCCCTCGCCAGCTCAGCACGAGCCGCTTCGCCGTTGACATCACGCCATGTCCTACGGCGATGAGAATCACTGGCAGGAAGCAGAGCACGGCGAGCAGCTGCAGCTCCGCCGTGGCCAGTTCGCGAGGTGCACGCGACGCCCGACGGGATCAGCAGGGAGCGGCGGCATCGCGGCGACGGTGGAGCTCGCGCCAAGCTGCTAGCATGTGAAGCTGCCCGACCGGAGCCCCGAGGAATGGTCTTGTATCTGAAACGAACATCATTATTCTACCAACCATAAAAAGAAATGTAGTGGATTCTAAGGCGCAATCTTGCTCGATTAACCCGAAAATCTGATACGGTTTGCGGTCGTAAAGCGCCCGGTGTTGTGCCTGGGATAAAAAAAATCGTTGGTAAAATAAACATGAGCACACCACTGCGGATTTTGAGCGGGACAACGCAAACGTGCCTTCATCAAATTTTCAGGCGGTTTAATATTCCAAAATCGCGAACGTGAGGACTGCGAGACGGCGCTTCTTTAGATCATCACGAACAAGTCGGCTTGATGAAGACGTGTCTCGGGCCGTCGAAGAGCCGTTTTTTGCGGCCCCCGACTGTCGAGCTGTGTCCCCGAAGTTCCCGGCAAACGTCGAATGAAAAAGAGAAACAATGCGGTACATACATAAATCATTTATCTGCGAGTTCTTTTGGGAGTTTTAACGCTATATAATAAGGGTTTAATTACACCTTCATAATGCTTTTGGGCGAGAATTGTATGTATCGAAAAACTAATTAGGAAAGACTTTTTTCATTAGTCGAGCTTAACAGAGCCTTGCTCAGATGTGTAGTGAAGATCGCCCAGATATAACAAGGCTATCATAATCTTTTCCATTAGCGTCATAATTCCATTTGGTGCTCGATTCATCCCAGCAAAACTTTTCCTTTAATAAATTCGTTCCCTTTGATCCAATTTAGATCTCTAAATGATAATAAACCGCACTAACGTCGCCGGCAACTGTGTAGCCGCGTTCCGAAAGAACGCTCATTGCATTATCCGTTAATTAACGTGTAGTTAAAATGTAAGCAGATCTGTAAAATTTTATGACGGGCCCGTAATTGCCGTACGTGCGATTACGTTGTTGCGGAACTCTTCATTTGTAACATTGTGTTGCTGTTAATAAATTATGTTCGGTCGGTTTGACCGTTGCAGAATGCTCTTCCGAACGAACTGCCATCAAATTCAGAGAGAAAATACACAATCTATTTTTTTGATAATATTTTTCCTACTGCATGCGTACGAACCTCGTGTTTAATGCACACCAGGTAATTCCCATTTTATTCCATTACTGTATGCATTTATCCAATGTGTTTAGAACCTTCCACAACGCATTATTATATCATGGACCTTTTAGTATCGACCCATTGAATGTTGAATGTGTTAGTCAACTGAATTAAACCAGGATTAATATCTATTAATAAACCTTAAAAGCTGCTTAAATTATTAAACAGATTAAATAAATAAAATACACCAGCATATTATCGACAAGACAGTAGCGCAATACAGGACATTACAGAGAGTTACAATACATGTTCCAACCTTTTTGGGACGCCCTGTATGGTTGGGCAAAAATGCGCTGGTGCAACAAACTATCAAATTAGATCCCATCAAGGTTGGCAATCTTTCCCCTGGCGATCGAATCGGTGGAAATAAAAGAAGAGTTTATAGAGTTCATCTCGAACGGATCGATTAGCGCCCTCTCGGGTTAAGTATCCATCCGAATTTACCTTTCGAAAGTGCTCGCTCGCTCGTCGATTCGAACGGCAATAGTCACGGGGAGAAAACGATCCGCCATCAACTTTTTTATGTCCCAATAACTTTTAATACGACGAAGGGAAAGACATCGACGTCGTCGCAGTGCCGACGTAATTAATTTGCGTCGGGATGCCCGCCGGATGGTCCCCTGAATTTTCGCTACTTTGTGCCCAAACTGTGCAATATTCTCGAGGAGGGCTACACCCCGTATACAGGCAGTTTAGTGTAGTGGTTAATGCCGCCATAATCCTAACCAGTTTCCCTAAATTATTCCTAATTTGGGACCGCCCGCGAGTTCCCGCTCTCGCCCAATCGTCGAAAGAAACTTTTACGTTCGTGTAAACTTCGCCTCGTGAAAAATTTAACTTCCGCCGAAGGAAACTTTTTATTTGTTTCGAGCCGAATCCGTTTCGGCAGGCCCGGAAACTTCGCCACCGAAATACCTACACTTAATGAATTTTCGTGCGGCTGAGGAGCGCCAGCGGAGCGCCCGCTTTTTAATTTGTCCGAAACGTCGCCGGAGCCGCTGCAGAGAATTTACCCGGATTTATAACCGCTCGCAGGGCACCGCGATTCGGAACCCATTTGTGCTATAATTACCCTCCATTTCGGAGATGCGGTCAATTATTTCCTAAACGTAGGAACCTACAGGAGTATAGGCAATGAGTATTTTACTAATTTTACAAAATTCTTAGTTATTTTATAGTCTATTCATAAATGAGGCGGACCAATACAGGGTGAACCATCCTAGTAATATTAATATAGTAATATTAATAGTCTGCAATTTGGTCAATCTGGTCTATGGGTGCAACAAAGACCAGTGTCATTATTCGCATATAAAGGAAAAAGAAGGAGTAGGATAGCTACTTTTTTACTCTAACCTCTGTTATCTTTGTTCAACTCATAAAATTGGCCATATTGCAAACAAATTTACACTTATACCTGTATATTGATCCAAATTATTTATTTTATACCAATAATTCGCTCACTCCAATAAGTATTTTAACAATTTCAATAATACATTTCGACCCTTCCAATCGATATTTGAGGCATTTCAGATTCCGGCCTCCACCCCTTTAGCCGCCCCATCGTATCTAACTTATATGTAAATTAATAATTACAATCCATCCGGCGTTAAAAATAGCCGCATCATACGGGGCATTCTAAAACAATTTATCCGGCATTTCGACCGGAATGCCGATACACATAAAAAACCCCCCAAAACAACCGGTAATCCTCCCGCCAGGGCAATCTCCAGCGATTTTTCTTGTAAAAATTCATAGGTAACGCTCGAGTGCCGACGCCGCAACTTTCTACGGCGCGGCGCAATAAAACGGCAACGGCGGCCCGGACGGCTCTCCGGAACGCAACCCGGAGCGGGCAAACGAAAAATAATAGCGCCCGGCCTACTCCGGTGCCGCCGCAGAGCCGAATTTAATAGCCAACGCCGCGGAAATGTACGTTATTTAAAGCGTCACCGGGCGACTGGTTAGTACCGGGTTGCGAATAAAAGAAGACAAGAGGAGATCAAGTTAAAATTTCTCAAAGGAATTGTATTCGTCTTTTGGGGGATAAATTATTTATTTCGTCATATGAAGGGATCAAATATTACTTAACGATAGAGGAGTTTACAATGAAACATTTTTTTTATATTGAGCACATTTTATCTCAAAGAGGGCGGTGTGTGTCCCAAGTGAGTCAATTATCTACTCAAGGAAGTGTCATTTATGTGCCCAAAAGCAAATTATCTACCCGAGAGAGTCAATTATCTACATAATTAGGTCGCCTACCCAGTAGTAAATTGATTTTAGCATGATGTAAATAATAAAATTGAAAACAACAAAATTGATGGACGATAATAAGTTGGCGATGCTCGTCGTTTATTTGCTCAATAAAAGCCTCGATCATGCATTTATAGTCGTCCGGTATTTGTAAGATTTACTACAAAACCTCCGAAAAAAATGCCCTTTTAAAATAAATTCGTATAGATTCGAAAATTCGAGAAGACAGCGCCGGAGCGTATATCTTTACATACATCACCGCCGGGCGGAAAGTACACTTTGGCCCTTTGGAACTTGGACCACAGCCAAATAATAGCGAATGGCAATTGGTTAAACCGATGCTAGATTTATTTCGCTTCGATTTTGCGCTTTTTTCTTTCCCAAAGAAATTCGTACTTAAAATCCGGGATAATAAAGCGGAAAAAGTACGGGCCGGAAACGCGATAAGAGTAATTAATGGCTTTATAAAAAGTTGATTGAAATACACCGAAAACCGCGGGACACCAGTAAAATAAATAAACAATGCTCAATAGATACTGCTATGGTTTTTTTTATAAGAAAACCACAATCAATCCATCATTAACAAACTTCATTCAAACAAACTCAGCGCCTGATGCATCCCCAATGCATCCTTAATATTAATCACAAATCAAACTTCGGGCGAGCCCGAGTAATTTTAACTGAGTTATCCCGAAGAGCGAAGACGCCCGCAACCTAATACGCATCGCCATTGGAATACTTGCGGGCTGCACCGGCTCCTTGCGCCCCGAAACTATGCAGCCGGTTGCAGCGTGTAATCAAACGACAACGACAACAACGGGAGGGCCGCCCGGCCGCAAATTCGCTGAACGTGGTCGCCGTGCTCCGTGACCGAGGATTCCGAAGGACCCGAAACTCGATACAACTTGGAAACTTCCGAGGCGGTTCGAAAACCGATACGAAGACGGATGGAGATTCGGGCTTTTTGTCCGGGATATAATGAAGTTTACCGGTGCGTCAAAGAGCGGCTCCTCGGAGGTTTCCACTCCTGCTCCTGCTGATTCCCTTGATTGCCGTGCAAATTCTTAAAAATGGTTAATAATGCAACACCGAAAACAAAGTGTTGTTTGCCCAAATGCGCTCGTTAGCTGGAATGGGTATCAAAGCGAAATTTTATTGAAGTCGATTTGCACAACGCGAATGTGCTCATGCAAAGAATATTTGCTGGTGAATGATGTTAACGGTTCGTTGAGTCCGCGAAACGCTATGATAGCATCTAGATTTGCAATGCAATTTGAGATGCGTAATCGTCGAACCCAAAAGAATAAACAAATGGAAGAAGATTCTAAAAATACTGATAAAATTTTCCAGTAGCTGGTAATGTTCAATTTTCTTGAAACCCGCGTTTTAACCATAACAAGTTTCGAGCAAACTCTAACTCAAACAAGCCCGTGCACAATTAGTTTCTATAAACAACTGGCATTGTACATGAAGGTACAGTCTATTCCACAAATTACCAACAAATTATTTACCTAGCAGCAATGTCGATAAGTTTAAGTACATTTAGTTAGGTAAATTCTAATTAAAATGTGTTAAAGCAATCTAGGTATTTGCTGAGTCTACAAGATTGTAATTGGATCAAAGATAGTCTGTGGGTATATTCCTTAAATAAATTATTATTGTTAGTAAAATGTTAGTGCATTTGGATTTCTCCTAATGATGTGCCTTGGTATTATTAAATACAGGAGTATAAAAATTTGAAGTGGAGCACCCAATTCCCATCATCATTTCGTTTTTTCTATTCTCCGCTGATACGAGAGCGAAATCCTCGGTGAATAATTTCACGCCGCGCCGAGCCAAAGGTGACTACGCCATTCCCTTTTTTTTATTTTCCTCGTCTCCTTTCGTTCCCTCGCGGTTTATTTACACGAAATCCAAGTTTTGTTTACCGACGTCAATTAAATAAGGTCCTTTCGGCGTACGGGGCAAATTTGGTTTGCGTGGAAAATTCATGAACACCTTTGCTTAGGTTCGTTCGGCTCCGCAAAACTCGACTCCCGGCCCTTAATATGTAGCGTACAAACAATGTAGCCGGATAATTATTCGGCGCGGCGCGCCGCTCGCTATATCGGGAAAGTTGTGCTTGTGCAAGGCGAATTTTATCGCCCTGCGACCCGCATTTTCCGAGCTGGTTTAAGTACAAATTAGATTTGAACCGAACTTTCGTATATGCGCCGCAAACTGTCGCGTACACGGTTTGTCTCTAATTCGGTTTCGGGTTAAAAATGAACAGGGGTTGTCGATGGGAATCGCTCGAATTAGCATAAATATTCACAGTGAGGTTCCAAGTAATCATGCTGTAAAGGAAAAAATTGGATTTTAGAAGAAACCTTTTTTTCCACAGATGTGGACTTTCTATATAGTACAGTAAAAGATTCAATGATTAGTACACTTTTTGAGCAAGTTTCCTAAATTTTTCAAGATTTTAATTATTACAAATAATCAATTTTATTCTCCATTTAGTATCTATAGTAAATACACAGTGATGTTCCAAGATATTGATTCAATAAAAAAAAATGGATTTTAAAAGGCTTTCTAGTACCAGTAAAGGTTCAGTGATTATAACAGTACTCTTTTTTAGAAAGTTTCCTAAATTTTTCAACATTTTAAATATTAGAAAAAATCATTTTATTCTCCATTTTGTACCTTTTTTAAGGTAAATTACAAGATTCTTCCAAATTACATGTACTATGTTAATCTAATGTTGTACTCTTTTTAAACTATAAATTTCTCGATTTTCACAAGTAAACAGTGAAATTTCTCACTTTACTATAGGTAAATTTATCGATTTTTCAGATTATCCAACATTTCACCAGCATTTTATCCCCTTTAAAGATTACGGTTTAAATCTACTTAAAAATGAACAATAAAAATTTAGTACCAAGGGTAAAAAACCTTAAAAAATAAAAGAATTCGTAATAAAATTAAAATTAGCCCTTATACAGCAAGCTTTACATTTCCAAAAATACCCTACAGGGATCAGGGTAATTCGTTATTTACCATTTTACGGCAAAAAAATAGTAATAATCCCTTCAGCCCGCATTTAAACGTAAGAGACACTGAATAATTAAAATGTTTTCAATTTCCCCGGCGAGGCGTCCGATCCCCGGCGCCTATAAAATCCCGTCCTCAAAAGGGGTTTTAATTTCGTTAAAAGCCGCGCCGACAACAAAATTATATACACAATTCGAAATATTGTTCGATTCTCTTTGCGCTCGCCTTTCCATTCGAGTGGAAATCACACCTCAATTACCCACCGGTCGCTTTTGTCCGGGGGGTTCACCGGGCTCCATTTTCCCCGGAATTGGCAGTAATTTTCGTTTTCTGCTGGGGCTCGGACGAATCGCCAATTATTAATTATATTTTCGGTGTATTCCACGCAGATGCGCCGTTTAATTAGCGCTGATCCCGGACTAATTTGAGCGAGAAATTTCACTTTTTTGCATGTAATGCACCCGAAGCGTCGAGGCGAAGAAAGGGCGTCTGTGTCATGCGATACGCCGAAACTAATTCCAACTCGATTAGAATTTCCGTTTAAGATCTCGGAATTTAAGGCACCGAATAAGTGTGCAGGGAGCACGGGGCAAAAATGTAAATATTTACCGGCGGCAAATACAATTAAGAAAATAGAAAACATCCCCTTGCGGACGTTCCATTAATTAAAGGAATTAAATAATAAAGGAAAATGAAGTTTTAGTTGCTGTAATGTCGCTGTTTCGCGGGAAACGGTTAATTAAAATGAGAAATTGCCGGATCTATATTCTATACAGCACGGGAATTCGTTTTAATTAAAGGAAAACACAGCAGCATTATAAAGATAAAATAAATTCATAAAATAAAGATAAAATATATTAACTGTACTTAACAAAAATCAAACAATGTAAAAGAAAATCATGAAAGTAATTACACAAGCATTACCTCGCCTAATTACCAAAACAGAAGAGATGTATTAAAATTGAATGTGAACGGCCCAAAATTTACTTTATATCCCTACAGATTATCCTTTTTATTCGGGCCCATATTCTCCTCTCTTCCTTAACGTGGCGCTTTGAACTTTGAAGAGCGTTATTAAAATTTTAGGAAGCACTTCAGATTATTTAAATTTGATGACCAAAATGAACGGAAAAGTATCATTCAGGTACCTGCCCAGGAGCCGGATTTAAATGAGTTTAAAATCTGCTTTATACTCTTGCAAATTTATCTTATTTATTTTTGAGCAAACTTCCCTTATTAGTACTATTTTATTTAAGTGTCATTTGAAAGACTTCCTGGTAATATTAGGAATTTATTGATTTAACTGGTTTTAATAGATTATGAATTATGATATTAAATCAGTTTCCTGTTTCCCGGAAGTTTCCAGTTAGGTATATATACATTTTAACCGGCTTCGTAGCTAACGAATTAAGGAATTCTTTTCCCGGAAAAGTTTTTCCGCGGAATTAAAACGGTGATTAATTTTCAAGCTGAATTTTTAAATACATAAACTCATCTTAGTTCCATTTTAATCTGCAAAGAGCTAAATTGGTTCGCCCGGAGAAGTAACTGAAAAAGCGCAATTTCTGGAGAAAATTATGGCCGTTCCTTCTCTGAATTTAAAAAAACTAAACAATTTTTTCATCAAAAGAACTTACTTATTTGAATCGATATCCTCGGCATTGTTTGTTATTTTGCGCATGCAAAACGTTTGCTAAATTTCGGCTCTGTACAAAACATATTTTCTATTTCTGCGGAAAATGGATAATTTTTGTTCGCTGAAAATAAGCTAACGCGAGCTCGAATTTCCCCTTCGACGGCGGAAATTGAATGTATTGTGGAAAATGTAAATTGCTATCGCGTATTTACGCTTTTCATAATAATATTAAAAGGTATAGTTCGATGCAACAATTTTCGGACTGCTTCTATTTAAATCAATTGAAAGGGAAATATTCTCTCCGGTTATTTAGTTACATATTCACCTTATTTATAATACCTAATAGATTTATCTATAAATAAAATTAATAGTTTATCAGTTTCAATACTTTTGACCTATATACAGTTATCTTAGAAACTCTAATGCTTAAATTTCTAAAAGGGTCAGTAAGAATTAATTATTAATTATTTACCCAATTGAGTCAATTACCTACCAACTAGAGTCAATTACATACACAATAGAGTCAATTTTCTGCTAAATAGTGTCAATTACCTACCAAATAGAGTCAATAATGTACCCAAATGAGTCGATCATCTACATGAATCTCTTAAGAAGTAGACTCACCCGGTATTTGAAGGCGATAAACAGGGAAAGCTCTTAAGGATTTTTTTTCTTTAGCAAAATTCGTATAATGAGTGCCCAAAGTTACAAACTCTTTTTGGGCGAGACTCTCGTGATATAGTATATTCTAAAAAACATTTACAGCGCATAATATCTGACAGTTAAAATGGAATCTGGGGTCCCCGGTTATGAAACGAGGCAGGAAAATGGAACGGTCGAGGAAAAAACGGGCGGAAAATAACCGTCGTCAGTAAGCGTCAAAGGGAAGATAAAAGTATGTTGACGAGAAATGATCGAGGTAATAAAATACTCGCTAATTAAAAAAATTTGACGATTTGCCGAGTCGCTCGTCGACGTTGTTGCCTGTTCCACAGAAATTTTTAAGTTGTTTTTAATATTTTCTTGAAGTTTTTCTTTGCAAAAAAATCGAGAGAAGAGGAATATCTATGGAAAACTTCCTCCCAAAAATTCAAAATATTGCGAAAGTGTTAATTACAGTACTAAAGAAAAAATATAAGGTAGATTTGGCAACGCTGCGCGACGCCCCGACGCGTCGAGATGCCGGAAAAATTCCAAAGCAGGCTATATTCGAAATTAAATTTGTACATTCTAACTTTGATCCTCGAGCAATACAGTTTCTTTTTACAAAGCTTTCTTTTGTACACCACCGCAAATTTCCGAGCGTAGTTACACCTCCGGGTTATTATAACCCGAAAACGGACATACATTTTTCATCAAAGATTATCGCCCCCTCGGCCGCTGATGAAGCCACAAAACAGCGCAAATTAGCGCAACCCCTTTTCCCCCAATATAAATATCATTAGCGACGTATTCATTCCTGAAGGTGGCAATAGGGAAAATCGAAATTTCAAGGTTGATGTTCATCAAGCGGGCCGGAAAAATGCCCGCAGAAGGGCCGTGCTTAATGAGCGTATTTTTAGCCGCATGCGACTCGTTGCGAGGGCAATAGCATAAGTGGAAGAGCTTATTTGCCTGTGCAGGAGCTTTGTCAGGATGGGCTTATACCGGATGATACAACGGTATATAAGGGGAAAATTGTAGTTATTATTTTTGTATTTGGACATTATTCTGTATCCGGAGATTTCAATTTTTCATGGCGCTGCAACGAACGTTTCGTAGTGACATAAATTTATTCTAATTAAAACTGCAATCTGCCCTAACGAGATTCACCCTCCGGGATGGAAGTCGCTGGGTTTCATTTAAATTTAAATATTGGCGGAACCGCCGTTCTCGTACGGCACATTTGAATATATGAGCCATTGTTTTCTTTTAATATTCCTGAATTATATCGGAGTTCAATTTCCTAATGTTCAATATTCCTCTCCATTTTTTGTGCTTTTTTGTTCTTGGAGGCATTTCTATATGACTGCTCAAGCTCGACTTTCCACTTGTAATATCTCCAAAAATCGGTATAATGATGAAAAAAACAGATATAAGAAATGAGAAAGTTGAATTAAAATTTTAAGGAATTTAAGGTGGAATTACGTAAAAAATGACATAGGCGGAAATTAAATTAAAATTAAAATTAAAGATGAAAATCTGGGAAAAGATGTAAAAAAGCCATCAAAAAATAACAAAAAAAATCTCTGAAAGTCTCCGAGAAATGGACGTCTATTTATACAAGAAAACGACAAGAAAAAAGTGGAAAATTGCGGAGCGAAAAAACGAATGACTAGAGGAAAAAAATATTCCAGACAAAAAATGTTTCATTTTTAATTATGAATGAAGTAGAGTTATTTCCATCGTAAAACATCACATAATAAAAAGATGTTTTCGTAATGTTCAGTATAGCGACGAGTACCATATTAATTAATAAATTCCTTCAGTAAAAATTAATTAATTAACGAATAAAAATTTTTGCATTAACGATACAAAAAAAATAAAAGTGCACTTAAATTCATTTAGAAATTAAGTATCTATCCAAATTTGGACAAACTGCTAGAGAAAATGGTGTATCGACTATCGATTAATCGATTAATCGATTTGCGATAAAATTCACCATCATCTGCCATACTCGTCCGGATTAAAACCCCGCAACGTTTCGGCCATTTCATCGACATATTCATCAGTATTAACCCCGCCGACCGCATAGCAGTATTTATATGAAGCGATTCAAGAGTCGAGTATGCCAACTTTGTTTTGGAAGGGAATGCCTGTCCCGAAATTTCGGCCTCACGAGCAATCCCAGTTATTTCATATATTATGTTGTTTCCGGCTCGCCCGCCGCCCGCGCCGTCCCCGCCTCGGTATCGACGCCGCCCGAATTGCGAGACAAGGCTTTGGGTCACGTAATTCCTTCCCCGTCAAGTGGGACGGTAATTGAAGCGGGCCTACCTGCCTCTGCGAGGATTTTTCTAACGAACCATTATGAAAATTCGCGTTGCGGGGCAAGAGGCGCGGGCTTTATTTAATATTGTGTGTTTCTTGCGTGGGCCCCGGGGAGTGTGATCGGGTGTAAGGCTGGTTTATTGAATGCCTGAGATTTGAATTTTGATCAATTTGGATTTGACGGCGCTTAAGGGACAGGGGGAGTGCTGAGTGTCGCCCTTCTTAGATTATTTGGTACAATGAAAATCGCGTTTTTTCAGATTTTCTTGGGATTATTAGGTATGAAATTGAAATGTAGAAGTATATTAAGAAATTTTTCGTGATTAAACATTAATTGAGCATCTGAATTTCGGTATTTCAAGTCATTTTTGTAAATTTTTAATTCAATAAAAAATCAAAACTCATGAAAAAATTGTGTATAAAACAACAACCAAAATATCCAAAAAAACCCTAAAAATTGCCATAATAAAATAATAAGTGAAATATGAAATATTCTAATGCCCCCCCAATTAAATATTATTTCAACCAATAATCTTACATACTATTGATTTTCACCCTGTACAAAAATGCCATCAACTTCCCAAGCCTTATTTCTTCTCAAATAATAGCGACTCCGAGATGATTTTTCTTTATACTCCGCAAACGAGTCGATTCAGTAACCAATGCGGAATTGATTCGGGCCCTTGTTAAATAAAGAGCGCATTTTATTTATTTTATTTATACTGAAAACATCTAATCTCCTTAGGACAAGCGGTCCCTAAATACACAGTGATCGCTATAGCTATTCCAAAAAAGAAAACCCTTCAAATCGAAGGGATCCCTCCTAATTGAACGTCAAGTTGTCTACAATCTGCCGGCATTCGCCCCCCCCATACGTTCCGAAAGGCGAAAGTGTCCCTTTGACGAGCCCGCGCTTCGTTTCCTGCGGTGATTTTTTCGATGAAAGGTGCCAGGACCGCTCCAGGACCATATTAAATCTCATCACAAAATAACGAACAATAGAAAACATACCTTTTTTAACAATGATGCTAGTTGAAAGAGGAATTGCAAAAATTGCAGGAATTGTTAAAATTGCAGGAATTGTTAAAATTGCAGGATTTGCAGGATTCGCAGGATTTTTTTTTAAATTTTTCTTTTTGTAATAGAATTTGGTGTCTTGGAGTGAGGTGGTTGAGTGAAGGAATGTCCCGAAAGTCCCCTGTCGAAAGGTACAAAGGCCGGTTTCTCGCCCTCGCAGTCGCGATTGAAAACGTTAGGGGTTGTCAGAAGATGAATGGGTGGCGATTGCGGCCGATTCCTTCCCCCCGGATTTTTTGTGATCCATTAAAGGAGCTCCGGCCGAGGCTGATGATCGCGGTTGATTAGTTAAAGACGAAGAAATGGGTTGTGTTTTTTTGTAGGAGAGATTTGACGAAAACATTGTTCGTTTGCCAAACAAGGGGGGATTTCCTGTTGTTGTTGACAAACACAAAAAAAGTTTCGAACGGAATCGAGAGGAATTTAAATCCGGAATATGCCCGGGGCGTCCGTCGGTTAAATAAGTTTTACTTTTCCGGGTTTCCTCGAACGAGATAGTGCAGCTCGTTGACAGGTAATTTAATTTGATTTTAAGTGGTTTTAGTAGCGCAACGACTCGCGAAAATTAGCCGAGCCGTTTTCAACTAATTTTCCTGGAGAGTCGAAACCGGAGAAGTATAAATACGAGCTACGCGTATATTTTTTGAAAAAAAAAGTACATGCTTCATATCGCGAACGTGAAGTGGTTTCTGAGCATTTAGTTTGAAATAACCGCTTCATACAGATACATTACCTACATTGAGCAACGATTTTTTTGAGTAATAGCCCAGGGAAATTAGGCATTAAATTGGCAATTGACATGAAATTTGTCTGTATATACTAAGAAAATCTAATAGATCTAGTTAAATATAAAACATAAAATATATTACCTAACCATAGTAGAGCTTAATTAAAATTTTTGTACCAAATTGGACCATAAACCCGACTCCAACGCGTTCTACATTTTCATGATTTTCTCTAAACGATCGTCGGAAAATTTGATTACCCTTTTTTAAAATTATTTTCGATATAAACATCCCACTCGATTGTCATAAACCCCGTTTTAATGGCTCTCTCATTTGATTTTATTGCAGTTGCCAGCTAACGTCCGCTATATACCCTTGATTCTAGTATCGAAGTTATAGCCCCTTAAAAATACGTTTATTTTTCCAGCCCCCACGCAATAAGTAATTTCAATATTGGCGCATTGAGTAGGAAATCCGCGATATCATCGCATTCACCTTAAAATCCCCCTTCAAATTACATCACCAGCTTTTTAAAAGTGTCCTATATATTCTATAAAAATTAATAACACAGTGAAATTGATGGACATTATTAATATCTGTCTAATTAAAATACGTATTATTCTCTAGGATCGGTATTTAAGGCGAAATTAATGACAAATTTCGGCTTGAAATTTATGTAAGAAGTTTATTTATAAGAATATAAAGCATCGTTAGCCGCTTTTAGGGCCACTTAATGAAACGCTGATGGGCCCTATTATTTATTTTGTCGGATCATAATTTATTTTTAATTAAGTCGCCAGAAGGGCACTAATTGCTTTTTTCCGCGATTAATGGCAATGCTCGTCGAAATTAACATCGAGCAGACGGGATATTAGATTATCGGCAGTGTTTCGGTTTCATTAGATTTTTTTTTATAACCGGAGATTCGCGAAATTTCCCCCGCAAAAAATCGCCGCATGGAGTTATTTAATTGATCGATAGTCGGTGTTTTGTGCTTCTGAAATCGAGCAGATTCGCAATTAAATTTTAACCACTCGTTAATAAACAAATAATGGGACTGAACGTTCCGGTACCTGCGACACGGAAGACGATTAAAGCAGCGTATTCCATTGTTACTGGCAGCTAAATAACATTAGGTTTCAATAATATTGGGTTGATAAGAGAATCGATACCAAATGCGAGTTGAAACTATCATAATTCTATGTACAACAATTTGATAATATTATCAGTACGTGTTTCAAAGCAACAGTCGAATCTAGTAGGATTTTTCACAACGATTTTAGGTACAGATCGATAGGTATAACTTGATACGTAATCTGCGCTGCTTTCAATAATATACAAAAAGCAGCACTACATTGGTATAAAATGACAAAAAAACTATGATTAAAAAGAATTAATTTATGCAAACGTCCGAATTTTTAAGGAAAGAAAGTTTCTCGATTCGCAAGAAACTGAATATTTTATTAGTGGGCATATCGCATTACATAAGCTATTAAAGCAAACACCTTGTAGGCATTAAGGCATCGGATATCGTTCAAAAACTTTCCGAAGAAACTTCTTGCTTAAACTTATTTACCTAATACAGAGTTTCGAATGAATTTAGAGGCTTCAGTAGATGATAGAAGTATTATTGTTTCCAAAGAAATCATACAAGATTTATAGATTATTATAAAAGCATTAGAAGAATAATTTTAACTCATTTTGAACTACAGAAGTTTTCAGTATTAATGAGTAAAGAATTTTATCCAAATTAAGAGTAACCCAGTGAGCAGCCTTCAACGGGCCAAGCAAAGTTATTGATGAAGCGAGCAATAACGGAACTCAATAAGAAAGTTTTTTTAATGAGACCGGAAATTGCCAGTCCCTCATCCGCTGCTCCGGGTGTCCCTCCGGCGCTCCCTTCGCCCCTTCCCGATCGTCGATGATCTTCCGAAGCGCCGAAATAATCGTCCGGGCGGGCGATTTGCATGAATCTCCCCCGGAGCGAGATCTTCCCCGGCTGCTGGGCGAAGGCGCAGGTGAGCGCATTTTTCGCTAATTGAGCGCCCTTTGCGCGTTCGGGTCGCAATCGAGTGGACGAAGGGCCTCGGAAGAGGCGAAAGTAATGTAGCGTAGGCGAAGTTGCGCTCCTGCGGATTAGCGCAGCGGCGGGAACCCGTATATACTCGTAGATAAAGTCGCGATAAAGGGGATGAAACGCCACTCGAGGGATGCCTAACCCTTTTGCGTAATTAGTTAGAGGGTTAAAGTTTAAAATGGGAGTCGGGCCGGAAAATATCGCGGGGGATGGATTTTTTATGATTTTTGCCAGGTTTTTGTGAGATTTTTTTGGAGGATTTTAAGGCTGGTTAGTGATTTTTCAATAATTCTTTTACACAAGTCATGTACTTAAAAATTCACTAAATTTCATCCTGATGCATACAAAACTTATGGGAATCCAGCACTATCCAGCTGACATAATACTATTTACATTTTACCCATTTTGTTCCGGGTGATCTAATTTCATCCCAATTCGATCCAGAGCCGTCTCAATTATACTGCATCTTGAGATACATTCGCAGCCTAGGTATAGGAGGCTTCCCCACATTAATTACGGGAAATTCCCGGAGTAGTTACTTTATCAAAACTTCGTCACGTTTGGTAATGTCATTACACGAGTTACTGCATTCAGTTCCGGCGCTTTAAGCAAACGCTTCTTAGCACCAAACCGAATTCGAGTCCTCCCAACCATCATCAGTTTTTACCTCCCGATCCGGCGAAACCGAAACTTTCTATTTACACGCGCACTCGCCGGAAATTTAGAGCAACTAGTCACTCAAATAACAGGAAGCTTTCGAGTCAGTTATGTACGTTACTTTTTCTACGACAGCATAAGAATAATGCGTTATATAGTTTCCCGTTTCCCCCGGTTTTGCATAGTCCACCAGCTCGCCGCTCGATAAAAAATTCCGATCGGATATATTTTTAATACTAATGGCCGAGTCGAGTCCGGCACCCGCGCTTTCGGAACCCATTAAATTTCGATTCCGCGTAGAAGCCAGCCAAGGAGCCCAGCTTGTTGCTCTGGCCTACCGACGGAAAGCCCCGCTCTCCGGACGAATGATCCGGGAGCTTCGCCTTGCCGGCGTCGCCAGCAAAGATCCAGCCGGAGTCCCCGAAGCGGGATTCATTTCGGAAGTATGATTGGAGCGCTAACGAGGAGCGTTTGTTGCATTCGATACTTTCGAGTGGATAAATTCGGTATTCTGCATGCGGATTAGTTGTGTAGGAATCACGATTGCGGCATTAGCCCCAGCCTGTTGTAATCCCTACGCCAGCTTGAGTCTAATACCTTTGCAAAGAGCACACCATCGTGTACCAGATTGCGTTGTAGGAGTAGGATAAGCGCAACCATCGAGTGAGCGTGTAAATGATTTAGATTGTAAATAACATACCGTGAACACCAAACGAGCTGCGCCTCCCGCGAATCGAGCGAAAAATCCCGCGAACGCACCCGACCGGATCGCACCGCGTTCGAGTCTCTGGGGCACTTGGGAGCGAGAGAAATAAAATTTTTTTTCGAGAATTGTCTGAGCGCCCGCACTGCACAGAAAGACCAAAAACGACTTGCAGACGTTTCCCTGGCAGCTGCCGTGTATCCACTGCGGACGCCGGCAGAGAGACGCGCAGGTCCCAGCATCCAGCTCTTTCTGTGGCTGTGCGCCCGAGCCCGGAGTCCGGATACGCCGAGCGATCCAGAAGCGGTCCGACGGAGGTAGACGCGGCAAGATGAACTGGCGATGGAGCGTAAGAGGCGGGCGAGAATATGGAGTGGAGGAGGACGCGAGAGAGACGGGGTCGAGCGATGCTTGACCTTGGACAGGTTGATGTTCTCGGTGTTATCAACAGTTACTGCACTATTAGGAAGATGCATGGTCTGGATATGGTCTGGATTAGGTTTACGTGTTTTTAATGGGCGTCTCTTCCTACTTGCTCTGGTGTAATATTTGTCGGTTATGGTCATTGAAAATGTTCTTTATAATTATTGATTGTATATTTTTTGATGTATCAGTACTAGTATTTCAAATTTTCCTTATTTTCTTCTATGTGGTGAAATCCGGGTTTTGTCTTTTAATTGACCAGGAGAGTCCACCCAATAGAGTCGATGATCTAGCCATTTATCCACCCAATAGAGTCGATTATCTAGACATTTATCCAGCACCCAAGAGAGTCGATTATCTATCCATTTGTGCACCCAAGAGAGTCTAATATCTAGCCATTTATCCAGCACCCCAGAGAGTCAATTATCTAGCCATTTATGCACCCAAGAGAATCGAATATCTAGCCATTTGTGCACCCAAGAGAGTCGATGATCTAGCCATTTATCCACCCAATAGAGTCGATTATCTATAGATTTATCCAGCACCCAAGAGAGTCGATTATCTAGCCATTTGTGCACCCAAGAGAGTCGATGATCTAGCCATTAATCCAGCACCAATTACCTGCCCATTTATGCACCCAAGAAAGTCAATTACCTGCCCATTTATGCAGCCAAGAGAGTCACTTATCTAGCCCTGTATACCTACACCAAAGATATAGTCTAGCACAATCTAGCCGTTTGGTCGCCCAAGAGAGTCAATCAGACAAGTCAACTCAATCAGTCAATCAGTCAAGTATCTACCAATATTTTTACTCCAATAAAGTGAGTAATTTACTCAATTAAGAGAGTTATGGTGAAGAGAGTTATTTAAGTAATGCATTTTTACATTTACTAATTGGCAAAAAAATAACCGAAAATATCGATAAGTTAGCTAATGTATATAAAAAAATCTTCCATGGACCTATAATTAAGAAATAAACGAGGCGGAGGAAAATTAGTAAACACCATAACTTAGTAAAGTGTCAATTCGTACTTTTACCGTTTGCTTTGAAAGACCTTTTTGAATAATTACTTTTAGTCAGCGAATCGGAGCGAGCTGAAAGGTTGGGACATCTATCAAAATTTGTCGTCTCCCCCGTTTATTGTTCGTTTTTGATGAATTACCGTCGAAATAAAAGCGGAAAGACCCGAAACGCTCTAATCACGAACGAACGTACCCTAAAAGATACAGTCGATATTCCTAATTCATCATTTAAATGGCTCGAGTAAGCAGGTAGAAGTAATAACATTACCTAAACACAATACAGGATGTCCCAACTTAACTTTGCGAAAGCATGTCTCAATCAAAACCCTATCCTATCTCACATATAAGGATAATTTTTTATTCCCTCCTTCTTCCTAATATTCCCCCTTTCGGTGCAGGTTTTATTCGACAGCGCGGAAACCCCGAACTATAATTAATTATCGACAAAAACAGCAATCAATTACGTCCATTATCAGCCTTCTGATTGTTCTAGAGTCGGTTAAACAAAAGAACAACGCGTCCGACATCCATTTATCTGGGAAATCTGATATCAATCTAGCGTGCGTATACGCGAAGCCGGGGCTAATCAATGACATGTGACAGCAGGGCTCCGGCTGATTGGCGGGACAATTCCTGCTGAACAAACGGCCGCCTAGAAAACGATACTTGACGCTAAGAATACAACGACAAATCAAGTAATATGTGCACGAAATAATAGATTCTATACATGCTAGATGTTAATGTGGTGATGACGCCACGAGTTGATATAATGAACGAACTATACGATGCAAATGAATAATCTGGATTAATGTTATTTCAAAAGTTTTCTCTATTGTGTTGCAAACGATTATGGTGGAAAATTTGAGATGAAAAGAAAATTATTCACCGCACTATGTGTGTTTCTCAACGAATGAACTATCTTCGGAGCATCGTTGTCGTAATAAGATTAAATAGAGCAAGAATAGGGGACAATTTGGGACAATGTCTTTGATCAAGGGGATGGAAGGAAAGAAGCTTTAATGCTTGTTAACGAGAAAACTTAATGATAGAGGATTAACGTAATTATAGAAAAGCATAGCGACAGAACTCGAGCTAAATTAACTCAAAAAATGCTCCAAAATAACTTACCGTTAGCAAATCGAGTTAACGTTCCTCCACGACAAGCCCTCCACCGTGGGATTTGGCTTTTCTTCTTCCCCGGCCGTGGATCGGCCGCTTACATTGCCGGAATAATAACTGAAATTTTTTGGGACGATGATTCCGGAAAAAATGTGACGTATGCTAATACGGCCCGGATTTGCGGCCATCGGAGCAAAGGGAGTGATAACAGGTTTGGATTAAAGGCGAAGGGCGCCCCGGGCCGGCGCGTTAATTTAAACATTAATTGATGAATATGAATCAACCATAAATGCTGTTGGTGATTTAATTGGACCTTCCTCGAAGCCATGTAAGATTCGAGCTCTGCCCCGGAGTGATCACAAAGGGATTTAATTTTAACATAAGTACTTTAATGGGCGTTAATTGTGTTCGATACGAAGGGGTTTGTTTCACTGAAAATGCAAAATCTGTTCATTAAAATACATAACAGAGTAAAATAAGTACTTTTTGTTGTGAAAAATTAAGTACATCTCTGGTTTTTTAGCGCCCGAATCCGGCCGGCTAGCCCGGAAAAGATGTTTGTGTTGCCATTCTAGAAATTCACTTAAGTGGATAACTTGAATTATGCTGATGACACTCGGGATAAGAGAATGAATAGAATTAATTAAAGGTTACGGCGCCATGTTGACTTTCCATCTACCGCCTCCACACATTATTCCGGCGAGCCGGCAAAAATAATACCGCTAGTTTTCGTAATGAGATATTAATGCGAGCCCGTTGAAAAATCCCCCGTTTCATCATCGAGCAAAAATGATAATGAGATAGAGCATGGAGGAATATTGGCCGTAGAATAACCAGGTATGTCAATGTGGCAAAAAATATGTTAATTAGGGACCTTTAAACCCATTAAAATTCCTTTATAGGTGAATGCAGGGTTCAAAAGGATTGGGTGGAGTGAGAATAGGCAAGGGTAAGGGAGATCTAGGATCAGACAAAGCGCTTTTTAGACCAGTAATTTAGGTACAAAAATTGGTCCATTGGTTTATATTTTGATTGTTGAATACTAAAGGTATTTGCTTATCTCCTTTTGTTAAGGATTAATGGCTTTGGCATTGGGAAAGGAAAAACTCCACCTGGCTGCGGAATCCGAAATCCCGCGATAGGCCAAGAGCAACAGCGCCGAGCGGAAAAGGTGAAATTAGAAATTTATTAGAGTTTCTTCAACAGGTTAGTCCTAAATTAGGGTTCTAACTATCGCCATCGTTTGCGCCTCGTACACCCGAAACCAATCTCGTTCCTCCCGGCCGCCGAAATATATGCAAACTCCAAACTCGGCGAATATTTCATTGCGACCCGTTCGCTTATCCGCATTCGAACCAGCGGCGCGCCCTAATCATTTCAACCCCCGAATCTCGACCCGAACAATTACACCGGTTCTTTTGAATAATCCACTCTTCCTCTTCGGCTCCCTCTTCAATCTCGCCTATCACCGCTTTTCCGCGGACCCAAACCGATGGGCCAACACCTCCCAGGAGCCTCCCACGGGCTGCTTCTTCGAGCGCTAATCGCGATATTAATGAATAAATTATTATTTGCGCGATCTATATTTAAACGAGACGCCATAGATTCGGTGTTTATCTGCATTCGAAAGCCGAGGGATGGCTCGGAGGAGGTCGCGAACGATCGCTTTCTTACCACTTTCTTTCCAAAGTTTCTGGAATGACGGCTCTCATGAATATGCGATTGAACTTGTAAACGGGGCCCGGGATGGGGCGAGTATGGAGATGTAGGCAGGGAAAATATCGAACGACAATTTATGGAATGTCCGATGGTCTGGACGAGTTCCAGATGGGAGATTTAGATATGAATGCGCGTAGCAAGGTAAGGAAGCGATAATGGTTTAACGGTGTTATTTTTTGTTATTATCTCCGAAATTGCTTGTTCGACATTGAATTATAGTTTGTATAAATGATTTGAAGCGGTAAAATTTACAACACATTATGTGCAACATCGGGAAGTTATTAAGTTTCGCTACATTAGCAGTGATTTTTATATTTTTGTATGTAAAATTCGTTGTGGATGTTAACAAAAATGTACAAGTAGAAGAAACTTGGTGGAAGCTAACTAAACCACTAGTTGAAGATACCACTATAAAACCTTTCAAAATAAACGTATCCAATGAGGTAAACCAAATTCGTATACATTTAATAAAACTTAATTATAGCATTTTTTTACAGACTTTGAATGATCTTAATGAGCGTTTAAAGAACGCTCTACCTTTCGAAAAGTCGTTAACGTTCGATCAAAGTTATGGAATAAACGAGGTGCTATTGAATACAGTTATCGATTACTGGAAAAAACAATATCGTTGGAAGGAACAAGAGGTTTTCTTAAATAAATACCCGCAATACATTACCAATATACAAGGCCTCGATATCCATTACATTCACTTGAACTCATCGAAATGTGAAGACAATAAAGTTGTGCCGTTGCTGTTGCTGCACGGTTGGCCCGGATCGATTAGGGACTTTTATGAATTAATAGCTTTACTAGAGGTGCCTGATGATGGACACTCGTTTCGTTTTGAAATTATTGTGCCAAGCTTGCCTGGTAAATGTATCTACTTATTACTTATTATGTATAATAAGGTGTTCAGTTGACTGAATATTTTTATTTTAGTACCTATAATTTTGAGTGTATCTATGTTTAATGACATTGCCATTGTTTATCAAATATTTTGATTAATAGTTAAGGAATGAAAATTTGTAATTCCTGTAATTTAGTTACTGAGAGGTTGAGAACAATTTTGTTATTATCACAGTTGCTGTTACACTAATAATGCGTTGAGTATATTTCTGATTTTAGTATTTTAGTGTATAATTTTTGGAATTACCTATTTACTACAAATTCATCATTTTTTTATTATACAATGTATGGCAAAACAAAAAAAAACTTGAGTAAAAATTTAGAAGGACCTCCCTTATTTACCCCAATTTTGCATTTTTTTAACAATTAAAGGACCCATTTTATAGGTATTTATATCTCAAGCACCGGATTAATTTTTACCATTTTTTGCTTTCAGGATACGGCTTTTCCGAAGCTCCCGAACTGCCAGGACTCAGTACACCACAAATGGCAGTAATACTAAAAAATTTAATGGCCCGTCTCAATATCGAAAAGTATTACATTCACGGAGTCGATTGGGGAGCTTTCATCGCCTCTCACATGGCTGCTCTCTATCCAGAAAAAATATCCGGAGTTCATTCCAGCGTTTGCTGGTTAAACGTGCCCTCGGCTTACACTAAACTCGTTCTATTTAGCGCGTTTCCTTCACTAATAGTCGATGAAAGATACGAAAATTTGGTATATCCGCTGGTTAATAAGGTTGAGTTTTTTATCCAAGAGAGCGGATATTTGCATCTTCAAGCCACTAAACCTGATACAATGGGTTAGTATTTTATGTACAAACATTTTAAAATTAGTTGATCATTTTTAGGTATAGCTTTACGAGACAATCCGATAGGCTTAGCTGCTTATATTATAGAGAAATTTTCTACTTGGAGTAATCCAGCTTGGAGAAATCTGGATGATGGAGGGATAAGGAAATTCGATTTAAACAAAATAGTGGATAATATAATGATTTATTGGATAACAGGCTCAATTACTACTTCCCTACGATTGTACAAGGAGTACTTTAATCAAATTGATCTCGCCCTCCGCATAGACAGGTAAATAAATTTTTCCACGAAATTTTTCACTTATTACATTATATTCCTAAGTGTTTATAGGGCATTTAGATGTCCAAAAAGACAAAAATCCTGAAAATACACCCCACGCGCCATCTATTGCTACCTGCTTGTACTCCATAGCTGAGAATATGATGAAAACTTTCCTTATACATTAAAATTTCAAATTTCAGCTTACCCATAAAAGTGCCCAGTGGTTGCTCCCGGTTCGAACACGATCTACTGTGGTATCCGGAATACTTGCTGAAAAGCCGATACAAGAATTTAATTAGTTTGCGGACGCACGAAGAAGCCGGCCATTTCGCGCTATACGAAGCACCGCACGTTTTGGCTCGAGATATTAGCGAATTTATCCAAATAGTTGAGGAAAACAATCCGTAGAAGATTAAAGTTTTACTAGACAAGTTTACAGTGTGTTTGAAATAGCTGCAGACGTGACCTGCGCGAGTTTTAAACCCACTGCGCGCTACACCATCACGTCTACAACTATTCCAATCGGTCTGTACTTATTAAATTGTTTAATAAATTTTTATCAGCCGCAATAATAGATATGTATTGTTGTGTTAAATAAACAAACTTGTAGAATGGAATTTCATACACGTACTCAAACTTATCAGACTTCGAACGCAATCCACAGTATATCCTTTTTGATTAATTTCAGGCAGGCAACGTCGCTCGTTTGCACTTTAGTCGCTTTTTAACCGTGACCTTTGATATGAATAATTACAAAAACAAACAATTCACGATCCGAGACGAGTTGGGCTGTGCTATATAGACACCTTGTAGCCTAGTCGCTTGGCGTCGGTTTGCGGCGACGGTGGATAAAATAGAAACGTTCAGTAGAATTTGGAAATATGGGTGCCTGCGGCGTGATTTCAGCGGTTTTGATAGCCGTCCTCGTGGGGTATTCTTACATGAAGATCAAACCTTTGCTGGACATCCCCGAGAAACCCGACTTGGGCGAAAAATGGTGGAAGGCTTCCAAGCCAAGCAAAGTTGATACGAGCATCCGGCCGTTTAAAATTCAAGTATCCGATGAAGTATGTATAGAAAATCACAAAATACACAAACCACTTTTGAATTCAAATATATTTTAATCACTAATCAGGTTACAGCAAATGTTCTACTGCATTAACCTTGAATTCTTATACTCATTTTTTTGTAGATTCTGAACGATCTGAAATGGCGCTTGGACAGAACCCAGCCGTTCCAGAAATCCCTGGAAGGCGCCAAGCAGCACTACGGAATGAACCACAAGCTCCTGACCACCATCGTCGATTTCTGGAAGACCAAATACGACTGGAAAGCGCGCGAGAAATTTTTGAACCAATATCCCCAATACAAGACCAACATCCAAGGATTGGACATCCATTATATCCACGTCAAACCCACGAAGACGGCTGGGGTTAAAGTTCTACCCTTGTTGTTGTTGCACGGATGGCCTGGATCTGTTAGGGAACTCTACGATATAATACCGATTTTGAGCACCCCGAAGAAAGGACAGAAATTCGTCTTTGAGTTGATTGTACCGAGTTTACCAGGTAAAATTATAGGTTAAGTTTCATTAGGTTGACATGAATTAATCTGTTATTTATCACTAAATTATTAAGCTTGTAGTACAAAAATAACCGAAATGATTCAATCTAATCTGAAGCAGGTAATTCAAGTTGGAGGTCATAAAAACAATTTGAATAAACTCTGCCTAACTACGTGTATTAAAAGCTATTATTAGCTGTTTAGTTGTCCTTGTATATGCGTTCTTATCGATGAATTTCGCTATATTTTAGGGTTTGGATTTTCTGAGGGTGCTGAAGTGCCTGGGCTCAATATAGCTGAGATGGGGGTTGTCATGAAAAACCTGATGGCTCGTTTAGGCTTCGAAAAGTACTACATTCAAGGAGGAGATTGGGGTGCAGTTATGGTCCACTGTATGAGTGTGCTGTTCCCAGAAAAGATCCTCGGAATGCATTCCAATTTATGTTATGATGGTAGTATAAAAACCATGTTGAAATTAGCAGTGATGTCGTATTTCCCATCGCTGGTAGTAGAAGAAAAATATCAACATTTAGTTTACCCGAGACTAGAGAGAATGATGGACTTGAATTTGGAATTGGGGTATTTTCATATTCAAGCCACTAAACCTGATACAGTGGGTAAGTAGGCGATAAAAATTAAGTGCCTATTCAGGTATTTACTGTACATTTTTAACCGCAGGGGTCGCTTTACGTGAAAGCCCAGCCGGTCTAGCTGCTTACATTTTGGAGAAATTCACCTCATGGACGAATCCCAAGTGGAAGGACTTGGAAGACGGAGGATTAACTAAAAAATTCAAAATGGAAGACTTACTCGACAATGTAATGATCTATTGGGTAACCAGATCTATGATGACATCTCAGAGGGTGTACGCAGAAACCTTCAATAAAGCCACTTATGCTGCCCAGATTGATAGGTTAGTATTTCTTCAGATAGCTTTTGGCAGAATTGAAATTTTTTTTTAGTATGCCTACGGAAGTGCCTGCGGGTTGCGCTGCTTTCAAAAACGACTTGACTTGGATGCCGGAATCAATCTTGAAGGATAAGTTCCGCAACCTGATTCAGTACAACGTATTCGATGGCGGTCATTTTGCTGCATTTGAAGAACCCCAGATATTAGCCAAAGATGTTGTTCAGTTTGTCGAGAAAGTCGAAAATAGCCTACAAAAACCTTCCAGTTGATCAGTTCCTTAATAGTTATGTTTTTTATTTGTGACAAATTTTTTTTTAAATTGTGATCTTTGATTTAATTGCCCTACTACCCCTCCGCTCAACTACATCCCCTACCCTTTCACCCTTCATCTACCATACGGCGGTCCAATCGCGCAATATGAAGCACCACACGTTTTGACTCGAGATATTAGCGAATTTATCCGAATAGTTGAGGAAAACAAATCCGTTGAAGATTAAAGTTTTACTAGACAAGTTTACAGCGTGTTTGAAATAGCTGCAGACGTGACCTGCGCGAGTTTTAAACCCACTGCGCGCTACACCATCACATCTACAACTATTCCAATCGGTCTGTAGATACTTAATAAATTGTTTAATAAATTTTTATCGGCCGCAATAATAGATATGTATTGTTGTGTTAAATAAACAAACTTCTAGAATGCAATTGCATACACGTACTCGAACTTATCAGACTTGGAACGCAATCCACAGTAGGTATATCCTTTGATTAATTTCAGGCACTGGCAGGCAACGTCGCTCGTTTGCACTTTATTCGCTTCTAACCGTGACCTTTGATATCAAAAATTACAAAAACAAACAATTCACGATCCGAGGCGAGTTGGGCTGTGCTATAGACACCTTGCAGCCTAGTCGGTTGGCGTCGGTTTGCGGTGACGGTGGATAAAATAGAAACGTTCAGTAGAATTTAGAAATATGGGTGCCTGCGGCGTGATTTCAGCGGTTTTGATAGCCGTCCTCGTGGGGTATTCTTACATGAAGATCAAACCCTTGCTGGACATCCCCGAGAAACCCGACTTGGGCGAAAAATGGTGGAAGGCTTCCAAGCCGGGTAAAGTGGATACGAGCATCCGGCCGTTTAAAATTCAAGTATCCGATGAAGTACGTATAGAAAGCCGCAAAATACACAAACCTTGGTTTCTTTTTTATTGTTTTTCGGTGTTTTTCTAATTGCTACCGGTCAGCATTAATTATGATTTGTTGGTTTTTGTAGTACTTAATTAGAGCTACATACATATTATCGTATTAGTTTTTTTTCTTATACTTACTATAGTTTTAATTTTTTTAATATACTTTTTTCGCTTTAATAAAACAATTAATTGTCATTGTTATGTTATAGTCATCGTAATTATGCAACAAGAAAACGATAAGCACCAAATAATAGTATAAGTTGCATAATTCGATAAGTTGCAACTCATTTTCCACTTATAAAAAATATAACAGATAAGACACAAAACATCCAGTCATTAAAGAACATAAATAATATAAATAAATTCTTATCATTCAAATTGAATTCAAATATATTTTAAACAAACATGTTAAATTCGCTACTGTAATGACTAATCAGTTTACAGCAAATGTTCTACTGCATTAACGTTGAATTCTTATACATACTAAATTTTTCTGTAGATTCTGAACGATCTGAAATGGCGCTTGGACCGAACCCAGCCGTTCCAGAAATCCCTGGAAGGCGCCATGCAGCACTACGGGATGAACGACAAGCTCCTGACCACCGTCGTCGATTTCTGGAAGACCAAATACGACTGGAAACCGCGCGAGAAATTTTTGAACCAATATCCCCAATTCAAGACCAACATCCAAGGATTGGACATCCATTATATCCACGTGAAACCCGCGAAGACGGCCGGCGTAAAGATTTTACCTTTGTTATTGTTGCACGGTTGGCCTGGATCTGTTAGGGAATTCTACGATATCATACCGATTTTGAGCACCCCGAAGAAAGGACAGAAATTCGTCTTTGAGTTGATTGTACCGAGTTTACCAGGTAATATCATAGGTTAACTTTCATTAAGTTGGCATGAATAATTCTGTTACTTAACACAAAATTATTATGCATGTAGTACATAAATAACTGAAATGATTCAATCTAATCTGAAGCAGCAGGTAATTCACGCTGATGGAGGTCATTAAATCAATTGGAATAAACTCTGCCTAACTACGTATTAAAACTATTATTAGCTGTACTTGTAGTATATGCGTTTTTATCGATGAATTTCACTTTGTTTTAGGTTTTGGATTTTCTGAGGGTGCTGAAGTGCCTGGGCTCAGTATAGCTGAGATGGGGGTTGTCATGAAAAACCTGATGGCTCGTTTAGGCTTCGAAAAGTACTACATTCAAGGAGGCGATTGGGGTGGAATTATGGTACACTGCATGAGCGTGCTGTTCCCAGAAAAGATCCTCGGAATGCATTCCAATTTTTGTATCGATAGTAGCATAAAAACCATGTTAAAATTAGCAGTGATGTCGTATTTCCCATCGCTGGTAGTAGAAGAAAAATATCAACATTTAGTTTTCCCGAGACTAGAGAGAATTATGGACTTGAATTTGGAATTGGGGTATTTTCATATTCAAGCCACTAAACCTGATACAGTGGGTAAGTAGGCGATAAAGATTAAGTGCCTATTCAGGTATTTACTATACATTTTTAACCGCAGGGGTCGCTTTACGTGAAAGCCCAGCCGGTCTAGCTGCTTACATTTTGGAGAAATTCATCTCATGGACGAATCCCAAGTGGAAGAACTTGGAAGACGGAGGATTAACTAAAAAATTCAAAATGGAAGACTTACTCGACAATGTAATGATCTATTGGGTGACCAGATCAATGATGACATCTCAGAGGGTGTACGCAGAAACCTGGAATAAAGCCAATTTTGCTTCCCAGATTAATAAGTTAGTGTTTCCTCAGGTAGCTTTTGACTGAATTGAAATTTGTTTTTTTTTTCAGTATGCCTACGGAAGTGCCTGCGGCTTGCGCTGCTTTCAAAAACGACATGACCTGGTTGCCGGAGTCGATCTTAAAGGATAAGTTCCGGAACTTGATTCATTACAACGTATTCGATGCCGGTCATTTTGCAGCATTTGAAGAACCCCAGATATTAGCCAAAGACATTGTGCAGTTTGTCGAGAAAGTCGAAAATAGCCTACAAAAACCTTCCAGTTGAACCGTTCGTTAATAGTTATGTTTTTTATTTGTGACAAAGTTTTTTTTTAAATTGTGATCTTTGATTTAGTTGTAGTTTTTGATTGTTTTATAAAAAAAAATTGTATAGGGATTTTAAAGTTTGTTGATATTGATGCAATATAGATATTTTTTGATAGGACGTCCATTTAATTATCCACCAAAGCATCATCAACACTACATTGCAATTGGAGATTACTAATGGGGCACTAAATATTCCTTCTGAGTTGTACAAAATTCGCATGATGTCCCATCTGGCTTATGTTCTGTGGGATACCTCACACATCCCAGGGGACACCTAGTATATGGCGCCACCTGAGGTTCAAACTGGCAAATGCTGTTTAACAGCATGCAGAGCACGAGCGTATTAGTACTCGATGAGCAGGTATTTACCTGAATTAAATTCGAGTTTGTAATTCAGGTGGCGAATATGGATCATTATATGCATACTGAACTACTTCATTGCAATTAAATTTAGACCAAAATGTACTTTTTTAAAGGCAATTTTTAGCTCGGTGTTTTGTAAAACTATACTCTCAGTATATCACAACATTTTTCCCTATTTTTATACAGCCCTATAGATGTACGAGTAGTTACTCTAATTATTATTAGAGTAGAGAAATATTCCATCTTCAATGAATGACTACTACTTATAGAATAGCCCCGCTGATGTCGAAGAAAAAATAAACATCCTTAGCCCTTTCTTTATTAACCTCAAGTAACCCACCCTTGCACGTGTACCGGCTTTGTGCAACTGCAAACCGTCATTACGGGCCCGCTTCGTCATAAAAAAAACGTAACGGACCGCGTAGAAAACGCACTCGAATGCCTCGTAGATCGGCATGCAGCATTTTACTTGCCGGTAATCCAGTTCTTATTCTTTAAGTCATTCAGAGGACCTACAGGACCAATTTACATGTACATAAACGGTGACTCCCTCTTACAGTGGCGCCACTATATGGATTTGTGGTGTATGTATTAGGGGGCTAACTTGTATCATTTGTTGGTTTAGAATTTGTATTTTGAATTTTTGTAGGTTTTGAGTTATAGGTACTTGGGTTTAAGTCGATAAGGTAGGTAGGTAAGTAGGTATACATATTTGTATTGATTTTATTGCTTTTACAAGAATTCACCGTTCACTCTGCCAGTTTTGTTCAGTATAAAATCGTACATCTTTACAAATATTCAATATCAGAGCTATCAAATTACCCGATCCCTGAAATTTCCCTTGCTTTATCCTTCCTTATTTCCTTCGCATCGCATTCGTACAATTTATTCCCAACTAATATGAATTCTACCTCTATATTACTATAAGAAAAACATCCAACTTATCGCCACATTTCGTCATTTTTAACTAGTTTCATTAACGATAACGCTTATAAACAATCGTCCACGCGACTCTCTGCTTATTGAATATACCCATTAATTCGGTAACCCACTTTTTCCACGGTATCGCAAACATATATTAAATCATTTCCTGCATATAAGTTACCTACACGCGTGCAATGCCAACATAACGAAAACGTTCAAGACGTTATTGTATTGTTTTGAATTCAAGACGTCACTGGCCTCGCCAGGAGATGACATAAGGGCTGTTTATGGCCGATTCGTTTATTCGTTAGCGCCGTTGCCCCCTCACCGGCAACCAGTCTGTCGCCTCACCGAACCCCACTCGTTACCATTCTTTCCATTGTTTAGCGGTGGCTAGGTAACCGTTTTAATTTCGTACGTTTAATTAACGAGAAAATTAGATATTTTTTCAACATTTTTACCACGTTTACATGCAGGCTTGAAGTCGGCTTGAATCCTAGATCGACTCTCTGTAAACACGGATCGAGTTGGCGCGACGAAGAAAAAAGATACCGGATCGAGTTGACTCGACGAAGAAAAAGATACCTTAAGTCAATCTCGAGCCGAGCTCTCAAGCCTGCATGTAAACGGGGTAATATTTTTCCTTACTCCTACTAATTACTCATAGTATATATTATAGGTAATTCAATTGCAAATTTGTTTGTAATTCAATGACAATTCAATGAGTTGAACAAAGATTTATATTAAACAGTTGTTAGAGTGAGAAAATTGCTATCCCGCAATATCGCTCTTTCTTTTTCCTTTATACGAGACTAATGGCAGTTATCTTTGTTGCACCCATAGACTATATTGCGTACAAATTAGCACTTGCCTGTATATCTGGTTATTACAGGGCGATATGAATACGCAATAATTATAATAATTCGATTAATAAGTTTGCCATTCATTACGCATGGCACTTCACCTATTCTTATTTAATCGTAAAATATATTAGTAGGCTGATGCTGTCAATGAAATGTCAACAACACAATTTTTGACATTTCTACCTAATTTCTCAAGAAATTGCCAATCATTTATTAAATTACCATTAAATTTAATTAAATCAGTGATAAAACTATAGTACAAATGTTATTAACACAAAAAAATGAGAATTTTAAATCTAAAAGTTCCTAGATGAACGTTATTAAACTGTCAGAATTCGCGTCGGTCGAGTAGCCACTACCCGTTTGTTTACATTCCTCGCCGCGGATCTGTCAGTTGAGGTTAATAATTTTCAACGAAATTATCGCAAAATTTTCGTTTTTTACGTAACGCCGGCGGCCCAAAATCGAATCAAGACTCGCCAATAAAGGTCATTATCGGCGATAAAGATTCCGTTGGTCCAGGTAGACAGGATAAAATTTTCAGGATCATCTGGACGAAGTGCGACGTTGCCGGTGCGCATTAGCGACTTGCTATCGTCGGTTTTCTAAGGGATTTGTTAACGTTTCGTCGGGGTTTTTGGCAATGCGATGAATCGAAAAGCGATTTTAACGCGCGTTATATCATCGTGATGCTAGTATGCACTTTCACGAATCGCCAAAACCGACCTCCATCGACCTTGACACGGACATTGTTGGCGGTTTGTATTCATGTATTACTTATTATTAAAATCTATCTATCTTCCTATTTTTATTGTTATTTACACTTATTTTAACTTTTTTTGCTAATAAGTAGTCAGTTATATGCTGTTAATTAGAGAAAGTATCCTTAAAATCATAAACTTAGTTTGTTGATATTATTTTTTAATATATTGTTAGTGGTAGAAATTGGTTATTGATGTAGTAAGAAGTTTATTTATATATTTGGTGTTGTAATTGGTGGTAAAAAGGCGATTTTATAGATAATAAAATGTAGTAGATGGTAGGATTTGTTGGACAACGTGGCAACGCCGGCGAAGAGATGTCGACGTTGCGCCGGCGCTCCAATTCGCGCCAATGCTGGGCACAGATGGCAGATGTTCTGACTTCTGATGTTTTGTAACCAGCAAAGTGTACACGGCGGGGCTGTTTTCGCTCGATTTTCGTTAATTTTTCCCGGCCGAACCGCGAGTCGCATCGACGGAAAAACCGCGCCGATCGAAAGCCCGAACTTTCCGGATTATGAATACCGAAAAATCCCCGTTTTTTAGTTAGCCTCAATGTTGCTTTGGCCAGTGTTCTCTCGCACACTCTGCCGTTTACCAAACTTCACGGTTCGGAAACCATTTTGTTTAGCAAACGGGAATATGTAGTTTTTTTCTTTGTGTTATCTAAATCTAACTTAACCTTTGGTTAAAATTTAGTGCAGTGCATCTTCGCAGATCGACGCCAGTCGCAAAGGTAAGCCCGCGGGGTTTTTTCGCCAGCAAATTTAAATGCCCAGCCGCTGGAATTATGGCGGTCAGGGTAGGGTTACGTTTCGAAACTCGTTGTTTTTCGCCCTAAATTACGCCTCATTAACGGGTAATGGCATCGTTTTTGCGTTATTTATTAACAGAAATACGTTGGCAGCCGTTAAGTTTACCCGTCGAGGGTATAAATTATGCATCCCTCCCCTAAATACTCCGGCGTTGAATTCCAACGGTTTCAGATCAATCTGCCGTTTCCTACTTCTCTCATTTGCTCGTTTATTCCTGCAAATCGCACCGATAAGACCTTTTGCATCGAATTACTCGAATAAATGAACTTTCGTTTATCTCATAAACTTAAATTAGTACAAATTACCAGAGATTAGGTATCGTAAACGGGTTTATGTAGGTAGAGCGAAAACTAGCTAATCACGGCCGGGTAATCGATCCACTAGACCTTTTTTTTACCTAATTGTCGACACAACAACATTATTTCGACCATTAGATTCGGTAATTGTCCCCGAACCGACGATAAATCGCCTAGGATTCCATGTGTTTGAGGTTAGCGCATCCCATACACGTTGCGTATTATTATAAAGCACATTTCGCACATGTTTTGTAATAGACGAATTGTGACCTTTGATGGCAAGTTCAAATCGTCGATTTCCTGCGGATTACTCCGGCCTGTTCGTTGCAGGGGGTTCCAATCTACCAGCTTCTGCCATATAACCTTAAAATTTTAGCTACAAACGACGTTATAATCGTGACTCATTTGATCCATGGGAACCGAAAATAATCGGCGGTTTGGTTGATATTTCGGTTTTCTAATACAGTAGGCTTGGTTTACCATTCCTTATCTGTCAACTTATTATGTAAAAGACACATTTTACAGTTTACACACTTTGTAAGTCCTAATCATAGGTGGCCTACCTCGTCTCCCTGTACATGAAACAAGCTATGTAGTAACTTTAATTATGAGACAACTAAATGTAACTAAATAACCTACTATTGTTCAGGCCATTTTTCTACAATTTTTTGCAGCTACAGCTATATCCAATCTATCCTAGCTTCTCTATTATTTCCTGTTTTATAACATTTCTCCATTATTATTGTTCCATTTGTTCATCTCGTATTGGAACAATATGAACAATTCAACTCACTGAATTATTGGTTTTTTCTTCGACTATTAATTTGGAGATTTTTTGATATAATCAAGGTTAAAGTTTTATTAACAGCAGTCGAATCTCTAAAGTGATTGAGAGAGTTTTTATTGTTGTGTGAAGATTAAGTTAAATGTGGGTCATAATTTGTGAATTGAAATACAATAAGGTGGCAATTCGATTTAAAATCTGATTGTGCTGGATTTGATCAACTTTGACCTCAGGCATTGATATCTGTTGGTGAATAGAATTAGCAGGGAGTTGGTTCACCAATTAAACTTGGACAATGTTGCCTCAAATATTAAATTTTGAAGGAAAATATATTCTACTGTACCTACCTTTTATACATACTTACTGAGTCAGAATTTTTGAGAAATATACCAAATATTATCTGCTGTTATTTATCACAAAATTCCAAAATTTCCATTGCTTCCACAAAACCTTATTGTACCCAATATATTCCAGTCCCCAGATACCTGTAAAGTCTTTATTATAAACCCATCTTTGACAAAATTCGTCAGTCCAAGAAATGTGCAAAGTTTATCACTTCATTCAAGTAGATCTTGAAGGTAGTTATACACACCCCAATTCCCCAAACATATTCAATTCTATCTTACATCCGGTTTCTTCATCTTGAATCACTGGAATTTGTCTTCAGAGCACCTTTTTTCTTTACATTTTTATATACAATTTACAATATTCATACCTATATTAATTCAATAAATCCTGTAAAAAATAATCAATCAATTTTTGGTCTAAAAAATCGATAGTATGAAAATTCGCTGTAATTTTCCTTGCATTTAAATCTGCCCACGTTTTATCACGATTTGTGTAAATACTTAAACCTGTTGCTCAATGAAGTGTACAATGTCATATGCAGTAATATTCTTGTTTGTTTAGAAAGAGCATCGTAACTTAAATGATAGATTACGCAATATTTAAGCCATATATAAGTATTCGAATTGTTTACGAATTCCGAATTTGCACATTGCACCTGAAACAAACGTGCAGTATTCTAGACAAAAAGTATCTATATGATGCCTTTCTTGTTCCTACTTTGGTAAAATTTTAGGTCAAAAAATTTGAAGACGGTATTGTTTGGTAAATATTTTTATCAGAAGCTAAGGTAGAAAGGATTTACTGAAGAATTTTCATTGTTGATAAGCTGCTTTGTTACTAAAATAGTACTTATTCCATGGGCGCACAATGAATTATTTCTGAGCGGTGTTGACCACTTAGATTAACAATTTTTTGTTCTTTCGGTTTATCCATAGGATAACATTTCTCCTTAAAAGTTACCCAGCGCTATCCGAAGGTGAAAATGTCAACCCTTAATAACACCTTTTATGTAATTTTTATAACAATCTACACGCAATATGTTCATTAGTGATTTAAAAAAAATATTTAAATACACATTCGTGCATGGAGATATATAAATAAAAGCAAACTCCAATTATTGCCACAAGCTTCATGAAAACCCAGCAACAAGGCTACAGCGAAGAATTTAGAACATACAGTTTGTGGTATAGGCAATTCGAACCCATCCCATTTTCGATAGCCACTTATTACATCTTTTAATGAATGCTCCGCTCCGGTAATGAAATTGGATAATAATTGGCCAAGCATCCTTCTAATATCCTCGGAAACGTTATTGTCAACGCACTTCAGCGCCAACGGTGCGTAGCCACACCCTAGCCAACCGATTCCGAGGAAGTCGAGGAACGACCGTTTCTCTGTTACACTACTGTGTAACGTCGGAACTAACGCAGGTTTCTTTTCAAACGTTTGGATCTAAAAATATTAACTGATAGGTAGGTAGCTCGGGTTTCTATTTAGATTCTTTAGGTTGGGTAAGTTGACATAGAGTGGGTGATGTTATTGTTGAATGGTTTTGTGGTAACCCCCGAGTTTTACAAAAAAATATTAGAGTATTATATTTCTTGTAGGGCGCAATAATAAAAATTTTTTGAGTCACATAGGAAGTTATTTGATACAATTGCCTTTAATTCCTGTAATTGCAATGTCGATATTAACATCAGAATAAAATTCTAACTGTAGAAAATGTTCCATATAACTTTACCTACCTTCAAGTATAACTTAACATATTCAAATATTTTATAAAAATAAAACTATTGTCTAAATTTTGTTTCCCTAGACAACTCTATTATTCGATGCATATTCAAACAAACTATACGTTTGAACCATATTTAAATGAAACAAATGTGAATGCTAATTTTAAAAAACATGTCGATTAAAACACTGCTTTAATCTGCGGTTTTTCAGTCGCAAATAATTATATCCTGAAAACAAATCGGCGTTTTATGTGCGATCGCCGAGATTTAGGTATTTTTCGGGCTGTATTCCCCTTGCCGACAAGATCATTCGGGTTTTGTGAGAGGAGACTACAGCTCAGCTGATTGCTTCTAACCTAAAAACCGTCCTTTATCTTGCGGTGCATAAATACATGTCGATGTTTGGGTATCGTTCGTAAAATTCAAGTCGCTATCTCGCCACCGATTTTGTGAAATAACGTAAGTACACGTACGCAATTATTCGCGATATTCAAAGCGATTATTCGATGTTCGAGCGAAAGTATTTCGACGAAAACTCGATGTTCAAAGATCAATTACGGTTAATATCGCGAATGTGAATTACCTTAACCTACCGCAATGCTTAACCTATGGTTAAATATAGGGCGATTCGAATTTGAGAATTTTTTTCGATTTGAATTTAATTTGTGCACCGCTTACCTCATTCTCATCTCCTGATACTTTTCACTGCTGTAATTCGATGGAATTTAGGGGGTATTGTTAATTTTCCTACTTTATGCTTGTAGCATCTTAATTTATTTATTGTTTAATTTTGGTACATACCTACTCCTTTTTTTTATCCAAATATGGTTACTTGATCATATCCAACTTCTTTTTGCATTGAATACGTTTAATTATTACATTCTAACGTTTTATTTTCCATTGGATTGTGGCAGACAAATGCAACTATTTGTCTTCAAATATTTATAAATGGTTACACAACTATTAAATGAAATGTTGATGCAAAATTTGCACTAATTTCACGTTCACTTTTATTGATAATAATGATTCAAATCCACATTATCTTTATGCGCACTGCACCCTGTTTGATAATAGAAGATAATTTACTACTAAGTTTTTGATTAGAGCTTATACCTATATTTAAATATTTGCCTAAAAACACTAGAGAATATATTTAAAAATATTAAATCTAATGTGGAACCGATGGGAACTCTAAATTTTACACGAAATAGCTTATTTAACCAACGATCTTATCGGGTTCACATGTAGAGTTTTTAAGTAAACTGATATTAAGGCTGCTTCCTTACAAAAAATGTAAATATATTGTTAATTTACTACTCTTGTGATCTATACTATTATAAATATTTGTCGTGGGAATACTATTTGAAACAAACAAGACATATTTACTAAGGAAATGTATTTTACATCCTTCAGTCTTATAGAAAAATAATTTGATCTAATTTTGGCTTTGGGAAAACCATACAAAGAAACTTATAAATTTGTAATTAGCTACTTTTATTACTTATTTGTCGTAATTGGAGACAATCTAATTGCGTTTTAATTATAAAAGTAATCCTACACGAATTATTAAAATCACGTCTCGAATTATTATGAGAATAGAATCGACCTAATGCATAAATTCATTTTTACCTCGTAGGCTTTTGATATGCGTTTAGATTGATAAATAATACAGTGTGGTTGAAAATGCGCTACCTTTTGGCAGTGGTTCTCAAGTATTTCGGCCAAGTTTTTAATCGATTTAATAGCCTAAATTTTCGCGTTAATTTACACTTAAATCGTGGTTTTTTAGGCGATTTGTGTGACGAATTAATATTGATGTGTTTCATTTAGGTAAATTGTTTGAAGAGGGCAACGATTGTCGCACTTTTACGCTAATGTAGGTTCATTGTACTAATAAATACCTCCGTTTTTGGATTTAATATTCTCGTTAAATTTCATTGATTGGTTTACAAAAATGATCGTGAAGTTCTTGGATTAAGAAGCGTGCTTTTACGAGACTATCTAAAATTCTACCAAATTGAACATTTATCGTGCTTTATCTGTGATTATTAAAATCTATTTGTGTTTATTAACTCAAAATTCAAGGAATTTTGTCGAACTGCCGTCTGTATAAGTGCTGTTTGCTTATCAAATTGATTAAATTCAAAACCGTTATAGTTTGAGTTAATAATTTAGTTCATTCGCAATTCCGGTAACATAAAAAGATGGCGTGAATCCCCTTATAAAATCCATCAAAGCTATACGAAATGATTCATTCACAATCAGGTAGGGGTAGGGTTAATAATGATTTCGGTTTTGTTTGCCTTATTTATTTGATAACAACTCCAGTCAAGGCTCGTGCTACATTTAAAATGTAATTTTTAGGCTCTAGTAAGTGTGATAAAAAACGATAAACTATTCTTTATGCAATTCGGTTACCCAATTTTAAATTCCGATGTTTATTAAATTGAATGTGGGTCATATAAACGCGACAATGAAAGAATTATTAAAGTCAATAATTTCACATTCTGTTGGCTTGCGTTTGGAAAATTACAAACAAAAATGGCTTTCGATAAACTAGAAATTTCTTACATGTTGTAACACTTCATATGTCCGGTATTTTCATTTCTGGAGTAAGTCCGGTTAAAAGAGATGAAAACCGGGACAATTATTAACCAATAACTGACTTCGTTTCTCTTAGTTTTTAGGTAGTAACTAACAAATTCTCAAACAAAAAAATGACCAAAAAAAGAATCAATTAAACCATCCGACCTCAAACAAAGAATCAGAGCACCATGCCTCGTACAATCCGGCGCACTGAGAGCCCTCGAAGCGTCTACAGGACCCTTCCATCCAACGTCACTCCGGATATGGGTATCATCAAGACTGAGATGACCCCCAGTCCGCATCTTCTGGATCACGGATATGGGGCTACGCCTTTAAATCAACTGATGTCTGCATCCACACCGGTGCAGGTAAGATATTTTTTACGAAATAATCGATAGTTTTTCATGTAAAAGGTCGTTGGACAAGGATTTTGATAATGAACCCACTATAGCTGAAATGCTTCCTGAATAAGATAAGCTAATTTAAAAAAAATACCTACTCGCCAGCTAATTATGCCAACGATATCAAAACACACGATAAACTCAAGCTGCGAAGAAATTGCTAAATATCCGCATCCAAAGTTACATTTTCTAGCATTTAAAGACTCGTATTTTCTCTGTGTTAGGCGCCGCCTGTGAAACGAAAACTTAATTTAGACATAGTGAAGAGAAACGTGATCATACCTTCCGTGGTGCCGATAGGAAACGAATTCAAAACGCCGCCCCCGAAGAAGCCGAAGAGGGCCACGGTGACGCCGGCCAAGAAGAACACCAGGTACGATACGTCCCTGAGCCTGCTGACCCAGAAGTTCTCGGAGCTGTTGGAGAAGAGCCCCAACGGGGTGGTCGATTTGAACAAGGCGTCGCAAGAATTAAAGGTAACATTTTGCTACTACTATTCTTCCTTCACCGTCTCCATGCCTAATCTCCATCAATGGTGATGTTATCGTTTCCTTGATCTAACTGGTGTTTTATTAATGTTTAGGTACAAAAAAGGAGGATCTACGACATCACGAACGTTCTCGAAGGTATAGGTATTTTAGAAAAGAAGTCCAAGAACAACATCCAGTGGAAAGGTACCAACGGCCACAGTACTGAGTTTTTGGCGTTGAGCAAACGGTTACGTAACCTCGAAGAAATCGAAAACGATCTAGATAGGATGATAGATTCAGCCGCAAGCGAATTAAGCAAATTGACCACCGATAGGTTAGTACTAATCGAACAATGTATGTATTTAATTTAAAGTGGTTAATTGCGTTTTAGGTTCGGTTACGTGACGTACCAAGATCTCCGTTCGATCGAGAACTTCAGATACAAGACGGTGATGGCGATCAAGGCGCCGCCCAACACCCAGCTGTCCGTGTCCCGGACGGACGCCGTCGAGGACAAGTACTCGATCCAGATGAAGAGCGAAACCGGCGAGATCGACGTGTTCCTCTGTCCCGAGAACGTGCCGCCCGTCAAGCCGAAACAAGTGCCGCCCACGGATGTGCTTCCCAGGGATATTAAACTTAGTCCTAACGATTTGTTCGATTTGAAGACCCCTCCAGTGCCTCAATTAGATAGTCCGACGCCCAAATTAATCTCTTCGCAAGTGAGTTGTCGACTGATTGTCTATCAATTCAGTGCCTGAGTAAGGACTATGCCACACAAGTTGTTTTTATGGTTCTGGATAGTACTGCTACCGTGGACTATAATATGTCTAAAATACACAGGCACTCAATTTCTCGTGTTTTGAACCATCTAATGAGCGCTGGTTTGTTTTTAGCTGTGCAAAAATCTCACATTCGATCCCGGTGCAAGTAGTTGTAACGGCGGCGACGTCCAGCATAGCCAGCTATCGAGTCAAGAGCTGCCGCTCCAGTGCGCCCAGATGACCAGCAATCAGCAGCACTCGCCCGTGGAGCCGTTGATGAGGAGCGACGCGTTCTGCGATTTCGGGCGATTTAACTCACAGACTGAATTTAATAACTTAGGTAAGTCGGAGGGTAGCGGTGGCGTGGCAATCGCGTTTACGTCGAGAGTGTTGTAATGTCGATGAGAGTTAGGGTAGGTTTATAAGATGAGGAAATTAGTTTGAAGTTAAAAGTATTTTGTGGATATAAGCCTACTCTCGATGTGGATTATGGGAAGATTGTGTTGTCAAATTTTGTAGATTTTTCCCTATTTGCTAGGGGTGTTTTCGTGTATGTCTCCATTTCGTTATAAAAGTTCCTCCGAAAGGGGAAAATTTCTCTATTTGGCAACATTAGATGGGAATTAAAATTCTATATTCCAATCCTATATGCCTTTATTTCATAACCACTACAAATCGAATGTTATACATATACAAATTTGTTTCTACTAAATGAAATCGACTTCCGATAGCTTTAGCATGTTCAATGGTTTTAATTGTATCAATAACGAGTGTTTTCTGCTTTATAAACTACTTTTTTATTGTGATAATAATTAGCACTCTATTTGCACGCTTATATTTGTTGTGTTTGTCCTAAAATGATTTCTCATTTTTCCATTTTATCTTTAAGAATAAGTATAAATTTTGTTAAACTCCATTAAAACTTTCTCTTATAACACCAAAATTATTTAAAGAAAATCACAACTCGCTTTACTATATTAATTCTTACAACTCCAAAATTAGCTAAGATAGAAAATAAATATGTACATTATAATTGCGATTTATTACAAGAGAAGATTGAACAAAATTGTTACTATGTCACTAAACGCTTATTAAATTTTATTCGGTGTGTTTTAGATAATAATTGCGTTCCTGAGCTCTATCTGTGACCTGTGTTTCATTCCTATTCACATCACAGGCAGAGTTCTAGCTATGCGGTTATTTAAACCACTGGTGCGGATTTCCTGTAAATCAACACTATTATTACCAATTCGTGTTAGAATCAGGAGAAATCAGGAGTTATTCATCCAATTTTAGGGCCGGTATTTTAACCTTTGCATAAGTTCCCAATGACTATAACTAACACTTGAATATCAAATGATATAATTAAATATTCTAGTGTCATACGGATCTTGTCCAGAGATTAAAATGCCAGCCCTTACTCTGGCTAATCTAAACTAATCTAATTAACTTTTAACCTCCTTATTGGTCCTTACGTTTCGTTTGTACATATGGTTCCTATTTTTACTCACGCATAAATGTGATTTGTGAGCGTTTCGCTTTCGGTTTGGACTGCTTGCCCCCTTAAGGTGTGCTGAATCTTATGCGGGCTGCTTTAGGGGCGTAGCACCATGGGATTCAGCTCACTTTATGGGGTATTACAACTAACTTTCTGCTTAAATGCTTACGGTGCTGTTCGCTTTTTATTCATTAACATACATTGTAAATACCTAATCTTGTGAATCGTTTTATAATAAGGACAAATTGAGAATGTATTAAGAATTTTTTGATCACAGGTTCGGTATAGGATAAGAAACGTTTATTGTACTATAGGAAAAATTTATTGATGCCCGATTTCGCCAACTAATTATTTAAGTTAGGTAATACTCTAAGTAATATTTAAAGAACCTAAAGAGAGGTTGGTGAAATCGAGCATGATGAGAGTAAAGCTCTGTAGGTTAAGAAATTCTATAAACTCCTAAAAAATAATTTTCCCAGTTGATTGATCCAAGTGTATTAGATTATAAATGTCATTCAAACGTCAAACTGTCAATGATCTGTCAATTCTGTGAAACATCGACATGAAGTTAGGCTTGTATGAGATTAATCAATCCTTGTATTTATGAACCTTGGATGAATTGACAGTTTTATGACACCTGTCATTTTTTTTATTAATTCGAAATTGTCGATTTTTTCAGATCCTTTTTTATGCAGCGAACTCGTCCAGTTGGAGCCGCTCATGCAGCTCGAGTACAACTTCAATTTAGACGCGACAGAAGGCTTAGCGGATCTCTTCGACTATGATTTCCTTTCATATAAACAGTAACCTTTTGCTCACCTTTGTACAAATTACACTTAAAGAAGTCGATCGGTTTGTAGAAAAATACGGCGTGCTTACGAAACGCGAACGAACGCGTAAACTTGAAGTGGATTTGAAGTTTGCAAATTCTTGGTAATTGTATGAGATTCAGTTTAACGTCCCTCTTTGGATTGTCGGGTTGTTTTTTTTTTTCGTTGGGATATTTCGAAAAGGGATTTTAAAGTTGGCATCACTGTACGGTAAATTTGAAATGAGTTGTTTAATCGCCATTTTATTTTCTTCTAACGGTCGGTATTTTGGATAGGCGAATTTATCTGTAAGATAATTTTAGTGATAAATAATCTGCTGTTATAGGTAGATAAATATCCGGACTTTATCTGGAGGTAACGTAGTTATCTTGGGGATAAACTCCGCTATCCGATGATGTGTATACCGGGCTTTAGAAATTTGGGAAATTTTGGACAATACTATTACAGGGTAGTTTTTTCGATTGTTGTATTTATTCTATTGATTGCAATTTTTACGTTATGCATGCGGTGTTCGAAATTGAGTATAAAAAGTTACTATCCCTATCGGTACAAAATTGTTACGATTTTATAATTTCTGTTGTTAATTTTTTTTCGAATTTTCGGTCCGATTTTTCTACAGATCGTAAGCAAGTAACGTTTAGGTTTCTTAAATTAGGTGAAGAAGCACAGAGTCCACTAAACTCTCAAAGAAAATCGCTTTTCTAGATTATTTTATTTCACATTTTTGTTTGTAACGAAGGCTTAATATTTTTAAGATTAATTCGCCTATAAAAAGAGTACAACACACGTCTCAGTGCAATTTTAATTTAACGTGTTGTGTACAGACTGACTTCCAGTTAACGACAAATTTCTGGTAATTGAATTGAAAGCTTAATTTAATCAATAAACTGAATGTAATTTTCTTGTCGAGAGGAAATATCTAATGCTTTAAAAAATATTGCACAAAGTACCTACGGACTGCGGGTTCAGTTCTTTAGCTGAATTTATTCGATGTTGCAAATTTATTTCGTTTGGTTTCTCTCCATTTAAGTTACCTTGGCAATATTTTTATCTGTCTCTTCCCATTTCTTCACCTAGATATTTTCCAAAACTGAAAAATTGCTTTTTTAGTGCACCTTCACTAGTTTCTTTTCAATGCACAAATAAATTTGATATCCCCAATTAAGAGATGGTATAATGCACCAGGTAAATAATTATTGCTCCATTTAATAAGGTTTGTTATTTAATATTTAGGATACTTTCGGGTATATGTGGACACTTTCCTCTTAAAATTACTTCTATATAGACCCGTTTTTGAATACTTTCAAGTCCCAATTTGATTCTGGCAAACTTCTTCTAGCCCCATCAAAACTCTGAATCATTCATTTTTCTCAATTACTAATTTACTACCGAAGTTTTTCGTTGTGCAAGCTCAACAAAACGAATTGCGTGTCTTCCTGAAAACGTTTGTGATTCTTAAAGATCTTAAGCCGATATTGTAGCGCGTTGGGGAAGCGCCCGGTGCGCGTGTAACTGTGCCTCTCGTCCGGGAAGCGCTGCAACGGACGAGGTTTCGTTATTTCCACGGCCAGGACCGGTGGATTTTGGCGGACATTGGACATCCGACGTACGGAAATATTTTCCAGTGATTTTTTTTATTAGAGACTAATTTTGTTTTTCGTTTGTCGAGGAAACGGACGGTTGGTTCGCAAACGCTATTGACTGTATTGAATAAATTGGTGCTACGTCAAAATTTGTTGGATAATTGATTTCACTTGGTTTCTCCGGTGTGCGAACGTATTGTATTAGAGTGTAAATTTTGGTATTTATTATTGCGATGAAGGTGCAACGACCGGTACAATAAAGGAGAATATTAGGAGAACAAGATCATGAAGCAGTCGCTTATTTTTTTGGGAATACCTACAGGCCGGTGGGGATAGCTGCGGACGTGAGATGCGCAATAATTTGTATGTCGTTAGAAAATCGCGCGGGTCACGTCTACAGTTATTTATGCCGCACTGTACATTTATGCAACAATTTTATCAAAATTCTTGGAGGGACAGACTTAAGGTATAATTTTAATCGTACTGATTTTGAATGTTAGGTAGGCTTAGTATGTAATATTTTTTTATTGTATATACCTACATGTATGATAGAAGTGGACTCTGTGTGTATTTTTGTCTTGTAAATTTTATTTGTTATTTGAATCCACAAAAGTTTCTAGATTTTTTACTGTTTAGTAGTAAGCAATGCAGACCAAAGTGCCTATTTGTTTGGTCATGAAAAAAATAACAATACCAATTTATTTGGACATTTTACACGACATATTGTAACGTTTTATATATTTATTGTTTAAATTTATTCCATCACATTTGTTTTTTATGCGCAGAACCAATTTTATTACTAATATTAGGTGTCAACGAAAAGCATTCTGTTTAAACAATATTCGAAGCCTTAGTGTAGCATTAATTTATATAATATTCGGTACAATTTTGATAAAAAATTTGTCAAATTCGAACGATCTTGACTTACACCTAATATAATCTATAAATTACATTTATTCTAGTTATTTTTCATTAAATAACAGATTCGTTTATATTCATATCAGGTTTTTGCTAAATATATTTTCATTCTCTCCTTATTATTACTTTCCTTATAATTTCTTATACGTTCCTTCTCGTCCAAACTTTAAACTAGTTCTTAATGTCAGAGTGACATTCTTTTTAATTCTTTTACGGGAGCAAGGAATGTTTGGGGAAAGGAGTTGGTTATTAAAAGAGATATATTTTTCATGTTACATTTATTTGTGAATCAATATCGAACAGTCTAGCCCTAGGGATAATGATAATCCCAACATTTGCTAATCAAAAAGAATTAAAAGAAAAAGCTCTATCATAAAAATGGTTTATATAGAAAAACTTTTTTTAGGTCAAACGGCAAAAACAAGGCGTTCCTTTTCTTAAGCCTAGGTAAATTTTAATCGCCTAAATTCGCTTAAAAAAGTAAAAAATAGCCATATATAAATTATAAACCGAAAATTTCCATGTTTTCGCGAAGTCTTAAAAAATTGTTTCCGAAATTCGACCTAAAAAAACCGTAACAAGCGAAAAATTGAATTATTTTTTATTACTACCGTGGTAAAAAATAATAAAATCGAAATACATTTTTATACATATCGGATACATTATCCTAATAAAACTAGCATGCATTCTTGACAACTAAATTTACACATTCATTAAACAGATCGCGTAATAAATATAATATACAGCCGTATCGCAGAGAGCCATATTACGTTGTGAACTTGAATTCTCCGAGCTTGTGCCCGACAACACTCGACCCCAACACCAAACCCGCCGTTTCGAAACGACCGCCACCCAAACTGAAACCGAACTCAACAAAAAAAAAATGGAATACCCAAAATAACCCCTTCACCCGACTAAAAGAAACGACTCGAACAAACAAAAAATCATTCACGAATCCATAAGAACATTTCCAACACTGAACCGTGTAGAACGCGTGTAGTTCGGAACTGTTCAGCGTTTGTATTGGAACTGCAAGTTAGATAATTTGATAGTGGTGAATTTTTTGTAACAAAATTTAAAAGCGAGATAAACAAAAAAAAATAATTGAAGAATTTCGCGGGTTTGGTGTTGAGTAGAGGTCGGTTGAAATTCCACGCGAGAAACTCGGAGCGCATGTGATCCCCATCCAGCTACCCTACAAAGCGGGCGCGGGCGCCGCGGTGGCGTCCGCCTCTCAAAGTACAATGAAACAGACTGTTCCAAATGTTTTTTTAGAAATACAATAGTTTACAATTTTTTTTAATTACATGACACCTGTACGGCTCACATTTTTACACATGTATTATACAGTTTTACAACGTGAAAACCAAAACGGAATTTACACTTTACATCATTGTTTTAGTATTCTTTACATCAGTCTGCCATCTTCAAAGAAATTGGCCATCTTACTGTTTACTCCCCTCCGCACTGTTCTCTTTTTTATGCGAGCGGTTTCATTTTCCACGACAGTTTTGATCAAACGTAAATGAAATTGTTCAAATATTGATTGATTTGTTTGGTTGGATTTCCAACAAAGGTACTAAAATTTGTTCTGTTTAGGACAATTTAGTACCCCTTGTTGTGAAAACCTATTTGTAAATAACGAATGATTGATTTAACGCTTGTTTTATTGAAAGAAAACTGCAAGTCGAAAATATCGCCGCTCAGTTAATTCGTATGGTTAAAGTTACAAAATACAAATAATTTCTAAGTACAAAATTGATATCTTACATTATTACACTATTAAACATCGTTTTTTTTTCATCTATATAAATACAATACATGCGATACAAGTCAAGAATGATTTTTTCAACACATAAAATCCTTTTTATCATAGTAATTATATAAATATATACATATCACTAGCAGAGTGAGGGGGGGATATAAGTAGGTGTCCTTTTTATTAAAATGCCGCGCAGTTATCCTCAATAAGTGTACAAGTTACCTTTGATTTACCTTCGAATGGCGGATATATTGAAGACTGGCTATTTTTTTTATATATTTGGAAATGTTACGAACGAAACTATATTACAATATAATACAAAATTCGGTAAGCCTACGTACACGTACCAAAGATGACTGATTATATGCTGGTTTTTCTCGAATGCTGGGTATGGCTAGGGACATTCTTACACCTACCAACAATGCATTTAACACAAACCAAAATTTTGTATCCCTTGTGTGACAGATTTGCTTCAACAAGAGGTACTGCCCGACAATTTTTATTAAACTAAAAAATGCGATTAGCTATATCCTAATTATTACCTAAAAAAATAAGGCAAATTCTACACAAATTATTCCAACAAATAAAATTTTGTCTCAAAGATTCGATACTAAATTTGCGTTGTTGGTGCGAGTAAGATATTCCCTTTATGTGTGTCATCTATAAATATGTTAATAGTTAATGGTGAATAACGACTCGATGATACAAATATGGTTATTTCTAGTTACTCTTAAAACACAAAATAGTCATAAATGCAGTTACATATACGAGACGTTCTATCGGTTTAATTTAACTACAATTTAATGTCTTATTTCAAGCCTCTTTAACCCGATTAATTGATTTAATTCGAAATAATTTCTAGAACCCCCGAGCGAACCGAAATCAGCCTAAAATATTCAGCCTATCACGCTATAAGTACTATATGTATCACGTTTAATTCTCTAAATTTCTCCTAAACAATCCAATAAAGTTATACCTAATGGGCCATCGGGTTTGCCAAAAATTATGAAAAGGACATTAAATTCGGAACGTCTCGGCTTCCCATAGAACATTGATCAATTATTAATAGTAAAAATGGAATTTGAAAAATTTATACATGAATATTTAAGTTCGTATAACGAAAAAAGTGCCATCAAGTTCTACATTTTGTTTAATACTTTCCTACCGTTTAAACAGCGTAACGTTACTAAAAGGGATTTCTTTTTATTCAAACTTCCCGAACGATCTAGACGGGCCTACGACATTCCGGTAGATTCGAGAACGGCTCATTGCATTCTATACACGAAATTATACAATTTTTACAAATTATATTTACATTATAGGGTTTTTTTATTATACAATTCGATAAAAATTCTATTCATTTTTACACAATCAATTTGAACAACTCAATAAATATATCTCTGAATATTTCTTTTTGACGAATGAACATATTTTACAAATATAATCGGGCTTTGAAAAACAAATCATTTAGTCCTTTCGTAGGAATTATGGGAGTGTTTAAAATATTTACAGGGCCTCGTATGTCAGCCTAACAGTGTTAGTTGTAATTCGGGATTTTTTTAATTAATTTTAAAACGTTTGATTATAAAAAGAGGACTAAATGAGAATTGTTTAGTATTCAAAACCATAGAAATACGCGCAAGGGGCAATTCGGAAATCTACCAAACGCCGGGGCCGGTTTATCTAAAAAAACGTCTAAGTTAATGATAAAAACCCTTATGTCCTAAATATAAATGCAAATCGCCAGTTATATTAAGTTGACATCAATTTATCTAAAAAAAGGCGTCAAAAAAATCGCGAAATTTTCATAGAATCTCATTTTTTTGAAACCTTTCGAAAACGACAAAAAAGAACAAGCATGCGTTTTGATGACACGTGCGGTGCTCGAAAAAATTTATTGTTTTTTGATTTGGATGAATTCTTATGATGTTCAAGTCTATTTCCTGAGGACTGTATCACAATAATTAACTTACTGTCAAAGATAAATGTAAATTGTTCGAATAACCAATATTAATAATTCAAGCCAATGTAACCAGAAATTCGATTTCGAAACTAATTATGTATACTCGCGTTAGTTTGTAAAATTTTTGTAAATCTAGAAAATTTTTCAACTCAAATTATTAATATATCAGAACACATTTTTTGCTATTACTTAGTCGAAACACACTTATATACAAATCCGTTCAATTTGTATTTGAAGGAAAAATTTGAGATTCAATAATTTTGGAATAATTTCCATAAGGAGACAAAAATGAACATGCACGCTGCTTGTAAAATTGCTTGTCTTTTTTCTAAATTAATCCAAATCGCTAAGAATATGATGAAAACTAAAGTCAAGACTCACAAACCAATTACATCATGGCTCAAGAAAAACTAATGATTATTAAAAAAATTCACTACAATCTACAAAAATTGTCGAAAAAAAAAGCCAATCAACGCAAAGAAAGTCAAAATACATAAATTACAATTATAATACAATATATTATGTTTACATGATAAACCTTAACTATTACTACTAACCTTAAAAAAAAAGAAAAAAAAATCATGATAAAAAAATTACAGAAATAAATCACTAGCACAGTAGTGTATGAAAAATAAAAGGAAAAAATGTATTCATAACTTCAAAAAATACTGGAATCAAATAGAAATAAAAAAATAAACAACGTTAGCGTCAGAATGTCGAAGAATTACAACACTCCATTAGTCGGAGGGCCGATAGGACCGAGCTCCCCTCCGATGGAGCCTAGCGATCCCGGCGCTTTCATGAAGTACTTCTCCAATTTCGCGATGATGTGCTTCCCGTACGTGTACTTCCTCAACGAGTTCAAATGCGGGCGAATTTTGTGCATCAGCACCTTCCGCTGCGTCGGCTCGCTTACATCGATCATCTTCTGCACCACGTAATTCGCGTACTGATCTTTCATCATTACATGCAAAGCGCTAAAAACGGGACAAAATATTATACATTTTATTCCTTTGTAGATTAACGATTTTTTTTGGACAAATTCCCACTTACTTATCGTTAAAGCCGCAAACTTCCTCGATGAGCAAAGCTCTTTCGGCTCGGGTGGCGTGCGTGACGCACTTTTCAACCACGTTACTGGCGAATTTGTGCTGGCTCAGCACCAAAACCTTGCCTCTAACGCTGTTGATCAGTTGAGACTTGTCCTCCGGCTTTCCGTGTTCTAAATAAAAGGATTCTATTTTCAATTATCACTGGTTTTACCGATCCAAACACGACCCATACACAACATTCGCGCAATCATTAACAACCTCCTTTTTAAATACTTCCTTACCAAGTACATGCTGAATAACGTAGTTTCCGAATTGATCCTGTATTAGCTGATCGGTGTGCTGGTGCAATTCCGCCAAAATGGGGGCAGTCTGTTCGGGCGTGCAATGCTCCAATATACGTTGAATTACTCTGCAACCGTAGGGGTGTGTGGACAATGTGTACACTTGCCCAGAGAACGACGAAATGATAAACTGGAAATAAACAACACTTTTAGTATTACAATGTACAAAACGAAGGCTACTTTCATTACCTGCAGTGCGTTAGGATCGACGCATTCGATGCACTTTTGCACAACGTGATTGCCGTTTTGATCTTTGACGCACTTCAACACGTGCCCGTCGAGCTCCCTGACGATCTCCTGTTGTTGCTCGGGCGGAATGGACTCCAAAGCCTTCTGAATGACGCGGCATCCGTACATTTGCAGAGCCAGTGGTAGAACGTTACCGCGGACCTGACCAAATAATTAACGTGAGTAAGAATCAAAACAGGTGTAGAGCGCGTTCGTACTTTTTGGGCTAAGGTAGTCTTCTGCTCCGGCGTGCCGAATTCGAAGAATTTCTGGATAACGTAATTGCCGAACACGTCGGTCATCAAATTGTAAGCGGCCGAGAGGATCTCGTTGAAGACCATTTGCTTCTCGGTGGCGGTGGCCCTCTCCAGTTTCTGCTGGATGAACCTGGAACCGTGCTGATCTTGGGAGAATTCGACAATGTGATTAGCCAAGTCCCTACAAACAGAATTCGTTAATACACCAATCAGTACCACCAATTAGTAAAATATTCACCTCAGTTGTAAATTAGGATATCTATTATTTCTGAAGTCTTCGAGCAAACGGGACCGTCCCTGCGGACCTTTGTCCAGCGTAGCGGGCACCGTGGTCAGCGTGGAATTAATCTTAGTGAACAGGCTATTGGTCGAACCAAATATAGCAGTCGTGTTCAGACCAGCGGCGACGGAGTTCCTGTATTTCGCCTCGGCGCCGGGCGCGGCAGAGAGCACTCGCGAGTTGACCAGACCGCCCAGCTGCAGGGGGCCGGCGGGCGGCGGCGTCAGGCTGCCCGTCAACGGACTCGGGCTGCTGCCGATGTTGTACGACGTCGGCCACTTTTGCCGGTATTCCAGCGACGGGGAGAACGCTGAGGTATTTCGGTCGAAGGAGTCCCTTCTTGCCGTCGTCGTGGTCGTCAAACCTAGGCCTGTCAGGTTATCTGATGAAAGAAAATTACATTACAGAATAACGCATTAGAGTAAATTTACATTATACCAAAACATCATTCGTATTGTACAATTTTTACAAGTCACAAATAGCGTATAAACACACGAGTATTTTTCAATAGAAATAAAAGAGCGATTTCGTTAAGTGATGATGATTTGTTGGCCTACCTGTATGCAATGATGTTGTGGTAGCGGATGATCCGATATTCCCCAGGGATGAGCTACCGAAAGGACCAGACGGAGGAGCGGCGTGTAATGTTTGAAACAGGCCAGAACCCACACCTTGGGCAACACCTATTCCCGCACACACCGAGATATTGCAAGTTAGTATACACACCGGCAGTTTGGTTAAGAAATGTGCCTCATTCGTACGATAAAGAATCATAATTTTGTCAACGTTTCGTAAGGGTTTTATTGAGATTTAAAGAATATTTTCGATAGAGTGGAAAAGGGAAAGCGATTAACACATTTTTCATGGTATAAAAGCGCGTGATTCTTTATCGTGTGAATAAATATGAAAACAAAAATGTGAATTTATGTATTTCTAAGAATTGAGAATTTATATACAATGCCTGGAGATGTTTAAGAAGTAAATATAGATCAAAAACCGAAAAACTGAGAAAAATCAATATTTACAATATTCAATCTTTTACATAACGAAAAATATCAATTAGTAATTTCAATTTAATTATATACACAAAAACCTACAATTAGAAATAATCAACTTTTTCATAAAGCTTTTTTTGTTTTATATACGAATCTACTATCATACAAATTCTGTACAGTAATATCCTATCTATATGAAACATATTCTCATTTCTTGGAAATAAAGTTAAAGAGTTAATAATGATGTTTGCTTATGTACTATATACAAAATTTATCAGATGGTCCTTAAAAAATTGAATTATTATTATTTCAATTATAACCCACAACAATACTAAGATTTTTACCTCCCTATATTATTTTTAAAAACCCACTTTATGGAGATGGAAATTTCCTCTCTATCTTAATTTTATTTCTTTTCGAATATTTATTAATCCAACTTTATTCATCTTTAGCACTAAATTATACCATCAGAAGCGTAAATTTATTAAAAAAACGTTCACCAAAGCAAAAACCTACATATGCCATCTTCCATCCTTTCACACATAAATAATCTTCATCCACAACAACAAGCAACTCCACAAAAACATCTCCAAATTTTTTAAGGCCATCCGACACCGCGCGGCGCGAAACGCATCGAAAAGCGTCGCGTATAATCGAAAATGAGCAACCTACCTCCCAGCGTCGTCCCGTTGACGCTCGTATTGACGTTGGCGGCGCCGTACAGGCTCTGCTGCGTGCTGGAGTACAGCGAAGCGGCGGCCGCGTGCGCCGCCGCTGCGGCCTGCGTCTGCCTGGTGGCGGCGGCGGCCGCCGCCTGCGGCTGCACGAGCACCGGCGCCGGCGACACCAGGCGCATCGGCGTGCCGTTGCGCATGGCCGCCGCCCCCTGCGCCATCAGGATCGGCGCGGCGTTCTGATCGTAGTAGGGCACTATGTATCCTCCCGGTACTTGCGGCTGCAAAACGCGAACAAACAGTTCAGGTACTCGTATATACAGGTTTTATTTTTTTTTTTGTACATTTATTCGAGATTTACAACGTTTTATTAGATCGGTTTATAATGGGGTTGAAGAGGGGGAGTGTACGTACAAAAATATAATGCTTTTGGAAAGCTGTCATATGCTATTAAAATTACATAATACTAATTGAGGAATACGTGGAAGATGAGATGCTAAGACTAAGAAATGATTAATGTAAACAGGTTGAGCGTTAATACAGAAATATGATAATTTTATCTACTAAATTTGATGTTATTCAATTATTGGAGTAACTTATTAATTATCGTTGCAAGATTGTTGTATTTATTCCAGGTTTTTCGAAAATATCCAATAAAACATTTCTAGTTATAGCAACTGTACAAATACGTGAAATGTGTCAATATCAAAACGGTACAAACAGATCAATAAGAGGATAATTAACCTTCAAAAGTTCCAGTAATCATCGGACGAAAAAAAAAGGTAATCATTTTTATCTACATCTGTTACAGTTGTTATTGGTGAAAATAAATAAAAACAAAACTATTCCAACGAGTGAGTCGTTATTTTTCTATTAAAATATAATTAGTATTATATTCTTATTAAAATTCAAAATTTTTTCTTGCCCCATAATGTTTTCATTTGTACACGAAAGGCATTGCAATAAATTAATACATCAGACATTTTTTTTGTAATTTACAATGAATTCGACATATTTTATTACAATTTATTTACAGCCAATTTGTCTCCCCCCAATTTATTTACTTCCTTATTTTTAATTTGTACAGATAGTTCATACACGAGTCTTATCGAAAAGTCTACCCCTAAAACCTTGTAAAAAGAAGTATTAAATAGAAAAATTGTATTTACTAGAGGTGGGCAATTCTAATTTACCCCCTACTGAGCTTCTGATGACATCAAAACCATTGACAGTATTAAAAAATCATTAAGAACCTTCTGTACTGTGTAATTACCTGTACTTGCTGTTGTGCTTCAGTCGTTCCGTTGGGCGTGAGCGGCCTCCTGGCCCCGTTGCTGGCGCCCTGCTGGATGAGATTGGCCGGCGGCGCGGGATAGACCCACGGCCCGACGCCATAGTACTGCGCCGGCACGCCGGCCGTAATGAGATACGGTTCCTGCTGAGGATTGACGAGGTAAGGCGGTTGCGGAAACGCGGCGGCTGCCTGCTGTTGCTGCGCCAAGTACTGTTGCTGCTGCTGTTGCAGCAACTGCAGTTGCGCGGCGCTCGGCGTTGCCGCCTGAGACTGCTGAGATCGGAAGAGTTGCTGCAAAAATAAAAATAATACAAATTAATTTAGAATCAGTAAAGAGGAAGATTAATCTAGTACTGTTACTTATTTCATATAGAAATTAGATTCGAATTGGATAAGAAGGATAATGATAAGTACTGGTCCATTGAAATGTTCCATGAAACCTAGCTGGATCATTAGATTGGAGCATACATAGAATATTTTATGGACAACAAGTAGATCAGTTTCAATAGATCCATCAGGTCCAATAGATCCATCAGGTCCAATAGATCCATCACGTCCAATAGATCCATCAGTTTCAATAGATTCATCAGGTCCAATAGATCCATCAGGTCCAATAGATCCATCAGTTTCAATAGATTCATCAGGTCCAATAGATCCATCAGGTCCAATAGATGCATCAGGTCCAATAGATCCATCAGTTTCAATAGATCCATCAGTTTCAATAGATTCATCAGGTCCAATAGATTGGTCAGGTCCAATAGACCAATCAGTCCAAATCTAATTCAATTAGGTAGCTTGTGTCATTAACTTTGACAGCTAATCAAAAATTTCAAAACGAGCATTACGCGGCATTCCAACGCGTTCTATCAATAAAAACCGGCGTTTATCGTCAAGAAAATACGAACGAACATTTTCAATATACGTTTATAGATCGCTTTAATGGATTAGTAACGATACTTTCTACTTGATATTCCCGGTGAACAGTTAGTCCACCTTTCTCGTACGGTTCTTCGGATCGTGTCCCACTAAAGAGCGCCCGCGGTTGACCAATGGAACGTCCGCAAACTTTACACACAATTTAGGACCGAGTGTCAACGGCCCGCGATCGCGAGGAAGCACGTCTTCGCGGTCGCGGTACCGTTAGGTCAGAAGCCCGGTACTGTTAAAAAAAAAAACATTCGTCCATGAGAAAATGGTTTTGTTTGCCGAAAATCGGTCGATGTGTGCTATCAATGTTACGGGAAATTTACAAGACCTAAGAAGTGTAAAAGCTCATGATGTTTAAAGAGTCTGTGAGAACCATGAGAATGAGGTGAATACATAACTCTAAAAATCTACAACATATGAAGGTTATATTTTTGTAAGCACTCGTAATGTTTGGACAAATTGTAGTTAAACCTGACGAACTTCTTTAACCTTGGCCCTGTGACCTTTCTTTAAGTAGTGGTGTCCAATTTCATGCAAAATAGGCCTTTATTCGCCAGCCGCTGACCGACTTTCGGGCCTTCAAAAATGGAAGCGGCTCTTTAATTTATGGAAAAAGTAGGTGGACTTTTAAAATTCCCCGCATTAACGACATATCAGTAAAATAAATTATTACAAAAACTGGTTCGGCTTCAATTTTAAAATAAAAAAATATATATAAACGAGTGGTAATGACCTCATCTTCTCAAGTTCATTGGGACAACAGTTATATAAGATAGTGAGCCACTTCCGCAAGATGAGAACTCATTTGCATTGGAACTTTTATTCATACGAGTCGTTTTGTACTGTTCGGAACTGTAAAAGCTTCAATTTTTCATTTTTACGGTAAAATAAAATTACATTTTCAGCTAGTAACAATAAATTTAAGTATCGGAATTTTATTTTTAAGCTTCCAAATAACGAGAAAGCCTCCGGGCAAGTTTTGTTCCTTCGCAATTATGTGGAATGCTATCGGGTCTACTAATCAACGTGATGGGGAAATTTCGTTACTTGGGGTCTAATTTTAGGGATCTTCTAATAATGACTACGACGGTTTGAGTGAAAGCGAGCTTGGCTCTCGTTAGGGAAATCGATTTACAAGTCTTTTGGCTTCTGAGCTTTTCTTAGCAACGATCAGTTAGTTTCGTTTAAGTAAAAATTTATTGATAAAATACATGACTTTTTAGACTATTAATGAGTCCTTAACGAGAACTCTTTGTTCGATTAATACACCTTTAATGATGAATTTTAATGAACGCATCGATTCGAAATGCTTGTTATTTATTATTTTTAATCACGAAATAAATTAAAACAAAAGTTTTTATCTAGGCTAATACGAACGCGCCTTTTGTTGTCGAACAACGAACGCAGTTGCCTGAAATAACTTACAATTCGCTGCAAGTCCAATGGATGAACACAATGGCCCCTTGTGTTTCTAAATTTCGTCATGAATCATAAATATTATAGAACGATTGCTATCTGGCTAATTACTCGAAACAATCCTCCACTGACACTATTTCGCCGGTACATAATTTCCAAATTTTTCACGAGCTCTAGGCCGCATGCCACGTTTTTATTCCAGACGTGATTCGAAATCTGGTTAATAAATCAAATATTTCTCAAAATCGATAATTTCATCTTCCGAAACCACAATCGATTATTTGCTCTACGCATTAGCGCGATGGAATTCAATCATCAAATCAGTCCATATTTGATTTGCTGGCTTCGAAAATAGAAATCTCAAAATTTCGTTACTTCGTTTACAATGTTTGTTTAATATTACAAAATTGTACGTAATAAAGCGATCCCACAACAGTTAGAAATATTCAAGATCAACATTGCTATATAGCAGTGTTATTAAATGTGGACCCTGATTTAGTAATTAAAAAATTGTTGGATATTCGATAATGTTAACTTTTTCTCTCCACTTTTGTGGCTAAGTAGTAGGTAATAAAAATCGTGATCAACAGTGCGAGTTAACTCATATTTATAACTGTAAATCGTATTTACAAATTAACAAAGTAAATGATATTTAACCGTTGATGACACATCCGTAAGCGGTAAATGCGAGAAGTCGTTTTTGCATAAAAGTGTTTTTCGAGATGAAACTGTTGATACGTAATAGAATGCCAAAGTTAGAACAGCGTAAACGGCAATGCCAAAAGCCCGCAGGCTACGTTATTAAACCGCAAGAATTCCGCTTATCAAATCAAGGGCGTTGTTACAGGCGATTACGAGATGAATTCAGGCAGAAAATCAGATTTTTAGACGCATTTATTATCCCACTTTTCTCCGTCACCATCTACAATTTTTTATAGACTGGTCTAAATGAAGCTCCATTACTTTTCTAGTTTATGAATGTAAATGTATCGCTAAAAACAATATTTTTCTGTGTGTTTTTATAAATAGTTTTTCCCAAGACGACCTTAAACTACCTATATATGGAAAACTATGCAAGATATTTTTATGAAAATTCGTAGGAGTAGATTGTGGAGGTTCTTTCCAAATACAGTATTTGCAATATTACCAAATGTCAAGCTATTTATAGGGTATTTAGAAAAAGTATGTCAAATTATGAATAAAAAAATATGATTATTTTTATGAAAACCCTCACTACAATATCCCATTTTTAACGAAGTTAAAAGATCTCTAACACAACTCCCAAAATTCACATTTTTTAGTCACGGCACACATTCTGTATAAATCAAAAATGACTCGATATTCCACACCCAAAAAGCATTCTAAAATCCTCGTGTACACGGGGGCGGGCGTTTCAATCGAGCCGGCATAAATTATACGCAAAACCCACGAAAAAAAACCCCCGGGACCGTCGAATCCGAATCAATCCGCCCGGACCTTTTCCGCGGAATATCTCCCGCCAGCGCCGCAACATTTTCGGCGTCGCGACGCTGGCAGATCATCCTCCATCAGCCGCCGCGTCGCCTTCGAGGCACGGCCAGGTGAGGTTGTGTGCCTGTCGTGTCACGCGACCGACGAGCGGGGCTCCGCCGCCGGATTTCCAGGGAAATGAAAGTGGAAATTCGAAACCGCACGGGAGAGGATTCCATTCGTTAATTGAAATTTCGGACCCTTTCCTAGTCCGCATCAGTCGATTCGGTACGTGCTTGCGTCTGCAAGAAGGTCCTTTTCACGGGATTTAAGAGAGCGTCGAATTTTTATTTCCACTCAATCCGTTAAGGTGTTTCTGACAGCGCTGTTTCAATGGTTTGGAAATTCGTTGTGAAAAGTCAAGGTTAATTTGTAACAACTTCATCACGATTTTTCTTATAATTGCTCGAGCGAATTGTATCATATTGCAAACAAGACTGTAACATTATAATAATACTTCTTATTCTATGAATAATGTTACTGGTATTTTTCACTTTGAAATTATGAAATATCAATTTAACGAAACCGCTTTTAAAAGATACTAAAAAATATGGAGCAGGATATGGAAATCGCTCGTAAAAAAACCCACAAACGTTTCTCATCGTAAAGTAGGGAAGATACTAAAATAAAATATTGACAAAACTTTAGTACACTCATAAATGCGACCACCTTTTCTATTCATCTCAAAGCATTAATTTCTATCTCCTAAAATTACTACCTAATTATTGCAAATTAATCCACCGGCGAAGAAGCCCGTTCGGTTTTCACTTTCGCCCAAAATTCCTCGTCCTTCGGCCGAGCTTCCAGTCAGGACCGAAATAACTTTCGCAGGGATATCGGCCGTTCCCCGCGCCTCGTCTTATCAACATTAATTTCACGTGAGTAATTTGATCACTTTATTTTCGTTGGTACGGGAACCCTTTCTGGCCCTTTGGAGAACTTCCCGCGACGTATTGTTAGCGGCATAAAGGGCTTAATGTGTTTTAATCTGCTTAAGGGATTTGTTTAATCAGTGCGCAGTATATACAAGGCGAACAATCATCGGTAGCTGATGGAAAATAGGATTACCGGGAATCCTAGTTTAAAGTCAACTATAATCCCAATATAATAACAGTTGACCTATTATAATTAGCCATGAAATTTGGTATTCGTTTAGATAAGATTGCACGTATTAAATGCTGTGATGGAATATGTTTAGTATAATTTAACAGTAGAAAGTTTGTTATCTAATAAATATTAGAATAGAAACTACATGAGCATAGGGATGGGGGTAAAATTTTAAAATATTCGCTTTTTATACCGCTCATGTTACATAACTTTTGATAAGAATACTATAAGAAGGCTCCACTGTGACATTTTTGTATGATATGAAAAGGCGTTTCGAAATTAAATCGGTTAAGTCACAAACGGCATCTAATATGTAAATAAATGAAGATATGAAAGTAATAAAATTAAAACGAAACTTTCTATCGAGCTTACGGGTATGGAGTGAAGAGAAAAGTTGGAGGTGAAATCGCTAATTCGATTCAACTAGTTCGGACGCTTTTCAATGCACGCTGCAAGCCGGTCGATGAAAGATATTTCGATTTTTTTTCATCGTAGAATGGGTGTGGATTTTCGGCCCAGCGATAAATAAATAAAATAGGTATTTTGCACGGCAATAAAATAATACAGAATTCAAGAAAAGCTTCATACATTTTTCCTTTATTTGCGACAAAATTTATATTTCTTGTCATGCAAAAAACCCTTTCTTTTGTGCCGTTGTATTCTAATAAAACCATCACCTCGTTGCACGCAAATCGCTGGTGGAAAAATACAAAAATGCTATTCTTTCATTCGAAATAACGATTCGACAAAACAGGCAAAAGGCGAATTGTTTATTAGCGCATAAGAATGAGGCAGTTTTCTACAAACAAAATGCATCTCGTACGCGTTCATAACCTACAAAATCGCTGCAACTCGCAACTGCATAACCATTGTAACACACAAGACGATGGTATCGAACTTTAAGTAGGTTATTTATACCAACATTTAGAAACCGTAAAAAACTTTAATGTTGCTTTATTATACGCGATTTATCTTAACATACAAACTTCTTCGAAAGCAATGCGTAACATGAATGACTAATTGGTAATTTTCACGCTAGACAGCCGTAAGAATAGATTCAAAGGTAAGTTTGCGCTAGTAAAGTCGATTTAATGCTAACTTTACTTTGTAGTAGAGCAAAATAAATGCTTTTAGGATTAACAATAACCGCGAGTTTTCCAGAGTTACATTTTCAGTTCGGGGGTTTTCATAATGTTTAAATGTTTGCGTTGTAACGTAATGAAATTGGTCAAACTTTGTGATTTGCAATTTTAATTACAAAAAAAATACCATTACAAGAGCAAGCGTTAGTGGTGAGTGCACGATATTTACGATACAGCTTTGCTTTTCAACGGCATGGCTGGTCAAGAACAAAATCAACAATACCTTAACATTGCGAGTTTATTTCTCGACGAAATACTAAACTTTCAATGGCTCTACAATTCAACAAATATAATAGAAGAGAAACACGCGATTTTTTACAATTTTATTGTGAAACAAGCTCGCAAACTGCAAGATACGAATGAATTTCCAATTCGGTACAAGTATAGAAAGTGTCTTTACTTCTCATTTTTACAGCACAGTAAAACATTCACTGTAGTAATTGAATGGAAAACGAACAGATGGCAATTTTGCATGATACTTATCCAAGTAAAGAGACATAAGGGAAAAATAATAAAAAAAGTTATTGTTACAACTCGATTAAGCAACATTGATTAAAATCAAAAAAACAGAACTGAGTTTGGATAAACTCAACTGAAACAATATTAACTTTTCTCTCCTAATTTAACGACTATTCCGAATAAAGGAAATCTAAAATTTCCACGAAAATAGAGAACAAAGCGGTCGAACGCGTATTTGTCTAAGACGCGTTTCTCGATGTAAGCAATGAAATGAAAGTAGAAATCGATATTGTCGTTTCGAACGGAATTTTCTTGGGCGATGCTTTTAGACGTCGCTCGCCTGAAACTGGAAAATATGTCACGGAAAAATGATTTATTTACTCCTTGAGAAAGAAAAACACCGTCAGACTGACAGAATAGCTTCTTCAAAATGAAAAAAAAAACCGGTATAATGGATATTCATAAAATCTTGCTTTTGTGTAAGGTAAAACTAAAAGACTTTGGGAATAAAAAGGCTTTTTATAATATTTCAGAATGTTCATATATCATTATTATTATTGTATACCTTCATAGGTACAAGGTAGATTTATTATACGAAAATGTAATAGATGATCCAAATGTACCGTATAAATAATGTAGATATAACCACCAACTAATAAAATATTAATAGATATAATTATTCTAGGAAAATTATATCAATAAATTATATAAATATGATCAATATGATCAATAATATAACATATAATGTTAGTCCTTCCCAAAAAACGAATCTTGATTTATTTCACTTGCCTTCCTTCCTTCCTTTTTAAGTGAGTACAATAATTTTGAAATCGAACAGATAAATAAAACTTGTCTTCATGCCTCATTGACTTCTAGAAATTCCTTACGAAAAATATTGAGGGAGAAAAGTTCCGAGACATCCGGAGAATTTGTCCCGATTTGATTGATCGCCCCAATCTCACATTCCATCCATTAAGGATGAATAATAAATGTATTAGCATAGGTTCAAAATTATCAGCAATTTTTCTGCGAGTTTTGCATTCCGAACGGTACTATATTTTTCTAGCGCGCCTTTCGCTTTGATCTGCACACTCAAAAATTTTCTTGCCGATTTTCCGAATTCATTAGTTTATGTATCGAGGTATTTTTAGTCATTTGTACGGATTTTTGCAGCCATTCAAAACACCTCCGAGTTATTTACTAGCAATAAGGATTGGAAAAATAAACGAAAAAGCGACCTGCACACCATTCTCAATTGGTAATAACTACATAAAAACTTTCAAGTACTTCACAACTTCAATTCATTTATTGAACAGGTCATTATTACCGTGAATTTATCAGCAAACTTGCAATATATTTTTGCTAATTAGATTCGAATAAACATAAATTAATTCTTCATTTAATTGGGCAATGGATTTAAGCAATACGTCCCTGTGCGTTCGAGATCCGAGTTGGTGATTTTCCTTTGTGTTCGCCAAAACGCGATTCATCAAAGGAAAAGAAAATAAAGCCGTTGTGGATGCATTAACGGTTAACTGTCATAAATCTGGGTGTAATAATAAATTTTGACTTGAATACGAATATCAGTCGTTTTGTTTGCCGTTTTGAGTATGTTTTCATTGTTTTTCGTCTAAACGAGGTGCCAGGATAAAATCTTATGTTCTTGTTATCCGTGCATGTCGCGAATACAATGTATTTACTCTGGTAATATGAAAGAAAATCAAAAATCCATTACAAAAAAAATAGCAGGATTTTATGTGTAAATTAAAAAAAAAACAGATGAGAGCCGATAAAACTTTAGCGAAAACTTTTATACCTTCTACGTGCAGGATTAATGGGTAAATCTGATAAGGTTGTAATTTTTGTAAAGTTAAGGTTTATTTGAAAGATTTTTATTATTAGAAATTATTTACGGAAACTTTCAAAATCCGAGTTTCCTCATAATTTAATAATTTTCTTACTTTGTTTACTTCCATGGTATCCTTCAAGCTTCAATTTAATAAATGAATTGATTGCAGGGTACGCAGTACGTTCATAATGCCTCAACAAAAATAAATTATTTAGGGCTTATTATTAATTCAAAATTATAATGATGCTAATCGTTTATTTTCCTTATGGAGTTAATTTCAACATTGTTCCCGTTATTAGAGTTTCTACTCTTCGGGATTCTAATGGTTTTATTAACTCATTAAATCTTCAATACCGTAAAAATACATCTATTAAAAATTTAAAAATATTTCTGTATAGAAGAAACGGTTTTTTTATTATTTAACAATGCTCTTTATAAAATCCTTCTATACCTCATTTATATTAGTACTCAGTAAATCTATAAAGCAATTTTATTTATTGAAAATACCGAACCATATACGCATAAGGTAGCGAATATAACAGCGATAATAATGCTCAGCAACTTTGAAGTAAGCTAATGAAGCTGAGAAATTCCGGTGGAAGAATCCGGTAAGTTCTCAAATCTCTAAAGTCTGGCCTGCATATCAAGTTACTCGGTTACTTAATTAAGTTTTAGAAGCTGAGTATTAGTTCCAAGGAAATTTAGTTCATATTTCGCCGAAGAAACTTATATTGAATATTAGCAATGAGATATGAAGTTTGTTTATACGCATAAACTTGTAAAAAGTAAGAAATTTATAATTAAATTGTGATTAAAAACTTTTAATAAAGGCATACTTACGGTTCAGGGAATCAAAATCAAACCTATTTTAACGTTCTTAGCAGTTGAAGATTGTGGGAACAATTTTAATTAAGCCTCGAAGAGGATGTTGTTTACTACATTGTTCGACTTACCTGAAACAAAAAGAAAATTTAATTAATATATCATCATACACAAAAAAATAAATATTACACAGTATCAACGATATAACAAGAATAAATGCATAATAGTTTTTACACACATTCCGATGTTGAAGTACTGAAATCAAGAACACGCTTGATAACATAGCGTTATGCAATTTGATGTAGAAACGTAAAACTGCGTAGGATGCTTTAAACAGTGCAATATACGAGCAACAAGTTTCATCGGTAGCGATTTTTGAACCATTACAAAATGCTCCAAACGCTTTACGTAGGTATGCAAATGCGTGTGAGCGTTTGCAACTCGAATTTGGAATTCCTAAATCATTCATGGAACACAAGAAGTCGGCCTTGACTCGACTTGCGAAATAGGAAGGCTATTGTTTTCGAAATGCTAATTACCACAATATGCCTATGTGCAGGCGTTGATCATTGAACAATGTATGTATGTGTTACAGTTATACATGTCTATACGTATAAATTGCATTAAAATTGACAAGTATATCGGCACGCTTGAGGTTCTGTTGGGTGATTTTATTTTTATTTTGAAGTAGCGCGGTGATTTTCTCCAATAATATTTCGGTCACGTTGTATTACAAAAACAATTACATATTCGAACCCTCCGAAAAAGCTGGTCTCATTCATGAATACCAATGATTTTCTACCTGTATTGCCAATAAATTAAGTACTACAATCACGTATCGTTTCTTGAAGAAACATTGTGCAGTAATATACAAATTTCGTACTCATAAAAATCCCTCAGTTTTAACTTAACAATCTCATTAAACTCATTACAAATTGCTTTAATGTGCGATAATGCTCGACGAGACACTAGACAATTAATTAAGCGTCGAGTTAAACATTTGAGATACCAATTAAAAATCTTTTAAATCTAGCGAACTTATGAATGGTGTTGATTAAGCGATTGATTTAATGGATTGAACCTTGAACGTTATTAGTGTTAAAGATTATCGGATTTCGCGTCGGGTCGTTGGTAATTAGAAAAGTTAATACGTTATGCAAGGCAGGAAGAGTGAAATATTTTTTGTCGTTGCATTACAAACACTACGAGATTGAGTTCATTAATCATTGTTAGCGAGGAAGAAAATTATACAAAAAAAAAACTCATCCGGAAACCAATTTGAGATAAGGGTAACTACTTACAAATAAGATCATTTTTCATATTTTTGCTCCACTTAAATAGGGCCACAATGTTTGAATAAGAAAATTAGTAATATTTAAGGCCGGTAAATTTACAAATAATTTAGAAGGAGGAGAATATAGCGGCTCTTAGTTGACTTTAAATTCATGAAAAAGAAAATTAATATCTCGTGGGAATCGAGTCCGTAATCAAAAGATGTCCCATCAAATAACATTTCATATAGAAAAGAAAATTATCACATAAATGGAAAGAAAGCACGCCAGAGTTCGGGAAACCCATTTACACTCTTTTAGATGTCTAATCACCAATATTATTCCGCATTTCCCTAGATGATCCACAAATTCACATCAACCAAGCATTAAAAAATAAGTTTTTCAAGTTCATCAACCTCGATGCATCGACTCGGAACGACGACCTGACCTTTTCTTCCACGTTCTATTCTACACCATTACCATTGACTGCATCTCGGTTTTTTCTATCCCGTCAAATCCGAACGCACTATTATAACCGGAGAAGCAGCGCCATCGATACGAAAAAAGAAAATACCTGCACGATTGGATTCGCGAGAAATTGACACCGGTTAGAGGCGGAAGTTTTCCACCAATTTATAATCGGAGATTTGTTCTGAAGATACGAACATCCTCACGTGAACTCCGGGATATTGCCGGCGATTATTTACAAGTTTCCAATCCGGCAAGTTCCATTCGAAAGGGCAACGCGCTTTGAGCTTGCGAATAAGATGTGGAAAATGTTTGATGAAATATTTTTTGAAGGAAATTCTAATTCTCTAAAAAAATTCTCCAAGACGGTCAAAGTATAAGATAGATATAGAATAGTTGATACAAAGTATACAGAAAACTGTGAGACTTTTAGAAAATAAAATTTTCTCTTCATCCCGCAGGGAATAGTATCTTAAAGTTTACTAAAAGCCCTTCGAACAAATCGTAGCGGACATTTTCAGCTGGCGTAGGTACAAATTATTTTTCGAATTTTTCAAAAATCTTATCTTTCCGCCTGCACCGTTGCTCCTAACAGCGTATATGCTTCAGAAATGCGCGAAGGGTCGCCGACTCGGCAAGGGTCCATAAATCAAATTTATAAAACTGAGCGAGCGGGGCAAGCGTAGGTATACGCCAAATAGTGTATCGAAAAATTTTTTTTATTTATTTTCCAACAGGCGGCCCCCGTCTGGGTCATTAGCGAGGCCGTTGCGAGGCGTTATGATTTTCCTCCGGATAATTTAATGGGCTATTCGTCATTTCATTAACGCCCCGTGCGAATAAAAAGGCAGGTATAGTTAGAGGGAGCAAAGCACTATAGAAACTTTTAATTATCTCGATTTAATTAGCTGCGATTTCATTACAAAATAACGAAATAAAAATAATTTATCACTATAGAAAGTTTAATTAGTGGTATATTTTTAATTAAATTAAAGTTACCTAGTACCTGCGAATATTTACAGTAGACATTTTAATGCGCATTAAATCCGCCAGATACTAAAATAACGTAATAAATTCGATATACGTAGCCTTATTTTACGTATTATAATAAGTTCTAAAAGACATTGTAAAATTTTAAAATGTAATAAGTCATTTTATGAGCATAGAGGAAATTTTAAAATAAATATAAAGAACGTAATTTTTATTGATACCAGACGATAAAACCGGCGCTTTTACAACGTAATCTACGTTAAACGCTCGACCGATAAAGCCTCCGCCTCTGGTGTACCAAACAGTATTAAGCTCGAGAGATATAAAATTTATATAAAAGCTCGACGGAGATTTCGCAGCGACGACGACGCGTTTTGAAGCCAAAGCAGAGGATTCATTGATTTTCAATTTGCAAAAAAACGAGAAATAAATTTCAATAACTTCTCCACCTTTGCCTCGAAGGGGAGACCCAATAATTGGGTTTGAAAAGGGGCCATTCTAATGCACTTACCTATTCTTTAACTACAGATGTTGAGAATATTGATTGATTGAAGCTTAGAAAGGATAAATGATTGTCAAGTAAGTACTAAACGCGAATTTCCAGTGATTAATGGCTTAACTCAACGGGTTAATTAATTGTAATTTCTAAATGTTATTCGCATAAAAGTTTTAGAAGCTTTTAAATGGAGTAACGAAAAATGTATAATGTTTTCATTTATTATTTACAAAAGAGTGTCCTCCGAATTCGACCCTTATTTAAATTGAGTTGAAAATATTTTTTATCATTTGATATAAATCGATTTATCTAAAATTTATGCCAAGTCGAGAGAAAGTAGAATAAGTGCAACTAAACGCCCAATTAAAAATCATGCAAGCTAAATGCACTCTTACGTAAAACGCATGAAATGCCAAGATAAATTCTGTTATTAGAAACATTTAAGAAGCTAAACTCGTTTTTTCTTTACACCATTCAATTAAATAATGTAATAATTTTCCCTCGTTTAATTGGCAATTTTTTCTTCATTACTTTCTCAAATTATCTTTTAGAATTGCAGCGAGAAAATTTTCTCTGATGGATATTTAATAATTATTTTAGAAGTAGGTATTATACAGAGTCTTCGCAAAAAATAAATTTGTGTGTATATTATATTAATCGATTAAAAATTTTTTAGGAATGAAATTATGACAGAAACCAGATTTTTCGCAACGCATGTAATCTTTAAATAAATCGTTACTGCATTTCATTCCCATTATATCAGGATCAGGTCGTGCAAATAAACAGAGAAATTTACAGAGTTTCAGTGTCAGATAATATTCGTTGTTTATTTTATTTAAAATAAATAAAGAAATAAACCGAATGTAGGGTACGAATTTTGTATTTACAGTTCCCTGAATAACATTTTTAGAGCATACATTTTTACTTGTTTTTTCAAAATTCTGTGTACGATCCGTAAAATTTTTAGTACACATTTCACGAAATTACCACCCTTGTAAATCCTCGATTCCCCGAAGTTAAATTAACTCCGCACCATCGGAATATTACTAATGGATAACTAATGCCGAGACTTTGGTAGTTAGAGTTGAAATTGCAAATACGAAAGCAAGGCTGGATGAACCTCGACATTTGAGTTAGGTACTTACTCGCCCAAGTAAGAGCGTTATTATGTCCCATTACTGGGTTAGAATACTCAATGTTATCGCGATCGAACGTTCAATTTCACGGAGAAATATTGCTCGGATCAACGAAATTTCGACCAAATTTTTCAAGTGGGTCGTCAGAATTTTTTCTACATTTATAAATGTATAACGGAAGCTAACGGTAAATCTGTTAGATATAATATTAGCTTTAAAAGTACATTTTCTTTTGTTATTATAAAGATCTCTATATAGTGTTCACTAACATCACCAACTAACGGTTCAATAAAGAGAAATACATAACCCTTCTCGAGGCAGCAAATAAATTAAAATAATAAACACCCAACAAACTACTAATTACAATAATTAGACAGTGATCTTTAACAGTTAAAGTCAACATTTACCAACATCTAACAATTGAATAGTAATCAACTTCTTGTTTGCTCGCCGATTTTTTTTCATGTTATTGAACTTGAATCCATGCCACTCGAGTTCACCGACCTCCTTTATATTTCCGCGATCGGGCCCGAGAGTCGAGGATGATTTCTTACATAAACGGCATGCCTGATTACCAGATTATACCTGTCGTTCATCGCATTGTTTCAGCGAAGTACCGTTGAGCCGCGCATGTAGATGTAGATGTGTGTGTGCTCAAAATTTAACGGTAAACTCGGCCGAGAGAAAAGAGACGCGAAGAATGCAACAAAGAAGCGACCGGGTTGCTGTGTGACCCACTAACATGAGGCACAGATATCGGTTTGTGTCTCACCAGCGGTGACAGCAATTGACCAATTGGATTTTTTTCGGAATACATTAATGTAATCGCCTCTTTTGTAACACTTTATCGATGGCAAAAAATGCTCTAGAAATGCCAATTCAGGACCGCTTCTTTATGAGGATAGGCGGAATTTAAGGTCATTAATATGTTATGAAAAAATAATCACAACTTTTAGTGTGAATGTACAAATATGTACAATGCTGTAGACGCGAGTGGAAGATTCTACAGCTATTCCTCCTTTAGTGCGAGAATTTATTCATAAAATTTTTTAACGTAAATCTCCTGCAAGATATACAGAAACTCGTTAAAAGCCAACAACTCAGTAATCGAGAGCCACAAATCAAGAGTTTCTTTTATTTTTTTAAAACAAATAACGGTCTTTTTACGGCTACATAAGCGCCAGTTACCCAGGTAGCATAAAAGAAGACACGAAAAAATAAATCCCGGCGACTTTGAATTTTTTATCGGCAACACAGTCCGTCGTCTTTTGTAATATTAATATTATTGTGGGCGCAGGGTGCGAATAAAACAAGGGAGAAACAATCCGGCGCTAAAAAATCGACTTTGCGACTTTTAATCAGAAGTTTTCGCGTTAAAAATTTAGAAAGGTCCCCGGGCTAAAGGACGCGTTATGGCGATTCGAAAGTAACCATTTGAAACGTCGCTCGTGGCTTCTTCGCCGTCATTTTAACGTCAGTCAAGTGCACGGCAACTCCATTAAAATTCATAGCAATTTTTTGATCGACCGACTAACCTTAGCAATTAACCTTACGGAAAATTTTCAAGCGTAAACTAAAATCTGTTAGCGGCTCGCATCGAATTAGATTAATACGTTTTTCGTCGGTCCGCGTTGTTTTTCGACTCGATCAATTATTCAAAGGATGTTCTGTAATCTTTTTCGAAGCACCAATTTGCATTTCAAGTTTTTTTTTTTCGAGAGAATTATGTACGAAAATTTTCCGACTTTACGCAGGGAAATTGAACGGAAAAACGGCTTTCGGGGAGATCAAAAAAATCCAAAGACGGTACAGAAAAGTTAACGACCGTTTATATTCGAAAATTAATTAGCTTTGAAACCTCTTAAATATCTCTTTAACGAGACGATATCAATAGGGATAATTAATTATGGTATCATTTAGGTTGCTCTTACATTCATAAACTCTTCTTAATGTCACAACCGCAAATTATAATTCAGTAACTTTTTTTCAGTATATTACAGCCCATAAAATGTGAAAAATATACAGGGATGATTTATACATAGATAGGTGTTTGCCTAAATTATTTTTATTAAAGCGACTTCAAATAGCTTATATAAAGCACTTTGTGAAGATGCTGTACAATTATTTTCGATATAATAATGGTCATATTTCCTTAAAAATTTCATTTATGACTCTCTATTCGATAAAAATGCGAGGGACCTTTTCAAAAAAAACATTTTCGTCGAGGGGCGTGCGTGTTGAATGAAGGCCGTGTGCAAAATTGGATTTCGAAATCCTTTGCGACGCAAAGCAAATCAGGATGTGCTTGAGGATGTTTGAATCTAATTCTCTCCATGACGATGGCAAACAACTTGGTTATAATGTAGTAAAAGCGATCAATATTCGCATTATACCTACTCTAACAGTTAGATAACAGGTTTTAATTCGTCGGGAAGTTTGATCCGGAATTATTGTGCCGGCACGTAGTAAACTTGATATTTTACTATGGAAGGTAAACAAAAACAGAAACTATTTCGTGTAATTGAAATATGTAAGATAAATAGCCGAAGACGATAAACAGGCATGACAATAAATCATCTAGTTCGCAAAATGAACCGTCATTTCTCTTATTGTAGGTTCTTGAATTGCGTGGTGTCAAAGTTTGTAGGTCAAATAAATTGATACGGATCGTAAATGTGATTTGTAGACGTTGGGGTAGTAAAATCTGTAATTAGGTTTCGGAAAAAGGGCCTTAATGATAGGGTACTTTAAATTGTAATTTTGTGGAATACATATCGATTCGATTTTTATTAACTTTTTATTTGCTTATATTCAAAAGAATTTACGACCTCGTCGCAGATTGTTATGGGCAAATGCATATAAACAAGAATTCAATTAAGAAAGCAATAATAATAGCTTAACAATAATTTATAGTGTTTTCACTCCATTAGTCGTTCTTTTTAACCAATATTGTAATTAATTAATGCATCACATCTTATGTAAGTAGGTATAAAATTAGATAACAGGACAAAATGGGAAATTAATTTCGAAATGCCTTTATAGAAAAAGACTAATTCTTTTTCTCTTCGTTAGTGTTCATTAATTAGTACAAGAAAATCTAATAAATCAAAATTAACTAGGTACCTAATGAAGATGAGATAGAGTATTTCAACCTGGCTTTCATAATTAATTGATTAATCCTATTCGTCTTTTGCTCAAATTAATAAGTGTATAAAGATCTAAGGGGAGAAAGAAGTGGATTAGAAGATGCAAAAAATAACAAATATTCACTTCTAAGACAATTAATAATTTTAAATAATGTTCTTTTAAAAAATTATGTGAAAATGAAACGCAATTTTTTGGGCACACTGTACTTACCACATTTCAAATTTTGCCTTCATAGAATTACCTGTATAAACTAGATATCGATCATGAAAAGTTTATTATTTCGAATAAAAATTCCATGTGTATTTTCAACTGAAAATAGCATTTCGCGGAAAATTCGCTTGGAATTTTTAATTTTATCCTTACATTTCGAATAAAAGTGTAGTTGAATTCAACGCTGATTAATTTTAATTAGCCGGTAGTATAATATGAACCACCCCATTGCAGGTGGCTTTTTGAACGGAACATTAATAAATCTTAGTTAAACTTACTGAAACTATAACGGAAGCTAAACTTAAACAAAGTCTAAGTTGCCTGTAACACGAAATAAAAGAGGAATTACCGACGTGACGGAGACGTTCAGTTCGGGACAAAATTAATAGACGTTATCGCGACGGAATACTTGAAATTTTAAGACGAAAAGTCGAACCCACGTCAAATTTTCAATTTCCCGAAGGCAGTTAACTTTTCGACCGCTTGGCCTCTTTCACTCCTGCATTCACAAAATGAAATAGTTTAATTCCAGAAACTTCACCAAGTAATAAAAGTACCTTAAAGGCCGGCTATTAGCATTGAAAATATTAGATATCTTTTGCATATAAAATGAAAAGAGCCGATATATTAATCCTCTTTTAAGTACTAAATGGAAAACGTTCGCAACTTAACCTTGTGTCACTAATATAATTCTCAACAAATATTTATTGAAAAACCAAGTGGAATTCACAATGAGCGTAAATATTATTCTAAAAGGTAGGTAATTGCACAAATGCATTCCAGCCAGACGCATTTCATCTTTATTTTATGAAAATTACCGTTCACACAGACACTTGTCACAGTACATTAACAACGGCAATTACAAATTGTTTATTTTTCCATAACAGCCTTTTCGATAAGTGCCGGCAAAATGTAGTAGGTATACGTGAACTCCGTCTACAACAATAATTCCGCTTGACATGACGTTCGAAGTCTAAAGCATAATGTTATTTTATTAAACAATCGGATGGGTTTAGAAAATCGATAGCACCACCGCATGCATTTACCTATACCTAACTCAAACCGTTATCTATGCAAACTGTTAGAAATATCCGGTATTCCAGAGGATAGACAACGGCCAATGTGGGGCTTTGTTGATTTAAGCTTTCGTCACTTTGTTCATGCTCTGATAGAGGACGTTCGCTAAATTATTGGAAAAGGTGGGCTCATGATCCCGGAGCTCTAAGCTTTTAGAGCAACAATTAATAGGTGCCAAGGCACTTCAATTTAGGCACCAATAGTAGAAAAATTATAAACCAAATCGATCAATAAATAATGCTTGCAATTTTTGGAATATTTGAAATAATTTGACAAAATATGAGGGTAACTGTGTCATATGTACTAATATTAACTTTTGTTTGTTCAAGGTGTGATAAAGGATTAAATAATAGCGCTCAAATGCGAACAATATATGGCCGTTAATCGGCATAAAGCCCCTTTTAATTGAAATCTCATACAATAGAACGGTGTATATCGAGGATATAAGGATAAAAATTCGATAATAAAATATTTCCCTTGTACATTCATTTCTGCTAGGCATGAAGTAAAATAGTAGATGTAATATGCTTCCTAAAGACTTTTGCACCCGTTTCGTAGGCAACCATTCAGCAGCATTCTAGCATACAGGAATCAGTAAAAGGAAGTGAAGTAGCGATTGAGAGCGTAAAATGCACGAAAAGTACACATACAGAAAAGCCAATCTTCGATATAAGCTTCCTTTAATCTTGTTTTTAGGTGAATTGAGCTAAAAGTGCATCCATTCATCTTATCTTCAACATTAAAAACTTTCTACTTAGCATCTAATAAAGGGATGAATTTTGAAAGCGCATTCACGCTGCAAAAGCCGAAAATTAAATTCACCACTTGCATAATCTTTACTAAGAAAACTTGGCTAATTATTCTGGTTATTAAAGTTGTGTAAATGAAAACAACTTAGGCATTTGACATTCGTTTTGTTGTGTGCGAAGTTGCAGCAAGTTAACGAACTGAATAGAATAAAATACGGCAGGCGAAACTTTGAAGTCAAAATATGCTCTTCTTGTTAAGCTAATTAACGCCCACGGCGGCACTTGAAATATTAGGTGAAAGCACACAAATCAAAGCGGTTCAAAGAATGCCTGAAACTAATACAAATTTATCAAGATAAGAGCGCAGAAGTCGATTGAATTAACAAAACTGAAGGAGAGAATTAGAATTAAAATATCAACTATCGATGGGAATCGATAAATTAATACATTATCTTCAATATTGTTACATTATTTTCGTAAGTATTTTTTTATTGATTGGATCCATTGGACCATGTATGCAGCTTGTATGAAGCAATTGCGAAAACTTGCGCGGATTTCGCCATGCAAAACCAAAAAAATAAACTAACCATACAACGCAGAATTGTATTAGGAGTCTCTTTCATCGACCTATCGGCCTTTTGTCGGGTTAATTGAATTTTGCGAAGCAATCGGTATAGACGGCGGATTGATGCGTCGGAAACATCCAAATATTTACAATGTTGCCGGTAGAATGAACATCGCATACAATGATGAAAAGATTTTTAATTGGAAAATCCAGAATCGTCAGAATTAATACCTATTAGTTATTTTTCTCTAGTGTAAGTACTTAGAACTATTTTTATGTAAGAATGGCCTTTTGCTGCAATGTTTCGCATTCGAAAAAAGTAGATATTCAAATATTTATATCGCTCGCGTACAATTGACAAGCCAAAATATTTCCCAATATTCCCGCGTAAGTACGTTTACGTTTCGCCCATAAAAATATGTTGCAGGAAAAATGCGGACCGAAATGCATGCAGAATTTTATGTAGTTGAAATTCCAGAACGGCATAAAAATATGCGGGATATGTTAACTTAAATAAATACCCATCTATTTCCATAATAATATTCAAGACAGTTCTTTAAAAGGGCACTAATGGAGACATTACTCAACTTCTTTAACACAAGCCTCATAATTAGGTAAACTTTATTTTACGGAGCTCTTTATTTTAGTTCGAATGATTGTTTAAAAGTAGCCATAGAAATGAATAAACAGAGTGGGTAAAATGGAGGGGTATAAATTATTCAGTGGATTCGGTTAGCTATTACTTTTTTTAATTTTCTAAATGGAACATTACCGGCAAATTCGTTGTTAAGGAAACGCGCCAGCGGAATGAATAATTCCAATTCTGATTGTTTCGCTCAATTTCTAGCTAAGTAATGATTTCGCGCAATCGAATCGAGAACAAAATAAAAGAAATTAATAGTAAAATTGTGTAATATAGAAAAAATTAACATTTTGTACACGCGTATTTAATATACAATTAACAAATTACGCAAGTCATGTGTGAAAAAAATAAAAATATGCTCTTATTTCAATGTTACAATCGATATTCACCATAGAAATCACCTTGAAAATTACACGACAAGATCACTCCAGTTTAAATAAATGTAGTTTAATAAATTAATACCTGCCAACAAAATCTATTACCTTGAAGACTACCTACATGATAACTTTGCAATAGTAATGACACCTGACATCTAAGAATTTTTGATTAGAATAAATCGAATCGATTGAATAGATTACAAGAAATCGAAAAATGAATATTAAATACTAAATTTAAAATTCACTGCATAAAATACTATACGAATTAAAATAAATAAATAAATAAATCAATCAATTTTTTTAATATGTAGGCACGTTTATCGAAATTTTTTACACAAGTATTCCAGCTGGAATACATCAGGCATAAATCGAAATACCAGCCTCCTCCCTTTATACAACCCCACGAGCAGTGGAAAATGTTATGATTAAATATTTAATTTACCGGTACACGAAAAGCAAACACATTGAAATGGTGCTTTCGATCATGAAAAATTAAATTATGTACTGAATTTTGCACTGAACATTTTTACAAAACAATTTATTGAAGCATTGTAAAAACAAAATTAACAGTTATAGAAAATTTTAATTTGCATAAAATTCTGGATTCCAAACTTATGCAAAATTCATGATAATGAATTTTGGTAAATAAGTAGAACTACAATACTAGGTAAACGTGCAAGCTCCTTTTAATTCTCTACCAAATGGAATCCGAACCGCACCGAAAACTTTCTAATTTATTTCAAACGATCGATTTCAACAACTTTTCCATTTCGAGGGTCGTTTATCCGCTCCAAAGAAATTTTCTAACAGTAACTTTTCGGGAAAAATAGGAATTCGAGAACCGAAAAGCGCGCTAAAAGCATATTTCCATCATCTAAATTCATCGCAAATAAGTGAATTAACGAGATTGCATTCGCGATCAGTGTTTTGTTGCTCGTTGAATGGAGCTCGGAAGAGAAGAGGAAGAGCAAAGGGAATCGATCCGTTTCAAGCCTCTTAATTTAATTGGTCGAAGTCGAGAGATATTTATTTAATATTTTTTCGACGAACAAAAAATATAAAAAAACTGTCGATTTAATTAATCCCGTGAAAAAGTGATTAAAAAGGCGAAGAAGAAAAATAATTGGATTCGTTTCCGTGAACTTTTCTGCCAGTAGCTTGATTAAAAACTATTCTGAACCGGTGTTCAACAGCACGAAGCGCGCTTTTCAAACATCACCTCATATTTCATGAATATCAGAAATCCAACTTTTCATATTTGAATAGAAAATTACTCTTCTGATATATTTAGCCAATAATCAGATTAATTCTATTGGCAGTGTCAACACATAAATATTTCGAACATAAAAAAATATCACGATTAGATTCTAATTTCAATTATTTTTTAGGAACATTAATAAACCATACTCTACAAAAAAATACCTAATATTTAGATGGCATGAAACATATTTCTTGATTAAATAGTTACCAGCACGTAAGAATTCTTATTTATATAATATTAATTTCGTGTATTACAAATTATACTGGGGTATAAAAAATGCGTATTTTCACGCGACACAATTAATTGCTTTCGTTTCTCATTAACTAACAACCGTATCTAATAATTAGTAGACGAACAAATCTGGGTTTTGACCGTTAAAACTAAACACCGTGTTAAGATTTATGTGAATTTTAGACGCCGGTAATTCGAAAAATTGCAATACCTTCTTAAATTTCGCGTTCTAGAAGGCACTGATGAAATAAACATTTTGCTAATGAGAAGTTTCTATTATTCAGATACAGCGATATATCGAAAATAAGCGTGTTTTGAAAATTGTTTTTTTAATAATATTAGCATTAATTTAAATAATTTAATTTTCAGAATTCAACTACAACTGATATCTTCCAGCTGATACTAACTTGACATGGAATCAAAACTATAAATTATAATGGTGTTAGCAGTTGCACTAAATGAATAAGAATTTAATATTTTTAGTATTTTGATTCCACGAAACAATAATAAATCATTGGAGAACAATGATTTTCCAAACAATAAATGGAGGTGGAAAGAGATTGATGAAAGAAAGAAAAAAATTAGGCCGCTAACAATGTGCTTAAAAGCATATGAGAAAATCCTTAGAACAACAGGTGTTCATCATCAATTTGCTGAATTCGCTTGATAAGTCGTAGAAAATTGCTGGTAATTTATAAGGTGCAAGTTCATAAAACACAGAAATCTATTAACAAAACTTGTTTATAATTAACTATTATTCGATGCATTTAATTAATTGATTAATTAGCACACTAAAATATCCCCAAATAAACCATTTGATCGATAATAAATTGCTGCAGTGAAAAATTCTAATTATCTACCAATATCCGCGAATTACGTTCCAAATTCGAACCAATTTTGCAGTTATGAAGGTGCAACAATAATCAAAACATCAAAGTGCTATTTCTAGCTCGCCGAATTTCAAATAGATCACGATCACGAATACTTTCGGGTGCTGTAAACAAGGAAAATTCGCCTTGAACATATTTTCAAAACGTCAAACTTAATTTTACCAAAGGAAAGATAAAATTTATGTACTCCTTATTTCACAGGAAAATTCAAACACAGTTACGAACAGGACACAAAATTCTTTGCGATGTATAAATTTACATACTTTCCAGGTTTGTTGAATCACCGTACTTTGCATTTCGTGTTAGCTCTTACGAAAGACACTCTGTATAAGTGATTTTTATTTTCAATGATTTGTCATGAAATTTTGTATTATAGGTCAATGAGTTATGTGTTGTTATTTTGTTAGGTCCTTTCTATACCTTTAAAATCCTTTTTTATGGATTTTACAATTTAATTTTCCATAAATTATATTTCGGTAAACTTTTTTCGCCGGCTCCCCCGCAGCGATTCGCGTTACTCCCCACAATGTCGTGTTAGTAACACGTTTTCCGATGACTCGATATTTTCCCCCTTTTCGCGTTTTCCGCAATAACGATTCCTTTAAAGTGCACGCTTTTATCGAAACGTTGCGCTTGTCATTTGCTTCCCATCAATTCCCATTATTTGAAGCGTCATTTGTAAATACACATAATAGTCGTTCGCCGTATACGTAGGGCTTAATTTCCTGTATTCGCAAATCATTTTCTAAGCATAATAGGTAAGCGAGACATTTGCAAGTAATAGGCTGTTATAACTGTTCATTTTCATAATAAAATTTAATGTAATAAAAGCGATTTTATAAATTTGATGAGCTTAAACATTGAATCTTGGAGTAAGTGTATTCAAACAGATCGCTATTTTATCAATCGTTTCACTTGGATAGCTTCTCTTTCTCGTTTGGAGTTTCCAAGTATTGATTAGCTGGAATTTCCACGCAAATATCCCCATTCGCAGGGATGAAGTGACTTGTCATCTCCATTACCACAATCATAATCACGGTAAAATGGCGCATAAGCGGTTCTTTTGAGAACGCAGAGCTCTTTTATACCTAATTGATATTTCGCGGAAATTAATTACATCCCTTATATGACCCACTAATTGCGGTGTTGCTGCCGTGTATTTAATTTCAGAAACGCATGTGTAACCGGTTGTGACTTCTGACAAAACAATGTATGTATTTCCATTTCGCCGCATGTTAATTTGGTTAGCCAGCTGAGGTTTGAAGGGGCATTACTGCCGAGCGTTTAATTTTCGATTTTCGTGTAATATTCGCGAGGGAAAGTACAACTCAAATTATGCATTCGCTAAAATACTTGCCTTGTCCATATAAAGACATGCTGCAAAAGTTTAAAATAGTTCGTCTTTATTCGAGTCGAATCGAACAATGTATCCGTAAGACAAACATTAACTCATCAATATCGCATATACGATGTATTAACGTAGTAAACTCCGATCGGATCGGGTTTTGAACGCCCATATGCCTATCTGTCATTCGATTTTAGTGTGCAAACAATCGGAAGACACCGGCCAATAGCGAAGAAGGGTACCGGCTGCAACGCAAGCGGTCAATATTTGCCTAGAAGAAAACGGGATGTAGAGGAAAGTGCTCGAACGATCGATCAACGCTTGTTTACCTATTGATTAAACCCAGATAAATCCAAGATATGGTAATTTTAGATATGAAAATTTATTACTAAAAACGGGCCTGGAAACTGATTAAACAGCCTGATTGATTCAATGATTGACTTCTCAAAAAGAAAATAATCCCCAATTTTTGAGCCACCACGCCATGAATCCAATAAGTAATCGGCTGGGATTGGAAATAATTTATTTCGTGGGGCGATTATACGGTTTTTCAGCGACTTCTTTTTTGTGCATTATTCAACACCGAAACCGACATTATTTTTCCGTCGCAATTTGTCCTTTTTATCTAGATTTACGGCGTGCCCAGTAAATAGAATCAAGATGGATGCAAGCGTTTGTCGAGTCGCAAAATTATTTTTCGCCCATATCGCCGAAATCGCGGTAATTCTTTCGTCAGCACTATTTCCCCCCGAAGCTTGCTCAATGCAAATAGAAAAATTTTCTAAACCACGCGCCAGATAGATAAGAATCTCGCCGCAATTTTAATTTACCCACCTACAATGCGACAGGAATAAATAACTACGCGAGCTGCGCGACTTTCATTGCGCGCCGCACTCACAGTAGTTCATATCAAACTGTAAGTAAGTACAAAAATTTGCATTATTCATCTGAAAGGGACGTCAACCGGCGCAGCGACAGTCCAATTCGATACAAGTGCACCGAGCCCGGCTCGTGCATCACAGACGTTGATGTAATGAATAACGAAACGTCCAGGTGAATTGCTTCGGGATGATTTAAAAGACTTCGGGCGGCCGTATATTTGACAAATGTGTTTTTCTATTTCGCCGTTTGGCGACGATTCTCGAACGAAGTTTAGCCGAGATGATGCCGCAAAAGCCATCGAGGCGATTTGCAATTGGGTGCGAGCCCACAGGAAGCCGGCGTAGTTAATACGTTATACCCGCCGTTCGGCTGCCAAATTAGTTTCCTTTTATTTTCGAAGTCCTTTATTTATCGGTACAAACAGGCGGCTGATTCAAAATAACAAACCTTTTTTATTACTGCGATCTTTCAATATTCCGCAAATATACGCCAGAGAAAAAGGGCTCGTAAATGCGCGCTATAATATATTCATTAATATCTAGTAATTGAGATTGAGGCGTCCGCGCAAACCGTTTGAGAGCCGAGATGCGGGGCTTTAAACCGCAATTTGCATGGGGTTGGGTACGAATTTCCGTTAATTTTAATAAGGCCGGCGCGAACATCAAACGAGGAAACGGGCAAATCAAGCGACCATCGATTTTTCGGTGCAACTGACGACGAAACAGGCGTAAATCTGCAGATTTAGTACAAAGGACTCTCCAACGAGGGTTGTCATTTAAGGGTAAAGTTTTAACGACGGATTTAACTGACAAGTTGGATATTTAGATGCTGTTCAGAGGGAGCTTTTTACTAGTTGAGACGTAAAGGAGGATTTGATTGTTTTTCGAAAGCATTTTGCACCAGATTATAGAAAATTTACTGCAATATTTATTTGATCCGTTTGCTTACTCAAAGTTAAATGTTAAAGGAACAATTTTTGATTTTAAGCGTCCTCATAAATAAATCCATCAAGTATTGTCATACTATAATAAATTCTAAATAAATTTTTTAGTATCCCCATACCTCCATAATCTAACCAACCCTTTATCGATGTGGAAATCACATTATGATAGACGCTTCGTTTGATTTTAACGATAATCAAATGCGCATTTTACCCTTTCGAACACAACCACATCGCTCCCACCTATCCGCAGCAGTATCGGTCTCAATTATACTTGCTCCAATAAGTACCAACACATTATTTTAAAACAAAAGCGAGTAATTGCCGGCGAAGAAGCCAGCGTGCCACTTTGATGTAGCAACCGTGTAATTAAACAAACCTACCAATGATTAGATATTCCTTTGTTCTTGGTTAGTATTTTGTAATGGATCGTTCCGATGTTTCTTAGTTCTTATTTGAAACGGTAATTTTTCCTGCAGACGTTTCGGTTAATTGGGTTAGCTGTTGCTCAATATCAATTCGGTGCAATAAATTGACCTGAACACTATTGAAAACACCGTAAACTAGTCGTTACGAATTAATATTGTCACAAGGCAATGAAGAAAGTAATTCATGCGAAAATATTAATTAGAAAATGTACAGAGCTGCACTATACAGATTGATTAGTTATACGACTCTACTAAATCGTTATAAATACATACAAAAAATCGAAATTAGCAATTATAAGAATTTAATTAAATTACATTAGTGTGAGATTTGGAAATTAAATAACTTTATACCTTTCAATAAAAAGCGTTTTTAATGAAATTCACTGCATTCGAAAGGAGCGAAACACTTTCAAATTGACATTTACCGCCAACTTATCACATTTTATGGTACAATTGATTTGGTAGAAATTAAATGACCGACTTTCTATCCGTTTGCAAAATAAAAAATTTCAAGAAGACGAATGAATTCGATAAACATTTAAGCATCACAAACAAACTCGCTATAATATAATGAAATATAGGCCTTGTACAGTGCTCACCTAAAGATACGAAGTTGCTGTAGATTAGTTTGATGAACCTTTCGAAATTTATCAGCTTCAACTTCAGAGACAACAGATAAAACTCTTTCCCTTTGCATCGGCTCTTCAACCGGTTGAGATAAAGCGTGCTATACAAAATTAATGATAAACCATCGTGCGGGCTTCCAAGAAACCCGGTAAAATTTCGCGAATAAATTACCGGACGAAGTAAAGTTCGGCGCGGTCACGTCGCTCTCGAATCACAAATTTCGTTCTTTGCCGTTTATCAGACAACAAGCGTTCCGGGTTTAATAGAATTCGAGCCGCAACGGAAAGAGCAAGCTTTGGGGGCGCTCAAAAATTCGTTCTTCGCCGACGAATCGGTGGGTTTTTGATATGCAAAACCAAAGCACATTCTTGTCCGATATTTAGCAACAATTTTACAGTGACCACCTTGTATAGTGATCATTTCTTGTCGAATTATTTCGCTCGAATTTGCATGGGCAAGGTGAAACATCAAGACAAAGGGCAACAGACTCGAAAATGAGTCGATTCATCTGCGATTCAAATATCAAATCGAGTTCTGATTAAGAAGTCAGCGGAGCTGAATAGATAATAAACGGTTGACGGTGAATCCGAGATGTCGAAAGGGGTTGTTAATGTATATTTTTATAAATGGCTGGAAACTTAATTTCATATTCATATTAAATGATTCCGAAGGATAAAAAAGTAAAGTATATAGCTTACCAAGCATCAAAAGGCGCTTTATAGGATATGAAACTTACCTGAAAAAGAAAATTAAAATTAAACCAAGAAAATTACCAACATCTTAAAAGCCTAAGCATTAGAATAGTTAATTAAAATTAATTATTTTTGTAAAATGTATATATTCGTTTTTATTTAACTTATAACTTTATAGCAGCGTATAAAGTTTAATTGTTTGTTTTTCGTTGAAGTTTATAGCAACCAACTTTACAATTCATTAATACAAACTCGAATTATTTTACCGTTACTTGTTCGAATGTTTTCTACAAAACGCGATTAAAAGATAAATTATGAGGCAATAAAATGAATTTTTGCTAAAATGGCTTCTTATGGATCTTTCTGTAATACAAACAATATACTATTTACGAGTTTAAACTTAATTTAGTAAAATATTTTTTAAACTGGTATTAAATTATATTCGTTTATTTCTAATGCATCCACTGTTTATCAATTAGCTAAATTTAGAGGCTTAACTACGTTCAATTTAAATTATAACCCAATTTTATTCCAAGCATATGTATTAATTTTTGCACACAGATAGAGTTAATTAAACATAAAACTTTTTATAAACGCCCTAAAAATGTCGAGTTATTTTAAATCTAAATTATGCCTTCGACGTAAGGCCAAGTTTACGGAAAATAATTAACAAAACTTTTGTTTTCACAGCGCGTCTAGAAAAATCACAATGGCTTTCTTTACGCCACATATTGTCACGCTTCATAAAATTAACGCCGATTCTCTCAGCTTAAATTCTTTTAATGTTCTTCATTACAAAAGCCCAACATCTTCAATTCGTTCTCGCAGTTTGCCAAAATTAAATTACTCGACTTAATTCAATTTAATTAAAAGAACGATAGAAATAGATCGGATAGAAAATCGAATGCGCAGTAGCACTCACTAAGGCGACCCACGCATATAAAATCTTCATCCCTTAACAGCTACAAATCCTGTATTGATCTACCTTCAACCGTATATCGATAGATAGAAAAATAATATTTTTCTTTTCTACGATTGTATTACAAACGTGACACTTCAACCTAACGAAGAAACAGCGGACACTTACACGTCGGGGTTAATAAATTCCCCAGTGGCTGCGATGTTGTCGGCAATAATAAAACAAAAGAGCGATCCAATTACATGCGGAAAAGGCACGAGCGTCTATATTTATCTAATAAGGGCGAGGCAGCGCCATCTAGGCTCATCAAATGTCAACAGAGAAATGGGGTTGAAATGACCTTTCAGTTTTTCCGCAAGACGGGGGAGAATTAATTAGGACGATTTTTTCCGGAAGGTCGAGTTCGCAATTTTCTTTTATTTGTACAGCAAATTTGCTTGTGCAGGTGAATGGAATTTCTGAACTGAAAATTCACATTATTTCTATGTAGATTATACAGTGTTTTCATAAAGTCTTTTTACTCACAGAACCGAGTAACAAAGATATATATCGTAAGTATAATTCAAGTTTTATTAGCTAATCTACTTAATTAATTGATGTTTTCGATAAGTTAGATTAAATGTATACGAATGTTCCCGGAGTACAAAAAAAATTAACGAAACGATCGTTCTAATGTAATAAAAACACCCTTAAACTGAAAGTCAGATTGCAATCTATACCGGAGACGAAATGTGGCATTATAAAAAAACCTACATGTTTTACGAGTAGGACAAAATGAAAAACTGCGATAGAAATCGCCAGGGACACGAATTGTTAGCACGCAGACAAATACTAAATAATGATTTTAAAATGAACTCGTTCGTTATGTATCATTGTAGCAAAATAATGCTTTGATTTCTAAATTATTTTTTAAATAGTCTAATAGTATGCCTTATTAATAATAATAACTGAAAGCAAAATAATTTACCCCACAATTTTTTCTTTTATTAATTAATAAGCACATAGTTTACCTTGTCACACGATAATTTAAGTACCTATACGTTAGGATTTGGGAATTGGGAAGTTAAAAAAACAAAATTTTAATTGGACGAATTGTTAGGAAAACCTTGTTTTTTATGTACATTCATGACAGATAATTATCGCAAAACGGTTATAAATTAACTAAAAAACTATAAAAAATATGTGAAGAAAAAATTGTGACTAACATCAATATAAATAACATAGCAGATTAAGTAATTGGTGAACACTATTAACAAGTAATAATTCGTAATTACTTTTAACATTTTTTTTCTAATTTTGGATTTGATCTACTTTAGCCATCGATTTTTTTCAACAAACAATAATTATTCGATAAATTTTTTCATCACTACTAAATTATTAACAAAATATTTCAATTTTTACGCAATAAAAAGAGGACAGGTACTAAGATAATTATAAGACAACACACCCACAGATAAGGTGTGAAATAGAATGGTTTTCCAGTGCGTAATGCAAAATATTAATCTTTTGTTGAAACAATAAATAATTAATAACACCAATAATTGCTTCCTTGCGATTTCAAACGAATGACAAAAACGGTATTTTTTCGTAACCATGACATCATATTTATGATATTATGAGGTTGTATAATACACACTATTTTTGTTTAGTCTCGGTTATAAGATGCTATTTTTAAAAATTGTTATTGCTATTTAATAACATTGTATCTTTAGCTAATACTCCGATCAAAATTTGCAGATTTTAATTGCTTTCCTGTGCACAATAAACGCATTACGAATGCTTCAAAAATATCTTTTTTATACTTGCATATTTCAATTAACGATTCAAAATATTTACTGGTGGGAATTGCGAATCTCTTTCCAACATAAGTTTTACAATTACTGCGTAGAATCTGCAATAAATATAGGTAATTTTATGAATTAATGATTTTTATCATATGCCACCCCAATCACACAAATTAGAATGAAAGAATGAATAGAGAATCGATAAAATTATTAATTCATCATACTTACACCGTATTTACAAAACAAAGGAAATAAAATGGTTTTAACTTGGATGATTTATGAGCATTTTCATCAATTTTGTTGTTCGCTATCACTGCATACATTAAAAAAATCGAAAATCCGGAAATTAAAGCAAATTCTCAAAACGAATTCGTTCATTTTTAGTTTTCCTTTGTTCAATGATCAAATAAAATTCAACTAACTAAACTTCCTGGAGAAAATATTTTTACATACATCTATTTCCATAAGAAATGAAGTCATTTCTGTGAGGAAATTGGATAAAGTTTTTTCGTTTTTCTTTTAGTTAAAGGAGATCTCACGAAAACATCCGACATTCAAAAATCATCAGAAAATATGCATGAAATGAGAAATAGAATATGACTATATTGATTGAGCCAAGAAAATACTTTCTTACTCTTCCTGTATATGATATGCGAATTCGATATACCAACATAATATTTTTCAATTATGCTTTATTATAGCTGTGGACCTCAATTTTATGATTTCATGGAAGCGATATTTCAATTTATATACCACCCGCAGCTCAGAGACAATTACCACTTTATTCTATACATGAGGGCAATTAACTGGTTCTTTTCTCTTATCTATCAAAACCACTTAAGAAAATTTGAAAATTAGCTGAGTAATTTCAGCCCAAGTTTACAGTTTTCGGATTAAATTGAAGATACGCGTGCACATAACAAGTGTCATGTTGAAATGATTAGACAAACTTGGCGAAAACCTGTTAAAACAGCTAGTTTTTTCCTGCGATACAGCCAATAAATAAAGCTACTCGGCCGGTAGCAGTTTGTCGTTGCACCTTAAACGATACTTTAGGTGATTTGCGACATTACATAAAGTGCTAAAGGTGGACATTCACCTCGAGCTAGTGGGCACCTACGGCTTTAGTACGTTGATTTACGCTCTTAAATATTCGTAATTAAATTTAGGAGGATATTTAAAACCCATTTATTTAAAAACTAAACACGTAATAAGAACAAGTTATTGGGTTAAGCAAACAAAGTTCGATAAGAATTGAGGAAGTCATTATCACAAAAAGGCCGCAGCAACGAAGTGAAAAGATAAAACAAACCTATTTTAATCCACCTTAATATAATTTGTAAGTAAACCAGTTAGCAACAAAACCAAAGTTTTCCTTAAATGCATTTCTTTATAAATTTCAAGATTAATAATTATTGAGTGTTATATTCAGTGTAAATGATTTGAAACCTACAACTAAACTAATCGTGTTACAGAAACGTTATATCCAGCTAGTTCTTTAAATTTCAACACTGATCGTGGGCAGTATAGTTAGAATTTCAAATGTACCTTTCGTAAACACTCACAGAAACAGATTTCAAAAAAAATACGGAAAAATTATACAAACAAAACCCGGTTTTGACCATTTTTTATGTCTACATTACGAAACTTATGTAAAACCGACGCTAAACGGTCACTAATAACAATTCATAATAAATGTATAAAATATCGTTATGGTTTCGGATTGAAATTGCCGTGTAAAAAGGGTTAGAGCAATAAATATTGAAATGGTATTGTTCGAGAAACACGAGAAAACAAAGTCTTCATTACTCTTCTGACCTTGTCTGACCTTATTAGGTTGACGGCGAGCGAGCGGTCACCGTGTGGGTTTCTTAAAGAATGTTCGGCCAGCTTTCAAACGTAGAGTATACTATACTACGCCATAACATACACAAAAAAGTTGAATGAAAGAGAATATTTTAGTAGTAGACCAAATTCCGGATTTTCTTCTTATTTATTTCGTACATGTTCCTCCTACTGACGCAACATTCCGCACACAGGGGTTCGGTAAAATAACCTCCGCGTCAGCGGTTGTTGCGTATGGGAACATAAATATCATGAAACCCATTCGCTTCTGTTTTTAGTTCCATTTTGTTGACTATTGCGCTTTATCTTTTCGGGACAAAATACGTTCGCAGGGACGACGAAATCCAGCCTTCCGGGACGGATTTCTCAACGCGAATTTTTCTTTTCAGCGAACTTTTCCACGCCACAAACATTTCGCATTTTCCCTTCGCCGCCAACCAAATAAGGTAAGTTTTATAATATTATTCTTATGCAAATAAAACAGTTCATTTTATGAAAAAACAAACAATACAATTTTGACGGCTCTGTAACTTTTTTTCCAGGAAAATTAGACCTACCATCTATCATAAATTGCGAAATTAAATGGAAACGTATTTGACCGATTTTCTATTTTATTTATACTAATATCGCGATGCCTGTGAACGAACACCGGAAACAATTAGCAATTATCGAATCGCAATGTTAAATATAAAGTTGGCGATAACGTTTGAAAAAAATTCATTCATTTATGAAAGGCGAACCCGTCACAACAAACCGATCAGACATAAAACATTTTTTGTGGAACCCCCCAGATCAAACATACTGTAATCACGCCATTGGCGTACGCGATAAAATTATATTTAATAGGGTTAATAGCAATCGATAAATGCGCGCCCATGACCGGAAGATGAACGTACTTTCCAATCGAAAATATACTTAATTTTATCAATAAATTATAGAATAAATTAAACTGAGGAGCTTAGGCTTTTGGCACACCGTTGGAGAACATCTGTCGGCATGGCAATCCAGATCACAAGTGAGCTGAATGCTTAGCTTAATTGAATATTTAAACGATAACAAGAGAGTTGTGTAATAGTAGAATATTTTCTTTTGACTGTACAGAGTGTCTTGCAATATTTACACAAACATTAAAAGTTTTGCTCCCCCGTTAAATAATCTAATAATTTACCCTTGAGCTTTTAATACAAAAAAAAAATAGCAAAGTATCAAACAACATCTCTACAATAAACTTAATAGGTTATAAAAAATCGGGTAATCCCTCGAAAAACATCAGAAGGACGGGATCATCGGATTGAAAGAAAGACATTTGACGAGAAGCGCGAAAACCAATGAAGCAAAATCCGATGCAAGCAAACGTCCGACTCATCGCCCTCGTGTACTAAACAGGTCCCGTTCGCTTTTATGTGTTTTTTGTTCGTTGCTTTTTTTTTTTTCAAAAAATCCATATTGCTTAACGCCCGAACGAGCGTCACGCGAAAAACCCATATCTGTGTCTCTTAAACCTTGTCGATGTTATGAGACAAATACAGGAAAAAAGACGAGCAGGATCACGCCCGTCAGGCTCGATGAATTCGACGAAAATCGAACCGAAATAAAAAAAAGGTCGCGTTTCGTGACAAACAAATTTTCTTAAGGGATTACAATAAAAACAAATAAAAGTAGTGAGGAGAGAAATAATTTTGTTGCAGCATAAACTGAGTATAAAGATTTAACAAGAGAAATTGAGTTTTAAGATGTTTAAAATAGGGTATGATTAGCAAAGTTTTAATGTTAGAACACTCTGTATTTTACGTCAAGTTGTGGTAAAATTTATTCGCCTTATCTATGGTTATGCTACAGCGAAAATTCTACAATTTGTATGAAGAACCAGTATTCTTCCTTTTAATATACGAATCTGCAGTGCAATATATTTGACGGTTATATTAATGCTTTCAAGGAAACCTTCCATATTGAATTTGTGGTGATTTGTTATCTGTGCGTTGCACGTAATACTAGTTTGAAAACACAGTCTGTTGTAGTCTTATCTTGGATTTCCTTTCTACACAATTCTCTCTTATTCGTTTTCGGACGAGATATTCGATAGAATGCGACGTTTAAAAGTAGTATCGACAGAGCTCAACATCGCTAGAATTTTAAAGAGGCTTAAATTTTTTAAAAGAGCGTATCTAATGGAATTCGGCCACTCGGCTATCTTAAGAAAATAGAAAGTTTCTATAACAACCGAGCGAAAATCCACGGAAAAACAATAGCTGATATTATAATGCCCAATCGATATTGCGAAATTAATTCCGCAACATTACTGTAACCGCAGAACAAGTATCCCATTAAATTTACGCGTTCCCGGCCGAAACCGCCTACATTATGCAAAATTCGGTTACAATCGCGAGCGCTAGAAAATCCGATTAAAAATGCATTAATTGAAAAATTCCCTACAGAAACCGATTAATTACGATGGCTTAATTAAAACGCTTCATCCGAATAAACATTCCGAACAAAACATTTTCGCTCCATGTTTCAGTTAACTGTTTCTTCTAAATGAAAGCTTTTAAAAAGTATGCCTTTTGCATAATTCATTTCAATACTAAGCAAGATTGAAAGGAGCAAAAAAACAAGCCAATCCTAATTCGAAACTACAAAATAACAAACTAGTCTCGAATTAAACGAAACGTTTCGAATATTTCCAGACGTGAAAATAAAAAATAAACCAAATTTCATCAATTAACAGCCGTGGATGTGACGTTAAATATTAAGAATAAAGCGTAAAAAATAACGTTCTCGTCGCAGGACAGTTTGGATGTATTCCATCGCAACACATGGTTCGAAGAAAAACCTTCTGTTACACATGGCGGTGATTAGTAAACCGATCGAGTTTTTTGCCAATGTAGCTAACGGATCTATAACGGAGTGTCACTGTATAAATATTATGGTAAAGGCCGAAAATGTATACTAATTTTGACTATCTAAACATTATTTGCAACGTTCCTCTACTAGCACCTGCAAAGGACTTTTTACATTATTAACAGAGACAATCCAATTTTTGCGATTCAATTAAGCCACAAGCAATCGATTTAGTAGATTACCTCTGTATATAGAACAACCATCTCATTTCGGCGTAACATAGTATACGTATATGATCGTTCGGCGACCGTCCTAGTACCAATTGGCCACATAATGAAAGGCAATCAATTTAATCGGGATCGAATCATTTGCCCTTAATACACAAAATGATTAGTCTAGACCGAGACGGCCAACCGGCGAAGAGCCAGCGCCTTATAATTCGACTTTTATTGAGAGACAATTAATTAACTGGGAAGTTGTTGGTCGAAACGCCGACCTTAGACGATGACGCATTAATCTAGTGTCAATTAGTTTTACGAAGTGTTTGCTGCGATGTATTAGAGGAAAATCGATTAATCGCGACTTGGAATTACACTTCAAGGTATTACTTTAAGCTCCGAAATCAAATTGTAGTTTCCATTAATCGGCAATACGATTAAATTAAGTTGTATACGCACGACTAAATTGTTTTGTGATGTAAAAAATTTTTGATGTCGTGCGCACAACTTTTACTAATTACTAAATTCAAATCATAATTTTTTCGAGACAATTTTCTATATAATTTAACTCAATATTGCGACATTAATGGCAGTTTTCTCAATTTTCCTGCAACTACGGCTTCGCAAAAAGCACGTTAATAGTCCAGAAATACCATGAAGGTCTCAAAAACGAGCATTTCATCTTGCAAATTAATTTCTTGCGTTTCAAGAATAATGTTAAGGTAATGTTACGTTTGTTTCAATATTATTGCAAACTACTAATTTTCTTAAACGTAATTCCGTATAATTTGATCGTCGCTATCATTAACATTAACATACTAAAGTACGTATTAGATCGGCGAGCGGTGAAGATTCATTTTGCTTTATTAAAAATTAATTTTCGAATTTATTTTCCGTAATTTTAAATTTTAAGGTCTGTTGATTTCGTTTGGAAGGGAAATGCGATTTTGAATTCCAAAAAAAAAACGACTTTATATACGGGAAACCGGCTTTTGGTTATGAATAAATGAATGAGCCGGCGACTCTCGCGATGAATTTCTGACTTTTAGTGGCAATGAACTCTGATTTCAAAAGCGTATAACTAATGAAATTTTTGAAATTCGTTTCAAAATAAACCACTTTACTTCACATTCTATATTATTAAGATTTAAAACAGGCTACTAAAAGAATAAAATAAGTATAAATTAACAAATGTGGTAGGCGAAAAATTAAGAAGTAGGTCATTACCTAGGAGAGAAATCAAGTTTACGCAAAAATGTAAATGTAACCTATTGTAAAAATTATACAAAACATTATTTGTAAAATATGGAAGATTATAAACTTTCAAAATCGACCGAATATTAAAAAAATCATAATTTAAAATAACCGTTGTTTGAGTTAACTGGAGAACTCTTTCGAGAAAAGTATACTGTAATTATGAAAACTTACGATTTGTGTTTTGAGATCCTTGGCACAGAAGGGCGTGAGATATGGATGGATGCTTAAGTACCGTTTGGGTACCATTTTCATTCGTCTATAATCCAGATGATCCAGAATGGCCGCCGGTGCATGGACTGGCGAACCACCAGATTCTTGTAAAACCACCATCGTGTTCGCGATATCACGTAAATTTTAATATACGCACTAATATAAATAAACAAATTACTTCACTTTTAGTCCGTACACCAATAAACAAGCGGATACAATAAATAATTCCATAAATAGCGAGATATGTTCATTTATATGAATAACACAGTTTTTCTTTCGACATAAAGCTCCTGGATTGATTAAATTTGGTCCTTAGATATTGTACTGTTAAGTAAATAATTTAGTTATCACAAAATGTTTATATAATTTATCACACATAAACTCTATCTTTGGTTCTATACAATGTCTTCGTAAATTTTCATTAATCTGATAAAAAGGCACTGTCGGAGATGCACTGAATTCAATAAATAAATTTAAATCCTCTTTTCCTTTTTTGTTATCACAGATCGGACCTCGGCAGCTTCTACCAACATACTAAAATAAAAAACATACAACTGTTACCGATCTGCCGGGAAGCTACAGGACGTCTCCATTCCTGTATCGCATTTTACAATTCGCAAAACTGATTCAAATATACATATTCGTTTCAACATGCATTCATCTGATCAGAGCGCTGCATTTTCTACACGTTGTACAGAACGTTTGCGCAACTATTGTTAACCGTTATCGGAACGCATTGAAAGATAACAGGTAGCAATATTTTTCTGATAAACCTCACAAAAAGGTTTTAAAATTAATAAAAACAACGACGAGGTGGCCGAGTGGTTAAGGCGTTGGACTGCTAATCCAATGGGCTCTGCCCGCGTGGGTTCGAATCCCATCCTCGTCGGTTGTTTTCGTCATTTTTGCATATTCTTTTTTATGAAAGGCATTCGGGCTCTCCGAGCTGACATAATGACGTAAAGAAAGCACTGTATAATGAACAATGAACCGCAAAAAATGCGAACTTTTGCGAGACAGGAGACATCCCGTAATTTTTAACGCACGAATTGACGTATCCATCTCGACTCCTTAACGCAAACAAGACCTTATAAAAGTTTTTGTCGCCATTTCAGGATTGCAGGGCGAATTTTATTTATGAGAACGAAAAAAAAAAGAGGGAAATTCTTAGTGTTATCCTTCCAAGAAATGAGTTAGATAAGCATTTAGGAGACGTGGATTCGGCCCGAGATTCGAGATTTATTCGAAATCCCTTTTAATATTTTGTAAAGAGCGCTCCGAAAGATCCCCTTAATTTTATTATCTAATTCAAGTCGTTAAAGAAGAAAAGTAATCAAAACGGTAAATTAAAAATGGATTAATGTTAATTAAATAAAATCGCATTTAACGCAAGATACAAGAAAAAGGACAATAATTTTAAATCATGAGAGAAAGCTTTCCCAATTTCAACACTAATAAACTCATCGAATAAGCACAGAAAAAATGATTATCATGAAATTTAATATTTATTACACAACTTAATTCTTAACAAAAAATCCTGATTAACAAGCTAAACAAGAAAGGATATGAAGGGGGATATCCTGTCGCTCACATTTATATTAAATGTTTGGATTAGACAAACATGTTGTCATGTTTGGTAGACATGGATTGCACATGTTAGCGTTGAAGTTAGGAGTAAATTATTTACACATCCTATATGCCTGATTGTTGCATGGCGGATAAACCGACCGTAACAATAGCAAAAGCAAATGTAAATGAATTTTTCATATTTTTATTCGATTCCATACACTCCTTAGATTTCATGTGAAAAATCGGTTTTCTATCAAATTGGAACGTTGTTAAATATGGATATTTGCATACATTTTTAAAGGACAAACGAACTAAAATATGTACCACAGCGCTTCTTTCCTATTGTGGAAAAGCATTTATATTAATGCATACCTATTTTGCAGAATATTTTATATTTTATGAAGAATATTTTAGCATAGGCAAAATTTCTGTTAAAGGTGACAAAGTTCGTTTTCGCAAGGTCAACTATTGACGCAAGCTTTTTTAAACCCATAAAAACTTCCTATCGGTGCCATTTCGGAATTCCACAACTAATAAATGAAGTATTAAAAAAACACTCGCCGTTAAGAGCCTTTCCGAATAAAAAAAAAAACCTTAAAATATATACCAGCCGTTCGTGATAAATGTATACCTTAATTCTTTTGTCGATACAACGATACTCGTTTACGGTTATTAATACTTTACGTTCTGTAAAAAGCGACTCCACGAATTTTATAAATGATTCGATGTTTTCGCGCCAGGAATTCCAATTTAAATTTTCGATGACACGAAAATAATGACAGGCTCCGCTGGCGATGAGGTATATCAATACTCCAAAATTCCTATCGATACGTCATGTCAAAGGATTTCAAATTAATGCGCAATGACAGCACGAAAGCGGCGCAATTTTAAAATACTACAGAAATTAATTTTATTGTTCGATTGAAAATTCGGTTATTTATGCAACTCTGATTGCCTATTAAATCCATCGAGATTATAAAGGATTATTCAGTATGAAAATAGTTTTTGTCAGGACGTGGAGTACTTCACTTGGTCACATTCAATAATAAATTCATTATTTGTTGGTAGAAACCCGATAATTTCGAAGCAAATCGAATTTGTTCAGCCATCAAATTTTCCGTCTTAAATAAAAGAAAGGCTATACGAAGACTAGGCTCGCTAAAGCCTGTAATTTCATCAGCGGTAGATATTAAATCCAGATTGTGCTGGGAATACTTCGCATCGAATCAATCAAATTGATGTGTTTATATCTTCGCAGGAATTTGTCTTGTCTATTGTCTTCGCATTGTTTTGAAACTGATACATACATTTGCGTAAATTAAGCATTTGTATTCCATTTCCATAGAGAACGTGTATCACAATTCAGCACCATCATAGGCGTGATCGAAAAATACAGCTCTTTCACGTCAAATCTTATGTCATCATTTTATTAACAGAGCCTAATTACATTGTTATTAATTTTTAATTGCCTAATTGCTAAACTCTTTGAAACACCTTATATGTATAGATGCAATTTTTACTAACATTTGTCTAGTATTTTATTATGTTCAGCTGTCTGTTTGAATTATTTTCCCCTCGTATAATTAGAGTATTAACCCTCCCGCTATAGTTTTGAAGATCCCAAAAACAACTAATCAAAACGTGCATTCACATTCTCATATAAGAGTCGTACAAACATCTGTTCAGGGCGCGATAAAAACAGCGCAACAAACACACAAAACGCCGTTTCCACGCCGCATGATACTAATTCGATAAACCATGGGAAGTTGTCGCGCACCGACACCTCGTAAATTACACAACCATTGGTTCTTTTTATCAAAAACAAACACGTTAGTTTCCTTCCAAAAAGAGCGAACGTCGACCGGAAACCTTACCGCTCCGATTATGGAATAGGAAACCTTGGTAACGTTTGAAAAATATATCGGAATTTTTATCAATGCAAATTGCTCGGCTCGCGTCAAACTGATTATGAATTCTTCGAAAAGCAGTGAAATTTCTTTGGAGAGAATTTCGTAAGTTCGAATTATGTAAAAATCCTTTAACTTCTATAAAGTATTTCCTTTTTTAAAGCAAATAGAAAGTTTTTACCGACACAAACCTACAACATTTAGGCGCGCTGTGACCTCATAAGATGTGGAATAGAAACTCAATTTTCTGATAATATTTTAAAGTATTAGATTGAATCATTTTAAAAACAAATTAGAATTTATTAAAGCGAATTTTACTATTAAAAAGTAACCAATTAGTGTTTTAAAAAAATTATTATTTGCAAAACAAAAATTTCGCTAATTCAACAAACAGCATTTTGACTTATTGAATAAATATGCAAAACTTATTAATTCGATCCTCGTTTTGAATCACTCAGCACCATTGCGAAAATACGGCAAAACGAATTTAAAATTTAATCACCCATAAGGTATAGCCCGGTATCCTAAATCCAAACTGACAATAAAACGAACTCAATAGGCCTTAATCCAATCGGATTAACCATTCATCGAAACGAAAGAAAGTCATTATACATAATCCAATTCCTTAATCGACCATCGAGTTACCTCCTCGAAATTTAACAATACGCACTCCAAATCAATAAATTTAATCAAGCATGGAGAATTCGTTTTGCTTATTATAGTCATCGTTATACGCGGCCGGAAAAGTCAAATAAAATTTCAATTACAACAGGAAGAAGCATTATAGTTTTTTAATCGGCGGTAATTCCATGGATTAGCGAACTTCAAACAATTTGATCCATTCAAAATCGCATAAATCAAGTAAGTAATTTCAATTTGTAATTACTTACAAAGTACACAGCAAATACTTGCTTATAAAAAATATGTGCAAGGTAAATAAGCTACTTGAACTTTGAGAATCCTTTAAGGAGTGTATGTAATTGATTTATTAACCTTCCATACCACTTTTGGTGAGACAAGGAATGAAATTTTTCATTCTTTAGCGAATGTAGGTATAGTTTGAAATAATAACAATAGAATAGTTGTTTGCATTAAGGTTCACTCATTAGTCATGGATACGTGAATTCGTTCCAGCAAATATTCCAAAATTACAGACAATTTCGTAAATTTAAGAGTAACATTGAAAAATTTTAATCAACAATGTTACTCTTCCTAGGTATTCGGATCGTTGGAATTCAACAAATGTTCATCATGTTCATCAGTAAAAAAGGACTACATTTCTAATGAAAATTTCACTTAATCTTACGTTTTTTTAAACAAGAATAAAAACTGTTTTGGGAGAGCGTTTCTGGATAGCAAATTTTATAGCTGAGAAAATTTTCAATGTCACCAGAAAATCTACCAATTCGTTGGGATAAGACCATTTTTTCTATCGATAAATATAGAATTATTTTTAAACAATCAGTAAGGCAAGCCTTTGGATAACTCAAATTAAAACCATCTTAACAGTAATAATTGTAATTACTTCGAAATCTCGAAAGGTTAAACGAACAAAAGTATGCTAAATTAAATACAAAGAAAACTTTATTAAAATTAAACTTGGTAATTTAAGCTTCGAATTTTTCGACTCGCCTTCTGTATTCCTTTGAGTCCCGTTGTAAGAAGAACGTTCCACAAAATGAACTCGGAAAATTCGAAAACTTTAAATAACCTTTGTATATTCGGGTGGAGCCCCATTCATTTTTGCATTCTGTGTATTCGTTTGAGGGTTTATCTTGGCCAAAATTAACAAAACGGTTAATTGAATGTCAGGAAAGTTGGCTTAGAAATTAGTTAAATCATTTTCACGGAATCCCGGCGCGAAGTTGCAAAGAAAAATAAGGAGAAAATTGTCCTTTGTCTCCGAAAAGTTTAACACATTTAAGAACTGTTATTTTTCTTGACACGCCAGTGTTAATGGGTTATGCTATGAGCTTCTTTCAGAAATTTCGTGTAAAGCAAACCGCGCAGATCATCGTAAAGGAGAATTAAAAATAACCGGAATTATTTACCATAATTAAACATAATGATAAATCAACCAACGGACACTCCCGTTTCCTTGGAAAACCGATCATTATTCGTGTATTCTTCGAATACCAAGTTGGAAAAGTATCTGCTGTGTTATGAATAGTGACAAATCATGACAAATCGGACAGTTGAGTGTTAGGTCACATTCGTTGCATAACGAAAACATAAAGCATTCAGTTGAAGGATTATTGCGCTTGGAATACGCGTTAACGCTTCGGAAAATTAAACGATAAGGACTCAATAGACGCATTATGCATAATGTCACGATAATATACGGACTAAATTTAAATATCAATCAATCCTTTTTGAGCATTGTTAGTTAAATGCTCGAAACTTAAGTAAACATTGGCGGATAACAAAGCGACATCGAAAACAACGTGTTGGTTACTAAATGGAGATTGTCGTGACTGTCTCGTATGATCTACCGTGAGAATATACAATAAAAGATAATATAATACGTCGAAGTTGCGAAAATGTTCCACCTGGAGACCTATTTACGTATCGAGTGAAAATGTTTGTTAAAATGTCATCGAATTGAAAATTAAATAAACCAAATATTTCTTCAACTACCCTCACTAATGCTGTCTTACACTTCAATAATAAATTGATCAATTTAACCTTATGTGTTAACTTCCCCAATGACAGAAGTTTAAGAAGAAATCGTCAATGATCTAAATTTAAATGAACTACAATACAATACATTATTTATAATAACCCGAGTATTATAAACAAAAATTACACATTTTAAAATACTTTTTAATAACAACATCATTACATGCACTACAATCATTGTTGTACAAACTGTATTATTATTAGATTTCTCTTACAATAAATTAATAACTACGAGTATACGGTCTTGCCACAGAGCATTGTTCGATGTTTCAAATGAAATTATTATTGCACTCGTTAAGACCGAAAGAAATCCAATTGAATTTGAAGGGGACTTTCGATTCGAGGAATAAGTGCGATTTGTATTTCGTACGTAAAAGTTTTAGAGGATCGCTCGATGGCGCAGAATAAGTTACGAACTGTTTTAAATTTCGCCGAACTCCTGCCAGTATATAGGAGGATATAATTTACGAATTTCGCTCGTAATTCTCTTCAAAGGAGCGAACGTTTCGAGGATTAGATTCCATTCGAACGTAACCGAATTATCATTTTAGAGTTCCGTTAAATCCCGAGATTAAGTTGAGAAAAGTTGATAAAATAAATGTGTATCGTCATTTTCGGTTTAACTAGCGTGTTTGTTGTTATATCAATGCGGATAATTTGTTATTAATAAGCGGCGATAATAATTAAAAAAAATGAAATATTATAGTGACCGAGTAGATTATTAAAAAATCCTTAATCCGTAATATGTATAAACAAATACGTGGAAAAAGATTCGCTATAATCTTATAAACGGATTAAGGTTAAATAAACATATTTTTTTATAATTAATGTTAATAATCAACAAACAAAAATTTTCATACTGAACGAGTATTCATATTTTTTAAACCAGCAATTCCTTGGAAAGCTTGTAATTTATTATTATTCACTCGAATGATTCATTTTTAAAACGCTAATCAGTTTGTTGACAATGACAAAATCTTAAAAATTGTCTATTTATCTATGCCAAAGATGTAACGAATTCATTAGTATGCACTCATTTTTCTACAATTAGTCAAAACACGACAAAAAACGCGAATTTTCTAAGATATGCGCTTCTACTTATTTTGAAAACTGTTTTGCAATTATTTTGAATAATTAAAATTGCATTTAAATTTCACTCCAGACATTTCAACTCGCAACCTATTTTCACCGATATCAAAGATGATACTCTTGCAATACTCGGAAAATAATTAATTAGATTCGTTAACATTCCGGAACATCAAAAACATTCGTTAAAATAAATTTACTTAAACCTCTCGTTATTTTCATATATGTAATTCATTCCCAATATTCGATAATAGAATCATTATTTCGTTCAGTTTTATTCGATTATAAAACATTGCATAGGTATTTTTTGATGGTTTTAATTTATTTTAAACCTGAATTAATGCATTTAAATCGGGAAATGTCATAAATGTAACGTTTTCGCATAACTCGAAATAGAGGGATAATAAACAGATTAATAGTTATGAAATATTGATTACCTCACGTGAAATGAAAGAGTTCATAGCATAGCGCAAATAAAATTGGATTATATAAATTAAAATTGAGCTATCCCTACAGATTAGATCTTTTTAGATAATGGTCAGAGCTTTATTAATCTAATTGGTGTTTTTAATCAGGGTAATGCAGCGTAATAAGAGTTTATAAGGCCGACAAAAGGTAGGAAAAATATTGAAAACACGGTTATTAAATTAGGAACTGATGTATTGCATAATAAAATTAATCAAATCAAACATAAACAAATAAATATGTACAATTAGGAGGATATTCCAATAGAGTTACCAGCCAATTTAATTAGTTGAATGCACTGATATTCTGCATCCGTATTATCAATTATATATTCAGCTGCATTCAGTTTAATTAATGGAATTATCATAATTTAATATAGTGAATAATTTTGAATTTTAGTAGGTATAAAAGGTTTATGAACAGCTTTATTTATATTTTCCAAACAAACTGTACAAAGACTGATGACATTGCCGTTACCAGCGATACAAAACAATATTTTTCAAGCCAATCAATTATCCTAATTGTAAATCCATAAATACTCTGACTTCCAACGATCCATTTACCAACAATAAAAAAAACACACCTGCTATCACCGAAATCCAAAAAAAAAACGAATCGCCCAAGAAAACCACTCGCATACGCGACAATTAAAAACCAACAAACAAACGAGAGGAAATTAAAAAAAAACCACACAGACACTTCGCGCAGAAGAAGACGATCCCCGCGCGGTCACCAGGAGGCCGTCGCGACGGTAAGGGCGTCCGTGTCTAGAGGCGCAGCGACCATCACCGCCGTCATTCGCGCTGATAAACGACAATCGCAGACGACGTCGGCACCGGCGTCGACATGGAAGCCGAAGTAGAGGACGCGGACGCAACGTGCACACTGCCAGATAGCGACTCGACGAAGGCGGCTTGCGCATTACTGGCGGCCGGCGGGCCGTCCGGTCCGCGTCGGGGAAGTCGGACGGGCGATGGGGAGAGACCGCGCACACATACACACAACACACACACACGCCGGTGATCCAGAAGACGCGCGACCGGACCAGCAGAAGACGGAGCCGGAGGAACGGAGGAAATGTACGCGGAGAGAGAGTTTAGGTGCGAATCGTGTGCGGTCGACGCCCTCGACTTACCGTCGGGCGTGGACAACTGCACCGGCTTGCTCAACGATTAATCTTTACCAATTTAAAGGAATTCCAAAGTTAAATGAATATGGCTGCAAGTTAATTGTAGACATTCGTTGGTTAAAGAGGTAGTGGGTGCTTGTATTCTATTCAAATATTCTCCATTAATTTTCCGAATAATTTTTATTCACTGTATAAAGTATTAATTTTATTTTGATGAATATTCGAGCCTGTGTTGCCCAGCAAATATACAAAAAATACAAAATAAGATTCCTATTCGGTATTAAATTCAATATAGGTATAAAATTTAAATAAGTTGATTATGAGTGCAGTCGGCGGGATCCGATCAAAAACTATACGGTTGCATTTCGGAAGCACGCCGGCATTATAGTTAGGTTAGGCACCACGTAGAACGGTCAAAGAACCGAAGGAAGCGATCCATGAATGCGAGGCGCAAGGATGATGAACTGATTCTCTTTAAAAGCGCAAGGAGCCAAGGAGAATCGAATATTACACCCGAAGGGACGTCACATTGCGCGCGTGAAATTTCGAGCTTGCTCAACTTCGTAATTCGGTTAGAGTTGGCTTCTTCCGTACAGCGAGGATGGTGTTATTAAATTAACGAATTTCTTTTTTTCGATAAAAATACGTTTAACAATGCATTCCGGTTAACGCTCGCAATCCATTAACTCCGAATTGTTAGTAAATCATTGTCTCAATGACTTAGAAAACACAATGCCGATTATTTAACGAGTTTTTTTGTTGTTAAATAATCACGCAATCCCGCATCATCAATTTGCTATACTTTCTCAACGGTACTCCGGGAGGAATGGAATCACGATTTTTAATAATTCTTTTGCAAGTTGTAACAGATCAATGACTACAGATAAATCATTTATTTCGAACAAACAAAAACACCAAACTACTTATTATCATTAAAACTAGATTACAACTAGTAATAATTAACAGAAAATCGTCTAATCCAAAATCAATAAAATGAATCTTAGTAATAATATGAATAGTTCGAGACCAGTTCATAAAACGGGCACTTCTATTGATACAAATAATTTTTGCAATTTCTTTTTCACTTTCGAATGATTATTCGAGCGCAACTATAGGGCAAGTAAAAGAAAAATCATTCGTCTCGCATTTTTAATTTTACCGCGAAAAAATGAACGAAAAAGCGCCGTGGCCGCAAAATGCTTTCAAAATGTTAATGTTATAACACTCGACCGCACGAATTTTCTGCTCCTTTTAACTTAACACACTTGCTAGAATGTGAAATTAACTATTTTCAGATTGGTTTATATCCCAGCGTTTATTGCAATATTTTTTCAGTTACAAAAAAGCGCTGTTAAAATGTAATCATATCATAATTTATAGAGCTACTCGAAATGAGAGTAAATTGCTGCAAAAAATGTAAAGTAAAAGTGTGCTGTCTCTTGTATACTGAATTAACTGAAAAACGCTTAATAATTATAATGATCTATTTATTAAGAGGGCAAGAAGACTTTGTTATGGTGCTGTTTAACAAATTTGAACTGTTTTAATTCATTAAACTACAGTATAATGAAATATAATTTGCAATAAATAAATCTATAAATCTGTTGTGTTGCTTGTTCTAATGAAAAAAGTTGCATAAACACGCAATAATGTGTGATAAATCGCTGTATTATTTCAAAACCACAGTTATTCCAACTTTTCAACAAAACAAAACGGTGAAACTGTAATTTTATTGGCTATAGAAGTTGTCGACACTTGTGAGAGGCTTTCAATCATTCCGATTGATTAGCTATCAAAACAAAGCGTATCAATTCGATATATTAAGCGCTCATTATTTAATATATTATTTTTCGTCTATCGATATTCCCTCAGTTTACGAATCGTTTCTGAAAATCAAGTTTGAGTTGATGTATGTATAGGATAATCTAACTTTCAATAAAGACTTTATGAAGGCACTGTATTAAGATTGTCAGTTGAGGGAACATCCCAAATTAATATGAGTTATTAAATAATTCCAGAGTTTAGCCAACATTTTCTAGGTCTTTGTGCTCCTGAAATAAGCGAGGAAAAAACGAAAAAACAGCGGAAGACGTTTAATTACACAATACGTTTTACGTTGTACTTTCCGGAGAGTATGGTCGCACGGTCTTGGCAATTGACTTCAGTTGCTTCTTTTCTCACACAATCGTTTCACGTATTTTTTTCTGTTTTTGTATTCAACTTGTCATAATTAGAAACATTTTTTTGTTCAGAAAAGAAGATGTTTTTATGAGAAAGCCGTGAAAAAATACGAGTTTTCCGCATTTGAAAATGAACAATCAATAGTGGGTAGATATCTCGTGTAAATATGAGATAGGTATTTACTTTTGAATCGAGTATTACGTTTCCTTATAGACTTTTTCCCATAAATTGCACTATTCTAACCATATTAATTATGATAAACTTACCTTGAAAACCCAATGAAAAAACAAAATTCTCTTACCTGAAACAAAAAAAAAATATTAATTATTTCGTTAATAATTAATTATACTAATAAAACATATTGCACAAAATTGTTTTATAAAGAAAGATGATGAAGATTTCTTTCGAAATTTTCACGAGATCGTACAAAACTTCAACGCGTCAGTTGCTCCTGGCTTTCCTTCCAAATTTAACTTCCTCATCTTGCGTTTACTTACGCATCATGTATTGTTATTTAAAACTCCTTTGTGAACTCGTTTACTTCTTGTAGTAAAGCTTCAAAGTATAAAGTTTCGATACTTAGGTAATAATATCAGACCGACTTTGTTGTAGGTATTTTAAACCTTTATTAAATTATGGTTGAGATACAAGAAGCCGTTATTGTTAAAAAAATATCGGTATATAAATCTCAAGGAGTCATTGCTTGATTAACCGATTCTAGAAAAAGAAATTCAGAGGGAAACACGAAGACCGGGAAAATTAATCTTCCGTTTCATATCAAACTAATTTCAAACAGTTATACAGTAATAAACAACCTATTAATCAGATGATGCCAATGAGATCTCATTAACTATCAAAACTCGAGGGAAATTTTATTGCTAGTAAAGAAGCATCTTAAACGAGAGCGCTTATTTGCCAGTTTGCGCAAGGAAAATAAAATAAAATTGAGGAAACTCATGGACGTTGCGACGATATTATAGCCGAACACTATAGATAATACAATATGATATGGGTACATTTATGAGAAAGTAAAAATACGAGTAAAATAAAAAATACGAAAACGCTATTATACAATAACCCATAAAATTGCACACATAAAAGTTTCATTAAGCCGCTATAAAAATTGATAAAAATTTTTAACTTACAATTAAGAATAAACTTTTGACGCGTTTTCGTAAAAAATACGATTATATTTTTAACGTTTGAGAGCAATAACTTGCGGTGTGATAAAATAAAAAAGAAAAATTAATAATTTCTTGCGTAATGACCTGGGTGACCTACTTTCGAGCTAATTATTTATCTCCAAATGACACGAATATCATTAGTAACTTAACAGAGGTATCATTAACGTCGAAAAAGTTTCCTTCCTTTTCACTAACTAGAGATATACCTACAGCCTTAGAAAAAAATTCATTTCGTTCTTTAAGAAGAGGCATATTTTGTGAAACATGAACAACATAAGTTATAAGTATACTATGAAAATTCGAAATAGTAATAAAAGTAAACCTAAAAATGTCTTAGTATGTAAACATAATATGAGATCAATAATGCAATTTAAAACTCAATAATACGCAGGTATTTGCATATTAGTCTCTCGTATTAGCTTCGTCAACCGTCTGTAACAAAGCACAAAAATTCCGATAGCAAATTCAGAGCGGTTGAACGAAATGCGGGGATTTAATTAAAAACAATTTCGCTACATCAATCTGACGTTATTGTTCGGTTGATTTTTTTATCAGCGTTTATATTGATGTCGAAATCAATATTTACCTCCATCTCGATTGAAACAGATGGTGCGTTCCATATCCATAATAGAACGTTTACACAAAAATTGAACAAACAAAACAATCAGCTAATTCACCTGCAATGAGTAACACACATTTTCTATATTACGAAATTAATAATGTACACAATACTAGCCCAAAAATGTACCGTTTTTCCAGAAAAAGTACTGATGCTACAGAGATTATCTAAAATAAACATTTCTACGTGCTTTAAAAAAGAAAATAAAGATAAAATTATATTCTAATCGTATTGTTTTATACGTTTAAAAAATTTGATGGTAGGAAAAGTTGTGTATACAAAACTTTGTAAAAAATAGTTTCATATACTCTTGCCAATTTATCAATAAGTACCTCTCCAAACTTGCGCATTGCGTTTAGAAGTAGCATTGGGAAAGCATTGGAGAAGTCTTGTTTGACCGCTTTTCCTCGTTCCCCAGCTAAGTATTTGCGGAGAGACTAACTTTAATACAGCCGAAACAACGACGGACGGAAAGTTCTCCCTGCGACGCGGACAAAGAGAAATGGAAAATGGAAACTTTTCAATAACCGCGACGACGGCGACAAGGCGAAACCTTTGTCTAGCGGGAAATTTAATAGAAGGAAATTATACAAACACGCCGCGATATTGGCTGGGACATAGTATTGCTGTTATTGGAAGCATTCAAATTTGATCAAAGGAATTATGTTTATTCGAATCCAATTTCACAGTTAATTAACTGTTAGTTGTAATGTTGATTGCTTCGTTATTATGAAATTTGTATCGCATTCTAATAAATAATTAATTACTAATACTGCGACTACATCTGACAAGCAAAAGATTTTTTTATAAATAAACAGAATGTACCTACAAATGTTGTATATACAGGTTGAATATACAACAAAATCCTAACGCTCTGCATACTAAACTGTTCTCCTAAGTATTGCTTTTCAATGGTTCGAATTCGCACAAATCGAAATAGAAAAATTGTAGTGATTTTTCAAACGCCGGGCTAATAAGCAACCTTATTTCCACGACGGTTCGGTCCTATTACAATCCGCTGCGAAGCGGTTCATTAGTCATATTCGCATTTCAAAAATAGCTATCGTGTCGATATCCATACTGGGCCGTAATTGCCGATATTCAATCGATTCGGAAAACGCCGGAGTCGCGTGTAGAAAGTCCATATTTCCGGACGGCCCTTTCCCGTGCATACGCGCGACAGAGATCCAGTTGCAGTTCGGCATGTACGGGAGTAATTTGAATTTTTTCCCCCAACGTCCATATAACTGTTTTAACTAAGCGGTTTTCGGCTTTTATGATTATGCAGGCGAGCGTGCACGTGCAAGTAACGAAACGGTGCTTTTTTTACCGGAGTTTCATTCGAATTGCAGACGAGGATGAAACTGAATTGCCGACCGTAAATCAAAAACTTTTTATGAAAGGCTAAATAGGATTTTCGAAAAAAATTACAAAGGAAAGAGCGCTGCTTACATAGCATATTTTTTAATTAATCCTATTAATTAATTTTTAGTCTGTTTTATGCTTTTAGATTGGTGTTAAACAAAGGCAAAGAAAATGGGCCAAACTTTCCAATAATTTCAAACAAGCGCACACAAATAAAATTAGATGTCTATATATTTGTAGGTATTAACTTTATTTGCGAATTGTAATTTAATTTATCGGTAGGATAAGAAAATATATTTATTTATGACAGTTATAAACAAGAAGAAATATCACATATATTTTATTGCCCAATAAAATAATAAGTCAATTACTAGATAATTTAACATGTTTGAGTAAATGCATTTAATGCGCTTTATGATAACTTTTAATACAGCAAACATTGTTATTAATCAATTAAAGCAAGTTAATTCTTGGAATTTCAATTTATAGCAGCAAATTACATTGTACTTTTTCCAACAGGTGTATTAATTACATTAACAACCATTTCTATTCTCTCTCGAAATGCAATTTGATACGAGAACTAGATAGGTTCGTAACTAACGAATCCAATTAATGCGATATTAATAATGTTTGTTCCAAACGAGCTATCTTATTACCATCGTCCATTAAAAATCGATGTTAAAATTTGATCAACAAGAGTGTTACTCTAACTATAAATGCGATCCTTCTCAAGCGAAATATTCTGTCCCTTCTCGTTCCCACGTCTTTGACATGTCAAAATCGGGGAATAAAGGAAAAGGGAGAGAGTATCGCCTTAGAAACACTTGACGGGAAACATTGTAGAATTTTAGCGAGCAGAATAGACAGTACGCTGACGACGCCAGTCTGGATTTGATCTGTAAACGAAAACAATAACGTTTCCAAGATGAAAGGGGCCAAACGACACAATGGAACTGGAGAAAATCAAGTTGTAATGGTTCCCCTTACAAGTAGCGAAAATTTGATTAAAATTAATAAACATTGCACGGTTGAAACAATAATTATTTAGTTTTTAATCAACATCTCTCCAGCTGAACACTCGTTTCTCTAGTAAGTTATTCTACTCATCGAAATTCTTCGTTTTTACAGTTGCTTCAAATCGTTTTCAATGGCCGCTTTCCCGCGAGTATACGCACCCGTAATCAACTCACCTACCGAAAATTTCTTCACCTCAACAAGAGCACCGCAATTCTTGAACCGAAACGCAAGCAGGTGAACGAACTCGGAAATTTTAAAACGCTAAATTCTCGGCATTGTGTCTTGCGAATCGTTTACTTCACCCAAGGTCGGCTTGCGTTTCCATTTCGTCGTTTTCTTTGTGTAATTAATTTAATAGATTCGAGTCATTGTAGATGATGATATTAAATATTTTCGTACGGCGGGTTTTTTAGTGTAATAGTAATAATAATGCTATTAATGGAACTTAAGTGATTTAACCGGTTAGATAAAGTAGTGGATGGTAATTTCTGAAGAGTGGATATATTGATATTTAAAGGTTTTCTAGAAAATTGCTTTATTTTAAAAGTTAATGTACTAGCAGTGGTTACATTAGATGTAGAAGATAATAAAAAATTATCAAGTATGTGAGATATAATTTTTGTACTTTATACAGCTCGACAAAAATTCTTGTATTTCAATTACAAACCAAATTAATTCTAATTATAAGTCTTGTATGCGGAAACAATCAGCGACTGATGATAATTATTAATCAAAGCGCCATCGAATATTGACCAGTTCGTGCATCTCGTGGTGAATCTTATTCCAATCGAACTGTACATGCGTATGTATGTAAATTGCCCAACATGCAAACGCCAATTTAAATTACCTGTTACTCTAGTTTCGTTAGAGTATGATAAATGCATTGGATAATCCACCTATACGCATACAAATAGTCGAACATATTAAAATAAACCTAAACCAATCGATCCATTACATTGATAAATTGGGTTGTCGTTGTCTAAATGGGAATTTTGTAATTGATCCCAATGATAAAAAATAGATATTGGTTATTGTATAACGATCAAAATGGATATACATCATTTCCAATTTTTTCCAAAGCGTCATAATTGCAAACAATTTGATTAATTCGAAATATAACAACTAACAGTGTATTGTATAATGCATATAAATATTCCATACGTATTCAAATTGAAATTAATCAAACCTTGATAAAAAAAAAAACCTTATTAAATCAACGTTGACAAATGACTTCAGAAGTTTTCGAATTCACTACCACAAAACATCATTTCCATAAATCAACCCCCGACTGGCCTATACGGTAACCTATACACCGACACATCCGTTCGGTGCTTCTTATATCCTAAACATTATAACAAGCACGAAAGTACATCAGTCAAGCTGTCCTGCAGGAAAGAAAAAAACATGGTCAGCCCTTACGCAGGAAACTAACCCCGTTCAACGCTCCCTTTTCCCTTTATATTCCCTATTCATTCAAGGTGTTCAACAGCCCCATCCATTTAAACGGGGAACGTGCCGCCTGACAATTTATCAAAAAAACCCGCAAATTTCTAGTGGTATGAGGATACCTTCTTGAGGAATATTATTATGTACAAACAGAGAATATAAAAAAATAATTATTTAGCAAGCTAGTAGAACAAAGAAATTATTTACGTTTAGGATTGGATTTAAAATTTTGGCGAATGTACTGAGTCTAATTTTTGGTGTATGCTTTACCTATAAAAACTCCAAAATCTGCAAAATACAGACATTTAATTTGACCAACCCTGTATAAAGGGTCATTCGATTCCTATTAATAATGAATCACCCTGTAACCCTCTGTATCAAATTAGTAAAAACGCGTCAAAAAAATTAGCTAACCTTCATTAAAATAATACAATCTCATAAAAAATGTCCTCTCTTCGAATGCCCTACCCACGCTCGAAAGGGTTAAAAGGCATTTATCATTTTTGGGGTAACGATCACGTGAAACGAACGACCTCACAACATTTTTTTTTGTTTAGCGCTCAACACGAAAATCCGTTTTTCCGGTGTCCTTTAACTCACCAACTATACGTGGCCGTTTCCGGTCGAAGAGAACTGCAATCTGACGTAAGACTTTGGGCGATATAACGGAATTAACTTTGGGGATTCGGTCGATTTAAAAAGGTTTATTGTATTCGGACTTTTTCTTTTCCATTCGTCGACGATCTTTGCTAAATTTACCACGTTAATAGAGCAGAGCCTATACCCAAGAGAGTCGATTTTTGAACGAGTCATTTATCTATCCGAAGATTATTTGTAAAGTGAGTTTGCACGTCTTCCCATCATTTTCAAATTGTATTTTAACTAAAACTGAGTTTGTAAAGTAATTATCAAAGCTCAATAACAATATTAAGATAACAAGAAACTAGTTCAGAACTAAAGAAAGCATACTATATAAAGTTAAATAATGAAAACTTGGCTTTAGCGCAGTTGAAAGTTTACCAAATATTACTTTTAGTGTTGAAAAGTTAATAAATTCGTAAATGCAGTAGTCCCGCGAGACACTTGAAGAAGTACCTAATTTAGATTCGAAAGATTAGCGAGTTGGAAGCTAAATTACTGATAAGTATTTAGGAAACATAAGTCCCATTAGTAGAATCTCTTCGGGATGCAACTTTCAAAGCCACAAATAGAGAGATAAACAAACGGGAATTGTAATTAATTTCCTGCGCAGTTTTAGAAATGTAACGAATTATTTCCAAGCTAATGGTTTCGTTGAGCTGTTCAATGGTTGATTTTTTTTCTAATTATTTTCTTTAAGTATTGATATTAAAAAACTGCCATTATTTACTTTTCGCTTCGCTAGTAAACAATGTAATTATTTTTAGTTTTTAGTTGAGTCGCAATTTCTAACAAGACCTGCAATCGAACATTTTTCCTTTTTGTTTTATCGAAGAAAATATTCGTTTTCAAGGAGTTCTTTATAAAAGATTGCTGTATCTTTGGAGTTCAAGAAGTTTCTAAAGTATACAAAAAAATTCCACTGAAAGTTCACTGAAAAATTTTTAGGCTATTTCAAACAGTTCCCCTACCGGGTGTTTCAAAACAAATGGGGGAAAACTTTATAGGGGAGATTCCTTGTATCTTTTTAAGAAAAATAAAGTTCATATTCCCGTTTTTTAGAGAAAGATCGCAGAAAGCCATTTGGATTTATATTAAGGAATGATCATTTTTCTGAAACACATGTATACTTTAATTAATTAAAAGCAGACTTTAAAAAGCTCATTTTCTCGGTAATAAGCACGTTACCTACATAGAAACTTGTAATTATTTTAATTAAAAGTGCTCTCTTAATTATTATAAAAAACTGGAATAAAATACGAAAATCGTTTGTAAATAATAATTGATAAATTTATTAAATCAAATAACCAAAAAAAATCGTATCATTATTTTTCATTAATATCATTTAATTATCGCCAACCCCTTGGAAGAAGATACGAGCACCACGACGCGTCGTTTCAACTATCCCATTTATATTTACTAACAAACCCCCGGAGGATGATATTTAGTAGCCGGAAAGGGCGAGTCCGGCAACACGCCCTGGGATGTTTTCGAAGGTGCGGCCCGATGGGTGCAGCAACCCGGCCATAGGGGAAGGTTTGAAGAGCCGTCACCTCCGCGTACCCACCCCGCGGGCGGGCGACTGGATTGTAATATGAAGGCACGCCATATCGCGTGCGCCATATTTTCTGCCAGTTCGTCGCTAAAAGTCCTCTTTTCTTAATTAAAATATATCACTGGAAGCATTCGTGGAATGGAGGAGTTACCGCCGGGTTTTATTGTGGAGTGAGAAAATTCGGATTTTATTCAAATGTTAATGGCCTATGGCTTATACAAAGTAGTCTATTGTAGAGTTCGACTATTCTACGAGTATTTACATTGTGTCATTTATTGAGTCATTTATCAGTTATATTGGGGTATTTCTTCAAAATTCGCCCTGTATAGTAGGATTTTGTTTTGACTATCTTTCATGCTATATGCTCCGTAAACTAAGCTATAGGTTAATGCATTTTAAAAATTGATTTTCCATCACTTGACATCGTTGATGAATCCATTCAATCTGTAAATTAATCACCTAGAATGACACATTTCCCGATGGAAATCTGATGCTGGGAAATCTAATATTCAGCACTATCACGATGGGTAATTACTAATCTCCGTTTTTTTTCCTATCATCAAGGATGCACTAATATTTTCTTTAGCGCTTAATGAAATAATTGTTTAATTTGTGAATATCTATTCAAATAGTTTCTGACCCAATTATACACCACCAGGTTAGGCAATTAACAACTAATTAAGCTTTTAAACAAACCTCACAACGAAACTTCGCCGCAACAGTTATTAATTAAAAATATTCGGGGTTCGACGCAAAACGTGCCCCTGTCACGGAGTTAATTAATCTCCTTTTTTTCTCTCTCGCAAATTAACCGCATTAATTATATTTCGGGCTATATATGCTACTGTTCATCGCATCCGAAAACGAACAACCCCACGCATGCATTCACAATAATTCCATTTTGAATCGGATTTGTCGACAGCTTTTCAGTGCCGAATTGATAACCGATTTGATAGATGAGCTCGACGCGGATTTTGGGTCGACGACCAATTATTTCGGCGAAGTTCAAAGGGAAATGGAAATCGTTTACGTCCCTATTTTAAACAAACGATAGGTGAATATTGGCGTGTTTAAAATTTACGACAATGTTATGCGTAATAAAGCTGATAAATTTTTTAACAACCGCTAATATTCGTAATTAAAAAAATGTATATTAATATTAATTAGGCTCTTTTATCATGCACGCATATTTCTGGGTAATAACACGGTCGCGCTGGAATTATTTTTAGGGTAAAATATACAATAATGCCGGGCTTTTATGTTTGTCTTTTATAATCAATTCCGCGCTTATTGTTGTTTTTGTAGTCATCCATTGTAACGAGAGACACTTTAATACCACCCTTTATTGATCTATTTGCCAAATGCAGCACAGGGTTTTCCCGGTGAATTTCCCTTATTTTTAGATCAAGTCGCTCGTCCTTTCGTTATCGATAACAAACACGGCTCGCTGCGCCGTTAACACAAAACCCCTTTAAGCAAGCAACCGATAACATAGCGCCATTACAATGTTATTTACTTTATAATTTCATCGCCTGGTGCATTATAAAAGCAAATATGTCGGTCGAATGGAGTCATTTCATGCGGAATTTATCATTAAATACGTTTTCGAGAAAATACCATTTTCAAGGGCTCGATTAACGTTCGAGCAGAATGTAAGAATAGCTTTTACGAGTCGAGCGAATTTCCCGAAACCCTCCGGCCGGCCGGCGAGAGTTTTCCTGCCCGCCGAGGAAATTGAAATGACATCGTATCAACGTCCGTCCGCAATCTCGTTGCTTTTGTCTCCTCGCTCGTCCGCTTGTTTCATTATTGGCGATCTAATAAAGTCCCTTTATTTAGTTTTCACCGTTCATTAGTTCGTTATTAAGGCCCCATTCGCCCGCGTTTATTTCCGATATAACGCGGCGCCGTTTCGCTCAACGTTTATGACGCGCCGCGACGCTCAGCAGACGCCGCTTCCGTACCCTCAATGATGATTAAAAATACCATTGTGAAAAAAAAATAGAGTGAACTCCACCGGCTTTGATACGGGCTAATATAGGCTACCTCATAAAACAGGTTGCTATAGCGATGACAACGCAATTCTCCGGTCAAACGAGAGCGTTGTTGCTCTATAGGATTATTAAAGCTTTTTAATGCTTTTGAAACCAGAAAGTCGTGCAGATCTTTTTGGTCTGAAGGAGAAGAAAGTCTCAGGAGACCATGTAAAGAGACCAGAAGATCCAGAAGATCATTCAGATCATCCAATTTATCCAAACCAGAAGGTTTCCATGAAGACCAAGGAGAGCAAGTGAAGAGGATCAGTTTGTGACAATTGTCACTTATAAGTTAATGTTTTTGTAACCAAAAGATCTTCCAGCTATCCAATTCATCAAGGTTTCCACCAAGGAGAGCAAGTGAAGAGGATCAAAATATCAACGAAGTTTGTGACAATTGTAACCAGAAGATCATCTAGATCATCCAGATTATAAAATCTCCATGAAGATCAAGGAGAGCATAATGTAGACCATGAAAATTACTAAAAAAAGAAGTTTGTAACTAACCTGTACATCGAAATTATGCTGTTGCTGCTGCAAAACGGCGCTGTCCACCTGGTGGGGTTGGTGCTGCTGCGGGTGCTGCGGCGCGTAGCCGTGCTGCTGATCGTACGGATTGGCCGTCTGCTGCTGCTGCTGTTGCTGCTCGGCGGCGAAGTGCTCGAATTGCTGGTTGACCGATTCGGCGAGCGTGACGCCCAAATGGGGCGCCAGGTGCGGCGGTAGATGGTGCAAGTGGTGCGCCTGCAACGGCTGCTCGGCCGGCTGTTGTTGCTTCAGCACGGCCAGCGAGGCCGGATCGAGGCCCATGCCGTTTTTGCTCAGCTCCTCTTCGGCCGGCGACGGCTGCCGGCTGCCCGGGGTGCGACTGCAAAGGAAACTGCGCAAATTAAAATCCAGCATAAAAACTCAAATCATAACTGATACAAGACAATACAGGAATTACAGTAATGGAATGTTTGGAGATGGGTAAAAGTTAGGATCAAAGTTACGTTATAATCGTGCTAATTTTTATTAAAAAATCGCGAGATTCCTATACCAAATTATTGGAATACTTTTATAACTAAAAAGTAGAAGGGAATGCGAACCGTTTTATCGCAAGTCAGTAGCCGACTTAATTACCAAACGAACGGAAACTTCACACGGTTATTTGGCACGAAAGCGACTGAAAATAGCACTTTAAAAGTTGCCAAAACAATCTCTTCATCCGGCGAGTTTTTTCATTGCGAAATTTATCGAAAGCTAGACGGCGAATCCATGAAAAAAATCTAGCTACAGTACGAACAAAAGTACATAATGCAAATTCGCAGACGGTTGTGCGACTGTGGGTTGCTAACCCCGAGTTTTAACTTGGTTTTTTATTGTTCATTACGTCAAAGTTTCGTGGCAGTCTAGTGGTTTTGCGCTGTTAAGTTGTTGGGAGTTTTTTCACCTTATTTGTTGGGACGGGTATAATTCATTTTCAGACAAAGTTTTGTAATACAATAGATATATGTTTGTGCATTATTTTTTGATTTCCAGCGCTACAACAATAAGAGGATTATATTTCACATCACAAAAACGCTCTCAAGAACGAAAAATCAGGCCAGAAAATATTCACAAAGGAAAACTTTTACATATTGAACAGGCCGGATGAAAAGAATATTTTTAGACAAACACATATTTGAATACCAGTCCAATTTGCATTCGACATAATCCATTTAAAATAAGCACTGTCGGTTAAAATCGCTTAAAAATAAACAATAAAAGAAAATTTCCATGTATTGGTTCATTTCTGAAGCCCATTCCTTATTAAATAAAGCAAATACGATTCAACTTCTCTGCGGGCAAATGTAAAGCGATAAAAAATTGTGGCTTTAAAAAACCTGGCAAGACTCTTGAAAAATATATGGAAATCGCGGAATCGTGACCTTCGTGTGACGGAATGAAATTTTTTTCAGAGTAGGCAAAAATTATGAAAATGGTCGAGAATAAATAACGAAACGTGGAGGTTATTTATTATTTCAAACGGCTAAGGGTCAACATATTTTATGAAAGGGAATAATAAATAATGTGGAAAGGAATGCATTTATTTTTGACGATAGGAGAAAGGATAATTTTATGTTTGAATTGTTTCCATTGGCTAACTGATTTAATGTATAATAAAAATTGCAAGGAATGCAAAAAAATCCATTTATATCGTAAACGTTACTACAACTATTAATTCGATAATGCTCGTCTTTCACAAAAATAGTACTATTTGAGAAAAGTAGAAAATCGTGTTTACGATTCTGGTACATTTTACGCCAGGACGAGTCAGTAACGAGAAAACTTCACTTGCACGAACCTTTATAGTTCTCAGAAAAGTGCTCATTTTCCACACTCGTGAGAAAAATAACCATCAAGTCAAAGTCAACTCGAAAAAATCGACCTACTTATTTACACGAAATAATAAACATCCCAATGTATAAACCGTACAAGAGACTCTAGGACAACAGATCTCCTAATGAAAAGCCCACAATCTTCATTAAAATTAATAGCATCCACAATAGACCCTTCGGTGACCGAATGAAACAAAGCGAAGCTCATCTACTAAACAACAATTTTAGTTACTACATTCATCACAATGAACCAAAATTCAAAAGCAAAGCCCTAAAATCCTGCAATTCCCATTCGAAATAATTCCGAAACGAGCCACACAGCGCCATCTCTCGTCGCAACGACTAAACTTTACACGATCAAACCCCAACAGGAATGGAAATCCAGAAAGCTTCGCTTATCCACCGATAGGTGGCGATACCGATACCGCAGGAAATTTCATACACCGCGAAGTAAACAGACCAGTAATCACCTTGACAACGGCGCACAGCGAAACACGATCCATGGATGGTAAAAGTGAACGTTGCCAAATCAACCGAAAATTCGCATATTTAAAGACAATTAAATGCGACATTGTACGGGAAGTACAGAAAAGGTGCCCTTCAAATGTTCTTTGGTAAATTAATTCGATGATAATGAAACCAATTAATTTCGTTGCAAATTGTTAATATTTTGCTTACTGTCGATAAAAATTATTTCTGTATCTACGCAGAAGAGTCTTTTAACAACACAGGAGAGTCGATTAACCCCATAAATTACATTTAAAAACCGTGATATTCGATTTCCCGAGAACCTCGGAAAACCATGGACTCTTGGCAGCGTCGCGAAAGCGTGAGTGAGTCGCTAACAAATGTTTCACGCACGTGTCATTGACTCGAACCAAGGTAGTTGAGCGAGGCCTTGAACCGCCGTAGACCCGGGCCCGGGACAGGGTCGGACTCCCGGACGAAAATCGAATCGGGACGTAAATAAACAGCGCTCGACGCCAAAAAATTAACTCCTTTGCGTCGCTCCTAATCAGACGAGACCATTCATGATAACCTACTGGTTAACAAACACGAATTGAGCTAGATACACGTCAAGCTTATTTATAATGTTATATCAATAAAAAAAGCGAAAAGAAATCGCGTTGTAATGAATTAATCTACCAGTGGTCAAAAGAAATCTTGTAAAAAAAACATTTTCCATTTCCACAAGTCTCCAACAAGCCCGAATAGCCGATAAATCTGGTCAATGTAAAGACTGGCGACTCGACTTGTTGTCGAATCGCGGATTACCGGCCAATTTCTAGAACGTTACACCGGTCGCCAGTGAGGGTTTTATGGGAGCGTCGCCGGCGTCGCGGCGCTAGATCGGAACCTGTCAATAATAAACGCCGCCACCTTTGGAGCTTTACGAGCCGTACGTGCAGACGACCGTAAAAGAGGAGGAACGTGCTTGGGGAGGCGAGGATGTGGAGGAAGTACTTATTATATGATCGGTGTAATAATGGCTGATGAAATGTTGGAATATGTCTCAATTCAATACAATGATTGTTTTTTGTAATTAACCTAGTACCTAACTTATGTTTCTTACAGTAATTTTAAGTGACAGTGCACTTGTTGAGAAAATAAAAGTGTAATAATCACCAGATTAAAGCTTTTGAGCTGCACAATTTTTCTTTTCTTAAAGCTTTTAGCGCTTTTATTTCGTTTTGTCGACTTAAAACATGTAATTTTGACTCATTATTAAAGACAACTTATTATAGGTTAAATGGCCTAACGAGTATGTTAATGACATTCGTATAGAAGAAATTTACATAAAAAACGTAGAGGTCGGTGTGACGATTTTTTAACATCGAAAATTAATGGGAAATTTCAAAACAATCGATCTTTGTTTTCGAACAGAAAACAATCCATAAAAACGATAAGATAACGGTAAAGTGTCCTTTTATTGTAATGTCTGTATATTGAAAACCTGCCTTAGTTTATACAGGATTCAAAAATTCAAAAGAATTTCTTTTATTACAGGCATTTTCAATCAGTGAGTAAGAATTGTAAAACATCCATTTTAGCTTAAAAATAATTGAAATGCCGGAAATCAACCAATAGAAAGAAAATCTATTAACGGAAATTATCTTCACGCATCCATTGAATTTTTGCTTGTTTAAGAAAGCGATAACAACTTTAACGCTTCATTGAAGCTCGTTAAATTAAATAATACAATTACAAACAGGTATAGGTAAATAGGATATAATTATTTGCCGAAAGACTTAAATGCACACAACACCTCGTTTTTTACATTTCCTTATGATACCCCGGCTGACGCTAGTTAAGAGTAGCAAATTAATGAAAACTGTTATTAAACGAGAAAAAGACTACGGTGACGCTCCATTAATCGGGCACTTTCAATTATGTAAAGCGAAATAGGAAACTTCTGTTTGGGTAATAGAAAACGTGACTTTGACGTAAACATTCCTTTCCTCCATCGACACGACATAGGCGCATAGCCAGTACGAAAAAAACACCGTATTTGTCGAGCTCCAGCCGGCGCAAACATCCTAAAAAAAACATCGCGGGGAGAACACGTTTCGGCGATTAGCACAATTCGGCAACAAAAGTATACAAAACGCTTAAATTAATAAACCCATCGCACACGAGCAACAACAAAATAGAGAAAAATAATGGCGCACGCAACAGGTTTTCCGGGAAAATAAATAAGGGCAAAACTCGTGCACCGGCGGCAGGACCAGCGGCGTTTGTCAAATTAAATTCGACCGTAAATCGGTTCGAGACCTACACGCCGGGGCGCGAAGGGAAAGAAACCTCCATGAATGATGAGGTGATACGTTACGTTGCCGAAGGGGAGAAGTCGCGGGAAAAAAGATTTCCCGTCCTCGCGGCAATCCCGGCTGATATACGCTACTCTGACGTGACGTATGCGGTTAAAGGGCCATAATTTAAATTTATTACGTACGCTGTTTTACACGAATCCCCATATACATTTACATATGTATCCCATAACATAGATATATTAAGAGATAGTCTGCCACATAGGCATAATTTAACTCAAATTACTACTCAAGAATACCAACTACTTTTTAAAGCGAAAATTATGTCGATATTATCGTAGTGTATTCCCAAAGGACATCGATACACAGTTCTTTTATTTTCACGCAGTACACAAATTAATGGCGTAATTTTAACTGAACTGTACCAAGTCCCAAGGCGGCGGTCGACTTGGCTCAAGGGAAAAATAAATGGCGACACGGAGCTGCAGTGACCTCGATACTCATACATCACCTGAAGGAAAGTTCAAGGGACACCAAAGGGAGTTGTCAGCGGAAGAGCTTAAATGCAATTAAGGGCTAACGAAATGAATATTAAGAACTGGAATGAATGCAGTACGTGCACAGATATTTCCAAGGAATTTTCTGTATTTTACCTATTAGTTAAAATAATTAAAATTAGACCTAATTAGGACTAATTTCTCGATAGAAAAACAAGCAAACGCGATTTTTGAGTCCAATAGGTGAACTTTTACCCTATTGATTTTGGTAATTTATCATCAATTTATTTGTTAAATTATTCAGTCTAATTAAATCATTATTACAGCTATTGATCAAGAAGGCGTCGACAAAGAAAATATAATAAATTTACGAAATCGCCGCCAGATTGTAATAGATAATTCAGTAATTAAAATGTGGTGGCCTAAAAAACGATATCTCTTCATAAATTTTATGTACTAACATCAAAACTCGCAGTTTATAAAATTTTATGTCGCCAGCTAATAATGCGCACAAAATCACCACGCAATAAACTGCCTATTTTGTTCAGCAGAAATAATGATAATGGTAAACATTTTCTATGAACGGCGCAATAATAATTAAAGTAGGTTCATTGAGTAGTTTCTATAAAATTTAAATGTCTATAAAATTAAACTATTATTACTGTTTAGAGTTATCTAATTACTCGCGTTTTCTGTGACATCAATATTCGACTATTTTATCAATTTGCTGAATTAAAAAAGCAAAAAATATAGGGCTTTAAAAAACAACATAAAAATCCACTTACTTAAATCCTCCCTTGTCCTCGTCCTGACCGACTTGTCCGTTTTGCACGACCACCTGTTGCCCGTTGCACTCCTCCTTGGGGCTCTGCGACTTGTCCTTGTCCTTGTCGCAGTCCTGCAGGTGCAAGGCGCGCATGCGCGGCTCTAGCCCGCCGGGACCGCTGGGCCCGCCGCCGCCCACCATGTTGTTGTCCTTGCCGGTGGGCGACGTGCCCAACACGTACTCCACCATTTTAACGCCCAGCCCGCCGTTGTCGGAGCCGCGGGGCGACAGGATGCCGCCGCCCGTGTCGCCCCCGCCGCCCGGGAACCCAACGCCCGCCCGTCGGCCGACTAGCGACGCCGATACCGCGTGTTCTGCAACAAAAAAGGTATCTAAAAATCGGTTTTTCGTCGATTAATATTCGCTTGGAACGCGAATAATTTGGGTAAGTGCACGCTGTATTGTTGGGGACTTTCCAAAGAGCGATCGGTCGCCGCTCCCGCATCAATCATGCGGCGGGTCGGATCCGAAAAGTCGCATCAATCGGCCGACTGCACCGGCATAGGAACGAATCAATCTTTCTTCAGGAAGCAGCCGAGCGGCACCGACGACGCTCGGCGTCGCGCTACGTCGGTTTCATAAATCGCCCGGCGATTTATTCGAACTTTTCAGCGGGCTTGTTTGTACACACTCGAATGTCTAACAAAGCTCGATCTCTATTTTTCCGTTCCGTATCGGAAAACGCGCATGTATCGAGCACCGCGGCAAAAACTCGGTATGTAGTCGAGTTGAAAAATTAGACTTTCGACTTCCTGGTTTTCGAAATTTATGCGCATTGATAAATTCGTTTAAAATTTTCAAATTGGACGCCAGTGGAAATGTAATTGGTATCATCACAAATAATAATTAACAGCCAAATCAATTATTAATAATATACAGAAAAAATACCAAAGGCGGTCAATAATTATATAACAAACTATCTAGTATAATATTAAATGTATTTTTTTCATGTTAATTAACGCTTCATGCAAAATAGCCTGTTATATGCATTTAATTCCTGGATTGGTAATTCAAATTTCATTTTCAGGATGCACGTGAAAGCCGAAACATTTCTTCCTAATTTATCATCGCGACGTCGCTTTGGAAATTCATATTCAACGCAGAAGATGAGAAAATTATAATGTCGTTTTCGTAGTCATTGGTGTTGGGATTTTGTGTTTAAAAGGCGGGCGCAAGATCGGGGGACGTTTCATTCCCGAACAGCCGCGGGAATAATTTAATCCGGACGGAGGGATTTTGCGAAATGAAGGCGGTTATGTCGCCCGAAGAACGAACAAACGTCTGAAGCTAATGGGATATGTACGTAATAAAAAATATATAAGTCGTTAGAAAGAACGTTCGGGTGGTCGCGTGTGCTGTTATAACAATTTTATTGTTTATGCGAAATTTTTAATAACCGGCGTTAAAAATTATACTGCCGGCAATAAACGTACGCCGGGATCCGAATTGCGATAATTCCGCTTTTTACGCACATCAAAACAAATCCGATGGATTTGAATTATGGATCTTAATACCGCGGGAATTGCGAAATCATTAATCACGACACGTCGAACAATCCGAGAGCACAATAGGCGCGCGATTTGCGCCAATAAAAGTAACACGAAGGAATTAGATAATCGCTTTTCCGTCTGCACTTTTTCGTTTTTTCTCGAGGAAATAATATCGAATGGGGAATGATAGATAGCTCGAACGCCGGTTGAGTATTCACTAAAGTGTAAATAAAGATTATACAATAAATCTTCCTTCGAATTTCCACGTATATGCTTACACGTAAAAAAGTCAGTCATGTATAAATATTCCGAATGACGAATGTATTATCTACTACATAATTATCTTCCATTAACTAGAAAAATTAGGATAGTAATATTGTGTTCTACTGTATTATTTACATAAATGAACCAATTATTACTTCATTATAACGTTCATCATCATAATGAAAAACGTGAAATATCATCAAATCTTTAGAATTATCTTGTACAAAAGAGACGAAAACCAATTCGATTTCGTTCGAAATCTGCCAAGTTCAGATCAAAGGATACCTAACATTGCGAGTCTTCTCTAAAGTCTGGAAAAAAATAATTTAATATCGCATCGCATCGCCTACGCGAGCAAGTATCGCTTTGTGAGCCTTCGAAGTAATTCCAAGTGGAATCGTCGCGATTGATGAGCATTACCATTAGCCTCGGATTTTCCGGGATGAAGCATTAGGAAATGCGCCCGACAAAGGATTTCTTCGTTTCTCTAATTACGAAAATTCATCAAGGACTTGTTACAGCAGCTTATTATTTGATTAACTTTCCGGAATAACAGCCACACAAGTCAACATCATTATTACAATTTGCTTTAAGTATTCTTCTATGAAGAGCAAAATCTTCAGAGGTTCCAGTCCGAACCCCACAGAATAAATTAAATTTTTTAACCACATTTTTGCAATACACAATAAATATATTGATTTTACCAATATTAACTTTTCATATAACGTGGAATTTCCGATAAACCGAAGAAAACCCGGTCATTTGGCGGCGGCGGATCGAAAGTGTAAGCGCACCGGCGTCGGGACGCCCTCGCCATAGAGCGGTTAGCGCGGCGGCGGTCCTCCGTCTGTCCAACGACGCATGCAAGAGATGGGCGTGCCGGGCGTCGGCACCGTCTCTATGGGCACGGCGTTCCCTGCGTCTGTTGCCCGGGCAACCCCGGTCTACGTTGAGACGCCGCTCGCTTCCCAGCGACGCTGCCAGACCGAACCAAACCCCAGAAAAAACAGTACAACACCATTTTTTCTGCCCCGAAGGTTTGTACTGGGTGATAGAAAAGCGAGTATTTTTTTGGAATACGACCGCAAATACCAAAAATTAATTGCACGAACAATTCAGTTACACATGACTATATTTCACGACAGAGCATATTTTCGTTACAATTACGCAGATCCTTCATCGACTCACATCATGGGCTGGTAGTTCAGATTGGGCGGACTGCCCTGGTTCATCGGCGGGCCGTTGAAGAAATTGCCGGGCTGTTGGGGCCGCTGCGGCGGGCGCTGCTGCCGCCAGGCGCGCTCGGGCGGCGGGCGCGTCGGGGCGGCGCGTAGGGCGTCGTGCGTTTGGAAGTTCCGTTGCATCAGCATGTTGAAGTTCTGGGCGAAGGTCTTCGACGGCGTCGGGTACATGCCCTTGGTCGTGGTGAAGTACTTCACGTCCCCGTTGCAGTCGATGTAGTGGGAAGGCATGGTGTAGCTTTGGCCGGGGAACACGTTCTGGTGCGACAAGCGGTTGGACGCCGCCACGATGCTGCCTTTGTCATGTTCGATCTGAGTTTCGTCGGTGTGGTTTTCGTTGTACGAAGATAGCATTTTAGGCGGAGGAAATTTGTTGACGATCGTTCAGAAATTTAATTTGATGTTTAATGATGTTTGACGTTTGAAACATATACAGGGAGTCCAGAATTTTGATGCAACAAGTTCAAGGATTGAGTAGGTAGACAGTAATTATGATTACTACAATATCGAGAATTTTCATTGCATCAGCTCACTGTAGTGAAACCACCGTGACATCGCTTTGTTCGCTATAAATCGATCTTAGGCGTATTTTTTTATCTTTTTCTCGTCAGTTTTTCATTGTTTCCTTCGTGGGTGAGACCAACTGACGGAATAACCAAGTAGCTGCTGTAAGCTGACGTGATAACGAAGCAATATTAGAAGATGAAAATTTAATCGGTTTTTTCCGTGGTATTTTTTAGTTGCAACGTGTCGCCATGTGAAGGACCGGGTACGTTGATACAATGTCAAAGTGCATACGAACATAATGCGTTATTAAAAATTGAATGAAGCCGATGAAATTGGATTATTCCGTTTGGGAAAGTTCGTGTGGAATTGCGTTTGTTTACAATTAAAATTGAATTTTTACGCGGTGAACCTGAACTTAATTCCATCACGAAGGCAAACGCGTCCTATTGACGTCGGCCATTTATTTACAACCCGCGACTTATTTATTGATTGCATAATAAAAATTACCCTACTTATGCCTAAATTTCGAATTTTACGTACGATATTAACAAAAATACTTCTAGCAGATTCTTTTTAACTACATTTTTCTGCTACATTAATTTCATTAGACTTTGATTGATAATCTAAATTTAATCAACAACAATTTATCTACCCAACTCTACAGAAGTTTTCAAGTTCCAAGTTCAACAAAGAGTCTCTGTATACTTATTAGTATTATAAGAACAGAATACGCATTTGACAAACAACTTCATCCATTGAAAATAACACTCATCAATAACTTATCGGAGATAACACGGCGAAAACGAAGCGAAAAAAAAATGTTTCGAACGATAACAAACAAATAAAACTTTTCGAGTCCTTGTAAACCCAATCTCGTTTTTTATCGTCTAGTCTACAAGCTTAATGTAGGTCGATTCGATTTTCCCTTGCAGAGATGCATCTGCATTATAGTAGTGTTGTTTACATTTTTTATTTATCGTCGAATATCGAGTAGGCAGTATGGGCTGGATATCCGTACTTAAAAAGGCCAAGAACTTTTCAATTCGATTACCTCGCCTAACAGACAGACGAAACACAATTACGATACGAGAAGGCACTATCATCGTGTTTATCGAACTGAGGTCAATGCAAACGACAAAGAATAAATATACACGCAGAAATGCATTTTTTTTTAATAAAGTGTAACTTTATGTTGAGGTTTTAGTGGCGCATAAATACAAAATATGAGCTAAATAATAATAAGAAAGTTCCAAGAAACGTTTGCGAGAAAATATAAGGACTGAAAAACATCGATTAGGCTTCAAAGGACGACCATTTTACCTTCTTATTGAATAGCTTCGGACATTCAAGCATGCCGTCGAAGGAGAAAATGGGATGGAAAAAAAATTAATTTCGTTTCTCCTAGCTAGGAAGACCGTAACCAACAACAATCGATGAAAATTGCGACCTTGCTTTTTCCAACAAAAACACCATAAAAACTAAGGACGCTGTATAAAGGGCTAAGGTTGATATTTTTTCCAGACCGCTTTGTTATCCAATATTTATTTGTCCATGGTTGCAAACGCCAATTTTAACGAGCGCATAAACATCCGAAAATCCATAAAATTTATACCTGATGCAAATTATACAAATGATGCTAATTATAATTTGAAACAAGCGTTCGCAAACTCGTATCTACAAATTAAATTAAATTCGCAAAGGTAAAACAATAAAATGTAATTACGTAGGTCAGTGAACTACGAAAGTTCAAATACATAAATTTTCCATCTCATTTGAAATTATAAATATGGAACGTTCATCTCGGCCACTCCAGTCATCTATACACAAATTAACGTCCATTCATGATGCGAAAGCCTCTCCCGGGATAATATATCCCAGAATTGGAATGCGGTAACGCAGATGCCAGTTTGTCTACTATCAAAACGGGAATAGAAGCAATTGAAATAATGAAGACGAAAGTTGTAAAAAGATTCTAGTTTCAAAATCGATAAATCCATCCTAATTTATAAACGTCTATGTGCCAGAATGTAGCAGAAAATGTATACAAACACATTACTGAAATTACTCATTACAGATAATTCGCATTGCAGGAAAAAATAAATAGACAAGTTCTTTGAATTTTAAAAAACTACAATTATTTTTATGAGGAATTGCAAAAATTCTAGTAGTCGCAATAAGATATAAAACGTAATAAGTTATTTTTAATTTTAAGTATGAAACTTACTATGCTTACTATACTGGCATACAAAGTTTACGACAATTCCAACTTTAGACCTAGAGACATTACTCAAAAACGAAGCCTGCTGATCCAATTAAAAGTTGGAAAATGTTTCCTATCGGTTCCTGAATTACTGCCTCTAGAAATATGTATGTTTACCTTCAACTATAATATAGTATCAGTATAATTATCATACGTAGGCATAATAAATTGTTTGCCATTTACTCTTATCAAAATATGATATCGTTAAGTAATTGCTCATTATATTACTTAATTTCAAGCAAAAATTAATCATTTATTAATATATTAACAACAAAAAAATAGGTTAACTAATATTACAATGAAGGTACAATTTTGGAAGCTCATACAGCAAAATTTCATTACATATTCGAGTACCTTCAACAAATTAATCCTTTAATCACAATTTTGAATTATTTCAGGAAACAACCGACTTCCCGGAAAAGTAGCTTGAACTTTGAACAAATGGAAATCACCAAAGTTTCATTCCAATTTAAGTGAGAGACTTAGTGGAGCTTTATTATGTATAAATTAAACTCGGAACCCTAAAAATGACTTCATGCTCTTTTCCTGAACTTTTCGATCCCTTTGAACTTTCAAAAGAACTGAAATTAATACCATTTTATAGTTGATTGAATTGAATTTTCGAATTCAGTGGTCGTGAAAATCGCTCTAATTTTCTCTAAGCCTCTTCAATGGAGTAAATAATACTACTATTTTCACATTTACTATCGTCCAATTAAATCGGAGACAAAAGCTGAAGTTTTAGCACCAACAAGTTTCAATGAAAAAAAATGTTTAAACTAGTTCTTAGTACTCTGTTAAAGTAAGCAAATTAAAATGAGTTCAGCAAACAGTTTTGTCATGTCTTTTGAACCACTAGATAAACAAATTAATTCTCGCTAAAACAACTAACGAATTCCAGGATTGAAGCATATTAACTAACAGTAATTAAACTTATTTTCAAGAAGCCAATGCACAATAATGAAATTTCGCTACCCAAAAACTAGCCATTCGACTTCAAATAAAACTTCCAAAACTCTTTCATACTTTCCCGGCCAGCCAAAAAAGCCCCAACAAAAAGAAAACCAACCAAAGATACAAGTAGTGGAACGCGTAGGAAAAAGTAGCTTAAAGTTTGCGGCTTACGGTTTACGTCTTGCAGTGTTGCGGTTTTACGTGACTGGCGAGAGAATGAGACGAAGAATTCCAGAGATTTCCAAGTTGGATACAATTTCCGACATTGGAATATGCCGGATTGCTTTCTTGTTTCCTTTTAGTAAGTTATTTGTCGGAATGGCTAGATAAATGGGTTAAACCTTTTATTCCACCTTCTTTTTAAACGGCTCTTTTAACTTGTAATACGAAATTTGATTTAGAGTATACGAGTAGGCGCAAATCTATTGAATTACTTACATATAAATAATATTCTTTACACAGGAAAAAATATTACATTAAAGGTGGGAGTTACTAAATATAACCGTTACGACAGGTGAGTATTTTGTGATGATAACAATTACTTATTGAAAATCTAATAACAAAGATCATTAGAAAATTTCCATAGCTGAAGACAGCTGACTGTGTTGTATTCAATTTTAAATAGAATAAAAGTTTTACCTGGTGCAGCCCATGTCGGATCTCTCCAAACTCCGTCGTGGTTTAAATGATTCAAATTCAATTTAGTCGACGCATCCTTCGATTCGAGACCCCATAATTTTTTTGCTGCTGGAGCAATCTGTAACAAAGGAGACGAAATTAATGCCGCAAAGCGATAGTCGGTTACGAACTAGCGCGAAAAATAGCGATAGCATCAAATTAATCCGGCTATCGTGCTGTTTTATCAACATGTTAACTACATATTCGAAATAGTTGACGTAGAATTAACAGATAACGAATGATTGCCGTAGGTCGGCGTTTTAAATTTGGAATTTGAATTATCACACTGTGACGTAGCAGTTGTAAACAAAATATACGACAAATTACAACATTGCTGATAATTAGACTTTGATCGCTGAATTAAAAATATTTAGATAATTAAACCGTAGTAAATATTTTGAAGGAAAAAAATGCTCGTAAAATTAATTATTCCACGATTTCGATTTCGGCGGTTTCTACGGGCGATCGCGTAATTAGCGTAAATCGTTCACCCAAAAATAGCTCGATAAGCCATCAGTTTTTCCAATCCTTCTAATCGTTCCATTACGTTTTTATAAAACCGATTTTTATCTAATTTCTCGTCCGATACGGAAAGCGAAAAAAAAGCCATTAGGGCTCTTCGGCGTTGACACAGAGCAGATGATAACGTTCCCGTAAAAGGTTCGCACTTTTCTAGTTCCTATAGACACCGATGGATGCAATCACTCTAAATTCACTTAGCAACAGCTACGCTTACTTTTTAAAATAGATATCTCGATGCAAATGTATTTAAACTAGAATATTATTCGAATTTATTGCCGCAAAATTGGGCATGACTATTCATTTCATAAGTGAAAATTCCCTTAGAGAACTGTGAAGATATTCGATAGAAATAAAATACACGGGATCGTGTGACGGTTAAGAAAAAATCGACGTCGAATTTCATGAAAACGAGGCAATAATTTCGAAAGGAAATTCCTTCCAGTAATCCGATCTTGAACGGATAGCAACGTGAATGGTGTTTGTTTCTAAACTCGGGCATTTCTTTCACCATTGAACGGCTTCACTTGGATTTACTGAAAATGTATATTTATCGACGATATATAGAAACAAAGGCTTTAAAATTAGAAATATCTATCGAAAAATGATGTAATTAAATCATATCCAAAGTTTAGGAGAAATGAAGCAAAACAAAGGACACGACGCTGTGGAGCAAGCGCGACGATGATAATTTCCTGAAATTTCTATTCGTAATTGAATTCCTAGTTCACGCTTGAAGCATCTACCTAATTAGAGCCAACATCGGCGGTTAATGACTGGTACGATAATTTCATCGATTTGCCTAAATTGGATTCGATACTATTTTCGAATTCTTTAGATACACAATGGCCCCTATTTATCACCCCATTTTAACGTTAAACCCATGTTTAGAGGGTTTCTTTAACCCTTAGTTACTCCACAATAACAATGTACAACTGTCAAGTTAAGGATGTGTGTTTAACTTTTAAAAAAGTGCGCAGAATACGGGTGATTATAATTAAACAGGGGGGCAGGAAAAACCCCGTCTTTTCCGGCTCGAAAAGCGGAAACGATAAGGGAAATGATGAATAAGTCTGTCAAGTCAAGTTTTCGTTACTCCAAAAGAACGATCACCCTTGAAAAGTCGACGCAAAAACACTGACAGTGACTGAGCTGGCTCATCTTAATAACCGACAAAAAAAGTATAAAATAGCTTTGTATTAATAATATCCAACAAAACGGTAGCGTTACACCAAAATTATATCAATCACTATCAAACTTTTGCTTGCATTATTTTATTTCATAATCGAGTTCAACTGTGTTCCAGAAAAATTATTACATCAATTTTAAGGCGAAATTCTCCATCGTTATATCAGAGGGTTCAACAATAAACTAGGTTTTAAAAGAGACCTCTCATCATTAATATTAATACGATACAAACGTAGAATTTTCTACCTCAAACGTCACATTATATATTTCATTTCTTCGGTCCAGAATCGATACGTTTCCATCGAAACATTTTCCTCTCGTAACATTGCCAGTCGCCGTGAAAATTCAAAAACGGACAATTTCCGCTCTCGATGGCGCGCCGGCATAAACTCGAGATCGCATTGGGGCGTAAAACGTAACGCTTCTCGTAACGAATTTAAATTGGCGAGGCCGGAATACCAGTAATACGAGGACGCGGCGGCGGAGCGACGTGAAAAACGCTCGGAAAACGAGCCTCTTACGAGGCTTTTCTTCGTTGGAGCGCGAGAGATTTGTTCGACGCCTTAATTATTCCGCGCGTCCCATATTTTTCGACCGGCTTCCCCTTTCCCGGGACGCTTTGAATCCACGGGTGAAGTTGCCTCGATTATTGTTCGGTTTAATGAGTGTATTAAAGTTTTTACTGCTTCCCTCTTGTGCTACGTTAAAAATGAGGCTAAGAAAATTAGAAGCCGCTTTTTTTTAACAAAACACTTGACCTTTTTAACTAATTAATTGAACAAGCATTCGTTTACAATTTACAATTGCTTCCCTTATGGATTTTTAAGACTGTTAATAAATCTATATACTTGAGTCATTAAAATAATTTAAGCACTTAAATAATTAATGAAACACTGTTGCAATAATGGCATTTAAATAAAGGAAACGAACACCAAAAACGCATCTACATTATTACGAAAAAAATAATTTAAATTCATCAATTAAGTATAATTTTTACAAAACGTCAGCTATTTAAGTCTGATTCATCGTGCTGTTAAAATTTAACAAGCATGTTTTGACTTCATTTGCTGATATTGATTAGAACTGAACTGCATTTTCGATCGAATAAGTATACTTACCTTCAATCAATCATTAACTTGTCAGTTACCGGACTGTGGTGATTTTCTAATAATCAACCGAAAAATGTTTAGTAAACATACGCACACAAAAATACCCAGTACGTTTTTGTTTCGCCAGTAAACCGTAGGTAATTTTCCACAAAATATCGAGAAGCCATTAATCTTTCAAGGTTTTTTTTTCTAACAAAATAATTTAATACTTTAACCGCCGAGAACAGGAGTTCAGAATTAAAGCCTCCGTTGCACGCTGGTTAAATTGAGTTTTAAAAGAGATCGCTCATTTTAAAAAAGAATTAAGAAAGCCGCCGTTTATTAATTAAATGGCGTCCAGAGTACAGTAATTTGCAAGAAAACATTCTATTACACTAACCATGCTGCAGTTGCTTCAGAACACTAATTTTTCACTATAAATAAACAAAAATGTACACTATATGTAGGTATTATCTACAGAAAACATACAATATACACACTATATACAAGAACGTGCGACGAAAGTTCTAAGAACTGCTGAACCAACAGACCGTCATATCGAACTAACAGCCCTCCTTATCCGTCCCCGGCAAAAGGGACAGTTGTTTAGGGTAGAAAATTAGAAAAGGGCCACGGCATACGTCATAAACCTCCGAAAGCTTCCCTCTAGAAATCCCACCCTACCGAGTCGGTTCTCTAAAAATTTTAATACGCACCCTTGTGCACGGAATAAGGAAACCTCCACCACTTCGCCGTATATTCAATCTAAAAGGGAGGCTTAAGGAAGACGAAACTGGTTTTATTTATGCGCCAAAAACATGTGGATCGCATATATTTACTATTACGTTTCCATTATTATTTCGCCTCAATCGCGAGATTGATTTTCAATATTTCTTTATCAACACGAGGGTATCTTAATCAGCGGCCATCATGCCTGATGTGCACGCATTGAAAAAGGCAATACCGAATAACCCTACTAGACGAGGCCATAAATTTCATCCAAATAACACGAAAATAAAACAGGGCTGAATACAAGTGCTATTGAAGACCCGACGTTCAAATTTAAATCCTACATACCAAAGGAACGCTCGCTGCTCGAGCTTGACATTATTCTCTACTTTGCAACGTTTGCCTACTTTGGTGTGATATCATTTTGATTATGGTATCATCGCAAATGTCGTTATCACAACGTTATAATAAGGGTGTAGGAGTAACAAATGATTACGCGTCGAATATTATACCTACCTAATGCGGATATGCATTAATCTAAGTTACACACAGACGAGTAAATGCTTTTTCACTTTCGTCTCGATATGATGGATGGCTCGCGGGGAATATTGAAATTCGTCGAGCGGCGCTGTCGCATGCCTACAATAATTCATCTTACATTAAAACGTTCAATGCTGCAAGGTTTAAGGCTCTTCTCTGCGGCGCACAAAGGTGTGGTGTATGAGAAAGTGGCACGTGTGGGCCCCTACTCAAAGGCAATTGACTAAGAAAGCATTATAATGTCCGCGGGTGCGTCAAGGGGTTGACGGGGTAATCGCATCCGTGAAAAGGGAATATGGTAATGGAGGATTTTATATCAAATAATTTACATATATAGGCGACTAAAAGGTAAGGCTAAATAAATTTAATTTGAATATCGGTGGCTGGAAAGGGATTTTTGATGGATTAGTATTTGTAGCAGTGATGTGTATATTACTTCCAAAGAATTATAATTCTGTAAAGCCAACATAAATATTTTGCGTTAGGTAATAAAAATTTGAGCGCTTATAAATTACGGTTGGTAAAAAAATGCAATTTGGTTAGGCAATTTCAGCGCAAAGCGGACAAATTCGAAACGACAAATATCCCGCCACCAAAATAGCCGAAACGAAAAACGTGCACAGCAAAAGTCGCATAGTTGCGGTCACGCCGCGCGTTGTGCGGGTGCCGTAGTGCAGGTAGCCAGGCGAAAGCGTGCGCTAATGCGTTCCAAAACAGGCGCCACCGCCCCCGAAACCGGAGGCGGCAACAAACCCGCTAAACTACGAGGGATAAACAACATGTTTATGCCGTAGATCGATAAGAGAAATTTCCAATAAACGGCTTTCTTCTCAAATAATGCCGCCTCTACAGCGCCTTCATAAAATCGTATATTACACACGTAAAAGCAATTAATGTAAAATATCTCATTAGAGTAAAAATTGTCTGTTCATACAACCCACGCAAGATTGGTTGCCTAATTTTCAAAACAACATCCAGACTTTATGAAGGCACTTTATTTACAATTTGTAGTCTACAAAAATTCCTATATCACACACAAACAACATCTAATCTCCACAGAGTAGAGCTTAAACTAAATTCCCAAATTCACTTGCAGTAATAGTTGATATAAAAACGCTCGACGGGCCCCCGTAAACCGGCGGCGACGGTGCTCTATGTTAGCTGCACTGCCCCACAGCTACGGCTGCACCCGAAAGGGATATCGACCAGCGAGCGGCAACGGCGGTGGCGGTCCACGTAGCCGCCTCCTAGCCGAACCGGAGAGGTCTAGGCCAAAGACCTGCGGGTCATGACCCGGCGACTCCGGGTGGTTCGCATTAAGGCTCGAAATGCTAGATGGTCACCGAATGCCGGGGGAAAACGGGTTAAACGACCTTAACTAACCCCGAAAATACCTATACCTGCCACCGAGGATAAGCCTAGATAACTGCAATTAGTAATATTAGTTTGTTCCATATTTAATAGGTAATTTGAGAATACCAAGAAATTTAGCTTCGTTTATACTTATGGATATTACATGCTTTACTATGGACAGTGTACAACCATTATTTAAGACCATAACATGCTCATCATTCTGGAAAAAGCTTTTTTTTTGGAAGCTCAAAAATAATACACTTTTGAATCTTTGCGTTTTCATTCGACATATACTCTCCCTGGTAATCTTCCATTTGGGGTTGATTTATCGGCAAGATAAAATATCCTTTTTCTCTTTTATCTTTTTTTTTCCTTCAACTCGCTGCAAGCCCAAGTGGCCCTCAAGAACATGATTTATCGGTACGCTGCGTCAATGGTGAGTATAAAAAAATCGGACCACCTCAGACGATAAGAATATTGAAATTGTGGAAAAAACCGCCCTCTCGCTCGTCGAACCGAAAAATAATGAAGACATCACGATGTCGCTAGTTCAAATGGAATTTTTCGATCAAATTTATTTTTCGTTGGAAATATTCGATGTTCTTGGAGCGAACAACAAGTAAAATTTTCCTTTTTCCTTATAAATAAAGTTAAAAAATGTTAAATAAATATTCATAAATAAACACCTCCATTCTAAATTGATGTATTGATTGATAATTAATATAATTAATATTCAACTCTATACATGAAGGTTATTTATCAAGGTATTATAATATGTCGCATTGAATCATGTCAGATTAAATTAATAAAGTTCGATACATTCGATTACGAATACTTATACATATTTCTAAAAAGAGAAATAAGGAAGATAAAGAAAGTTAAAGTAAGCTAAGAAAAAGAAAGATGATGAATGCATAATTATACTGAATTTTTTTAAATTCAATTAAAAGTCAAATCTAAGCTTACAAATTAGAACGATCAGTATACGAGAATTACGTGTGTTTGCAGAGAAATGCAGAAATTAAAATCTCATCAATTCCATCTGTTACAAATCCTTATACATACACTTCGAATTAAAGCAAATGGCAACTTACTAACGAAATTATGATGAAACCCACTGATTTAATGACTATTTACTTTTTAACATGATGGCCAGCTTCAGAATAATAATTCCTGTATTAAAATTTCCCTAAGGCAAAATAAAAAAAATTAGAGACATTAATCTTGAATTAAATTTCGGCGAAATGCCATTTGCATTACGTAGTATTCTTTATAAAATGTAACGGGTGTCGAAAAAATAACAGGAAAGGACGTGGCTAGATTTGTCTTTAATAAAGTTCAGAAAGTTCGGATAGATGAGACTTTTGCAAAGAAAATCTTGAATCGCAAACTCGTGGAAGTAAGTTCATGTGTCAAGGCCGTAAATGACAAGAATTCTACATCAGATGATATTGAAAAAATTCATCAAACTTTCGTTTGTTGGAGACGGGATCCGCAAAATTTATACCATCACTGTCTTCTCTTGCAGTTTCTCTTACAGAAGGCACTCCCCAAAAACAATTTACATTAGCGTAAATTATTCAACAATAATTATGAGTCGGTATGCCTGCTTTTTTTAATATACTTACATTGCTCTATATTTTATTAATTAATTTATCATAAAAGCAACATAAATGACATTTTTTATTATTTTAAAAATTAAATAGTCATCTAATATATGCACATCTCATCTTCATCATTTCTTATGGTAATGGCGTGTATAAACATAAAACAATCTCGGATAAAATTAATCTGATTGATGAATATTATAGTGAATTCGATAATGAATTTTTAAACTACACAAGTTAACAATCATTGACAACATAATAACAAACTATATTCCGATATAAGATAAAAAATAGAATACTGAGAGTTAAAAGGAGGCTTATCAGATCTCACTTAAAAAATTCATACGCCTGTTGAATACATTTCAATATGATTTGAATACATTTTATCCCATTATTTATTATAAAAGACACATATATTGAAGCCTTAGCACCAGGTCGTGAACTTTCACGATTTTTATCAAAACGCCTGAAATAATATTAAAGAACTGATTTTTTTTGTAAATCTAAAAAATTACCTTGCTCAGGCTACCCAAATCCAAAATTATTGAGTTTGTTTTAAGTAGAGGTTTTTATAATACGTTAATAACTTAAAGACAGACATTTATTCTCTCAATTGTGCAAATGTTATCCTTCTTTCAGACTTTAATTAGGTACATTTTATTTAATTGGTTGAAAAATCTGTGGGTTAAATGACGTCGTTAGTACAGTATTTTATGTTAAATTAGAAAAAAATTAACTTTTACTGTTGCCTCATTCGGTTGTAAACCAAGGCTACGGGATATAACAAATTAGAATTATATTTTTAAATAGTATTTCATTTGTTTCGTTAATTCGAAAGGTTAATTATTTTGGATTAGCTTTTGTATTATAACGAATTTAATTTAAGATACAAATTGAATGTCGCAAGTGTGGGATGTTGCTTTACACTGAATTCTAGTTATTATTTTATCAATTTCTAAATGAATGACGCAATTCAATAAAAAAATACTACGCTAATAATCATTTTACGAGCTAATCAGGCTATGATAAATAGGTACACCTTTGCTACCAGTTGGTAAAAGCGATGAATTCGAAAATAGTAATTTATAAACAAACGACCTTGGCAGTGGACAAAGGACAACGACTCCTGGTTATTTCTATTACGGATATTTCGTGATGACTCCCCAATATTCGTTAGACCTCAATGTTTGCGTGCTGTATTTTGAGTGTGGGCGCTAAATATTCATATCGGTTCAATACTCTTAATACTCCTATGTAGTACCTACAGTTAACTAGTTTCTAAATCAATTAGCGACATTTTAATTCGCATTGCCTACTAATTACCTGTTGATAACTGACCCGGTGAACATACAAAAATTAGCAATTCAATTCCCGAATTAGCGTATAATTACTATCCCCAGCGAAATGTAGATAAACTAATAATTATTCGTACATTTGGAGCATAAAAGTAACACATTGTTGCTTAGCAGTCCGAATGTAATGAAGACACTTCACGCTTGAAATGCATTCCTAACGCTTCACAGGTATTAAAAAAAATTTCCCGTCGAAACGTTTAAATAAATTGCAGGTAATAAAATATAATCATTGCTGCATTAAGATCATACTTACCATTGCCTATAAAGTGAAACATGATAGGAGATAAAAAATATTGATATCAAAGTATATAAACTCTGTGCGCCTAAACAAATTTATATGTAGATATTCTCAATCAATATATAAATCCAATAATATAGTAAAGTGAGAGAACTTTTTTAAGAAAAATGTATTCGGTTGATCAAGCAGCACCATTTAACAATTTTGAACTTTAGTGTCTCGCAACAATGGAATTCTCCTTTGAAGCAACAATGAAATCCTAGTTATTTGAAACAAAGTTTGGTATTTACACTTTTAATTGTTTCCCAACGAAATATCTTATCGCTCATTTTTGTTAGGCGCACCTTCCGGCAGACGTAAAGTTTCATTTCAATTAGCAATCAAAATCGACAGTCGAATATTTCTACCGTTTTTATGTAATGGACCGGAGCACGCCTACGAGATTTCGAAAAACCAGCAAACCGTGTGGCAAGGTGCGGTCCCTACGCCATAAACGCCAGTTCCGTGAATCTATGCACCAGGCAATTATTATCTAAGCCCAGCCGGTAGCCGGGGCCGGTAAAAGCCGAAGTGAGCGAGCGTTTTACATCGGTGTGCGGTAAGCGTTTGTGCGTCGAAAATGCATCAACCGATAAACTCGCTACCGACTGCTGCTCGTAGCCGAACTGCCGGTGCATTGCGTTACCCGTTATCGTGCTCTCCTAGCGCTGTATTTTCTGATCTATTTTTAAAAGCCTAGCACGCTAGAAGTTTAATCGTACTCGTTCTATTTATATAAGTAGCTTCAATTTTCATTAACATTTCCCTTGAGGGCGTCGTGTACTCAAAAATAACACTCCTAATTAAAAAACTCAATTATGTTTTTATTTGATTACCCGTCTACTTTAAAGCTACAGCTATCAATAGACTCACAAAATTCTATTGTATTAGTGAACAATGCTTAGTATTTAAGCATCCTCGAAGGTTAATATATCAAACTTGAAACCATCATCAGTTTTAATAATAATGTATTATACATTTTGTCGCTTATTTACCGTACTATTTGTACGTTTTTCGTACGACAAAAATGAAAATCTCATGATTTTTCCACTAGTGTTCGTGTTTGCATACGTCAGGCGGCGAACAAAAGATTTCATCGAAACTAAACTTATCTGGAACGGCAGTACAGTGAAGCAACCGAAGCGAAATAACTCTTTGTTTTCATTTACTTTCTGTAAATAATCGTTACCAACTCGACGCAGAGGACGAAATGACAAACGATGAGTGTTTACATAAAATGTCCAGGCACTCTTCGCGAATAATACAAAACAATGACAAACGATTTTTAAAACCAAAAAGTGTTGGTTTTTGTCTGGGTATTATTATCTTCATTTGAAATTTGATTGAGTAATACATTTCTGTGCAGACAACAGCATCACCTACTACTAGTATAAACACCCGGTACACATTCACCTTTAATTACAACACACCGCTCGATAAGAAAATATAACAAACATTTTACCGAGAAAAACCCCTAAAGTTTCCCATATACCCGTAAACTGCCGGCCGCATTTCCACCATAAAACTTGTCCAACATTGTTTTTCGTCACATTCGACATAACGAACGATTTATTTATGGGCACGGTGCCGAGTTGCTAGTACGTTTCATGTCCCGGTTTTCCTTCGACCGGAAAATCTATTACGTTTACGTGATCCCAGTACATAAATTCATACGCGTACGTATCCCGGAGAAAACCGTCCCGGAAAATGAAGTATGTCGCTCGACCGGCGAAAAAATTGCCTGGCTACCCTCACGACGTCGTTTTTCATATTTTTTACAAGACGAATATTACGGTCACGCGTGTATCGTTTGTGCGGAGGAATAATAAGAGAAGGTTTAGTAATTGATGCGAATCTGAGTAAAAAGGAAATCGTTGCGTTTTAGAGGTATCTAGATTAAAAGAAAAAAAGGGAAGTAGATAATTTAGAAAGTCGAATGAAAAAAACGTAATATAATTTATGCGTAAAATGGCGAATAAAATTGCGTGTGGTCGCAGTTAAAAGATTAATTTTATAGTTATCATTAATCTTGTTTAGAGGTAACGATATAGCTTGTAATAATTCTTACGCTGCAATTCTTTCATGGGTGAAATTAAGTCTACAATTCGCATGTATTTTTATAAAAATTAATGACAATAGAAATTTTTTGAATCTGATATGTAACGAATCATAAAATGATAATTTTCGTACAAAAAATCTTAACTCCCTCTGATACTTCAACATAGCTCGATAACAGTTACCTATAACAGATTATGTTAAAAATTGAAAGGCTCTTCATATTATGTGGAGACGTCTGTTATGTTATTTCAGTTAACATGACGTAAAATGGAATAAAGGTCTGATATTGTCATGAAATGGACTTATGAATCAACTTAAAACCGGACAAGATAAGAGAATGATATTGTAGAGCTCGTAAAATATCAGACCCTGGACAGGGATTTTGAAGTTACCGAGCTCGAAATTAGGTTTTGGCTTTGTGGAGGCAGCCAGTAGAGGAAAATCATATTTCAGCCACTTTTTCCCATTATTTTATGTAAAATATTTAATAAATTCGCTATATTTATTATTTATTAAATTTAGAATTTCCCTAAATTGATCGTTCAAAGTAGGATACAAAGTTTATCTATTAAATTATTAATCAGTTGTTCGATATTTAAATTATATAGGTAAAATATAGTTCGATAATATCAAACTAACCTAAGTCATGCAATGAACTGGATTTATTGGAAATATTTTAGGAAAAAATTCGCGGCGAAAAATTACGAATACTTTCCTGCTGATATGTGGTCATGACAATAATTAATTGACACACTGGAAAGCAATTAACTGTCAAATTTATAAAAGCAGGTTTTGCGTAAAGCAGAAATATAGATCGATATCCGCTTCATTTATAATTTTTTAAAAAGGCGGAAACATTCCTACCAGCACGGATCAAATCATTTGGGTATTCATGCAAACGCATCGTTTAACCTTCGTGACCGGCAACAACGTGTCGGGCATTCCAAAAATTCCCCCAAGAATTTAAAATACCGTCCTTGTTCACATTACCTACGTATTTTTTACACTATGCTACAGATAAAACAGAATAAGTTATTAACTTCATGAATATAAAAAATGGTACAGATAGGAATCTAGAAACACGAATATACAGCACAATTGTTTTAATGAAAAAAATATTAGAGCATTTAGGTAGTAGGAATGATTTACTAATGAACATAATATCATAGTTACAGCAAAAAAAATACGGTGATTTGTGACTCATCCAATTCTGTTTATATCCACGTTCAAGCCATAAAATAATAAAAGGAATACTCTTGAAATGGTTTTTTTAAAAAACAAAACAAAAACACGGCCCCAATGTCACCGCTACTATTTCTGTACACCCACAACTATAAAAAAGATACGTCACAATTTGGCGTAGGTCCAATACAATACGGTGAGTGTTGCTCGGTATACACGGCATTGGAGAATGCTATGTTTAAATCAGTTTTTGTATATTATGAACCTATAAATAGTAAGAAAGAACGTACTATTGAATAGTAAAATTCATTGATTAATCTGTGGGGATATACTTCAGATTATCTTGATTGATGAACAACTAACTGCTGTTCTTTGTATACGATGAATTATGTTCAATTTCGAAAAATGTCTACCATAAAATTAAAGCATTGGATAAAAGATACGTCTAAACATTTATTCGATTCTAGAGCTAATTGTATGACTTCTTTGTAGAACATCCGTTAAAACAGAAATAAATAATCTATTTCAGTCGTATTTAAACGGCTTTGCGAGCAATATGCACTGAATCATTAGGAATAATAAAATTTGAAGAGCAACATCTGCTAAAACCCAAAATAATATAAAATTAATAATAAGTATATCGAAAATGTCGTGGAAAAAATGTAAGATGTCCTTGGATGGGCGCAGGACGAACGGATCAAGTTATACCGTGTCGACGTCAAATACACGACGGTAAACTAGAGTTCACTAAACCAAATTCATGGTCAACCACTAGTACTTAGTTCACTTGCAAAAGCGCCATAGTAGTAGTTACTCAAACAAGAAACATTTACAATGCACTATTATTACTTGCAGTCATTTTATGGAACTTGCACAATTTGAAAATAACAAGTTTCAAACTTAAAATCTTTGTGGGCTTAACAAGAATAAAAGCGGATAGCAAAATTAATTTGAAAATCTGAAAAAACAAATTCCAAAACAAACATACAGAGAACCGCAACGCAAATTATCGATTTTTGCAAAGGTAGATGACCTCAAAATCGAGAAAACGTTCATTGCAGCGGGAATGGTAACCGGGTCAATCCGGGAAATTCATACGAGCAATTAACGAGTTTTTCAAAGTCGTGTTTTTTAACGTTTTACGGGCAACATTTATGTTTATGTATGTGCGAGTGTTTTTGTTTATGTGCTCAAATTGTTAGAAGGATTTTCATTGATATAAATCTATTTTGTGGACAATGTATTTTTAAGCATTCAACGTTATAAATTATTTAGTAATTCAGTGGCATAGAAATAAGCAATTATAATTTTTCTACACTTGTGGATTTATTATAAACATATTGCCTGTTTATTTAAAAACTAAAAATGACAAAAATATGTCGCAGAGACATGCTGTATAAATCCAATATTCTAAGGGTGAAAACATCAATAAAAGAAACAATTAAAACATTTAAGCTTGATGTGTTATTATGTCTTCCCTATTATTAAATCGATAGAATTACCGTACTGGTCAATGTAATGCAATTAATTATTTAATACTAAAGAAAAACCTTGTCCAGCCTGAAAAATGAGGACGCACTTAAGTAGCTACTGAAACGCAACAATTGAAACAATAAAACTTCTCAATCAAATCCAGCACATTAGCAAAATTCTTAATAAAATTAATTAGATATAATTACAAGTATATGGAAATTAATTTTTTTACTGAGGCTCGAATTGCCAAGTTGGCACATTTCGCATGTCTTGTTATTTCCATCGATCTGTACGTACCTACTCTTATAACAAATTTCTAAAACTAACATTGGGATATTTCCTTTCTATATCATAAAGTGAAATAAATGTTAAAACGTCGATAACTTTAGCACTAGCGCAGTGATAAAAGTCGAACTACGTGAATATTTCACCACTTTATTATTCAGAAATATAGTAAAATAATTGGCCCCGTTGTAAAATCGATTCACAATCGACCTTTGTCTCGATACTTAATTATCAACTCATTATGGTTAGTGAACTGAATAACATAACATTCTATATTGCTATTGCAAGTATCATACGATAAGAGTGCAGTAACTGGAATCACTTTTGTTTCTTTTTTCCTGTTTTATCTATTCAACTTTATAACGCGATTTACAATAGACCATTACGTTTTTAAATGCGACGTATTTTTTTTTTTTTGGATTGTGCGTATTTATTTTGAAAACCGCTTCGAAAGAAGCCAAATAATTTTTTGGAAAAATCTCAACAATCATACTTTTTAAATATAAGCTGCAATTAATATTCAAAATAAATTAACTCCGATAAATATTGTTGATTAACTTTATACAGCGAATTATGGAAACCTCAGACAATGTTGGGCTTTGTTCGCCGAAATTATTTTCTGTCCAAAACAATACGTTTACGCAATTTGCATGAATTAGTTACTTTAAGCGAACCGACTGAAAACTTTCCGAACCAATCGAGATTTGTTTTCAATTTCCATCGGCAGCGACTGCGATGATCGAAAGCAACAATAGGCAATACCTACGTAATTATAACGACAAAGTGAAAGTAACAGTTTCTGCGTTGATAACGCCTCAACAGTTGAACGCAATTAATTGGACAATACGAAATTAATTTATTGCCTATAAACAACTTTAACGAATCGGATAGAGTGATAGACGTCTAAATTTTAAAATTCCTTCAGATGCCTTGCAAAAGCAAAAATAGCTCGTCTTACGTGTTCACAACGTTTCGAATTATACGGTTGTAATCTCTAAAATGTGTGATTACTTCCTGTCTGAATCGCGATTTTTATAAAACGTGTTGGTTATCTGCATATTCATTGTTAAAACGTAACCTTATACTTCGTAATGAAGAAACTCGAGGATAACGATAGAGCACGATATGGAATGAAATTGATAAACAACTTACGTAAAATTTTATTTTTTTAAATGTTTAAATTTTTTTATATTCATTTAAAAACGTTCTCAAGTCGCTCTAATTTTTGAATTTTTATTTACATGTACCTACTGTATTTTCCTATACTATTTTTATTTTGTCCAGTATTAATTCAAACGCAGTTTTTATCAATCGTGGAAAATTCGTATTTTGTACCGGATGAGCAATATTTAAAGGTAGATAAGTCGGGTATTTATCGATTATATTATTTATGTAATATGATTGTATCTACCTATAAAGTTTGTTTAACAAATCAATTTATTTTTTAGTGGCGCAAAAAATGTATTGATTACCAAAACATTATTTTTTATATATACGATTTCTAAAAATTCAATTTTTTAACAAAGACACGATAGAAACGTCTCCTTATGTCTTGCAACTCGAATCACAATAATAACGAATAGATAACTGAGCAGGCAGCAGATGCGAGAGCAACACACGACGGGGTCCTTTATGAATATGTAAAGAAGTTTTAGTCGGGATTTAATGTGATGATGCTATTGCACGATACAAACAAAGCAACTTAAAACGTCTTGGCAACGTTATTTAATCGCAGAGAGAAACGGTTAGGCTCGTGCAGAAAAATATTTGCATAGAGTTAATCAAAATGATATGTGTACCTATATGAATAGTGCAGATAAAGCAGAAAGGACAAAGGATATTCAATCGATTATAGTTTTATATCCTCATAAAATATATTCAAGCAATGAGTAGAGAAATATCGTATATTATTTGTTTTCTTTTTTACGGTTATTGAAATTTAAATATTCATAAATCTATCGAACTTACGACTAGGTATAGCAGCATTTATATCTGTTCGTCGCATTTCAGTGTTTTACTTCGATCTCCTGATTATTTCACAAAATAAATTTTGAAGCAGGAACGCGGAAGAAACTTTTATTATATCATCCGTTTTTATGGATGTTATATAACCTTGTCGTGCGTTATTATGGGTATCCATTTTCTATCAATTTATTTTTCGATCATTTATTTTTAACATCGAATGTTCTGGTTTTAAAAGCGCCGTGAGATTTTACCGAAAGATAAGGCAAGCATTATACAATATCATGCATAGAAGGCGGAAACGCTTTTATCATTATCTCCATGCATTTTACGAAATAATAAATATTAGAGAAAAATATCAAAAATCCGCTTAAATCTCTCGATATTCTAGAAACCTCGAAAGCGTGTCGTTTAACTGAAAACGAAAACGCGACGAAAATAAAATTTTATGTTTTACTAGTTTTCGTTTCACCAATCGCTTTTAAGCTTGATTTATTATTGATCGTTGTAATAAGAATTACTACAGTAAACATGTATTTGGGAAAGCTACTTAGATTTTAAAGCAGTCGTAAATTTGAGTGACTATAGATTTCAATAGTTTTCGTAAATACAGTAAAAGAAATGTGTAATACAGGTCAATTTAAATAAATGTGCCAAAATTTTAATGAGTTACCCATTCGATTAATTCAAGCAATAATACCGCAATGACTTATTATTGCTTTATACATAAGGAAATAAAGTAACTAATTTTTAAATACCTGATGTACTGTACCAGCATTGCTGCTTAAAGGAATGTTGTAGGTACTAACCTGAAATAAAAAACCAAATTTAAAAATCAAAAAACAGCTGTTTATGAGCAATACAGATACAAAATATATAATTCCAATATCAATTCAAATGCATGAAGAAGGAAGTGGTTTATAAAATTTCCCCTAAAACAGGATATTTTCGATATGGTTTAGTCAAACTGATAGTTGTCAAGTTTGGTATATTTATTTCCCGCGTTCTAATTTTATTTGTGTTATTGTTAAAAGGAAATATTGTTTCCTATAATTTGGTGCTTAAAGTGCACGATTAGTTTCAACGATCGTAAAAAAAACTATAAAATTACAAAATATTTAGTCTACCTTCGGTTCATTATTTGAACAGACAAAAATGATAAATATGCATAAGCGGTGAACACTTTAATTTTTACTTAATCTACAAAACATGTTTTCCAGAAACATTTCGTGCCTCCATAACATTGCAATACGAGCAAATAAATAAACAGAATAAATCCCAACTAGTGCAAATATGTAACGGCAAAACATTGCACACTATCACACTCGTACAGGAATCCTTGGGGATATTTATCCGATATCATTGACTCAACGAACCGAATATTCGATAGACGCAAATCAGCGTGGAAACACATGTTTGGTTCTCAAAGGCCACCGATCATATACACATTCGGCTATTCCGTTGATGTTAGTAGATGCATCGTAAATTAACGCTCGGTCGACCTTGCACCTGGAGAAATACCTTGGAATCGTAGGTAAGTACCGGTTTCGGTCCAACTTATACATGAAAATGTATGCACGCATCACGCGGTTTGCAAACCAAAATCGCGTTTAAGCCGCTCCGAGACGAAAACCAATTACCTACCCACAAGGAATATTTCCAAGAAACGAGCATTGTTAGCGAAAATACCTATACCACTTTGATAATTTCTATTATGTTACAAGACAATAATTAATGGACGGAATTCATTCAGAGTAAACGAAAGATCACCGAACTGTATCCAAATCGATAACAATTGCGCTATAAATTAGTTAAATTAGCGGCAAATCATTTTTATACTTTGCTACTTTCAATAGTCGATTTCAAACGGGAAATTGTTACATATAACAAAGAGAATCGATTAATATACCTACCAATTACACATTATTAGTTTTAATGTATAAAAGGTATCTGCTTATCAAATTAACAGGACATTATCGGGAATTTATAAATATTGATAATAGTAATTATACCTAAAGGTAAATATTCAATTTATTGGTTAAATTAAAAGAGAGTGGTCAGTTATCAAGATATTGCTCTCAAAACACTGACCCACAATTTCTAGTTTGAAATTCGCTTCCGAGAGATTACGTAAAATGTAATTTCTTCAGAATTTCTAAATACATATTGTATTGAAATCATTTGTGGACAGTGTAAACAATAAGTCAATTTATTTTAAATTCAACTTCTAATAAAACCTTAAAATTAGAGTACTTTCTCGATTATTCCTATTATTACGTAGGGGAGACATGGGAAAGTGATACTTACAAAAGTAAATGGATATTCCAGAGTAGTTTTAAAACATAATTTGTTCTATAACAAGTTATAATAGAAATGTAATAAGTAATGCAAAATAATCTAGTTTTTATACGTTATGTCTTTCTAATTATAAGGTCAAAACGCCATGTAGCAAATGATGTGATAAAATTACCCTAGCAATATTATCTGTAATGCCTATTAAGAGTTCAAGTAAGATAAAAATTTTATTGTTCATTAATCCAAAGTATCATTTATTATCAATCTATTTTCCGGGTATCTATTAAAGCTCAAAGAATACAGCTTTCGGGTAAACGCCAACTGCTCAAAATTATTTTATAATTATTAATCTGCACTAGTATTATTATTATAAAATTATAAACACCCTTTATTATAAAAACACAATTATCTGTTATCCTTAATGGGAAGGATTACATCGATATACCATTTATCTATTGCAATTTACCCTACCCCGCCCGGTCGTAAAAGTGCTTACTTCAAGAGGGTATTTATGCTTGGAAATTTGTTAATCTGAAACCGGCACAACCTCAGCGAACAGACTGTGCCATTTATTAATAATTTATTTTCTGGTTTCCAATAAAAGCTCAATAAATAGATATTTTTTACAATACTCAATACAGAATTCCCTTTAAACCAATGCGAAATATTCATGAACCGTACAGCTCGATTATAATTGCCAGTAACAGAAATTCGATACGAGCAAATCGGCAACAATGTGTCTAACCAGCAAGAAGAACAGCGATAAATTTCGAGACGTCTCGTTCTTCGGAGGTAAACAAAGCGAACGAAAACCCGACAATAAAAAACACCGGACGACCGTATCAAACCCACCTTGAGCCGCGGTCTCTTCTCTACCTGTCAAATGCGGAATAAACGTAGGTAAATCCAACATTTTAGCAATAAATTCGCGATTTTTTAAACCTGTTGCGCCGCTTTTCCAACTGCCTACCATAACGTCTTGCTCGGCTTGCAAAATACATGCATTCGCGTCTATAACGGTTTGCGGAACACACCCCTTTCAAGGAACTGCATTGTAAGTAAACAAATCCTCGAATGTAGGGTGCGTTTGCCAGAGTCGGTTCGTGTGGGTAAATTTGCGCAGCAACGATAACAAATCGTTTCAAATTCTAAATTAACAAAGAGTAATTTATCAATGAAAGTATCGTATATTTGTGGAAAATAACGAGTAGCATTCATTCGAATAGAATACGTTAATAGTACGTACATTTTTTTCAAGGTTAAGGCCAAACAGTCGTAGAATTGATAACAATTTAAATCGATTATTTTCGAGCGCACAAAAAAGCCCCAAACAAATTCCCGTTGGCGCACAAACGCTCCCTTAAAGCGGCCCTGAAAAAAAAGCCCACAGTACGGCCTAGCAGCATATTTACCATATCGGGTCCCATGTCTTTCATAATCCTTTCAAAATGACATTATCCCGTCAACGGTCACCGTACCACTGGGAAAAATCGACCGGCCGCGATTTCCGCCGGACTTTTCACTCTTGTATGTACACAAAAACCAAAACACAAACAACCGGCGACGATCCGGCTAACTGGAAACCGTAGATTTAGGTGCGGTATTCGGCGTCGGACTGAGCTTAACAAAGGAACATCGCGATGGGCGCGCCTGCGCGACGCTGCAATGCGAGTCTAGTTGACCGGCTCGGCCGGATTGAAACTCCTCGGCGTTGCCGGATCCCCGTAAAGATTTTCCCGTCCACAACTCCCCGGTATTGCCCATGGTGTGGGATGGTATCGCCATGAATATTTCATGTTGGTTTTAGTGATACGTATGCCTGGAGAGTAGTTACCGGAAGAAATGTGTGTGTGTGTGTGTTTTTTTTTTCGGAGAGAAATAAAGAAACTTTGGCTGATATTGGAGCTAGTAACTCAAAGTTTATTAGATCCTAGTTGAGCATCAGCTGTTCTTAATGAACAATAAAGCAGTGTGTCAGAAGGGAGTGGTGACAAAATGGAAGTAATTTCGTACATAAAAAGAGAACAAATTCAACTAAAGGCAATTTCAAAGGTCCGAAATAAGTTCTATAATTAGACCTTCTGCGTAACTTTAATGAAAACGAATGGATCGTTTAAAAAATACAGAAAATTAAGAATAATAAGACAATTACGTCTGCATAATGGAAAGACATTGTACTAACACCCTTTTATAGCAAATATTAATTGTAGGTTTCACAACATCACCCTGTAAATGTGCTCATCGTCATGCAACTCTATCTTGAAATGCAAATAAAATAATTTCTACAAATATTCATCGCACGGCCACTCAATAATAATTACTTCCCATATTTATATAGGAACCATTATAAGAACACAGGCACAGGAAACTTTTTGTTATTAATCAAACATTAATAATCAAAAGGACTGGACCCTTTTGGATCTAATTTCATATTATAGCTGAAAACAATAATGAGACTACTACACTGGGATCATATTTGCAATTAAATTACAACTGATTTTACATCATTTTCCTCTGCGCTTGAAGCTATACAAATAATGTAGGTGCCTATTTTAACAGGGGCTTTATTTCGTTTTGTGGCCCATTATACTCACGCTTAGGTAAGTACCTGTATAAAACAATATTGAACTAATCATCAATATTTCGCCTTGAGGGTTTTGAGAAACGTATTTTCAGTACAAAGCGCTATATTGGAAAACGAAGGTTATTTAGCGTATGATTTACTCGACAAAATTCTATTGCTAATGCAAAATACTAATCGAACATTGTCGACATTATTTCCGATGGTGCTAAATTTAAGTGATACGTTTTATTACAAACTTGTGCTCGCCTGATAATGTTGATAAAATCAAACTAATACTTGTTATTTTATAAATAACCGCATTGGCAACCAGTACTTAGATTCTAAGCCCAGACAACGAGCCAGTCTCCAGTCGACCAACAATTAAATATACAACAGCCTGGCCGGCGAAGAGGCGACAACTATCCAAGAAGAAAAGCAAGAAGAAACAAGGCAGTCTCGTTTTTTATCCGTTCTCGCCGTATACACGTCCAACCATTAATTTCCTTTTCATACTACAAGAATAATAAGTACGAGAGCAGCTAGCGAAATGTTGTTACAAACAAAGTGAGCCGTTCTTTTCACCGGTCAATCAGACTAAAAATAGCCCCGATAATATTTATTAGATATTAAAAACATGCTTTGGTTAACAGGAAAACAAATATATGTTTGTAAACAATTTGCAGCCAAGAAAAATACGAAACGATAAAAAGAATGAATAATAAATTTGATTCAATGCAAACATAAATTATACCCCCATCACAAAATTAGTTTAAATACATCAAATTAGTTCTAATATACAGAAAAATGGCGCCGCCATATACGTAATAATTTTTAACGCGATCATTTTAACTTCCATTTGAACAGATTAGGTGGCCTATTAATGTCTTCAGGCGTCCGAGAATATAGCCGGCATATGTTAGCAGCGACATCCGACTGGCAATTAGATACAGAGCAAACTAGGAAATAGATGGGAAATTGAGACATTTCGTAATGAATCGACTCGATAAATTACTTCCACGACTACGGTGTAATTACTTGTTGAATATGAAACGTAGTAAAAATTAAACACTCGCCAGCCATAAGCGAATTGAATAGAAAATATGGTAATGAATAGAGTCGGCAAATTGGTTTCTACTGTAATTTATTAGGTAATAAAGCGGGTGTAGAGTTAACATAACATCAAAAAATTTCCTTTTTTTCCTAAATCCCATTTTTTTTATTTTTTACATCCTTGTGTACTTCTATGTAATATTATTTCATTATCTATTATACTGTCGTTTCCATCAAATTCTAAGGAAATACGATTTTCCGGCAACTTCATAAATGACTTAGGTCTCTATTATAATCCCCTTTTCGTAAAATTTGTTCGCCGCCACCCGAATTATTTCATTACAAAAACAAATATTTGTTTTAAGCATTAATGTCGGCGAGGAAATTCATTAAAATTCTTGTCAATATTAAACTCTTCAGGAAATCTATTTGAGGATGTACTTGGAATTTGCGGGAAAAGTTTTCAAATTATTTTAATAGATTTGTGACGTTGTGATTTTAATCGAAGAACCTATAAATATTTAATATTATGTATCTTTATACGCAAATTTTTAAATTATTTTAATAGATTTGTGACGTTGTAATTTTAATCGAAGAACCTATAAATATTTAATATTATGTATCTACGCTAATTTTTGATTTAGTAAAACGGGGACATTGATATTTTTATTATACAATACACAAGGAAAATGTGTAGGTAATTTTTATGTTTCAAGATGATTCATTTTTTTATTGTTTCGCACGCTTAATTCAATTTCCCTAAAATATCCGGTCGATAAGTAGGTATACAAAAACAGCTAAGTGGATACGTAATAACTTTAGGTAATTGATCATGATCAGAATGATGATTCAAAACTAATTTTTTTCTATACCTATTCAAATAAGTCCATTAGCACAAAAGAAATTCCCTTCAAAAGGACTTCATTTAAAGTAAATTAAGCCTTCAAAAAATGCTAAATTAATATATCCACGAATGACAAAGCACGACATCCACCATCATTTTCGTTCAATTCTTTCCTAAGCCATCCTACAGGGTGGGAACGAACGGATTTAAAGCCTACTAATTAAAATTTTTAGATGAGCAATTTATTATACAAATTTACGATCCATCCAGATTTAATTTAATTATATAAATTACCTTTACGGCCTTGTTTTTACAACTAGTAATTCTTGAAATAGCAATTAATTTTTTTTCGAACTATTCTTATAGTTTTTAAAAATAGAATAAGTAAATAATTGCTGGATAATTGTCACGGTATAAATAAACAAGTAGCCTAAACTTTTCCGTGAAAATTTACACTTGTGTCGTTGCTAATAAATAATCCAAAAATTCGTGATCGATTTTGTTATAATATGCAATTGGAAGTCAGACGTTGCAATTATGTAACGTTTAATGCCAATTATTTATTTAATGTGAGAAATTGTCTAAAAATCCTAAAAACGTTTTGTATGTAACATTTAAAATCTTCAATTAATTTCAATTAAATAGTCTCACATTTGAGCACGTATAATAAAAGTTGTTCCATTAAAAATATAAAAATTACATGGTTATTAAATTAGAGGAACATTAAAGATCTGTGAGTGCAAAAATTAAATTTTGTGTTGTCGAAATATTGATGTAGAACATTTTTTGATAATTTATAGTAGTGGCTTATGGCAATAATGGCAAGTATTTTAAGGGAAAATTACTTATTTCACACTACATTGGCATAATTTGGCACACAGTAAATCGTTGTAATTTAAACCATAATGCAATGCCAGTTGAAGTTATGCTATATATTCCACATATTGTAGGAAAAGTCTCTTTCATACAGCCGAAACAACAATTTAATATTACGATTCAACTCATCATAAAGCAAAGGGATAATTAAATCAAATTCAACGATCCAGAACTATTAGAGATCAAACATAATCCGCACCGATAGAACCGTTCTCTAGTAAACATATCTACGACTTTTGATTCATTCATACTTTATGCACAACAATTCAAATATAAAATTCCCCCAACCGACGTCAATATTTCCCATTCACCCCTAAATACGCGCCTGCACGTAATATCTAATCGAAAACGCGAACTGTTTAATATCAAAATGAAAGCCAGTTAACCGTGAACAACAAAATATCGCGAAGCAATGACGTTTAATCAATAATTCCTGAAAGGGGCGAAACGTTCCCGTGTATTCCCGTTCCCCCATTCCCCCACTTCGTCGACTGCCATTGCTGTTCTGCCTATAGCTCCAAGTGAACTGCCGAAAACTCTCGATGAACGCTGGTTTTTCCGTCTACGGGTACGACGCTTTTCCCGCTACTCCCGGCCCCTTTTCGCTCCAACCAATGTTGCAGGCCATTCGACGATAATTAGGAAAATGTTTGCAGAAAGACGATTGAATTTGTCTCCCCGCTTTTAGTCTTTTTTTGGATATTTTTCTCAACGCCTTGGAATTCCGTTTAATCATTATATTGCTGTTTTTCAATACTGTGTAAATTGCACACAGAGAGGTATTTCTACATAGTTAAAGAAACCATTCTTGCTAGGATCTTCCAATGTTCCTCATGCATAAAATCTCTTACTTATAACTACATTTTAATAACCGTATTGGGATTTGTGGTGACATACCTGGGATTGCTGGTGCCTCATCTGGTCGTGCAGCTGCTGAGCCAAGCTGTGCGGGGGCAAATAGGGGGGATGGTGCAGGGTCATGCCGGCCTGCGGATGCGGCAGCTGGTTGGGCATGTAGACGAACTGCTGCTCGTGTCCAAGGGGTTTGTTCTGGCCGCCCATGTCGTACAAAGGGGGCATCGCGGCCGCCGCGGCGCTGCCGATGTAGGATATGCTGTTGGGCGATGTGGCCACTTTGTTGGTGCTGTTCACGGCGGGGTATTTCCACTTTTGGTCGTGGTTCTGGAAGAAATTGGGACTTATTGCGTGTGCATGACCATTACACCAATGAAAGGTATCTACTGAATGCAGCAAAAAAATGTTTTTTAGTTGAAAAAATTGAAGGACAAGGTAATAACTGTCTATAACAATTATCTTATACTAGCTAATGTTAGGTTGTTTTGTAAGTAGATTACCTAGCAATTTTTTTGAAGGTTTTTTGATGAATATTCAGTTTGTCGAGGATTTTTTCTTTATTGTTACAGCTTTTTCGTTTTTAGGGTGGTTTGTTAAGGTTTTAAAAAGTTATATAATTCTTTATTTTTAAACCTTGATCACTCACCTTAAGATAACATCAAAAAACTACCATAATATCAACAGAAAATCATCAAAATTTATAAATAAACGAGTGTTTACTTCTACGATATAAGACTCAGGATTACAATAAAAAATTTAAAAGCAGTTAATTAAATAATATGAATTCATTGTGCATTACTCAATTTGTCTCAATGTAATCATTTAAACCCAAAAATTGATCCTATTTTACACAGATTCCCTGTCACCCAAAACACCTATTCTATCCCGCCATTACATATTCATCAATATTTGATCAACGTACGTCGATGATTCCCTCGTCGCCGGCCCATCTTTGTTGCTTCGGCCCAAAGGGAGGAAATTCCGGATCAGGTCCCCTTTGATATATGTAACCGACAGCAGCATCATCTTGCGTACGATGCGGACCCCTATCCATCTCGGCTTTAATTATGGCATCTCCCTCTCCACCGCCCAGCCACTTCATTGGTATCACTAAAACAACAACAAAAAAGCAGAAGCTATTAACATCAATATATTCATCGAAAGTAAATTATGGTCATTACTAAAACATTGTTAGCATCGAAGAAAATTACAGATGCTGATTGATTCAGCATAGGTGTCAAAAATGAGCCTTATTAATGATCTATCAGGAAGTATTTCTATTTGTACCAAGAAAAGCCCGAGGAAGAATTGTACACAAATATCATTAGAAAGCTATTTTGCCTATAACACTTTGTAAGAATAAAAAATAGTATAACAAGTACTTTTTTCGAAAAATAATTTCAAGAATATTTAACAAGTAAACATTCTTAGATATGCCTTCGTCTTGGAGACATATCCCTCGGAACGATTAAATAAGTAATTTCGAATCGAATTGAAGAACATAAACATAATTGTATGATCAGACCTTGTTGTTAAAGCTTAATGAAAACTGTATTTGTTATAATTATCTATTTTTAACGTCGAGATAAAATAGAAAAACCAATTTAACGAACCAGGTGTGTTATCATGCTGCGGAGTTTGTTGTGTCTATGGGACTGATAACACTTGCCAATAATGTCAACCTAAGCATTGTTCGGTCGCAAACTGAATAAGCTTTAATCGAAATCATTTTGGAGTGTATAAATAGAAAAATTTTCATAATTCACCAGCAACTTGTGCAACCGAAACGTATTAGGTGTTAGCGGATGAGTTGTTGTATTTCATCAATAAAAGTATGAGCGGTTTAGGAACGAGCCAAGAAAAACTATCTAGAAATAGAATTTCATTTCATCTGAATCAATAAAATCGTAAATAATTTAGCAGGAGAGCATTAGAAAAACATCACCATCTGTCAAATTGATTGTATTGTTGATAGGGGTACTTTAATGGGAATGGAAGTAAATTGCAGGAAAATTTCAACGAGAATAAAATAAGACTACTGTTTACGAAGTACCCAATGTGGCATTAATTTGATTATACCCGGTACCAAACAAAATAATGGCGTTTTTGACAAGTAATCATAACACCGAGAATATCGGCAATATTTCTGATGCCAGCTGCACTAACAATGTCCAGAACAACAAGCGACCTACCTATTGCTGGTCGGTAAGCTGTCCAAGCATCAAGGAATTGTATTTATTCAAATATTCTGCGAACTTCACTTCGGCGTCGGCTTTGTTAGGATTATTTCCACTGTACACAAACACTAGGAGAAATCACAATTTGTACACTATTTAATCAATTCACAACACAAAATATTATCACTAACTATACAATGAACTATTTACAATTTACAATAAATACAAGATTCGCGATTTACGCCATTTATACAGGATGAATTTTAGAGATTTAAAAATGACAGCAAAATACGAGCTCACTAGCCATTTTGATTAGGTGCGCGCGCAGTATGAAACTGCTGTTTTTTGACAAGACGTTACGCAACACAAAATACAGGAAAATCAGTCTTACTTCTAATAGGTAGGCAACACAATTTACACCAAATATTTACACTTTAGTGTTTCGAGCCAATATTCAAATTTTCTGATTAAATACAAACCTCTTTATTTAAATTTTTTAAAATTCAATTATTGCTTCAACGGATTTTTAAAAAACTTTTTTATTACTCTTAAGAAAGTTCCAAATGCATTTTTAAGTTTCTCCTATTGATTTTTAGATTTTTTTAGGGGTATTTTTATTTTAAGAATATTTTAGAAAATTTGTACGTAATATGATGGTCTGTCGGTGCAACAAAGACAACTTCTATTATACTCATATAAAGGAAAAAGAAAGAGTGATATTGTGGGTTTGCAACTTTCTCACTCCAACTACTGCTTTTTAATAATAAGTCTTTGTTCAACGTATAATTTAGGCTGAAAATGTGTAACTAAAAAAATCTACACATTAAATAAGTGATAGTCACATTATAATAGCTTTATTATAAGTAGCAATCAATTTAAATACACAACAGTATAGATAAATATAAGTTTTCATGGATCAACCTTGCGAATCCACTAAATTCCCATCAATAAAAACTATGTCATTGACAGATACCGGCTAATTACTAAATGGATTCGAATGAATGATAGGAGATAGGAGGTCGATTTTGTAATGTATTGTAATGAGCAATTTCCTTATAATCGTAAAAAATAAAATAATGTCTTATACGCACATTCTCTAGGGCTCATTGAGAGTTCATTGCGCCCGGGTAATTAAATTTCCTTACCTAATGTTGTACCTAATAGGTAAACGTATAAATTCCAACCCAGGTTTGAGTTGCAAGTTTTCCATAACTTCCAGCAGGAATGCTGGTTGTTATGTAAATAGGTACGCAGAAAACGGATGCTTCGCCTTCGTAATTCGAGTTGGGGATATACACGTTTATGCAAAGAAACTTTTATTCCCTACATACTGCAAGAATTCATACTTAAAGTTTTCGCAAGATTACGCGAGCTTTCCAATTGCTATCGAAATGCCAGGAATATCCAGCCTAGATTTAGAAATCGATTAAATACATACAAGGGGATTTCTGGATAAAGTTAGCAGGTGTAAATATTTTGTAGAATTATCTACTAACTTATAAATATTATTTCGTAATTAGCCCATTTTTAAAATATTGTTGTTCTTTAAAATTATAATTTATTCTTTTTCTTGCATTTATTGATGTTTTTTTAACAATTTTTTTATGATTTCAAATTTTTAATCAAGCTTTTATGATGTGATATTTTCATAGATTATTGTGTTTTCCATTCATCCAGAATTTTGAAAATACACATCAAAAACAATCCAAATTCATCCTTCCCACGTCCAATCCCTGCACATCTAATCTAATCCACCGCCACCCAACCACTCTTCGCACTTTATAATCCATCACCCAACTCAGTTTTCCAACGACTACGCGGGAGCACACACCGCAGTAGCGGCTCGTCGCGACATGACCAGGGTACCCCTTACCCGCGCGCTGTTCGCAAGCAGCCCCTCGTTCGCGACCCCCAATCCGCCCTATCCGCAGGCCTGTTGGGCGGTGTTGCGCTGGTGGGTGCTGTGGAGCCTGCTCTCGGGCTGCTCGAGTTTGCTGGTGCACCGCCGGTCCAGGAGCCACGGCTGGAACGAGGCCGCCTCTTGGGCTGGGTACGGGTTCCACACTTACCCTCATCCGGATAGCTCGCCCACGGCGCCCAGGGATGTGATGGTGGATGTTGTTAACGATTTGGGGCTCAAATTGTTAGCGGTAGGTAACTAAATTTGATACAATTTAACATAGGTATTATTTTTAAATTGTACTGTGGTAATTAGTTGTAAAGTAAATGGAACACTCGTTAGTTTCAGTACATGGTGGTTATATTTTATTTTGCAGGAAATTGGTAGAATCAGAAATTGTTGGATATTAATTGGGAAAATTAAGGAATTTATGAAATTTAGAAGAGTTAAAATTTTTGCCAGTATTGAGTTGTATTGGAAGTTTTGGACGGTTTTAGATACTTTTTTGAGATCTTGAATAATCATATTATTTTTAACTTGCAAAAGTTTTTTAAATGCGTTTTTCAGGATTTAATCATTTCAATTTTTTTTTAGATTATTTATTTAATGATTTGTTCTTTTTTTATAATAATTATAATTAGAATAATTAAGGGCATTAGAGTTTTTATAAATTCCAGTAATTAAGGAATGCTGTTTGAAAATAACGATAGAACTATCCCCCATAAATAACTTTTTATTCTGTATAGATGAAGCAGAATTTTAGTTTGCATAAATCCTTGATGTAACGTAACAGTACTTAGTGTAATTTGGTGGTATATCCAATTAAATTATTTCAATTAATTTGTTCTTGTTGAATTCATCCAACAGGAAATGAATACCACGATTTTTGCTGCTCATATGAATTAATATGGTTTTCGATTTTTGTAATTACCTACCTTTATACATCCATTTTATTAAGTGTGAAACTGGTTTATTAATGTTTAAATAGCAGAAAAACTAACCAAAACCCTTATATTTCCAAATTACTTTTTAAAAGTCTTGAGGCAATGTTGTTGTTAATTTTAAGAAATAAATGTGCAAGTTGCCTGCTATTTAGAGTGTCATAATACCATGTTAATTATGTTCCCATCTATGTCTTTTTTTATTAAAGACACCCAGAATTATTTCAAGAAGACCTCGTCAATAATTAGCAGGTGTAATAAAACGGAAGAATGACGCAAAGATTTCTTATTTTTATTTGTTTTTGATGCTACAAGCTGAATATAAAATAATTACTCATTGTATTTCAGGCGTTGTATCAGGGGCGCTGATAAATATTTGATATGAAGTTTAATTAAACCGAGGTTAACACCCTAGTTATCGATGTGTTTATTAAATTTTTAACCAATTTTATAAAATATAGTATATTGAATTTACTGTTTAAATTTCCGTAATTCATCATCATATCGTTGGGACATAACGAAATTAAGTGTGCCAAATACCGGAGAGTGCATAAAACGTAAAATTATATTGACAAAATAAATAACACTATGTATAAGTACATTAACCAGACGATATGGTTGTGATTATTCTTTTAATTTCATATGTGACCTAGACACTAAAAATGTAATGCTAAAATGTTATAAAAACAGTTATTGCATATCCTCTTTTCAAAAAAATATAATAAAATATAAAAATCTAATGAAGCTAAAACTACTTACTACTCATCACAACTAGAAAACTAAAGAGAACTCTGGAGAAAAATAAATGATAATAATGTGGGCTACATTTTGTCTGCATGTTAAGTGGATTTTTGAAATGCATTAAATAAAATATGTATTTAATTGATATGGAATGAATTATACCTGCCTACAATGTTTAGAAAATAATTCATTCAACAAAAAACTATGAGGCAATTTTTACAAAACACTTCCTCTTCGTATGTAAATTTATGGACCGAGTAAAAGTTTTTTTAATGACGATTAGTCAGACACGCAATTTCAAAAAAAAATAGCTTCGCCTAACGTGAGGTGTAGGTGTAAATCGGATAGACAGCACAATTTTATTGTGTTTCCATTGTGATCTAACACGTACAGGTGCAATCTTAACAAATTATCCGACACGGATTAGTAGGCTTTCAATTGTTGGGTTGAGAAAATTTTCAAATTGTTTCTCTTAAGCCAGCGTCCTAAAAAAAGTACCCATTTGACTATATCAATAATCGATTGTGAATACCTTCGGAAAATTTAATTCAATTTTCAGTTTGTTAACATTTACTTTTGAACTACTCCTTGTACTTCTTCAAGATAGGAAGAATACGAAAAACTCAACAAACAAAAAATTAAATTAGTTACGTTACCGTAAAATACACAAAGGAAATGAAGTCATAGAACTAAAAGTCATTTGCATATTTACTATTTTTCTCACGCGCAATATTCACCTGGTTAATTTCCTAAGGAAGAAGTTCGAACAAAGACGTACAAGATACAGAATCATTAATCAAAAAAGTTCCTAAAAAACTGCTAAATAATAGGTAATGATTATTAATAGGTAAGGGATAATTATTTTTCCAGATCCACAATGAGAACAACGAAGATAACATCGCCATATCGCCCTATGGGGCTCTAAGTATACTAGTAGCTCTTGGAGAAGGCCTCCAAGGAGACGCAGTCAGGGAATTACAGAGGGCTGTGCACATACCTAACGATATTTCCGTTATAAGAATCGGATTGAGAGACATTCATCGTCATCTCAAGGTGTTAATTCTTTTTTTTAATTCCAATTTATATTATAGTCCATTCATATTGGACAAATATAAGAAAAATATCCAGGAGTTTTGTGTTTTACACAATTATTCATTCGAGTATCAAGAAGATACTCCAATGAACCAAACTTCAAATCTCTGGACATTTTTTATACATACATTTGTTTCTTTAATTTCCAATTTTTTGGCCAACTTGAGTAGTACATTTCAATATTTTCAGAGTTATTTCATACCAACGGAAGGTTTTTTGGCAGGGCTGACTCTTAATCATGATAATGTAACTCTTCGACCGGAATACGAAGATGTACTGAGATTTTATGGATTCGATATCTTGTCTTTCAATAACGCGCTCTACCCGGATCCTCAAACCACTGACAAACCAATTTATTTCACCACAACTGAAAGCCAAAGTCAAGAAGTTACCAGTACCATGGTTACCACAACCGAGAAAAGCCCAGAAATGACCAGTACTATGGCTAGCACCACCACCGAGAAAAGCCCAGAAATGACCAGTACAATGGCAAGCACCACCACCGAGAAAAGCCCAGAAATGACCAGTACTATGGCAAGCACCACCACCGAGAAAAGCCCAGAAATGACCAGTACTATGGCTAGCACCACCACCGAGAAAAGCCCAGAAATTACCAGTACTATGGTTAGCACCACCACCGAGAAAAATCCAGAAATGACCAGTACTTTTCTTAGCACCACCACTGATAAAGAAATGACCAGTACAACAATCGTAGATGCTTCTACATTAGTACAAACTACCACTACTATACCGTCAACCAGTACCGAAACTAGTACTGTAGCATCCACTGCAATAACAACTCCAAGCACTAGCGAGAGTAGTACTACTAGTATTACAACCGAAATGACAACTATTAAAGAATCTACGATGACTTCAAATGGAACCATCTCAACTGAATCGGATACGACCACTAACGAAATAACTACTTTTTCATCTACCACAACAACAAATGATGCAAGTAGTGTGTCTCTACCAATTACCACAACTACTGAGCAAGTGACAATGACTACAACCGAGCCAATAGATACATTCAGCACGAGTACATTCACTGCAAGCGAAATAAATACACAAGAACCAAGCAGTACGAACGAATCACCATCAACTAGCGCCATTACAGAAGAAACAACTGTATTAGATGAAACTACAAAATTGATTCTCGCTAAAGATGACTCGGAAACTTCTACAACAGTTGCAACAGTTAACGAAAATGCCGATTCTACAACAACTACTGTGGGTTCTGGTCCTGAAAGTACAGTAACTACAGATATTCCAATGAGTGTTGCTGGAGAAGAAGAAACAGTGATGGATTCTACTGAACAAAACGTTGAAGAAACAGCAACAGAAATGCTGTTATTGTCTTCTACAAGCATGCTTGGATCAGAAACGCCAACTGAACTCTCTACTTTAACTAGTGAAAGTACAACGCTAGTGTCTTTTCCATATCCTGACGCTTCTGCTCCTCCCAATGCAGGTATTACTTCGGGAACGATGCAAGACAATGAAATTAATAATAAAGATGGTGTTGCCAAGAGGAATGCGTATTTAGAATCAAAAAATGGGCTCAACAGAACAGCCAGGTGAGTAAATTGCTTAACTATGAGTTTTTTCAAAGAAACTCTCTTTATTCCTAAATTTCCCGGATTAACAGAGCTTTAATTCCAGAAAATCCAGGTCACTCATCGACTACATCATAGCCAGGCATTACGACGGTGACCAAACCGCGAATCACTTGGCCTCCCTGAGCTACCAGGATAGCCCCCACCTGGAGCCTTACTTGCCGCAGACGAGGCCGGATTTCTTCGTTCAGGGGAGGTTCCCGGAGCGGAACGTGCACTACATGAAATACGACACGGTGTTGCCTTTCGCCTTCCTGTCGAATCTTCAAGCCTTCGCCCTGAGTTTCCCGCTGGACAGCGAGAAGTACTACTTGCTGCTGTTGCTCCCGCTGGACGAGGACGGTATTGATAAGTTGATCTGCGATTTGAGGTTGAACGGCAGTTTGAAGCGCATCGTGGAAGGGCTGAGGTACAGGCACGTGGTCGCTGCGATTCCCAATTTCATGCTGAAGGGTTATGTTAATTTAACGCCTAGTCTGCAGAAGGTAAAGTTCTGCCATGTATTTTTAATCAACGGTTTCCCTATAAATGTTCTTTGTTTTTAGTTAGGCGTGAGGAAGGTGTTTGAGCCAGGTCAAGCGGACTTTTCACCGATGACAAAAATGAGAGAAATTTACATAACCAACATTGAACAAGCCATATCTGTAAACATAAGGAACTATGTAGACCCTGAAGCGTACGATACAAGAAGTAAGATTTTTGCAAACTTCATTTTCATATATTTTATAGCAGTTTTCGCGTAATTTCGATAAAAACTGGCACTGTATTATAGCAGTATGTACTGCTGCAACTAATTTTTAATCGTTGATAATCTACCTTTTCACCTTGGAATTTGTCGCGTGTTATTATTTTACCATTCTGTCCATGTGGTAAACAGCATTAACTATCGTTAGCTAATTCCTCAATTTTTAATTAAGTCTTTTGCAATTCGACAGGCTCACTTAGTTTCTTTTAAACGAGCTGCAATTGCAATTACCGTGGTCAAATGGTGAGACAATTAAATTATACCGTGCGTTTTGTAATGAATAGGTCATAGGGCATGACATGAAGATTGATTGTGACGAAATTGCAACAATGCTATGGAGAATAATTAAATCGTTGATAAATTTTCAAATTAAAACAAGATCTTTTTGTACAAACTAAGGCTATTATTTTTGGTATAGGGTAGGTTTTGAGGCTAGTAAAAAGTAAAATAAATTTGTATAATTTTTTTTTTGTTTCAGGACAATACACGGAATATAATCCAATAGAATTTCGAGCTGATCATCCATTTCTGTATTTTGTAATTGATGCGGAACTTCATGTTGCTTTAATGGCAGGAAAAATTGTCAATCCTCTTAACAGTAGAATTACATAAATTAAAGTATAATTTATTTTTATTTTTAACAGAAACCATTACTATCCTACTTTTGTCTTTCCCATTACATTCAATTTTTGGCGCTACTATACATATAGTCCCGATTAATAAGGAACACCCTATAGATAACAAATTAATTGTCAATCATTTTAATTAGTTCGTTACTTTAGTGATTAGAAATTTCAAAATTTTATTGTCTGTTTTGACGTTAATACATCTAAATTTAAAATGTTTTTTTCTGTCCACAAATTTTACAATGCTATCCATATTTTATAGAGCTATAGCCCGACTCCTGGGCAAAGACCCTTTAGAAGAAGATTACTATGGAGACCCTATAGCCTTCGAGTCGGGACCTTTCCTGGATTTTGGTATTTCCTGGGTGCATGTAAGCAGCGCCATTTACTTGCATACAAAGTTTCACATTTTTATTTCTAGACTTTCAAGAAATTTGTGATACCGAAGCCTGTAAGAACCCACGGAAGATGTCCTTTGAAACCCGGTTGTAGAACGTAATTTAAGCATGTACGTGATGAATAAAGTGGCAAAGTAATAGTTTTTTTAATTGACCTGCGTTTACAGATCGAAGGTTTTTGAGAAACCTTCAAATTATAATTTCACTCATAGATTTTAGTGAATATAACAAGGAGAGGATTCAAAAAATCAAAAACTAAGTCAGTTTCATAATTTATTTGACAGTCTGACTGAGCAAAACAGCAAATAAACGTTCAATTCAAAGGCAGAACAACCTTCCCTTAGTCAAAAAGCCCGAAGCCCATGTCATCGTCTTCCTCTTCAGACTCTTCCTTCTTCTCTTCTTTCTTGGCTGCAGCCGGAGCAGCAGCCGCTGGGGCAGCTGCAGCAGCGGGAGCGGCTGCGGCGGCGAATTTACTAGGATCCTAAAACATATTACTCATTAATATAAGCTAAATCATTAGCAATCATTCTACGCACTTTAATATATTCTTTGATGGTCTTGGCCTGTTCGAATTCAACGTCCGTAACAGCAGCGAGAGCCAGCAAGTTCTTGAAACCGTTGGCAATGCTGTGAGGAGCGGACGCGATGGTCGGGTAGCCGATTGACAAGCAAACGGCAGCCAAATTTTGAACTCCAGACAAGAAAGTGGCCTTCAAATCTTCAGGTTTGATGTCCAAAATAGCCGGTGCGAAAACGGTACCGGAATCGTAGACTTGTTCAACTTGAAGACCGTACGAGAACGGAGAAATGTTCAACATGTTGAGAAGAGTGGCTTCTGAAGCTCCGACTTTGTCTCCGGGTTTTAAGATGTGAACATCATTGATGATTTCAATAGTACCTATACAACAAATTATACAATTAATTAACTACAATTATAGGGCAATATTTTGCTTACCCTTTGAAATCTTGGTTGGGATACTCAAGGCCTGGAAGAAAGATGTTTTTTCAGGACCTAAGCCAGTGTTTTGTGCAGGAATGACAACGGGCAATGGAGCAATAGCACCGGCCCTGGCAGGAGCTTTGACCTTGTTTTCTAAAAGTTTGTCCCTGATTTCTACCAAATCGCCTCTGGTAAAAACGAAACCAACGTTGCCTTTGATGTGAGGCAAAACTTTTTCCAAGGAAGGATTGCGATCTAGATGACCTTTAATGGCTTTACGCATCATGGTATTTTTCCCCATAAGGACCACTGCGTTGCCTTGGAAACAAAGTAAATATAAATTAGATATTTAGTTTTAATTTTGGTTTTATATTAATAATTACCTCGCAATGAAATACGAATTTGCTGCATTTGCTTCGAGCCGACATTGTCAGCGCCTACTATGAAACACTTGGGGTAATCTTCCAGTAATTGCTGAAAAAATAGGTACTCTTTAAAAAAATATCCAAACAAGAAAATATTAAATATTTGTCGTTAATTTAGAAATCAGTAAAGTTTACAAACATGCGGCTTCCACATACTAGTGGGTTCAGCTATTTCTAGCTCTAGTATGATACGGAAGACATTCAGAATCTGCTAGCATCATGTTAATGGGGCAACAATAATACTCAAAAATAAAACAAAATACACTTACGATGAGTTTGGTGAAATAATTGGATTTCCAAGTTGCCTTGTCCTCCCTACCCATCTTGTGTTTAGGGACTCGTTAGTCGAATTTAAGAACTAAAAATAAAAACACGTTACCTCACATAACCCAACTTAATATTTTCTGGCAAATTTCAACATTTTTAGTAACTAAATTTTATAAATATGTTCATATTAATATTTTAACAATGCGGGTTTTGATTAAGACATTGTTATAATTTAAATTTATTTAAGGATTGTTAAAATATTTTAAAATAAATTTGTTGAACAACTTACCTCGGCGATAAACACAGGCGCAGTGACAGAATCACAGTATGACAGTTATGACGTAATTGGCGTTTGACTTACAGTGTCTCTGCTTCTTTTTTAGATTATATATGGCCTTTTACTATAGTCCTTTCAGCAACTATTTTTCTTCAAATCTCAGCTAACAGATTTTAAAATCAGATAAATAAGATAAATCTACCAATTATGAAATATTTAATCCATCATGATATTGTCGATTCAACAGAGATTTTAATTTTTTTATGAAGGGATAATTGTTCATTGAAACAAAGATCAATTTTCTAATTTTTTATTAGGCAATTTTAAGTTTTCTTAAAAAAGTTTTGTGACAATATCGGACAAACAAAATTTGCACTAAATACAACAATTGAAAAAGAAAAATATAACCAGCTCTATTACAAAAAATTAAAAAATAAAGCACTTCTACTTATCAGACTTTTCCTGCTTCCTACTTCTAGCAAAATGGCTCAACAGCTTATGCCCAGAGAAGAATGTGAATCCTCCTATCGGTACTAACCAAGCACAGGTGACAAACATATCCAATTTCAACCAAAACAACGTGAATAATCCCAAGATACCTCCAAAACCCAAGTGGAATGGCAACGAAAGAGCCGTGAAGTTTTCAAAGTTGATGCCGATTTTCGCCCACAAAATCAAAAGTATCAAGAAAGGACTCGCCGTCAGAGCGGTGAAGAACAAAGAAACAACTTCCGGAGGTCGCTTTTCGGCGGGACGGAACAAATGATTAATCTCCTGTTTAGGTCCTCTCGCTACCCTCGGGGTATCCTTACCCGCACTCGATCCCAAACTGACTTCGATTTTTCCAAGACTCCAACGAATGGGGTTCGTAATCAACGCGTCTCCCAACAACAATTCCATTTCGAAGTTGCCGCTTTCGGACAGCTCCTTCTCCAAATTAACCTCCACCAAGTACACCTTGGAGCTGTCTTGCTCGGCCACGAAGATGATCTCCTTGGCGCCGGAATGCAATCTCAAGAAAGCCTGATGAACGGGCCTGGAGAGCGAGAATTTGACAATCAAATTCTGACTGGAATCGGCTTGCAAAGCTTTGTCCAATTTGTTGCGGTAAGGGAGTTTGGTGAGTTTAGTGGCTGCGCTACCATCCGTGTCGCTCAAACCGATTTCCAAAGACTTGATAGTCAAAGAGCCTAGGGCTCTGACCACGAAATCTGCAGAGTTGGGACCAGCGCTGATGACTACTTTGTAAAGACCGGGGTCCAATTTCAACGGCAAGATATAATCGATGGAAGATTCTCCTTGTTTCAGAGCCTGATTGGAAACAACAACGCTGTTATCGGATAGTTTAGTGACTGATTCTACTTGAATCGGCTTGGGAGGCACTTTAAGCGGTATACCGAAGATGCTGGTGATTTGGAATACTAGATCACCCTTCTCCGGAGAAACCTGAGGGATTCCTTTGATCGAAACGCTTACTGGCGGGACAGTGGAGTGCACAAGAGCATTAGCAGCTTCCACTAAACCAAGTACACCTTTGGGAGTTTGTACGGTCTTCCTGGTCAACAGATAATTAGCGAATTTATCCGATTGTGAAGCAGTTAAAGGAGCGGAGCCCGGAGCTCTGAGCAATCCCGTCAGTAATAACGAAGTGGTCGTCAAACCGCCTTCCCATTGCAGCAATTTTCCATCTACTTCATCGGCTTGTACGATTATGTCTTCGACTCTGCTCGACACGAATTTACCAGCGTCTCCCAGGAGGTAACCGGCGTGTAAAGCGTGTCCTAGATTCAGCAGACTATCGTCCTCTTTTAGCTTGGCTTGAATAGTTTGGGCTATTTTCGAAGGGTTGGAAATTTGTTGACCTACGATAACCAGGATTTCCAGACCATAACGGATGTCCGGTATTGCTGCTTTGGGGTTTTCTATAGCCGATTGAATAGCCTGAAAAAAATGATCGAGTAAAGTTATAAAGGTAGGATTAAAATATACTATTAAATGTATTAAACATTTTTAAGTGTATAAATTAGTAAGTATTGATAAGATTGTTACTTCACTTATCACTTTTTAATATTTATTACTATCAAATATAATATTGCTGAGTGTTGATTTTCCAACCAATCAGCACACTAGATATTGATAAAATACACACCGTAAACTAATCAATATGGAATGAATTAATTATTCATATAATAATTACCTTAACAGCTTCAGTAGTGTGGATTTGGCCTCGACAGCCTAATAATTTCCAGGCACTGTAAACGTAGAAACTGTTCTCGATACTCTGGTATTTGAATTTGTTTTTGATGTTGTTGCAGTAGTCGGTGACTTGTTGGGGCTCGTAGGGAGAATTTAATATGGAGCGTGCTTTGGCTGCATAATAATATGGCGTTAAGTCCAATCCATCGAGATCCAGCGATTTTTGTAAAATTTGGATGAATTTGTTCCTATCAGCGGGGTTAATGTAACCTCCAATGCTACCATGAGTGGATTCGAATAAAGTGTAAATTGATAACGCTAAAAATGAAATTTTTTTGGAATTTGTAATAAAGGGAGGATAAATGTACGTACCTAGAATGCAAAATTTGACGAATTCCATTTTTTTGGTTAATATTTTACAATAAATTTCACCGGCTCATAACTTTTTGACACGTACGCCGTCAGCCATTCGCCTACCCAATCAAAATGTGTTTTGAATTTTACGAGTATTGACAGTATTGACACTGGCAGATGTCAGTCGTTGACAGAAATGACATAAAATCTTGAGTATGTGTTTTATGACATGTTCGGTATAAACCGGTTCGAGCCGGAAAAGCGCTAGTGACACGTATGAATAAAGGGCAAGGTCAGATACGTCATTAATTGTCACTTATCAATGCAAATTTTGAAAAAATCCGGATTTTCATAGAAATATGGAAATTCTGAAGAATGAAAGAAAAGAAAGTAATTCAAAATCTCTTAAAGAAAAACATGTAAGCAAAGGAGTTGAAAAGAAACCTCAAAATAATGAGGCCGAATATTTTGTGGAGCAAAATGATAAACCAAAAATGTTTCGAATTAATTGTGAAATAGACATTCTATCATTAGTTTTGTTTTCTTTAGGCGTTTTAACTCGAATGTACAATCTGGAGGAACCCAAAAATATAGTGTAAGTACCATATACTCCAAAATAAATACCTTCAACTAATAACTGTTGTTTTCAGTTTTGACGAATTACATTATGGAAAATACGTTTCTTTATATATGAAAAACACCTTTTTCTTCGACTCACACCCCCCTCTGGGCAAGCAGTTGATTGCCCTTGTGGCTTACATTGCGGGCTACGATGGTAAATACAAATTCGATAAAATAGGATCCCCTTACGATTCTTCTGTGCCTCTAGCAGCTCTAAGATTCGTTCCTGCGTTCTTTGGCAGCATTTTAATCCCAACCGTGTATCATTTGATGTTAGAAGCCGGATTGTCCCAATGGAGTTCTCTTCTAGCAGCACTGTTGTTTTTATTAGATAACGCCTTTTTAACTCAAAGTAGGTTCATTCTCATGGAATCCATGCTGATATTTTTCTCGTTATTCGGGCTTTTATCTATTTTAAAATTTCGAAAGTATTATAGCAACCCGTATTCGTTATTTTGGTTTCTTTGGTTATTCTCATCGTGCGTCTCGTTAACTTGCGCTGTAAGCATAAAGTACGTAGGAGTTTATACTTGTGCGTTGGCTGTTATTATTGTTTTGCAAGATTTTTGGAAGCTCTTGTCTTCAGATAAAATCTCAGATTCCGCTCTCTGCTTCAGATTTTTCATTCAAACACTCACAGCTCTAGCTGTAGCAATTTCTGTATACTTCGGAGTGTTCTATATACATTTAAACACCCTGTATAAAGCGGGCCCGCATGACAGCATTATGACGAGTGCGTTTCAAGCATCATTAGAAGGTGGCCTGGCCAGCATCACGAAAGGTCAACCGTTACTTGTAGCACACGGATCCCAAATAACTTTACGGTAAGTTATAATAATGAAATTTATTCCTCTTCAAATTCGATTAAAAAAATTGTTTCTAGCCATACGCATGGGAGAACGTGCTGGCTGCATTCCCACAACGCTGCTTATCCGATCAGATATCCGGACAAAAGAGGATCCAGTCACCAACAACAAGTCACTTGTTATTCGTTTAAAGACGTTAATAACTGGTGGATAGTGAAAAGGCCGGAGAAAAACGAATTAACTGTAGAACAACCTGTGGATGCTATAAAACATGGAGATGTAATACAACTTGTGCACGGTAAAATGTTTGTTTTTTTCAATTGTAATTTTTTAAATCGTGAATTTTCTATAGGAATAACTAGTCGTGCTTTAAACAGCCACGACGTGGCTGCTCCGATGTCCCCTCAGTGCCAGGAAGTTTCTTGTTATATCGATTACAACATCTCGATGCCTGCGCAGAATCTTTGGAGAGTTGAAATCATCAACAGGGATCAAAATGGTGATTAATTTGTAGAAATTTGTATTTCCTAAAATTCAATTTTTTTGATTCGTAGGTGATCTATGGCACACAATCCAATCTCAGATAAGATTCATTCATGTCGACTCGAATACAGCCTTAAAATACACGGGAAGGCAATTGCCAGATTGGGCGTTCCATCAACACGAAGTTGCAGCTGACAGAGTCATTGTTCAAGATGATACTGTGTGGAACGTTGAAGAACATAGGTACACTAAATGTGAGTAAATTGTAATTTGAGTGGATTGTGTAACTTGGAAATAATGGCATTACAGCTGGAGATCAGAAGGAGAGAGAAAGGGAAATGATAACGGCGGAAATGATACCGACTACTCCGACTAAATTGAGTTTCTGGCAAAAGTTCTTCGAATTGCATTACAAGATGATGTTCGCAAACACTGAAAGCGTCCAAAATCACATGTACAGTTCAGAACCACAGGAATGGCCGTTCATGTCCAGAGGTATAGCTTATTGGATATCTTCAGTGAGTAATGTAAGTATATTTGAACGTTTCAAAATAGAAATACTTATACTTGATTGTGTTTGTTTTTTAGGCACAAGTGCATCTTTTGGGCAATATGGTGATATGGTATACAGGCACCTTGGGATTTTTTACATATATAATTTTATTGATTATATACCTCCTGCGGCGCCGACGTCAGTGTTACGATTTACAACCGTTTGTTTGGTCGCAATTCCAAAAAACTGGCGAAATATTTTTAACGGGATATTTGATTCATTATTTACCATATTTTTTTGTCGACAGAACTCTCTTTTTACACAATTACCTTCCAGCATACGCTTTTAAAATTCTTCTATTGGTAGCTACTTTGGAGCACATTTATACAGCTATAAGTAGCTATATGTTTAATTACAGATATTTAAGAATGCTCTTTCTTGTACTGATTATTTGTTGGTTAGGCTATGTGGCGTTTGTATTCAAAACGTTCCTTGTACTCAGTTACGGAACGACTGACTTGACTACAGATGATATTATTAATTTAAGATGGAAAGAGACTTGGGACTTTATTGTTCACAAGAATTAAGAGGGAATCTCAATTTAATCGAAATATTTATATTAAATAAATTCTATTTATATGTGTTAATATTTTAAAGTTTTCGAATATTTTTATATTTTTTTATTTTTATAATAAATATAAGTGAAATGTGGTGATTTATTAAAAAAACAAATTCTGTACTTTCCTTATTTTAAAAGACAATTTATAGACAAAAAGAAAGCCAATTACATATTATTAATTTAATTTTACAAAACCTGTGACAAAAATTATATTGAACTTAAAAAGCGGCAACGTCCATTCTTTCAGCTTCAATTGGAGTGACAGAAACTTCCTCTACATCAACCACTTTAGTGGACAAAACAGCCGTAGCACCCCTGGGAAATTTATAAGATCCTTGTCTTACGCCTTTCTTGTTAGCTTCATCGTAAGTCCTTCTGTAATCTACTACTCCTTTCCGTATGATACATACATCAACGTTGGAACCAGATCCTAAATCGTTAAAGATACCAGCAGCTATAGCGTTTCTAACGAGCTGAATGCCCTCTTCTTCTCCCATCTCCGGCTTCCAACCTAATTCAAACACTGATATAGCAGCTAATGAACCGGATCCCATTGTAGCGTAAGGCAAATCCACACTAGAACCGTGAGGATAGATCATGTGTAAATGGGGCCCTTCGATGTCTACGCCTCCAAGGATCAGCGCAGCTCCAATGTAACCTTGGTAACTGAATAAATATTGCTTCAGGAGCTGGTTAGCTGTTGCTACGCGAGCTTCTCTATTCGTGTAGAGCTTGTGCAATTCGAGTTGCGCTGCTACCATTTGAGTGGTCATTTCGGTGTCTGCGGCAGTTCCTGCACCACAACAACTAGGAAAGAATATTCAATGTTACTTTTATAATGTAATTTAGGCTGTATTGATGAAATTTGTGCTTAAAATGTTGTGTACTTACTACATGTTTGGTGCCAAAAAGTGGATTTTTTCGCAGTTTTTATCGGCCACTGTGGTATCTTCTGTAGCTCGAGTATCAGCACCAAGTATCACACCATCTTTGTAAACTATTCCTACGATTGTAGTACCTGTCTTTATGGCCTTGGGAGTGGTAAATCCCTTGCTTTCCAGTAAGGCATTTCTAAAAGTTTACATTTTTTAAGGTTAGTAAGTCGGTGACAGTGCAAATTTATATTCACATCAAAGTATGCCTACCTTTTGCAGTTTTCGAACGAAAATCCTGGCTCTTGTTTTTCCGGACACAAAACGTAGCTCATTTTTGTAATGTTATTAAATTTCCGATGAAATTGAAAATGTATCAGCAAAAATATACAAGTTCACAAACTTTTTTCACAAATCTGTCACTGTCAATGTCAAAGTCTTCTTCTTAAGGCATTTTCGATTTGTCGCAAAATATATTCGGAACTACACTGGTGCACTCTTTGTACACTGATGTACACTGTAACGGAAATTAGAGAAACGTCAATCGGAAAAACGACACGACAACGACAACTTGAAGTGAACTTCCTTTTGAATGGCGGACGTAAGGTTCGCTTGATGTGTGCGGTGAATTTATAAATAATTTAGGAATTAAGAGAAAATGGTAAGTAAATTTACTATTACAGAAGCAAATTAAATACTGGTGTATATTCTACTTCAAATAAAACTATAACCGACGATGAGCGTTAGTTGAAATTAATTTGGAAAGTTACCACCACGTGTGTTAGTAAACTTCAATATTTATACCATCATGGGGATCGGTCTTGATTTATAAACCATTCTTTTATAACTGCTTTTCAGTCTTTATCCACTGCTCGCCCTTTAGTGAGCGTTTACAATGAGAAATCGGAAGAAGTAAAAGGCAACGGGGTAGCTCTACCCGCTGTCTTTAAGGCCCCAATTAGACCAGATGTCGTCAATTTCGTTCATCAGCAGGTCTCAATGAACCATCGCCAGCCTTACAGCGTTAGTGACAAAGCTGGTACGTAAAAGTTTTCACAAAATTTCATCTCTGGTTCATTTTTATACATCTATTGTTTCTAAACTAAATACTTTATTTATTTTTATCAGTTCAATCTTATTGTAAAACTGTAGGTGAGGTTTTTGTGCCTCTTTTCCTCAGGTGCACAGGCAAATAGATAAACTAATCTCGGCCATGTTATTGAACTTTGTAATACTATATTTAATTCAATAAGCCAATTTGAGTTCTAATTTAGCTCCGTTTGTCTTCCAGGTCACCAGACCTCCGCCGAGTCGTGGGGAACAGGTCGCGCCGTGGCCCGTATACCTCGTGTTCGGGGTGGCGGTACCCACCGATCGGGCCAGGGAGCCTTCGGTAACATGTGTCGCGGCGGTCGCATGTTCGCGCCCACCAAGCCGTGGCGCCGCTGGCACAGACGCGTCAACATCAACCAGCGTCGCTACGCCCTGGCGTCGGCCGTGGCCGCCAGCGGCGTGCCCGCTCTGGTCATGAGCAAGGGGCACGTGGTCGATCAGATTCCCGAGCTGCCGTTGGTCGTCAGCGATAAGGTGCAGGAGATGCACAAGACCAAGGAGGCCGTGCAGTTTCTGAGGAGGATCAAGGCTTGGGCTGACATCCAGAAGGTTGGTAATTGTGATGGTTGTTTTCGATTAAATGTTGTTTATGATGATTTGCTTTTGGTCCGTGTTTCTGAGATACTTTGATTTTACTTTCAAAAGCTCTGATGTTTTATATGAGCCAAACAACTTTGTGTAATTCTTATGCTGATGATTAATAGTGTATGTTGTTTAATAGGTTTACAAGAGCCAACGGTTCCGTGCCGGTAAAGGAAAAATGCGTAATAGGAGACGTATCCAACGTAAAGGACCACTCATCGTTTACTACAAAGATCAAGGTAAAATAATATTTGTAATGAAAATCTTTATTGCACATACAAATGTCCACATCCTCTTAGAATCAATTTCCCTGGGTGTTCCAAAAATGTGCTAAAATAATTGTTGTCTACAGGCGTTCCTTTCTGGCTACTATGTCAGAAAAGGGCAATGTTCAACGAACAAACTTAATATAATAAAATTCTTCGTATATCAACTTATAATTTGTTTGCAGATGGCTTTTTATAGAATATTCAATTGATTCTAGGTCTTCGTCAAGCTTTCCGTAACATCCCGGGCATTGACCTCATCAGTGTCCAAAAGTTGAACTTGTTGAAGCTCGCTCCTGGTGGTCACGTAGGTCGATTTGTCATCTGGACCGAATCGGCATTCCAACGTTTAGACAAATTATTCGGTACATGGAAAAACCCATCGACCGAAAAGAAGGGTTACAACTTACCTCAACCCAAGATGTCCAACACCGATTTGTCTAGGTTGTTGAAAGCTGACGAGATTAAAGCTGTTCTTAGGACTCCTCAGTACGTATTATTTAACTTTAGGTCTTTTTATGTAATACTCAATAATTACCATGATGATAAAACAATTATTTAGACATTCACAGAGCATTGGGTTCTGAATAACTATGATTAGTAAATTAATCTGAAGTAATTAAGTTGTGTGATTGCATGTATTATTCTTTGGTCACTTGTGAATAACTAGTATTTTTTTTCTTTACAGGAAGAAGGTGGTACGTCGTGTTCGTCGTCTTAATCCTTTGACCAACACTAAAGCTATGCTGAAATTGAACCCGTATGCTGCTGTACTCAAGAGAGAAGCAATCTTGAAGAACCAAAAAAGGCAGTTGCAAAGAGACGAAGCTTTGGCTAAGAAACGAGGAGTAAGTGAAAATCTCAATTGTACTTATTTAAAAAAAATAATGGTATATGTTTATGATGAATTTATTGGTCCGTGTTTATGATATTATGGTGATTTTATCCATCCAATACTGACAGCATTAATAATAGCTAAATTAAATCATGGTTAACTTAATTTCGTTACTTAAACATTTTTGTTGTTTTCAGATCACCCTGACCCCTGACAACGCTGTAATCAGGACCAGGAAATTGCAGGAAAGAAGGAGAGCTCAAATTTTGAAAGATAAGAAATCAAAACCCAAGAAGGCCGCTAAAGCGCCGGCCAAGAAGCCTGCTGGAAAGAAATAATCAGTTTGCTGCGGTTCTTTGTGTATTCATTAATTTTTACGCATTTCAACTGTGGTATTCTGAATTGTTAAAAAATAAAATTATAAAAATAGTTTTCTTTTTTTTTGTACTAAAATAAAAACGTATTTATGGGATTGAAGTATTTCTTCCACATTAGAAATAAAGAAACAAATAAAAATAAATAAAAACTTTATTCGAATTAAAGCTAGGGTGTATGGTTTAACACATTGTGGTCTTCGACTTTCTTTTTAATGCCTGTGAGGTTATCGCTAATTTCATTGGTTAATTTCTCAACTTCCTTGACTAAATTTTTCAAAGATTCTTGCACACTTTCTAAATTATTTGATCCTGTTAGAAATTCTTCCATTTTCGAAAGTTTATACTCGACTGGAGGTTTCTCATCTAAACAATAATATAACATGTTCCGTTGCTCGTCGTGCGGCCACACTGCCTCTATGTCTTCTTTAATTTCATCAGTGGTTAAAGACAACGTCCTTTTCTGTGGTACATTGCTTTTTTTAAACATTTTTTGGTTTCAAATTTATTCTTGAAATAATCTAACCTACAAAATGATGATGTCATGCTAATCTGTCACTGTTCCAGCAGTGAAATGACATATGACGTTGACTTCGGTTGTTTCTTTCTCACTTACTACACTTCAGGCTGAAATAAAAAAGAAAAGAACATTTTGGTTGACAACAATGACAAGTCATTGCTGCGTTCCGTGTTAAGAGAAGAGGTCATTTGTTTATTTATTGTTGATTTTTTACTTTTTTCTTTATATCATTCAAATCAATGTCATCTATTCCTTTTATCTACTAATCGCATGCAAAATTACCTTATATTCTTATTGTTACAACTTTCAACAAACTGAAAGTATTCTTGAACAACTCATACGTGATTTGTCTGTGCTTCCATATTCATTTGAATTAATTTTTAAGGTTAAGTGAGTGCAATTAGTTCTAATTTGATAAGATAACAATTTATTATCTGTGCTTCCAGTATAAATACTTTATGAATCTGTAATACAAATACTCCAGCCAGTCGAGCCGTTTAAAGACCAAATATTTCATATTGTAGAATAAGGATGACACCAAAATGTACCACAAATCTACTTCAGAAATTGCGGAGTTATATGAAGAACACCACATACGTAAAAGAGCCAATTCACGCCTACATTGTACCGTCGAGCGACGCTCACAACAGTGAGTACCTGGCCGAATGCGACAAGTTCAGGGATTTCATTTCTGGATTTACCGGATCGGCCGGAACGGCTATCATAACTGAGAATGAAGCCCTCCTGTACACAGACGGCAGATATTATTTACAAGCGAGTCAACAACTGGATTCAAATTGGACTCTTGCTAAAGAGGGACAACCCACCACTCCAGCTCAAGGTCAGTATACCTGTACAATTAGAATTGTTAGAAAAAGTTAACAATTTGATTTGGGTGAATTAGTTGGTAACAATTATTATAAATAGAAATTTTGATCCAATCTTTTATATTACGAGCATCTGTTTTATTGCTTATCTTATCATAAAATATGTTAAATATTCCATTAATTACCATAACTTTTTTTAATATTACCTATCGCTGTATGCCTCCCATTTTATTTGAATATTTTCTAATTATTTTCCTCTCTACAGGCGATTGGCTTTCAAAGACACTCCCGAAGGGCTCCAGAATCGGCGTGGACCCCAAAGTATACTCGTTCGATAAATTCAAATCTTTACACAGCAAGCTAGAAGCAACCGGCCACCAATTGGTTCCTGTCAGTACCAATCTGATAGAACTTCTATGGACTGACAGGCCGGCTAGACCGACAAACCCAGTGAAGCCATTGGGCTTGAAATACACCGGTACTACTGTAGACAATAAACTAAAGTCGTTAAATGATGCAATGAAGGAAAAGAACGCCGAGTACTTGGTACTCTCGGCTCTGGACGAAATAGCGTATTTCTTAAACCTCAGAGGATCAGATATTGAATTTAATCCGGTATTTTTTTCCTACGTTCTGATTGGCAATAACTCTTTCACTGTATTCATCAACGACAAGCAAGTTTCCAAGGACGTTTTGAACCATTTAAGTACCCAAGTCACTGGCAATTACAAAATTGAACCGTACGAACATGTTTACAAGAAATTAGAGGAGTTAGGGCGGCAAATTAACGGGTGAGTTTTCGTTAAAATGCATTAAAAAGTCAACTTGATAATCGGCTTGTTTGTAGAAACGTCTGGTTCTCCGAGCAATCCAGCCAAGCTCTTGTAGACCTGATACCGATAAACCATCGCATTACTACCGATGTCACTCCCATAGCCATAATGAAAGCAATAAAAAACTCTGTTGAAATAAAAGGCATGCGTAACTGCCACATTCGAGACGCGGCGGCACTGTGCTGCTATTTTTCGTGGTTGGAACACAATGTTAACAAACAAAAAATCACTGAAATATCGGGCGCTGAGAAGCTGGAGGAATTCCGGAAACAACAAGAGGACTTTGTAGGGCCCAGTTTCGATACTATAAGTTCAGTCGGCCCCCACGGTGCTATAATTCACTACAAACCGACTAAAGAAACTGACGTTCAAATTACCAGCGATCAGTTGTACCTTTGTGACTCCGGTGGCCAGTACTTAGACGGTACTACTGACGTAACGAGAACCCTTCATTTTGGCAATCCCACCCACGAAGAAAAGGAATGCTACACCCGCGTATTGAAGGGACAACTTAAGCTAGGAAGCAGAATATTCCCACTAAAAATTAAGGGTTAGCACAACTAAATTCACACCCTCGTACTCTTAATATAACTCTACTTTCTTCTAGGTAACTGCTTAGATTCGTTCGCTAGAGAGTACCTTTGGCAAGTCGGTCTGGATTACGCCCACGGTACAGGCCACGGTATTGGCTCCTATCTTAATGTCCACGAAGGACCTATGGGAATATCCTGGAGGCCTATAGACACAGACCCTGGCTTACAGGTTGGCATGTTTGTCTCCAACGAGCCTGGTTACTACCAAGATGGAGACTTCGGGTTGAGGATCGAGGATATTGTGGAAATAGTGGAAGCTAATCCGCCTCATAATTTCGCCAATAGAGGCTATTTGACGTTTGAAACGATCACTTTAGTACCGAAAATTAATAAGTTGATTTTGGTGGATATGCTGACCGATGAGGAAATCAAACAGCTGAATGATTATCATCAAAAGTGCGTGGAGGTTGTTGGGCCTTTGTTGGAGCAACAAGGCCAAATGCAGGCAAGGGAATGGTTAATTAGGGAAACGCGTCCTATATCCAGAAAAAGTTAAACATGATACATTTTTGTGATATATTGTTTAATATCTTTTGAATAAATGCATTTAATTTATAGTTTGCTTTATATTTTTTAGTTGTTTACCATCATATTTAATCAAATAAAAGAAAAAAGTAGTACGTTTCATATTTTTGAAGTAGCTGTAAAAGTATATGTACAAATATCAAAGGCAGCTTCTGGCTGTAAAGGTCAATCTGATGAGGCCAAGTGATTAGCTAAAAGAAAAGAAGAACCAATTAACCTATATGTTTTGGATCCATTTCCATGTTGTGTGCATGTTTTTGAAATTTTCCCCATTTTATTCAGTATTTTCCAGTTAATATGGGAGAAATTGAAGAAGACAATTTCCCACGTGGAGGAACCAGACCACATCCATCATTAAAGCGACCTAACAAAGAAGATAATGTAAGTTTCAACCATATTTAGTTTACATTAATTGATTTTACAATTTTTATTACTAATTTTTTATTTCAAATTATGAAACTAACTGTTAATTTTTTAGCTATTCGCTCAAACTGCTAAGCCTAAGCCCAAAAAGCAAAAGAAAGAGAAGAAAAGTGCCGAAGGTACTCTTAACGAAGATGCTTTCCATTCATCTTTAAAAATACAGGGAACTTTATCCTACAACGTAATATATCCCAAATAATAATTACCCAAACTTAACTAATCTTAATAATTTACAGAGCCTTAGATCAGATATGCTAATTTTGGGATGCATTCGGCATATCACGAATTTCTCGTTAGAAATCGAACTACCCGGCTTAACATTCGGCCACGTAAATATAACGAATATATCAGATAGCTTTACAAAGTATTTGAATCACAAACTTGAACAAGAAGATGAAGATGTAAGTATTGTTTATTTAAAGAAAACTTAATTTAACACAATTTATTTCTTATAGAATGATACTTTCCTTACAAAAATGTTCACTGTGGGCCAATACGTTTTGACCAAAGTCTTAAATATTGAAAACCGAGATAAAGGTATGCACGTAGAATGCACCTTAAACCCTCGAGAAATTTACAGCGATAAATTGCATAATTCGTTCGAAAAAGGAATGCTTATCTGGGCCTCAGTTCAGTCCGAATTGGAACATGGATACGAATTGAGTGTTGGAATAAAAAATTGCAGGATATTTTTACCCTTTAATAACACCGATGAAGCGAGGAAATTATGTAAGACATTCTTTAAATTTACACTAAAATTTTACTAATCTAATTTGAACCATATCTAGTCACAGGTGAACTATTGTGGTGCATAATACATAAAAGCGAGATTTCAAATGCAGCAAGTACTCTTCGAGTCGGCAACAAAACACAACACTTAAAAAACGCTAAAACAGAGGAAATCAATGACTTATATAAGTTAATACCTGGAATGCAAGTTGAAGTAGTAGTTGATAAGGTACATTCGCTTTAATCAAATTAGTTAATAGATTAATTAAAATATTGTTCTTAGATTACCGCAAGCGGTTTACAATGCAAGTTTCTCGACGATTTCTTCGGTTACATTGATGAGGGCTTCCTGTTGAAAGATTTAAGCAAATATAAGGAAGGAAACATTTTAAAAGCTCATGTATTATACGTCGATCATGCGGTCAAAATCACATATTTGACCACCTTTGACATAGATGTTATTCAGATACCGGAATATAATGTAGGAGAAGTTGTTAAAGCAGAGGTAATAAATCACTTATTCCGTTATTCACTTAATCTTCATATTAATGCTTGTTTTAGGTCGTTTCCAAAGCACCCAACGGTGTATACTTTAAACTTCCATCGAAATCTCTTTGCGTTGTAACGAATAGGAGGCTCATCAATTCGTTACCGAAGAAGTACGCCAATATGGACATTTCGGAAACCATTCGATTGAAATTCGCTCCAAACACTCGACATCAATGCCGAATATTGGACTATAACAGGTTGTCAAAATTATACATCGGAACAGTAGAACAAACTGTTCTTAAGGAAAGTGTTTTCAAACCTAACGATCTTGCTATTGGAGAATTAGTAAACGGAACGATCAAGGATATTAAGCAAGAAGGCTTGATAATATCTACTGGACAAGTGACAGGCTTCGTGTCCAATTTGTACATGTCGAATGTTACATACAGCGATGCAATCAAGAAGAAATTCAGAGAAGGACAAAAAATCAAAGCTAGGTAAATTTACTTTACATATTTGCTTTGTGTTCTATCATAATTATGTTTCCACTTGTAGGGTATTGAATATTAAAGATGATAATATTCTTTTTACACTGAAAACTGGCCAAGTAGATTCTGATGTTTGCCTAACTGACTTAAGCCAAGCTAAAAAAGGAGAAAGTTACCCCGGCGTTGTCGTTCAAACTAAACCCGCAGGAGCTTTGATAGTTTTCTACGGAAACGCCAAAGGTTGGCTTAGCAAAAAATTCCTTAACGCAGAAGAAGATGCTAAACCTGACCCTAGATTGTTGTTTTACATAGGCCAAGTTGTAAGTTATAATAGCTGTTTAGTTTATCCATTTACTCAAATGCGACTACAATTTCAGATCAATCCCTGGATACTAGGTGTGAAAAATGACAAAGCCATTCTTTCGTTGAGCAAGCCTAGGGGTCGCAAGGAGCTTGATGACATACCTGTCGGTCGAAAAGTTAGCGGTGTGATCAGTGGATTAAAGAAAGATAGGATATACGTTAAGTCGAAAGAGGGACAATTGATTGGATCTGTACATGCTAATCATCTTTGCAGTACCGTATCACTGTGCTCGACTTTGTTAAGTAAGTTATTTCATTGGCTTGTTGTGTTGATAATTAAAAGAAATGTTGGTGTTTCAGAAACTTATAAGATTGGAGACAAGATGGATAATTTATTGTGCATAAGTAAAGCTGAAGGTCGAAATTGGTTGTCGTTAAGAGAGGCTTCGGCTCTTAAGAGATATCCGCATATAAGGTTGCAAAAATACAGTACTTTAAAGCCTGGGTTTATAGTTAGATGTTCATATTTATCAACTTGTAATTCTGGTATATACGTAATGCCTTTAATATTGGATTATTCGGAAAAAATATTAATTAAAAAACAGGTAAGATTATCGAAATACATGAAGAAATTCATCATGTATAATAAATAATTTTGTAGGATATTCTTACGAGTGGTAAAACGTTGCCTTCATTTGCTCCACATCAAAGTATAGTTACAAAAATTGTTGAAATTACGCAAAAGCCGCAGCAAATTCGTTTATCAGCTAAATTAAATGATGTATATAATAGCAACGTGGATGTAAGTTTTCTTTTATGTAATGGAAACTCTTTATAAAATGTATGATTTTTCTAGGACACCGTTAAATATTTCAAAGAATATTTGAGCAGTATGCAATACATTCGAGATTTCGGAATGGAGAACAATTGGGATATTTGCGCTTATAAACCGGGAGAAAGAATAGTTTGTAAAGTTGAAAAATTAGGAGAAAAAGGGGGTTGTCTTGTCAAACTACCAAATGGAGTTAACGGATTAGTAGCACCCCGACTTTGTCCAGGTAATATAGAATAATTAGTTACATATTAGTTACATTAATCTTGGTTGAGTTTGTCGATGATTTTATTTTGCATTTTATAGACAAACTTAAAGAAGGCGAGAATGTTACGGGTGTCTTTTTATCGCAAAATTTCGCCAAAAACTATGCAGAAGTATGTCTGAAACCCGATATATACCAAAAAATAAATCGCATTCAAGGTACAGTAACAATTAAATTATAATTATATATATTCGGGTATATTATTCTTTTCTTTTTGTAGATGGCATGATACCATCTTCGAATGTTGCGTCTTGTATCGCTGAAAATTTACTCATTGGAAATGATTCAATACTGGCTCTTTTAAAACAAAAAGATGGCAACAGACAACTCGTTTACATGCCCACGAATCTTCATGAAAACGATTTTGAAGGCTGCTCGAAACATTACCAAGAGGACAAGCTCAAACTTCGCATTTGTGGGTAAGTAAAAGCACTCGAAAATCTTTTAAATAAATATTTATACATGCCTTTCTAGAAGTAATTTTACATGTTAATTTTTAGGAAAGCTGGTAAATGCGTAATTGGCATGAACAAGAAACTCTATGCCGCTTTGGAAGAGAACGAAAGCAAATTGGTGCAAATAGAAAAGCGTAGAATAGATAAAAAACGTATGAAGGATAGTAGGGTAAAAGTTGAGGAAGAGAACACAAATAATGATGAAGATCTAGATGATGAAAGTGAGGCAATGGAAGTACAATCTGAAGAAATGAGCGAAGAAGAAAGTGAAGACGAATTTAACGTTTCTACCGATTCTGAAACTGAACCAATGGAAGAGCAACGCGAAGAAATTATAGAAGAAGAAAGCGATGACGACCAGGACATTACCAATGATTTTGAAAGCGATACAGAAAAGTATTTACAATCCGACAATAATATTAGCGAAAAAGACAGCGTGCCCGTTTTATCTGGTGTCAGTTCGTTCTTCAATGTCACCAGCAATGACCAAGCGGATGTTTCTTCAGATGAGGAATTAGAGGTAATATTTAACAGGCGTTCATTGAGAGCAATGATGAAATTGAAACGTTTTGCAGGAAACGACTGTGACAAAGAAAAAGAAGCTGTCCGCCGCAGAGCGAATGCAACAAGCTAAAGAGGAGGAAGAGAGGATTTCGAAAATCGAAAAAGAGCTGGCTGATGCAACTAAAACGCCGGAAAATGCCGAACAATTCGACCGATTGTTGCTAGCCAATCCTAATTCGTCCGAACTTTGGACCAAATACATAGCTTTCCATACTGCTGTAAGATTAGCTCGTGTTTTAGTCAAATTTATTGTTAAATTGTATTATTTTTCCAGGCTACAGAGTTCGATAAAGCTAGGGTCGTAGCTAAAAGAGCATTAGAAGCAATAAACATGACTCTAGTAGACGAGAGATTCAACATTTGGATAGCTTTGCTCAATTTGGAAAACATGCTAGGAACAAAGGTATTTCATTTCTAATTTTCAACTACTTTTTCTACTCATTATTCGTTTATATTTCAGGAATCGTTCGATAAAACGTTCGAAGATGCCGTTAAATTCAACGACTCGTTAAAAATTTACCTTCAGGCTATCAAAATGCTGGCCGAATCGGGAAAATTGGCCGACATGGAGGAGAAAATTAAGAAAGCCCGTAACAAGTACAAGCAGGTGCCTCAAATGTGGCTGGAAATCGCTAAAACTTACTACGAGCTCGGACAATTCAAAGAAGCTCGTAATATTAAAGATGCTGCATTGAAATCTATAGATAACAAAAAAACTCGTAAGTAATATTACATTATTTAATACTAGTCTGTAGAGTTTCTAATTACTTTTACAGAAATACACTCTGTGGTAGTAATTGTATTAATGTATATTTACGCTTTTAGAATTGGAAATAATAGTTAAATTTGCTATAATGGAATTCAAATTGGGCGATCCTGACCATGGAGCGGCAATTTTCGAAACAATCCTCAGTTCGGATCCCAAAAAGGTTACCGTATGGACCACCTACGTAGATCAACTCGTTAAGAAAGATAACATCGAGCAAGCCAGGTCTGTTAATAGAATTAATTATTATTAATTGTGATGTTACTAATGTTTATTCTCATTTTAGGCAAGTTCTCGAGAGATCCATTTGCCACAGACTGCCGCTCAAGAGCATGAAGACTTTGTTCATGAAGTACAGGATGTTCGAGGAACAGCATGGAACAGAGCAAAGCGTGGAATTAGTTAAGGAAAAAGCGAAAGACTATGTTTCTAAAGTTACGTTGAAATAAAAATTGTTTTCATTTTACTGCTTGTTTATTTATTTTGTACCTTTCCAATATTTTCTGATTGAAGCGCTAATTGATAAATAATCTCGTAAATAATCAAAATCAGTCATTACACCGTCGTACAAACAATAAATAAAAGCGCATTTCCGACAAAATTCGTAGAAGTTATTGCAAAAATTAATGTTTACTGGTACTTGTTGCAAGAGTAATAAAAAATTCGATCGCTTTTGAAAACTCGACTGAGTAATAAAGTACATTCGATAAACATTTCCGTCTGGAAATGATTGCACACTTAATGTAATTGTAAGTGATGGGATTATTTGACATAGTAGAATAGACGGGGATAAAACATGAATAAATTTTGTTTAACGTTTTATTTTGTTTGATTACGTTATCTTTTTTTCATTTCTATATAACAATGTAGTTCCCAGTGATATTTTGTTGTTTGAAGATGATTTTGCAGAAAAATGAAGAACGGGCCAAATATCCGAAAGCAAACATTAATTTTTTATCGAACATAACATTTTTGTAAGTAGGTACTTACTCAGTAATATTTTATTAAAATATATCGTATTTTATACATCTCAATATCAAGTGTTTAAATAAAAAAAATCATACCAGTTTTAAATTACAATAATTTTTGCAGATACTCTTTAGGGACAATCTGGAAAACCTTTAAATCAGGTTCGTTCGAAGAACACCAACTTCCCGACATTCCAGAAACTTGCACAGCCGAAGTGTCTGGACTCTCGCTGCAAAAACATCTACAGTCATACGAAAATAACAATAAACAAATTTCGCTATCTAAAATTTTATTGAGATGCTACGGAATGAATTATTTACTGCTGGGATTAATGCAGCTGATAGCAAGATCTGCAGTAATGTAAGTCCCTTTTAAATTTATTATAATTCTTAAATAGTCGATGAGAGTCTTACGTTTCTTAGGGTTTAAGAATTCCATGATAGTCTCTAAGTTTAGTGCATTTCAATTTTTAGAGTAACTATACCAATGGCCCTGGGAAAAGTGATATTGTACTTTCAACCGGGCCAGAAAGAATTATCCAAAAACGGCGCAATTTTCTACGCGTGTTTACTAATCCTTCTAAATTTTTGCAACGTGACCTACCTCCACAATTACCTGTTGAAGCTCTGCGAACTGGGAATAACAATGAGAACAGCCATTTGCTCGGTGTTGTTCAGGAAATGCTTGAAATTACCGGTCAGTGCTCTATCGGATTTGACTACCGGAAGAATAGTGAATTTGATGACGAAGGACGTGGCCGCTGTAGAGAAGTTTGTTTTCTTTTTCAACGATACTTGGATTGGAATTGCGCAGGCTGTAATTGTTTTCGGTTTGCTGTATGTTAGGATGGGGTTGTCGGCTTTCGTTGGAATGGGCATTTTGTGCGTTATAATTCCTTTACAAAGTAAGGCTCACGCCGGATTTGAGATGAAAATAATTAATTATCGCTCATTAAATTAATTTCGAAAGACTGTTGGTTGCATTTTTAGTTTTTGCTGCTAAAATTACATCGAAATTAAGATTGAAATCGAACGAAAAAACGGACGCACGGTTGCAAGTTACCAAAGAAACACTCAGCGGTATAAGTTCGATAAAAATGAATAATTGGGAGGATATTTTCGAAGAAAAAATTAACACACATAGATCGTAAGTATATACACAAAAAATTTTCAATATACTAAAAATTTTAAGAATTACCTGCCTATTATACAAATTTTTACATGTTACTAACGTTCTCTTTCAGGAAAGAAATGAAAGCCATCCTAAAAATATCTATTTACAGAATTCTAACATTTTTGCTTAGTAATTTATCTTCGAAAATAGCCTTTTGCTCCCTGCTAATTTCCTATGTACTCCTGGGTAATATATTTTCAGCGGAACTGATTTATTACATAACGACGCTATTTATGCGAATACGGCACGCCTTGAACGTAGCCATTCCTACCGGAGTATTAGTCACAGCTGAAGTTCGACCTGCCATAGAAAGACTAGAAGGTTTATTAAAGTCCAAAGAAATTCCATCTATCCATGAAACCACCACCAAGACAACTCAAATTCAATTAATTAACTGCTCGGTGTGCATTAACAAAAAACAAATCCTTAAAGACGTGAATTTAACCATCAGTTCTGGTCTGGTCTCTTTGACTGGTCCAGTGGGAAGCGGAAAAACAACTCTATTGAAAACTATCATGGGAGAGTACGAATTAGATGGAGGAAAGCTGGTTAGAGAAGGCTTAGTTTCCTACGCGCCTCAAGAACCCTGGATTTTCCCTGGCACTTTGTCGGAAAACATTATATTTGAGGAAGAATTCGACGAGAACCGCTACCAAAAAATATTGGAGATTTGCGCGTTGGATTTCGATCTCAAACGCACGCCACTTAGTAAGTAAATTAATTCAATAATGTATTTTTACTTGCATGAAATTTTTATAGATAAATTGCGCAATATAGGCGATAAAGGAGCAAACATCAGCAAAGGCCAAAAAGCGAGAATCAACCTGGCCAGGGCTCTCTACAAGCGAGCGGATATCTATTTATTAGACGATCCTTTAGCATCCTTGGACAGTCTCGTCCAAAGATGCGTGTTTAGAGATTGCGTTCAGCAATTTTTGAGCGATAAAATTTGCGTATTTGTCACTCACAATCTGGAATTGATCAGAACTGGTGTAATAGTTTTTATGAAGGATCACGGAATTGATGAAGAAGTTGAGCGAAACAGCTGTGTGGAAGTTCGCGGAGCTGAGGAAGAATGTCCTGTTCCTCAAGAAGAAGACGTAATTAAAGTCGATGTTGCTAATGGTAATGGAGAATTGACGATAAATGACTCTGCATCTGAATATTCGAAATTATTGTCGAACAACAGGAATGTGTATAGTGAAAGAAATAAGTTAGGAAAAGTGGATATTGAGGTGTATAAAAAATATATCCAGTCCGGTGGGGGATTAGTGATTATTTCTATATTTGTTACCTTATTTTTTGGTACGCACTTCTCTAAAAGTTATTCGGAAAAAATCTTAAGTGACTGGTAAGTCGTTACCCAATTATTGCTAATTCAATTATCTAAGTAATAATAATCTTTCAGGGTAGATACAATACATATCAATTCAACTCAACAATTAACTCGACCGTTAGAAAATAAAAATTTTTTATTATATTTTATATTCATTATTTCGACCACAATACTAGCAGTACTGTCAGGACTAATAATGTTCAAATTCAGCAAAAAAACCTCTCTGAAATTGCACGAAAACATGATTAAATCGGTTTTGAACGCCCCCATGAAATTCTTCGATCGCCATTTATTGGGTAACATTTTAAATCGATTCTCCAAAGATTTGAACATCGTTGACGAGGAGATTCCATTTGCCTTGTACGAATTCCTAGAGGTAAAAAAATTTGCACTACATATTTATGGTATATTCTTATTTATTTTCAGATATTTTTTGGAATGGTTGGAATAGTTATTTTATTGTCGACTGTAAATATACTGTTTCTCTTACCATCAATTGGAAATTTCTTTGTGTTGTATTTATTAAGGAAAGTGTACATTCCAGCTGGAAGAAATTTACAAAGATTGGATACAGCTAGTAATATCAATTTTTTTAATTTACCTACATCACCATTTTATCAATTTTTTAGCTAAAAGTCCAATTATAGGCTTCTTGAATTCCTCGCTAGAGGGATTAACGACCATAAGGGCTTTCGGAGCCCAAGCAACTCTCGCTAAAACGTTTGATAAACACCAAAATTTGAACGTATCTGCAAGCTTAATGTCGAGAATCTGTGACAGGGCGTTCGGTTATTATTTGGACGTATCCTGCACTCTCTTCATAGGCACAATCATTGCAACATTCATATTTTTCGATATAGGTAATTTCTTCATACAAATTACTATTGTAAATAATTACTTAAATTTCAGAATCTTCTGTGGGCGATGTGGGCCTTGCGATAACCCAAGCTTTCATGTTAACAGGTATCGTCCAATATGGTCTCCGAAAATGGACAGAAATCGAGAATAAAATGACCTCTGCTGAAAGAATTTTGCAATACATCAATTTAGAACAAGACTTGTGCCATCCTAAATGTACGTTCACAAGCTGGCCTGAAGAGGGTACTATAAAGTTCCAAAACGTTCGTTTTAAATACAACGAAGATTATATTTTGAGAGACATCAATTTGGACCTCGGAATGCGACAAAAAGTTGGAATTATTGGCAGAACAGGTTAAATCTTTGATATAATTGCGATGTGGAGTTATCGTATGAACTATAATTTGAATTCCAGGTGCTGGAAAATCGACTTTGATCTCGCTTCTATTAGGGCTCTATCCATACGAAGGCAACATATTTATAGGACAAACTGATCTAACAAACATTCCTCACAAAGTCCTTCGAAGGAATATTTCCATAATTTCCCAAAACCCGGTTTTGTTCACTGGCTCAATGAGAGCGAATTTGGATCCTAGCGATAAACACACAGACGACGAAATATGGACAGTTATCCACAAACTCCAACTAGAAGAACTGATAAATTCATTGCACTCGCCAATCTCCGAATCGGGCTCGAACTTCAGCGCCGGCCAGAAGCAGCTCATTTGCTTGGTCAGGTGCTTGCTGAGCCAAAATAAAATTATAATTCTAGACGAGGCTACATCTGACATCGACTTGCAATCCGAATGTCTAATCAACTGCATTCTACAGCAGCATTTCGAAGAGTGCACTTTAATATTGGTGGCTCACAGGCTGAAAACTGTCATGAATTGCGATACGATTGTCGTCATGCAAGAAGGAAAAATCGTCGAGAACGGGAAGCCAGACGATTTGAGAGAAAACGAACGCAGCGTTTTTCACCAAATGATCGGCGAATCTACTTAAATTTTTATTTATTGTGAACTTATATGAAAGGTTTTGTAGAACACGTTTGTTTTGATACATTATTTGTATTAACTTTTACATATTAACCATATTAAACGTTCGTTATAATTTAAAAGGGTACTTAAAAGATGTATTAAAAATTAAATTCTTACTCTACAATTAAGCACTTTGAGTGAAGATTTGAAGAATGCCAATGCATCAATGCAAGATTATATTTTTGTAAATAAAATGTAGTGTTAAGTTTAAATATACATTAACATACAAGGCGTTCTTTTAATAAACCTTACCTTTAGCACCTTCATATTACAACAAAATATTCCCATGTATATTCTGGTTTTTAAAAAAATTAACTAGATGATTTGTTATGTTCTCTATAGGAAAATTCTTGTTGGAGGATAGGCGGGTGTGCATTTAATTCGCGATAATTTTGGCCGCAGCGTCTTCTTAAGTACCAAAACCGAGTGGACGAACTAAATAGAAACAATTTTCTAATAACACGATATAGTAATTGCTCGAATTTACAATGTCGGCTTCCGACTTGAATAAAACTCGCGAAAATCGCAAATGTTTCACATATTAGAAATTTTAGTGTTCGAAACGAATCTACGAACCGTTAATATATGATTGTGTTAAGAAACATATAATAGGAATAATAATATTTAAGTTATTTAAAAATTAAGTGAATAGTGTTTTTGATTGATAATTGGGTATTAAAGCTACACCGACACGGCTGTAAATTCGTTATTGTGTTGTTACGTACGGACGTTTTCGCAGTTCCGATGATTTAAATTTTAAATCGTTAACATTTTTCATAGGGTACGTACGAAAAAAATTAGTGCTAGTATTTTTGACGAATTTTTAATAAATAATATGAATTAAACTTTATTTACCAAAATTAATTAGTCAATGGATTTGATTTCAAAAAATTTTAAATTTATTTCTTTCGTGATTCATATACCGACTGGTAAAAAATAATTAATATTCCACATATGAAAAACAATACCCTGTATACAACATTAACCTAGAAAATATTTTCCTATTCTTTGGCGGCCCAGCGAAATTAATTAAATTAAGCGTGCCTCGAATTATATAAAATAAAAATCAATAGACCGTTCGATCTAACCTTTCATATTGACCCTGAAATTTTTAATATAGGTCATTGGTTCGCAACAATTTTTAATTATTTATTATTTTTTTTACGACAACTATTGTTTGTTTTAAATGCTTCACGCCGAATGCAGTAAATGAAAATAGTTTGATTCTATCAGTGGTCAATTGAAGCTGCGAAGGAATTTTCGTTTGTGCACGAAATTATTAGGTAATTAAATTTTTTTATTTAAATAATTCTTTACGAAATTAAATGGATTTAATAAAAAATTAAGTGGTACACAAGAATTAATTATATTTTTTTTCAATAAATTATAAATACTAAAACTAATTTTTAATAAATAAAATATTTAACTAAATTAATAAATTAAATAAATTTTATTATGCACTTACTTTTTAAAATAGATTTGTTAAAAGTTTCCCAAATTTAAGGTTGCGCTTAAACACCTTATACAATATAAAAAAGTATTAGCTACCTGGTGAAATATTTATACTTTAATGTTGAATACTCCGTGAATTCATTTTTAATTATTTGAAACATTATTGCAAATATTTTCGAATTTTTTAGAACTATTATTGGAAATAATGTGGTAATTATTTTTCAAAATTGAAATTAATTTTAACAGGAGTTATATAATCTTGTAATGAGAAAATATTGCAAAATAATTTAAAAACTTTTTATAATCTTTCAATAGACTAGACTTGGTATTAACTAAATTATTTAACGATCGGGGTTATTTTCAATTATGCTAAATCGTGTTTATAAATAATTGAAAACATTTAATGAATGTTTTTAATACATATCTACATATTATGTTTGTAGGTTAAGGTAATTGGTTATATTAGAAATATTCATATTACTTCTTAAAAATAAAATTTAATAAAACCATCACCCATTTCCAGTGGTTAAACATTGACGTTCGTCGAGGAGCGACTTGGCTTATTCTTTATTTTAATACATCAATTTAAAGCTATATTTGGAACAAACCATTATGGGCCTGATATTAATCACGGCACTTCCTCTTTAAAAAGTATTGTAATAAATTTAAAAGACGTGACACATATTGTAAATGTACTCATTTTGCGACAAACTTATAATGCCAGCAATTCGAAAACGGGACATGAGTTTTTCCACTACCCGATTAATGAGCGTCCGCAAACTGCACGCTCTAGAGATATTTTTCTCCTTAGGGTCCGGGCCAGCCGAAACGCTAATGAAAGTTCAATTTTGAAATCGCACCCGAGGGAGGCTGTAAGATGGATCACTGCGAGCAGAAAAAGCGGAAGCGCAATCCTCGCGAGACCGCCAATATTTTCTCTCTTCTAACTTTTTCGTAAGTATCACGTCTATTTAATTGTTTTCAGAGTTAATGATTTTTTTAGAAAATTTCGGTAGAATTAAAATGTATGTTTCTAAGCACTTGCCTAAAAATTTTGAACGCATTTTCTATACCACAAATATTTTTACAAATATATCACATTAATCAATATTCACTCAATCAGAAGGACATTCGAAGAGTGTAAAAAAATTCAGAGTTTGGTAATTACAGTGAAAATCGTTTATTCTGGTCCACCCTGTATAATCGAAACTGGTCATTCTTCAGTGGGTTTTTCATTGAAATGAATTAATTTTAGATAAAATTTCGCATTATTATTTAACAATTTGTTACTGCACAATAACTAATTAATCAGTTGAAAACTCCTGCTTATCAATCTAATCAATTTGAGTTAACTTTGATTTTTTAATTAAAATTTAAAGATACCTAATTAAATCTCTTAATAATAGATAAATGCCTATAATTTAGTTAATCGCGGTTGTATTATTAGAATGTAATTGGTGACATCGTTGATTTATTGCAAGCATTTGTGCGTGAACAATAAGTACCTTTTATGCACATGCATTTTCCGTTTGCAGAAAACTCGTTGTTGCGGTTCTGCATCATAGGATTCGAAACGATTTTCTATAAAAAATTACCCAGGTCGCTCATGCGATAAAATTCGAACTCGTCGGGGAAACAGCACGTCTCTTTTGAGGAGCGGTTTAATTGTTGTCGAAATAATTACAATTAATTTTTAACAATAATTGTTATTGTTTTTTTTAAACGTTTATAGTGCATCGGCATTGCTGAAATATTTGTTATCAAAAATTGTCCATTGTAAAATATTTTCGTTTATTTTCATTTCGTGATTTTGTTAGGAATGTTAATTAGTTTTTCTTATTTATTGGTTATTATCTAAATATTGCCTAAATTTGAAACATGAAATACCCACTGGACAGTAAACAAAAACATTTATTTTAATTTTTTTTTCTAAATAAAAAATGGTCATTTATTAGGAGAGTAAATTTTTTACATAGGGGACATCCTGTATATAATTCATCACAAAATTGAACTTCATGGTAAATTAATCAATCATTTTTCCAATGCATTAAAAAATAAATACAAAAATTCTAACGCACGATTCAAAATTTGAGTGTCAAAGTAAAAAAATTGGCAGTTTCTTTAATTTTACCAATAATTTGGTAAGTAAATATATCATACACCACATCCAGTAGGTACGTATAGAAAAGCTAAATTTGCGAATGTTTTTGGAAACAGGCATGCACTTCATTTGGCTAACCCGTTATGTAAAAAAAATACAAAAATCATTTTAAAATTTCCTATTTTAAAATCGACCAATTTCCAGATACACCGCGAGTTTGTTTAAGAAAGGTTACAAGAACGGCGATCTCGAAGAAGACGATCTCTACGAAGTGTTGAGACCCTTAAAATCTTCAAAATGCGGAGACCTAACGGAGAAACACTGGCGATTGGAGAATAAAAATAAAATGAACAAATCCCCTTCGATATACAGGCTCATGTGGGCCAGATTCGGAACGAGGTATCTCGTCATGGGATTAATACACGTTTGTTGGAAAATTTTCAACAGGTAACTTTTATTTACTAATACAAAATAATGTTCTCTAATCACTAATATGATTACTGGAAGCGCTAGGTAACTGGAAATATCTTTTATAACTATTGAAATTCAAGAAGTGATCTGAGAAATTTCTTTTATAGGACCAAAAATTGTATTAGAATGTTCAGTTAATGAATATTAATGAATAATTTATCACCAATGACAGTGTACTAAGTATACAATTTTCACATTTAATAATAAATTTTCCAGTTAAATAACTAAATACTGAACGCAGACCTTGAAACCGTCGCGAGCGGTCTTTAAATTTTCCACGAGAAAAATCCCCCGTTTCACATTGCACGAAAATTTTGTTAATTTTACGTAAGACACGTTACGTTATTTTCTACAATTGCATAATGAGTAAATTGAACAGCCATTTGATTGTCGGTTTCCTGATTTCGGATTAATTGAAAATTTCGCGTTTATTTTATTACGAGTACCTACAACATCAAACCACGAATTCAGTACGAAATCCATTTACCAGATTATCAATTTCAGCGTCGTGGAACCTTGGGCCATAAGCAACTTAATAGCTTATTTCAAGCCGGGCCAAATTACGATGACAAAAGCCGAGGCTTATTATTACGCAGCATTGGTATTAATCCTTCATTTATTCTACACCGTCTACATCCACAATTACGTTATTTGGGTGCAACAGCTCGGCGTCGAAATAAAGACGTCCTTTTCCTCGCTTTTGTATAGAAAAGCTCTAAGATTGACGCCCAATGCCGTGTCCGAAATAACCCTGGGCAATATAGTTACTCTAATCACCAAAGATGTCTACGCTTTTCAACAAGCCATTTGGATATTCAATGACGGCTGGATTGCTATTGTCCAAACAACAATAATTTGCTATTTGTTGTACGCTAAAATCGGAGTAGTGGCCTTTATTGGTATAGGCGTAGTGATGAGCATTCTACCTATGCAAGGTATTGTTTTAAACCCACCAACAATCCTCTGGTAATTTTGAGATTGTTTTAGTTATCATTGGACTGTATGTGAACAAAATGAGGCTAGCAGCCGGGGCAAAAACAGACCTGCGGTTGCAGGTTTTGCAGGAGACGCTGTCTTCGATTAGGATAATTAAAATGTATAAATGGGAGGACTATTTCAGGAATAAAATTGATCACTCGCGATTGTAAGTATCCTCTAAAGAATTTTGTGCACCATAAGATTATTATATTGTTTAACTTTCAGAGTGGAAATTAACAAAATGATGATCGGTTTCTACTTGAAAATGGTGATACTTTTACTGGGAGTGCTGTTTTCGAAAATCGGCTTCTACGTTTTGGTGATATCCTGCATATGGATGGGAGTTTCGACGGAGGCCGAAATAATCTTCTACCTTCTGTCGATTTTTAAGGATCTCAAGCACAGTTTAGGGGTGATAATACCGCACAGCATTGGCAGGGGGGCTGAATTGTTTTCCGCCATATCCAGAATCAACAAAGTTATTAAAGGTATTAACGCAAAGAAATTAAATTAATATACTCATTTACAATTTTTTTAGGCGAGGAATTACCTCCTAAAATAGGATCAGACGCTCCTACCGATAACCCTTGTATCGAATTAAAGGAAGCGACTGTGAACATCAGAGACAAATGCATTCTCAACGAAATCAACTTGAGCATAAATAACGGATTGATTCTCGTGACGGGAACTGTGGGTTCTGGGAAAAGTTCATTGTTGAAGACTATTTTGCAGGATTATCCTCTAAACAACGGTCATATATTAACATTCGGACGGATATCTTACGCCTCGCAGGATCCCTGGCTGTTTCCCTCGTCCATCAAACAAAATATCGTGTTCGGAGAAGAATACAATGAAAAAAGGTTAGCAGTCTTCAAATTTTCACAATTGAATTTCACAGGTATTTTTTAAATATTAATTTTTTCAGATATAAGGAAGTGGTAAGAGTTTGCGCCCTGGAGTACGACTTGAGCCTGTTTGAGCGAGGAGACGAAACGATAGTGACTGACAAAGGTTTGAATCTGAGCAAAGGCCAGCAAGCAAGAGTGAATTTAGCGAGAGCTGTGTACAAAGAAAGCGAAATTTACCTCCTCGACGACTCTTTGACTGGTAAACTTTCCTCATTGAATATTACCAAATTACAATGCTCTATTAATTGCAGCATTGGACGCGCACGTGCAGGACTACATATTCAAGGAGTGCGTAAAAACGTTCCTTAAGGACAAGATTTGCGTACTGGTAACTCAAACGGTAAGCCACATCCAGGAGGCCGATAAAGTCCTGATAATGAACGAGGGGCGGATAAAATACAACGGCCCCCCGACCGATAGAGTCATCAAAGAAATCAACGAGATCGTCGTGGAAGACGACGATCTCGAAAAAGAGGTCGTAGAAAACGAAAAGAACGATATCAAAAAATTGAACGGCGACGCGAAGCCGAACGAACTCTTCGAAACCGAACAAACCACCAAAACGAAAGTCTACGGGGAGGTTAACAAGAAGGGCGAAGTCGATTTCTCCACCTACAAAAAGTATATCATGTTTGGAGGAGGTTTCATACTGATGTCGATAGTTGTGCTGCTGTTTGGGCTAACACAGGGAGCAGAAAGCTACTCTGATTCTCTGCTAACTAAATGGTAAGTTTTCATTTAAAGACCTACAATATCTAGACCCAGAATCTCAATAATTCACAGACCTAGAACCTCCAGACCATACAACCTCTAGACCTATAACCTCTAGATCAAGAATCTCCAGACCTAGGACTTATAGAACTAAAACTTCTAGTCCCAAAATTTCCAGACCTAGACCCTCTAGACTTAGAACCTGCACTTTAGAACCTACACCTTTTTCATCCTGAATTTCCAAGATATTCTTTAACAAATCCTCATTTTTAACATGTCAGAGTTGATTCAGGGTTGACCTACAATTATATCTAGACCCAGAATCTCAATAATTCACAGACTTAGAACCTCTAGACATAGAATCTCCAGTACTTTGAACCTCCAGATCAATTTCTTTCAGATCTACAATCTTCAGACCTAGAACCTCTAGACCTATAACCTCTAGATCAAGAATCTCCAGACCTAGAACTTATAGAACTAAAACTTCTAGTCCTAAAATTTCTAGACCTAGACCCTCTAGACTTAGAACCTGCACCTTAGAACCTACACCTTTTTTATCCTTAATTTCCAAGATATTCTTTAACAAATCCTCATTTTTAACATGTCAGAGTTGATTCAGGGTTGACCTACAATTATATCTAGACCCAGAATCTCAATAATTCATAGACTTAGAACCTCCAGACATAGAATCTCCAGTACTTTGAACCTCCAGATCAATTTCTTTCAGATCTACAATCTTCAGACCTAGAACCTCTAGACCTATAACCTCTAGATCAAGAATCTCCAGACCTAGAACTTATAGAACTAAAACTTCTAGTCCCAAAATTTCCAGACCTAGACCCTCTAGACTTAGAACCTGCACCTTAGAACCTACACCTTTTTCAAACTGAATTTCCAATATATTCTTTAACAAATCCTCATTTTTAACATCTCCTGGTTGATTCTGGGTTGTCCTACAATTATATCTAGATCTAGAATCTCAATAATTCACAGACTTGGAACCTCCAGACCAATTTCCTTCACAACTGCAATCTCCAGACCTAGAACCTCCAGACCATACAACCTCTAGACCTATAACCTCTAGATCAAGAATCTCCAGACCTAGAACTCATAGAACTAAAACTTCTAGTTCCCAAATTTCTAGATCTAGACCATCTAGACTTAGAACCTGCACCTTATAACCTGAATTTCCAAGACATTCTTTAACAAATCCTCATTTTTACCATTTCAGGGTTGATCAACAGCAGATAGCCCTAAACCTGGAAAAAAATTCGAGTCTATACAACGCGACGTTCGCAGATAACGAGGAGTTAGCAACAGCGAGAGCCAACGAAAAGTACACGATAAAGTTGTATTCGATAATGATCCTGGTGGCGACGGTGTTGGTTTTGATAAAAGTGTACGGGATTTTCGATTTTTGCCGGAGAGCCTCGATAAATATACACAAAGCGATGGTGAAGTGCATCGTGTACGCGGTCATGGCGTTTTTCGATACCCATTTCATCGGGAACATACTGAATAGGTTCTCGCAGGATATGACTAATATCGACGAGCATCTGCTGCATATATTGTCTGAATGCATTAGGGTACGTGCTAGAAATATTAATTCTACTGCTAATTTCATTCCGCAAAAGTTTCATGATCATATTGGAATTCTCTTGATTTATGGTATCCCCCACTTATTTTAGTTAGGTTTTAGGTGACATTCGCCATTGCAGGAATAGTTATTCTAATAGCAACGGTTAATCCGTACTTTTTGATAATCGCCCTGGTATTTTTCTCGTTCCTGCTCTTCCTGAGAAAGCTCTATTTACCGACAGGAAGGAGCTTAAAGCGACTAGAAGCTGCTTGTAAATACAATTTCTTACCCTCTTTAACCACCATTAACATCTATTATATTGCAGCAAGAAGTCCAATGATAGGCCACCTAAATGCATCTCTAGAAGGCTTGACAACCATACGGGCTTACAAAGCCCAAAACATTTTAACAAAGGAATTCGACAGACACCAAGATGTTTTCACATCGGCCCATTACACATCACTTCTGTCCATGAGAGCGTTCGGATTTATAATGGACTTCTTGTGTTCCATTTTTATTTTGATCGTTGTAATCAGGTTTATTGTCGTTGACACAGGTATGATCTATTATAAAAACAATGAGAAAAGTTGCATTAATTCGGTTTCTATCGAGATTTTCTGTACATTTTGGATTTTTTTAGGCACAAGTGCTGGAAACGTTGGTCTAACATTGACCCAGATATTCATGCTTGCTGGGCTTGTGCAATGGGGAGTACGAACTTGGGCGGATCTGGAGAATTTAATGACCTCCGTAGAGAGGCTATTGGAGTATACTGAAATTCCAGAGGAGACTAAAGAGGGAACAGAAATGGAGGATTGGCCGAAAAACGGGGGAATAACTTACAAAAACGTTTCGTTAACGTACAATCAAACGGAGACTGTTCTGAAAGATCTGACTTTTAGAATAGATCCTAAACAGAAAATTGGGATAGTGGGAAGAACAGGCGCTGGAAAATCGTCGATTATTTCCACGATTTTCAGATTATACGAACCCGAAGGAAATATCATCATAGACGGCGTCGACATAAAAACGTTATCCTTAAAATTCCTACGAAAAAAACTAGCTATTATTCCTCAAGACCCAGTCCTTTTCACCGGCACTATACGTTCTAATATCGACCCCATCGGCGAATTTAAGGACGAAGAACTGTGGAACGTGCTCGAAGAAGTTAACATCAAAAAATTAATCACTACTCTAGACATGAAAATAACCAGTAGCGGTGGTTCCAATTTCAGTTCAGGCCAGAAGCAGCTGATTTGCCTGGCTAGGGCTATTTTGAGGAAAACTAAAATAGTGGTTCTGGACGAAGCTACGGCAAATATGGATCACGAAACTGATATGCTTCTTCACAACACAATACAGAAGAATTTTGCTTCGTGCACTGTGCTGACGATAGCGCACAGGCTGCATTCTATATTAGTATGTGATAAAGTTATGGTGTTGGATAAGGGGCAAATAAAAGAATTCGATGAGCCCCGGATTTTGCTGAAAAATAAGGAAGGTATTTTTTACAAAATGGTCAGCCAAGCTGGTTTGTTAAACTATTTGCCTGACTGAGCAGTTGGATGTAGTATAAAATACCTTCTGGATAGTTATTTATTTTGTAAATATTTTAAAATAAAACGTATTTTTTTAACACTTTAATTGGGTACCTGCAAGTAATGTGAAGGATGTTGTTAGGTTATATAAATAAATTTTTATCGAAAAATAAGTAAGAAAATAAAAGTTTGTTAGAAATAAAAATATAGAATAAGAAAATCTGATCTTTTCAAAAGATTAGTTGCCAATTTTGACCAAAAATAAATATTTTTTGGCCAGTGTACTTACCCCTAAATAATGTGTAAAACTGCTAGATATTGGAACATATAAATTTTTAATAATTTACAAAATTAAAAAGTAGGACAACTTGGATGAAGAAATAAAACTATTTATTTTAATGTTAACAAACAAGTTCTAAGAAACATAATAATTCAAAATTCAACACATATTTTTTATTTGAACAGCATTAAGATAAATAGATAGTACACTACAGTGATTTATGATACAACATAAGAATCGGAACCTAACAATACGCTAACATTTAATAAGCATTTCGAAAAAAATTAGCTAATAATGATCCGTGAAAAAAATAAAAATACCAAGAAAAATCCTAGAGAACGAGCCAATTTTTTTTTCTTTAATCACATTTTGGTAAGTATTCTTACTGAGTGCTTCATGACCACTATAATGTTTCATTAATCTAACAAAGTGTAGCAAAGTTCCAAAGTAGTTCCAAATAATTTCCAATTTTCAGGTACATAACAGACCTAATCAAAACGGGATACTACAAGAAAAGCATTGAAGAAGATGACCTTTACGAAGTTACGAAACGTTGCGAATCCAAAACCTGCGGGGACAGAATCGAAGAAGAGTATCGTAAACAGAAAACTGGAGAGAAAGCTCCATCGTTGTTTCACATACTGTATAAAATTTACGGGTTCAGGTACTTGTTATGGGGAATAACACAACTGATAGCAGAACTCATAAACAGGTTAGCTTAAAGAGCACCTAATAAGAAAATATGTAATTGCATTTTCTATTAATAATTATATTTTTAGCGTAATACAACCAAATGCTGTGAGTAATTTGGTATATTACTTCACCCCGGGCCAAACTAAAATGACAAAATTCGACGCAATTTTTAACGCCGCTATGCTACTCTTTTCCAATTTTTACCAAAAAATGTACTTTCACAACTACGATTTGTTCCTAAATTTAATCGGAATTGAAGTGAGGACGTCTTTGTGCTCGTTTCTGTTCAGAAAAGTGCTCAGACTAAGCCCAACTGCCGTATCTCAAGCGAATTTGGGCAACGTCGTTACTTTAATCACCAAAGACGTACAGCAAATCAAAAGAACAATGTTCGTTTTCAACGATTTGTGGGCATTTACCCTCACAGTATGCGCCACTTGTTTCCTACTGTATTTGAAAATCGGTGCTGTTTCGCTGATTGCTAGCGGAGTCTTTATTTGCGCCATTCCACTAGAAGGTAAAAAATAATGCCAGTTCTGGACCATCAAAAGTGGTCTAGAACCGGCAAAGCTCTTACTACTTTATTAGTCTGATGAATTTACAGTTCTGATTGGTAAATTCATCAACAAATTGCGAACAGAAACGTGCGAAAAAACCGATCAGAGACTCCAGCTCACTCAAGAAGTGCTAACGGCGATTAAAATAATTAAAATGTACGCTTGGGAGGAATTTTTCGAGCGAAAAATAGATTCTGCAAGAAGGTATTTGCACCTATTCTTTAAAATAGAGGAAAAATACTTGCATGCTGTCACCTTATCTTCTCAGGAAGATTTTCTATTGAATAACAGTCTCAGTTCTTAGCTCAAAAAAATCACTTTCCTCGTATGAAATTTGTACATTTTTTTAGGAAAGAAGTAGCGAAAATGCTTCTAGTTTTCTACCTCCGAATGATCCTCCTGCTAATAGGAACAATAGTGTCTAAAATCGGTTTGTACCTGCTCATTATGGCTTACATTTGGATGGATGAACCGACAGATGCAGCTGTAGTGTTTTTCATAACGGCTCACTTCCAAACGCTGCGATTCTATTTCGCTCAACTCTTACCCACCTCCTTCGGCAAAATCGCCGAATTTTCCACCACGCTGGCGAGAATAAACAAAGTATTGCAAATAGAAGAAATAAATACAGTTAAAAACGATTCCTCAAACACCACTACGCCTTCGTTACAACTCGACAACGTTACCATTAACATCGGAGATAACGAAGTTATTAAAAATATCAATTTCATAGCGAAAACAGGTCTCACTTTAATCACCGGCAAAGTGGGTTCCGGTAAAAGCTTACTTCTAAAAACTATGTTGCAGGAGTATCCCCTTAAAGAAGGTGAATTAAGGGTGGAAGGGAATATTTCGTACGCCTCCCAGAATCCTTGGTTATTCCCCAGCTCCATCAAACAGAATATTTTATTTGGAGAAAAATACGATATGAACAGGTAAAGCAATACGTTTTGATTCTTGCACTACATGCTATAAAAATCAAGTTGAAATTTCATTGGTTATTTCGACCAGATTCAGCATTGATTCTAAAAAATATGAGTACAAATTTGCTTTAGGTACGAAAAAGTGTTGAGAATATGTGCCCTTAAATACGACTTAAGCCTCTTCGAAAAGGGAGACGAAACGATTCTCACAGACAACGGCCAGAATCTAAGCAAAGGCCAGCAAGCGAGAGTGAATTTGGCTAGAGCTGTGTACAAGCAAAGCGATATCTACCTGTTAGATGACTGCTTGTCCGCTTTGGATGGACACGTGCGCAATTTTATATTCAACGAATGCATTAAGAATTTCCTGAGGGACAAAATTTGCGTTTTAGTTACCCAGGATGAGAGTAAATTCGATAACGAAGAGGTTTTGGTGATGAATGATGGTGCACTTCAAAGGTACACCGGTAATAACAGTGATTTGGTTAAGGATTCCAGCGAATTGCAGGAATTAAATGAAACCGAAGAAATAAAAAGTTCGAATTTGGATTTCGAATCGCACGAAACCGATGCATTAATGGAAACTGAGCAGATTATTAATAAAAATATTTACGAAGAAGAGCTAAAGAAAGGACGAGTCGATGCGATGGTTTATAAAAAATACATTTCATACGGCGGTGGAATCCTCATATTGCTGATGAATTTGCTGCTCATAGGATTCAATCAAGCTTCGGAGAGCTACTGTGAAAAACTGCTATCTGTTTGGTAAGTATTGATTCGCTCATTTCGATACAGAATTGACTCTTTTGAATGCACATGGTCGAGCATTTTTAATTTAATATGAATCCATATTTAATATATTGCGAATTTTCCAGGAGCGACGAAAAGCAACGGGTCCTAAACATCCAAATCAACATCACCAGCTCCTCTACCAACTCCTCCGATTTGCAGGATTCTTTGGATACAGCCGAATCTCAAGCCGCCTCAACGTTTCGATCCTACACCATCACCTTGGCGATCGCCGTCGTCCTGGAGCTCATAAGAACTTACACGTTTCTGGACTTCTGCAGGAGAGCCTCCATCAAAATCCACGAGTCTATGGTGCGGAACGTGCTGCAGGCCACCGTGTCCTTCTTCGATTCGCACTTCATCGGCACCATTTTGAATCGGTTCTCGCAGGACATCATCAACGTGGACGAGAACCTGCCGTTCGAATTGAGCGGGTCTTTGGGAGTAAGTTTGAACCATTGCATACTTCAATTCGTAAATAATGAACTTGCAGGTGTTATTTAAAGTCGGAGGGGCTATAGTTTTGCTGGTATCCGTAAATCCATACTTCCTGATATACGCTGTATTACTATTTTGTACTTATCTGATTTACTCCAAGATATATCTTCCTATAGCGAGGAATTTGCAAAGGCTGGAAGCTTCAAGTAAGTGCAAGTAAGACCATTTTCAGACTTCCTGTAGCAGGATTTTTTACTTATTTAAGCTCGCAGTCCAATGATAGGTCACTTGAATGCTGCTTTGGAAGGCGCCACTACAATTAGAGCCTTTCAAGCGGAAAATATGGTTGTACACGAATATGAAAAACGCCAAGATGTTTTCACTTCTGCTCACTACACTCTGTTAAATTTCCAATACGCTTTCGCATTTTTCATGCAAATGATGGCTGCTGTAATGGTCACCATGGTGGTGTCCAGTTTCATTTTATTCGATACAGGTACATATTTTATTGACCATTAGACCAATTGACTCTTTGGTTTATCAATTTTTAGATGTTACTGCAGGAAATATCGGCTTAGGCCTAACGCAAGTAATAAGCTTAGGTACAATCGTCCAAAGTACTCTGAAATCCTGGGCGGACTTGGAAAGTACCATGACAGCCACAGAAAGAGCTCTGGAGTACACTGGAATCAAAACCGAATCGAAGAAAGGTACCATCAACAATAATAATTGGCCTAACAAAGCCACTATACACTACAAAAACGTCTCGTTGAGTTACAACGCCAATGAAATCGTTTTAAACGGGCTAAACTTCTCGGTAGCTTCAAAAGAAAAAATAGGAATCGTCGGTCGAACTGGCGCAGGGAAATCATCGATTGTATCCAGCATATTCCGATTGTACGATGTAGAAGGAACGATTTTAATCGATGGCGTAAACATCGGATCGCTCCCTTTAAAAGTCCTCAGGACCAATTTGGCCATCATCCCGCAAGATCCAGTCCTGTTCTCCGGCAGCATCCGATCGAACTTGGACCCGTTCGGGAAATCCACCGACGACCACCTGTGGACAGTCCTGGAGAGGGCGCACCTGAAGCAGTTCGTCTCGCGCCTGGACGCCGACGCCGGGGCGTCGAACTTCAGCACGGGCCAGAAGCAGATGGTGTGCGTGGCCAGGGCGATCCTGGCCGATGCGCGGATCGTCGTTCTGGACGAGGCCACCGCTAATTTGGATCCGGGCACCGAGCGGTTGATTCGCAGCACGATTTCGGAGAATTTCGCTGAGAGTACCGTGCTGATCATCGCTCACCGGCTGGAAACCGTCTTGGACTGCGATAAGATAATGGTGCTAGATCGTGGAATGATTCAAGAATTCGACCGGCCTGGAGTTCTGCTGCAGGACCCAAACGGGTGGCTCAGTAGAATGATTTCGCAAGCTGATATTCGCAGGAAATAACCATCATATTGCTTGATTGGATTGAACTCATACACCAAACAACCATCATCTTAAATTATGCTTTATTAGTAGATAGGTACATTTATTGTTCGAAATATATTATTGTTAAGAAAGCCTTATTTTATTTCCAAAATATGTAGGTACCTGAAATTGAACACATTGATCAATCTCCAATTGGAGTATTTTTTATGTACCTATAACAGAAAATTATAGGGCCACACTGATCATTATTTAATCAAAACTAAAAATGCCCACGTAGTTGTTGAATTTCTAAGACAAAATTATAATTTTTTGGAAGTTAACATTTTCGTGTTAGATTCAATTGAGTAGAAAAACTATACTATTGTCTTGTATCCTAAAAATTGAATACTAGGAGCTATTACCTTAAATTGGTGTAGGAGTTGTAATAGCGCAACGTGGAACCGTTTACAAGTTTTGCCCTGAAAATCCTAATGATCCACAGTTTGAGATTATAAAGAGGTGGTGTACGCAAGGTTTGTTTTTTTTATATTAAAAAATTGAATTGTGCTATTACGCTTGAATGGGAAGAGATTAAAATTAATTCATGGTAACTGATAAATACTCGTAGAATAAATATTGGTTAAAATATTTAATATTTAATGATATATTTGAATGAAACGTAAATTGTACTAGCTGCGTCTGACATATCTAAAGCTCGGGCAAAATGGATTATTTTGTAAGAAAAAAACGGAAACAGAATCCAAGAGAAACTGCAAATATCTTTTCCTTATTTACATTTGCGTAAGTATTAAATTTTCTATTCAACTCAGAGAAGAAATGAATGCACCAAATTACAATTTCTAGATACACAGGTAGCATATTCAAGAAAGCGTTCAAAAAAGATTTAGACGAAGACGATTTATACGAAGTTACCGGCAATTTCGAATCCAGCAAATTAGGCGACAATTTAGAAAGAAGATGGGACCACGAACAATCTCAAAAAAACCCCAAATCCATATACAGAATTTTGCTCAACATGTTCTTCGTGAGATATATTGTTTTCGGAATTGCCGAAATGTCTTTTAAATTAACCAGAAGGTAGGTAAATTCACTAGTTATTAATGACCAAGCTCCCAAATCAAAGTCCTTGGTTCAGTTACTTGCTCTGGTTTTTGGTCAATACCGATAGGATCAAACTCAAAAGATCAATGATCATTATCTATTTAGATAGTTTTCTTTCACGTAATCATACATTTTCACCTTCAATTTATTCTTTGAGTAGTATTTTACATTCATTTTGTTGCTCCTTCTTAAATATGTGCTTTTATTCCAGCGCTTTCGAGCCCAGAGCTTTCGAAAACTTGGTGTCTTTCTTCAGCGAAGGGCAAACTAAACTAACAAAAAACGACGCTTTATACAACGCTGGCATAATAGTGCTGTTCCACTTCAGCGGAACGCTGTTCTACAACAACCTCTACATCAGCATGATATCCATCGGCATCGAAGTGAGAACCTGCTTCTCGGCGTTCCTGTACAGGAAGATATTCAAGCTGTCGCCCGCCGCTCTGGCGAACATTTCCTTCGGGAATATCGTCACTTTGATTACCAAGGACGTCCAGGCCTTCGAGAACGGGGTGTACTTTCTGAACGATTTCTGGATTGGCTCGGTGCACACGGCCTTCGTGTGCTACTTGCTCTATTCCAGAATCGGCGCCACGACGTTCGCTGGGATATTCGTGTTTCTCGGGGTTATACCCTTGCAAAGTAAATATCTATTAATTAAGTTCAATGCAACAATAATCTCAAATCTTGTTCAAGTTTACCTAGGGAGGGTTTTGAAAAGGCTTAGATTGAAGACGTGCGTGAAGACCGACGAGCGCTTGGATCAAACTCAAGAAGCCCTGTCTATGATTAGGATAATAAAAATGTACACGTGGGAAGAGTATTTTATGAACAAAATCGATTCGACCAGGAAGTAAGGATAAAGGCTTTCGTTCGTTGTTATTTCATAGCATAGAATTTCAGATTGGAAGTCAATCGAATGCTAGCCGGAATCTATGTAAAGATGTTGGTGTTCACTTTAAGCATTTTAGTGTCCAACCTGGGCTTCTACATACTCGTAATGGCGTACATTTGGATGGATCAACCGGCCGATTCCGCCATCATTTTCTACTTGATGTCGAATTACGAAGACATTAAGATGTTCTTCGGGTACATCTTACCGTACGGTAAAAGACTTATTCAATTCTGTATGATACCCATCACCTTAATCAATTGATTTGCAGGAATTACAACTGGCGCCGAATTCATGTCGGCCACTCTCAGATTGAACAAAGTTCTGAAAGCCGAAGAACTACCTTCAATAGAAGCTCACAACACTAAAAGTGACAAGCCTAAAATAGAGCTCGATGACGTGACCATCAGCATAGGCAAGCAGGAAATTTTGAAACAAATCTCCCTAAAACTCCAATCCGGTTTAACCGCCGTAACTGGTCCTGTGGGAGCAGGAAAGTCCGCTCTATTGAAAACCATCTTGCAGGATTTTCCAATCACCAAAGGCAAAGTGTCTGTAGCAGGAAGCGTATCTTATGCATCGCAAACGCCTTGGTTGTTTGCTTCAACCATAAAGCAAAATATTCTCTTCGGGCAAGAATACGATCAAAAAAGGTATGAACCTTATCTCAATTATCTTATTTTATCTAAGTTTGAAATGCTACTTATCTAGCCAAGGTTGTAATTATCCCATGTTCTCTGTAGATACCAAGAGGTGATAAGGGCTTGCGCTTTAGAGTACGACTTGAGCCTCTTCGACAAGGGCGACGAGACGATTCTGTCGGACAACGGGCTCAATCTGAGCAAAGGCCAGCAGGCCAGGGTCAACCTGGCGCGGGCCGTTTACAGAAACAGCGACATCTACCTGATCGACGACTCCCTCACCTCGCTGGACGGCCACGTGTCGGACTTCATCTACGAGGAATGCGTGAGGAAGTTTCTGAAAGGGAAATTCTGCCTGCTGGTGACGCAGACCAAGCGCCACCTGAAGGAGGCCGACTACGTGGTGGTGATCAAGCACGGGAGAGTTGATGGCGTCTTCGGGCCCCGCGACTCGGTGAGCCAGTCGGTTTTGCAGAAGAAAATCGAGGAGGTGGAGAAGGCGCTCGAAGAAGACGTTGTTATAGATGATGGCGAGACCGATGGAGAAACTTTGGGGTTGTTGGAGACCGAACAAAACACGGAGAAGAAGCAGATATTCAAAGACAAGCTCAAAACGGGGAGTGTGTCTATAGAGAGTTATAAAAAATACATGACCTTCGGCGGTGGTGTTTTCATCATGCTGCTATTCTGTTTTATTAGTGGAATTTATCAATTTACCACCAGTTATACGGAGAAGCTTCTAAGTACTTGGTAATTAACGCTAACACACAATTGCTATAGGAAATTGATCGTCTTCTTGCAGGGTTGACAAGCAACAAAAATTCTTGAACATCAAAAGCAAGATCAAAGGACACGAATCTAATAAAACCTATTACGATTTGTTCGAGAATGCCTCGACTATTTTAGCGAACCTTACAGAAGAATTGAGCGTTGCTGATGCGGCTCAAAAGTACACGTTTTCTTGGTACAACGGCATGCTGGGCGCCTCCACCTGCTTGCAGGTGCTCACGACCTTCATCATGTTCGATTTCTGCCGAAGGGCCTCCGTTAGAATTCATTTTCACCTGATGAAAAACATATTCGCCGCCAAGATGTCGTTCTTCGATTCGCATTACATCGGAGTGATACTGAACAGGCTCTCGCAGGATTTGGTTAATATGGACGAGAATTTGAGCGAAATTTTGAATTACACATTCATGGTAAGTACATTGTAAACATGTCTGCTGTGAATGCATCCTTATCCAGTACCCCATTGCTTGTTTATATAGATTATTGTTTGAATGTACTCATGCTTATTCATAGGTATGAGATATTTGTTTAGTTTCCAAGGTTCTTTTAAAACTTTGATTTGACAAATATTTGTATTAACTTTTTTTTAGGCTATCTACTACATATTTGGCTCGGTGATTCTACTGGTGTCGGTTAATTACTATTTCATAATCTATATTGGAATCGTTTCGGTATTATTAACAGGATTGGGAAGAATTTACTTACCTTTTGGACGAAGCATGAAAAGACTGGAAGTTGCTAGTAAGTGATTATCTCACAAATATCACCAATTTCTTCTGAGTGGCCGTTTAATATAATCAGAAATTTAACCATTTTAGCCAGAAGTCCAATTATAAACCACTTAAAGTCGACATTTCAAGGGTTAACAACAATTAGGGCGTGCAAAGCGGAAGGCATTTTAAAGAAAGAGTATGATAAATATTATGATGTTTACACATCCAGTCACTTCACATTGATCGTTTGCCAGACTGCTTACGGTTTCTTCGCCAACGTTTTGTCCAATTTTCTCGTCACCTGCGTTTTATGCACCTTCATTTTTTTGGACACAGGTGAGAGCAAACTCCAGATTCTTCTTCCTGGTCCAGTTTCCAGATCAATGTTTCCAAAGTATAAGCACATTCTTTAACTTCAAAAATTGACTTTTCCAACTACCTTTGGAAAGATTAATCATTGTAGATTTCAAGACAGTTTTATTTGATTTACAGACACAAGTGCTGGTAACGTTGGCTTGGCTTTATCCCAAATATTCAGCATCGGGAATATCGTGAATTGGGTAGTAAGGCAGTACACAGATTTGGAGAGCATGATGACATCGGTGGAAAGAGTGTTCGAATACACCGACATAAACACGGAGAACGAAAACGGCGTCGTGTTGTACAAATGGCCGGAGCACGGGATTATTCGATACAAAAACGTAAAGTTAACATACAATAGCACAGACGTGATTTTGAACAATCTGAACTTCGACATCCAATCCAACCAGAAAATAGGAATCGTGGGGAGAACAGGAGCCGGAAAATCCTCCATCATTTCCACTATATTCCGATTATACGATATCGAAGGGAAGATATTAATAGACGGAGTGGATACAAAAACCGTATCATTACACCACCTGCGACGGAATTTGGCCATTATTCCACAGGACCCGGTACTATTTTCGGGTACAGTTCGCACGAATCTAGACCCATTCGGGCAATTCAGCGAAACCGACCTGTGGCAGGCCTTAGAAAGGGTGAACATAAAGGAATCCATAGCGAATTTAGACGTAGCAGTAAGCGATAGAATTTCGAATTTCAGTCTGGGCCAGAGGCAAATGATCTGCGTAGCCAGGGCGATTTTGAGCCGGGCCAAAATCATCATTTTAGATGAAGCCACGGCCAACATGGACCACGAATCCGAGTCCATCATCGACGGTATTATCAAGGAGGTGTTTGCCGATTGCACGGTTTTGACCATAGCGCATCGATTGCGGACAGTTTTAGATTGCGACAAAGTTATGGTTTTAGATCGCGGAGGCATCAGGGAATTCGACGAGCCATCCAAATTGCTTGGAGATAGAAACAGCTATTTTTATAAAATGGTGAAGAAGAACGACTAATACTGTGAACGCTTTATTTTTTTAATAAATTATACTAAATGCCAAAATATTCGCGTTGAAATAAGACCATTCATGTAAATGACAAAAAGCAAATACCTGCATTCAAAGACTCACAAGAGTGCTCATTGATAAGGTCAATAACGGCCAATTGTTCGTATGTGTGATTAATTTTTTGGGGGCCGATGCATCTACTTAAATAAATTGTTTCCGTTCACTGTTAAATATACTCACTGCCGTCTTCAAATCAATTACTTAATTTACTAATTCGTTGGTTTTTTTCTACTTGCTCTATTATAATAATTACCTTGAAATAGAGAAACTGGATAACGCAATTAGGTGACCGTTGCTTCATTAACGACCCATTAACGCAGAAAATAGGCTAATTAATTTAATACGACTAACCTACTTCACCCCATAGGCTCTCAAAGTCAATAATGCTTAAACTGTTTGTGAAAATTTCAATTTAAAATTAGCTTTAATTAGCTTGGCATAATCAATGTTTCACACTAATGAATATTGGGTGTATACAGATTGTTCTAATTCGAACGCTGAGAATTGGGAAAAATTGGGATGAATTGGGAAGAATTGGGAAGAATTGGGAAGAATTGGGAAGAATTGGGAAGAATTGGGAAGAATTCTGTAGATTATACACTTTCAGAACTTGCAGATTATACAAGTTCGTTTTCATTCATCCCACCTTCTCATCCACATTTATTATTTTAGGTCTACCTATTATTCATTAGAAAAAAATTCTAAAAATTCTCAAAAATAATTAGGAGAACGTTTTGGAAAAAAATAGTCCCATTCAGTTAACAAAAACAAAATTGCACTAGGTATATTTGGTAAGCCACTGCACAGTGTTATCCTAATTAATACATTCATCGTTTGTTTTAATCTCATTTTTAAGTCCATACCAGACTCTTAAGTGGCTAAAATTAAGTTAAAAAGGGACACGTAATTCCCTGACACCCACGCAACGTTAATCATAAAATTTTGAATAGGTTTTACGTTTACCTTATTACATTACTTGGTCTTAAAGAGGAAGCTAGCATCTTTCTCTTGGACTTTCAAAATGTTGGTATTTTCACTGCTAGGAGCTTGGTTTTTTGCGGGGGTATCGTCAACGTATATATCCCCTAGTGAGTTCTGTGCCACAACGCGCCCTCAACCACATATTATCATTAGTCAGGTATGTACATATTAATTACAAATAGTGAATAGACAAATTTGAATAATAAAGTAAAGAGTATTCTACTTGGCAATTCTCTCTACTTTTAGATAATGGGTATCTGGTTTGGCAAAGAAATCATTTACCACCGAGACGAGCAATTTTACAAAAGAACTGAATTTTCTTGCCCCATAATTCACATATCTGAAGATAAAGAACGTACTACCACATACAATCCTTTATACGGAAATTACGATTACAAAACCAATTACGGACCAGGTAATATAAGCTTTTTACAATACAACTTAATTTTTATAACTGCTATTTTGCAGCTCACGGATACGGCGGTTACGACAATAACTTTAATTCCGGATACGAACCGAATTATCGTTCGAGATACGGGATCAGCCAAAGGCCTCAGACCACCATACCGATGACCAGAACTGCCGAGCAGCAGCTCAGGCGCAGGATTTACGAGCAAGCTGAGTACGATCGACAGACGACCTATGGGAATTACCCGAATAGCAGGAGGCAGCAAAATATGTTCGACTTGAACAGGCACATGGGAGAAATGCAATATTTGAGAGTAATTTGGGACGAAAGCGGGGAGACGACTGAATTCCACATGAGATTCAACATCACTCATCCGGGTTTCTGGATGAGCTCGGGGCCCGAGAGCAGGGGTTGGTTTCACCCTAGCGCGTTAAACGTTAAAGGTGGTTAAATTTTGTTGTTTTTAGGGTCTTCTTTGGATCCCAAAGTTGGCCACTTGGCCGGGACTATCCAGGTTTTGAAAGCAGTCGGTGACCACATGGTGCTGACTTTCTGCCACGTACTGCCGGAAATCGAACTGTTCACCATTATCCTATCCAGAGAATTGAAGTTCGATCACGTGGAAATCCTCAAAGTGCACAATATGTTAAATCGCAGGGGACTGAGGACGACTTCAGTGGCGAAAGTTTGTAATGGAGGAAACGTTATGCATTTCAGCATTGTCGGCTTTGTTATTTGTTTACTTAAAATTTCGTTGAACCAAAAATTCTACAGTTAAATATTATTGAAATATAGGGCCTAAGTACAACAAATTTTAATCGTAATAAAATGCTGCTAAATACATTAGTATATAAAAAGTGGTGAATGGTGATGTAGCTTTTAAAGGCTGAATTGATGGTATTTAGTTTTATATTTTATGATTTTTTTATAAATTACTATTTATTATGGTATGTCGTACAAGATATAACCATATATAATAATTTTTAACTGCTGAAATAGTTTATTTTTACTATTTCCAATGAGTTGTAGGATTATACCTCGCTAAAATATCAGAATACTTTTATTTAATACTTATGTATTTTATTTCTATAATTTTATTAGTCTATTTAGATGTTATAGAGAGTTGAAAGATCGAGTCGAGATCGAGTTGAGGTATCTTTTTCTTCGTTGAGTCAACTCGATCCGTGTTTACATTGAAGGTCGATCTCGGGTTGAACCTAGATTCGACTCTGCATGTAAACAGACTTATGTGACTTATCAGCAATACTCTTTTACCAAAAATTAATACTACAAGCTTTCTCAAAAAACTCCAAAAGCAAAATCACCCTCTATCAAGAATAAAAAATTCAAGTTTAAAATTAACGCAAATCAATGTTGCCAACACAATTTTCTGGTGCAGTTCGAAGCCTTGTTCGAATGACATATGACATTACTCTGCCGTTCGCGTCCTACACTAACCGACATTTGACTTTACGTTTTTGGCGTTGACAATTGACATTTCCACTCGGTTTTATTTTATTTTATCTTCGTGTTTATGTTGATGCGGATGCTTCATGGTTCGAATTTTAAAATTAAACTAAATGAAGCTAAGCAGCCGGTGTTAAGATGAGTTTTTCAAGCGACGAAGTTAACTTCTTGGTTTATAGATACTTGCAGGAGTCCGGTGAGTAACAACGTGCTTTTCATTTAAGAGCTATTAACTTATATTCTATTGGTAGGGTTTCAACATTCTGCCTATACGTTCGGCATAGAATCCCACATTTCGCAGTCTAATATAAACGGGGCTTTGGTACCCCCTGCAGCCCTGTTGAGTATTATACAAAAAGGACTCCAGTATACCGAAGCCGAAATCAGTATAGGAGAAGATGGGACTGAACAAAGATTAGTGGAGAGCCTCAGTTTAATAGACGCCGTGATGCCGGACGTGGTAGCCAGCAGGCAAAATCAGCAAAACCAACAAAAACAAGCCATAAAAGCCGAACAAAACGAGACCAACGGAGAAGAAGGTACACCGAATTTATCCACTAAAAATACAGCAATAATCAACTTAAGTACATTTGCAGCGGTCGTTTCGACTCAAAACGAAACTATGGAAGTCGATACATCCATAGAAATCCCTTCTTCTAAGGCAACAGTACTGAGAGGTCACGAATCGGAAGTATTTATTTGCGCCTGGAATCCTACGACTGATTTATTGGCAAGTGGATCGGGCGATAGTACTGCTAGAATTTGGGACATGTCCGATAACACGGCCAGCCCGAATCAGTTAGTTTTGAGACATTGCATCCGAAAAGGAGAAACTGAGGTTCCTAGCAATAAGGATGTCACTTCTTTAGACTGGAATGTAAGTTTACAATTTTATATTGTATCACTATAAATTATTTGTAATATTTTTTTAACAGTGCGATGGCAGTTTATTAGCCACAGGAAGTTACGACGGCTACGCTCGAATATGGACAAATGATGGTCGCTTAGCCAGTACTTTAGGACAACACAAAGGACCTATTTTTGCTCTAAAATGGAACAGAAGGGGAAATTACATTCTATCTGCAGGAGTATGTGCTACTTATTTTTATCTACTAATACATACATAATAATTAAGAAAAAAATAACGTGAATAAATTATTGTTTTAGGTGGATAAAACGACAATTATTTGGGATGCGGCAAGTGGCGAGTGCACCCAACAATTCAGTTTCCACTCCGCCCCTGCCTTAGACGTAGACTGGCAGACAAATACATCGTTTGCAAGTTGTTCGACAGATCAGTGCATTCACGTGTGTAAGTTATTTATGGATAAGCCTATTAAATCGTTCCAGGGACACACTGTAAGTATAATAAACTTCAAACTAAACCAAATTTAATTAACAATTGCTTTTTTTTAATAGAATGAAGTAAATGCCATAAAGTGGGATCCGCAAGGTCAACTGTTGGCCTCTTGTTCTGATGATATGACATTGAAAATTTGGTCCATGAAGCAGGATACATGTGTTCACGATTTGCAGGCCCATTCAAAAGAAATTTACACAATAAAATGGTCCCCCACTGGTCCTGGGACTCAAAATCCGAATATGAACCTTATCTTGGCGTCTGCTAGTTTTGATTCGACCGTGAGGTAATTTCCAAACGTTAAATACATACGATTCGAAAGCCATATAAGATAGTACATCTAGTAGATAATTAAAGTGATTTATTTAGCACTTTTATGTAATTGGGTGAGGTTTAATTTACATTTCTTTTTAGATTATGGGACGTTGAAAGGGGAGCTTGCATCCATAGACTCACAAAGCATACTGAGCCCGTTTATTCGGTAGCGTTCAGTCCGGATGGTAAATTCCTGGCTAGTGGAAGCTTTGATAAATGTGTCCATATTTGGTCCACTCAATCGGGCCAGTTGGTCCACAGTTACAAAGGCACAGGGGGTATATTTGAGGTGAGCATATCAATAATGATTAAATGAATTTTGCATTATTATCTGGTATATTTTTTCTTAGGTATGTTGGAATTCGAGGGGCGACAAAGTTGGAGCTAGTGCTTCTGATGGCAGTGTTTTCGTATTAGATTTGCGTAAACTCTAACAGTAGTGAGAGTTGAGCACAAACATAAATATATTTAGTACATTAAGTGTTTTTATATCTTCACTCAAGTAATTGGGTATGGAAAATTTATCATTTATCTACAATAGGTAAATTATTTTAATGTTTAGATTTAATACTATATTATACCTTAAGTTGTACGTTTATAGCATAAAAAAATAGTATAATTTGAGTATAAGTGAAATTCGTTTTTTATCAATATAATTTATGTGTACAATTCGTTCTTTTAAACTCCTATATAACTCGTTTATAATTTACATTAATCTTCTTTTATAAGCATATAGTTCTTCATGATTATAATACTCATGTATCAACTCATACATGTGCTGAAAAAAATACAATAAATTGTCGTATTGCCCGTTATAAGCGTCCTCATTATCGTTATGTAAAAATTTAAAATTGTTCAAACACGTTTCTGTGAAGCAATTTTCAATTCCTTTGTAATCCGGATTCAAGCCCCACTTTTGAAGATGCAGCTCTATTAAGAATTGATGTATCGCTTCTATTGTTGCCAAATACCACCTAGGACTGGCCTTTTGGTGCCTCCAAAACTGAGAAATCCTGTTCTGGATAACAACGCAAGGTATTTTCTTTAATCTCTCATCCTTGTAAATTCCTTTAATAAAAAGTTTATGAATTGCATGTTTAACTTCAATAACTGGATGAAATACCTTTGCTCTGATTCCACGTGCTGTCTATAAAAATTACTTTACTGATAGGCAGTAAGTCGGAGTTTCTACAAAATTGATATTCCTCCTGTGGTTTTGAAATTGTTTTCATCAGGGTGCTCCTGTTTTGTCCTTTTGGGAGATCCTCTAAAGCTGCACTTTGAGATTCCTTTATAGCCTCGGAATCCAGGCCATTCGAAATTAGTTGGTTTACGCTAATGGCGTTCTGGCTAGGAAACACGAGTACTACGTTTTCGTGTTCATAATCAGGAATATTGGGGTAAGTGTAGATATTAACATCATCTGCTGCTAATATAGCAGCGTGTCCTGCTGTACTTTTGCCGTCTATTTCGTGTTTGTGCTTAATTATATCTATTTTTATGGGGAGCTAGAATCATTACGAATGTTTGATTTATTTTAGAATATATTTTATATGAACGCACCTTAACTCGAGGTAATTTACCTTCCAACTCTTTTATAGGGACGTAACACGAATAACAGTAAAATTTCCTGGATTTTCCACATTTTGGGCAAGGATGTCTGCCCTCTAAAGTCGATAAAATCGAGTTGTCGTCGATTTTGAAGCCTTGGAATGGGTTTTCATCTAAATATTTCTGACGCGCTTCTTCCGATTTTGGATTCGACATCACATATTTATTTTATAATCGGCTTTTTGAAAAAAATCACAAATTTTAGTTTATTCAAAATTTATATTTCCCACGTAACCAAAGAAATACTACTTTTTTTTTTGTTAATAAAGAAATGTATTTGGCCTTTAATGTTATGGCACATGTGGTGACAAGAAGCGCCTCCTATAGTGTATTTCTAGAAACACAACCAAAACAAATCAAGATGCAGTGGCGTGCGAAGGGACTACTATTTTGCTGGTCGACTGATACAGTTATTGATAACTGATAAGTTATAAATTATAGTAGAGTTGAAGTTGAATTGTTCTGTTTGTTATTGTCTTTTGTTTACCTTTTGCAAAGCAAAATGTCTGTTAGCAGTTGTCCTAAGCTTACGAAATCTCGAAAAAATTTAAATGTTCAGGAAAAAAGAATGGTTGTGAATGTGTTTTCTGCATTAATTGAAGATCATCCTATGAAAAATAAGAAACAACTAGTCGATATGTGTTGTAGATATACAAAGGTTGGCAGAACCACTGTTTTCAAAATTTTAAGGGAAAAGAAAAACGGGGAAATTCAAGAACCAAAAAAACCACCAGGGAAAAAGTCTACAATAACAATTGATGAATTTTGTAAAAACGGCCTACGCCGAAAAATTCACTCGTATTTTCTCAGAAACGAAAGACCCACTATAAAAAAATTGGCTCAAGATTTACAACAAGATCCCGATTTGCCAGCTATGAGTAAAACAACATTATGGAGAGTCCTAAAAGAATTGAATTTTGCCTATGAAAAAGTAGACAGAAAAAGCATGCTCATCGAAAGAGAGGACGTTATTTGTTGGCGAAGAGACTACTTACGGTTAATGAAACGAACACGCCAACAAGGGAAACAAATTTTCTACTTAGACGAAACTTGGGTCGTAACTGAAGATAACACCACTTCAAAAATTTGGAAAGATAAAACTATTAAAAGTTCACAACAAGCCTTTATGGTAGAAAGTTTGCCAGATGGAAAAGGACGTCGAATAATAATACTGCATATCGGTAGCGAAAGTGGATTTGTAGATAACGGACTTCTTCTTTTTGAGTCTAAAAAAACAGCAGACCATCATGAAGAAATGAATGCGGCTGTTTTTGAGGACTGGTTTGCGAGAATTCTGGACAAAATCCCGCCTTCCTCAGCAATAGTTATGAACAATGCCACTTACCACAGTCGCAAACTCGAACAACTGCCCACGAATGCCTGGAGGAAAGATAAAATTCAAAGTTGGCTGCACGAGAAAAATATAGATTTCGACACATCCTTACTAAAACCAGAACTATTAAAACTCGCCAAGCAACATTTTCCTCTATTCAACAAATATTGTGTAGATGAAATGGCCCGAGCTCGAGACGTAGAAGTTCTGCGGCTACCTCCGTATCATTGCGAGCTGAATCCCTTCGAGCTCATTTGGGCTGATGTGAAAGGGTTTGTTGATCGACAGAACACTACTTTTAAATCGGAGGACGTTAAGGTGCTTCTTCGGAAAGCTGTTGACGCAATTAATGCCGAAAAATGGAAGAAATGCATACAACATGTAAAACAAGTCGAAGAGAAAATGTGGCAAATGGATAATATTGTTGATGATACAATAAGTCCCGTCATAATTAAAATTGAGTCGAGCAGTAGCGAAAGCGAGACTGATACTGCCCCAGAGGACAGTGATTGAACTTACTGCCGGTTTATTATGTTATTTATAAAGGCTTTCTGTATTATTCTATTTTTGTTTATTAAATTGAATATCAAAATTTGTACATTTGCACAAAAGATATAATTAAATATTTTATTCACTTCGCTAATGAATATACCAGCAAAATAGTAGTAGTAGTCCCTCATTACTCAATTTTTATCGAAGTTCTTGTTACATACTATGAAATGGTCCATTTCAGTAATTAAAGTGGGATATTTGAAATCTTCAATTCATGAATTAAAAAAAGAAACTTATCACAAGTATTATATAATTCAAACACTTTACATTCACATGAACACTCGACACCACATTTTCTGTAAACAAATTATTACTAAGTACTTAGATATTGAAAACGCCGCTTATTGGAATGTACAAAGCGAAATTTAGTATTGCAGGGATTTACTTGATTTTCAATTTTGTAGATTGCAACAAACTGAAATTGCCGAAAGTGATATATTTATCGGAAACAACGAATATCAAAAAAGCCCGGAAAAAACTGTGCGACTTTTCGGCGTTTAAAAACTTGTACGATTTTATTACTTTCCATCGGTCTTTCTGATTCGAATAATTTGGTTCTAGCTGCGTTTCTTTACCCAAATCCGAGTCTAAAAGGAAATGGCATTTGTTGATGTCGAAGTACAATTCAGGCGATTCTTTGTTGAGATCATTGAAATATTTGTGAACGATCATTGTACCATTTTCTAGTTCCGAATAAGGAGCCGGTAGCATTCCATCGAATTCAGATTTTATAAACCTACGCAACAAAAAATTATAGCTTTCTATGGTAGAATTAAAGAAACTAATTTACCTAATATTCCAGTTATTATTTGGCAAGAAGAATGAGCTGGGGTATCTGTGCCATTCCTTGCCAAAACACACGTTCACCTGAGCTCTCTCCGATATTTTCACATCCACTGGGTATCTATTTAATTCCATCATAAGATCGAAAGGAGCGTGATAATTTCTATACAGCGAAAATATTCTTGATATGCCTAAAAATGCAGTGAGTGTTATATACATGTTATACCATTTAAAAAAAATTCATAATCACCTAACAATGTAGTGAGTATAATAGTTATGAACATAATGAACATAGTTTTGTCCAGGTAATGCGTTCCGTGTGGCATCTTTTGAAACAAATTTAGTAAACGGAAAAACAATTTCTGTACGATGTCTAACGTTATGGCTCCACTAAGACATATCAATGGGTACACTGGAAACAAGAATCGCTCTTCCTTGTGCTCCTGAAGCATGAAAACCGCCAACCACAAATAAAGCGGACTCAACGACAGCCAATACGGCAAATAAAAGGTACATTTATTTTTCGTAGGCACGAAAAAGTAGTGCAAAATCAGAGCAATTGGACTTAGCAAAGCTAAAATCTGAAACAAACAAGTTCACCAAATTTTCTCCATGTTCCAGCCATGTTTAAGTAACTCACCCATATGATATTAAAATTAACAAAACCGTTAAAAAGATAAAATGAAACGGGTTCAGTTCCATAAAGATTTGGTCCGGCACCGCCAAACACATTGTATTTTACAATGTTGAAAGGTGCTACTGTAATTTTACCGAATAGCATCGAATCAACAATTACCATGGGCAGTAAAATGACTAGAGCGCATAAAGCAGACCAAGCTGCAAATTCCAGGTACAATTTTCTTCTCACTAACATATCGAATGCTATCGGTACGCCTAATAAACAAGCAAACGGCCAGCCTGAAATTGATCGGTTAATTTATCAAAGTTTTTTCGTGTAAGAGAAATGTTTACCCAAAATTGAGCCTAGTGCAGTAAAAAATATTGCTAGAGGAAATTTTTGTTGCCACCAAGCAGCACATGCAGCAGTCGTGGTGTACATAGCAAAACTCGAAGGTAAGAAGGCTGTACTCGAAACGAACATTCCTGCTGCGAACAATTGGAATGCCAGACAAATTCTACCAATATGTACCCCGAATTCTCGGCACACTGATCTGAAAGTAATAATTGTTAAATCTTCGGAAAATTTTGAATTCTTTGTACTTGCTTGTAAAAATACACTTCTGATACGGCGCAAAGGAGGCCTAAGATGCACCTTATGAAGTAGAACATAAGAAGAGGATTTGGTTGGAGCAATTTGTGATATATCCAAGCAGGCGCTGCATGCACCATTAGGTAAAAGTACGATCTCAAGCCATATTCAGGACTGTATTCCCAAGTCTGCAAACCTTTTCCGAATACTAAAAATTTCATTAGACTTAAAGATAGAATTTATTCCAGAATAACAAGTTGTGTTTATTTTGCATTTTTTATCAAATTTGTCCTTTTACTTGTCAGTCGAAGAGGAACACAATCGTAAGTCGATTAAATGCGTGGTCATTTAAAAACTCTTTTTGCAAAGTATTTAAAAATTAGATAGTAAACAATATGATGTATTACTTAAATAATGCATGGGCTCCCAATAATTATAAGTCTCATCACAATCCGATATATGGGACCATATTGCTGCACAAAATCTTGCCGATAACAGCGATTTGAAAGCAGTGTCTCCGGCCGGGAAAATAAGTCCTGGGCTGGTAGTATCAACTTTTCTAAAAAATATAGAAAATTAGCTGTTGATAGAGTAAGGTATAACCTTAATTGCAATCACTTACGGGGTTTGAGGTTTTTGAGTTTTCTTGTGGCTTTTTTCACGCGATTCCCTTCGGTTTTGTTGAGGTGCATTTTGGCGAAGTCTAAAAGATAGTTGGCTTTTTGTCATTATGTGATAATTTTGCAAATAATCATTTCACATATCTATCTAATACTTATTTGTTACCAAAAAATCCATTCTGCATATTTAACCTTCTATTTAAAAATGAAATTGTCAAATTATCATTATGTCACTGTCAGTAGTTCATTTCATTTATTTTCTGATGATTTAGTCTGGAACTATTCGGCTTACCAATCACTAATGTCAAATAAATAAGAAGACCTCTCCTAAAAAAAGAAGAAATTTATTGGTTAGGTCAAAAAAAGTAAGGTTAATTTTAATTTAAAAAAGTTGATTTATTATAACAAAAATGAATTTATTACCAAAATCCAAGGAAGAATTTAGTCAGAAGGAATACTGGGATGCATTCTTTAAAAAAAGGGGGAACAAAGCATTCGAATGGTAACATTTAATTAATTTTTGATTACTAGCAATCTAAATTCTGATTTTTTTAGGTATGGTGAATATCCAGAATTAGCAGACCACTTGCACAAATATATAAAAAAGCAAGACAACATCCTTATCACTGGTTGTGGTAATTCAACTTTAGGCAGAGATCTGTACGATATCGGCTACAAGTAAGCAAACAAATTCATCTCCATTCAACAACTAAAAACTAATTTGTTTTTTAGCAAAGTGACCAACGTTGATATTTCTCAAGTAGTCATTAGGCAAATGTTATCCCAAAATGAAAAGCAAAGGGATAACTTAAAGTACATTCAAATGGATGTTTTAAACATGTCTTTCGAGAACGATGAATTCAGCGTCGTATTAGACAAGGGCACACTCGATGCTTTAATGCCGGACGATTCTACGCAAACTTTAGAAAACATAAAGCAATATTTCGACGAGATCAAAAGGGTGCTTAAAATCGGAGGCCGATACATCTGCATATCACTATTACAAGAGCACATCCTGAAGTACGCTTTGGAGTATTTCCCTTCTAATAATTTCATGTTTAGGATAGTTCGTTGCTTCGAAGCCGAAGCCAAAGCCAGCGAAAACAATGAAAACACTTTACCTGTTTTCATTATGGTATGCACTAAATTCAAAACATTGCCACATAAGGTAAGTTAAAAGGGTTATTAATTAAAATAGTTCTTATAAGTTTCTGGTTATTTTACTTAATTTGTAGATATTGGAATTAAATCTGGGATCTCTGGACAAGATGCAGAGATGCACTTGCGAATCTGATGTAGCCTCTCAAATATTAAACGTTCAGAACGTTTCTTTTATCTGTTCCGGTTTAAAAAAGACTTCTATAGATGCCGAAAGTGAAATCGTGTTAGATTTATACGAGCAAGGATCGTCAAAACCTCGTTTTACCTTATATGTAGTCGATAATGAACCGAAACCAACTCATGATCAGTACGCAGCGTTTATTGTACCAGAAGGAAGGTAAATCCCTAATAAAAATAATCATACTAAAATAGAGTAAATATAAATAATGTTTCAGAGAGGCAGAATGGTTGTTTTCCACTACGAACGGTAGAAAAAAGTTAGTGGAAATAACGAAATACAATAGATTAGCTATTATTACCCTTCATAGGGAGCAAAAATATGATTCGTTCGAAGCCGTGCAAGTGGAATTATCCAACGTTGTGTGTAATCTAGCTCCGGCTCATTTAAAAAACAAGAAGGTACTAATTTACGCACACTTTACATATTAATGTAAACCTGCAATAATATTATTTCGTAGATTGCCTTCTTGTCTTTGGGATCTGACGTGGGCCATAGAATATTAAGATACAAAGGATGCTCGAAGTTGTCCGGAGAGTTTGTGGTAGAAGACGTAGTGACTGAAAATAACGAGAAATATCGCAGATTGTTTTATTTAAATTCGCAGCTGGTGATCCAATCTGAAGCGAAATTAAGGACGATAAAATCCAGAAAGGGCGCAGTCAAAGAAGTAGTCGATCCGATCCTTTTGACCTGTAGACACCACGTGTACATGTCTTTAGCGACGCATTTAATATGCAGTAGAAACGCCAAGGCGAGTGTAGCAGTCGTAGGATTGGGCGGAGGAGGGCTTTGCTTGTTTTTGCATAAATTTATGCCGAAAATTAATATATTAGGTATCGATATCGATGAGGATATGTTGAAAGTGGCTAGAGAGTGGTTCGATTTTAAAGAAAACGATAAATTAAAGTCCAGAATTCAGGATGGTATTGAATGGTTGGAAGAAATCTCAAAAAAAGGTATATTAAGATTACTTTTTTCATCTATTCGAATAATTTAATTACTCTACTTGCAGGTGAAATGTTAGATGCTTTGCTTTTCGATGTAGATAGTAAAGACTCGTCTATTGGTATGAGTTGCCCTCCAAAAGAATTTTTAGAAGAAAATGTCCTTCGAAACGTAGTTAAAGTTATTGGAAAATCAGGTACTTTTTTAAATTAATTTACTTTTTCTAAATCCTCTAAATTACTACTTTATTTTAGGTTTGTTCATATTGAACCTCGTTGTCAGAGATAATGTACTCAGGCCGGGCGTGTTGAGCACTTTAAAAACTCACTTTCAATCAATCATCAGTTACAAATTGCAAGAAGACTTGAATGAAATATTTATTTGCTCCAACAAATCGATTGAGACTGACGATTTGAAAGAAGCTTGTTCTGAATTGAATTCGTTTTTCAAAAAACACAACATCAGCGAAAACGGCGTAGATGCTGATAAATTCATGAAAGCTCTAGTTACTCAATCTGTTTTTATTTGATACAAAATGTTTTATAATTAATTATATATTTAGTTACAATTAGCGTGTTTTGTAGGCTTATCACAAATATCCCGAGAACACTAGGAATAGTATTTTTTAATTTCTTTCAACAGGTTTTCGAAGCTGTCTTCTTCGATTAGAACAAACCGTTTGGCTGCCCTGCTGAAATAGTAAATATCTCCCGAATAAATGTCGAACCAAAGAGCATGTATGTGCAGTTCGTGCTTCTCTAATCTTTTCTTCAAGAAACCGTAACTCGCGATATTTTGTAGCTGCTGTAAGGTGTTGATTTGCGAAAGTTTATCTTCCAGATTAAATTTATTGTCCGGATCAATGTACGCTACGAATTTCCTAAGCGGCGTTTCGGCTTGAAATAGAAGAGGTTTGCTGTAATCCGTTATTTCCAATTGCTGGAATTTCTCTAAGCTAGAAAGGGCATGTGTGCATAACCAGGCTCTTAAAGGGGATATTCTTCTGTTGTCCTAAAAAATAAGAGTTTATGTTAAACTGGTTGCCTATCTGTCAAATTTTAAATTGTTTGGCCTTTTACTTCTTAGGATAATAATGACAATTTTAAAAACAGAAGAATTTTTGATGTAAACGTAATAGAAATTTACAACCAAAATGTTGTTCATCATAACACAACAATTTTGAACATTTTTCAATATAAATAACATGAGAGTGATTTTACTGTGATTTTGTAACAATACTGTCGAATAGAAATAGTCAAATCACGTTGTACGCCGAATTACTTTTGTAGAGCATCAATAACGGGAAATACTTTAATTATTTAATATTTAACATAATTTGAACACTGCATTAGTAAGTATCAAACTTGGTTCGTAATTTCAGTTCCTAATAAACTCCTTTTCAGGTTATCTTTAAGAATCACGATGTGGGAAACCTCGAAGTTGGCCGAGAAAAAATTCAATGCCGAAACGAACAGACTAATAGGCGAAGCACAATTGCACGAGTTCGGTTCGTTTTTGGAGGAGTACGCAGAACGAACTGCCACTCAAAGGAAAAAATTCGTAAACTGCAATAATGTAACAGCTCAAGTGATTTCCATAAGGGAACAGGCTCATGACAACCAATCTATAGGTCATTTAGTTCATTCAGATAATAAAGTTTTAAGCCGAATATTGGCCACATTAGGTAATTATAATTTGTTAAGGAGTTTATTGAAATTATGGTAATGTTATTAACAATGAGTATTTATAGTTGTTAAAATTTTTTGCAGGTGGTATGTGTGAGGAAATGAACACATTAATTAAAGAAGCAGAAGACATTTACCCAAGCTTCGTTATGTACGAAGATTCCCTCCACAAAATCTCGAGACACAAATCAATTAGCAGGATTTTGGAACCTCTGCAACGTGTTCACTTATTCACCAAAAGAGTACAAACTGTGGTAGTTCTATCGTTGAAGCAGATTTGTTGTTTGTTAGGTAAAAACATTTATTCTTCAAGTAATTACTCGGCGTTTCCGGAAGTCTTAAACAAAATAGGGGACTTGTTGATTTGTTTGTTGAAATTGGACAGCTTGTTAGACAATCAGATAATAAAAGACCACTGGTTTTGGTACAGGAAGTACATTCGGAACCAATCGCATTCGAATAAATTAGGAGTCGATAGAAATAAGATTAGATCGTTAGACAAAATGTTGCAGATTTTTGAGAACGATTTACTAATGGGCCACATTTTAAAATCGGTCATCGAAAAGTGCTTTGAGGACAAAACCTTTTACTTTCAATTGAAAAATTGCACCCTAAACCAAGAGATTTACTCTTTCATTGCGTCCATGCTCACGGAATTGGAGAAAGATGAAGAATTCTCGCGCGAAGTTTGGTTGAAAATGAACATATTCGTCGTTCTCTACTTCAACATATTCGAAAGCACCGATAAGAAGCTAATAAAACGAATTCTAGACGTCAACAAGAAGTACTCAATGTGCACGTTGATCGGAAACATCATGTGGTATCCCGAGCAATTCCTACTGAAACATCTAAGCGCACTATCCAAATACATCGACGAACGAGCCATCGAAAATCACAGAATGAATTTAGTCAGCATCAGAAACTCGAATTATCCCAAAGAATGCAGCACGCTGTGCCTGCAAGTCTGCTACTTTCTAATAGAACTGGAGAAAATATCCGCCTTAGATAGGAACAACATTAAATTACACGAGCTGCAAAACATCGTAGCGACATTCACCGACGGTCTGAAGCTGCTGAGGAGGATCAGCTTCTCAGTGCAATGGACGTTGAACGTCCACGCTGATAAAAATTGGCCGCTCCAAAAATCCGTCTTGCTCTCGATATGCAAGCTGATAGAGATACTGAAGTGCGTCCCGTTGATTTTCAGAAAGCAAATGGTCTCCTTAACGTGTATCTTCCTCCTAACCACCCAACATCTTTCGCATAAAGCCTTAGCGCTGCTGAGTAACATACGGAAGCAATTCACTCAGGAAAAGTCTTACAATGAGCGGCAACTAGACGTGCTGTCGTCGTTGAATCTCTGCGAACAAACTCTGAAATCCGCCCCGACTCCGAAGAGCATTCTCATAGCGAATTTGTCTCTTTCCGCCAGCGGTTTGTATTCGAACGATATACTGTACATGAGGCATGTTTTATCTCAATTGGAAACCATCGTGGGCTTCTCGGATATCGTTAGAACCACCAGCGACAGTTTCTTTATATTCTGGCACCAAAACTACATGCTACCCGTGTACTTTTCCAAACTATTATCCTCCAAATCGGACATATCCAGGCACTATTTGATGGTGCGCGCTTTGAACGACTCCTCCAACGAATCCACCGATCGATCGATCAAAGAACACTTCTACAACCCGCTGGAGCAGATAATAGAGAGGAACCTGCGATTGCAGACGCACTTGCACCTGCAGCTGCCTCCGATGGATCCGTTCGAGAACTACTTCAGCATAAACTTCAGGAAGTACCCGCCGGTAGCGCTGCGCGACCGGTACAAGAACGTCAAAAGCGACGCCGAGCACCACCTGAGCGCCATCTTCTACAACCTCACCTCGGTGGTGTTGCACAACTGGAAGACCTACGGCGAGATGCGGCGCTTGGCGCACCTGCAGTACGGATTGGACACGGTCGACGACAATCTGCCCATCCAGACGCTCGAGCAAGGGCTGGACGTGCTGGAAATCATGCGCAACATCGACGTGTTCGTCAACAAGTACCTCTACAACCTCAACTCGCAGGCGTTCGTCGAGCGGAGGAGCGACAACAAGCACCTCAACTCCATCAACATATCGCAGGTGGCGAACTCCATCCGCACGCACGGCATCGGCATCATGAACACCACCGTCAACTTCACCTACCAGTTCCTGCGCGCCAAGTTCTACGTGTTCTCGCAGTTCATCTACGACGAGCAGATCAAGTCGCGGCTGATCCGGGACCTGCGCTTCTTCGCCGAGCACCAGCCCGAGCTGGGCCAGATGTACCCGTACGAGCGGGCCGAGAAGTTCAACGCCGGCATCAGGAAGCTGGGGCTGAACGAGCAGGGCGAGAGCTACCTGGACCTCTTCAGGCAGGTGGTGACGCAGATAGGCAACGCCGTGGGGTACGTGAGGTTGATCAGGTCGGGGGGCAGGCGGTGTTTGGCGGACGGCACCTGCTTCATCCCCGATTTAAGAAACACTGCTTTAGAGAGCATCGTCCGCGAGGAGGAGCTGCCGGAGTTCACGCAACAAGCTGCGAACAGTTTGCTGGAGACCTTGCAGATGTACTTGGAGAACATGGACGACGCCACGGAGTACTTCCAGTTGCTGGTGAAGGTGTTCGTGCCGGTGTTGCGCAGCAAGCAGAACATTCACCTGAAGAATTTCTACGCTATCGTGCCGCCGCTGACGGTGAACTTCGTGGAGTACTCGCTGGGCTGTAAGGAGCGGCTGAGCAAGCGCAACCGGGCCGAGTACACGTTCACCGACGACGGGTTCGCCTTGGGCTTGGCGTACGCCGTCGAGATTCTGAACCAGCACGACAAGTTGAACAGTTTGCACTGGTTCCAATCGGTGCAGAAGAAGTTCGACAGGGACAGGGCGGCGATCAAGGAGCAAATATCCGTCGCCGATAACTGCGATAACAAGCTGAGACAGGCGCTGGTGTTGACCGAGAAGAAGGTGGCTTTGCACGAGAAGGAGTTCAAGCTGCTTTATTATAGCTACAATAGCGCGAGATTGTTTTTCGAAATTTAAAATTTCCTGTAACAACGCAACTGGAATGTATCCAAAAAAGATTTGTACTACACATATTTTCTTATAAATTTATAATATTTCTTAGTAGGTATTAAAAAATGTGATAAAATATTTACCTGTACTATATACTATACTCTTTTAATGCTTACATTATTTCATATGTGCAATAAAATGAATAAACAAATTAATATGTTATTCTAAATACGGCTATCAAATTTACTCGAGAATTAGATTAGATTAAGCCCATTATGATCCTCTCAAAATTCCCTTTGATCCGCCTTCTTAATGAGCCAAGCTCCAAATTAGACCCTTTGGGCCTTTTATTAAAAACTTAAAAAAAAATATTGTCTCACCTGGGATGCAAATTCACTATCCTGTAACCGGTACAATAAATTAATCGCTTTACAGTCACTGTGTCCACACACTATAATGTGCCTTATGTCGTTCACAACACAACCCAGCTCCAAAGCGGCCGGCTCGTTCGTCGTTAATTCGTCAAAAAAATGTTGAGAATGAGGTATAATGTTACCTGCATTTCTTACTAGAATAAAACGAAATCATGTAATTAATTAATTAGAGTAATAGCTAATCCTAAAGGAATTTTAGTTTATTTAAAAAAAAAAAATTGATGTTTATTTATGATTACTGAATTTTTAAGTGGGTCATTGGAATTATTTAATATTGGTCTCTAATCTTAAACTTACCAATAAACATATCGCCTACATTGGTTTGTGTAAATCTACTGGGTATCATTCTACTGTCGATGCATGTGAAAAACACAGCTTTTGGCTGTAAAAATAAAAACCCTTAAGTTAGTATTTTTATTTAAAAAAAATTCTGTTATATTAGCAATCCAAAATTTGATCTCCAAATAATAAAAAAAATAATTCCACTCTGTACACGCAGTAAACCGAAATCACTCTGTAGAATTAGATAAAAAATTTATCAATTTTTATTTCCACGATTAGACTAGACTATTACAATACAGTCTGACTAATTCGCGTTTAACTGTGTGTTACTGAAATTTAATAAATACGAGTAAAGCGAATAAATTATTGAACTTACGGTAGGATTGTCCTTGACTTGTAAAAACTGTTTAACCATTTGCTCTCTAACGCTACATCTATATTTCATGATACCTTTCAACAACTTGTCCATTTTGGATTCGGATTAAATTCGATGTTCTAATTTGACTTTTCGCTGGGACTATTTGCTCTTATCAGTGGTCGCGAGTCCGGGTCAATTTGGAAATTTTACACGCACTACATTTGTGAATTTACTTTCGTTAGTTCATTCGAATAATGTTGTATCGCAAGGTTTTTAGTTAATTACGAGTAGTTATGACCTTTACGAATGTACTTATGAATACTGAAATTCGTAGAGATTTGTGGTGGAAAATTTGTAATTTGCATATATTTTTTGATGGCATTGTTGTTCTTCCTGTTAAGGAAAAATTAGAGTTTGTTTATTTGATATAATGATTATATTTGTATCTTATTAGCATTTATCTGCAAGCGTTTTGTTTCGATACAAAGTCCAATGAAACAATTAATTTATATAATTATATTTATAAATACTTGGAAGTTAATTAAAGTTTTTTCTTTGAGGATAAAGTGAATTATTTAAGTGGCTCTGGAACATGCTATAACTCTATTGAAAATATGGGAAAATTCAAACAACCTGAATATGAAAATTTGTAGACAAACATTTTCACCATTTTCATCCCCTTATTCCTCCAAATTTCCACTAATAAAATTGTTACTAAAAAATTGGAAATACTGTGAATACAAAACAAGTTGTATAATTTATCATTCTTAAATATATTAGGTACTCATTGTATAACGAAAATCCAAATTTACAAAAATATCATTAAGTTATATCCATTATCAACTTACTGCAAAAATACATGTATAAATTAACATTCAAATAAAATTAACGCAACCCTGATGAGCAGCAATGGGATTTATCGAGCGATGCTAGAAGCGGAGTTGGAAACCTTCTCTAATTTTTCGAAATGTTTCCTGGCGTTTCTAATGTTAATCAAAGTGACTTCAGAGGGGATCTGGGGATCGCTCATGATTACCATTACGTACGTATTACTGGTAAACATGTCAATATAAGCAGCGAACGCCGAGTTCCTCACTTCCATGCTTTGGAACTGCGCAGCCAGTTTAGAACAAGACAGCTTAAACTGCTTTATGATGTTCGAGACTTTTTCGAACCTGTGCACGTCCCTGTGCTGCTTTCGTTGACAGTGAGATATCACTAAGAAGGTGGCTTTCTCGAAGAGCAGAACCTCATCGGCATCCACTATATTAGCGAAATGATGTAGACTATTTTCTAATTCCTTAACGTTAGGTATTAACATGTAAACGATGCTCGACCAAGCTTTGTACAAAGTCTCGTCCCAAATGGACGTTCGAAAGCAGGTACAAATCAGGGGCAGGGACAGGCGTATGATGTCCGCTTCCCTTTCTTTGAAAATGATGTCCCTTTGGTCTTCGGCCACCAAATCCATCTTATGTATGAGACAAAATACTTTGGCTTCGGGAGAATTCTGCAATATGGCTTCCAAACAGGACTGGTAGTAGTGCATGTCCCTTTCTAATTCGGTACTTTCTACGTCGAATACGTAGATTAACACTTCCACGTTTCGGAAGATGTTGTCTCGCTGAGAGGCGAAGTAGTTTTCCATGAAGGCTTCTTGGCCTCCGCAGTCCCACAAATTGAGGACCAGATTGCCCAAGAATCTCACATGGGAATGTTCCACATCGACTGAAAATGTACTAATCGAGTTAGAGAACTTAGTGGAATTTGTAGCCTCACAAAAACTGTTTACTTCTTATGTAAATTATAAACGAACGCGTGGTGTATGTAAACTTACTCGTAGCTCCTAATCTTCTTGTGTCCCTTGCGATATAATTTGCAAAAATTATAGATCTCATGCTGGTTTTGCCGGAGCCACTCTTGCCCATGAGTAGTACCTAGGAGTCGTAAAAATTGAAATCAATGATCATGAAATTATTATTGAGCTGTTGGAAAATTTTAATAATCCTACAGTTATCAAATTTCATTAAATTTAAATTATTGTCTACCTAATTATTTCACATATAAATCAATTATTTTACCTTTTTCTTCATGTTGATATTGTTTTGAGTCTATTGTCCCTCTAAGAATTTGTGAATTTAACTATTGTTCTATTTTATTAAACTCTTTTCATATTTAACAAATGCACAACTTGCTGTTGCCATATGACAAGTATGACAAATGATTGATAGAAATCAGTTGTTTTTTGTTTTGGTCTTCATGTGCAGTCGCAGTAAAATGATGTGGCTGTATTCTATGTTAATCCGAGGCCAAGACACCTTCTTTTTGATTTTGTAATTAGTGCATTTGGTTTTTATGTAATAGGAATAGGCAACAGGTAAAGTTTTTATTTCTAGAAAAATAAGTAACCAAAATTATTCCAAGTATATTCCTTATAAAAATAAACAGCTTAAATTAAATTGAGACTTTCCTAGCGCCATAAAAACATTTTAACATTCGGTTATTCACAAGCCACTTTGTTTCAATTTTTACAGTTTTCAGTTACATTGTTCTCCAGAAGCTAAAAAATAATACTGTAAAAAATAATATTTTAACTATAATTCGATTACCTGTGTCAATTTCGTTTTACTATCATCCGGAATATAGCGTAATAGTTGCTCAACATATTCCCCTTTTTTTAATTCTAAACATATTTTAACACACTTTTCAAAATTGAGATTAAACGCTACAGGACATGACTAAAAACAAATAAAATTATGTACATATATTCGTTTGCAATTAATAATTTATTTACCTGAAGCGTACGAAAAATGTCGACCAAATGGCTTTCCAATTGCTCTCCATCCGCGGTTTCTATTTTTCTAAAAGCCTCATCAACTATCACTTGCCAGGCTTTTAGAAAGAAGGGCTTATCCAAGTGGTTTCTCAAAAAACGAACGTACGTTTTAAACTCGGAAATCTAAAAATATAACTTCAGATCCCCATTTTAAAGACCACTGTTTAAATTACCTTCTCCAGCCGGACGCAACTATTAATAATGTACTCCCAGTATTTAGACTTCTCTATATTGTATATGACACAAATGGAACCCATACATTTAATAGCCAAATAGGTGCCCATGTGAGACAGTTTTTTGATCAAATCCCTCTTATTGGTATTCTTCAAACCGTCTATATCTAATGTTATGCCTATTAATTTCAGATCACGTAATAATTCCAGTTTGCTTATGAAATCGCTGAAATAATTCAAATTAATATTACGTATTAATATTGAGCGCATCGTTTACCGGAACTCATGCAATGTTGATTTAGTTATCTCGACAATCCTTTCTTCGCTCACTATCCCGTAGAAACACTTGGCCGCGTTCACCTTCAAGTGCTCGCGCAAGTGCCAATTGTGTCCGCTTTCGTTCAAGACGATATTGAGCAAATGCATCTCCCAATAGGCCTGATCGCCATCCCTACAAAGGTACTTCGCTTTCGTCAAATAATCCTCTTCGCTTATCGGTTGGCCGAAGGAATCGTTCGGCGAGTCATTCTCGTTTTGCGACAACCACAATCCCAGTAAATCCGTTTTTAGAGCTTTAATATCCAGTCGGAAAAACTCCGCCAAATCGTTAGCGGCACCGTTGATGTCTGGAAATGATAAATAATTACCTAAAGATATCGTTTTGGTGATAATTTTCGTACCTAAGTCATCGAACCTCGCTTTGGATAGGTTCTCTCCTTCGTATAGGCTTTTTATCAATGTATTAGGTTGATTGTATTGACTCAAATAGTCTTCGCGGTTTAAATTGTGCAGCGTTAAAATGCGACAAACGGATAGGAACTTGACTTTACTTTCGATTTTAGCGTACGCTTCATTGGCATTGAAACCGTCGGGATTCTGATCTCGGTATTGCTTGGCGAATTTCACGCACAATTTCGCTGCATTTAATTTGTCTGCACCTGAAACGGTTGTTTTAATGATAATAATATATACATTTAAAATCGTTCATACCATTTGGAATGCTATTCATTAAAAAGTAAGTCGTAGCCGTGGCTACTTCTAAATTCTTCATGTTCTGAAGACATTCGTCCGCTTTCTCAATGAGATCGTTCAATTTAGGACACATTACCCAGTCTTCTGATGGCGGATAATCTGCAGTTTTTCGTAGTACCTAAAATATCAATCAATAGATCGTTATAACCTGAAGCCTTATTTTAACATACCTCTTGTTTTACGGCGAATGTGCATATATCATCGACCTTCAAGTAGTCATTCAACAGGTTCGTAAGACATAGCCAATCGGTATAGCAATCCAGGCCGATTTCGGATCGCAAAATACTCCATATATCCGAGGAAAACAGCAAAAACGAATAAGGGAACCGGAACTCGGAAAGCGGATCCAAGATTTGAACGTCCGGAATCGAAAGCAAAACGTACCATTGGTCTATTTCTCTCTGACTGGGACTTCTAATTCTGGAGTAACAGGTTAAGAAGTCCAGTAATTCGAGCTCCTTACTGTAGTCCCTTGCGCCTAGTATTTTGTATATTGTGATAAATACTTCATAGTAGTAAAAATTTAACTGAAAATAAATCAAATGAACGGTTAAAGAGACTATTCGTTAGGCATTAGTGTTGAATATCAATGAAACATGTAAAGCAAATTACCTTTGGGAGCAATTCTTCCATAATATCGAACATTTTTTGTTTATCTTTGATACAATTTAAAGCAACCATGCACTTGTTGTAAAATTCATCAATACTAGTTTTTATAATTAACTTTCTTTTGCCCTCGTCGTCTACTTCTATTTCATAATCAGTCTTAAAGTTTGTCAACAAGCTTCAAATAAAAGTACAGCAATAATAATAACATTCAAGAAACATATAAATCGTTAATCACACTTACCTTTTCAAATATTCCCTGTAGCAAATTTCTGGTTCCAATTCGTAATCAAGGCAATATTCTGGAATATCCTCTAATTGCATTGCATTCAATTCCAACAGCACTTGTAATCGGAGATTGGCGCTGGCTTTAAAAAAATCATCGTAGCTCGTTTTATCTTGAGTGTCACTAAACTTTCTCCACCATTTACAACTTTTTATAGATGCGATCATGTCGTTTTTTCCTTTATTGTCTTCGTGAAGCTCTAAAAGCTCTAAACCTGAAAGGCATTTGTAAAATTTTAAATAACTTGTATGCAAATGTTTAGATACAGGCAATCGATAGAATGAAGTTCCAAGAGAGTTAATGAAATTAAATTACTTACCCACTTTAGAGAGAATCTCTAATTTCTTCGGATCCCTTTTAAATTTTCTCAAACAGTTAAAAAGATATTTGTAGTAATCCTTATTGAAGAAATCGAACAAATTAATTAGAAAAACTGTGTCTATGTTGTCTTGGAGCACAGTCACTTTGAGCAATTCCTGCACGCATTTATAGCGAATTAATTTTATATTCTCCATGACAGTATATCCTTCCTGCAATTTACTACAACTCAGATCTATTTTGCCCTCCGAAATTCTACTGCACTGGTACATTGAGTTGCTGCTGCCTGCAACCTGGTAAGTTTCCTCGAATTTGATCGTTCTATCGCTGTCCGAATGATCGAAATAAGCAGTCAATGTGGATAACAAAGACAACAACGTAAGATGTTGGCCTTCGCGAAAAAACACTTCCAAAGATGATCGAATTAACTTCATCGCAGAGTGGATGTCCTAAAAGTAAATGCTTGTTGCAGACGGGTTAAAATTAGAAAGCAGCAATGAACTTACATCGTCTGTATCGGACTCGGAAGCGAAGAAATTGTAGTATTGGGAATACGAATCGTATGTCAATTCTGGAAAGTAGTAATGAAAGATTTAGCTAAGAATACACCGGCATATTTAAAGAACAGTTAGTAAATGTATTTTATTTCTATATTTTAATATCTTATGGCCTATTTCTAGGTAGATTTGAATGTTCCAAGTCATAATTAAAGTTTATTTAATAACAATTATCAGAAGTATGGGAAGAAGAATGACTGCACTTGTGATCATTAGATCATTTACTAACTGTTCCTTTAAATTTAACGGTGTATGTATTTCGCTTACTTTTCATCTTGATAAAGCTTAAATAGCACGCGTTGATAGTTTTCAATACAGTTGAGCTAGGTATAACGTTCGATTTTAAATTACCGGGCGGCCTGATTAAATAAAAACAAGTACGCACCCACATGAGGATCTAAAAAAAAAAACGTTGAAATCAATCATTTAGAAATGCACGTTTGCAGAAACTAACATCATAAACCACGAAATCTTTGTCATCCTGGCGCAAAGCTTCGCCTACGAGTTTCTCTGCCAGTTTCAAAGCGTTGACGAATTTGCCGTTTCCCTCGGGTGAAAGATTGAAAATCGGGAGCGTTTGATCGCAACTTTCGAAAAACGTCGTGTTCGTGTTCACCGGCTCGGTTTCTATGTAACCCAAATATTTTAGAATCAACATCGCCATCAAGCACTGGTTTTTGGAACAGGCGTTCTTCGCGCACATATATTCAGCTGCCTTTACTATAATCGCGAACCTTTTGATACAGTCGCAGAGCTGCATTAGTACTTCGTCTGCGTCTTTGGATAAGTAGTAAGCGATGCGTTTGCTATGCTCAAGAATTTCATCGAAATCGCAATCTGAAATACATAGTTAATTGTTGCTACAATAATAATAATGCTTGTATTGTGACGAGTTAAAATTATCCAACTAATGAAAAATATTCAGGTTTCATACGTATATTTTGATATGTATTTTTTTCTCTGGACACTCCCATTAATCCAACAAATTAAAATACCGTGACTAGTTCTCCACTTATGGGTAATTTTAACTCTTATACCGAATATATTTATTTACCAATAGGCAGGTTTCTGCTGATTGTTTCCAATATATTCCAATAATTCATTTTGTCTTGAATTTCACTATAGGATAAATTTAACTGGAAATGGTCGTTAATCCAGAATGATGCTACGATTTTTCGTATGGAAGATTCTCCGTCATCCACGTGCGGAAATTTCTCTAACAACCGTTCCAGGAAAATTGCATAATTGCGTAATTGCTTTGTCAAATAAATCTGTAACAATTTATTTATTTTTCAATGTAAATCACATTTACTTATCATATTTATGTAAGAGAGTTGACTTAATTTTGGCATACCTTGTTTCGAAAAGCGAGCTCGGCTTTCAAAATAAATTTGTTGATGCACAATTGAATTATATTCGGTTTGTTCCTACTTAGAACTGAAAGGGCTTCATTGATTTCACTGAAATTATGTCGTTATTAACATTACAAAGCGTAGCACAAAACTCCTTACCCTTTTCTCAAAACAAAATGATCGATTAATTCTAGTGTAGCAGTGACGAATTCACTATCTACTACACATAATTTAAATATATCGTCCACTACTTCAGGCACAGACGCGGCAATCATACCTTTGATCACGGTGTCGAACTGAAAATAGAATTTTTATCGACACGTTGATTTGTAAATTTAAATATAAACTTACCAAGTCCCGGAAATCAATTGAATAATTAGGATTTTTTACGACAGAATATGGAACTTCGTTGGCCAACATGAATTTAATCTTTTCCGTTCCGCGATAGTTGTGCATCACACGAAGAGCCAAAGCTTTAACTTCCTTAGACCAAGGAACGGGCGCCTTCAATAATATTTCCAAGACTGCTTCAATTATCACATCTACCGAATCGATGTGGCTCAATATAATGTCGACGTAAGGAAGGCATTTAACGTCGAAATTGAATAAATGTTCGGAAATTTTCTCTAGGAATATCTCATTGTAGTCTATTTTGTGTTGGAGCATGTACGACAGGCAGAATTTCTTCAAAACGTTCTCGTAGGCTTCGGACGACAGCGGTATATTCAAAAGGGTACTTACAAACGCTTGCGGACCCTGCCAATAATGAATACCTGTGAGATTAGTTCGAAAATTACCGGCAATAATACCTCTAAGAAATCTACCAGTTCAACTGTTACGTTGAATTCATTCTTCAGCTTCTGCAGAATCTTCAAACCTCGCAGATAGTGCATTAACTGATGGTAATCCTCTTCGTTCGATTGTTCCAAATTAATGAAAATTGCAATGATGTAATGAACGATACTTATGGCGTACTCGCAGAAATCTTTTCTTTCCGCTTCCATCGCGAGAATTTTATTACATAGCCAATCATTGATTATAGATACTATTGATGGACATTGAATTGCAGTTGTCAAGATAAAGACTGGAAGGAAGGGCTCATACAACTCCCAATGGAACTGAAATATTTGTATTGTATTACACTGTATTAAACCTTATACAGGGCGATTATAAATTATTGAAACTGTTGCTATAAATGGGGCTTCTTTAAGATAAAACTAACTTCCACAAACATTACTAAGTTCATAAAAAGTTTCAATCATTTAAATGCTATACCTCATTGAAAATATTCAAAATATCATTCACAAAATCTTGATTTATCCGTCTAGTTGTTGCCTGATCCAGCCTACTGTATAATAATATTGCATCTTCAATACGTTGCTAGAATATTACATAAGTTGATTAAACGAATCCTTTCTAATTAGAAAACTTACATTTCTTAGATAATGTTTGATCTCGTCTAATAAATTACACTGAGAAAAATTTAGCCAAGATTGCATGTCCTTGTTGTTACCGGATAGAGCAGTAAACGTAATGCATTTAAACAGCAATTCGTTTAAGCTATTCTTTAAATACACAATTTGTTCTTTTTTTTCTTCCTGCAAAAGAACAATTGGATTCATGTAAAAGTAAATTTCAAATAAAAAGAGTAGAAATGATGAAAAACAATACCTAAACATACCCTTGAGTTAAGTTGAATTCTTGATCCATATTCCAGTATCCTTTTAACATCGCTGAAATGAGAAAAATCGACCTTGTTGCAACACTGCAAATTAAATGGACCATCATAAATGGAGTCCATCAAACTAATTAATTTGCTTATGTCATCTGAGTTGCATTCAGTTTTATCAACAAGTAATTGCGCTTTGGCCTTTAACATAAATGAGGGATCAATATTATATTTTTCAGCTAATGCTTCAGCTTCATCGAATCTAGAAAGTGCATTTGTATAGTAAAGATCTTTATGAATAAGTTAAATTCAAACCTTCCCATGAAAATGAGCTTTGAATATCGTGATTCGTGATCTGTTTCGAATACCTGCTGCAGACTGAATTCGGTGAATTTTCCTTCGTTATCGACGATGTAATACATAAACATAATGTCATACTCTGTAGAATTTGTGCTTATCAAATGAACAGGATAATGCAGTTTAAGCGAATATATTTCTTTGAAATCTGTAAAATGTATGTCCAATTAAAATCTGTGAAAATAATTACTAGAATAACCTACCTATATCAATTAATTGCAAGAAAAAATCTCCAATTTCGTTAGGCTTTGTAACTGTGAGAATTTTTGTTCCATCTTGCATTATTAAAATATCATCCAAAAAATAATCATAAAAAATTTTGGAGCATTTCAGAGTAAGACAGCATATTTTCGTTAGTGAGCCATCGAAATTCAAGCACAAAAATCCCCTAAAAAATTCCCATTTTATATAAAACACAATATGTATTTATTAGTCCTGCTACCTTTTGAAAGGCACTATCTTTTTAAACTGCAGGTTGTCCTCAAAAACGCACTCATTTGTGTGGACATTTAATACATTAAATGTCCCATTTGCCCCATTCGTAGATATGAAAGGAAAGTTGAATGCTGATAAATTTATGTTGGAATTTAAATTGAACAGTTCCTTTGCATCAAATTGGAATGACCCTTGTTCGTCTGCCTTCTTTATAGATATTCTGTAAGCAGAAAATGTTTGTAATAACTTTTTAGGATATATTCTTGTGAATAACTATACCTGAATATATGCCCATTTTGGTAGATTACTAAAAAATTATCTATGATGGACAAATCATCTTCTAATAATACTTCAGCAAATAGGTTTTGTGGAACAGAATATTCTAATAAGCCTCTGGAGTGAGCAAATGTGTTAAAATTTAAAATAATTTAAATGGTACAATCGACTACTCACTTTGAAAAGACTGAAGAAACTTGATATTCACAGCAATATATCAGTTCAATTAAACCACATTCTGTACCCAATGCCACAAACGGAGAATTAAAAGAAACTGATAAACTATTCAATTTAGAATTAAAAGCCTCGTTAAATATAACGTTCGAAAAACATTGTCCGTCACATATTCTCAGAATGTTATTGGTTGCAAAATATAGGTATCCATTTTTTGTTGTGGAATTTACAGCAACGTCCTGTAAAGTAATTCGTTTATTTCCATATCTTTTAAGCCTTATTTGTTCTTAAAACTAATAATACATATGTAGGAAAATGTTACTGGGTATTCTTCCCACATGACAAATTTATAAATACACACAACTTGCATATTTTTAATTACTGCAGGGTTGGAGGCTCGAACATTACTTACTGTACAATTTTCATTATCGCATTTAAAACTAGTCAAAGTGACTAGTTCGTATAAATTTTCAAGTTTTCCGCAGTTTACAGTTTCGTCTGCTCTGGGAAATTCGGATTGACGAACTTCGAAATCGCCCATATTCTAAAAAATAATACTAATCTGTACAATTTGCTACGCTCGTAACATAAGGGCCATAAACCATTTATTATAATGGATAAATAATAGATAAATCTAGTGGTTTATCCAGTACCAAAACACAAAAAAGCAACCGACATGTCAACTTTATAACGAATTGTCGAAAATCAAATCAAGCTGACCAATTAAAATTAGTTATTTACTTGTGCACCAATTAGAACAAAGATGAATTGTCAGAAGAATGCCGCCAAATTTGAATTAAAAATCGCGTCATACTATTTTTGTAATAGTACTGACAAAAACCCGGCACATATTGGAGCTCTGAGATAAAGGATATTTACCAGAAGTAATATAATTAATCCTAAATAATTGGGAAAACCAATATGCATTGCATTATTAATCAAACTGAATGGCCGCAGTGAACGAGACCACAAATTACAAGAAGATTATTCACTTGATTCGACTCGACGCTAACTTCCGTCATGTTATGGAAAAAATAAATTTGCATAAATTCAAAATATTAAATCCTTAATTTTAATGTATAAACTAAAACTTTGGTTATTTGTTTGTGATATATAGATTCGGAAAAGTCCAAGGATCATTAGGAGTGATGAATCATGGAAATACAGCCCCCCTTAGGAGGGTAAATGTTAACATTTTTAAAATTGTTTCCTGTTCTTATACCAAACTCATTTGTTTAAATGTAATAATGTAAATAAGGAAATTAATTAGCACTAAATAAATACAGACACTTTGTTGAACGTATATTATATTTTATAAAAATCTCAAAATTTATATAAAAATAAGTGAAGTAACCGAGTTTTAAAATTTTGTTGCACTTGAAATACTATATTATATTTACATACTCCTTAATCTATATGTGAATAAAGTAAAATAATGTAGTGAACGGCATCTTAAAAATCACTAGATGCACTACTTGAAGCATCATCATCATCAATTTCAACCTCACTTTTTTCAAATTGTTCCTTGACAATATCCTTAAATTTAGCTAGCAAAGTTTCTCTCGGCGTTACGTCTTTTATTTGTAACGGAATTGAAGTTGAATTCCGCATGGGAGTATTTCCCTCATGACGTGGTTTAATACTTTTATCCAAAATTTGTTCGAGTAGAGTCTGAAACATGTTTATTACTGTTTATGTGTTTTCTTAACTAATAAAATGTACTCACTTGCTTAATATTAACAGCAATTTTTTTAAAAGATTCACTATGGACATTGTTATTTTCTATTATTAGGCTTATTTCATTGGTTAGATTTGTAACTTTTTCTTCCAGATCCTTTTGCATGCCATTGCAAGTGTGGAGAATGGATTCAGTCAATTCATTCATTGTATATTTTGTTAACTAAAAACACATGTAGTTGTTAAGACTAAAATTATACCAAAAAATCAACAAAAGTAATTTGTTCTAATTTTTGATAATCAACTCTTCAACAAATTAGCGTTTTACTTACTTTCTCACATTCATCATCAATAAATGTGGCGAAATTGGACAATTTGCTATCAAATTCTTTAACAGTTGTTAGAAAATCTTGAACATTATTTTTATGACTTTCTATCAAACCAGGAAGCTCAATGCAGTTGTTTAACTGGAGAAGAAAATAGGCGTTAAATTTATAATTTATCTAATGCACACACAGAAGGACTTACTACTTTAGCAGACTTTGCATAGCTTGCAGTAACATTATTTTCCATGTTTAAAAATGTCTCTTTGGGTTTTTTTATATTGTTCAACAATATTTTATTTTTTTCTATTCTTTTCCTAATCATAACAATGAGATTCTCATCTTCTTCTATGCTTGTCAACAGATCTTTTTCTACACTTTCAAGTATATCGTCATGTGATTCTTTTGTTCTCTTCAATTCCGTCATGGTTGTATCAAAAAACTAGAAGCAATTTACATATTTTCAAAAAATAATATGTAAATAAAATCCAACTTACCGATTTTGTACTATTTTTGTAGTTATCCGCCATTCGACAAATTGAATTATTAAATTCGTTTAATTGCCGGTCATACTCAGAAATTACATTACCAGAAATTACAGCACTATTTCTGATAGCATCAAAATACTGTTCTACACCAGACAAAAGAATTTCTTTCCTTTCCCTAATCTTAGTATCGCAGCTTTTGCTATTGGCCTTCAGCGAATCGGATGAATTTTGTACAGCTTTAGGCAAATTCAATAAATCATCTTTGATTATGTTACACTTTTTCTGCATTAAGCCAATTCTAGCACCCTCTCCTTTTTCAAGTTTATCGCACATATTATTCGCCTTAACCACAGCTTGTTTAATTACAACGTCGTAAGTAGTATTAATAGCAAACATCTTTTCCAATTTAGCCAATAAAATCTCCTTTTCATTACTGAGCTGCTCTGTTGTTTGCAATAAGTGTTGTGCTTCTTGTAATTTTTGCATCGTTTGATTTTCATACCACTTGGAAAGATACATTTCCTGCTCTATTAGAGTATCTTTTTCCTTAAGATGAGCCATGGCAGTATCCAATTCTTCTTTGTGTCGTTTACATTGTATAACAGTCTCTTCAAATTGTTGAATTTTACTTTGTAATACTACTTCTGCAACATAAAGGTTTCGTCTTAGAATTTTTTCGGTAAATTTATATTTAATACTTACCTAAACTTTTTATTCTTTCAACTTTACGATTCGCCATTTCACCCAATGTGAACGGTTCTCCAGTGATAGCTGTGACGGCATCTAATACTCTTTGATAATTTTCTTTATCAACATAAAAACCAGTGCCATTTCTTGCTGCATCTAAATCTTTCTGCAATCTGTATGCATACAAAATATTATTTTTAAGCAATTACACAATCATTGTTAGTAGGGGTGTTGTGTTAAATAAGAAATAATGCACCGACCTCTCAATTTCGCCTGTTAACTCTTCAATAATTTGATGCTTCGTTAATTTTTCATTTATTAATGGGGTGTTTGTGATATCCCTTGCTCTGGCTGCATAATCCAATGTACTCTGAGTTATTTCAAAATAAGCGTGTGCAGGAGATACTGTAGCTATTATAACTGTTTTCGTGCTACCTCCTAGAGAATCTTGAAGTATCCTCGTCAACTTAGAATCTCTATAGGGCACATGCTTTTGAGACTTGTCAGCCAAAGAATGAATAACCCTACCTAATGTCAATAATGATCTAAAACAAAAAGTTTAGGCCGAAATTATAAATATTAATGAATATAAACAATTTTACCTGTTAATATTAGCCAATTCGGTTGCTCTCATATCCTTACAACCTGATCTAGCAATGTTCTCATTACCAGCTAAATCAACCAATTTAATTTTACCCGTTTTTATTATGTCATCACCGGAATTTGTGCTCTCTTGAGTATTCACTGTGATGGTGAAAACAGTATGGGACCTGGAACTCTGGTGATTCATGAGAGTCGGAGCCATTTGGCGTTTTATTATGCCTTTTTGCAAAAGTTTACAAGCTTCTTCGCCGCTGTCGACGGTGATCTCCTTTAATCCAGGAATAGTAACATTGCCTTTCACGTCAGAAAATACTCTAAAAAGAATATTAGGTAATTCAAAAATAGCAGGAGACAACATTCAGCCCTTTATGGTAAATGCTTTGTTTTTAAACTCACTGTAATACATTATAACCTTGATCGTCGCTCAAAAGGTCTCTAATTTCTTCATTGTACAGTTCAATATATGAAATTGTTACATTTGTTGTATTATAATTCGCCCTATTGTTTAATTCATCAAATATATGAAATGCTGCTCTTGGAATAATACCGGCATCAGGATCCTACAAAATTTCAAATTGTTTAATATATTAAATACCAAACAAAACAAATTTTCAATGCATTAAATATAACTAAAATAAAAATCAATAGATGTACCTGTTTCCAGTTATTTTGTAAGTTACATTTGTCTCCGGTCATGGTGTAAGTTTTACCCGTACCGGTTTGACCATAGGTAAAAACCGTGCAATTATAGCCTTCGACTACATCGGGAATCAGTGGGGCGATGATATTACAGTAAAGACTGGGCTGACTCGCAGATGACTTGAATACTCTGTCAAATGTGTACTTTTTTTCTTTCAAAAACAAATCCTTATGTGTGTGAGTTTTCAAAACGGACTTCACGCGGTCATCTAACTCTTGTTGAGTCAGAGGTCTGCAAAATATAAATTAATATTTTAGTTAAAAATAGAATACACTTGTCTATTAATTTTTCTAGGCTTTTCGTCGACTACATATACTGCAATAATTTGGCTGTAACCAGAAGGTTGGTCATGTTGGTAAAATTATGAGGTAAAGCATGTATTGACTTGTGAAAAAGTATGTTGTGAAGCAAAAAATAAACAAAGAGCATAAAACTTATAAAAAATATGTTACCTTATTCTTATTACTACTTGCACATTTTGTGTAGATGCAGCAGAACTTCTTTTCTTTGAGTTCAGCATTATTGCCTCAAGATTATTTACAAAAATAAATCAACTTAAGCGACAAAAGAATTCTCTACATTACTACAAACAGGTTTAGACTACACAGATTTGAAAATTAAAATGGCCTAACGTCCAAATATGTCAAAAGTCAATTGTCACAAACGTCAAAAACTTTTTTGCTAGTTCAAACAAATATTTTTTTTTCGTTGATTGCGCTATTATTCTCTTAACAAAAGTATAATTAGCATTTAAATAAGCAATACCACGTTATTTTAATCTGAATTTTCTTTAAATTCTCGAGATTTTTCCTACATTACGTTTTTACAAACTGAACGCACCTAACGCGTTTGCGCGGCTAGGCCTAACGGCTGTTTCCTTTGCTTTTATGTCAATGATCGTCAAATGCCATTTATGTCATTACGTCAGTTCATCATCATAGACAAGAGAAGGGATTCATCATTAATAGCCCAGCCATTATTCCTGTACGTTGTTAGAAGGTTTTCGTTTATAATTTAATATTCGAGACCTATCTAACTTGTTAGTTCAATTTTTATTCAATTCAAACCGTTCATATTCCTTTGTAAACCGTCCTTACAAAGTAGGTATATTGGAAGTGTTGGATTTTCGGTATTGTCATCATAGTAATTTTTCTAGAGCAAAATGGCCGAAGAATTGGATGTAGAGGCAATGCTGGAGGCTCCGTTTAGAAAAGATGTAAGTAATTAGTTCACTTTAAGTGGTTCGTATTTATTTGTTAGTGCTATTTTAAGAAGCATTGCAAACGGCAAAGCTCGGGATTTTTTTACTCACTGTCCTAGAAAAATGGCTGCTGCGATTTGCAATGCTTAAAGTATTTATGAAATAACTTGTAACAACATTTACATCACATCCTAATTTTATATTTTAGACTTATGAGGTTTTTTTCGGGCTTTCGGCTCCTTCAACAGACAGGTACTGATACATAATTAGCAATAAGTTAATATTTTAACGTATTTAGGGATTTGATGTCTTAATATAAAAAGAAATTGGCATACTTTTTTATTGCTATTTTAACTAAAATTAGGCTAAAAAATCGGAACATAATATTTTTGAGTATGTGATCACATAAGCTCATAGCTGCTTTCTCGTCATAGGGTTGCTGTAATGGACATCAGATAGCAAGGTCCCTGTCCCGTACGCCAATCATCCGATTGGTCTCTTTCTGCACAAAATAATCACGAGGTGGAGTTTGGAATGTAATAAACGAAAATACTTTATTTACAACAAAGGACAACTTATTGATCCTTCACTTAAACTAAAGCATACACTTATTTTTCATAGAATTGTTGAGAGATCGCCTATTAAGCTATTTTTAGATATCTAATAATGTTTTAATTTAGATAAATTGCAAACTAAATGGGTATTTTGGTTGCTTAATTAGTTTAGTTATTTCTCATTGTTACATCTCATTGTGTATGCATGCAAATTTGGAGAAAGTTTGAAAGGATATTGATAGATTATGGATTATTTTAATTACATTATTTCTAGGTATGTACTTCTGGAAATCTACAAGGTTGAATCAATAATTGTAAAGTTTGTATAGTCGTTTTCAAATTTTATAACATTTTGTTGATGAAATTGGCATTCGGTTTTCATTTAGTTATATTAAAAAAATATTTTATTTATTAATAGTAGGTCTCTCAACATCTATTAATAACAATAATTTAGAAACGGGGAAATATAAAAGTGTGTCATTTAGTTCAAAGTGTTGAATCGTTTGATAAGTTGAAAGGGTTTTGGTTTTTGAAGGGCCTTTGGAAAAAAAATACTAATTTTGCTACAAGGTTTTTCAAATAGTAAAATAAAATGTTATCCTCCAATCTAACGATATGTTCCTTTTTCTGAAATACTGTAACCACCTTTGAGAATTTGTTTCTTATAGTACCTCTTCAGCTACTTCCTCACTGTTCAATCTCTAATTGAAATTGTAAATGAAGAAATAATGTCAGAAGAAATGCACTATTAAAAGCCCTCTTACAGTTTTAAATGCGCGCTTTATCCGCTGATTACCTCCTAACTTATAAAAAAAATAACGGGTACAGACGAAATTTCTTTTTGATTTGATTTAAAAACCTTGTAGTAAATGTTCGGAACCAAAACCCTACGTCGGAGAAACTGGATATAAAAACCAGCGTATATGTGTTTAGAAATTTGGTCTTACTGGGTCTATTTTTTCAGATCAAGTTTTTCCACTTCGTTCCTTTGTTAAGTCGACCAGACGGTAAGTCTAGTTCCGGCTAGACAGCGTTTTTCAGCAAACCTCGAAAAACCACAACAAAAAAATAACGGACAATGATTCGGTCAACTGCGTATAAAAAACTATTATCTGCAATCATGTATTTAAATTTCGTTTTTCCTAGCGTCTTTTAAGAATAACTAAAGTGCATTTGACATGATTGTAGATTTACAAAGTACTGCGTTAAAATTATAATTAAAGTGGTAGGTTGTATTTATTTATTCGATCTTTATTAATGCTATTTGTTTTTCTTCACCTTGGTGGTCCCTCTTCACTTTCTGCTGTTCATAGGATGAAGTCAATGGAAAATCCAAGGAAAATGGAGACCTGCGAAATAGCCGCTCCACCGAGTAAGTAAAATACTGCTTCGTATAATTCAATAATTGATGGTTGTTTTATTTTTATTTAAAGCCGGAAAAGGCGCCGCAGCTCGAGCAGAAATCGCAGGAGCACCAGCCGCACGAAAAGGAGCAAATCGAAGGAGAAACGCCGCACCAGCCGGGACAGAAAACGGAGCAGGACGCCTGAAAAACGACGACGCTCAAAAGACAGAAGGCGTTCTCGTTCAAAAGACAAGAGAAGTCGTTCAAAAGACAAACGCAGCGGATCCAAAGATAGGCGAAGCAGGTCGAAAGACAGGCGAAGCAAATCCAGAGATCGGCGCAGCAAATCGCGAGACAGAAGGAGACGAGACAGACGTAGTAAAAGCAAAGAACCCAGGGCAAAGAACAGTCCCAGGAGAAGGTCGCCATCTCCTCCTGGTAAGTGTCTAAACAATCTTAATTCATTATCATTCTTCAAATGAAAATATTGAAGAATGTCTTTTATACATATTGGTATGCATATTACCTTATTATAATGATCATTATTTACAGTTAAGCCTCAGTTTCCTAAAAGAAATCGCTCTCCTCTCGGGTTAAGAGGCGCCTCGCCCTTGGAAGAGCTGAGCCCCGAAGAAAGGGACGCTCGAACGGTGTTCGTTATGCAGTTATCGCAACGAATCAGAGCTCGCGATTTGGAAGATTTCTTCAGCGCCGTAGGGAAAGTACGGGACGTCAGAATGATAGTTTGCAATAAGACAAGAAGATTCAAAGGTATCGCTTACATAGAATTTAAAGACCCCGAAAGCGTAGCACTAGTGAGTATATAATTTTCTTTAGTAATATGTGTTATTATAAATAATAATACATTATCAATATGTATGTATTTAAACTAAATATTTTTTTAGGCTTTAGGCTTGTCCGGTCAAAAACTTTTGGGTATTCCTATAATCGTCCAACACACTCAAGCAGAAAAGAACAGAATGGGCAATGCCATGCCGAATATGCTTCCCAAAGGCATGACGGGGCCCATGAGGCTCTACGTTGGTTCATTGCACTTCAACATTACAGAAGACATGTTAAGGGGAATATTCGAGCCGTTCGGTAAAATAGATAGTATTCAACTAATACAAGACCCTGAAACAGGTCGATCCAAAGGATACGGTTTCATCACAGTACGTCACCGCTCTGATTTAAAATTGAATGAATATTAATGAATGTTTTTTCCAGTTCCACAACTGCGATGACGCGAAAAAGGCTCTGGAACAGCTGAATGGATTCGAGCTTGCCGGTAGGCCAATGAAAGTGGGCAACGTTACTGAACGTTTGGATTTGCAGCAACAGGGCCCTTCGATTTTGGATTCGGATGAACTGGATCGGTCCGGTATTGATTTAGGAGCGACAGGACGGCTACAATTGATGTTTAAATTGGCGGAAGGGGCGGGAATGCAGGTGCCTCAAGCCGCCGCTAATGCTCTAAGTATGGCGACAGGTCAACCCGTGGTACCGCAAGTACAAACGCATACAACACCACCGATAGCCACCCAATGTTTCATGTTAAGCAATATGTTTGATCCCGCAACGTACGTTATTTTTTAATCATCTGTAGGCATTTAAATTAATTGAATCTATTTTTTTAGCGAAACGAATCAGAATTGGGACGTAGAAATTCGAGACGACGTAATAGAAGAGTGCAATAAACACGGAGGCGTGTTGCACGTTTATGTAGACAAAGGTTCGCCACAAGGCAACGTCTACGTTAAGTGTCCTTCGATTGCAACGGCCGTGGCTTCCGTTAACACTTTGCACGGCCGATGGTTCGCTGGACGAGTTATTACTGCGGCTTACGTGCCGCTTTTGAATTACCATTCGCTGTTTCCCGATGCAATGACGACTACGCAGTTGCTGCTACCTTCAAATAGGAAATAACGTTAAAAAGGAGAATTGAAACTTTCGCACTTAAGTTTTGTTTTCAACCGTCTTGACCTTGTTATAAAGGGTGGAATTTGATATCTTAGTACGGGGGTATCTTATGTAAAAAGCAAGTACTAGCAAGTCTACTTGTGTGAGTGAATTCTGTATATAAGTTAACTACTTTAAGTATTCATATTTACCTATTAGTTATTGTAATATATTTTCTTTGTAATAATGATTTTTGTTGGTGAAATTTTTCCTTCTTTAATACAATTTTATCTCCATGTGTGTGTTTTTTTTAATGTAATTCTTATTACTGTTTGATAAAATTAATCTATAATTTAAAACTGGTGTTTGAAAAACTAAACGCCTACGATCTAATGAAATTTGAATTTTGTGACCTTGCTGGCTCAATAACAACTTGAATAAAGGCCGGATATATAAAGCAAAACAAAGATTTCAAACTTCACATAACATATGATATCAGTCATTAGTGTCATTGCTCATTAAAAAAGAGTGGAATTCGTAAATATGTTCCAGATATCGAAAGCAATATATTAATATTTAAATCATGAAGGGACAGCTTAAATTTTGATTCAGGACATACTGTATGTGATGTTATCACTATTACGTAACATTCAAAAGACTGGAACTAATCGCTTGTATTCAATCAATCGTAATAAATTCGTATCCTATATCCATTCTGGAGGTGAGTCAAAAATAACTACACTATTAACGAGTTATTGTTGAGCAGTTTAACGCGTGCGACGTATTAATGCACTCGTTCTAGTATGTTCTTGACACAGTAACATCATTTTACTCTAGTGTTTGTTGTGTATGTAACGCGAGCATTGTAATTTAAGCTGGTAAAATGGCCAAAGATTTCAATGTTGACAAGGAGGAACTGAGAAAAAGGCTGACCCCTCTGCAATATCATGTAACCCAAGAGCAGGGAACGGAAAGACCCTACAGTGGTACGTTTATTTATTGTTATTCGATTAACGTCTCAGCTCATTAGTTCATTCTGCTTAGGTTGTTACAATAAAAATTACAACGAAGGGGTGTACGTTTGTGTAGTTTGCGAACAACCTTTATTTAGTTCGGACACGAAGTACGACAGTCATTGCGGATGGCCTGCATTTAATGATGTTCTGGACGAAGGAAAAGTAAAGCTACGACCCGACACTAGTGGAGGTATTTATTGGTTAATTTTCTAAATACATACGATATGAAATTGTGATCATATGGAAAATTATATCACATTTTCATTTTCAGTATTTACCGTAATCAGAATGTTATATATTGTGTATTATTCGGTTTTAAAAATTCGGCTCTGTAGTCTGTAATCTGTAATGTTCCAGAATATCTATAATTTTGTAATAATAATCTAAAATTTTAACCAATTGTCCCCTAAGTAAGAGCACACTTCTTATTTTTAACATAACCTATAAATTTGACAATTTGACGTTTAAAGTTTTATTGGCGGGCTTCGTTGAAAGATGCAAATGTAAAATAATTCTACAAGTACGACGAATTCTGATTGAAATGGACCGAAATAAATTAAACACCAAGGCGTTATCTGAAAACAAGAGTACAATTAAACGCTTTTTGGAAAACGACGAAAATATAAATATATGTGCCCTTAATAAAAGTGACCCCGACCAGCAAGATAAGCAACCCAATATCGCACTTTGCACTGATATCATTTTAAAGAAGCGCAAAGACAGCCAAAATGGGACTAGCCCACCTTATAAAAAATCACGAGGTATATTAACGAGTTCACTTGATAAAGGAGATAAGTTGAATGGGATATTAGTTGATTCTCTAAACAGGAATCTAAATGGGTCCGATCACCGCAGTAATTCCCAAAAACTAGTTCACAGGTAATTGTTTTACGAGTAATTTCCGTAAATAACAACTAACATTAAGTAATTAATTTTAGCCCATCAATTGTTAAGAGCACAAAAGCGAATATGGAAATGGAATTTACGGATATCGATTTTAACGATTGGGAAGATACCTTCGAGTTTCCCAAAGAAAATAATTACCCTCTAGATTTAACAGAGCCTAAACGATGCAAAGTGCTCGAGATATCTAATTTGCAATCAAAGATTCTTCTCACTTTGATATCCCTACAAAATCAGCATAAAGGTTTGTGCTACGTGGAAGGCTTGTGGACGTACACAAAATTTAAAGTATCTAGTATTCTTTACGTAACGGCTGGTAATGTGGAAGGCAAATGGGTTGTAAATAACAAGCACGGTTTGATTGTCCTAGAACCGGATATTCTAATACCATCAACTACAATTACAAGTTTCTTATGGTGTAAACGAAAGACTATACTTAAAGAAAGATATAGAGGCTTCGATTCCACAAATCAAGCCATGCTTGTAGGCTCTATAGTGCATAGCATCATACAAGAAGCAATGAAAAATGACATAAATGACATGAAACAGCTAACTGAAATTTCAAAGAAACACACCACTCAAAAACGTATTATAAAATGCTTGTACGAGTGCGGTATCACCATGGAAACCCTGGAGGAAGAAGTAAATCAGTACATTCCGAGAATCGATGATTTCCTTAGAACTTACATTCATTCCTGTTTCCCTGGACAGTTGATTAAAAACAACTGGAAAGGTAAAATAGACGCCATAGAAGATATAGAAGAAAATGTGTGGTGCCCGGAATTGGGTCTTAAAGGAAAAATCGACGTGATGGTTAAGGCCGAAGGCCAATTAATGCCCGTGGAAATAAAAACCGGGAGAGCTCAAGTGTCTTTGGAACACCGTGGGCAAATACTAATGTATCTTGCTATGATTAAAAATGTCGGCTATAACGTAACTTCTGGACTGCTCTTGTATTTGAAGGAAGGCATTTTAAAAGAGATACCCGCTTCAAATACCGAACAAATCAATTTAATTCAATTGCGCAATGAATTCATCCATTACATAACTAATTCGCCGGCTGTAAATAACGATAAGTTTTTTCCTCCGGACTTACCAGAACCAATAAATCATCATTCTTGCTCGAATTGTTCGTACAATAATATTTGCGTGGCCTATTCTTACTACACAAACGAAGACCTAACTAATAGGAAACACCTTAAAAAAATCCAACAAGAAACGTTGAGTTATTTAAAGGAAAATCACATCGATTATTTCATGAAATGGAGTGCTTTATTGATTATGGAGAGTAAAGAAAACGATTTCAGATCCTCGGTGAAGCAGGCTAAGGATATTTTTTTGTTTCCTCCGGAACAAAGGGAAATAAGTGGCAGATGTCTGACTAATTTAGAAATCGCTCTAGTAGTTGAAGAATCTGTAGAAGCAGTCCAACACGTTTTCTACAAGCCTAATACGAATTGTAACTTTCTAAACAGCGGTATTTATGAAAGTAATTACGTGGTAATTAGCACGGAAAAACGCTACGCCGTAGCTTGTGGTTTTGTTTCAAAAATTTCGCTCGACTCCATCGTGGTCAATTTAGATAAAAATTTAGAGAAGAAATATCCGGACCGAAAATTTACCATCGATACCTACGAATCGAGCACAGTACAAACGTTCCAATTCAGCAGCCTATCGTTGCTGCTCGAAAACACCCCGAGAGCCGACAATCTGAGGAAAACGATCATCGACAAAGCGCCGCCTACATTCAAGCCCACTTTACCAAAAATCATCGCCAGCAAGGGCAGGCACATCCTAAAAACCTTGAACCTCGTCCAGCAAAGAGCCGTACTGAAAGCGATCACAGCCAACGAGTATTTCCTCATCAAAGGCATGCCCGGCACCGGCAAAACCGCCACCATCGTGGGATTAACCCAGCTGTTAATCGAGCTGGGTAAAACCGTTATGATAACCAGCCACACGCACTCCGCCGTTGACAACGTCTGCTTGAAGCTCCTGAAATGCGGAATTAAATTCATACGATTAGGCACTGACTCGAAAATCCACAAAGACGTGCAACCCTACTCCGAGCACAATCTCACCAAGCACTGCTCGACGCCGGAGGAATACGAGGCTGTGTACAACAGCGCTCAAATCCTGGCTGTAACCTGCTACGCCTCAGGCCACCCGGTGCTGACCAAGCGATCCCTAGACTTCTGCATCGTCGACGAAAGCACCCAAGTCCTGCAAAGCGCCATCGTACGACCCTTACACTCCTGCAAAACGTTCATTTTGATAGGCGATCCCGATCAACTACCCGCAGTCATTAAAAACAACACCGTTAGAGAGCTGGGCATGGCGGAGAGCCTCTTCGAGAGGCTCTACACACCGGACGCTACCATAGCTCTGAACATCAATTACCGAATGAACAAAACCATAACATCCTTCGCTAACTGCCTGACGTACAACGGTGAATTAAAGGTAGCCAATGAAGCGATCGAGAACGCCACCATTAAAGCGAATCCGATGGGGCTTCGCGGGACAGACAGCTGGATTTTTAAAGTGCTGGATAGTTCCATAGAAGAAGCCGTGCAATTCCTGGACACCGGGCCGGTGTGGAACCTTCCGCAAGACGTTCCGTGGAAGTTAAACAAGAACTACAAAACCGACGGTGATTGCTCCAAAACCAGCATAAATATCCACGAGGTGGGGGTTATAGTCAGCATAGTTAGAGCCCTGCTCGCAGCAGGAGTGGAGCCTCTTGATGTAGGAGTGATCGCGACGTACCGGCACCAAGTCGAGCAGCTCACGGTGGTGCTGCAGCGGTACTCGATCGACGTGAACACGGTGGATCAGTTCCAAGGCAAGGACAAGAGCGTGATAATATACTCCTGCGGTTGTTCCAGGGATACCTCGGTGTTTGTGGCGCCCCACAAGCACGATTTGCTGGAGGATAAGAGGAGATTGAACGTGGCCATAACGAGGGCCAAGCACAAGTTGCTCGTCGTGGGCGACGTTCAAACCCTGATGGTGTTCTCTACGTTTAAGAAACTTTTGGGGAAGTTTGAGGATAGAATCGTGCGCCTGCTGGATTATAAAGATTTTAGTTGGGAGAGCGTGTTGGATTTGAATTCTTGATGATTTTTTATGGAGATGAAATATGTTGCCATTTTATTATATACAGTGTGTCCCAGATAGGATATAGTTTGAAGTTAAGGTCACTTTTTGGGATCACACGAATAATTATTAAGTATTGGTAAAATTTTTGTAGATATAGTTTAATTTTGGGTCGATTTTAATTTGTTTATATTTTCTATTTTTTTACTATAATCTATTTCTTAGTTCAATTAATTATAAGACCGAATAATGCCATTATATGTATATTTTTGTAATTGAATAAAATCCTATACATTCTGATTACTGACTTTAATAAATTTTTAGACGAGTCACGAATTCAAATTTGATAAAAATTGACATTCATAATTATAAATTGAGGTCATGACTTGTCGTCTGTATCCTTAAATTTCCTAATACATCCCTAATCCGTGTGTTGTGTTTGGTGGTTTGGTGATACTAAGAAGCTTGACTAACACATGTAGCTTTGTTAAAATATTTACACGAAATTTAGTACAATTCTACTATAATTAACTATCTTTTCTATTACGCAATTGTATTCATAATCAACGAATATATTCGGGCTTCATTAACATAAATGGGTACTTATGCTTTCGTTTCGATAAAGGTTTTGTATCTTGTTCTTTTTGTAATGGTAATTTTAAAATCTATTACATCTTCTGTCTTAAAACATGTTTGTTTTGAACTTGTAGTTTCTAGAACAAAACCAAAATAAATCATTTTTAATCCCTTTTTACTTAATGTTTATTTTTGATGGTTTTTCATTGTTAGTATAAAAAAATCTATTGTGAAATTTTACATATTTTTATAGATGAATTTTTCGTGTAAATATAAACCGCCTGTAGATACAAATAGCGTGTGTTCGTTTATCGCAGAAAGGGTAAAGCTAATTCTAAATGTTTTCTCTTCCTTCCTTTCCCCGTGCCACTATCATCGCGCCATACATTATATATTCTGTTTATCATCTATTTTATTTTTTCGTTTATTTATGTAATTATTTTTTCGTTGTGCATATTTTGGTTTGGTTTATCATTGATTTCGTATACACGCATCACACACGCTCCCCCACGTTCCTGCCCTTCCGTCCTCCCTCCGAATTAGTGGGATCGAACCTCTTACTCCTGATATCCCAACCAGGCAGGATCCGCACGGAGGTGTTGTGCTCGAAATGCGGGGCCCACTTGGGGCACGTCTTCGGCGACGGGCCTCCGCCGACTAAGAAGAGGTTCTGCATCAACTCCGCGTCCCTCAACTTCCTACCGAAGGAGGCCAAAACCGAAGATAGATGAAGAATACCGAAGCTAAAAATACTTACTTTGTTTTTAACGTTCCTAAAATAACTGTAATTATTTTACTTTTATTTCGTTTGTGTTATTATATAAAGCAGATTTTAATTTTACTTTAGGATAATATTTTTTGTTTTACAATTTTGTCATTAGTGTGGTATTTCATATTAACAAAGTAATTTATACGAGTTTATTTATTGTATACGGCCTAGTTTAGACGATTTTAACGTGATGACTAGCTTAATAAATTGTATTTTTATATTTACAACCCCATCGCCATTGTAACCCCTAGAATTTTCACTTTGATTCGAGCCTGTGATACGTAAGTGAAAATGATCTAGTTCTGAAAACTCATAGGTATTATTAATATGTAGAATAATTGCTAACGGTTTTTTTTGAAGTGTTCTTACAATATTAATAAACTAGGTTTGCAATTTTGTTAATAAACTCTAATCAAATGTGACTAATTTGTGCCACTTCAATAAATCTTAGTTGTAAACCATAGTTTGTCGTATAATTATTTATACCCACTGAAAACTCCATATTTACATAAACAAATATACAAAAGAGAAATACAATCGTTCATTCTTAAAAAATGATTTATTATCCACTCGCTATATCTTTTATTGGCAACAATATATCTACGCAATCACAATTTTTTATCATAAATACTAGTGCAAAAATACCTATAGTAATCAAACAGCCATTCTACCATTCACGCATTTCCATAACTTTGTTCTACATTTCACTAAGTCGTTAACAAATTTTGGGATAGTGTACTGAAAAATAAAAAATGGAAAATATAATACAAAAAAAATGAATTTGAAATTTGTGAATGATTTAGCGAAATTGTTACTAAATAAAAATTAAAAAGGCCTTTCTAAATACACGTAAGTTTAAATAAGAATATTACATGCTGATTAAACGCACATTAAGAGTCTAATAAAACGAAACTTTTTGAAAAATATTAGATTTTTCAAATAAGGTTTGTAGTTGTTAACAACTCAGTAACTCTATTTTGATTAATATATTCACGAAATTTATTATATTTGAATTTCCTAACTGAAAAATCCACATTTTCCAACAAGTTGCTGCGCTTACGAACGCTTTTCCATTTTCGTATGAAAAATATAATTAAGAGTTTCAAGAAAAAGAATACATGTGAATATGGCATATGAATAATACACTGCAAGTGAATAACACTCACTTATTAATCAGACTAAAAAGGTAGATAATTAAAATAGGAGTAATAAAATAAATGAGAAACTGTGACGTTAAAATAAAATATGCAAAAAAATACATAAGCATTTCACAAAAAGTGGTCCTTTTCCTAAACATACGATTACAAATTATACTTTTTGTCACAGTTAAAGTATTTATGAATGTTGAACGAGTTTAGGGTTCATTGAACTGGAAATTAGGCACAGTCTCCTGTCAATACTATTGGGGAAAAATTCAACAAGTAAAAAGATTTTGTACTTTAAACACTTTTTTAATACTTTTAAAATTACTTTAAATAGTAAATATTTTTTGGACATTTAAGAGAGTATGAAAATTTTTACAATATTAAATAGAATTGAATTGTGTCAACATCTAATTATACGATGAATGAAAAAATGCGCTTGGACTTTGAGTAGCGATTTAATAAAGGAATTGAATATTTTTTCATGAGTATATAACTTTTTTCACTTCGATTACCTGTTGAAATTTTCAATTACATGTTTATAATAATATGGCCTTACAATTTATAATATAATACAACCTATATTACTAGAACTGCAAAGCTTCAATTATTTTAATTATTAAATATAAATAAACTTTCGATACTACTATTACTACCTATACATATATAATACAATGGGTCTAATATAAAATACATAATGCAATTTCTAGTAATATGGGAAAATCGAGTCTTTATATACCCAGTCAATTACGAGAAATCATATAAAGTTAAAATACTAATAAGTTAAAACATAATTGTAAAAAATAGTCACTAAAATATTCTATTCTAATTAGCGAAACAGCAAATAAAAATATGCTACTGTTAAAATGAGACCAGTTAAAATCAAGACATAACTTATAAAAACGCCTGGGTATAATGAAGCCTGCGTAATGTTATCCTTCATATTTCGACGGTACAACAGTCTTAGCGCAGCTAGTGTTTCGCAGCGTCCTTGGCCGCCAAAATTAGAGGCGTTAGGCTTGCTAAGGGTCGCGCCAGTTTCAGAAATGGATGCTGAAAGATAGAGTAAGATTTAAAGTATTAAAAAAAGCAGTACAAGCTTAGCCAAGAGGAGATTTTTTGCACTTAGAAAACGACATAAAGAACCTTCAATTACCTTTAATAAATCCCTAGCAGATGATCTTTTATCAACTTCGACAGCCAAACAACTGTCCAAGAAGTCCTGAAATACCGGTGACAATTTTTCTTTCTCTTTTATGTCGGGCTTTCCGTTCGTAGCGATGAGATAAAGCGCCCTGAGCGGATTTTCATTTAAATAAGGAGGTTCACCTTCTATCATTTCTATTGCCATAATACCCAAAGACCACACATCGACCTATAAGATAACATTTTAACATCATATAAATGAGTAAAGGTTTCAATGAACTTACTTTAGGTCCGTATTGTTTTCTCGTAACAACTTCCGGAGCCATCCAATATGGAGTGCCTACCATCGTAGTCCTTTTTGATTGTTCAGGGCTGATTTGAGCGCAAAAACCAAAGTCGGCTGTACAATAAAATGGTTAGTGTAAGATCGTAGGAAACCCTCTAATACGTACTTAATTTCACCGATCCATCAAGCCCTAACAAAATATTGTCAGACTTAATATCCCTATGAATGACTTGATTGGAGTGAAGGAAATCTAAGGCTTGCAAAACTTCCCTACAAACTGCGGCTATTTGACCCTCATCCATACAAGTTTCTGTAACTACATCAGTCAGGGAACCTCCGGGCAAATACTCCATTACCACCCACAGTTCCTAAATGAAAGTAAGCAACAGAATTAATTATTTATTATGTAGAAACGCAAGCAAAACGCCTTACCTCATTAACTAAATAACTGTCTAAATAATTCACGACGTTGCCGTGCTTATTCTCTCGCATGACGAGAATCTCATTTATAATTAATTCTTTTTTAGGCTGTTGCGAGAGGTTCATTTGCTTGATGGCTACTTCCATTCCTGTCGCTGTTTCTATAGCCGTGTACACTGTACCGGAAGCACTGCAATTTCAAATTAATAACAAACTGCCGGTCAGAGGCAAATGGTTCATTTTACCCTTGTCCAATCTTGTCCAATTTAGTGTACTTTCTATTAGGATCGCCGACGGAAACGATGTTCCTCAATTTTTCCAATATCTCCTCGTCCGACATCTTTTTCTTTCGCTTCTCGGACGCCGCCCTCGACATCTCCGAGCCCGCTTGGTTCTTATTTTTATCGAACACCGGCGCCGACGGAGTGCTGTTAGCGTTGGAGTTGGCCCCCACGTGCGCCAAGGCGCCCAAATGGGACGGGCTAAGGCCGTGCGGGGAAGTACCGTTGCCCGTTGTCGTTGGAGGAATTTCTTCAACCGGTTTGGTATACTATAAGAAATAAATACATAACAACTCTTGACCAACAGATTTGTATGCTTCAGGAGACTCACAATGCTTTTCGTTCTTTCTGGTCGGCTAGCGATAGGCGGTGGTGGAACCTCATCTTCGATTTCGGAACTTCCTACGTGAACGGGGCTGTGGTACGAATGGGGCCCGGCATCGCCCTCGGTGGGTGTGGTGCTGCTGGGACTTGAACTCGAAACTCTACTCACAGTAGAACCTACGAAAACTGTTGCTTTGCTTACTAAGAATTTTTAACACTATGTTAATTATTAGGCGTGATAAGTAATAGGAAAGTGCTGAGTTAATTAGAAAATTCCAGCAATCTAATAATTGCAGTTCATGAACTAGTAATCTTGTAGTCTCACAAGTAGTTTTTGTACTTACCTCCGGAATGAGTTGTTCCGGTTTTGGTCATGTACTTCGTATTCGGAGGTTCTTTGGAACTATTATCGTACCAATTGAGAACATCTAACACAGCTTGAGGATTGTTTTTCTGCTCTTGTTTACTAATATTTGAGTTCATCAATAAGCGAGACCATGCTTCAGGCATTCCCTGTAAAAAATACCCCATTATTAATTATCTCAAGTGAAATTAGGCTACACTGAATGGCTACACTAATAGAAATTTAAGTACAGGTAATCCAAAATTACGTTTACATGAGGAAGAACAAAAGAGCTCTGTCCTATTGTTTTCATTACTCATTAAGAGAAAAATGGTGGTTTTTAATGAGAGTGTAAGGTCATGCTAGAAAATACTATGCTAAAAATTCTAATTAAAAAAGTAGATACTGTTATGCTATTTCGTAGAAGAGCGATATTTATACTTAATCAGAAATACTAAGGGAAAATTACCCAATCATGCCTACTTGAAAATAAAAAAAATATACTTTACATCTATATGCAACAAAACAAAAAAACGACATAAAACACTGCATTACTTACTTTTAAGGGCAGCTTGTAACAAAACCAATTAATTAATACAAAACAACAAAATTAAACAAAAAACAAGCAACTACTCTACACACAAAAAAATATATCTCAAATAGGACATTTAAATCACAATTTTATTATTAAAACATCCTATAATAGTAAATATGAATATTTATAGTACGCATGTTACCCATGTTACCTTTTAGAAGAAATATTGCAGATGAAGAAGAATTATAGAAACAGATTCAGAATATTTTGCAAGAATAAAGGTAAAGAAAATTGTTTTTAGTTCGAGAAAACAAAGGTCGTGGATACCTTACACTCCATCAGGATATTTTGAGCAAATAATTGAAATAAGTATGTATTAATGCTTGATAAATGAATCCATATACTATACAGGGCGATTTAATGTGTTGTTTACACCTCTGCAGATTTCTTTATTTAAAAAAATAGGTTTATTAACTGAGACAGGCATTGTAAAACAGCATTCTTTGTTTGAATCAATAAACATATACAAAGGTTATTATATATATTTTTTTTAAATGTAGTGTCAAAGTATTTATTATCTAAAATTGGCAAACTAAATCGCCCAGTAGTATACCCACGTAAATAAATTTTACAAACAATGTTCTATATCAACTAAAAATATTGCTGAAACAGAACATTTATCTGTAACTACCCACGCAAAAAAAATCTCCGCATAATTGCTTTTTAATTCATAACAAAACATAGTCGAAGCCTATTTATAGACTGAAAAAAATGTATTAATAATGGGTTAAAAAGGACGTTTTATATAATAGTGAATTGTGACACCCTATTTATGCATAACAAGGCATAAAATCTTACCGTAAACTCCCCGGATATGGGATCAAATCCAACATGCACAGTATGCTCGAAGTTAGTGGGATAGGATATATTGGGCTTGTCGGAAGCATAAGTAGACAATTTGTGGGTCTTTTTCGATTTTAGGTTCTTCTTTTTCTTGTCCAAATCTTCGGGCTCCTTGGGCAGGGGCCTGTCCACAGCGATAGAGCTGTTCACGAGATCGGTGCTTCTGTTGGATGTGAGTCGAACGGGGGGCGCAGGGGGTTTCTCGTCGTCTGAGGACATTTTCGCTAAAATTGAAAATTTTTCGTTTTTAACAAGGTCTCTTTGGAATGCAGACGGGCGTTTAAAGTAAAAATAAACGACGAATTGTTCATGGGCGCGCCGGTGTGTGTCAGGCAAACTCGAGAGGGCTGCGATAATTTGTTACTTACTTTAAATTAATAGGCACTAATTTTATAAATTACACTCGACGTACAGGAGTATCGTTACGCAAATGGCAAATTAGAAATGTGACTAACAAAAATTGTTCATTTAGCATAGACTAAAAAAAATACATTCTAAACAGAAAATTATTTTCCGTACGACGACCACCATTTTAGAGTCATCGCAAAAATAATTAACATGCGACGTATGTTATATATACCGTACAATATATTCATCTCTTTTTTCGCATTGAATAAATAAAAATAGAAAGGGTTCAGTTTGTGCTCGATAAATCTCTGCAGTATAGACAACATAACGTACCTATTTTGACGTATGAATGACAAGTCAAAACGAAAGTTACAAGAAATTTCCGAAAAGATTTCATAATTAGCAAATTATAGTTATTTAATATATCATAACTTAAAGTTGCGCTACGATATTCGGTGTAAATTGTGTAGAAAATAAAATAAATCAACATTTGAAGTAATTCGATAGCACAAAACATATGAATTTGGAGTACACCGGTGCTAGAATTCGTTGTTCCGTGAGCAAAAGACAAGTGGTTTGTGATGTCGTGGAATGAGAAATGAGAAATGACATGAAAAAGAAACAGCTGAATCAAAAAAGGGTCCGTCTGTCTTTGAAACGAATGGTAGTAATTTACTGAATTGTAGGAAAACACAAATTGGTTAAAAAAGTGATAAGTTTTTCGAATTGAACTGTTACAGAAGCAATCCCTAAAACCTCACGTTACCTGTTGTGAAGTGAAAGTGCCCGTGATTTGTTGATATCGAAAGACGATAAATGAAAAATGACTGAGTGGTGCAAACATAAAAACAAGAAGTCATTGGATAATTAGCAGAAGTGGTTGAGTCCGATTTTCATTTTTTAACTATGAAGAACTGTTTAAAGTGTTGATTATTATGCAGATTAAAATTAATAGCGTGTAATGCATACCTATTAGTAATTACCGAATTTGGTCCGAGATAAAAAAGAAGCCAATTGGAAAATGTCAGCAATGAAAAGTGGTGGTATAAAGAAGGAAGGCAAAATGAGGATTCGAGCCTTTCCAGTAAGTTTACAATAAATTCGTTTACACAATTTTATTACCCACGTAATTACATCAAGTTAATTGTCATTCAACGAGGTTATGTACAGCATAGCATTAAAGCTATTTATAATCCTCATAAGGGTTGAACAAAATATGTTTCCACAAATTAATAATTTGTAAATAAAACAAATACGTATAGTACCTAGACCTAGCTATAATTCAACCAACACTTTTACATAGCCAGTAAAAATCATTTCTCACTCTACCCTTATTTTTTATGTTTGAAGCTTGTCAGTGGAAAAAAACAAAAATATCTGTCATTTCAAGCTTCAGAAAGTTTCAAATTCATTGTCATTACCTAAAAATTTCCAACACACAAGTTTAAATTATCAACATCCTGTTTCAATAAAACTGAAGAAAAAAATTATTTAAGTTTATCAGTAGAGTACCTGCCCTATAAATGCTTTCCTATGAAATCGAAGTTCCATAAAATGAACAGTAACTTCTCAAAATATTGGGACCAGTGGGATGCACCAGGCGACAATGTATTCAGATATGCTTTTTATATACACCACATAATATTCATTGCTCCATTAATTAATCGATCCGTTAATTGCATTCATTCGAATTATTATCATTTGATACAAGTTATGTAATATTAGAGTGAATATATTGCTATTAAATTGTCATCAGTAATTAAGCTTAAACCGAATTACCGGAAAAAACTGGCAATGTTTGCTAATTTGCTTGTTAAAAAAAACGATTTTTTTTGTAAATTAATAGGTAACACAAATCGAAACGAGTTTAGAAAAGTTAATATATCAATGATATTTTAACTTGAAAATTCTTCATTTTAGATGACCATGGACGAGAAATACGTGGAAAGTATCTGGGCTTTGTTAAAAAACGCCATACAGGAAATTCAAAAGAAAAACAATTCAGGTTTAAGTTTCGAAGAACTTTATCGCAATGCCTATACCATGGTTCTCCATAAACATGGCGAACGTTTATATACAGGTTTAAAAGAAGTTGTTACCCACCACCTAGAACTAAAGGTACCCAATGAAATATGTACATTGACAATTAAAAAATTGCACCTATTTTAGGTAAGGGAAGACGTATTAAAATCGTTACATAATAATTTTTTAATGACTTTAAATCAAGCATGGAATGACCATCAAACATCCATGGTCATGATTAGGGATATACTCATGTATATGGACAGGGTGTATGTACAACAAAATGATGTTGATAATGTATATAATCTTGGACTAATCATATTCAGAGATCAAGTAAGTTTTGCGAAAAATTTTATCTAATCTAGTTATATTCATTACGGTTTGTTTGTAAAATCCAGGTGGTTCGTTATGGCTGTATTAGAGATCATCTTAGAGAAACATTGCTAGATATGGTAATGCGAGAGCGTAGAGGAGAGAAAGTCGATAGAATCTCAATAAAAAACGCTTGTCAAATGTTGATGGTTCTTGGAATTAACTCTCGTTCTGTCTACGAAGAAGACTTTGAGCGGCCTTTTTTACAACAGTCTGCTGAATTCTATAAAGTAAGTACAAGCTTTAAATAACGTTTGACCGATCCTTATGTTATTGTTTATTTTCTTAATGTCCTTTAACATTACGTTTTCAATACAATCAAATAATTTAACGCTAGATTAAAATTGCTATAACAATAAATTTACCTATTTCTTGCTATTCTATTCGGCTCAAGCAAACGTTATAGTATCGAAAATAATTGATGTAAATGAGATCAGTTTGGTAACGTATTAATTTTTAAAGGTGGAAAGTCAACGATTCTTGGCAGAAAACAGCGCATCTGTATATATTAAAAAAGTAGAAGCTCGAATTAACGAGGAATCAGATCGAGCTAAGCACTATTTGGATGAATCTACAGAATCTCGAATTGTAGAAGTCGTTGAAGAAGAATTAATCAAAAAACATATGAAGACAATCGTCGAGGTAATTTTAATGAGTTTTTAATTCATTCAAATTGCTACTATTGTGTAGGAGTAGGCATATATTTGGCAACATGTAAAAGAAGTATATGTAAATATTTTTAATTTTTCTTCATCAGATGGAGAATTCAGGAGTCGTCCACATGCTGAAACACCAAAAGACAGACGATTTGGCTTGCATGTACAAGTTGTTTGGTCGTGTAGCGGACGGTCTCAAAACAATGGCCGATTGCGTGAGCTTGTACTTGCGAGAGCAAGGTAAAGCGTTGGTGCAAGAGGAGGAACACCAACCGTCTACGAACGCCATTACGTTTGTGCAATCGCTGCTCGATTTGAAAGACGGCTTCGATCACTTCCTTAAGAATTCCTTCAACAACGATAAGATCTTCAAGCAAATGATAGCTTCGGATTTCGAGCACTTTTTAAATTTGAATCCCAAGTCTCCTGAATATTTGTCGCTGTTTATTGATGATAAGCTTAAAAAAGGTGTCAAAGGGGTACGTGTTTGCATTGTTCGAAATATTGGTTATTAATTGTATGTGTTTGCAGATGTCAGAACAAGATATAGAATTAGTTTTGGATAAATCCATGGTATTATTTAGATTTCTTCAAGAGAAAGATGTATTCGAGAGATACTACAAACAGCATCTTGCCAAAAGATTGTTACTCAACAAGTCTGTTAGCGACGACTGGGAGAAGAATATGATCTCAAAATTAAAGGTATTTTAAAATTCGATAATAAAAATAATGAATAAAAAATGTAATTATAATATTTTCAGACCGAATGTGGATGCCAGTTTACATCTAAATTAGAAGGTATGTTTAAAGACATGACGGTGTCTAATACAATTATGGATGAATTTAAAGAGCACATCACGAAATCGGAGGTAAATTTTACTCTACCTGACATTTAACCGTTATATTTAATACTAATTTTATTTTCAGGCCAATTTGGGAGGAGTAGATTTATTTATGCGTGTCTTAACGACTGGTTTTTGGCCAACGCAAAGTGCAACTCCCAAATGTCACATCCCAGCTGTACCACTAGCTGCCTTTGAATGCTTTAGAAGGTACATTAAAAATTGCACCATTTATTATGACTTAAGCTCTAACTTTACTCGTTTGGTTTAGGTTTTATTTAGCGAAACACAGCGGTCGCCAATTGACTTTGCAACCGCAACTGGGAAACGCCGACTTGAATGCGGTCTTTTACGGTCCTAAAAAGGACGATTGCGACAAGGACGGCGCCTGCTCGTCCTCTACTACCGTAATATCGAGCAGGACCGGCCCACGGAAGCACATTATTCAAGTCTCCACCTATCAGATGGTTGTATTGATGCTATTCAATAATCACGATAAGCTCACTTACGAAGAGATACTCAATGAGTCTGATATACCAGAAAGGGACCTCATTAGGTAAGGGTTGAATCTATGTGCAATTTTTTTCTATTGTTAACATCGCTTTTATCTTTAAGGGCTTTACAATCTTTGGCGATGGGTAAAGCGACTCAAAGGATTCTTATTAAAAATCCGAAGACGAAGGAGATCGAATCCAGTCATGAGTTTTACGTTAACGACTCTTTTACTTCTAAATTACATCGTGTTAAGATACAAACAGTAGCTGCAAAGGGAGAGAACGAACCCGAGAGAAGAGAAACTAGAAATAAGGTAAATTTTGTAATAATTATTTTGAATCGAACTGTAGTAGTGATTGAATTTTTGTCGATTTATAGGTGGATGAAGATAGAAAGCATGAAATTGAGGCAGCCATTGTAAGGATAATGAAGTCGCGAAAGCGAATGCCGCACAATATTCTTGTTACAGAAGTAACAGAGCAATTAAAGAGTCGTTTCCTTCCCTCGCCTGTAATTATAAAAAAGAGGATAGAGGGATTAATTGAACGGGAATACTTGGCACGAACCCCAGAAGATCGTAAAGTGTACACATATGTTGCATGAACTTAAGAGGATCATTATGAAACTATTGCATATAGTGGTCCAGTGATCTACAATAGCAGATTATTTACATAAACGTAATTAATATTAATTAAATTATTCCGGCAGTTAATTTTTTTATAGACTGGTTTATGATTTTAATAAACACTCAAACAACTCCAATATTCGCATTTTTGCCGAAAAATTATTGACCGCAATATTCATTTTCGAAATTCTTTAATTTTATATTACTTGAATCATTCATTTAAAGAAAATGTTTACCGCTTTTAAATATTTTTATGAAGTTTTCTGCAAAAATAGTAGTTGTTATTCAGTTTCTCCAAAATCATACCAGTCTGTTTTTTCGGATAATTTGAAATTCCATTTAACCAGATTTATCAATGTAAAAATATGCGCTCAAAAAATAAGATGACTTCCAGACCAATCAAGCGTTTATACTCTGGTAAATTTGCTAATGAAAATCTCAAATTAACACAATAGGTATGATTTATAGTAAAAATTCGAATGCTTCTTGCAGTTGCTGAAATAAATTGTAATTTTTACAAAATTTTGCCAGTCACTTACAGTGTGTATTTTCTTTAGACTTTTTCCTTTCTTTTTTTGTCACCGAATCACTATCTGTCGCAACATATTTGGTCTTCCTGTTTCGATTATTTAGTTTTTTTAATTAATTTAAAATATTTACCTAGAATATGTTTTTAGTTATAAAAGAATTAAATAAGGTTGTTAAAAACCTCATTATTTTGTTTGAGCTCTTGTCTCTCTTTAATATACTTCAACTTTTGTATCCTTTGCATCGAATCAAATCTGCTTATGTACTTTTTTTATGATATCATTCTTGTGATTGGGAATCGCTTTCTCTGTGTGGATGACTCGTCGGTTTAGGATTTTTACTATTGAATAGAAAAGCTTAATCCAAAATTAGATAACTGCCGAAGTGTCATTGAAATTGTGCAAAAAGTGACTTGTGTAGTGCCAAAATGGACATGGAAATATTGGATGGAATGTTTTAACAAAACTTTCGGGGCACTTGTGGTGTTACTTTGGAAAATTTGGAAACTTATCTACTTATAAATCATTTTATAAACTATGAATTGTTTTCAATTTACATAGGATCTTCAGTTATAATAGATGTTATTTATTGTACCCGATATATTTTTGTGAATCATGAAATTCGATTTTCTATTTAAATAAAGTTATAGTGGTAACCCAGTGGTAATCGAGAGGTTAATAGAAAAATGAAGATTTGGTCGGAGGTTAAATTGAAAAAAAAAACTTTGAAATGGTGTTTGATTTTCTTATTCATAGTTCCCTAAAATATGGTTGTAAATAGATTTAATTTAATCATTAAATTATTCTTGACAACTGGAAGGCTTTGAACGAGAAGCATGACGGTAAATAAAGTATGTTTTAATATGATTTCTTTTTATTTCTGCCAAAATTTAAAAATTATCTATTTTGTAAAGAACAATTACGATGAGTTAAAAAGCGTAAAATTAAAAATTATTTTAAAAGAGATTGTAAATTTGGTTGCATAACTTCCTGTGTAGTATTTTTAGTGATTTTAGTTTTTTTTTGTATTACGCGGTTAGGTTGAATGACCTCTTTTTTGTTGCGTTCCAAGCAACTTTTTGTTCTGTGATCTGTCAATGTCAATCTTGTCATACTTGTCATTTCAGTCAACAGTTGTGAAAATGTCAGTTTTCGTTGGTGCTTCTTGATAAAAATTAAATTTCTAATTGAATGTAAACAAATAGGGCAATTTTTTCTCAATGGATTGATAATGAATAATTTGAAAAGTGTATCAGTGCAAATTGTGAACAGCGATTTAGCCTTGCTGTTACCTAATGGTGTTTATGAAATTAAGCAAATGGAAAGCAAATCCTCCAGGTTGAAACAAATATGCCTTTTTTGTTTGGCATTGTGTATTTTTGGCATATTGGGATTCGGTTACTTCTGTCCCGACAAGGTAAACTCTACAGCAAATTCTCCTAGCGCACAACTTACTCTCAATGCTATTTTAGGTTTGTGCACTGAGTTCTCGAGAGACAATTTACATTGAAGACAACATAGGTAAACCATTAGCTCAGACTAAAACTAAAGTTGGTTTAAGCTACGATGACATGCTGAATGATGATTTTACATTTGATATGGATTCTCATGACGTTATGGTGTTTTTACATATGCAAAAAACAGGTCAGTTTATCTAACATCCTAAAATATTACGTACACATCTCAAAGTAGATTAATTATTGCCAAAAAATAGTCATTATTAACAGTTTCTGTTTATTCAAGTAACTGACACTTTTATCCAATGATATATTTATCCTCAAACAATAGTCTTAAATTTGTACAAAGATAAATTTAAATTCCACTCACACGTGTGTCACGGTACATTTATATTCAAGGAAAGTAGCAGTAGGGATTACGCATTTTAAATAATGCACCTACTGCATTTAAATTCGTAATGAATACATCTAGGAGGTAGAAAATAAAAATTCATTTTGGCTCAATAAAATTTTATTACAATTATTTCTAAGAAATTCTTGCAGGTGGTACATCCTTTGGTAAACATTTGGTGCACGACCTGGACTTGAGGAGGCCCTGCACGTGCCCCATAAGCCGGAAGAGGTGCCACTGCTTTCGGCCTCACTCGAACCAAAGTTGGCTGTTCAGCCGATACACCACCGGCTGGAAATGTGGCTTGCACGCCGACTGGACGGAGCTCACCAGCTGCGTGGACGCGAAACTGGACGACTTGGAGAACGTCGCCAAAAGGCGGTATTTCTACATAACTCTTCTAAGAGAACCCGTAGCTAGGTAACCGGTATTAAATGGTATACGAGTATGTGTAATAAATTATGTACTGTTGTAGGTATTTATCAGAATTTCGCCACGTGCAAAGAGGCGCTACTTGGAAAGGTTCCAGGCACTTTTGCGGCGGGCGCTTAGCCACCGACAAAGAAATCCCACCGTGTTACGAGGGCGACGATTGGGAAGGGGTGAATTTGGACGATTTTATTGGGTGCAAAAGTAATTTGGCAGCTAATCGGCAGACTAGAATGCTGGCAGATCTCGAACTTGTCGGTGAGATCAATTTAAACAATGCTAAGTTTATTCAATGCTCCCATGTCCTGTAACCGATATAATCTGAACATATTGTAATGATATTCATACAGTTTATTCAGTACTCCATCTTAAAACGCCACTAAAGGAACAATCTGAATAAATTATGGTTATATTCGTATAGTTTATTCAATAATTTAGGCTCATGATGTCACCACTATACCAGAACTACAGGGTGTTTATTATTTCTTCTTAAAATCACCCAAGGATTCGTACCCTTTAATATCGTACCCATAACTCAATTAATAAACACCCTGTATATTTAAAACTACACCTATTATAAAGCGTATGAATTTCACAGGTTGCTACAATAAATCGTACATGCCGAGGGAGGAGCGGGAGAGAATATTGTTAGCTAGCGCCAAGAAGAACCTCCTTTCGATGGCCTTCTTCGGCCTGACTGAATACCAGAAGATCTCCCAGTACATTTTCGAAGAGACTTTCAACCTTCGTTTTGCCATACCGTTCGAACAGAACAATTCGACGGTGTCTAGTAACACCCTGAATACTCTGACAACGAAGCAATCCGAAGATATAGCTAGCCTAAATAATTTGGATATCGAGTTGTACGATTACGCAAAGAGAATTTTATTTCAACGTTTCGAAAAGGTGAAAAGTCGAGACGCAGACTTTGAGGAGAGGTTTGTATAATTCTGGTGTTGGAGATTTGTAATCATCTAATGCGATTTTCGTAGGTTTAAAAATTTAGGGGTAATATACGGGAAACAGAGTCCTACGGAATTCGATTGGGATAAATTGGAAGATCCCACGGAATCCCCGTAAGTCTATCGAGAAGCTCAAGCAAAGTCTGATCTTAGAAGTGCCATGTTTTCTATTATTTTGTAAGAGAAAATTAATTTTTACAGTATGTAGTATTAAGCCCACGCGGTATCTAAAAAGTGTACACTTGTTACCGTTGAAATGTGCATATAGTTATTTATACCCGAATGCCGACTCACTTTGCAGTGATGTCACTGTTCAGAGAGAGCTATTATTGGAGGGTAATACTTATTGACAGAAAATAGAGCGCCGCGATTCGCTAGATTCAGTGATGTCAGTGCCAAGTGATTCGGCATAGTGATTTACTCTTGTTGCATTTCTTGAAGGTTCAGTTAAACAATTGATTTACAATTTAACGGTAACATAAGTATAAAATAGGTAATTATTTTTAACGTTTTTAATTTTGCTAATTTAAATAGTGATCATAATGGAGTTTTTAATTTACATACTGCCTAATCACGAGCTTAAACTAGCCATATGAAAAAGTACATATTTTTTATGAAATACACTTTCTAATTTCTTGTAGTATTTAACTTAACGTAACACGTTGGAAATAAGTCTAATTAATTTCGATTTTCTCAAATTTTTTATAAAAATAACGTATCTAATTTATTTTACTAGTTCATAGGCAGTTAATTAAGCTCGTGGGACATCCAGTATTTGAATTAATTGGTTATAGATATAAAAATAAACTTAAAGAAAATTGGTTTAGCACTAAAAATAATCACAATTTTAAACGTGATAACAAATATTTGTACATTCTCGTGAAATGTACTGGATTAAAAAAATCTTGGACCATTTTAAAGGTTTTGGTTGAGGCAAATTAATAAAAGATACTCAACTAGTTACGATAGTCGAATACTGCACATGTTTTTATATTACGGTTAGTCCCAGTGATCTTAGCATGAATATTTGATGACAAAATAAACATTTAGTATCTTTTTTATATTTCCCTGAACCCAAACTTGCCTAGCGAAACTTCTGAGGCAACGAATTATTTTTTAAAATTATGTCACAAGTTAAACTGGATTTCTTTTATAAAGAAATACAACGAAATTTTTGATATTTGTATATACATCTCGTTCAAGTATAGTAGATTATGGACCTCAATAAGGCGAACATTAAACTGGCAGCTTATTTACACTGTGTATAGGTAATAGTATATTACTTTATATTTATTTTACTGAATAGCAGTTCACATTCAGTTACTTGATTGTAAGATAATACCAAAGATTTAGATAGTAATTTTATTTGTGCAATTAGTTATAGCGTTATCACGTTGCTATTTATGATACATAACATCACTGTATTCTCTCAGATTGCTTCGTAATTTGATAAAGTACTATTTAATTAAAGGCCGGAATTTTTCACTCTGGATAACTACCTATAATATCTTTAACATTAACTTTCAACAAAAAGTGATGTTCTAATGTTACAGATAGTTACTCAGGCCTAATTTATAGAAAAAATACCGAACCTAAATATATTTTTAATAAAAATGAAATTTTAATTACATAAAATAGATTTTTATGGATCGAGTTTTTATCAGTTTTATCAGTCTCTATATTTTTATTTTGCCATAACTTGTAAACGATTTTTTTTAAGGTGTTCATTACTGTTAAGGGGACCATTGATTTTAAATTCAGAACCTATTTTCCCAATTTAATGCGTTTCCTATTATCATGCACGTCAAGGCATTTAAGGCAGGTTTTCTATATTTTGTCGGTTAGAATAAAAGGACAATCCTGTAAAACTAGTTTGTGTCTTAGAATAATTAAGTGTTAAAGTATTTTTACATTTTTGTAGTTATCTTATATTTGTAAATACTTTCAAATGCTGTTTCTATTTTAAAAATTGAGGTGGAACACTTGAGTTACTGCTATTTTAATTATTTAAACACTTGTTTAATATAAGATAATGCTTGTTTAAAACTTAATACAATACGTTCTTTAATAACTAATTTTTAACATTAATGTTTTAATAAACAAACAAATACCAGAAACGACATTTAAAGTAAGGTATGCTAAAAATGTAAAATACTTTTCTTCCATATAGACAATAGTTAAAAACCCAGTAAATACTTTACCATGCTTCAAACGACCCTACAAAGTGTGTGTTGTACTATTAGTTTAATATCTGCGTACTTTTGGATTGTTCACAATTATTGTGATGAACTTTGTAGGGAAAAGTAGTTATGTTTTATTACAAATTTAAATTTTAATTCTGTGTTCATTTTTTACGGTTTGATTAAATACTTTAAGCTATTTTATAAGTTAACATCAAAATATGAATGCGTTGGTAGGTTTAATTTTTACAAAGTGATATTAAGAATTGTAGAAAAATGCTTCATGAAATATATATGTGCATATTTATTTTGCATGAAGAAATATATTAGTTTTTACATTTGTCTTGTTTTAATTTAATACTTCGAACATTTTTATTAGGATGAAAATGGCTGAAATTGACCAATTATTTTTTAAATTTATCAAAACAGTTCTATATACAATAATTTAAGGAATGTACATTTTAGTACAATTAATAGAAACAGTCTATATTAGTCTTAAAATCTAAATAAATAAAAAAATAAATTAAGAAAAATAGAATATAAGGTAGAGATTTTTAACTTGTGTTTTCTTAAAAAAAATCAAAAATATATAGGGTTTGTTCATCTGCAAAAATTTCTAAAATAGTCTTTCAAATTTAAAGAAGCGATTGTTCAAGCATAATTTTTTCAAAACCGGAGGGCTGTAAATGATTAAAATTGTCTAAAACTATATCCAATATTGCTCCATCATCCACTAAAAACAGATATTTAAATCTCAATAAAAAAATAATTAAAATACTTACCATACAGTGCGGGATACACTGTTCCTTTAATATTCGTTACAGTATGATCTATTTCTTTACCATTAACGAAAAATTTTAATTGGATATGGTCAAATGCTACTCCAATAATGTCTCCCTCTTGTATTAGCGTTATTTCCTCTTCGGAGGTATTCAAATTAATTTTATGCAACTCCTGCTTATTATGGCGAATTAATTGGTCATTACTTAAAGCCCACGAATATTCATCTTGGCCACCTAGAGAACATTATGCAGATATTCTTGTCACATGTATTTATTATTGTGCTTACCTTGTGTTAAACTGAGATCGGTTTGCCGAGTAGCTAACCCCACAGACCATGAGCCGCTTTGCTGAATTTTGACTTCGAAATAGGACTTTGACTGGACCAAAGGAGCGTTCCCTAAAACGGCTCCTGAACCACATACTCTCATACCCCCTTTAACCACAACGACTTCGTAACCTGGGGATTAAATAATTTAATATTGCGAGAATAACTTACTTTAAAAAAGTGTACCCATGAAGGCCGTGTCGAGTTGAATGGGGTTTTCTCTTGGCGCATGGTGCACTGTCGGGGAAAATTTGAAATTAGTTAAACAACCTTTTAAACAACAAAATACTGAAACTGATGACATTTTTTTATGTTTATTTAACCTAATTTTTCTTCTACTTTTATATATTTTTTTATCTGTAATGGACTTTTGTGGACTGGGCATCTAATCATCCGAAAGTTATTTACAGATAAAAAGAAGAATTTAACGTTGCATTTTTTTAGCATTGACGTTTCGGTATAACCTAAAACCGAACCCAAATTAAAATATACTGCAAACAAGTTAAATTTTGTCTTTCAAACTCAAAATGGAGCAATTCTTTACCCTGCCTTATCTAATCTTGGAAGTTCCTCAAATAAAAATAAAGAAACCGTCATGGATAAAGAAACCCTCAGCTATGATGATGTTCTCCATCGTACTAGTATCTTATTTTTTAGTAACTGGAGGTTAGTACTGTAGCCTACATAATAAACAACTTATAATAATAATTCCTTTTAGGTATCATATACGATGTAATAGTAGAACCTCCAAGCGTAGGATCAACTACAGATGAACACGGTCATTCGAGACCTGTACGTAACTATTTACCTAATTAAATTGTATTCTTTAATGTTATCATTTCAGGTGGCATTCATGCCTTACAGGATTAACGGCCAATACATCATGGAAGGCCTCGCATCGAGTTTTTTATTTTCAATGGGCGGCTTAGGATTTATAATACTTGACCAACTTCACAATACTTCCACTAACAAGCTTAACAGGATATTGATCGCTACAGTGGGATTTATTTGTGTGTTGGTTTCGTTTTGCACTACGTGGGTGTTCATGAGGATGAAACTCCCTGGGTACCTTCAGTCTTAGGATTATAACTCATACAAGATTTATTTAATTTATACCTTTCGTGTATTCATGAATTTTTTTCGAATAAAACATAAAATTGGCGAACTAAAATGAATAAATTGGTTTACTTTAAAATTGTTACTGTTATTAAAAAATCTTCGGTTGACTAGAATGGTATAATAAAGAGTTAATACTTATCCAATTGGTTTATAAACGGATCCGTAATGCACTAAAAAGTATGAAACATTTTATAATATAACATTGAATTAATATAGGATAATTATTACCTTAAAAAGTCTGAGGATCTATCAGTAATATGCTCGAATTCAGCAAAAGAAAGCGAACCATCATCATCCATATCAGCCTCTTCCAAAACATTTTCTATTATAATATTAATTTCAGCATCTGTAAGTTTATGATCACCAGTCAATTTTGTAATTATCTTCTTCAAGTCTGATACTCCAAGCATGTCGTCACCATCAAAATCTACAATTAATTAAACTATAACAAATCTATTAAAGTTCCACATAGATTATACAGAGCTTTTCACAGTAACCGTCCATTAGAAGTATTTCGTGAATGGCCAAGTATAAAATTAAGAAATTTTGTAACAAGTAAGCCAATTTTCAACTGTTTGGCTTTCAGAGCCACCTAAATTTTTTTCAGTGGCTGTGTAGCCTTTCTTACGAGACCAAGATACCAAGTACGAAAAGCTCTGTATATTTTAAACTGTTACCATATATTCTAAAAGCATGCTCGGCTTTCACAGACTTTGGAGCGGCTTCGCTGAAAACGGACATCATGTCCAAGAAATCTTCGAAAGTGCAATCTCCATCACGGCTCGAACTGAACACTTCGCAAATTCTTTCGCCGAAGGGATTTACGCTCAGCTCGGGATATTGCAGTATTTTGGCCATGGGGAGCTTGGCGTTTTTGTTGTGACCGACTTTTTCTGGAGCCAACGCCTTGAACTTGTTGTGAGCACTACAATATGATATATAATAATTTGTTTGCGAGCAAAAGAATGAAGCAAATGGGTACTTACTATAGGACTTCTTTCTTGGTGAAATATGTTAAATCCTGTAAAACAATAATGAATTTGTAGGAATAATCAGTGGTTATAGAATATTGTTTTCTTGTTATTAATAAAAACAAAGTTACCTGGTAATCCTGCAGTTCTTCGTCAGTAAATTGGCTTTTGGTTTGACCCATTGTTTAAAAGTCCCTCCAATTAATACTGTAAATTTATTGTAATCACAATTTTTTCATGATAAAAATGGTAATAATAATAATAATACTTATTGGAATTAAAAATTAATAATAAAATCTTATCTCTCTCCAAAATACAGTGTTGCCGACATGTATGTATAGACAAATGTCAAAAATTTATCATACAGTTGGCAACAAATTTGACAATATCCCAATTTGTAAAGGCCACAAACATCAAAAAAGAAGCAGAAGTCAACCTAATTTTTAACTTTGACGTTTCAGTCGTATAATAGTCAATTTATTTACAAAATCTCATTTTGTCGCGAAAAGTGCTTTTGTTCCAATAAAAATGAGTACTTATGAAATTAGTAAATCTTCGGTAAGTAATAATCTCTTGATACCCTTGATACACCATTACTAAATTTTATTTTTAGCTATTAAGTCTTAAGGCTGAGATTCTGAGAAAACGCGACGAATTGTCCAAGATAAAAGTGGAAAATGAAGTTAAGAAGAAAGTTTTAAAGAACAATCCTTTAGATATAAAAAATAAAGGCGTAGAAGAACGAGAAAAGTTCGATCACAATGAAGAAAATGAAGATTTACTGAAACAATCAAGGTAACACTACTGCTGTATTTATATTGAGTTTACTGATCTCATATTTTATTTTAGGTCAATTTTAGAACATAAAGCTCGCCTATACGACAAATTATCATCTGAAAAACCAACCGCAGAAAATCGAGCAAGGAATAAACAGTTTCTCGTTAGATTCGATAAGAAGCATTCTTCCGTTCCAGATTTACCTCCGGATGATTCTGAACCGGACGATAAAGCCCCAGAAAGCGAGGAAGAATTTTATGACAGCGATGAAGATGATGCCAAGAATCCAGAAGAAAAATGGTATGATTTACATTCAATTACATTACATATTAACTCCTCTCATAAATAAATTATTCTAGGGTTGACTATGTAGATTGCTTCGGAAGAACCAGAAGATGCATGCAAAAGGACTTGGAATATTTAAAATCCAAAGATAAAGAGTTGAGTAAAATCGTCGAAGATAAAAACAAAAAAGAGAATGTAGAATTAGAAACTAGCACCGATTCCAAACCAACAGAAGAAATAGAAACGAAGAGTGAAAATTCCGATACAAACGATGCCGCAGAGTTATTATCCAACGATATGAGAAGAGACATGTTGAGGCAACAATGGGAGAAAGAGGAAGACGAATTACGCCATAAATCTGATATCCATTACCAAGATTTATTGTTCGGCGAGGCCAGAAGTCACGGTGTAGGTTACTACGGATTCTCCAAAGATGAAGAGGAAAGAAGGAAGCAACAAGAAGCTTTGAAGAAGCTGCGGGAAGAAACTGAAATTAAACAGAAAAAGGCACAGGAATTAAAAAATTCAAGAGAAAAACTCCTAGCGGCTCGATTAAAGGCTGCAAGGAATCGAAAAAGGGCTAGAATGGGATTACCCCCAGAAGAGGATGGTAAGTACATTTTAACAATTAAAACCCAACACATTTGGCAACATAATGACAATATTATCTTTAAAATTTTAGAACCAGAGCCAACCAACAAACAATCCGAAGAAGTAGAGAAGCCCGAAGAACAGAAAGACACAGAAGATGATAAAGAACGCGAACGACTTTTATCAGAAGCAAGAAAGAATCACGTTAGGCCTTGGGATGTAGGCAAAGAAGGGGTGAAAGAACGCGAAGTTATGTCCCAAAAGGAATGGGTGGACAAGCAAAGGAAAGAGAGGCCCAAAGAATTCGCTCCTCCTTCGACTTACAGAAAAGATTTCCGGGCTAGAGTCAATGATGGCAATGAGGATATGGATATTAATAAAAGCCTCAAGTTCACAACAAAGAGGCATTCAAAATATGAAACTGATTACGACAAATTCAGTGCTGAAGAAAGTTGTAGTTCAAATATGCAGCCGGTGCCTATTCAGGATTTAGATATAAGCAATGATGAAGATATAAGTATGAGATATGAAGGACATAATAAGAAAGATGCTTCATTATCGCATTCAGATAAAGAACGTAGAGGAGTAGAAATAGCTCCACCTACAACATACGATTATTATGGACCTAATCAATCTAAAGTTAGAAGAACCGATGTAAAACAACCAAACATTCACGACTCGATAGAAGCAGGTCTTAAATTTTTAAGAAACCAAATCGAAGAAAAGGAGAAATTTTCAAAAAGAGATGATGAGGCTTTCTTATTTTAGTTTTATTCTCCTTAATTCAATAAAGATTTTGTTTAACTTTCTCAGTATTTCTTTAGCATATAAGGAAGTACATAATAGCAAAACACTACAACTGTAATTTACAGTACTGTTAATTCAAAATGCTATATACATTTAACTACTTTTAATTATTATATAGATTACCACATGGCTCTTTGAATGCCGCTCAATTTATTGTAATCAGCCAAATGCCTGAATATTATCCTACTGACTCGCCAACGGTAGAGTGTGCTTCTCGGCTTAGATGTTACAACACACCTTCTCTTAACTCTAACTAAAGCAGAATCCCTGGGTAATGCAGCTATCTCTTGGTCGGCAATTTCTATAAGTTCCGGGGGAAGTATATCATTTTTTCTCATAGAATTTATCCTTAATCTTGTTGGTGCATATTCTACTGTCATCTTCCTCCTCTTCACGTCTCTGATCATCCAACGGTTCACCCATTTGTTGCGTATTTGTTGAAACTAAAATAGCATATCACATTTATTTTTTTTTTTATTAATTTAAACATAATAGTTACATAAATTGCAACTATAGCACTTACATTATGAGGAGCATTTACGCTCAATAAGCTTGAGAACTGTTTTATTAGATTCATTGCGATTTTATTGCAAAAATTGAAAACTCAGAAAGTGACAGGAAATAATTCTAACCTAAATCAGAAATATCTTAAGAATAAAAAGAAGAAAATTTAAATATGTCATTGTCATTAACGTCATAATTGTCGTGTCATTTGTCAGCTTTTGGAAGCTCGTTTTTGTGAATTTTAAAATGACGAATTTGTAATTTTGAAAAATTAATTGAAGTGCATCGCAAACTTATGTTACAATTTTTAGGTAGAAGTCTTGTGCAATTAAAATAGTCTAGTGCAGTATTTTTAGAGGGAATTTCAAAATTAACCTCAAAATTTCACAATGTTTAACACTTCCAAAGTACCAGAGACCCCACGACCTGTTAAAAGCGCTTCTAATTGCAATGACGACGCCGCTGACGAAACATCTAAATCCTTCCTGTTGCCGAAAATCACATCAACACCCAAGCAAAGCTCTTTTACGACCCCTCCTAAGCCACTTGTTATGAATTCCCGAAGGTAAGCCATTTACATTCTTAATATTGCTTGCTCATTGGACGTTTATTTTTTCAGATATTCCTTATCTGATGTTTCAACAACACCAAAATTTAGCAAAAGGGAATACGCCAGAACAAATTCGTCCTTCAATCCCCCCGGACCGTTGTTAGCATCTACGAAGTACAGTTTAAACGTCAGCACGTTCGAAGACGTGAAAAGCCCAGGACTTGCTAGTCGAATCGTGCAGTACAACGAGGAAGCTGAAAGGGAGAAAGAGCAAAGGCATCCTTCCATGTGCCAAGCTAAATACGGCAGTTTAGGCCTCTTCCCTGTAGTACATCTATTCAAGAAGAAATTGCCTCTCTTAGAACAAAGACCTCGACATGTCACCATCAGAGTTGCTAGCCCAGGTACTTATTTTATAACTCTTGTACTATTGGTATTAATATTTTAACTTGCAGATTACACGAAACGCATACCCGAATACAAAAGAAAACTTCTAGATGGCTTAATCAGACCGAGCGGTAGTATTCAAAGAGGGCTATCTAATTCGAGCGTAGCAGAAAATTCTACTGGCACTAGAAGTGTTTTGGATGCCCTAAAAGAGATATCTAGGAAGAGGATTCACGCCAATGAAGTATGTTTTTTTTAACATTTCCTACATTTATATAAATTTTTATTCTTTTTATAGGAGTTTGAATTACGTAGTGACAGTGGAAAAAGGATCAGAACTGAAATTGAGGATTGCGCAGATTCGAATAAAAGATCAAGAGATGATTCATCGTACATCGACTCCACTAGCCCGACAAGGCAGGCTTCTAAGAAAATTTGCATGTACGATGAATACGCGGCTTCTCGATCTTCCATGGATTTTTTAAAGAAGCAGGACGTTTCAATGCCTAAAAGGAAGTCTATCAGTAAGTATCAAAATTTTCATTAGCTCACCTTCATTACCGTGGATAAATTATTGTAGGTACAGCTACTGAAAATTCAACTGAAAATAAGCATGTTAAGCTTATTAATGCTGAAACACAAACTAATCTTGAAGAAACAAATAAGGGCGTCTCTGACGAATCGAAGGCTGATGCCGATGCTAAGGAAAGTCAAAATGATAAAATGGAAAAACGTGAAACTGTACTCAAAGTGTTTGACGATGCTCCTTTGGAAAGAATTAGGAAGAACAGATTAGCAGCTCTAATGGGGACGCTTGTTGGAAAAGAGCCTATTTTAGAACCTAAACCAGATTATTCGAGTGTACTAAGAGACGAAGTTGATAAATCTACTACTGAAGAAACGGATAAATCGACAGTTACACCAACACCTTCTGTTCCGAGCCCTAAAGTAAAGAAACATGTCAGGTTCAATTTACCTGAGAGCAGTTCTGATAAAAGCAGCACAGACAATTCAAATTCAACAGTGCCTAGTGTTAACACAGGCGATAAAGATCTTCAAAGTGTACCGAACACTTCGGCAAATTCTTTTAAAAGTACCACGGTTACTTCGGTTAGTACTTCATTTTCGTTTGGGAATAATTCCTCAATTACCACAACTTCTCCTGTTGTTTCTAATGAATCTCAAACTTCATTATTTCCTGCAAAGTTAGCATCAAATGAAAAATCTAATGCAGAAATCAACGTGCCCAAACCGTTTACCAGTACTAGTAAAGGCCTTGAAAATGTACCTTCTACTTCAACGAACGCTTTTCTAACTGCTACTGTTCCTTCTGCTAGTACTCAATTTTCGTTTGGTGGAAATCCTTCAACTGCTACATCTCCGGTTGTTTCGAATCAATCTCAACCATCATTGTTTCCTACTAAACTAGCATCTAGTGAGAATTCTAATGTGCCTAAACCATTTACTGCGCCGCCTATTGCTACAACTAGTCCACCGAAAATGGGCGGGTTTAAATTCGATCTTCCCAAACCAGCTGTGCCCACGACTGCGACTGGCAAAATAAACATTATTAGTAACGAAGTAATTCCGAAAATTGGGGCTAACGTAGAGACATCTAAGCCATCCAGCACGTTTAATATCGCTGCGACGAAAACTTCTACACCTGCGACTAGTGCGATATTCGGAATTCTTCCATCTAACAAGCCCAAATCGCCTAGTAGTACCGCAACGACTTCAGCCGTTAGTACTTTCGGCCCTGCTATGGGTTTCAAAGCGCCTTCTTCGAGTACTTTTGCGCCGCCTAGCGTCGGTTTCGGTACTACAGCCGCTTCTATTAATTTCGGCACTTCTACTACTTCGAGCGGATTCGGAACTTCTACTACTTCAAGCGGATTTGGAACTTCTACTACTTCGAGCGGATTCGGAACTTCTACTGCTTCAAGCGGATTTGGAACTTCTACTACTTCGAGCGCATTCGGAACTTCTACTACTTCAAGCGGATTCGGAACTTCTACTGCATCAAGAGGGTTTGGAACTTCTACTACATCGAGCGGATTTGGAATTTCTACTACTTCGAGTGGATTCGGAACTTCTACTACTTCGAGTGGATTTGGGACTTCTGCTCCTTCGAGCGGTTTCGGGACTTCTGCTCCTTCAACAGGATTTGGAATATCTACAACGTCGAGCGGATTCGGCGTCTCGAGTGGATTCGGCACGTCCACGACACCTTCCAGTTTTGCTACACCTATAAGCTCCGCAAGCACCAATAATTTCGGCAATTCTTCTACTTTCGGCAATGCTACCGTATCGACTACATCTAATAACATCTTTGGAGTATCGACACCCGCTGCTTCTAAAATAGTATTCGGATCCGCTGCTACAACTACCGCAAACTCCTTGGCGAATCCTTTACCTCTCACGTCCAGCAGCGGATTCGGCTCGGGCGCCACCAGCGGCAACGGATTCATCGTTCCTGCGACTACTGCTGGAGGGTTTAGCGCTGCGAATTTCGACGCTAACGTTAACTCAAAAAGTTTCGGGAACCCATCTAACACTAACGCTTCAGTATTTGCGTTCGGCGGTCCCAGCACCACGTCTGCTAGCACGTTCGGTGCTCCGGCTACCACCACATCAGGCTTCGGGGGAGGTCAAGGGTTCGGTGGGAATTCGACGTTCGGCAATCAAAGCACGTCCGGCTTTGGCGGGCTCCCGCCAACGCCGTTCGGCGGCTCGTTTGGCACCACCACAGCCGGGAGTTCCGTGTTTGGCGGGAACGTGGCCACGACTACGTCGGCTCGGACGAGCAGCGGCGGCAACGGGAAGATTTTCGGTGGGAATTCCGGGGTGTTCGGCGCTCCCGCTACGACGAGTTCCATCTTCGGGGCAACTCAGAGCCCTTTTGTAACCACCACTGCTCCGTTTGGGTTTACTAGTAAAACCACTGCGAATACAGCCACTTTTGGGTCTACGAATACTACGGCATCGTTCGGGGCGAGCTTCGGACAGAATGCTAATGGGTTTAATAACCAGCAGACTTCCGGTTTTGGTACCCCCACGAAACCGCCTGTTTTTGGTAACGCTAATAGTACATTCGGAGGAACTGTGACACCTACTGCTACTGGCTTTGGGACTCCCCAACAGCAGCAACAGTCTTTTGGATCTTCGGGTAAGTTTTTTATATTGTTAGTCACTTCTCGATATAATGTGGTATTTTTTTAGTGTTTAATAAATCTCAACCGTCTTCGAATTCGTTCGGAGCTGGAGGAACTGGGCAGTTTTCTTTCAATCAACAACAGCCCCAGAATAACGCAGCCGGTTTCGGAACTACAACAAACCAACAAGGGGTAAGTAGCAGTAATATTTCAGTTTTTACACCAATCCTTCAATATAATGTTTTTAAATGTTTGCAGGTGTTTACGTTCGGTTCAGGGCCGTCGGATAAGCCCAGCGGTTTTAATTTCGCAGCGCCTTCCGGCGAGCCGCCGGCGAAATTCGATTTTACCAGCGGGAATTCGGGGGCAACAGCTACATTTGGGGCTGGTTTCGGGAATGCGTCGAGTCCTGCTGTGCCGAATTTCGGGGCCAGTATGCCGGTGGCTGGCGGGTTTAGCATAGGGGCAGGAGCGCCTACGGCCAGGACCAGGATCAAAGGGAAGAGAAGGACTTGATTGGTACAGAATTTTTAATATCGCCTTCGGATTTTTACCTTTATTTTATATTGCAGTGTACTACTGTTTAGGCAATTGATGGTTATTTTTGTTGGATTAGTGTTATTTCTGTAATATTTCAATTGTTTTAGCTGCAGGATTTGGTGTGTAAATTGCGGGAGTATATTGGTTTTTTTATTTTAAACTCAATTTATTGATTTTGTTTTTAAAAATTTATTATTGCGGGTGCATAACTTGTTTGTACTAAAGTAAAAGATGGTCGCTAATATACCTAATTCTTAATAATAATCACCATCTTTTTAATTGGTAATTTCATTGAAAATTTTAAACAATACAGCATGAATTCAATAAATTGTTAAATTACATTTTAAGTTAGTTATTTCATTTCGTAGTTGACGTATTTTAACGAATTTGTATACTTTAAATCTGTTTACTATTTCAATTCGATAATTAACAATTAATATTTTTCTAGTTATTAAACAAATTTAACAATAACAATAACACAGTTCTAATATTTTCCCAAATGAGGTTTGTCGATCAGAAAAACTCGATCCAATGTTTTAAATCTTAAATATTGGCTAATGTTGTTAACTTTTACGATATTTTGTAGTTTTCCTGATCGATTCCAAACTGATTGTTACTATTTTAATTTTTATTATTTATTGAATAATTTTTTAGCCCGGAATAGCGTTATTGTTATTAATTTTTTTACAATACAGTTAAAATGGAGTTATATTTGTATGTGACGTACGCATGATATATAAACAAATAACTATTTTAGAAAAAAAAATTGAAAATGTGATATTTAGATTAATAATGTATAGATGTCATGCATACTGAAGCATACTTCTGTATTTAACAGATGAAATATGTACTATGAAAAATAACATAAGTATATAATTTGCTGTAGAAATGAATATCAGTAAATAAATTTTTCCATTTAATATGCGTTGAATTAAAAAAGAATTCAGAATAATTTCAATAATGGTAACAAAAACAAAAATTCGAATGAAATTAACTTAATGGTTCCCTTTGAATTAGGAGTGGTCGGCTCTGTAGAAGTACTTACAGTACTTGTACTACTTGCGGGATTGGGATTTGAAACTTTTCTTTCTGCGATTACCCGGCCGTAGTACTTTGTTGAATTTTTTTGAAGTCTTCCTAGCGTGCCATCGACTCCTAGTAACCCGTAATGAGGCCTAATAAAAATTAAAAAACAAGTCGTGCTACTGAGTTAGTACCAAAATAGTCCCTTACCTGTAACCTTTGGTCCATTCGAAGCCATCTATCAAACTCCAATATATGTACCCGAAAACCTTTATCCCGTCTTCGTTAATAGCAGCTGCAACGTTCCACAGATGTTCCTAAAACCAACCGCAAAGAAACACCAAATGCCAACCTTCGTATAAAACAACATACCCATAAATAACCAATTCTCTCCTTATCATCAACCGCCCCATCATCAGCGAACCCGTTCCCCGTTATCAACACATCCTGATCCCCGAACTCTCTTTTTATGTAGTTCAAAAACTTCCGAATCCCCGACGGGTACACCTATATCAAATCCTTTAGTGAATCTTCAATTAATCCACAACTTTATCCCTTACCGCGTTTCCAGCAGCATCCACCTTCCAAGAGGCATCCACCGTCACCTCCACTCTCATATCGCTGTGGTAGTTCGTGCGATTGTAAGGAGCCTCTGGAGCATTAGCCACCACTCTGGCATCGAAGTAATTCAACGCCAGAAAGTCCAGGCTGCCTTTCATCGACTTCTTCTCTTCCTCGGTGAATTCTGGCAATCGCGACTTGGTCAGGTTGGCCTCCGCGCTGCGCTCCCTCACCCGCTCGACCACTCGCACCGGCCAGTCGCCGGTCAGCAGGGGTGCAGCGTACAAACCGAACTGTAAATACAACAAAAAATGTGCGATGTGTAGTGAATAACCGTGTGTATTATACCTCGAAGTCTAGTCTGCGCTGTGCAGCAGCTTCGTCATCATCGGAATCAGTCTTGGGCTCTGACCAAGATCCGTCGAGCGCTATGGATAGCTTGCCTGGAAACCACCTGGATTAATTCGAGCAAAGATGCAAGAAGCCAACTTACATTTCCAATCTTTAGCGTAGTCTTTCAGGTATAGCTGGTACACGGCGGCGTGAGCTTTGAGCACGTTTTTAACGCACTGGTAATCCAGCTCGCCGGACCCCTGCAGGAAAGGCGCGAGAGCGCCATCGCCGTAGCCGGACACGCAGACTTGCCTCGGCTCGTTGAACGTAACCACGTACTTGACGCCGGTCTGGGAGAGGTACTGGAAGACATTGTCGGCGTAAGTGACGAACAAATCGATGTTGCTGGCGTTGGCCCAGCCGCCCCAGTCCTGGATCAGCTGCGGCAGGTCCCAGTGGTACAGCGTCACGATGGTGCTGATGTTGCGCCTATGAAGCTCGTCGATCTGCTCGATGTAATGCAACATCGCATGCATGATTTGCAAATCGGTTGTGTCTACCCCGCTGACGAATAGTCTAGAGGAAAGCTCGATATTTGGGGATGAAAGTGATAATAGAGATGAGGAAGAGGCTCACCTGGACCAGGGAATGGACATCCTGAAGTGGTCGATGTGCATCTGCGCCATGTAGTCCATATCTTCGCTGAAGTAGGTGTAGTAGAAGCTCTGGTCGGATAATTTGGCGTTGGAAGAGTCTGCGATGATCGAGGGGTCCTTCTCGATGGCGAAGTCCCAGATGGTGTCGCACATTTGCTCGCCGTGCGCCCCTTCGGTTTGATAGGCGGACGTGCCGGCCCCGAATATGAAGCCATCAGGGAAGGAGTAGTCGCTGGACGCTGCGTGAGGATTTGTGGCGATGCTGGAATAATTGTTTCAATGTTAGATTCTTAAAAGGCTCTTAAATTTGGAGCGGGTAACTCACCATAATGCAAAGAGAAGGGATGGAAGAGAACGAGGCAGGTCCATGTCTCGGTACTAAACACTATTTATCAAAATGTATTTAATTATCCGTATTATAGTGCGAGAAAGGCAATTTGGAATAAAGGAATTTGTATTTTATTATCTCCTATATAGGATAATTTTTACAGATTTTTTAACGGCTATTGTTTGATACATAGATACTGTTATCTGATGAAGCATATAATTAACATTTACATATAACACATGTATATTTGTAAATAATTTCTAATTGATCGCAGACAAAATAGAGATTAAAAATTCCTTTCGACACTCTATTGCAATAAATAACAGTGGCATTGATTTTTGTAGATTAGATAATGAAACGATTAATTAACTAACTGCATTTCGATTTAATTTGATGTATTTTTACACGCCTTTGAGTTTTTGTTATTTCGCAAATTGAAAAACTCGAAATATAAAGATATTTTATTGAATAAGTGGAATACTTGTACACTTATCAGTAGGTACTAATTAGAAAAAAGCGACTTACTGTATATTTTACATTAATTCATTAACACATGAAAACATCAGTCAACTTTACACTATCATATTAGAGGAAAATTTACAAGGAAACTCATAAACAAAAATAAACGTAGGTTTGAAAAAATATCATTTCAACAAGGATGCTACGTTAGTTTACAAATCTAAGGCCAAAGTGTCCGGGAACTATAAATTACACAAAAAAAAATTAAAATGGAACAAATATAAATCAATAAATCTATATACAAAATCAATTATTTACACAATCTTTAATACTATTGTAAAAAATTAAATTATGGAAAAGAAATGAAAGAAAACAGTATTCTTAATCAACAGTTTAAACGCTTAAAAAGGGCATAACATATACAGGGTGAGAGGATGTCTCCACAAGAACTAGTAAATTTCAGAATTTCTGAAAATTTGTAATATATGTGTTATTATTCCGGCCATACCGGAAGCAGATTGCATTTGTTTTAATTAAGACACCCTGTATATTACAACTACAAGTTTTCAAAATTTCAAATATACCGTGAGACTCCAAAACTTCCAATCGAAGAGACACCCATATTAATTGACACTAATATAAAACATTCTTTAAGTGTCTAAAACGAGAGCGAACCAATTATACATATACAGGACGCTCCATTGGGAAATTTACAACCTAGAGAGAAGTCGCAAGACCTAAAATTACATAAATAAGGTACGCAACTTTACCAACGAACCACCCTGTATAAAACCAATAAATTAATTTCTAAAAAACAAAATAAATATTGCGAATATCTTTCAGAAAAATCGGCATCAACGAGCACCAAAAAAATGTCATTGTCCAATCAGAGAACACATACAAAAATATCCCTTCAAGTCGAGCTTTTTGCCAACCTATATCGCACGTGCTAGTTGCCACTAGGAGGCCGTGACGTGCTCGCCGTCGTCGAAGGCAAGGCCTTCTGCTTGGCCGTTGTTATAGTGGAGTTTGTGGTGTAGATTTTCCCGCCCAGGCCGATCGAGCCCTTGCCCACCAGCTCGAAGTTTCCGGGAGTAGTTTCCACCAATGTGAGACCGGACGTCGGCACTGCCTGCAAGCAAAAAGGCCAAAATTAATAGGAAAAGTAGAGCGAAAATTACAATAAACAATATGGTGTTTACAAGCAAGTTTGTTTCGATTTTATTTGTACAATGTTGCAATTTTTCCAGATACTGGAAGATAACGTGGAAGTTATCGAAATGTATAATGGGGTTATCGAGATATGCTTGCTAATACACACTTAAAAATCGTGTTTTTTTAGAGTTTCCAAACCTCATGAACAGGTCATAGAGAGAAACTAATTCAAAATTTTGGAAAATATGGGAGAATATAATTCACATGTAAATTAAAGAAGTTTGAAAAATGGAGGGAAGGAAGTTTCTGAAACAGAGCCCATACGCTCAATCAAGTTTTACAATTAGTTACTATTTTATATAAACATATTTCACTTACCTTAACATTGTTTTGTATTGCATTTGCCTTATTCGTATAAACTTTGGTTGGTTTAGCGAAGATTCTCTGCAAAATAAACGAAAACGACGGTCAATTAACAAAACGTTTATTGTCTTACAAGGGATACAAATATTTATTAGTCAATTAAAATATTCGCACTATAAAATACGGACTTAATGGGGTACAGACATGATTATATTAGATCAAATAAAATTTATCGACTGTCTATCTCCTTAAGCTATTCGAATTCTCCATGCCAGGACATCATTTTTCCACTCGGTCAAACTTATCAGGAATGTGGTACGAATTAATACTAACAATAAATTAGTTAAACTTATTTATTTAGATATATTATTTTTAGCACAAAGTCGTTTTTTATCACGGTATCTTCTAGAACACTCCCTCGCTAGTTTTCTCCTTCGTTCTAATTTAATATCCTGCAGTTGTTCCTCACTTTCACGCTGGTCTGTGTTGAACTGTCTGGTTTCTTCTTCCCGCTTTCTACTACGGTATTTTTGCACGCGCGCGTTAGATAATTCTTTTTTTCTTATCATTTTATCGTCAAACTGGCGACAAAGTTCCATCTTTAATTTTACAAAAATGAATACATAACTGAATAAGTATGTAGATATTAAAAAATTCGGCAAAGATGTTCAGAGGAGAAAATCCCTCCCTTTTGAATATTAGAAATATCGTAGAAATCACAAGAGTTAAGAAAATGAATTAATTGGGAAATATAGTTTCACTCCTTCAAATTGAGAAGATAAAAACATACGCGAAAACACCAAAATAAGTCGTAAGTGCCAAGGTTTAAGTAGAGAAAAGCCAAAGTAGGAAAATCAATTAATTAACCTCTTAAAACTTACTTACCCCCATTGGTTTAGGTCTGGCTAAGGCAGGCCTTAGGACTAAGGGCTGTCCAATGGTACACGGAGGAAGTAGAGGTATAGTCCCAGATCCAGTGGCGCATTTCTCAATGTTTTGAGTGCATTTTCCCGCATGATGTGGCCAGTGCTTCTGCTGACAGGGGTAGTCGCAGTAACTCGTATTCCAACAGCAATAAAATTGAGCTTCTTTCGAACAACAGGCGCACCTGCGAATAAATCGAACACAAACAATTACACGTGTTTATCGAATCGTTTTTCGACGTACCATTGCTTCAATTTCGCCGATTCCACTCTCTTTATGGTCTCCACTTCGCACGCCGCCCTGGTTTCCTCCACGATTTTCTCCTTCTCCTCGACTATGCTCCTTTGAATGTCCTTCAGAATCGTGCACATGTTTTTCCGCATCTCCGTCATCTCCAAATTATGCCGGTGCTTCAAGGCTTCGATTTCCAATTGAAGCGAGGTAATTTTAGCTTCGGGATTAGGCGCCTTACCAACATCCTCTAACGTTTCTATGAGCATGCCTCGGAAATAATCAGTCATCTACAAATACACAAAAATCGTTTCGTCCTTCAAACTCGTTCGATAAACAAGAAATTACCCTATGAGCTATGGAGTTGACTTTGGCGGTGACGTCGCCGGCGGCGCTGGGCACCGTCTCCTCGAACGTCTGGCTGACGATGCTCGGCGGTCGAGGCCTCAGCCGCGGAGGCGGCCGCAGCAACAGCTCGCTGACGGCGCGACTGACGCTCTCCGGGATCAGGCCGTTCAGAATGGAGAACTCGTCCTCCTGTTCGATGACCGGTTGCGTCGAGTTGCTGTTGCTAATACTGCTGTTGGTGGGCTTCGAAGCAGCGCTGGCAGACGATTCGGCGTTGCTATTCGTTGGCGTTGCTGCGGGTTCTTGAGATTTCTGTTTATTCGATGGCTAAAAGAAAAGCAAGCGGGTGGTTAGTAAAATGTTTCTAATAGGTATAAAAATTGTTCTTTAATTAGTAATTAATTGAATAATAGTAGAAGTAGTTAGAAATGCGAGAGGGTAGTTATAGAAAGGAATAAAACCAACATGGTTACAAGACGACGTTCGAATTTGGTATTCTTTAAAAATTAGTAAATTGCCGTTGTTTTGCTTAAGGGATGATTTTGCAATGAAGATTTGGGATTTATTTGGAGGTTCAAACAGACAAAGTTTCGATTTTACGCAAGTATTAAGAAAAACAATGCTTGTTACCTCGTTTGAATTTTGACTGTTGGAGTTAATAGTGATCGAAGGCGACGAGCTTCCCGAATTTTCCGCATCTTCGTGTGGTATATAATTTTGAGACGTTTTTAAATTGAGAGTTTTATTCAACGCATTAGCTTTTAAAACGGACTTTTGTGTTTGAGGTATCAAAGCGGCGGTTGTGGTTAATGATGAATTTTGATGAGATACCTAAAAAAAGAAAACCTTCACCGTAGGAACAACCGAGAATCGAGACAGAACAATATACGCGACGCATTCACCATCGGAACTTACCACGTTCAAAGTCGAGCTGTTGATCGCTGAACCGTAGTTGACCGTCGGGGCCGACATGAGAATAACGTGGCCCAAGGCCCTCGCTTGGATCGTAGCGGTTACGGGAGTAGCGATCGAGGCGTTGCCGGTGGCAATGAGGGGCGGCGGGGACGGGAAACTCTTCGCGCCGCCGTTGTGGTTCGAGCTAGGCTCTTTCTCCGGGGCGGGCGCTAAATTTCTTTGCGTCGCCGGGTCCTTTCTAAAAGCGGATAGATCTTTTTTAGCTAGAGGGGTTTTGATCGGCTGCTTGACGTACAGCGGCGTGGGGAAGCTTTTTCTGGCCCGTTGCTTGGCGGGAGGCGGAGGAGTCGGGATTTTGGCGAACGATTTGACGTAGATTTCGCCTTCGGGCGGGCCGGATCTGCTCTTTCTTCGCTCCAATTTCTTTTGAGGAACCGCCGGATTCGCTGCCGAGAAGTTCATTGCTACTTCATCGATAACGCGACTGAGATTGTCCACTTTTGACCTAAAAGTAATGCTCAAAGTAAAAAAATTGATCTACCCGACATTAACCCATTACCAAATTCCTAAATTAATACTTACTTTTCCCTTTGTTCTTCCGCTTTCGACCTCGTCCTAATTTGATTCGGTTCTTTCTCTTTCTTTTGGGATACCAAACTTTTTTCGTGTATATTCAGGGCAAAAAGATATTTCCTTTTTTCCTCCATTTGAGCTTCGTCGTTAACGTTTTCGTCTTCGCTTTCCGGTTCGCTTTTTATATTCTCAGGTGCTATGATGGCTTCAGAATGGTCTTTATCGTTATCTTTATTGCTCAGTATACTTTCAATAGAGACTAATTTTACGAGCTTCGCTGGACTGTTTATTTTGTCTAATAATAACTTTCTCTTCTTCGATACATTTCCTTCATTTTTGTTCTTGTTATTCGTTTCGGCATCGCTTTTTTGATCTTTCTCTGTGTATTTTAGAGACGAATGAATAACATCTATTATGCTTCCTTTATCAAGAGCTACATTCTCAACCATGCTGGGTTCTTCGTCGTCCTCTAAATCTTCAAAAATATTTATCGTGCGATCTTTCTCATTTTTATTATGTTTACTGTTATTTTCTTTTATTCCATTATCTTTTTCTGAAACGCTTTTTGCGGTAACAGTGGAAATGCTGAGTTCAGAACTCTCTAGTTTTTTTATTTTTTCTGATAGAGTTCCATCAGTAGATCTTTTTCTCTTCGTTTCCAAAGATTTTTTCGCGTCTTTTCCTTCGCTTGAATCTTCTTTCTTTTTATTAGCTAAAGTTGCATCTTTATGGCTTTCATCCTGCTCGTGAGACTCTTCCTCACATTCTTCAATATCCTTTGAAGTTTTCGAATTAGTTTCTTTCGACTGAATCACTCTCGTCTTCTCTGCAGCGCTTCTTACAGATTTGGTCCTAGAAATACTGAGTTCGCCGCTATCTAAATTCTTTATTTTTTCCGAAATGCTTTCGGGTATTGATGTGGAGTTGTTTTCTTCAAAGGATAGCTCGATTAATTGAATAGCTTTAGGTTTAGGAGATTCGTCCTCTTTGCTTGATGAAGTCACTGGTTCATTTGGTAACGACTCTTCGGAAGATTCCTGTATTGTAGATGTATCAGAACTCGAATTTGCTTCGTCGTTTTTAATATTGTCTACTGTATTTTTACTGTTAATGTCTTCCTTTTGTTGGTGGGCTTCTGTCGAAGGTGCTTCTTCTTCCGAAACGCAATTCTCATCTATGCTGGTTGAAGCTTGAGATTCTTTTGGAAGGGTTGAAAGTTCTGGCAAGATTGTCAAGTAAGCGTTTTTTAATTTTTGCTTAAAATTTTCTTTCGGTTCATCATTATCATCATCAGTTTTACCGTTGATTTGGGGAATAATATCTTCATTATCAACATCCATCACAGATTTTTTTACTTTATCCACGTTTTCATCTCGTAGTTTCTTAATCAATTGATCAGAAATTTTAACTCGGTTCGGAGATATCGAAAACTCAGCATTATCGACTTCGACTTGAACCGGCTTTATCTTGATATCTCCTTCCGATTGAGGATTTTCCCCATTCAAAGTCTCTGATATCACACAGCCCACGTCTTCGTTACCGAGCGTTATTTCTACGTTTTCCGCTATATTAATTCGACTGATTTTATCAGAGTAATTAGATACGCGACTAGAATCACTTTTAACGCTTAAATCGCTGTTTCTGCGAGTTCGTTGTTTCTCATTGGGAGACGAGGTGTCGTCCAAAAGCGGCTTCATTTGAAGTACTCTTATTTTCCCTATAAAATGAGCTGATAAGTACATTAATTACGCGAAGAGATGGGATTTTTCATACCTGTAGCATTGTTGAAACCGCCCCTTGTCCTTACATTGCCTCTAAGAACTGCTTTATCTACAGAAATATTAGACGGCACTTGCGTATCATCATCGTCTTCATTTTCATTATCAATATCATCATCGTCGTCGGTTTTCCGGAACTTTGAACGCTTCTTTTCCTGCTGCGATTTTCTGCTATCGTGATCTAGGTCAGACGATACGTCATCGTCTGTTCCATAGCCTTCCATTGTGGTATCGTTATCTCGTATGGGGCTGTTGGTATTCGATCGCGATTCCTCAGATTCCGATTTATCAACGTCCTCTTCTTTGGAGATGTTTTCGATGTCGCTTTCTTCAGATTTCGCGTCCACAGATTCTCGAATCGACTGACGACGGGCTTGTACAGCTTTGTAGTTAGGAAGGAAGATAACGAGTTGCTTGTGCATATTCTCCGAACTTAAGGGCGTTCTAAACGGGGCGTAGCGGAATTCGCCGTATTCCCTTTTGAGATTATCGATGTAAATGTCCAGTTCCTGAAAGGAAGTTTTTGTAAATAAATTGTACCAATGCAGAATGTCACAAGGCGAGACTGAACCTTTAGCTTAACTAACCTCTACGCATTTTTCGATGTCATACCGTTTTTGCTTGAAAGTGTTCGGGTCTTTTTTTGAATACAAATAACAATCCTTGTAGTGGACCCAGGCTCTATCGTGGGCTCCAAAAAACCTTACATCAACCATGCCATTAGGATTTATGGACATGGCCTTGGCCGGCCAGTAGGGAAAACCTGTAATTATTAATAATATAAATATGCGATGTACTAAATTACATATGGAGAACTAGGAACATTTACATAATAAATTACAAATAATAAGCTACCTTTAAGTTTAGCCCACACCAAAATATGAGGTTTCGGGCAAACTTGCACAAACCAAGTAGACTTTTTAGTGTTCGCTTTTAAATAACAACTAGGACAATTCTCGATTTCCATCATTTCCTGCTTACATATCTTTATCATCGTTTTTGCTGCAGACGTTAATTTCGATCGATCTACAAGACAAAACTAGTCAAAAAACAACATTTTTGGAGTCTAACAATACTTACAAGAATTAAATATTATACTATTGTGCAACAACCATTTCGCGTCAGCTTCAAACGCTTGAGTACTACCATACAGATTATCCTTTATATTTTTCTCGAGCATCGTCAAATCCATTGGCTGGATAATGTATTTCTTGTATTCGGGAAACTCCCTATCGCTGACAGGATGTAAGAAAGGTTCACTCTGCAAAACAACATCAAACTCTTGTACTCTCAAACTTAATCAAATAAGACGTCAATCACGACAGCTCAAGCCATCCATTTTGAATGAAAACATAATGGAAGGAGGTTGTGACACGAAACTTTTCGATCAAGACATAGCAATGTAACATTACACGTTCTGTGGTGTTACAGAGAAAAAAGAAGAGACGATTTTTGCATCAGAATCTCCTTCGGTTGCCTTTTCATTCGCTCTTACCCCGTGGCATTGGATCATTCGATTAGCAGCAAACTTCAGTAAGCTACACAGATGCTCTAACGTCATTTCTTTCATTGCAATGGACCTGGTTTGGGTGCTTTCGGCTTTCAAAATTGCCACGCACTCGGGACACGGCCAATGCGAGGTATCCGTTATAGTTTGCTTCAAGCATTTCTGGTGATAGGAGCGGGGGCAGGTTTCGCACACGATGTTGACGCCTTCACGATGACAACGCCAACAGAAAATGTCTTTATTCGGCTGAAATTGTAAATAATATTTTCAGTATAGTTTTTCGTAATAGTAATACCAATATAAAGTTCTTAAAAAAAGGTGAGAATCGTAGTTATGCTACAAATAAATAAGAGATGGACGTGCTAGCAATTTTATCAACGCATTTCGACTGCATTATTATGATTTCTATTGCATAATTCCATGATGAGTTATTTATTATTACAAAATTACTCCAATTTAACAAGGTTTACAAAATAAATTATTGACATCTTCTAAACGTAGCGAGAATTGAAATGATGATATTGCAGAATACTCACCTTAAAGGACACAAAATCACCAAGTGTGAGCTTTTTATTCCTTCTATTGCAATCTTCCGTATCTGTGGTGTTACTGGAATTCTCACTAATGCTGTCTCTTTTTCGCTTGCCGAAAGTCAACGACTCTCCGTGGGCCTTTCCCACGTACTCACTCGTATCACCCAACTCAGACTCTGCGGTGACGGGGAACTTGTAGCTTCTACCGTCGGCAGCCAGCTTACTGGGCCTCCGCGCCTCACTATCAGATGAGTGCTTCTGCAGGTGCTCTTTCTTGCGCTTATGCGATATGTTAGTGTTTAGATTGGCTTCCTTCGATGAAGCTAGTAGCGATTTGAGTTCCCTCGACTTGTTTGATGTTTGGTCGCCGTTGTCACTATCAGTGGCTTCTTGATGGTTCGTGTGATCATTTTCAGCTTCATCCGCAGCGTCATTTTGAGGTAATGATGCAGAAGCACTTTCACTGTCGACGTTGCCGCCGGCGTCTGCGGTCTTGTCGTTGTCCAAGGTGTCCACAGGAGCTGGGTCTGCTTGATCAGACATTTTGACAAAGCCTGCAATGTATTACATTGTAACGCAATTAAGAGAAAGTAAAATGAACGTATACCTACTGTTTAATTGATTGCTGTGTGGTTCATTTTATCATAGGACGATAAACGTGGAGATGTTCAATAAAATGTTTTATTCGTGTACCATGTATTAGCCTCTTTGTAGGTAGGTAGAGGTAGATTTACTGACACTCTAGCGGTAATATCCGGTATCTTCTGACCTGCTAGCTATTTTAAATAGTAGATTATTTAACTTTTTCTTTGATAAGAAGACGTGGGGCTTCTTTGGCTAAGGTAAATTCGATAAGTTTTTATAATATTGCTTAGTTTACCTGCAAATTGTTGAATAATTCAAAATGCACTTTGCTTCAAACGAAACTTGAGTATTCTAGCATTTCTAGTATAGTCTCATTTGACAATTCAAGCCGGTAGATGTCGTTTTCGTCGCCTTCTGCTATTTTGGCAACGCTGTCTTCATTACTCACGAAATTGAACATAATGATTTTGTATAGGCAACCCATTTTACACTTTTGTTTACATTTTGCATATACTAGAAGGTAGAATAGAAAATTAGATTTTTACCCCCAAATATTCAAATTGATTCGAAGCATTTTTAAAGAGTGGAAACTTGATTATGTATTTCCAAGCACATTTTATATAGGGCGCCCTAAAATTAGAGTTTAAGCAGCAGTCAGCAGTTAAAACTTTATATTCTTTAGCAAAAAGTGCGCATTTGAGGTGCAAAAGATATTTGAACTCATAAATAATGATATAAAGTTTATGTAAAATAAACAAACGTTTTTGGAACGCCCTGTATTAATGTTGGTCTACGGTTCATGTACCATCATTTATAGTTATCCCTTGTAAATGCCCGGATGAAATATTTCTTACAAGGTATTAGGTGCTGTTAAGGCATATCCAAACACACCTTCATCTTTTTAAATCCTACTGTAACTGTTAACTGCTACGGTTAGTGTAGATATGTTTCAGATATTCCTTTTCCCACAGATACAAGTTGTAAATATATGGACGACATTTTCCAGCAAGATCTACACATTCCTGTATAGTTACAATAAATAATCCTATAAAGGCAAGTTAGCACTCGTGCCTAATAGAGTGTAAAAACGTATCGTTGTGTCTTACTTTTAACCAAGTTTATTTATTACCCAGAACAATTTTTTGATATTTGATGTTCACGTATATGATGGTCGAGTATACACTACTAAATTTTGGTTCATTAGACACATCCAAATACTGTCAAATATGTCAATATTAATGCCAATTGTAAAGTTGGGAACAAAATTTCGAGTATAGAGGTACCATTACTTACGTTACAATTTAACTGTTATTTTGTCATTTGCTAATGATTTGAGGAGAAAGTAAAAATTGGAATAAAAAGACTTTTATCAATATTATTTTGTCAGATTTTTTTTGTTTATATACTACTTGAAGCGTTTTAATATAATTTGGAAGAGCTATTGGAATATAAATTACCAAACCATATTCACTAATTTTTAATTAGTTTGTTACTCAGAAAACAGGCACAATATCTTAGTTACTTTCCCTCAAAGTCAACCAGATAAGCAATTGTTGTTCTAATACAATATTCGTTTTGTTTCCAATGGTCGAATACCGAAATTACAGAGCAAGTCGGGTAAATACTGGCGATGCCGTGGATGAAGCGATATGGTCTACGCTCGTTGCTCGTTGTTCTACTTTCATTGCATACGAACAATGAATTATTATGAAAATAATGACGGTTCGTTCTTGATGCCCGTGTACGATTCTTTTTTTTATACGCAGTATTCGCCATTTTTCTATTCTAGTTGATGGGAGCTGCAAAAATGATTTTCATCAACATATTCGAGAGGCTACTCTAAATAATATGCAAGCGATAATAATAATGGCAGATAGAAAATTTAGATGTAATGTTGTGTGTAAGCTGGGAAAATGCTAGTCAAACAGATTAGATTTATAGCTTGAGTAATACAAGGAAAATTACAGCAAATAAAGATAGCACTTAACTGATATACAGAGATACAGTAGATGCAAAGACCTAGTATAGAAAAAAACGTACTATGCTCAGAGACATAGTAGTTATAGAGGTATAGAGACAAAATAATAGTTCAAACTATTAGCGAAATTTCTTATAAAACCCAACTAATTTTTTACATAATATCGCGTTTTAAAAAGTAATAGTATAAGCATTTGCGATTTTTTTTCGATGCTCGTACATTTGCACAATCTTATACTATTGTGATCTCGTTTTTGACTAGTTGTATACACTAACGTCCTTGTCTGATGTATGTCTTGTATTTTCTAGGTCAAGAAACAAGGTCAATAATTTCTCCTTTGCTGGTACCAACTCGTACTGCTCTTGTCAGGATCGGCTTTTTGCGAACGCGCAGAATTTCATCGAGCATTTTAATACAAAAACAATACAAATTTTGTTTCTATTGTTACAATAGCTTTTGTTCCTAATTGTCACACTATAAAAAAGCGATTTAGTGATACTAAAATGTGGTGAAATTTGGAACTAAACTTATACTCACCATCTAAAGCTTTCTATTGAATCTTTTTTGGACAAAAGAAACGATGATAGCTTCTAATAAATTGGCTCAGAATTGGAGATCAGTACCAGATCATCAGAATGGTAGATACGAAAGGAGAACTCAGAATTGGATAAGTCAAAGTTCAATGATAGTTGAATTAGATCTTCAAGGAAGATTTTATAGGTAGTTCTTTAGAATTTTGGACTCATTAGATGACTCAGAAATAGAGGACTGAGAATTGCAACTTGTAGTACTTGATGAACTAATTCTTTAGAGTATGCCACAAGTAGATTAGGTTTTCCATTTATTGGAATGGTGTCGATGCCGACCCTGGTCGTATCGACTACAGGAGTTGTCCATTAGTAGTAGAAGGTGTAAATCGGCGTTCGTGTATTTTACTAATGTTTCGATATTTTTGACAAGGCTCTCGGTTGGCCGCCGGTGCTTGGCGAAGGCGTTTTTCGACTTCGACCACACTCGAGTCGCGCGCCAACTGGGTCAGTGTAGATGAAAGTTTTTTAAGAGTTGTCTGATAATTTTTTTACGCCGATAGTTCGGATCTCTTGCGGTCTCCGGTATACCACAGCGGATTATTTGAAACAATTGTTCACGTTCTAATTGCCCCGTTTTTTCGCGTTTAATTCGGATGCTATTTATTGTTGTAATTAATTTGGAAAATTAATTTCGTACGGTCGCCTGGAAATGGCGAATTTTTTCGTCGACTTTCGCTGAAGCTCGTCTTTAATTTTTCGAATATTTCGATATAATGCAATTTTACATTTATCCACAATAAAACGGAGGAAATTATTTAAAACGAACGTAATTTAACAATAGATTGATTGTAATGCAAAATATTCAGGTCACTTTACACCATGGATTTATGGTTTATGGTTTTGAACTATTTCACTAATACCTACTCTAGGATATTTCTATTATAATGTCCAATATTTGCTATTAACACCCAAAATGTCTTAATACCACAGGTAATTCATACATCTTGCTATTGGACATAACAAAAGTAGTACTTCAACAGCAACTAATTAATATGCACATTTAATCAGAGTTTAAAAACAATAAAAGAGATGTCGAAATTCGGTTGTTAGCTATTTTCCCAAGAGAACCCGATTGCTTCTGTATCTCACACTAGATCATTCATTTGCGTATCGTGACAGATATGTTATATTCTCGAATAAACAATATAATCGGCATAAATCTAGCTAAATCTTCGTGTTAACAGAAACTAATTTTCTCGGCGGGAAATTATGAAATCATAGCCCAATGACACGAGAATATTTTGATTTTTTCTGCTAATATTGCATGCAGTTTAAAGTTGTATTCTGTAAGCTTGCTGTAATTATTTGCAGAAATCCTCTTTTAGAAGAGAGCCACATGTTTTTAGTCGTTTCACTCTGAATTTTTTGAAAAAAATGAGCCATAATAAAGGAATAAATTGAGACACGCTTACTTTGTAAGTACAATGCCTAATACAACTGATGTCAAAATAAAGTATATTTATTTGGGCCAACAACATCTGTGTTTTATTGACTACCAAATTTCTTCGCCTTCGATTCCACTGTGTTTGCAAACATATCGTAAATTGTTTAATTCGAACCAGCCCGAGAAGGGGCCTTCCTAGAAGTACCAGTTGTCAGAAATATTCTTTATTATCTACATTATTATATCTGTACTAGAATTCTTATTAGCTTTTTGAACCAAATTATTTAAGACATACATTCACTTAGTAGAAATCAATAAATTAACTTATAAATATATTTGTATTGGAAAAAAAAATGAAAGAATTGATTCGAATCGCGTCGAAAATGTTTACATTAAAAGCAGGCTATCGAAAACATCTTAAGCAATCAATGAAATAACAAAATCTGGGCTATGTCGCCTTAATTGGTGGCGATGCGATGGCTAAAAAAAGTAGTAGCAAAAGTTTGTGTGTCAACAGAAAAAAAATATCGTTAATACGCCATCGAGTTCCTTTAATGAGCTGTCGGTTTAAGTGGCCATCATATTATAGCAGGTAGTCGTGAGGACGCATCACCATTATCATCATCAGTATCGTTAGCGCACGCAAAATGGACCGACTGGAAAGGATTTTTTGCTCTATTAGCATGTAAAAGTCGCAAACATTTTGTATACTTCCAATACGACGATTCCTTATTTAAAACTAATAATTTTAGAATATTTGAAGTTAGCTCAAAGCTTGTATTGTATTAATGAATGGCTCTAAGGCTGCAAACAGACGAGACAACTAAAATGTCGATACTTTGATCTATATAGAGCGAATGTCAGTGTATGTACAGAAGATAGATTTATTTTAGTGTCTATTTGCTGCCTAAGTTGAGCTATTGGGATGAAGATGAAGAGTTGTAAAGTATGGGGAATCAGCCAGTTTTTTCAATTATGATCTTTAGAAATATTAGGATAATCGTGGGTTATCCACGAGCTGCATTGATCTAGGTAAGTAAGAGCCATCAACCGAGCCCAAGTACTGAGCAATTCGGCAACGAAATCCATCCATTAGCATTCCGAAGATCGCCGCGGCCCGGGCGTTTTTTTTTCCTCCATCTTCGCGTCGCTGTCCTCGTTCGGTCTCCTCCGAGCGCCCATCAGTACCGTCGGTATCGCGGGTACCATCGGCATCACGTCCGCCACCAGAACAAAGTCGAAGTAGGAAGTGTGTCCGCATAACGACCGGCATATCGGCTTTTCGTGCCCCCGCGGAGCCCCTCGTTCGGCCCCCCGAAAACGCAAGTGGGCCGCAACCTACTTGCGCCCCGCCGGTGCTGCGGTACCACAACCACGCCGACGGTCGCCGATGGAGCTGATACGGCGGGGACTAAAGGAGGCTATGACCGTAATTTTTTCAGTTTATGTTTTTTTTTATTGAAAAAATGCTAGTAAAAAATGATGGTTCAAATGCGCTATTCTTTTACCATTGTGAGCTCCTCTAAAAAATTCTCATCTTGATCAGCTCGGCTGTATTCATTTAATTTATGTACAGAGCGATGGGTATATCTGGAGACGTTAGGATGCGCAATGATTGAAAGTTGCGCAGGTCTCGCTTGCAGTTATTTCTGTAGAACTGTAGTTGAGATGTGGGATGAAGAAGAAAAGCTCCATTAGAAAATAATATTTATATTAAAGATAATGGTGTGTATTATACAACATTACTTATCAACATAATCAACAATAAAATGATAACAAATAATATCTTAGAACTAGAGAGGCTTTAAAATGAATCGTCTACCTATTCGCTAAATCTACGGGGCGTCACAAAAATACGATTATGGAGGGATCAAGAAAATATGGGGGATTTTCGGTATTTTTGTGCATCCCGTTAATGTTGGTTTGAAGCTAGTGTGTCATTTTTACAAAAATCCATAAATTAGATTAATTTTTATACATGATTATCACAATCATTAACTAAAAAAGTTAACGCAAATTCAGAATAGAAAACATATTCTTCGTCGTTCGTGTACAAATTACTCTAATAACAGCAGAAAATTGCAACAAAAAGAGTGCACAACTCTAATTTGTTAGTTACTTTTTAAGTATACAGGATGGCTCTTTTAGGCATTTAGGTACAAAACTCACTAGTCACTTTTTGGAATTTTCGCATCCACCCTGTATACCGAAAATTTCCTTTACAAAACAACAGAACCCGAAACTCGATAGTCATGCAAATAGAAAACATCACATCACCTTTGACACTCGATGCGCGAATTTTTGGGTCACTTGACGTCACGTCTTTAATCCGAAGAAGAATCGAAGGATGCTAGATTTCGCGATTAGATCAACGAAAGAAAGATGCATGGATCACGGCCGGCTCGAATATGAGAAGGTTCAAAGGCGAAAGTCGAAGAATGAAAGAGGAAGGATTTACAATCGGTAGGTGTATGTATTTTCTTCCAACAAAATTTGCTAAATCCAAAGAGACATATAAGAAGAACAAAATCATTTTTGTTTCGTCTTCTTCTTTTTCTCTGTTGCCTACTATTTCAGACTTTATACTTTCCTTTTGATTCGTAAAAAAGGGTTTGATCATGAAGGTATTAATTAATGTAGGGAGAAAATACTTGGCTGTCGATTGATGTGATATTTTCGGATTTTTTTTGTACTTAAAGCAAAGAGGGATACATTTTATGTTGAGATCTATTTTCCAGGACTTTTTCTAAATAGGCAGAAGCAAGATAAAAAATAACGCAGTACGCAATAAATAACTATATCTAATTTACATAATTTACAAAATTCGTTGTCCAGGAGGAAGAATTTTATTTAATTGCAGTTTAATTCAGCATTTTTAAATAAATAAGTATTTAGGAAAAAGAGAAGGCGATGCATTCAATAAATTATGCGAATTTATAATGAAAACTGCAGGAACATTTTCGTTACAACAGTTTACTAATAACGAACTAATGTCCACAAACTTTCACTAATTGTAATTTACGGTCATTTCAAAAGGTCTTTTTGTAATAGTGTCTGAATGTCTAATTGCAAAATTAATATTCTTCCTCTTTAATAATTAACATGATTCAAGATATAATTCCACCGAACAGGATCGTGCCGACGCGTTCAGTGGAACAAATCTTGCATAGCTTTCATATATCTTTTTTATTCTCAAATATTCGGCATATTAATCAATACGATTTTACGATAAGAGACTTTGTAAAAAATACAAACACTTTACTTAAATATTAAGTATTTCTATCACAAAAATGTGTCACAAAAACCTGAGAAAAACTCTTTTAATATTTTTCGCGAGTGCGTTCAACATAATACCAGAAAATAATAAAAAAAATAGAATAAAATTAATAGTGATTGAGTAATAATGGCAAGGGGTCATTCGTTCAAATTCACATCAATTTTTTTCATATTCCCAATTTCAAACAACGATTTTTTAGCTAATAAATAAAGTGAACAGGCGATCATTAAATGATAAATGATAGAAACTGATGCACGTCTCAAGTTATTCCTGTTGTTCTGTACCTGATGTATGATTCGATAATATCTAATAAAATACGATAAAAAAACTTTGGAAAGGATCGTCTTGCGAAATTATTACCCAATCAGAAAGTATAGAAAAGATAAAAACTAACCTGTTTTGTTAATTACAGAGTAATGGAAGTTAAATAACATTTATATTGGTAATTAATTTTTGAATTAATTAACAGGTGTCACTTTGAATATTTCGCGCTATTTAGATGTTACTTTTGTTGTAAAAGATAACAAAAATTTCATAGCAAGGAGGAATAGAATATATTTCATTAATATGTACACTACACTACACCACACCAGCATCGGCTTTTAAAAAGGAAATTGCACGTTGTCCATATAGAAATAATAGAGACTTTTTGAGGTACCTGTAGGATAGCACGTGGATCTATTAAAATGCGTTCTAACTAAAATTCTGTTTAAAAAAAATACTTTTCACCCACCATGTATTAATTGCAAAAATTATTGATATCTCATCAGAATTTTATACGTCACCCTTACTGGTATCGCATTCAATCTCTACCTATTCTCTTATGGATCTGCTGGTGTTTCAATAAATGCGCCTTCTGCCTGAAAGCCTTCGCGCAGGTGTCGCACCTGAACGGCTTCTCCCCCGTGTGCGTCCGCAAATGCACCTTGATGTTGCTCTTGTTCAAGAAGCCCCTGTTGCACACGTTGCACCTGTGCACCGGCTTCTCCTTGCCCAGCAGCCCCAGCGTCTGATCGGGCTGGAACGCGCTGGCGGCGGCCTGCTGCTGGTGCTTCTTCTGCGCCCTGCTGCGCGACTTCTTCGCCGAGACGGGCGTGGCGGTGGTGGTGTGAGGGTAGTTCTGCAGCATGTCGGGGCTCCGGATTCGATGGTCCTCTCCCATGCCGTGCATGTACTGCGGCAGGAACCTGCCGTTCACTGTCACCATGAGGTTTTCGGTGGTGGAGACGACGTTCGAAGGCGGGCTGGATGTGGATATCATTTCGCTTCCGTAGTTCGTTGAACTGGGGACCTCTTGCTTGATGGGCGGGCCGTTCTGCAACCTGTTTTGCAGCAGAGGCATGTATCCGTGTGTTAGTAGAGTTTGCAGTGTGGATCCGCTTTGCTGCGATTGCACCGAGGGTATCACGAATTCCGATAAACCATCTTGGGTTACGATAAGACTCTTCTGTTGATCGACGCAAGCGCCGTCTATGAGAGCGTCCAAGTCCATCCAACTGTCCCTGGAACCCGCAGGTCCTTCGCTATCAGGATTGTTGTTATTAGGAACGGTGGTGTCCGCTATGGCGGACCCGATGATAGCGGCGATGTCTTCAATGGAGGAGATGTCGTATTCGGAGACCTCGGTTTTCACGTTGGTGGCCGAATCGACGCCCGATTGGCTGCAATCCTCGTATTTGAGCGAAGACACCGAATCGGGATCGACGCAGTCCGTATAACTGTCACTAGAAAAGAACGTTTTGTTGTCCTGCGCGTCCCGATCACCAGCCGAATCGGCGCCGGCGTTGCACGTGGAACTCGACACGATGTTCTGCTCGCCGTAGCCGCCGTAGTTGTTGTTGTTCTCCTCGGGGATTCTTTGGGATATGGTGTGATAGTGGTGGCCTTGTATGCCGTTGATGCTCAGGTTGGCCGTGTAGCCGGTGAACGGGGGCAGGGGCTTCAGCTCGGCCAGGCTGGCGTTCATGCTCTGGGTGTTCAACAGCAGGTTGTCCAGCGCGTCCATCGTGGCCTTCGTCTCCAGCTCGGCGTCGTCCTGCAGCGGCGCGTCGAGCAGCAGCTTGTCGGCGCCCAGGTGGCCGATGTGCCCGTCGAGCATCAACTTGTGGGCGTCGATGAATTCCGATTGGATGCCGGCGGTGGAGGTCCAGCAGGATGATATGAAGAGCGGATCGACGTCGTCGACGTGCGCGCCGTTGTTCACTGACATGCTGGTGCTTTGCGACAAGTGCGGATATTTCATCGTGTCCATAAAAGGATTGTGGATGGCGAGGCGTCGTCAGGTGCACGGCATTTGGAAGACTAGGTGGCGGTTGAGGTAATGTCCTGGAACAAAACAAACCATATGTTAACACCACAACTAAATAACTAAATTTATCAAAAATTGTATTGTCAACAGAAAATTTGCTCGAAAGAAATTATAGAGGTATAGTCCATTGTAATGTTAAAAATGATCTTGCATTTGTTAGATGAAGACATTTTTTGTATGTCAAGAGGGAGTTAGTGTGAAGTTAAATTTAATTTATAGGCCAAACTATTTGCCTCTCTGAAAGTTTGTAGAGACACTTTTGTTGCAAATTAAATCCTCTACAACTTTAGTTATGTACCTTTTGGTCATAGAATTGAAAATAAACAAGTTATTATCAAAAATATAGCACATTGTAATGTCAAGAGAAAATTTGCTCGAAAGAAATTATAGAGGTATAGTCCATTGTAATGTTAAAAATGATCTTGCATTTGTTAGATGAAGACATTTTTTGTATGTCAAGAGGGAGTTAGTGTGAAGTTAAATTTAATTTATAGGCCAAACTATTTGCCTCTCTGAAAGTTTGTAGAGACACTTTTTGTTGCAAATTAAATCCTCTACAACTTTAGTTATGTACCTTTTGGTCATAGAATTGAAAATAAACAAGTTATTATCAAAAATATAGCACATTGTAATGTCAACAGAAAATTTGCTCGAAAGAAATTATAGAGGTATAGTCCATTGTAATGTTAAAAATAATCTTGCATTTGTTAGATGAAGACATTTTTTGTATGTCAAGAGGGAGTTAGTGTGAAGTTAAATTTAATTTATAGGCCAAACTATTTGCCTTTCTGAAAGTTTGTAGAGACACTTTTTGTTGCAAATTAAATCCTCTACAACTTTAGTTATGTACCTTTTGGTCATAGAATTGAAAATAAACAAGTTATTATCAAAAATATAGCACATTGTAATGTCAAGAGAAAATTTGCTCGAAAGAAATTATAGAGGTATAGTCCATTGTAATGTTAAAAATGATCTTGCATTTGTTAGATGAAGACATTTTTTTATGTCAAGAGGGAGTTAGTATGAAGTTAAATTTAATTTATCGGCCAAACTATTTGCCTTTCTGAAAGTTTGTAGAGACACTTTTTGTTGCAAATTAAATCCTCTACAACTTTAGTTATGTACCTTTTGGTCATAGAATTGAAAATAAACAAGTTATTATCAAAAATATAGCACATTGTAATGTCAACAGAAAATTTGCTCGAAAGAAATTATAGAGGTATAGTCCATTGTAATGTTAAAAATGATCTTGCATTTGTTAGATGAAGACATTTTTTTTATGTCAAGAGGGAGTTAGTGTGAAGTTAAATTTAATTTATAGGCCAAACTATTTGCCTTTCTGAAAGTTTGTAGAGACACTTTTTGTTGCAAATTAAATCCTCTACAACTTTAGTTATGTACCTGTTGGCCATAGAATTGAAAATAAACAAGTTATTAACAAAAATATGGATGTTTCCATATTCCAAACTTTGGTGAAAAATAGTTCTATTATGGGTCCTACTACATCTACATTTTCAGAATCAATTTCAGCAGCTGGGAATATCCTCCTAACCAAAACTTCTGATGTTTTCATTATTTAATAAACACATGCATTATCCGGCATAAACATAATTGAAAAACGAATGGTGCAGGTAACCGAATTATATGAAATGTATATGGTCATGACGATTATTTTTAATGTAGGTACCGTTATACATGAATATATGTTGGTATGCTAAACAAAATGAAGTGCTTTAGTAACCGGGCCCGAGAGAAGAGTACCGTTTGAATCTGTTGATTAATTAATTAAGCAATACCTACAAATTGTTCATCTTTAGAATAAATACCCGTAATTAAGAGGCGTTAAAAGAAACATCTACCACGATGAAATATATAAATATTGTACACAACAAATACTTCTTTAACCATTAAATGCGCTTATTATATAGTTAATATAGTTTTTCTTTTAAATAGTTTTAAATGGGCCCATGTACTATCAGTGAGCGGAGGAAGAGCAAGTTACACCTGCGCAATCCGCTCAGCGCTCGGTACTTTTGGTACTGGTTTTTTCGGCCTCCGCGGTTACTGCTGTGATCCTGCTGACACACTTTCGGAGACAGACAATGAGGAACTCCGATCATCACGTGATGCACGAAGTGCTGCATTCAGATCGTCGAAGGTTAACTAGGTGGGCTTTGGTTACTGTTAGTTGATATTCGTTCAATTAAATTTGATAAACGCGATTCGAATGGAGTAGAACGGGTACTTAGCGAATTGTTAATGAGTTTTGAATAACGTGATGAATTTGTTCTTACCGATTTCGATAATGTCGCACTCGGAATATTCATTTTCTTTTCAACTTGGAATAAGATACTAAAAGTATCTACTAAAGTGAAAAACAAAAAATTCGTAAAATATCTAATAAAAACTTGATAGTTAACGGTTTGTATTTGTGTATATTAACCAGTTTAAAATCTTTAAGAAATTACTTTGGCTAAATTAGAGCCTTTTGTACTTCAAATACGATGATTTAGGATCATTGATTTGACCCATATAATACAGATTACTGGAAAATTAGCGAGTTGGAGTTATTTCTAATTATATAGCCCAGGTATAACCAATTAATACAAACGCTTTCTTAACACAATGCTAATGCTGAGAACGGAGCAATTACCGCGGGAACGCGAGGTAGAACAGCCCGCAGTCAGAAGCGTTTTGTATACAAAGAAATAATTTACCCGTCGATAGTAATAATTTCGTGAAAAGTAATTATTTGTTTATCATGTGAAAGTTAAAATAATATTGTTCGAATGTTCTAATCCTCGGTACTTACAACTCAAAATGCACGCAGTACAACAAGTATAATGTTTTATGTTCAAATAAATGGATATTATTTACAGATGGAAATTCGTAAATTACTAGGTCAGCGATGTTTCTAAAAATACCGAAGTAATTAAGTATTTAATACATATTCAATTATTTTGATTTATAAACACTTGAAAATATTTTATAAAGTGATAAAAAATTTCAAATTAATTGGGACATGTATTAATGACTTTAACCATCAGAAGACCTGATGATGGGTCATTGGTGACTGAAACATGTCGCCGCCTTTAAACTGAAATTAAAATAGTTGATAATAAATGTAGTGTGAATATAAATCCTTACGTATTTTCTTTTCTCCATGGAAATTTCCCGATCGCTTCTATTCCCTTCCTATTCTCTTATGAATTTGTTGGTGTTTCAATAAATGCGCCTTCTGTCTGAACGCCTTCGAGCACGTCTCGCACCTGAACGGCTTCTCGCCGGTGTGCAGCCTAACGTGAACCTTAATATTACTCTTATTCAAGAACCCCCTATTGCAAATGTTGCATCTATGCACGGGCTTCTCCTTGCCCATCACGCCCAGCGTCTGATCGGTCTGGTACAGGTTCGCGTGGATCTGCTTCTTCTGCGCCTTATTCCGCGACTTCTTCGTCGTCGTCGGCGTGCTGTTTATCAAATCTGGACTAGGTATTCTATTTTCTAGGTTGTTGATGTACTGCGGCAGGAATCGCCCGTTCACCGTCACGAATATGTTGTCAGTCGTGGACACCACGTTGGAAGGCGGGCTGGACGTTGATATGGCGTCGTTGCCGTAACTCGTGGTGTGGAGCATCTCTTGCTTGACGGGAGGCCCGTTTTGGAGGCGGTTTTTCAGCAGAGGCATGTAACCTGACGCCGATAAAGTGTCGATGTCCTGCGATTGCATGCTGCTCGATTGCACTGGCGGTACTATGTACTCTGTTAGACCATCAGGAGACATTATTAACCCTCCTTTTTGTTGGATAGCGCAAGTGCTGTCTATCCAAGCGTCTAAATCCATCCAGCTGTCTCTAGATCCTGCGGGATCTTCGCTGTCAGGGTTGGGAACGGTGGTGTCTGCTATAGCAGAGCCTATGATAGCCGCTATGTCGTCTATGGAGGATATATCGTATTCGACTACTTCAGATTTTATGTTGGTGGCCGTTTCGCCCGTTGATTGGCTGCACGTTTCGTAATTTAGAGACGACACGGAATCCGGGTCGACGCAATCTCTGTAGGAATCGTTGGTGGAGAAGAACGTTTCGTCCTCCTGCTCGCTGACGGAATCCGCGTTCATGTTGCACGTGGAACTCGTTACCATATTCTGCTCGTTGAAGTTACTGTAGCCGTTGTTCTTGTCCAAGTTCCTCTGCGATATGGTGTGGTAGTGGTGGCCCTGTATGCCGTTGATGCTGAGGTTGGCTGTATAGCCGGTGAACGGAGGCAGGGGCTTCAATTCGGCCAGCTCGTTGTCGGCGTTGTCGGCGTGCCCCAGGAGGTTGCTCAGCGTGTCCATGTTGGACTTGGCGTCGTCGTGGAAGGTGGACTCCAGGAGCAGCTTGTCCGAGCCGAAGTTGTCCATGAATTCGGCCTGCATGCCGGAGCTGGAGCTCCAGCACGAGGAGATGAAGAGCGAATCGACGTCGTCCGCCGGGGCGTTGTTGTTAACTGCCATGCTTGTACTCTGTGACACGTTCAGATATTTCATTGTGTCCATTAAGGATTGGTTGTGGTGGTGTTCGTAGTTGGGTTCTGGAACAACAGAGAAATATGCGCGTTAGATGCTGGAAAATTTCACAAACAGATTAATTCGGATATTTTTGTATAACAACCACCCTTAATGGACACTTTACCAAAAACGCACTCACTAATTTACCTACTTTAATTAACACCAAGTTGCATCACCTTGGTTCAAACCAAGTTTGATATGAATTAATTTTAGTATGATCTCATCTGGGTTTCCAGCACTAAGTTGATACAACTCATTTTAAAAATTAAAAAGGAAATTATTGTGCAACGTATAAGAAACTAAAAAATTCGAAAGATTTGCTTCTCATTGAGCTGTGGATTCATTTAGATAAGTTTGCCATAAGAATAAGGAACTTGAATTGAACATAGTTTATTGGAGCATATGGATCCATCATTTATTCAGGTGTAAACATAGATTAAAAACCCAGTTATAGAAAAATTGTATCAATAACGAATTTGCTAGTTTCCATTTTGAACATTTTTGGGCAACTTTCTCTTCGCTATTAAAAACCCCAAAACGCGAGAACACGCCGTTCTATTTCTTTAACGACTAATTATCATCGTGTTTTTTTCGACCGGTTTCTTATTGTTCAAAACCATAGGTACCCAACTCTATCGTTTATAGCCACAATGGTCTCTTAATTTATTTATAGTTTCGTCGATCGGCGCATCAGCTCTTTCCGCCGAAAGGACGCGAATCGCTCGCACAGCCATCGGTCGTAAACAAAAGAAGAGCAAAACGGGAGTAGGCCAGGGAATGAGTACACAACTTCACTTTCTGTACGAGTATAACGGTGTTTCGCGGCTAACGCGCTGGTGACGCACCGACGAGAGTACCGCTAGAACGGCGGCGTTGCCGCGTTTTTAGCACCAGCAGGAGAAAGTAAAGGTGATGTCGGTTCGCCGATTGCGATGGATCTTTATGTTTTTGTTTTTTAAATGGTTTTAGAGGTCGACCAAGGTCGAATTTCAACGGTAAATCGAAATCGCTTTTCGCTAGGATTATGATTGTCAATGTTTTGTAATGGTGGTACTCAGAAGGCGGCGTACCTACTAATATTTGATATAGGACAGAAGATATGTAGAAATAGTTTAGGATTTTATCATGGTCAAATTTGGCTGCTCAGGAAATTTTGATGCAGCCAAAGTAGCAAGATTTGGAGAACTTTATATCCATACTCCATATAATGCTGGTGCAAAAACTCTTAAATTAGAAGTTCCTTGATTAAATGGACTTGTATTAGGAGGTGCTGGATTATCTGTATACAATGATCATAAATCGAAATGGTTGGATGTCCAAAGAGATGAGATTGTTCCAATCTGGAAGCTAAAATAATGCAATAATAGAGAAATTTGATAAGCAAATAAATTCTTTCTTTGACATCCTCTTCATTTCTTCATTCTAATTCTTCTTGAAATCATTTCCTATTCAATAACCTACAGAAATCAAATTATAGGTCAATCATTCACAAATCTCTCAATCTGGTATATTCAGTACAATTTTATAAAACAACAAATTTATCAACAAAATGCCTATAATAGCTTTTTGAAATTAGATAGTGCTATTTTGAACAATTTTACGATTTTAACGCATTCTTTATCTATTTATCCAGAAAATTGTAGTGGAAAGAAATTGATGAGGATAATCAAAATATTTCGAATGCAATATAATGATCTTTTTTCGTAGAATGTTACAGTTAGAAATGTCGCTTCATTTTATGGTGTCAATTCGAAAAAAGCACCTGAACAGTTAAATTTAAATCGTCGAGTGTATAGATGGGTATACGAAATGTTCGAAGTGGGCTCTAAAACGACGACGGCGTACACTTTAACTGTTCAAAATCACAGCCTTAGCCATTTTTTGCATTAGACAAGCATACTTCAATTGTATGCTAATCCATCTAGGCCTCTTTTTTCTTCTTCAAACAAAACAGTTAACCTCGATTCGAAACATTGTCTTAAATCAATAGTTTACAATGTACAATGGGATAAGATTCGAAGGCGGATAACTTTTTTACCTCCGAGACTTCCGCGTGCTTAGGAAATCGTTTTTATCGTAAATTTGTCACGTTTGATGCGTTAGTGGATCGACGAAAATTTTCATTCACCATGAATTATCCTTAATTCATCCTTTCCTATTCCAAAACATGCAATTTTTCAACAAAATAAGCACATATTTAAATTCCTTCATTTATTGATGCCTATTTTACACTCATCAGATTAGCTTAGAAGATTCAAAACAATTAATAAACTATTTATAAAGTAGTACAAGATGATACCAATATGATTGATTCTCAAAGGAAGTTTCATATCATTAATTTTATTGATCAATATTCTCCACAATGAAGAAAACTAGTGGAAAACTGAGGAGCAGTAATAGGATTGGACATGTTATCAGGAACTATATTGAATTATGTAACCTTATCTACTGAATATGAAAACATTAAAAAAAACAAAATTACCCACAATTATAGAATGCAATAACAAGTACATAGTTAGCAGCATTACATAATTTAGGTATTTCCAGAAATAACCAAACCTATCGATATAACAAGTGGTAAGGCGTTCGTCGTGGCAATTACCAACAATCATTAGCAACCATTCATAAAATGTCGCAACATGCAAACAGGAATTTCTGCGGGTAGATCCGCTTCCTGGTGCAGCGAACTAGCCGGCATCCTTTGCGCGTCGCCTATCGCCCGTGAACTGGACTCCGGCCCCCAGAAGACGACTTCCACCAGCCACCGGTTCACCTAGTGCTAGTGCATTGCCACCGCAAAGAGAAAGTGTTATTCCGGCGAACGATTCGAGAACCCCAATGCAGAAATCACGATGTCGTCGGCTAGCTCGACGCAGGAAAGTAAATTATTTATCGTTCTAGGAAGATCCTTCTTTGTGCGAGTCAAGGTGAAATTATCGCGGTAATTTTTTCCTTCGCCCATCGGCAATTAAATACTCATTTGCAGGGTCTTCCAACCAAAATTTAGCGTCCCCTGTAACTATAGTCAATTGATAGTCAAATCATCTTGATCATATCATCTTCATCATATATTTGATCAAGTGGCTGGGAGATGAATATATCAAGATGATTTGACTATAAAAAATGCTCCCCCTAAGAACAAAAATTGAAGGGTCTCTAGTTAGAGGGGGGTCAAATTTTCCGGTGTAAAAATAAATTGCGAAAATAAACCAAGTTTGTTTCATATTCAATCGAAAACAAGAAATAACAGTGAATCTCAAAAATTAAAATAACCCATAATTCAACAGCAACAATCGCATAAGCACTACCTACAAACAAAATTATACAATTCAACCGATTACTGATCACACCTAAGTGTATTTTTCCTGTATACTGTTAACCGTCATCATGCATATACCGTTCGTTTAAATTTAAAACGCATAAGTAGGTATTCTACATGGGCGAATTTTTTCCTGTTCGCCGAGCTAGCCGATTTTGAATCTAAATTGTCAATAAGGCCATCAGATAGGGGGACGTCTGTCCCGTCAGAAGACGATTTGCAAACAATGACCGAAATCATTAGTATAGAATATTCACCAGTATAACGGCTCTTAATCTCGTAATATTCTGAATCCAGACCGATGATCCGTTATGGAGATAAGAAAAAAATCGTCGGTAGGTCGTAATGATGATGTAGTATAAGGGCCCGGTAATGCTAATGGCGGAATGGTAATGTGCATGGGTGTAACTAGGCGGTTTTTTTAAATAGGATTTTGTTATCATTTGCAACAATTTATTCGATTTAATAGATGCTTGGAAGGGTAGAGTATAGCAAGGACTTGTGGTTTACTCGTAAAGCAATAAATAATAAAATTTATTAATCAGGTTACGAGTCCTTAATTCGCCTATTAATAATGTAAAAGTACTGCGATTTTCATTAGCTGTAAACATCCGTAAACCGGCTAATAAACGTCTCGTGCGGTTTTTGTGTGATACGTCCATGATAATGCCGATGGTAATGCCATTCCTCTTAATTGCATATTTATATTGTAAATTGCCAACCCGCATTTATTTATTCGCCGTGTCTAATAATATGGACGTATCTTTTTGAAATAACTGGGTTAAACACATTCTTCTGTTATATGGGATTTCGATTTGCGTTAGATTTACGATCAACAGCGAGTGCTTTACTGGCTTTATTCAATGCGAACTGAATTTGTATAAATTCGAATTGGCATCGTAAATGCACTTTGTAATAAAATTGATCCTTCGTTATTTTATAACACAGAAGCAGGTGAACCAATTCATTCATTTCATTCAAATTTCTGCAGATATACCGACGTTGCCATTTAGAAAAAATAAGGGATGAATTTAACCATTTGGTTAAACAAAATGGTTATCTCAAAAATGTCTTCTCACTACTTCTTCATTTTAACTGTTTCTTTCCTACTTTAGAACTACCTTTTGTATTTGAGTATAAAGTATTTTTATAATTACAAATTCTTGCTGAAGTTTAAATTGTAATTCTTTTTACAGATTGGGTAGGTAGGTAAAATGCCTATTATTTTTTTGATTGCTTGAAGGTAAATTAAGCTTTTTACATTGCGTTTTGTACGCTTGAATACTAAGCTAATCAGACCTTGAAAATGTAGCTACTAACATTTTATGGCGAATAAAATAAAAGGCTTTTTATCGAAGAGATATTTGACAGTGCAACAAAATTTGAATTGGGTCATTTTCTACACGCTTGTCGGATATTTTAATGACATTCAAATAAGTTTATGAATATTTTAATAGCATAAGAAACCATGTGGTGTCCTTGAAACGAGCTTATGTTACTAAAGAGAATTATTATTTTCACTATTTTATTCATTAATTTTGTATCAGATCAACAAAGCTATTAAAAAAACTAGACATTTCTATAGGATTAATTTTGTATTAGTAGTTAAACATGGGATTATTTTTAAATTTGGCAACGCCGACCGTTTGCCGGAAGATTCAGCCACTGTGTCTGCGTGAGATTAGTCGTGGAGGAGAAAGAAGGAGAACCCGGAGCCAAGAATATCCTCTGGTGGGGATTAACAGCTTATGTAGTCCATTGACCCACTTTAGCATCCACGCATACTTTACTTTAGCTGGCAACTTGTCTTTTCGTGTTCTTTATATATCTCATATTCTTCATTTTTATTGTCAAGTATTATGCCTGTGTCTATATTGTATTGATTGCCGAGAGAAAATAATACATATTCAGTCTTTTGAAATGTTCAATCGTCACTTTAGATTGATATGCTTCTATTGGAGTGTTGTGTTGATAAATAAATAACATTGCAATTATTATTAATTCTATATTTGCTGTTTTTTTAAATGATTAGGCATTAATTTAGTTGGAAGAGAACAAAATTTAGTGATGTTTGTGGAATATGATAATTAACTATTTAAATTTATTGAAAATAATACCAATTTTCATTATAAAGAGGACCTAAAAACTGAAATGTTATTTTTTATTTAACGATCAATTAATGTTAATAGGTATTTTACAGCCAGATATAGACAATTTAGTAGGCTTAGATAGGCATTTACTGATTTTTACTGCTTCTTCTCTTATTAAGTTTTCCTCTTTTTGGCGTGTTCGTTAATAAGTGGCAATTTAAACTAACGTCCCATTCAAAGAAATAAACTAAAAAAAATATTTCTATCATTTCTTAAGTGCTTCCTTGACAGAATTGATCATATTTCATTCAGAAATTATATTTACATATGCAAAAACCGAGTTTCTTTCTAGGCGATTGTCACGAGAAAAATCGAAAATTTCAATATTATACCAAGTGATTAAAATTTAATCGGGCAGACGCCGACCATAATTATATCATTATTCACTTTTTAATATTATCTGTCTTGTAAAAAAACTTTCCTTTTCCATATGGTCAGTGGAGATCGACGCAAAATAGGATTAAGCATAATAAAATCCTATGACCCACATTCTTCTGAGAATGCGTATACTTCTTAGTACACGTCTGTCGTTAATTATCGTCATTTTCATAAGTAAAATTATGAGAAATTTATAATTATTACGGGCTGGTATTATTATGCATACATCTTGCATATGTATTTTTGTGTCCACAATTGAACTTTTAAAGATTATCCCAGGAATTATTTCCATAGAGATTTCTGGATTTTTTTATACAGGAATTAGATCACGAAAATGTATAAGAAAATTTCAATAATGTGCAAAAATGTGTAATAGAGGATTGCTTTTGGAAATAGAAATCAAATGGCAATTGATTCTAAAAATTATATCATTTAGTAAATCTTTAAAAGGATATTCCCTATAGTTTCTTCCAAGCAGCTATATGCATTTATGTATCCGTAAAAGGAAAATATTCTTTATTACGACATAAAGCATTTTAATCACATGTCTCTTTTAGCAGTAGGTCGGTTTCATAAACTTTTTGTATAAACTATGGTTATCTGACGGCATTTAACTGTACTTCACACACGTCCTTCAAGAACGAGAGAATTTATTCGTCTTTTTAGCGGTTCGGATATGCATGTGTTTATAAAATGTATAAACGACGGTTTTTCTATACTATTTGGTTATACCGTAGGCAGTTATTTCGTTGGTTTGGATATTTTAACTGTAAAAAAACACCGTAAAATACAAAAATAGTTGCCCAAGAACAATTCTCAACAATTAGTATCTAATTAATAGCCAAGAGAATGTATTTAATGATGCTAGTCGATAAATTTAAATGATTACTTATTCAAATTATTATTAGATAGATTTGAAATGCATAAAATGCCGATTAATTTAGGGATTCTTCATTATTTATAAAAACGATCTATTGAATCAGCTTTCCTAAACAATTTAGGTTTATACAGGGTGTCTTTAAATGCTGGATTGATTAGAAATTTTAACACTGATGCGTGCACGCAAATAAAGTGAAACTTTAACTACCTGAGGGAGTAATTTATATGCACAAGAATCGATTAATTAACAATAAGAGAGCCATTTATCTAACAAGGAGAGTCAATTATTAATTATCCTTCATCAGGAGCCATGCCTAGAGGTAATTTATGTACTACAACCACTCAACAACAATCAAAAACCCCATTATTTTTTGACCTAAGATTCGACAAATTCTGTAGGTCATCCAGTATCCTTAAAAGTTCAATCTCCTTTACGAAACGAAGAGGCGCAGGTATTTCGCCTTTAGTGATTCTAATCGAACGTTTTATTTACCCATACATCCTCGAACTATGCGTACATTGCGCGGAACTGAAGCCGCTAACGACGGCATATATCAGGGACTCTCTTCAAAGGCTTTCGAGTAGAAAATCATTAGCAAGCCAAACGCAGCGGCTGAATGGGCGTCCAGCCGGTTGTTTAGCCGTTCGTGCGGGCATTTCGTATCGATACGAAAATACGATTTACACACAGACGCGGCGAGGCAGCCTCGGATGGCCCGCGGTTGTAGGTTAAAGAGGTGCTGCACGTACGTCCTTAACACGACTAATGGCTGAACAGGTATTCGGCCGAAGAATGTTCCGAGCTCGCGGGTTACAAGAGGATTGTTTTCGTTGCGTCGCGTTACGTTTCGTTTCGCGAAAACGATTAAATTGATTGTGTTTTCGGGGTTTCCACGAAGCGAGTTGTTGAAGCTTTCTTGTATCCGGTTCGAACGTGTAGCAGGATTTAGATAATAACGCGTTTCGGGAACCCCTTATTACGCAATTTTTGATGCTTTACAATCTTGAAATTGTTTTCTTTTCTTAGTATTCTTAGTCCAGTCTGGGCCATTCTATATATAAGGGCTAATCCTGTTACAGAATTAAATTGAAAGACATTTGTTATTTTTTGACTATTTTTGTTGTTTACTCTAAGTATCTTCTGTAACTCGCTAACTAAATCATAATATTTCTTTCCACTGTAAACAACACTAGCTATACAGGGTGCTTGAAAAGACGGAGATATTTTAGAGGGTGATTCCTCATTAAAAAAAATTAAAAAAAAGTTCCTATGACCATGGGTCAGGAAAAGCAGAGATACAGGGTGTTCAATTAAAGAACAAAAATATTGATATACACGTATTAAAAAATATTTATTTGATCCTGTTGAAATTTGACAATGTTATTTCTTTATTAGGAGGCTAATTTAGCCCTAAATAGATTAGAAATCCACTGATGGCGTCCCGGATGGCACCTAAGCGAATATTATTGGGAAAAAAATGTACGCCACTGCCTTTTTTGCAACTTTAACATTTTGTGTTTTATTAAGCATCTAATAATACAACTTCTTTACCTCTTGTATTTTTTTCGTAATTCACTTCGTTTTTTGAGAAAAAAATAAAATCCATTTTATTGCATATGACTGGACAAAATTGGTTCATCAAAATTTTGCTACAAAAAATCATAAGTACCTTGAGAAATAAATAACCAAAAAAATTTGTAGAAAAGATTGTTTTAGCAACTTTTCCAATACCAAATTTCAACAGTATCAAGTAAATATTATTTTCTGTATTTTGAAAACTCTGGGCCCATGCGTTCATATTATGGGAACTTTTTTTCATATTTTTAAACAAGGAATCACCCTCCAAAATATCTCCGTCTATTTTACGAACACCCTGTATATTTATTTGATTTTGAACCCAAGTTTTACTTACAGCTCATCATAATAAAATTATCTTTATATCTTTCTTCATTCTGTTAAATTCTCTCTTGTAATAAATAATAAAATGGATTCATTCATTCATTTTCAATTCAAAACTCAAGTAGATACATGGAAAAGGTGTATTAAGTATCACAACATTATACTACATTTATTAATCTTTTAATGAATTGTAATAAATCGCAATAAGAATATATGGCGATACTTATTCTATGTTATTATAATGCTACTGTGTTTCAATTGTAGCTTGTTAACTAACTATTATTTCTGCTAATTGGTCCATTTTCTTGCTCTGAGTATGAGTTAGTCTCGGTAAGGCCCGTAATTATTCATTATGGTCGATGTATTAAGGACGTGTAAATAAAAAAAGAGACATTAATTCGAAAGCTAACGCGGTTTCAAAATGTGTTGTTAGAATTAGATAGAAATAGATTTAGATGTGTTTACCGGTTAACGTTTTTAATTTTTTTACAGGAAGTTTCTCCAACTGAAGAAATGATTTAATTCCAATTGGGCAATTTACTTGGAACTGAAGAAGCCGTGCTAATCAATTATAATTATTAATTAATTAAATTCATATTAATGTAGTTGTAATATAAGTACTTAGTAGTACTAACTAACTTTAGGTAGTTTATTTTAGCTTGTGCCATAGCTCTATCAATAAAATTTTGAGGGGCATTAGTTCAAAAAATGTTTATATTTCAAAATTCTACAAATACTTTTTAATTGTATTAATAATTAGAGTTTAAAATTATTTCTCGATTGCAACTTGCAGATAAAATCAAATTTAATTAAAACGAAATGTAGTTGTAAATCTACGAACGGTACCTAATAAAAGGCAGTCGTCCTTCACACTCGCACACTGTCAAGGAAATTCAACGATCTTTAATAATAAAACTAAAATAATTCTTACCCAACAGTATTCAGGTTTATCCGATTTGAGAAAAACAAACAACAAAAAAAAATAGGTCACTGATGCGTTTTGGTATTTTAATCCAACGTCAAGAGCCACTGCACTTCCTGCTTCCGAATAGAATCGTTCGTTTAGAAATAAATAAATCGCTTTGAAAAAAAAACTATTTCGAGCCGAAACACTGCTTCATCGTTTAGGCTTGGTCCGTTTTTTGAAAAACATCACTGCGCCGAATTTCGAAAAGTGTGTCACTGTGTCAATCAAAAGTGTATCTACTGTTGCGATTCTACATCAAGTCGCTGCTGATTCCGATCACCACTATCGCAAAATCGACCGATTTCCTCGACGCCAACGATCAACCCCTGCGCGACTCCGGCCGAAATCACAGCTACATAGATCACCGGAAAATCTTCACAGCGGTTCGCGATTCGAGCAGCAGCAACCGCCGCGGTAACACAATCTCTTTAGCAGTGACGACGCGATCAAACCGCACTAGGCCGGGGTGGTTTTTGAATTACGGGCGCGATGGACATGCACCGAGCGCTCGGGGTCGTGAAACTGGTCATCGGGAGTCCAAACGAAGAGCTGTGGGGCCAGAAACACCCCCTCCAAAGAGATAACTGTACTTGTAGTAGATCTATACTGAGGTAACCTACTTTTGGTGAAGCGGCTAGTGGGGGGTTCTTGAAGATGAGATTTCGGTGTCTCTGTGCGAAGCGCTGCATTGCCGGTTGTAATATCGTTGAAGTACCGCCAGGAGAGCCGTTTTGTTTGGTACTGATGCATTTATTGGTTACTTTTTAAATCGATTTCCAGTTGTACCTAATTGTAATTTTTAATTGGTAAATTCTTTCAGGTGGTTTTTTGGAGAATTTTTAGGATTTCTATAAAATTTAATTGAATCTAGATAATTTTTAAATTTTTAATTTTGTTGAATTTTTACTTGATTGTATTTCAAGAATTTTGATGGTTTTTAAGGTGGTCTTCAATAGTTTAAGAGGAGTTTTAAAGGAATTTTCAAGATTTTATTGCAATTTCAGAAGGTTCTTTTATGAATCAAATAATTAAATATTATTAAATAATATAGGCACTCTCATCAAAATCGTCTAAGGAGGGGACATGAAAATTTTAAATGAGAATTTCTTATTAATTTTTCCAATTTGTTATAGGTACTCCCTCTGTATAAAAACACATTTTTTTCTGTTTTTCATAATTTCATTTAAAAAAAACCCAAATTTGTTAGATTTCATGATATTTTCCAAATAGGTACCTAAGTATATTATCAAATTGACACTTAATTCCATTAATTACTTTGTCCCCTAGACCATTTTTTGATTGAATTTTTAAAGGACTTCTCACAGATATTTAAAATTTTTTGTTAGATATTTTCTTATTTTCATGATTCGTCATGATCCTATTGAGCAGATGATATTGATATTCCAATGGCTTATATAAAAAAGGCCTCAATAATAAGAAATATTTCACAATATTGAAAGAAAATTATTATATATATCATTTCGACGAGTGCTATTGCGCCTGAAACCATCACAGTATAATAATTAAAACTAATTAAAAGCGAGATCCGCGCACACGATGCACATACCCCCGATGATCCTTAACCAATGAAACTCAAAAATACACAAAGTTTCGCAAGGATTCAGCGAACATGCGTGCGTTGCAGTGATCACTGAACTAGTTGCAAGTTCATTAGCCTATGACCAATCATAAATTCGAGCTTTGCACAAACTTTTCGTGGTGGTTTCGACAGTAGCCTATGAAAAACAAAATCGCCGCGCCGTCGATTGCGAAATCCCGCAATATTTTATAGTTTATGTTTACGGTTTTTTGAACAATCGTTTCGCAGGAATTCAACGATATGCCGAAGACACGCGCCAAAGACGATGCTGCAATACAAAACTTATTATCTCTGTTGCCAAATTTATTGTTTCTCTCCTAAGATTTTTTCCGTTCAGTCACGTTATATACGCCGGAAAATTATACCTCTAACTTCCTATTATTATTATTTTTATTACAATTTACCCATCTAAAAGTAATTCCAAAAACAAACGATTAGCAGGTACTTGTGCTAATGCCGATTCCCAAAAATAATCCCTTGTTCGTCTTATATCTCGCAAACCGTAATTATTTTATTACATGTCATAATTGAAGTCGGAGGATTTTGGTTAATTAGGTAAATTGGGGGACTATACAATAGTAGGTAACAAACGGTATCCCTGATTGGGTACCTAATACTTACATTGAGCGGGCATTTGGGAAGACTTCAATAGGTGATTAAGCGTGAAACCCGTCTGTTAAACTAAACGACTCTAAAATATTTTGGCTAATGTGAATAAAATGACCCCGAGAATATGATTCCCTACTGATAAGATAAGAAGTGGGTATAGGCAGGTACTACTGATAGTTCAAATTAAATTAATTGGCATGTAACCTAATGGCAGGTAAATAATCTTTCGTTTAAAACATATATACCCACATAAATTTAATTCCAATCTTATTTATTTTATAAACAAAAATTTTAAATTTACATTCCTATATGGGTACCAGATAGATATAGATATATCTACTTTTATTATACCAACTGGCAGCCGTTGCCGTCGTTAAACTCACGTAAACGCAAGTTACCATAAAGTGTTACACATTGGTACCAACGGGTACGAACCGTGCAATCGATTCACCAATTCAACTGGGTAATACGATTAAACTTATAGATGGGCACGCTGAAAAAAATCCTGCTTAGGTCTCGACTGACGTAAATAAAAATAGCATTTTTAAATGTACCTACCTGCAAAATTGTGGAACTTAATATTAGATTCTTACGAGAGATACCAATAGGTATAATAGAACAAAAAAACTTCTTACTTCTATAGGATCATATATTGGAGATATGGATAGGTGGTGAGAAAAGAAACCCACTTATTAATGTATTAGTTTTGTATGAGATACAGAATTATACATAGTTGTATAGTATCAATATCCTTTGTGAGATATATAATCAATTAAATAAGATGTACATAGCATATTTATTAAAACCGTTACAGCAGAATCATATTAGTTATACATTTTTCTGTAGCGAACTAAAATGTATGCAGTTAAATTTCGTCATCTCCGTAAGTAGTTTATTTTTACAATAAATTAACGGTTAGCCGAGCTATTAGGATGGATGAAGCTATACATAAACGCTCGTAATTATTTCTGTTAATGCACGTTACATTATTAGTACGCCATAATATTATTATTGCTTATTACTATTATTAGTACGGTATGACAGTGTGGAAGCGCAATACTTCGAGTTAATTAAAATAGCTTTTGAATATTCTTTTACGCCGGCTGGTTTTACTTTTACTTGCGCTCTGGATTTTTATAATGATTAGCAAAAACTAGGATTTCACTTTGATTTGAAAAAATGATAAGCAGCGCACGCGATTTACCACACAAACTTTTAATTCGATAAAACTTTGATTATATTATCAGCAACATTAGGTCACAAATGATTATCAAGAAGGTTATGAGATTTGAAAGAACTGAATTGGGGAATTTTATACAGGGTGATTCACTATTAGCTCATCCCAATTTGATGTAAGATATGTGTATATAGGTAGGTACAATCAACTGGTGTTTGCTACCCATTTCCCCGTAAGTCCAATAAATAAAATTAACCTGTGACGCGTTGGATTGGCGACGCGCATTCCTGAGAAGTACAACCGAGAAAAAAACCAGTACCATTGTGTTTTGACATTTCGGTTTTATGGTAGCGACCTAGAATTGAAAGATGCATCCTACCTGTCATTATTAAAAGGCCATAAATAAACTCGTAGGATTCCAATTCGCCGGTAAACCGAATTGTATTGACAGGTACAGAAAGATATAGAGCTGCATAAAGGTGTCATTTAAAAAGTCCCGGCGGCTAACCGAAAATAATTTTTTTATTTATCATCGCAGACTGTTTACTTGTACTTACCTCTACAACGTGCGTTGCGAAGAAATTGTGAAAAACTTGTCGAGTAGCTCTTTTTTTTTGTAATTAATGTGGAACATCCGAGCCTTCAAGCAGTGATTTCCACTTAACTTGACAACTAATTTAACTTAGCCCAATATAGATAATAGCGAGCATGTAAATGAACTGTTAGGAAAACGGTTCAGATAACTCGAGCGAATTAATTTTCGAAGTGTTCGAAATTCTTGCAGCGCTCACTGATTTTTGCTCAATTAATTTTACTCTTTACCATACTACATTCGAAAGATTAATATTTATTTACAATTTGTGATAAAATATTTTGATATTTTTGTAGATATGTTTGTGGTTAGGTATCTATATCGATAGAAAAAATTCGATAAACTCTCTTCGAATAGCTCACTAATGAGGGCCGTAAAATTACCAAAAAATTAAACGCTATGTTGATTATAGTTATTCAAGTGTTGAAATCAAAAGCAATAAAACTGAAACTCGTTACAGGGGCCACATAACTGTCTGGTACATGGCCAGTAGCGCATGCTGGAGTTTCTTACTCTCAGGAACACAACTCACAAACCAAAGTTAGCTGTTGAGATGTTTTAATAAATAAAATTTGGATTAGATCTCACTAAGAATTGCACTAGAAAATACCTACACATATACCAGCAAATGAATATCTACCTATCTACTAATAATTAAAAAAGATTTATAATAATTAATATTGAGTATAATGAATGTAAAGATTGGAGAATTTCCGATTAGAATCTTTTAATCTTTGTCGCATATCAAAACGTACGACGCTGATGATTAATTTTTCTGACAGGCCAGTACTCCATAGCAATTTTGCAGTTTTTATCTATCTTTCCTGTGTACAAATTGCCAAAAAAAAGTTGATGACAAAGTACCCTCGGGCCTTTTCTCAGATTTGTAACTGTTCTCTACAATTAATTTTGAAATCCTCTCAGAGCTGATTTAGATCTTGGTAGGCATTCGAGAGTGAACAATTCGTATGTGAGTTATAAGTTGTAGTGCTGGGTTACGTTAGAGTGGTTTTTGTTAAACGTATTTTATAAATATGAAGTAAGTTTGGAAGAATTATTTATATCTACTAATTTAATAATGGCTAATGAAATATTTTTTGCAGAAACTTACTATTAATTATTTTTCTTGGCCAATTTTTGACTATTAAATCAATGAGTATAGAGCATTCGATAAAAAATCGGAATTATTCAGATGCCAACATTGATGAAATCGTTAAATCTGCTTTTAATAATGTAGAAGAACTTATTTTAATAAAAGAACCAACGTGGTACAAAATGGGTAATAATTCAACTAAAAGCAAAGATACACATATTAATTTAAACATTATTTTAAGGCTTATATTTGAATCAATACCATCCAGGAAGCAAAGCGGCTGAATTCGGCAAACCAAATACCAAATCCCTAAAATTAACACATTTCGGCTTGGCTACCTTAGAAGCAACAAAAAGACTCCTTAAAAGGTAATTTCATTAAACATTTCCTACTAAAATTTACCTCCAAAAAATTGCAGCTATCCAGAAATCGCAAGCCGCCAAATTCCCACTATCCCAACCATAAAATCCAGAACATTAACCAACAACTGCCCGCTGAAGAAGCGCCCCCGCTGTCCGCTATCCTCGAAAAGGTACAGAACCTACGACGGTACTTGCAACAACATAAAGCACCCTTGGATGGGCTCGGCGGTACTACCAATGCAGCGGTTCCTACCACCCGCATACCACGACGGTAATTAATTAGAATAAACCACAAAACAACCCAGCACTCATTACATACACCACTCACCAGGCATCCAAAGCATCAGGCAATCCTCGCTCGGCTCCAAACTACCTTCAGCGAGGGAAATTAGCGCACGAATCCATCGAGATAGAGACCAAGAGCTCCACGTGGTGACGCTCATGTTCATGCAATGGGGTCAGTTTGTCGATCACGACGTTACCTCGGTAGTCAAAACGAGAGGTTTCAATGGAACAGTGCCCAGGTGCTGCGATTTAATTGGAAGGCGAGCGCTGGCCGAGGAACTCTCTGTAAATATTCATACCCGACTCGTTGTGCGTTTAATGGCGTTGAATGTTTCCAGCACCCGGCCTGTCTGCCGATAGAAGTGCCGCAGAACGATCGGTTTTTCAAGAAGTTCGGCGTCCGCTGCATGGAGTTCACGCGGAGCGCTCCCGCCGCGAGCCTCGACTGCGAGTTGGGGTGGAGAGAGCAAATCAACCAGGCAACTTCCTTCGTAGACGCTTCGATGGTCTATGGAAGCGACGCCGAGACTGCGGAGTCCATTAGAACGTTCAGAAACGGTAATTTGTATGCACGATTTTGTCGACGATTACTCGAGTAATTTGTTTGAAGGGAATATTATTTACGGGAGGCTCCATCACGCTGGTGAGGTGATGCCTCCAGATCCACCAGGAGGCGAGCTTTGCAAAGCCGGGGCTTTGACTGCGGATTGTTTGCAACCTGGGGATGGTAGGTTGGCCGAACAACCCGGCCTTACCGCGTTGCATACTGTTTGGGTGAGGTATCACAATCAAATCTCAAGCAATCTTGCGCTGTTGAACCTTCATTGGAGCGATGAGAAGGTGATCGCGCTTCCGATTACACGAATTTCGATCATCAATTAGCCCTTTCAGATCTTCCAAGAAACCAGAAAAATCGTTTACTCGCTGATCCAGCACGTAACTTACAACGAATTCTTGCCGATATTATTAGGCCCCGATGTTATACCTTTATTCGACTTACAGTTAGTACCAAAGGGGTACTATAAGGGCTACAATGCTACCATAGATCCCACAATCGCCAATGCATTCAGCTCTGCTGCCTATAGATTTGGACATAGCATGGTGCAGAACTCCTTCATCAGGACTGACGACAAACACCGGCCCATTTTTAACAGTAAGAATTTAATAATAGATATAGCAATGTCTCATTCATTTCAATCTCTCATTGCACCCCAGATGTATCGCTTCACGACGAATTCTTCAATCTGGAAAACCTCTGGAGCTTCGGAGCGGTGGACCGCGCGCTGCTGGGGCTCTGCAACCAGCCGGCCCAGCGTCGAGATGAGTTCGTTTGCGACGAGCTATCCAATCACCTCTTCCAAACGCCTGGATGGCCCTTCGGGCTGGATCTGACTGCTATCAATATCCAGCGCGGTAGAGACCATGGTATTCCGCCGTACTCGGCTTGGAGGGAGCCTTGCGGACTGGCGCCGCTCAGGAGTTGGGAGGAGTTGGAAAGGGTGAGTTATTGGGATTGTTCTGAGTTGGAATTTGATGCATACATTTCTGTATAAGGTGTTCAATTTGGACACTTTGAGGCGGTTTAGGAAGGTGTATCGACACGTGGATGATATTGATTTGTTCAGCGGTGGCTTGGCTGAGAAGCCTATTAGAGGTGCTGTTGTTGGGCCTACTTTTGCTTGCATTATAGCGCAGCAGTTTAGTAATCTTAGAAAAGGCGATAGGTAAGAAATATCCAGGGAATCAATGCAGTTTGTTAGATAAACTTGCTTTAAAGGTTTTGGTACGAGAATGCTGATCCATCGACTTCATTCACTCCAGCTCAGCTCCAGCAGATAAGGAAAATGACACTTTCTTCTGTATTATGCCAGACCATGGACGAGATTGAAACGATACAGCCGTTTGCGTTTTTAAAATCCAATGAAGGTGATAATAAGAGAGTTTCTTGTAATGATAAAGTGTTGAGGAACTTGGACTTGTCTGCTTGGATTGAAACTGATTTAAACGCTATAAAACACAGGGCGATTTCGAGACAAGGAGTGGATCCTCTGGATGATTCTTCCAGTAACAGAAAGCGACTCACTAAATTGAAATATCGCAAGAAGAAACCAAACTTAGTGCACACTACAAGCAAACCTCCAAATCAAGATAATAAGATTAACTACATCAACCAAAGCCCTTTAGAAGTCAACATAAAAATACAATACTTCCCGACGAAAACCAATCGACCACCTTCCAGCGATGTTAAACAAAAACTACCACCCAGCACTATGAACTACCAAGAAGACAACTCCTCTAATTACCCGATATTCATCCAAACCAGCTTCCCTTCGAACGCGAAACCCCAGCAGCATCCGATCAACCGGCCCGGTAACATCGATTACAGCAATCCTTACGATTATAGGCCCACGCAAATGGCGAATCGACCTACTGCGGAGGTGTACGACACTCCCATTTACCGGCCGGTCGGTCCCAGCGACTACGATGAGGTCGTGTTCGAAGACAAACCGTTCAGCAGCAGCTCGAACAAACCCTACAAGCCCATCACCAATCATTTCCTCTACGAAGACGTGTACACCACCAGAAACCCGATGCACCAACCAGAAGCTCCTAATTATAATAATTATGAGCAAGTATCTAACAAGTTCAACGTTCCTAACTTGATTTACTCCACTGGGGTGGTGCACAGGGTGGAAGGAGCAGGTATTAATGATAAATTGGACTTCAAGTCTAGGTTGGTGAACAGGAATAAAGTGAAGAAAGATGATGAGAAGTTCGTGAAGATCTCGTCTATTAAATCGCACGCTGTGGTATCCTCTAGTTCAGCTGTGATTAATGCTGTGCTGCAGAGAGAAGGCGATGGGGATATTGTGGAGGTTGATGAAGATGGAGTTGGAGATGGAGGGGTTTTGAGATTGGTGCAGTTGGACGTATCGCCTAGTGATATAGGGTATGTTGAAGATTATTCTTTAGCGATTATTTATATTTTTTATTTCCAGTAACTGGTTATATGTTGATGCAAACGAAAATCTACCATCGAACTTGCTGATGCCTAGTATCGATTTCAAAGTACGAACCAGCGACGAAATCCCACGGCCACTTAACAAGTTATAATACAAATCCTATATAATAAATATTCTCTCGTATATTCCGCGTTTTGATGCAACTATATGACAAAAAATCCGTGTAAAATCGATTTAGCTACCGATCTCGCAAACACCCGACACGCCGCATCAAAAACACCAAACAACGATTTACTGCACTTGTCGCTCGACAGGTAAACGCATTCAGGATTTTCCACGGTGGACGGCTCCGGTGGCTGAATAGTTTTTGTTACCGCACGATCGACGGGGGGTAACTGTAACTGGTGCACATTCACCAGAAAAAATCCACAGGTAACAGAAGGGCTCAACCCGCCGCCACAAAAGTCCGGATCTGATTCTAAGGTTTATGGGTTTACGACTTAATTGCGTTCAATTAGTCAAGTCCGGGGCACTCGAGTGCATCGGGGGATGAGCGGGGTGTTTCCAGGAAAATCTGATATATACGAATATCTACTAAATATAGGGTGGTTTCTAGGGGATTCTTCTCTACAACCTGTATAGTAAATTTCATTAGATTGACTCGAAAATCTGCGGGAAACGGTAAATTCTTGCGCATACTTCCTCCATCGAGCTGTGTCTTGCGATTTATTCCAAATTCATAATTCATATTTCGAATTCACGTTTCGTATGTACCAAACAAAAACTGTTAGAAACTGCATTAGCGAACGACATACATACTCATAAAGTCGTACGTTTAAACCAGCCAGAATGTGTGGTGCTTAGGCGATATTAAATTAACATTTAGATATTGTAATTAACGAGGAATTTCTCTCTTTGCTGGTTATTGTAGCAGATATCTAATTAATATTAGGTAGAGTCGTATATACGCCGAATAACGCGATTCGGAATCGACAAAAAGGAGGTAGCTCATTAAAATACATAAACCAATTAAAATGTGCAAATCGAGAAATAATTTAATTTCATTCGGTATTAAAAAAACCTCACGCCCGGTGAATTTATTTCATGTAACTGTTTGTCAAGCTGTATATAATCTTACAATGTTTAGTGATACATATAGGTCTACTTATTTATTACTCTTCGGAAATGTTTACTTTAGTTCTGGGCCACACTGTATATTATAGAATGCAGTAGCAGGACCTACGTTGAAATTGCAAGCACAATTTAATATTTCTTCCAATTATCCTCTACGAAACCGCGGATTAGGAAATACATACCTGACGATGTTGTTGTAACTTCGGAAGTTCTTCGGCCTTGTAAGGCCGTGTATTACAGTGAATAGTTCTTTCACCTCGAAATACCTACCTAGGAAGTCTCGACGAGTTTAATAACTTTTGTTTAAGAAACCTATATTCTACAGGGTACATCAAACAAGTGGGTCAAAAATTATGTCTTCTAGTGTCAAATGCAGGGCTGTTGAAATTGAAGAACTTGATTTTTATTGAAAAATTGCTGTATTAACTTAAATTGGGTATTGTATTTATTTAAATAAAGAAATCCTTTAGCTTGCATACTCAAAACATACTTTATACGTATAAAGATCCATTATTACTTATCTATCCTTACAATGAATAAGTAACGTGCGGTCATTAGAGAATTCAATAAGAAGAAAAAGAGAAGTTTTACTTATTTGTGACACTTCGCTAATTGCTTCATCTAAGCAAGACAACCGCATCGGACTGCTCCATAAAAACCAGTTTTTTATTCTTATGCGAACGGCGGTTTTTAATACGCGATATGCGTATTATAGGCGAGAAAAAAATGTCTTACTCCATTTATGAAACGGCAGTAATAAGGATTTTATAATTTGAATGTTATGTGCATCATCCTCTTTACTTTAGATAAAGCAAATGCGGCACAGGTGCGTTTTATGAAATAAGTTATGTGCTCGAGCGTTTGTGGCGATTTTAGTCACTTTCATGGATTCAAATATGGTCATCGGTGGACAAGACAACAATATCCGGTTGACATACATCCGGAAATAGTAAATTTTTATTAAAACGAGCGACAGATTGTCTGTGTAGCCTTCTAAACGGTATAATTCTTATCTCCAATCGCTGAATTATGTGGCTAAAATTTCTTTTTGCTGCTTAAGTGATGCTTAAATTTATTCGAATGTTTATAAAGGACTTGTTAGTTTTTTATTGAATCTAATATGATGTAATGCAAACTTTGTTGAGTACCACTAATTTCTCTATCACTATTTTTGTTGAAATATATCTATTTCTTTAACAAATGTAACTCTAGCATAAAACTATCTATTACTTACTATCCAACGACATGCCCCAACCTAAATTAGGCGCAGAAAGAGAAAGCACACTAAAAACAATTACCCTATTTAAAAACTCACGCACACGCTAATTTTTATGTATAACGTTATCATGCTCTTCCACAACGTGATCACAATGTTCATTCGCTGTTTATTTAGCTATACAATAGCATTAATAATACACGATTTAAAAAAAATACTTTTAAATATTCGAGTGTCAAGTTCATTCATAAAAGAAAGTTTAAAGGGATTATGGAGGACATAAATAAAATAGATACCTTAGGAATTGCCTAATCAATATATTGTCGAGTCCTTTATGCAAGTTGAAGATATTAGAAGGATAATAAATATAATTAGAGGTGTATTTATGTGTGGTATATATTCGATTTAATATAACACAAAGTGTATAATTCACCGCGTCCTCAATAAAAATTATTGCATATACGCCGGCCAATTACTGAACAACAGTAATTGGGTGTTAATTAAAAACCAGAAACGAAGAATTTATTAGCGATTAGTTTGGGCAGTGCTAGTAATGTGTTTTTAGTCCGTTACGCTGTACCGAACGACTACAACATTACTTAATTTCGTATCCTTATGCAATTCCTTCATTTCTTGATAATAACCGGCCGATAACTGCTTATAAACATATTAATTAGCTACCGTATATTCGATTGCAACAACAAAAAAATGTTGATGTAATTGTTTCAGATTAAGATTTAAATTGTACCTTGTTAGTTCGACCACTGAAATGTAAGGTACTGCATACTAAATTAATTTACAGCCGTTTTTTTCCAGCAAAAATAATGAGTAAATTGTATATAAAACCATATTAAATGTATAATTTTTAGTAAAATTGATTGAAAATATATTGAAAAATTTCTTGTCAAGCCATTAGTCATCCGATATTAAATTTTCCTTTGACCAAAACCACATTGTCTCATCGGCAGGTACTTGAATGTTACCTAACCCTTTTGTGGTACTTCCACTCGTTAGACATATGTCAAGCAAACCAGTGAAGTACCTATGGTACTTTTACAACCTTTATACCATTTACTATTATCTAATCCAACACTCTTGTAGTATGTTTACTGGTGATATAAAGTCATATTATACCTCTATAAATAAGTTGTAATAAATAATAAATTATGCAGATAAAAATATAGAAAAAAATCTGTGTGTCTCCACTGCACTGCCACCGATCCTTTTCCTTGTAACGTCGAATATAATAAAACGATTTAGAAAAATGGTTTTTATAGGAGATCGAACGGTATACTTAGCGGTAAATAAAAGGGCGTGGATAATATCTTGATGAAGGGTTGCGGATAATAGACCTTAGCTTAGACCATGGTTCCGCCTGGATTTATCTAGGTCAGACAGACTGTAGATAACTACCGTTTTTTTAGATTTTTAGGTACTTACCACAGATTGCCGGCCGCCTAATTACAAATATTATTTAGTTATTCTCGCAGCTACTTGAATATTCAACGCTGCAACAACTGTAATGCTAGAGGTTAGCGAGGAAATGGATCGTTGAGAACCAGAATAAAATTGAATTAGTTAATATAACTAGTAGAGTGATTGATACACATTTAAATGCAGTTTAAATGTCGTAATACGAACCTTTACCTACGGTACGAGCTTCTACGTAAACAGAAAAAGCCTTGAGATTAATGAATGAGCGTTTTATATAGAAATTTCAAAATGTCAATGTTACAATATATTTTACTACAGACTCAAACGAACGGTACATTAACCTTCGGCGTGTCGAAATCAAAATTGTTCCCATATTGGGATGTTTCGAATTGTTACTTAACATTTCAATTAGCGATTTCGCGCTCTTTTCGCCGACGAAAATGTAGGTAATTGGTCTATCGGAATAATAATTTTACTAACGCAGTTAAAAATTCTCGAGCGCAGAATACGAAGTAGGTTCTTACTAAATATCCTGTCAACGTTTTGCAGCAAAGTAATCGAACGATTTCCGAGAGGAATACATTGTAACTTTTGAACAGTAGATACGTAATAATTACCGTGTTGTCAAATTATTTTAATTGGATAAAAATTAAGCCCGAGGAATATGTCAAACAAAACGATTTTGGAGTGACTCACACGGCTCGGCCTACTTCGCCATGGCCTCAACACTCGAGTAGGACCCATCCGCATTAGTCCGGTAACTTAAACTATAATTTATTAATTTATAAATTCTCTTTGAGCACTCGAAATTACATTAGTTTTATTCCATTGAGTTATGCCTACCTAGAGCACCGTAGGTTGTTATTTGGGGACATTTAAAGGTTGATATTGGAACGGTATAATTTGTTCTGGCAAATTGAAAATTGGACTAATGAGGCTAGGGAAAGAAAAAGATTCTATAAAGAGATTCTTCATATAATGATTAACTAAAAAAAATCAGAATTAACCATCTTGTATTCCTTCTTTTGTAACACATATTAGTAAGTATGTTCTTCTGCTGGTAACTTCACTAAGTATCGTTCGTATCGGGGAAATAAAAAGTTTTATGCAATTTGGGACTATGTATTTGTTTTTTCGTTAGTTTTATTCTCCCGACTATTCAAGTTTTCAAGAGCAACGCTTCAAGGACACTTGATTTTCGAGGTCTTATGCCATGTAATTGGGCGCAATCGCTTATGATCTACGCTTGACGAAAAAAAAAACCACAAAAAAAACTATGGGCGGTTTTACGATGTAAAAATCGCGGTAAATAGGCCATAACGCATCGTCTAAAATTATTATTTCGAGAGAGAGAGTAAAAATGTATTTGTATAGGTAGTATTAGAGTGTAGTTATATGCAATGGGTTTGTAAAAATGGAGAAAAATGGGCAAATTCCTTTAATATTAGGTACTTGAATTTATCATATAAATATGAAAATAGGAATAGTATTGGCCATCAGTAGTTGAAAACCAAAAGAATACCATAATTAAAAGGTAGATAGAAAAAAATTTCGTTTTTAATTTATACTCCACAAGAAAGTAAAACTACTTGTTTACTATACAACCATCCTAATCGCATATTTTCATATTCTAAATAAGAATCATTAACACACTTAAAAATTAACAAACATTATCTATAAATTCGTAGTTCAAACAACACCTTTAGCTTCGCATACGGTAATATAAACACGATGAAACATTTTCTGTTCGAGTTGTGTCGGTTTGGTTAACATCTGCAAGGCGGCGCGACCCAGTGACCCACTCCGCGGATGCGAGTCCGACTTCCGCGCCGACCATAACCGCCTCCAGAGGCCCTCCGCGATGCCGGTGCCGGGCCCCGAGACGCTCTGCGATCGGCATCGCCTCCGTACACACCATTTCACGCGTTCGCGGTGCCGCGGAAAAAACTATTCAGCACACTTCTGCTATCTGATTTATGGATTTTTCATCGGGCGGCTGTTAGAGAGCGGCCCGACTCGTGTCATTCGCTATAGCTGGGTTTTTTATCGCCGATTGTGGATCGTTGATTGAAGCAACCAGCTTTAAGTTGAGTTGGTAGATCTTTGGGTTAATATGGCAAGATGTTCCTGCAGGTTCAAATGAATTCTGGGTGCACAGTGTTGCCGTATTTGGTTAATTCATAAACAATGGGGAAAATGCAGGGTTTTTGGTTAAAGATGTTTTATCAAAGCTAAATACCTACTTGGAAGAGAATTTTGGATTAGTATTGGATAGTAAAAATCAAGAACATTTTTGTAACAATTTATTAAAATTGAGTAAATAGCAATTATAAAAATATATTTAAAAAAAATCAATGTTAAATATTAGTATACACTAAGATCTAAACATATTTATATCATCCAATTCCTGTTTGTAATAAATAGAAAATCATATCGGATAATCGTAAGAAAAATTCTCGATTTTTCCACCGGGTTGGACGATTTTTCAGATAAAGTAATTCCGGAAGTTAAATACGTAGTAGTACAATGCAACATATTGCTCAAATACGCATGATTAAAACAGTTTCACAACGAATTGATATACCGCCTCAGTTCTTCTTGTGTATCGAAAATCATGACGTGGAAAGGCGAGCCGGGCACCAGCTCTCCGGCCCATTTCACCTCTACCCTGTAATCTCCAGGCTCAGTCGGATCGTACTGCAACAAAAATCACCCACAATCAAGCCTACGATTTCTAAACCATCAACCAGAAACTTACCTTGCATAATATCGTCCTGTCTTTTTGGCTTTCCCGTTGCATCTCCACTCTAAAGGCGCCCTTCGGGCCTCTAACTCTAACCGTCAACTGCCCGGCCCCAGCCCCTCTCGTATCGCAAATGAACCTCGACTGGAACGTCGCCAAAACTCCGTGCTCGACTCCCGGACCGTACACACGAACCTAAACACAACAAAAATTATCTTCATTATCTTCCAAAATACTGGCAAAGAAGATTCACCTTTGAAGGGTCGGGGGCCCCAGCCACCCTAAGAGTATAAGGAGATCCAGGCACGTGCTGGCCAGCGTACTTGATAGTAAGCGCGTGTTTGCCGGACTCCTGGGGCTTCACGTTCAGAGTGAACGTAGCGTCGCCGTGATCGTAGAGCTCGCAATAGGCCACCTTCCTGGGGCCGGCGCAATGGGCGGTCAACTCGCCCGGCCCGGCCCGCCTGGTGTCTATCCAGGAGCGTATCTCGCGGCCGACGACGCCCTGCCGCAGCCCCTCGCCGGAGCACAGCACCTTGGAGGCGTCGGCGCCGCCTTTGGCCTCCACGAACAACGGGCAGCCCTTGACGGGCCTGCCGGCCCAAAGAACCGACAGCAAATAGTTGCCGGGCACGTTTACTGTATAAGCGGCTTTCCAGATTTTATCGCCCGCTAGGCTGATCATGACTGGGATTGGGATATTGGTGTCTGCTGCATGTAGAGTTACTTCGGGGTTGCCTGTAAAAATTGAACTTTAATAATCGAGTTGGTAGTGCTTGGTGAGCGAATTTACCAAGGCTGGCTTTGGATCCATCTATGGTGAAGATGGCGGCTTCGCCGCATTGCGCGTGCGCCAATCCTCTTCCGGTCAAGACCACTTGATCTCCCTGGCAGAGGATGGTGCTCGGGGCTTCGGGTAGAGGGAAGTTTCCGTATCTGATCTCGAAGTCGTGCTCGCCGGGGCTGAGGCCCTCTCCCGACAGGTCGAATCTGATCCGGAAATTGTTTTTCTCCGGGTTGATTCGCCTTCCGGATATTTTGCATTCCAGGCTGCCGGGCCCGGCGTTGGAGGTGTCGAAGGCTAGTTTAGCGGGAAGTTTAACGCGGCCGGTATCGTCTAAATATTGATTCCAACCACCGATGATTCGCACCGATGAAGGATCTACTATGCTCGGCCTGAACGGTGAGCCTGGAAGCTAAAAAAATACGATTAGATACTGTATTAACAACGCGAATGGTGCACTTACATCATTAGGCCCTATGCTGATAATAATATCGTACGTTCCCACCCATTTCGGCATGTAGGAAACGTGGTACTCGCCAGGTTTATGGCTCTGGATTTGCACGTCGATATTACCTTCAACCGACTCCACAGATACCCTAGGCTGCATAGCGCTGGTTACTATAAAAGTAGCCTTTTCCCCGACTCTTCCGCTTTCCAATCCTCTACCCACCGCCCTCGGAGGTGGCGTCGGCCCAACGGGTCCCACACCCAGAGCCAGAGGCGACCCTTTGACTGGAATACCTCCGAATGTTACAGCTACTTGATACAGGCCGGCTAAAGTGGGCAGGAATGAAATCTAAAAGAAAATGTATGAAAAATGAGTAATTAGAAGATTTAAAGATAATTTACCTGTGAGATATCATCAGTTGTATTTTTCTGTACTGCTAAGGTTTGGTGGATTGGATTGGTCACTTGAATATCCAACTCAGCTGCGCCAGAGTTTTTGGTTGATACTGAAACAGTTTAAATATAATTTGAAGAAGATGAAGTTTACCAAACGTTTACCATTGAAGTAAACCTTATCTCCAACATTTCCTTGTGATGTGGGAATATCTGTAATCCTAACGTTATCTGGATCAAACGCCTGACAAGTGAAGGGACTCCCCACCAGATGCTTGCCTTGATGCAGCACCTCGACCTTGTGCGGTCCGGTTTCTCTAGCAGTGAACTCAGCCTGCAATTTCCCGGTTTTCGTTTGATAACACCTCACCGGCAACGCGGACCCCGTGGGACCGCTGACCACCACGTCGAATTCCCTGGCCGACCTGCCTTGGGTCTCCAGCTGGAAGGCGTTGACCTTCCCGACTTTGGCCTGATAGAGCCCCAAGCCGCCCGCCCAAGGCTCGCTGCCGGGCCCTTTCACCGGAATCTCCAGCACCCCGAACTTCGGCACGGCGTTGTAGAAGAGGGTGATCCGATGGGGCGCCGCTTGCACCGGGTGGAACACCACCTCCCACATATTGGGGTTGGTCTGGCTCTGGCGGACGCTGTGCGAAACGTCCCTGTTGCCCACCTTCACTGCTGCTGTTAATTTACCAGGTCCCACTCTGTTGGTGTTTATACCGACTGCTGCAGGTCTGTGGCAAGTACCTTCCGGGGCGTTTATCACATCTATTTTCGTCGTGTCGAATACGTGGAAGGTTCTAGTCGCTACCACTTCATTATCCTTCAATATATTCACTCTATAAGTACCTAAAATTAACTCAATTTAGTACCTCAGCATACTCCAAGTGAACAGCATCTCACCAGTTTGGGTCAAATTGAACTCCCCTTTGTAGTTATTCACGACGTATTTAACGTGATGCTTGTTGGGATCCGCGACTTCGATCCTGTGATTGTCGCTGGGCAAGTCGATGTAAGCGGTGCTGCCGATCTGGAAGTACCGAGTGGATTCCACTACGCTGCAATGGAAGGGGCTTCCGGCCACCGTCATATCGTTGAAGGTGATGTTCACGTAGTGATCTTCGGCCGTCAGAGGGACGAAAGTGACGTCGTACAACCCCCGAGCGCAGGCCACCACTTCAGCTTTTATGGTGGTGTTCTGTGTAGACACCACCAGCTCCAAGGTGCCTTCTCCGGCTTGTGCGGCGTCCACGCTGAATGTTACTGGTTTACCCACCTCTGCAGGATCTGTAATAGTAATATTTTAATCTATCGAAGAAGCTCAAACTGTTAATTATAGCGTGGAGAAGAGTTGGACAAAGATATTGCTCGAGGCTTACTTTGAACATCTTTGAGGTTCATCTCATTTATGGATCTGATGAGGTCGGTTTTCCGGCCGGGCAGGCCGGTCACTATGACCTTGTTGACGTCATATACGTTGCAACTGAACGGGGATCCGATGACGTGTTGATCGTTGATCAGTATGGCGACCGAATGGCGGCCCACCGTTTCCGGTATGAACCTGGCGATGTAGATGTCCCCGTTGACGATGAGCTTCGTCGGCAGGGACTTGCCGTTGGGTGCTGTGGCCACCACTTGGGGATCACCACCTGGAAACATCAATCAAGTGTTAGTAAATCGCTTGTTAGTGGAGCTTTGATTAGCATTACCCGTAACTCCTTCTATCTTGATTTCCGCCGGGTGTCCAACCGCTGAGAGTTCGATGCCAGTTCCTGACACCGGAATCCTCGGCTGTGTGTTTCCCGGGCTAACTTTACAGTTGAACGGTGATCCAGGCACCGGCTGCCCGTTGAACCTGACGCTCAGAGTGTGAGTAGCGGCCTCGGTGGGCTTGAAATTGACCTTAAACCTGGCGTTCCCCTCGCTCTGGACGAAGTTGGGCACGTTCCTGCCGCCGACGGCGACGATGATCTCCAGGTTCCCCGCACCAGCCTGGGACGCGTTGATGCTGAACGACACCGGCTTCCCGACCACTCCGTCGGTGATATCGGTCACTGTGACCCTATTGGCGTCGTAGGCCTTGATGAGGAACGGGCTGCCGTCGATGTGGCCGCTCTGCAGGCGCACCTCCACGCTGTGGTCGCCCACGTCTATCGGCGTGAAGCTCACCTCGAACTTCCCCACGGTGTTTTCCTGCGGCCGGATCTGAAAATCGCGCTGTGGTGATTACGCCCATTACAATTGAATGGAATGAACGTACTTTGGTCACTAAGGCTCTCCTGGCGGGGCCGAGAATCTCGACGACTGGAGGATTGGGGCTCTCCACCACGAACGTGCATGGTTTCCCCACAGAGACTTTATCCAGGGTGTCTATGGCTAAGATTCGGGCGGCTGGCGAGACGGAGCATTTGAAAGGACTGCCTGGGACATCCTGGCCGTTGAAACGTAAGTCCACTGAATGGACTATCGCTTCTCTAGGCGTGAACGAGATGGCGTAGGTGTGGGGACCCTGAGCTTGGGCTGAAGTGGGCACTAGCCCACCGTTTACGGTCACCTCCAGGTTGCCTGGGCCCGCTTGGCTGGTCTCCACTGAAGTGGGAGATTGTGTTAGAGACTTAGGGGTGTTGTTTGGGGGAGCTTACCCAGGAAAGTGACGGGTTTTCCGACGATTCCCGTGGCGGCCTCTTTGATTTTAATGGCTTGCACGTCGTAGACTTTGGCGGCGTAGGGACTTCCCACTGTGGGTATTCCATTGACTGTCACGTTGACTCTGTGCTCTCCGACCACTCTGGGCACGAATTCGGCTCTGAATTGAGCGTTCCCGAGCGGCTGTACTTGCGTGGGTACTGCTTGACCTCCGGGGCCTGTTTCAGTCAGTTTTTTTTTGTCAATTTAGTGGGCGATGTTGTAGCAGGATAGAGGAATTTGAGGATGGAATTAAGGAAGCTAACTAGGAAGTAGTGTTGGTTGTTAAGTTTTTATGTCGTTTTTGGAAATTAGTTTTTAAAAAATAAATAAGGAATTGGACGTTCTTTCCGTTAAACGAAGCGACTTGTGAAATCTCATTTCCATTTTATGGCAACATTTCTCCATAAACTAAATAACAACGTTAATAAAATATTACGCTTAGGAATGTCGTTTACTTGAAATAGGCATTTGCAGTTATTTTTCATAGGAACATTTTTCTCATAACTCATACTGATTTTTACATTATTTCGAGCAATAGAAATTGCATTTGGAACAAAAATTTTTTGCGAGTTAGCACCGAAGATAAATCACAATAAACTTTCTTCATTGCTACCAATTTTACGCAATTATTTAGGAATATTTCCTTAATGATTCATGGAGGCTTTCGATTCGCGAACAATCTCTTAACAATATGCGCTCGATCGAATATCGAGCGAAAGTGTGTCACATTTACAATTAATTTTGCATTTAATTCGTTTAAATGTTGCGCACATGGTTAACAATCTGGCTCCGGAGTCGAAATTAATTAACCATATGGACACTGAGTTGTAGATAATTGGCGGGCTTTATGGAATGAAAGTATAGCGATGGCGCGTTTTTGTGATGAAAACTCGTTTTCACTTTTCTAACGTGTTTAATGAAATCGATCGTTCGCAAAAATGTTAACGAGCTGGATTCACTGCTGTTTATTTTATTCCAAATTCCTTACAAAGTATTGGGAAATACTCGCATGAAGAGATAATATTCCTGGACTATTAAAATTAAATTTCAGTCGAGTAATTAGTCGAGTATCTCGACCGGTTTAATAGTGGAAGAAAATGAACAAAGTTGATCGGCGGTTCAATAAACGCGATTAAATTCCGCTCTTCAACTGCCAATTACACTTACGAGGTAAGTGCATAATCAACATCCTCGTTAGAAAAATTCAATCGACTTTGAAGCAAAATTCACTCCGCAAAATAGCGCAAAAATCTAAATATTTCAACAATTTACCTCTAAAATCCATCGACACGACAACGACCAACTCCTTGTATGTATTTAGTTCGACCATTAACAGTGAAAAATGCAAATGAACTAAATTGTGATTATAATGCAAAGTTGATGTTGTGTACTCATTGTGAAACGCTACTAAGGGTGTTACAAAATTAAAAGTAGATGACCTTTAAATGTATATTCAAGTGATTCAAGGAACGGTAAAACGACTAAGTGATTTTTTGATAGCGGGAAATAAGGAGTGCATAAATCATTGAATTAGAGTATTATGTGTAAAAATTTTATGTAAGATTTAACTAAAATCGCTTATGAGAAATATTTCTCCTTTGTTGATGACCGAAATTTACTTTTTAATATACAAATTAATCACCTCCAGTAAAGAGAAATATTTCCTCTAAGTGATTTAGGCTAAATCTTCATGATCAATATTTTAATTTATTTACACATGGCAATGAAACATTCTGTATGAAATATACGCCTATACATTTTGGTCATCTAGCAAGTAAACGGGGCTGCATGCAGGCTAATATCATCTCGTATTTTAACAGAATAAAGTTAGCAAAATCAAATGTACATGTTAGTCATACCAAGAAAATTTTCAGAAAATAAATGGAAAAGTTAGCGTGAGCAAGAAGGTTAGTTACACTACATATTGGGGGTATGGTTATTAAATGAAAACAACTCGATTAAAACTTAGTTTAAATTCTTTAAATATATTTATTCTAATCTTTTCTTGGGTTAAATGACTTCTATTTCTTAACTTTTTCATTTCAACTCTGTAACGAGCTTTTAAAATACTATTTTAGGTATTTCTTCACATTTAAGCTGCGTTCATTTCGCGCAATATCCACTTGTCTTTGTAACCAAAAACGAGCAATTAGCCTAAAATGCTGCTTGAAATAAATAAACGGAAGCTCGCAAACAAAGAAATAAATTTCGACAACCTTTTAGTACAGATTTCTTGCATAGCGGTTGCGAATAATGTAAGTTGTAAGAATTTCGTAATGTAATTCATTTCTTCCTAGTTACATAAGATCAAAATTCCATTCAAAACATATCGTTGCGTTCCGAATAGAAGGTCAACAATAAAGTGTTTGTAATTATTGTTAAAATAGAAAAACGACATTCCTTAGGTAAGTAGATTTATAAAGTAACAAATTAGCTGCTGGATCACAAATTAATTCAACATGTATTACTCATGTATTGTTGATTTTTACAGGACTTTCTCGTAGTATAAATTAGCAATTTAGTTAATTGAAACACAAAAAAATACTACAGAAAACCCCGCAAAATTTTACAATACTTAGGCTTTGATAAAAATTGTTTTGTAATCATATTTTAGCATATGACTATATGGCACAATTTTTAGCACAAACAATATTTTTACGTACTCCAGCATTAAAATAATTCATTAGAGCTAAATTATCTAAACACAGAGGCGTAATAGGGTGGGTATAGGGAGGTTAGGAATTGTTAGTATGTACATAGAAATGTCTCAAGTGTCTAGTAGACGTATCGTCTGTGACCTAAAATGTGAAAAAACAGTTGTGCACACAGTTGATATACACTTAAGAGGATAGAACAAAAAACGATACAGAAGAAGAAGCATGCTTATATTTCATACACAATGAGTACACAAATATTACATTATAATACACAAAAAAAAGTTAAACTTCTCAAATTACAGCGTTATACACACAATACAACAAGCAAAAACTCCTCGAACAAGCGATTATTAATACTTTTGTCGACAATATTAACAAACACTTGAACAAGAGCAATCGCCAAAATACAGATTGGACAAAATCCAACCGCCTCTAAACAACCAAAACCAAATAATTCTCACCCTCAACATTGACTTCGATGTCCTCCAGCCGCCCGGGGTGGTTGATCAGCAGCGTGCTGGGCTTGTGCACCGGCCCGGGCCCCGGCAGCGCCACGCTGGGCCCCGTCCCGCTGCCTCCGACGCTCACGATCAACGGGCACCCGATCACGGCGCGCTTGTTGAAGGCCACGTTGACGACGTGGTCGCAGGCCTCCGCCGGCACGAAGCTGACCGCGAACCGGGCGTTGCCCTGCGGGTGGACCTGCGTCGGGATGTTCAGGCCCCGCGCCGAGATCGTGATCTCCAGGTTGCCCTCGCCCGCTTCGGAGGCGTCCACGGAGAACGTCACCGGCCGGCCCACGGTGCCCCTGGCCACCGTGCCCACCGTCACCTGGGTTCAAGCATCGACAGTTTTAATCGGGAAGAACGCTGAAGGAAACATTCACGCCTAGCTGAATCCTGCTTAAGGTGGAATTGTTGAAGAGTTTTGAGCTGGTAGTGAAGATGTCAAAGTTGGAGGAAACGTAGAAGATTGAGGAGAAATGGAAAATGTAGAAGATTCGGAATATTTTGAAGCTGGAGAAGGTGCAGAAGATTGAAAAATGCAGAAAATTGATAAGATATTCATGATGCAGAAGATGTACAAGATAGAGAAGTTGTACAAGATGGAGAAATGTTGGAAAACGTGGAAGATTCAGATGATGTTGAAGATGTGAATGGTGTAGAAAATGGAGAAGAATCGGAGAATGTAGAAGATTCGGAATATTTTGAAGCTGGAGAAGGTGTAGAAGATTGAAAAATACAGAAAATTGATAAGATATTCATGATGCAGAAGATGTACAAGATAGAGAAGTTGTACAAGATGGAGAAGAATTGGAAAACGTGGAAGATTCAGATGATGTTGAAGATGTGAATGGTGTAAAACATGGAGAAGGATGGGAAAATTCATAAGATATTGAAAATTAAGAAGTGGAAAGAGTAGAATATTCGAAATATGATGAAGCTGGAGAAGATGTGGAAGAAACAGAAAATTGAAAAATTTTGGAAGACATTGATGAAGCAGAATATGTACAAGATTGAGAAGAATTGCGATGGAAAAGGTGGAAGATTCAGATTATATTGAACCTGGAGAAGAAGTAGAAGAAGTAGAAGGTCCAGAAAATTCAAGTAACAAAATTAATGCACAAGAGAAGATCAAAAACCTAGATGCAAAATTGTCCCAAGACAAGTCCTTGAAAACGCAAAAATAAGCAGGATTCGACTGATCAAGCACTCAATTTTCGACCACACCAGAGAGAAATAATCACCTTATTGGAATCGAACGCTTTGGCGATAAAGGGGGTGCCCTGCACGGGCCTGCCGTTGTAATCGACGCTGATCTGGTGGGCGCCGACCTGCACGGGGGTGAATTCGGCGGTGAAGCCGGAGTGAATGTCGCCGGTGACTTTGACGGGGAGCTCGCCCACCGGGCCTCTGACGGCCACGGCGAGCTCGGCGGCTCCGCCGCCCGCCACCCCCATGTGGAAGGAGCTCGGCTGGTTGACGGGCACCAGCTCCAGGTGGGAGAGGGACAGGGTGACCCTACTGGTGTCCGAGACGGAGCAGACGAAGGGGCATCCCCTGACGGTTTCGCCGTTGAATTTAATGTCTATGAGATGGGGCTTGACTTGGTCGGGCGTGAAGGAGACGAGGCATCGTCCGCCGCCTACTACTTGGACGTGGTTGGGGACTTCTCCTTCGTTTATGGAGATTTCTAGCTGGCCTTCGCCTGCTTGGCTGGCGTCCACTGAAAAGAAGGATTGCTGATGATGTATTTGTTTCAATTATCTCATAAATACGAACATTAGATGCCCAATTTATAAGGAAATTCATAAATGTAAAAAAAATTATTGGTGTGATTTTATTCTGTTGTTTAACGAATGTTTTATTTGATGTACAACACAAATGATAGTACATGATGTTACGTAAAAATTCTCATCAGGTATCTATTTATTTTGAAAGAGAAATTGTTAATAATAGGCTGATGCGAGGATTTCTATTGACGTAAGATATACCTGACAAATAAACTTTAAATTAATAAGAAGGTGTCAAGTTTTTCGATGAATCACCTCCAGGAAAAATTATGTAGACTCCTACACTTTGTATTAAATGAATTAACAAGAGGCAACTACAGTAGGTACTAAAAAAATTGCTAATATTAGATATAAATTCCATCATAACCCTGAACTACGATTGAAAGTTCACACGTATACTTCCGTTTTGTAGCTATTTGTTTAAAAAATAACGCAATTATCAGCAATAATTAACACGATTGTACCTACCATAAATTTTCTTACGCAACACTATTATTTACACAATAAGAACAAAAAGATATTGATTGCATCGCAAAATCCTGGCGTAGCACAATATTTGCCTTTTCGTTGGTAATTTTTTTCACCTACTGATTTTATCTGACGTTAAATTTCAGCTGTGCTAACCGAGGTTCAATTCCATTGATTTAGTTAATTGGAAAGGTCGGAGCAATCATTGGCCTAACCTTGAATTTTCCCGGGGAAAGTTTACATTATAATTGGATGTACTAGAGCATAGCAGAGCATATAGCGTTCGTCAAATAAAAAGATTTACTTAAAAGTCGTGATCATGTTAAGACAGCTTATGGTTTTAGTAAGTGCAGTTAATGATGATAAAAGAGAAAAGTAAATTGGTGTTTTTTGTTGGAGCGAAAAAATATTTTTAAATATAATATAGAAAGATAAAAGTTGCACCTAAATAGTTCTATTTGTTTTCCTAAAATAGAATCTTCGAGTTGAAACTCGTGACTATCCTAACAATTAACGGTAACATAAACATGTAGTACTGTTATTCTTTTAACCATTTTTGTTGATACCTATTCTAATTTTCAATTTATACAGGTTGTTTCCTATGACTTGTACTTACAAGATGACTTGTAAAAATGAAGGAGACGATTCCTTGTCGAAAGTTGTACCGAAAAATCAGCCCTAAAAAATTATAACCCTTATAATAACTCCAGGTTTAGATTTATTTATTTAATTTACACATGGCAAATCTCATATGTTTGGTATCATAATAGTTTTATTTATTCAGATTTTAGATCTACTGGGTATGTCAAAATTGTAGTTAAGACGATTTATTCTTTAAATATGAACTACTTAACAAAATAGCCAAACAAACTTGGTCTAAGATAAGGATAAGGACAAGGAAATAAATTACATGTGCTGTACTTTTAACCTATTATTATATGCACTGCCATTATGAAAAATTGCCTATAAAACTAAAAAATGAGCAATATGAAAGAGTCACATAGGTAAATGAAAAATTGAATTTCTGGTTTTTATTCTCTATACCCTATGGAAAACTACCGAAAGAAAGAAATAAACTAGGTAGTACTTACGTGGCCACGAGTAAATCACAAATAAAGACGGATATTATATTTTAGCGTAAAGTCGAACGTATTTTTCAAAGATTAAGACTGCATGCTTGGTGGCCTAAACTCATTAAACTTGTAAAAAAATTAATTGCCATAAAAAAAACTCGGCCAAATCGCTCCTCTTCAAATATGCATATTAAAATTTAGGATAACTGTTCATCTAGACAACATTTAAATCACTCCAATAATTCTTCCGCATAATATTGTATAGTAATTAAACAAATTTAAAACCCCTGCACTTACCTCTAAATTGCACGGGCTGGCCGACGACGCCGCCGGCCACGTCCGTCACCTGGATGAGCCCGGCGTCGTAGACCTTGGCCAGCAGCGGCCCGGAGGGCAGCTTCTCCCCGTCGACGGACACCTCCACCACGTGCGTGCCGATCTCGGTCGGCACGAACTCCACGCTGTGCACCCCGAGCCGCGAGCCGGGCAGCACGCGCGCCGGCACCGCCCGCTTGGACGGCGCCACCACGTGCACCCGCAGGTCCGTCGGCGGCGTCGACGAGGCGGTGATTATCTCGAAGACGGCGGCGGCGTTGGCCGGGACGAGGCGCGTCGCCTCGCCCAGCACGGATAGGGCGGCGTTGTTCGACATGATGTTGACATGCCAAGGGCTGCCTGCGGGACGGAGCAAAAGGTGCTGGTTTAGAGAACGCCGGGGGCGGGATGTTTATCTGGAGGCGCTTGATGATGGAGATTTAGTTGTATGGGAGATTAAAGTATTCCGATAGATTGGCTCCGAATTATTTGCGTATGGATACAGGGTGGCCCATCAATGATGACTCTGGGGTAGTGGATTACTCCAGATATCAAAAGAAGTTGATTGGGATCTATTGTATCTCTAGTAAAAATTGACTGACAGAGTTTTGAAGTAAAGTTGAGGTCTATAACATTTATGGATGATCGCGAGAAAGGTGTTAAATGGTGGATTTTTTTGGTACGACAAGTTTTAATACTATCTACTGCAGATAAGTGAAATATTCTTGGTGCAAAAAAAAATTCGAACCAGAGATTCATTATTCTCCATTTTTTTCCGAAGAATTTTTATTCACCGTGTAGTATTATATTATATTTGGTGAATATTCTCATTTCTACAACTGTTTATTCATTGTTATTCAATGTTTTGGCTCGCTCTTAACACCAAATCCAAAGTTTAGTTCAAATTGGACAATTTCCTTTCTGAATGGAAATAAATGTGATTTTTTGGCATCTGAAGCAACATTGCTACCTATATCGCAGTGTCTATAGCAAATGTGGACGCTGCTTTTGATGCTTTATTAATTTTTACAGCGTCCACACTTGCTATATAACACTGCGATATAGCAATGCTATACAACATGTTATTAAATGAGGACCCTGCTTGAGGTAGTTCAAAATCAGAATTGCCTGTTAACTATCTGAAGGTTCTATTATGCATTTATGATTGTAACAAATTAGATAAACAAGTGAACTTCAATTTCCTTAATGGAATTCTTTGTATAGCCTATTTATTATTGATTGAAGAAAATGAGAATTTATACTTCATTTACATTCACATATTCTACTTCTCTCACAATAGGTTAATAACTCAGCTTTTAACCTAGACACCTCAGTAAACTATTAGTATAATACTAGTTTTGTAGATACACAAGTTGGTACCAAAAAAAGCCCACACCATTCTACCTTCGCACGAAAAAACCTACTCGAATAAATTCGTTTTCGTTAAGAAGAGAAGCCATTTAAATCACAAGACGTTAGCACACGGCCAGAATCCTGTACCCATTTTAGAAAGTAAACGTTCACCGGAACGTAGCAACACCAGCGTCAACTCGATCCTCAGCGCCTCCAGATAACCCGCCGCTCCATTCGCGCCGATTTATCGGCTAATTCCTCTTATCGACGCTATTTTTTACCTGCCACAAACACTACACGCGAATATCACACAGCAAAAACGGCGGACAAATCGGCGAAAAAGCGACGCGATCGCGACGAGCGGCACGTATTCCGACTAGTAGTCCACGACGCCGCAGGTAGACAGGCAGTACCGCTAGTACCATTGGTCGCGGACGCAATGGTACCGAGTACCAGCGGCGAACAACGACGGCGGAACGAGCGGAGGTCAGAGAGTGAAACAGGTGGGCGCAACGCAAGCAGGGAGAGGCGAGGTACTTGCATTCCACGGCGAATGGTTTCTTTACCGACGGTCTCGGTACGTGACCAAAGAAGTAGGCATGCTCGAGGAATGATCAACACAGAGTGACGTCAAAAAGTCAATTGTCAATCACAAAAAAATCAACTAATATTCACTCTAACTAAGGTACAACTAAGGTACTACTAGGTACTCCATGTTCCTAGATTAGGATACTTCTAGACAGCAACATGTTTATGTAAAGAAGCTTTAAAGATACCTCATTTTTTCATAACAATACTGGATGGTACCATCCACCAAATCATTATCAATTTAGAAGACATAGTAGTAATCTTTTGTAGATTCAAATGTACCTATTGGATATGAATTTCAGAAGAGTGTGCAATCCTACTTCTTTTAGTCACGTCACGAATAGAAATTATTGCAGTAAGTGGGTACCTGCGCTCTTCTGGCTCAATAAAATAGTAAGCACATAAAAGTTTGATTCAGCATTTCGTTTTTTTTTAAGCAAAAAGCGATGAGGTGCTCAATAGAATAATTGAGGTAAATAATAAAACGACAATAGATTGGATTAATGTCGTTTGAAATTTCGGTGTTAGTGGGACACCAGTGGTGATGTCAATGAACTGTATAGGTATTTTTAAATGATCGCCGTCGATCGGGAAATGCTTTGCGAATGTATTGGGAATGTTTCGTACCTGAATAGGCAACTTTCGATCAATAGAATTATGCTGAGTATTTTGAATATCTGGTCTATCACTTTAAAATGTGTGTGTATAAATTTCAATAAATAGGCTTGTAGATTTGCATGTGAGAAATAATAATTCCATATAATAGAAATTTCTCGTAGATCAGATCAACGTTGCCAAGTAGATATTTTCAGAGTTTTTAATGATTTTCATATGGAACTGATAGAAATAAAATTTGTATTGAAGGATATGAAAATGCTTCAATAATCCTCGAAAACATTAAACGCTTATCAAATAATCTAATATCATTAGATTTGGAGGTATCATCATAAGATTTAACTTTCACTGATTACCTACTTAAAAAAGGAAATGTTGTTAAACTGGGCAACTTTCCTACAAATTGTTGAAAATTTAAAACGTTTAATAGAAACACGTTCAAAAATGTCTCATTAATTCATGTCATTAAAAAACCAGATATTCGAAAAACATTACAAAGCACAATTTTCCCATACTTTGCCCACTCTGCGACATTGCAAGATAAAAAATAGTCGATCAAACCTACACCTAAATACCAAACCTATTAATTCGAAGCTTTGCATCAACATATAACAAAAATTTAACTATCGAAACTGAACTTGTTGACAAAAACTTCAAACGTATAGGCACGTCAAAAAAACTCATGCAACTTACCTGGCACCGTTTCCCCATTAAATTTAATATCCACCCTATGAGACAGCGCCTGATGTGGAGTGAAAGCCGCCTTAAACCGCTGCCCTCCCAAACTTTTCACGCTAGAAGTCACCCGACCGCCTTCCACCAGGATTTCCAAGTCGCCAGAACCAGCTCCACTACCATCAACTGCAACACAATCAATCCCCTCGTCATTACATCTAAATTCATCAATTCTATCCCCTCACTTTCGAATTCCACGGGCTGCCCCAGCACCCCGTCGGGCACGGTCTGCACTTTAACCGCCTGCGCCCCGCCGTCCTTCCTGATGCTCCTGCCGTACACCGGCGAGCTCCTGCCGAAGCTATCGCTGAACTTCTTCGACGACGAGTAGTTCTCGTTGTAGTTCCGGTAGCTGTGCTCCTTCAGGATGAACTTGGAGTGCTCCTGCGCCTTCCGGTCGAGCTGCGAGTCGGTCAGGTTGGCCAGCGACTCCAGGCTCCTGTCCGAGAGGATATTCCTGGTCTTGGCGATGGCGTCCCAGGAGTCCCGGCGCCCCGCCGACGACTGGTCGTTGACGGACGACACCTTGATGATGGGGGTGGTGTCGATGCCGTTGGTGGAGGAGTTGGAGTAGACGCGGTTCTCGGTGACGCGCTTGTCGTACCTCGTGGAGGTGGTGTAGCCCACGTCGGGGCTCGCCCGCTCCAGGTAGCTGGGGCTCCTGGAGTCCGTGCGGGATTCCTCCACGCGCATCGACGCCAGCTTGTTGGAGAAGTTGTTCAGCTTCCTGCTGGTGATGTAATCCGGGCTGTCGCGGCCGTGCGTGGGGCTCGTGGGGCGGTAACTGGGGCTCGGCGATTGGTAGCTGGGGCTGGGCGGTTGGTAATTTGGACTCGCTGTCCTAATGCAACAACGATTATTGATGATTATGTTGGTTTGTAATGAAGTAAAAGCGAAATTTTACCTATAAACTGGACTGTGGGTTCTTTGATTAAAGCTGGGGCTGTTCCTGTCTGGGTAACTCGGTGAACTGGATGTCATCCTTTTTTCGGCCACCGATTTCATGTGATAGTCCTGCGCGAAATTGTGAGTTTCCTCCAATAAAGGACTAGCGTTTTGCCGATAGCTAAAATATAAATTAATTAACAACATCACTAACAATCAACTCGATTTACCTCGTGTAGTTGGAGTTTTTGGACTGGCTGGTGAAATTGGGACTCGGGCTGTTGTACCTGTTCGTTGGACTGGCTCGGTAATTCGTGGGACTGCTGCTAGATTTCGATCGCTTTTGGGTACCTACTCTCATCATGAAAGGGGAGCCCCTTACGTCGTATCCATTGAAATAAACGTACACCTTAAATATACAATGTAAGGAGAAGCCATGTTACTGAATTAATATGCTTACTCTGTGTTTTCCTGCATCTTTGGGCGTAAAATGAATCTTGTAATGGAAGTTATCCAATCTCTCCACATGGCAATGAACCGATTTTTTGTCGTGTACAATATCAGCTATGACTTCTCCGGGTACTCCCACAGCTCTACAATCGACTTCTATGGCATGGGGAATCAACGGCAGGGCTCCCTCCAGGTTGGACACGAAGACTCCATTGGGATCAAAAACTGAACACGTGAACGGTCCTCCCTACAAGAATACCACAATTTTATATAGGAAATTAGAAATTAAACGAAACACCAACCTGGATTTGCTTTCCCTGATAAGTAATTTCAATCCTCCACTCGCCAGCTTCGTCCGGCTTGAACGTGGCGCTGTTGGTGCCATCGATGACCGTCAGAGGACAGTCGAGGGGCCTCCCGCTCGGGCTGTAGGCGGTGACGAGGATGTCCTCCCGCTTCGGAGCCCCTGGGGTGAATTACCAACAAAATTAACAACTAATTCACGAATCTTCCTGCAGTGGATTACCTGTAGCGTTAACGAGCACTTGCACGATGGATCCCAGAGCGCAGGGAGCCATGCCGGGCGGGAGAACTTCGATCAACGGAGGGAGCACTCTGAAGTAATGGCCGGATTGGACCTCTTCGCCTTCGTATTTCACGACGATCTCGTGCATGCCCACCCTGGAGGGCAGGAAAGTACCTTGGCCCTTTTGCAGCTTGTTGCCGAGGTAGATTTTGTTGTCCGGTCCTCTGATTTCGGTGGAAAGTTGCGAGTAGGATAGAGATGAGTCGAGAAGAGTGATTTGATAGTATGTCTGTAAGTTAATAACATTTTGTATATAATTAAAAGGACTTCGTACTTATTGTTAGTTGCCCACTTACTCACATAAAGATTAACACAACATGTTGCTAACCTTGCTGTGGTATTAAATATAGTTTTTATTCGCTTAAGCTTAATGTGGGAACTGCAAATATCAATTACTCTACGTTCGTATTCACTGCTCATATCCTTGTAATACACCAAAGAAAAAAAGTAAGTACCTTTACCTATAAGTTATTTCGTTACAACTTTTTTGGCACTTCTTTTCGATGTTAAAATATAGTACGTAGGTACTTCGTTCGCGATCAAAAGTACTTTCGATAGACTCTCGCGCGAGCGTGACTCAAGGTATATTTATTTTCATAATGCGAGTTCTAAAAGCGTGACAACATTCGATACCCTTAGCAGGAAACGGACGTGTTTGAATTATTAATTCGAGTAGGTATTCGTGGTGTTAATTCGTTGAAAAATCTGCTTTATCTGCTCGTAAGATCTGTTTTTAAATACACAATTAATAGGTAAATTGTTAATGAATTAATCAAACAATAAGAACGATTTTTCTCTATTTTGCCGCCCTCTCATCTTTGCATTTTTGATCAATGTTCCTCTTTGTTAGACCAAAGAATTCATACAATATTCTCCAGCCATATAATATTCTTACCGGTTCGCCGACTCGTCCGGAGGTAGAATTGAGCGTGACGTTGATCAGATCGTGCAGAGGTGGACGTTCAGGTACCCATTGGAAGTGAGCCGCGTAAGCCATTACACCCAAGTGCTCCACGTTTCTATCGGCCATGTCTTTCGCCGATAACACGGGATCCACACCTTCAAACAACACATGCAAATTTTAGATATGTACTATTCCGCTCTTCATAGTCCCCCATGCCAATAAAAGCTTCCTTGTTTAACCACGTATTTAGATGGCCAGCATTGTAAAGCTGGCAACATTGCTATGGCCAGGCCAGTCGAACTCGGACTTGGTACTGTTGTTTATACCTTCGATGCAAGTCCGAGTTCGACTGGCCTGGTCATAGCAATGTTGCCAGCTTTACATAGCTATTTATTTTGTGAATTAGTAGTAGAAGTAAACTGTAGGCAACAATATTATTAATAGATGGGACGTTGTTTATACAACTAATAATACAAATAATACTAAATACATGTTAAGTATATTATACCTATCATCTATTATTGCCATATATTGATGTACATTTTTTATAATTGCTTAATAGAAAGCGCAAATATTTATGATGGTACCGCCGTTGTGTTAATCTCGCCATTGTTATCACTGAATCGATTTAATATCTGAATGAGTTTTATTGAAATTATCCGAAATAGCCGCAAAATTATTCAACACTCGTTAACTTCGAACAATTAGTAACCCATCAAGGTTGAATTATTTGAATAATTTCCTGCATTATTCATAAAAATACTAATGAGAGGAGCACGCTGTAGCACCTTAAATGGAATTTTAAAAATAATCGGCACCTGTTATGTTTTTCAGCGATTGAATATTTTCCGACATTAAAAAAAATTACTAGCATTAGTAAATTGCTATTTTGATCCATTTATTGTGTTTTAATACGCATTTTGCATGAGTACCTAGCCTTTTTCCAGCTTCGATGGCCTGAGCTTGATTGGTTTCCCAGTAAGAAGGATCAGTTCTCATTTTCTCCGGCGCCGTTGCTGATCCTCCCAAAGACCTGATCACCTCGCTGATTACCCTCCCATCGTTCCAATCCGTCTATAATCACAAATTATAACTATATTAAAGAAATCCCCCGAAAACGAGCACCCACCGTGAAATTATTCACCGCCCTCTCTAGCCTGGAGTTCACCCATCTCAAAGTAGCATAAAACCCTGGCGAGCCCGGCTTCATGAAGTAAGACAGGTATGTCATGCCGGACAATTCGTCCAGCCACGGCGAAGCCAAATACTCCGGCTCCAGCACCGCCGGGATTCCCAGATCCTTCTGCGCTATGTTCATGGCCCGCCTGCAGTTCTCTATTTCGTTGCTGCGATCTGAAACAGCGGGATAAAGCTCACTGTACATCACTTAATAATTAATTAAGGTGTCTCACCCAAGGATCTCCAGTGGGGGAAGAGCCCCGGGCGACAGTAGTCGACGAGGGCCGAGAGCAGAACTCCGGAGTTCCAATCTGTGGTGAGGTTGGAGACTTTGCATTCGGGCAAAACGGCTTGCAGCCAAGCCAGCATCAGTTTCCTCGGCGGGAACTTCGACCTTCCGATTTGGTAATGGACGATTAGGGACCATATCAGGCCGAGAATTAACTTCAGGTTGCCGTTTACTATGTCTGTGTTACCTGCGCAAAATATTCCAGCATTAATTAAACCGTTACTTTAGAGAGAAAAACGAAGAGAGTTTTTATAGATAACCTTTTTTTAGCGCTTTTGTAATTTATTCAAATTAAGTAATTACATCATGATGGAGGTATAAGTACCGGCAGGTATGATTTACAATTAATTAACGTGCGACAAAATACGCTTTTGAACAACCGTATGATATTCTGACGCCGTTACTAAAAATAGGACGTAATACTGTTTTAATTATGAACTATTGCTTATTATAGCTCGTATTTAATGTACTTTAATCAATCAATAAAATCGATTAATAGGTTAACTTGCTTATAATTGCGCTAAAATAGACTATTTTATTTATTTTACATTGCGATTATGTAAGTACGACCTACAGTAATAAAATCAATTTTTCACAGCCAGCAAGCATTATTTAGCTATTGTTCGGCTTTTTAAAGCATATCCAATTTTTACCGTAAATTCGAATAAAAGAAACAACCGTTATTCCGGTTATCAAATATTCGTTTAACGTTATAAAAGATATTCACACATATTATGGTGTTCAAATAAATCACATGGTTCTGTTTCAAGAATATTTCTCACGGACTTAGCTGCAGGAGTGTATAGTTTACTTGATCCTTATATCATGATTTGTGTCCCTTTTAGCCGGTTTTTATGAGCGAAAGTGAAAGAATCTTCGGGATTTAATCAATAATCAATAAATAACATAATAAAATTATTGAGTAAGTTCTCTTTTAAAAGATTTATACAAATCGTATGGGTATTATTATTGAAATAAACAGAAGGATTATATGCTGAGTGAGCCTTAGGCGATTGGAATTCATGTTAAAATCTAGCTTATCAAATAACTAGAAATCTCTGCGAGTAAAAGTTTCATTGAATAGAAAATCGATGTTCAATGCGAAAAATAGTAAAAAACTTAGACCATGTGTGCATGAACATGCTTTTAAAATGAGCTCATACATTTACCTACAAAATTTTTAAATATCCAATTATCTTTATGGATGGTTGGAATTTTTCCTAAAAGGAATTTTACGGAAGTAGTTATAAAACGCAATAGTTACTCGTCATAAAATGTTTATTTATAAGTGGGTCAGTTTTTTTTTTTGAATAGGTACAAAACTGATAGTCTCTCAAAATGGTACCTGCTTAATCTTATATAGAATTTAAACATACTTCGAAGAAACCAACCCACGCCAGTTTTCCTGTCTAAAAATAGGTTTTGATACGTACCGTCTAATGTTTATACAGCACGCGACCTGCCCATATTTGTAGAAATTAATGAATTGATAACTTTAATTGTGTATACGCAGATATGTAGTAAGTGGGTACGTTTTGTGCTCGTTATTTCACTATTTGCTATAAAATATTATCAAACTTTGGGCACTTACCTATATTAACGAGTTTTATCCCATCCTGTTCTATGGCATTTAAGGCACAAGTGACATTTTCGAGGTAATGATGTTGGTTCATTGGTTTCTTATTCCAAGATGGTTTCAGCGGCTTTTTCCTAAGGGCTTCAACCAAATAGCAAAGCCTTACACCTGTAAAAATCATATAAACTTACAAACCCCATACAAACCAGCTAATTAAAATTAGGTCAAATTTAATTTTAATTTAATTATGAACCTTCTTATAGGTTTGCAAAAAGTGTTTCATTAACCTCATAAAACATCAATAAACATATCTGCTTAGTTATTATCTCTAATTAGATATAATTGTACTAGGAAGTTTCTATGATGTAGTCTCAAGTTTGATTAAGTTTTCTTTAATTATCTACCATAATAATTACGTTTAATCAAAACATTTATTTATGTATATGCTAGAAAAATGTAATTACTGACCAGTGCAAAGATCCTTGGATAAATCAGACACCCTTAAATCTTGAGGGAGGTTCTCGTTCACCCAATTTCTGAATGTATTCGCCTGTATGTCCACCCAAAGGTCCTCGTTTCCCTTGATTTGCATACCTCTAGCCGCATGGCCCTCAGGACTACGGGCCAACAGCCCGCTGTGTGAGATCTTCTGTTCCATGTTTTTTAAAATTACGAAATTTTGGCACTTATGACATCACTGGAAAAAATACGTTATTCATTTTTAATTTACCAAGCTGTATTTATGAAATTTTAGATTAATTTGTAGGTAAGCAGAAATTGTTGGGTTACTTTTCTTATCGCTAATTGATATCTTTTTAATTTAAAGATGAAATTTGCCCATATAAAATAAAATCTTGTTATTAAATTATCATATACAAACGAGAAGTATTTTGTCTATAGCAATATTAACTTTTGAAATAGGTATTCGAAATACCATTTAGATTTTGAAGAATTACAATAAAATATCTGTAAAGCCATCAGTAATAAATTATCTTCTTCCTGCTATTTAGTTATGATGAATCCTGCAAAATGTACAAATTATCTAAATGGCATATTTCCTGCAGTTTAATGCTTATAATCCATTAAGTGTTAAATCTTTAATAATTATATCTTGCAGATCACATCGAAATATCATCAACGATATTATAAACGTGTAAATATTTTCTACATTGCAGGTACTACAATAGATAATTTGAAATAATTCGTCACAATACATAATTTGCAGTCGGAACCTGAAATTTTCTGCTATTTGAATTCATGAATAAATAATAAATACCTTTAAAGAGATTTAATTCTATAGGTACACACGGTGCCTACTCAAAAATGTGTATTTTATTCGCGTTTTCTACGCGTGAATAATAATAATTAGGTACCTACACATTCCGATTAAAACGTATTCTAATTATTTGCAAATATGAATTATTCAGTAACCGAAAAAAATATTATTTAAAAACCCGCAAAAGGGGTTTCGTTCCTAATCGATAATTCATATCTCCAATCTCACAAGCTCCTTTTTATAACGCAATTATGCAATAAAACAGCCACAATCTATAAACAACATCGCCACATTTAAATAGAAAAACAAACCAAATAAGTACCTTGCACTAAATAAATTATTCAATACCCACATGCGCCTCGACACTCCGCCAAATCCGGCTCGCCGACGGGCGATCCCCGAAAACCCGACGCAACGGCGAACGGGGGCACTGAAAAATGGCACTGAAACTCAGTCTAAGGGCGATTCTTCCCTTAAATGCGACCGCCGCGAATGTCGCCAGAAAACCGTCGAAAAACCGTGAGTGTGCTCAGCGAAACATGCGCGAACCGAATGGAAAATGAACCGAGTACCGCAGTACCGTGCGTTGCGTAAGCGGGGCGGTGCAATCGACGATGTTGTTCAGGAGCGAAAAGAAGTTTTGAGGTAGACGTGGGCGTGCGTAGAGGTTTTCTCAAGGTGCTCGATCGGCACGAGGAATTGATTTAAATGTTGGTACTAATCGTACCAAAAAAACAACTTATTGTATTCGTTTAGACGACTTTTATTGGTCATTATTCGTGCCATTATTAATGCCTGTCTGCATGGCTATATTTATAGAGGATTCGTAGTCATTCCAAAATCAAAACTAAATAGCTTACCTAATGTAACAGAATTTTTTTATCATTGCCTGTAATTTTCTAAATTATGGTGAATGAGGCCTTACAAGTATTGATCAAATTTTCAAGCCAATATTGAATTGATTTTCAATCATAATTGACCCGTGTTCAATTTTGTAATTACTGTCCATACCTCTTAAAAATGACTTTTTTCATTTGAAACTAGAATATTCACGATTAGGAGATAATTTCAAAAACCGTGAATGAAAAAGCAAATAGCGAGATTGATGTCAAACGATTAGAATTCGGGATATTCAATATTTTCGTGGAATCTCATGAATGAGAAATTTTGCGAACAATTCGTGTCGAAATTTCACTTTTGTTTTTATTGAAGTTTCGGTTGATTCCCGAATCAATTCTTACAAAAAACAAACTATTTGATACCCATACCTCAGGAATCATTCATTGAAAAAATAAAATCGCCAAATTCTCTTGATGGACGCTCATGATTCGAAATAGTAGGGGAAGCAGAGCGTTCTGCATACAGTTTAGCAGTTTATTGCAACAATCTCCAAGAAGTCAAACTGTGCGTTTAGTATACCTAATGTTTATTTACTCGTTCATGGTTGAAAAGTTCTCTTGGACTTCAGAATTTTAATGAGAATAATATCTATTATTGCCCATTAATTGCAGTGAACTAATCAACACTTTTTTGTATTGAAAACGACAGTAATAGCCCAGTAATTATTAGCAATGTACCGTTATTTTATAATGACTAAATTAGTTATAGGTACCTACCTATTTTTTTAAAACAACTTAACCTTAATTTCTTACATAAATATGTGTTTTTGCAGCAGGTAAGAGATGGCAAAAAAAAGAGAAATTCCGAATTTGAGACGATATTATGCAAGATCAACTCTTAGCAACTGTACGAGAAAAAGGAAAGTACTACGTGATCGAATACTTAACAAAGTTCATGTACCTTACTCTCTACGATGAATCAATGCTGGTGACCAATAGCCAGGGATACTTTAGGCACATACAACTTTTCCTTGCTTCATTTATCTGTTTGTTTCTTTATCATTTATTAAGTCATTGACATGAGATACCCGACTTAAACAAACCACTATCGTACATGGTACTACCTCAAATGATAAGTATGATACCATAAGGTACTACCATTTAGTTTTAATTATGCAAAATTGGACAAAAATAACTTAAAAAGTGGGTACCTAAAACAATCATCCTGTTTATTCATGATTCAATTTGGGCTGCTCTTATTTCGCGGCTATTGTATAAAACTTATTACGAATACAATTTTTTCGTTTAATGCCCTTCACCTACACTTTTAATACAATTTGCAAGCCAGTTTCCATTTTCAACGGTACAATATGTCTATATAAAGTCAAGTCACTTAAGAGCGGTTTACCATAACAAATCTATTCCATATAAAAAATGATGATAAACAACGTATTCGCATTGCAAGTATAAAAAGTCATGTTACCTAGACCTACATCTGAAATTGATTTTTGACCAATAATAATATTTCCTAATTAATTGTAATTGTATAGGCTCAGCATCTACTATAACAAACCATATACAGAGTACCTAAGTATCATACTTATTTTATTATCTATAAAAAACTTCTAAATATGCATTTTTCTATCTCAGTTTCTTTTATATTTATTTCAAAATTTCAAAGAATTATCCACAAGGAGTACTTAAATCCAAAAACTTCTGTAGAAAGGTATGTGCAAATATTAATTTTTCTTTTTTCGGCCGATGATAATTTCGAATTGTTTGCTTTAAAGTTTAATGGGATTCAAGGTTTCGGCGGTTCGCATTGACCGCCTTTGATAACTTTGGTCAATGCTTGAACAACACAGATGTTTTTTTTCTCTAAAAATGGAAATGCGACCGCTTTCGATGTTTAGTTCATTATGTTTTAACGATGCTAATAAGATGCTATAGAAACGAATGGTACTTAGATTTTTTTAAAACAGCAAGGCTAAAAAATACAGAGTCTTGTTTTGAATATTATTGGTCTGTTCGTAACTGAATTACATTTATTAGGTACCACTATGCTCCAATGGATATCACACCAAAAAAAAGAAGAGAAATAATAAGCATAGTTTATTTTTTTGATAGTATTATGATACATATATTTATTATGCGGGTATTAACACAATTTATTAAGTCACTATTTCTTATGCAAGATGCTGTTAATAAGATCTTTAATAATAGGCCCGATAATCTTAGAAAGAAGCCGATTGTTCTTATTAATGAAAGCGACTAAATTATCATTGAGAGCTTCGTTGATGAGCATACTTAATTCGGGATTGTTGAGTAATCCCTGTATATCAAACTGCAAAATAAAATTATCAAGATTAATAAATGCTACGAAATTTACACCGTATATTGCAGTAATACTTACGTGAGCGGAGTCTAATAATAGGAACACATCGATTTGTGTAACTGTGATGTTTTTTAAACTCTGGATATTAAGCTGTCCTAATATGTTGAGCTGTACACCGTTGAAATCAATGCTAAAAAAAAATTATTCCATCTCAACGACTTTTTTTAGTAATTGTTTGGTTTACCTGACTGGGCCGGCACCATATAAAGGAACAAGTTCAGCTACAACTAAGTCCATGTCATAATTTGACTTAACAGAAAGTTGTTTAGTCACTTCAATAGTCATATTGAGTTTTTGAGTTTTAAGATCTACATCAATTGTACTGGCCACTATGCTTTTAACTCCACTGACAGACGTGCCTGATATGTTCAATTTTCCCCTAAAACATAAAAATATTTCAGCTTTTCATTTTATGGATTTCATATTTATATTTCTTTTTCTAAAAATGTTTAGCCTTCATATTAGAATTAATAGACACAAATCTGTGTGTGCATTTTTTTTATTTAATAATAAATGAATATTAAGTAAACATACTTAGGCAGCTTTATCAATCAATGCATCTGTAAATTGTTCATCAGATACTTGAATGTCTCGATGATAAAAAATGTAACAGACTTGTGTAATAAATCGTTTTAAGTAATGGCTAAATTGAATAATTCTGTGTATTACAGAACTATTTAGTTTAAAAATTCTTACATTTTGCCCAGTTCTAAATTCATGTCTTTTATCTGTAGAGGATCCGTCATATTTTTCAAAATTTTATTAATTGTGCTATTAATAAGGTTTCCAATGATACCCGTGTAGGAATCATATTCTTCTGAAATTAAAATGTTTTTTAAATGGCATTTAATAAAAGTGGAATTTTACGAATAAGTGAAGAAACCAAGTTTATTTAAATCTCAAAAATTGAAGAGGGACTTGAAAAACTTACCCAATTCATCGGAGGGAAGGCACGTTGTTAAGGCAAAGAAAGCCACGGCTACCGAAACTAATAAGAGTTTCATGTTTAGCAAGTTTTGAAAATAATTGAATTTTACGTATGTGTATGGATGCGAATAAAAACAACTTATACAATTTTTGTGCAGGTGCTTCCTTTTTTATCTCCTGGTTATTTTATCGCTGAAGTACCTATTCTTTTACGTTTTAATTCAAATAAATAACAATCGACATGTAAGCAATATAAAAAAACATTTTTTTAAAGTGGTGTAGATATAATTTACAATGAATTGATAATGAGAAAATTGATTGTTGATTTGAAATTTGATTAAATACAGGGTGTTCCATAACAAGTAATGTGTAGGTCATTTATGAAAGTTTGCCATTTTATTTTCTCATGTATTTATTTAAATTAATGAGAACAATGAACTCTCGATTCATTTTTATCCAAAGTTTATTTTATATTTTCAAAAATAATTTAACCGCTACCCATGTTTTTGATCAATAGGATATATGCGGTTTTAAAAATCAAATAAAAACAAGGAAATTGTATAAAAGAGAGTCATTACATTATTTGTGATAGTGTTAGTGCAAAACAGAAACAATGAGTCGCACGTAAGTAATACTTTTATAAATTTGTAATAATAATTTCTGCGGACACACTGTATACAGTATTTACTGGCATTAGGACAAACTGTAATTTTAAAAATTAGCAGCATGATTTTGACGTTAGTGACACTCTTGACAGATAAACTTCAAAAATAATCGATTGCAAAAATTAGTTTCGAATGAATTTTGCTAAGTAGCCGAATTCACTTAAAGTCAGAGACAAGAAATTGAGAAAATTCGGAGATGACTGATCTGTACTCTGTAGGTCGCAAAGGTCAAACATTTTATTAGAATAATTTATTGTGAATGTAAGCGGAATATCTAGTAGCGAAGCTGTTGAGTTCGTTTAACATTGCATTTAATTTTTAAGCATTTTAATTAACAAACCGGAAGGAATGTCGTGGTTTTCCGAAATAGAATTGGGCCCACCGGTGGAGGTGTTCGCTCTTATTAAAGCCTACAACGAGGACAATTTCGAGGAAAAAGTAAACCTGAGCGTCGGCGGTGAGTTCGGTTTATTTTAATGTGATTACATAAGCAACCTGTAATTTTATTTCTTTGAGCTATTAATTTTTTTAGCCTACCGAACCGCTGAGGGCAAACCCTGGGTATTGCCTGTTGTAAAGGAAGCTTCGATAAAATTAGTCAATGATGATACTTTGAATAAAGAATATTTACCTATTTTGGGGCTGGAGTCTTTCTCTACTGCTGCCACAAATTTGTTGCTTGGTGTCGATTCTCCTGCTGTTATCGAAAAAAGGGTAACTAATACTTCGAATAATTTTTATATTTCCTAATTAAGCAGTAATATTAAACTAATAGAATATTATTTCAGGCTTTCGGAGTTCACTCTCTTTCCGGAACAGGCTCGCTTAGAGTAGGCGCTGAGTTCCTCTCGAGGGTTTTGGGAAAGAAGATTTTCTACTACTCTAAACCAACATGGGGTGAGTTCGAAAACGCTTTAACCAGAAGCACAATTTGAGGGAGTAATCTATTCCAAATTATAATTTTAGAGAATCATATTTTGCTGTTCAAAAATTCCGGTTTCGAAGAAGGCAGAGAGTATCGTTACTGGGACAACAGCAGTCGATCTTTGGACTTCGATGGGATGATTCAAGATTTAAGAAATGCTCCTACAGGTGCTGTTGTTATCCTGCACGCTGTTGCTCACAATCCAACAGGTAAATATTTTGTTCATTGTACTCTTCGAATTATATTAGCAAGTTAATCGTCTACTATGTAAATAGAGTTTTTGGAGTTGCCTAGCAATTATTACCAATTTAAACTTAAGTGTGGTAATTACAGTTTATTTTTAGATAATTATTGCGAAACGTATATTTGTTTTTTTACGAAGTTTTAGCGTCAGTAGATAAATTCTCAATTGCAAAATTTAATCGATAAACCGAGTTCTTCTACTTAGTTTTCAATAACGTATGCATGTACCTGCGTAATATTTATTTGGAGAGGTTTATTTTCGAAATAACACTATAAAAGTGGATAAAAAGTATTGTCAAATCTCAAATCTAGATAAAATAATTCCTAGAATCTTCATTTTGAAACTATTTGTTTCGAATAGTTTATTGTTAATTATTAAGATAGAATGTTTAATTAACCTTGTCCTGTGGAAAATATTTGTTACTTCATGATAAGATAATAATTTATCACTGTAATATTTGTTACAAATTGTTTCTCTATATAAACATTCAAAAATTAAGATTACGACTGATATAATTCTTTAATTTAATCTTGAAGATACTAAGCATGTAACTAATATTGTTATTCCCCCTATGAATATTTGAACATTTAATTTTTTATACAGGAACATACTGCATTCATGAAAAATTAAAAATATTTAAAATTCTAAAACTCCTCCTATAAAGTTTCATTCAAAACACCTACTAACAAATGAAATGTAAAAAAGTAGGGAGTATTCAATTTATTGTTAGGCAAATCCTTGTTCTAAAAGGCGTTAAATCATGTATAATATTTTTCAGGAATTGACCCCACAGTCGAACAATGGGACCAAATAGCTGATGTGATCAAAGAAAGAAGACTGTTTCCATTCTTCGATTGCGCTTACCAAGGTTTTGCCTCTGGTGATGTGGCCAAAGATGCTTACTCAGTACGTCGGTTCGCCTCACTGGGCTTCGAATTCTTCTGCGCGCAGAGTTTTGCCAAGAACTTCGGCTTGTACAGTAAGTATTTTCTATAATACAACTGTATTACACATGGAAATTTATTATTTGTTGCATTTACAGACGAACGTGTGGGTAACTTGACCGTTGTTGTAAACAATCCAAATGTAATAGCAGCTGTAAAATCCCAATTGACTATCATAGTAAGAGGAATGTATTCCAATCCTCCGGCACACGGTGCTAGAATCGTCGAGGCCGTCCTTCGAGATCCTGTTATGTTTGAAAAATGGTAAGTCAAAAAGTATTTGTTTGGTCTATATTTGTTAGTTTTTAAAATTGTTCTCCAGGCAAGATCACATTAAAACTATGTCGTCGAGGATTATCGAAATGAGGAAGGAATTGAGACGGTCCCTGGAGCATTTGGGAACCCCCGGCGAGTGGAATCATCTTACTGAGCATATTGGCATGTTTTCGTATACAGGTTTGACCGGTAAGTTAAAGATTTATGTACTCTTCTACTACTAAATTTACATGCAGGGTGTGGGATTAAAATGATTCTTTTTATTTCCAGAAAGCCAAGTTGAACGTATGATCAGGAACCATCATGTGTACATGTTGCGCTCAGGAAGGATCAGTATGGCTGGGTTGAACCCGAGCAATGTCTATTATGTAGCAAAATGCATTCACGAAACCATCTTGGCGGTGCCCACAAAAGTGTGATATACTCCATAAAATTGAAATAAGAATATGTAAATATGTAACATCAAACATCAAATCATTATCTAAGAATTATATTGTTTAAGAGTATTTTAAATTAATGCCTTCCTCTTGATTTAATATTTCTAGTGGTCTGCGATCTTCAAATAATCCTTTTAAACGACTGTAATTTTGATCACCCTGTATAAAGTGATATCTGAACGTACTGTTGAAGTTAATCGATTATTCGAATTACTATTCGATTATCAATACTAATTTTTTTTAGAACGATTTGTAACTAACTTCACTGAACCGAAAAAAAAAGAAGTTTTTGACAGTTTTAAGGTTATGTTGTGTCGTGAGGTGACAGCTGATTTTTTGAAATATCAATATTCTCTATTAATTATTTAATACATTAATAAAAATGCCTGCAACATTTGTGCATAGGAGTATTTTAACTATTGGCTTTCTTTCTTTATTCCATGCCGCATATTCAGCTGCCCAACGTAAGGAAACTGTACAATTAGTACAATACATGGTTGTAAACATCCTATTTATTTTCCAGATAGGTCATATCTTCGACTAAACGACTTGGATTTCAGCCATCTCCCGCTAGATGTAAGAACGTTGAAATCGATATCAACATCCACACAATAGTCTATTTCTGTTTTAGATATTTATTCAAGCATTAGGCGCGCTATTTATAATCATGTACGGGGTGCTGAACATAACTGGAGACTTCAAAGAAATCAAAGCTTCGGCGGAATTAGAAAATAAGTCGTGGGAAACGTTTCGAAATATCCCATCGTTTTACGTGTTCAATCACCGAGGTGGTAAATCACCGGCAGTCACCAAAACCAGTTTAGAGGAAATCGAGTAGTATACATATGCTTAGTATTAAATCGTTTTTTATACTACATTTAATGGAATTAAAATGTAAAAAGAAACCCAAATGTAACGCAATTTCGTAAATATTTATTGTTCTAACATTGGTGTGCACATTTAGGAAAAAACAGTGCAATAATTTCATTAACATTAACACAGATAAAAGTGCGCAAATAATAAGTTTTCAATAGAGATTCTTCAATTGTTCGTAGGTTAAGAAAAATATAATATTCCAAGGACCCATTCGAAATAAAGTTGGAACGAATCCTTTATAGAACGCCCAAAATCCTTCGTTTCTGTAAGTTTGTAAGAAACAATCGGCAGTTCCGTGATAAATGTGACTGGGCAATGGACCCCCAGATTTTTTCAACTTTCTTTGGTTCATAAGACGTGTCTGAAAAAACAAACATTTAGCAAATTACAGAGAATTTATACGAGGTACTTACTCGAACCACATCAATGGGCGTTGAACCGATCGCGCTTCCTATGCTAGCAATAAGACTAGAACTGTAAATAAAAGTGGAAAAATTAATTTGATAAATTATTTATGGATGATACACACTTACATAAAATGATTTACAGCTTTATCACCGAGAAGATCCAGTAAGTGACTCTTACAAAAGTCATACACAGGCAATTCGATTGCTGCTATGACTGCTGCTCTTTGAGCAGTCGGGTTTACTCCCTGGAACAAAATGAAAAGTGTTATATAATTATACAACCTTTTTTGCTCTTTAAGTATGTTTCCTATTTTTCTAGCGCATTATAGTTGATAAAAAAGTACTTTACGTACATTTTATTTTAACGTCAATACCGAATAAAATTTAAAGAATGATCGTATAAGTGCACGTAAAATCATAAAATTAGTCACACATTTTTCTAATGCTCGAAACTTCGAATATTTCAAAAATGAACAATGCACATAACAAGTAATTCTGATTAAATTAGTAATCGTAAAAAATGACTTACTCTCCACAAACCCGACAATCCTTCATGAGTGTAAACATCTCTGAAACAATTGATAAGTCCGATATTTGCGTGGCCATTACTTCCAGCCACTTGCATGCGAACCTTCAGAACATCAGTGGGATTAGCGATAGCGCTAGAAACGGCCCCTGCTACAATACCACAGCCAACATTTAAAGCTATGCTTTCTTTGCCGTTGTTATAAGTAACGAGCATTCGCTTCAGTGTGTAATAAGTACCGAATTTGATGGTGCCATAGGTGGCTTGCCTTAATACTGCTGGCCAAATGCTGCAATAAAAATCACATTATTTTAATTCGATGTTTCTGATATTTGGCACAATAGGGGATATAAAATTTGTTATTTTTTGGGTAAAAATTGATATAAAGATAATCAAATGCGATCCAACTTGAATTTCTAAAATAGCGCAGTTTTTTGGCATTGGTAATTATTTTTCAAGATAGTAAATGAACCGGTAAAATAATGAGGACACTTTTAATAACCACAACTGTTTTGTCGTATCTATTTTTAAAGTACATATTAAAAGAATACTCTACAGTTTCTAAGCTTTTCACAGTTTATTGACTGTGAACTTTTATATTTATTTTTTACATCAAATATTAATCTTGCAATTTCTTGAATATTTTTTAGTTATGATGCAAGTTTATCAAAAAAAATACATAATCCAACTAACGTAAATCGATAATATTGTCGAAAACAATTAAAATTCAATTTGTTTGTCAAGAAATTAATAACATGTAAAATTTATTTTCCACTGATAACGCAACTACAATAACTGTATTTATTTTCGAAACTAAAAAATCACGGGTGTTGATTATTGATTCGTAAAACTACTCTAAACATACCCAGAATACAAAGCCCCAAATCCTTCTTGCTTAGCTATTTTAAGGAAACAATCTACCATTCCTCTGTACTTGAGAATAGCATGGTTTTTATCAAGCTTCTGCCCTTGAATTTGTAGTCTCGTTTTAGTCGTATCAATAGGAAACGTTCCTGAAATTAATTTTAGCTTAATAACAGCAGTTTCGATGCATAAAATATCATAAAAACTGTTTAATACGTATCATTACATAATTTTGAGGATTTGACACCATCACATGTCTTATCTGGTAATATTTAGAAGAAAAATACCAAATATGTCGTTAATTTGTAATAATAGTTAGGTACAATCTGTAAGTATTTATATTGAAATGTTTCTCACCGAATTCAGCAACACAAGATGCTACTCCTCCATAAATAAAAGGCCTCCAATCTCTTTCTCCCATTCCACTTTTTTTTAAATTGATATATTAGTAACAACCCTTATATTTCTGCGGTAATTTAAGTTTGGTCAATGGCATCAAACGTTGTAGAACAAAGTAGTATCATGAGCGATTTGATGTGAACGTGGTTACTTATTTTAAAAGGCTGAAATAGTGAAATCTTACTTATGCGAATCAACGCAAAAACACCGTTAAATTATCGTATTTTACGGAAGCCCTTCCAAATCGGCATTATTATTATCTAACCAAGAAATATCGGTGGCACCTCCACTACCGTGCACAGCACACTAACGTCAAATTATGAATTTAAATACGCAGAGCAGCACGAGCACGAGCACGAGCACGGAGCACTGCAGTACCACGCACTTCACTTCCTCTATTTTTTCTTCGGGGAATTCGCAATTCGAATCGAATTAGCGAAATCCAATATAACCTCAAGGTCACCCGGGTAATGTAAAAAATTATTAGCGCATTATGAACTCGGAACTAGGAAATCTCGGATCTCGCCTATAACCTAACATTTGGAAAAATTCAAAATCAATTTTGACAATTCAGGTCACCGAATAAATAATCAGTAAGAGACAATTTTTCGAAAAGTAGAATGACCAACGAACTTTCTAGTAAAAGGCGTAGATCTTTGACAATTAAATGACAGCAAATGTCAAATTTGAAAAGTATGGGTTTTATTTTTTGTCTGAATGATTTTAATTTTAAAACAAATCTATTATTGCTTTTGCAGAAGGAATAGGAAGATTTTTACACGTTTGAAAGTCATGGGAAAGTAGGTATCCTTTTTAAAAAATATAACGAACACGCTATATAATTCTGTGGTAGGTATGATACAACTGCAAAAAATCCGATATTTTTAATATTTGTTCATCCCATTGCACTACTGTGGTCGTGTTTTTGAATAATTATTGTAAATTAATTTTACAGTGGTTAATTATGAAATATTTTTCACCAATAAATAAAATAGGTATTTTTTGTGGTTATGTTTTCTTAATTTTATCTATAGACATTCAGAATGGAGAAAATTAGCAAAGAAATTACGACGAAAACGACTGAGACAACAAAAAGCTCGATTACGAGATGAGAAAGAAGCTGAAGGTACAAATACACAACAATTTATTACTTCCCTTGTTACAATTTGTAAATTTTAGAATTCAAACGATTACAAAACTCTCCCTCCTACCAGGCGCTTTTGGAAGAAAAATTGAATAGAGATAGACAAAAAGCATTAGAAGATGAAAAAATACACGAAGAAAGAGAAAGGGAATGGTTACGAGCCGAAGAAGAAGCACAGAAAGAATTCGTAGAGTTACAAAAGAAACTAGCACTTGCCAAAGAGGAAAGGGCCAGACAGAACGAAAAAATTCGATTAGAATGGGAAGAAGAGCAGAAACGCCGAGAAGAAATAAGACAACAGAAAGAGAACGAATTACAAGAAAAACTACAGCAGCAAGAACTGCTGAATACGAAAGTAGAAGATTTCATAGAGTATGGTGGAGGAACCCCCGAACATTTAAAAACCACTTTAGAAACCAATCCGAACAAACCGCTGTGTCCGTTCTTCAGCAAAACAGCCACCTGTCGCTTCTTCGACGTTTGTTCGAGGAACCACATCCGTCCTGGTATCAGCAAAATACTCCTAATCCCCAATTTTTTCTCGCACTACAGCCTAGAGAAAACCGAAAGCGACCGATTCGCCGACTCCGCTTTGGAATTCGAAAAGCACGAAATCAAAAGCTGCTACAACGAGTTCTTCTACGACGTAGTTCCCGAACTGGAGACATTCGGAAAGCTCAGCCTGTTCGTAACCTGCTGCAATAAAGAATCCCATCTGCGAGGGAATGTATTTATCGAGTTCTACTCGACTCAAGCTGCTCTGAAATGCTACAGAGGGTTAAATGGTAGATGGTACGCAGGAAGACAGATCAGCGTACAATTTGTGACTATACCCAGTTGGAATTCGGCTATTTGTGGTATGCTATTACAGTAAAATTAACGTAAATGTTTGTTAATGTGAAATTTTAGGCGTGCATTTTTCCAACCGTTGTCCTAAAGGGAGCAGCTGTAATTTCTTACACACGTTTAGGAATCCAGGAAATTCACTTAGTGTTTATAATAAAATGAAGAAAGATACCGAACATAGGCAAAGGTAATTACAATGTACAAAGCTCATACAGGGTGTTTATTCATTGAGTGCCGATACTTAAGGATGTGAATCCTTGGGTACTCAATTAATAGTATAATGAGTTAAAATAACTTTAAAATCTAATGTGTTTGTAGGAATCATTCGGAGCCGAGAAATTGGAGATGGTCTGAATCCCCGGAAGGATCGCCTAAAGAAGACGAATGGGAAGTAGATGAGCCGAGAAGCAGTCGCTCACGTGTGAAGAATGGAAGTAGAAGAAAACGAAGATCACATTCCAGGGAAAGCGAGCGAAGATTTCGATCGAGCAGGCACAAAAAAGACGAGCGAAGGAAGAGGAAAAGACGAGATACGTAAATTGGGGTATAGGAAATTGATAGTGGGTTTGTTCGATCTCATTATGTTTAGTAATAAAAGAATATTTTGTATTTTTGTGAGTATTATTTTTATCCCATGTCCCTCAGCTAGAAATTATCGTTAGTGACAACGGTGTTAATTGAAATAAATTCAGTTTATTAATCCTGCGAGGCGTAACACCTTCAAATATTAAATGTGGAGAGTAGAAGAGGCACGAAAGCGAAATATGTAGTGCTCGAGTAGAAATTTTGCGTGATGAAATTTGACGACAATTTCTTATGCAACACGGTTGGGCACGAGACAGATTAAATAATTCAATAAATCATTAAAAACTTCAAATTAACAAGCATCACGAACGCTATACTTTCAAAACTTTTTATTAAGCGATTACTAGGATAATTACATATTTGTTTTGGTATATTTTCCTAGCTGGTTTCATATACACGATTTTTTTAATAATTAATGTTTAAACATCATTAAAATCAATACAAAAAATATATAGATACAATCTTTCGAAATGTCATCAAAAAGGTACAAATATAATTTTAAAACCTACAAAAAAATCATCTGTAATGCATAAAAATTTCTCTTTCTATACACTCGAAAATATTCCAGATTGCTAATTTCCTATAAACAAAGCAACCATTATCAAACCGCGCCATTTCGTAAATTAATAAAACATATCTACATACTCTACTTCAAGTATCTACTAAAATAACATGTGTTTGTTCCATTTTTGTAAACACTCGATTCCCATTTCGCTGCCAAGCAAATAATCTTCAAATCGTCACCCACGTATCAAAAATACCTACTGCTATTCGAGCAGTTTGTACACAAATTACCTTACAATTTGAACGCAATACCGATTAGTACACCATTAAGTAACGCAAGCTATTTTCGCTATTCAATCGGAATATCAATTTTTGGACATTATCCAGGTCATTAACTTTTCGTACAAGTTTGGTTTCTATTATACCCAAAGCGAGCAGTTCGCTAACTGTGATCCCAAACGAAGATTATATGCAGATGCAGTAAATTGCCCCGATAGGTTTAACTTGATAGTAGTAAATTAGTAGTTCATTAGCAAGAGAATTTTCTTCCGGGTGAAGAACAAAAAGGTTCAATTCCTTCAAGGAGAAATAAATACTTTTCCAAAAATGAGATTCTATATATAAAATTTGCAGTACAATTTATTCTATTAAGTACTCCCTTCTTATTGCTGTAGGAAATAATAGAAAAATATATTTAATAAAATTCCGGGGTCGTTCGGTTTGCTCATGTTTAAAAGCATGGTCGAGGCATTGCGAATTGTTGGCAAAAAAGCGAATTGTCCCCCTAATAAGCCTAGTTTATAAAGTGAGCTACTTCACCTGAAGAATTCGAAGTCGCACTCTCACTCTTCGTGAACGTATGAACAGTTTCAGTAGTGCCTTCTCTCAAAGGACGACGCGTTCACCGCATAGGTACAATAATATTCGAGAAATAGACAATATTTTTTAACCGGTTGTTGCGAATCAGGAATTTAACAATGCGGCTGTTCATTGCAGTAAGTAATTTTTATCATTATTTAAAATTTACGCAATTTGGAAATTTCTTAAAATTTTTAATCCTGCTATATTTTTTGTGTTATAATTTATTTGTCAATTATCTACTAATTTACGAGACTCTTAAGATAAATTAAATCATAATAAATGGGCAATTAAATTGGGAAATAAAAAATAAAACCTCAATTATTTTTATAGAGACGTAAATTTAGTCACTAATTATCTCTGCTAGCAAATTTTATTTACATAAACAATTTCTTGCAACAATTTTTGTGCATAAAATTTCTAATTTATTGACTCATCTGAATCAACGGAATAAACTATTGATTCAACTGACTCAATTATTGACTCAACCGGATCATTTTCACAAAAAAAAACATAAAAAATACGCCAACGAAACTGTCCAAGGACTGCCTTTCTATCGACATTTATTGATGGCTTCAAGATTCACAGCAGGATAGCCGTTCTGCGGCAATTTCAAACCGAGCACACAAACTTAAGTCTGTAGCTAAAAACGAAACTTGTTAATTAATGTTTGAGTTGAGTAATATTTATTTATTAAACGCTGAAAGTATCTTAATTGTGATTAATCTAGCTCGAATTTACTTTCTTTCGGAATTCTGTTCCTAACTAGATTTGTAACGATGCTAAATATAGAGCTGTTACGATGCAATTAATTCTAAACAAACTGCTAATTTTCAAAGAATACGGATTAATTATTATCTCTAATAATAAAGTAGTTAAATATGGTCATAAGAAAATATTGCCTATTGTCTGTTTTCACTATTCCACCATTTTGCTACAATTTTCCTATTGTAACATTAATTATAATAATGCATAATTCGGTGAAATCCGCGGCTTTGCCAGCTGTTATCATATTTTAATTCGTATAGTTTTCACCTTGCTTTACTTTTTTGCGAGAACAATTAAAAATATTATAATATTCAATCGAATAATTAGACATAATAATGATTTCACTGGGCATCGAAAGTCTCGTAGAAACGCGCGTTGTTCGCCGGACATTATTATAAAATATTTTAATTTCACTTTTCCAAGGAATCACACGCCACTGATTACGCTGGAATTCTTCGATCTATATCCGGCAGATGAAAAATAAAAGCTAACAGTTGCGAATTTAAATACTAATCATTTCTGTTTTGTTCGATAAGTACTGGTTGGTAAAGACCATGAGGAATAATCATCCACAGGTCGGCCTTGTAATTGTGCACTTAACAAATAGAAATAAATAATATGCATCTTTGAGTTTATATAAAATTGTAATATATTTATCTAAATAATTGAATAAGTACCGTGGAGAATATTGAATATCTGCAAAATATGCACAATAATAACGATTATTATTATGTATACGTTTTCTTGCACTTTTTATCTGTACTTATTTATTTATTCACGAGTAATCCGCGATAAAAATTCGCGTATTTTGAAAGAGGTTGCGCCATTTTCAATAACAATGAGTCTAAATGCAAAATTGAAGTTAATTCCTTCGGCGCATATAATTGGAGTTGCAGTACTTGATCGTGGGTTCAATTTTAATTTCATTGCAACACAAAAGTGCACATTGTTTTGTAACGGTGCCCAATATGTTAACGAATCCGATGGAAAGGACTCGAAACGCTCTTTTAGATGTCTCCGTGCGATAAAATACCCATTAAAATTCAATCGATTCGAAAATTAGGTACTTATACATTATCGAAATGGCGATTAAAACACTGAGATCAAAGGAGGTTTTTGTTGATAATTTTGTAAATAATCAATCCGCTTGTTACATTCACCGAGTATTGGGAATTTAGATCATTTGAATATTTTTGTGTAACAAATTATGCAATAATATGTCTAATGGTATGTAAACTATGTCGTGACTACATATTTTATAAGATGTAAACACATTTCTAATTAAAGTCGACTCCCGTATGGATTCCTTCGAAATAATCTAATGATGTCTTAAATAACAAAATATAAGTACGCAGTGGGTAATATAGAAATATTTAATAACCTCGAGTTACAAGCAGATAATTTAATTTTAAGCGCTGCAATAAGATGCACAATTTATTCTTGTAATTTTGTAGATTTTGTCGCAAATTTATTAGTTTTGTAGAGACCACTCGCTAAAATATTATAGCGCTTTTTAAGTTAATTATAATTAATAATATGGACAAAAAATATATAGTATATTTAACTTGTCATTTCGTTTTTTAACATCAATTAAAAAAACCGTGTGACATAACGATTAATTTACACTCGTTATAATTAACATCGGGAAATAGTGACACCTATTCGTATTAGAAATTTAATTAGAAATTTTTATTTAATTACAGGTTAGTTCCTGTTGTGGATTTTTTCAAATATACATGCATGAAAATTTATAAACATACATCAAAGCATCCAGCTATTTATGATGCTCTGTACCTAATCTTTAATAGCTCTTTAAACTGTATTTTCTAATTATATTCTTGAATTATTCCTTCAGGGATACTTATATTCAAGTATTGTATTAAACTGAAGATGCCAATAATAATAATGTGTAACTAACAAATCAAATTGCTATACCTAAGGTTAAACGATTTTATAACCAACCATTATTTTCGATAAAAATGAAAATTCATTAATATCTGTTTCTTGTGAGAGCAAATAATGTCTTGTTTATCGCGGTACTTACCTACACTTTATTAATCAGAGCTTCAGACATGTTGATGATTTTTCTTGGAATGGAATCGTGCCTTATGGATCGAGCAGGCTAGCATTAAAACAACAATAATCTAACTAAAATTAAAATTCCTCACGTTTTATTGTTTTCAATCCGGCCAAATAAAACCCACAAGCGAAGTACGTGTTACATAAAGTCCTCGAACGCAGACATTTTCTTTTACACGGCTTATTATTATCGCTTATATTATAATGCAAGTCTATTCGGACCGCTTTCTAGAGCACATACATACAAAATAAATAATTTATGAAACTCAAGTATTCACTTTTTCTTTCGTTCTTACGCTACTCTGATTTCTCTGATCAATTTCAACATTGGCTGCATCATCGTTTGTCATTTTTACTGCGACCACACCTGCGTTAGATATAAATTTACGATTACGCCGGCAGTTTTGCATACCAGTCTCCGATCTTTTGCATAAAACGAATACTATGGACATCTGACCAGCACCTCCATAGCTCGCTTAATTGTCTTAGTACAATCTTCTTAAGTCCCTACCTTCGTTATTTTAAAAAGAAAATTCTAATGACTACCTACTAACCGTACGACAATCGCCCGTTCATAAATTAAATATTAATCTCGAACATAAATCTATCCAGCTAATGAGGACGATTCCTACGACCTTCCTTCACATGAAACAACCCGATGCCCGGTTGGCAATTAACGCGTAATATACACAACAATGGCGGTGTGGAAACGCTTCCCATCGCGCGAATTTCGACTTTTCGATACCTACACCATTTAACCGGGGCCGGTCGCTTGTCAAAATGTTTGATTAACGTTTACGTTCGATGCATTTCGTTACGGTTGTTGCCCATTTCGTAACGTACGTTGGACTATAGCCTTTTAACGATGGTATTAAAGTTTAACAAGTAGTACTTTTTGAATAAAAATCTGTTAAGAAAGTTGATAATGCAATGAATTTTTTTAATTAAGGTTGTAAAAGCGCGCTAAAAGTCATAGAAATATAGTACATTTTTTCGCTTTCTACTATAAAAACAAATGATATTGATCGCCCGTACGTAACATTAGTTATTGTGCAAGATTTATGCTTGATTTTTTATTAAGGAAGATGAAATTCGACGGCTTTTCCAAGCGCAACCGTATAGGGCACACGTTATTTCTTCATGCACATGTCACACGAGCAGATTTCAATCTTCTATAATTAAATAAAAAATGTTAATTTCAGCGTAGACGTATAAATATCGCGCGTCTAACATAACAATCGTTATCACGTATGCGACGGTCTGTTATTCCAGTTTTGCTACTTTCGTTTTCGTACCAACAACTGAGCCAACCAACAGGAACTAATTAAGGAAGGAAAGCGGTAGTTTCCAATCGGCAGTTCCTGCTTGGTCTTCTCCTAGAAGGAAGCGAGAGAAATTGGTTTATTTTTATTCCAATGCAGATGTCAAGGTGATATTGTAGACGTTCAAGTTTGCATATTAAACCATGCGAGCACGATTGAATAAATTAATAGATGCAAAAATTATTATCCGTATCATTCTTATAACAAGAGTTATAGTAGAGGTTAAACAGGTATTAATCTTGGTAACTAATCTAAGGCAAATTAATGCACCTATCTAGACTCAAGAGTTTTTAGAATTGAATCATTATTTTGTAGAAAGCTCTAACAAAAAAGCGCCAGCATTTCCTGGTTATGTTTTCCGGGTAAAATTAATTAAGTATGAACTTTTAAGACTAAAAATGTGCAAATCATGCCAACAACTTGATGTAAGAGTAACCTAATTCCCATTTAAATTTGCTTTAATCGAATGAAACGGACTCTCAAACTTCAATTCAAGCATAGCAAAACTAATCAAGCTGTACAAACGCGAAACATCTGTTGCATGTGTTTACAGGCTCATCTGTTCGCAAATTGTAAATCACAAATTTCGCATTGTTTCCTTCAATTGCATCCAATTTGGTATGATTCTGTAACAGTCTCGCAAGCGCTCTATGTATTAGGAAAATCTGTCGGTTTCGAGCAGGAAAAAGAACGAGTTACCCGCGATAAATTCTTAGTCGTTACGTTGCGAATGCGGGCTGCTTTTGTAAAGAAGTCGTGCGTTCGCTGGCGGAATGAAAAAACCGATTTGAAATTAGTAACAATAACAAATTATAAATTGAATTATTATGAAGATCACGCGAGGCTGAAAGTAAAAGTCGATTCGAAATATGTTGATCACGCCCAACGTTATACACGGCGCACGGAGACTTTTGTACTTGTGCAGGGTTCAATTCGAAAGCGTTGCCAATGGATGAATAGCCGATATATTTGGTATATCTTGCTATTCTATATTTGGAAATAACAATTTCGAGCAATTGCATATTACCTACTTACAGGGATTCTTACTGTATACACCATAACAATCTGAAACGATCTCAAAATGTATGGGGATACATCTGAAGAAAGTTGCTAAAATTTATGGAAACAAAAATTTCGAATATGAATTAAAAAGTGAGTTTATTTTTGGTCAATCGAATTCAATAGAAAGTTATTTTTAATCGACGTCCATACATGCATAATAGATTTTTTAGCGGGCTTATCGACACGGACCTACTTCTACTAATGAGTCGCTTGCAGAAAAGTAGAAAATTACTTGACTGTAACGAAATTTTCGAGCCGAGTTTTCCGCAAACAAACGACGAAATTTTACGTAACGAATCATGCGGCTGGCGTAATTGATAGTTTATTTTATACTATACGTTTACCGTGCGTGTATTAAATGTCGATTACCAGAAATATGTGTATACGAAATATTCTATTAAGTATAGTCTTTTAAAAGTCAATTGAATGTAATATTATACTTGTTTTATAAGATTGCTTTCCTGGTGGTGAATATATTATTTCAATTATCAAAAAATAGGTATAAAACCCTTTAGTGTTGGTCTAGTAACTTTGCTATTTTCATTGTAAATATGCGCATAAAACATAGGAATGTAAATGGGCCGTTTTGATTTGAATTTCAACGATTCAAAAACTGCCAATAAACTAAGTATTATCGTAAAATTTAAGCGTGGACAATACAAAGAGCATTTCTTAATATCGTATAAATCTATGGATAGTTGTTTAGAGAATGTTGAACGTTCATTCAATCGTATCACCACCCACGTTAGTTTCTGTCAGGATTTCTTTCGCCCACCCTGCTATATTGGAATTAATTATTATCTATTATTTAACATCATGAAACTTTGTATATAGTTCTACTTTTTATTTTTAATGCAACTTCCTTGGTAAAAGTAGACAATTCGAAGAAATATTTAAATACAATGCTATTCATATAGTATAGAGTACCAAGGAATTGGCTATGACTTTTCATAAAAGCTCTAAGAAGCTTTAAAAAAAGCTTTCAACAAGCTTTGAAAATTTAAAATTATCTATTGGCTGTTATCACTATTGAAATTTCACTAGATCTGACAACTCTGCATTCACCATAAGCAATTACATTTCCACAAAAGTCCTCTTCTCCATATGTATTAACATCCATCTACCTGCATCTCGGTATTTTTTCATTTCGAATGCGCCGCATTTTTTTGTGCAAAAACTTGAACTTACACCAGCGTCACTTTAATTACGTGACTCGTCGAACTGAATATTGCAATGGAGAACGGGCGGTGCATTCACTGCGTTCGTGGTGAATGAAATTTCTTTGTCATCATTACGGCCATTAAAGTAATTATTTAATGCATTGGATTTTAACAATGACTTGCAGTATTTTCGCTTTCTATTCAGTGTTTTTTTTACGAGATGAGCGGATAAACTCCGAGCAAATTTCGTTGAAAGAGACGTCCATTGTGCCGGCACGTATAGGTGTCATCGCTGGTTGAAAAGATGATGTAAATTAAATTCTAACATGGGAAACTGAACGCATTGAATTTAAAATCTCGTTCGGGAATAGATTCGCTTGGAATGAGTGTCCAGAAGTTTCGCACTGAAGCTGCATTTCTTCAAAATATAAACATGTGTAACATCGATAGCTAGTTTCGGTTACATAAAAATAGTTTAATGGATTGTCCTTGCTAAACTCGTTTCGTTTCACTTCCTAGAAACTCTTAAACAAGCCTTTTACAGTTCTTCTTCGCGTTGAAACGGCCTGAAACTTTGTTTTCCAAAGGACTTTTATGGACTTTTATAGACATTTTTCTGAACCACATACCATCTACAGCTCTGTTATCCTAGCGCAAAAAATTCGTCCTTTATTGAATAACGGATTCGTTAGGGGATTATATTGTAAATAATACAATGCAACGCAGTGAGGCGTATGCGAATGTTTGTATAAATATTAACACGTTATCGAATAAATTGGGAGATTATCCCGTTGCGTAGTAAAACATGCTTATATGTAAATTTTAATCGAAAATAAATCGGGAACAAACAATAATTTTAATTACTGCAAATTCCGCGAAGCGATTGAATTGATTGAATAATTGGATTCAACTTTTTCATTTTTAGTTATCTGGATTTTAATCAAAAATTCAAATATTTGCGTTTCATTGATGCGGGAAATAAAGTAAATAATATTCTATTTGTGAGCTGAGGAAAAGAAATTTTTTCCACTGATGAAAGTACTAGCGATATCGGCCAATTACACACATACCTACCCGCAAGAAATGATTTATTAAACAAAAAGCCGTTAAGTCGAATTAAATAATTAACCATCAAGCTTTCTTGCACACCATAAAATTAATTTCATTTTTAGCCGACCGATTAATGTACGATTTTATCTTCAATAAAGATTATAATGGGTGATAACTCATCCGACAGACGGATAATCGGCTGGTTCATTAGGCACTCGCCTAGCTTCAAACTCACTTAACACAGTTAATAAAAATCTCGTTAAATCATTCCTTTTGTTTCGCATTATTTAGCCAATGTTGTTAAACAAACGCCGAATTTAACGAATATTTTGTAACAACATATAATAGTAATTATGACAGCGAGCAAAGACACTAATACGCCGAAGGCTCGTGAGAACATATGCTTCATTGTTAAACTTTAAATTGAACTACTGACCTTTGCTGTTGCAACCTACATTACGCAAGGCGAACTTAAACGTACCTGTGCATACGGGAGATGCACATAAACGTTAACTGCATATGAACATTTCTCGATTCGAAGGTAAAGAAAACGACATTGCATATCTAAATACCTCAGGATTATGTTTATGCATTTGTTCCGTGAATAATATATAGAGTGATTAAGTCGAAATTTCTTTGCTAAAGCTCCTTGAAATTTAATAGGCTATGTAATTGGGAAAACAAATATTGAACGTGTGTTTTACTAACCTTATCATAATCGAGACCAGCGCCTACAATGATTAGGTATAGGCAGAGCTGTGTTCCCATTAGAGCGTTATTGTTAGAGGTTAGATGATTGAGTTGAGTAATAAAACATATCTGCACTAAGCCAGACGTCGTCAAAATTAATATCGTTGGAACAAGTACGTTTACATTGCTATCTCTCCCTGCAACTGAATAGATCTTCCACATAGCTGAAGTGTCACAGCGCTATGATCGTTTAATTAACTTTGCTCTGGTCGATATTGTAAGTATTTAAATGCGTATTCGTGTCAATTCGGCGAGTTTTTAATTGATTGATTCAGGTATATATGGAATATATTAAATGGGAATATGCGAGTTACATCCATTGATTAATATGTGGAATTTGAATGGGATGGAACGGAAGGAAAATTGATTTTCCCAATTACAAACGTCACTGCAATGCCACTAAAATGCGATATCGATCAAAATCGGGAACGGGAAACGCTTTTGAGACTTATATTTATCCGAATGGTAGGAATAAACTTTCACAAATAATTACGGCTGAATTTACAATTCCCAATTGTTCGGTGGGACTTACATAAATATGCAATGTCAGCTATCGATAAAAGCCCAACTATCGATCGAACCAGTTTTAATTAAATGCAAATTGCCTGGTTGCGAAAGGCTCCTTTAATATGTTTCTGTCTTTCATTGACTGATGTAACGCCGAAGATGAAACTTTCCACAAAAAAAATATTTTTTATCCAACAATCGCAACTCAAAGCGGAAGATTAAACTGAAGTAAGGCTATTTTTGGACATAAATCAATCATTTAAAACAACGCTTTCTTCGAACTAATAACTAACTTTTACAAACAACTCTGTATAAAGTTATTCCGTACTAATTCGGGCACTTTTTTTGGCTTGTTGCGCAACGATTTTAAAACCATTACAAAGCGAATTAAAATTAATCGTTTCAAGCTCGCTTCGGGTAGGCCGGCACCTGCTTTATTTGAGTGGCTTTAGGCCAAAAATGCTAATGCTGTTTCGAGTGATCGCCGCCTTTAATAGCTCGGTCTATAACACCTATCTAGAAAATAAAGGGAAAGTAAGTACTGCTTCACACTATCGCAGTCCTTCGAACGAAAATTTGTTTCGTAATAATTTTCTCCGAGCTGTTACAGTTTTTATAAAGCACACAGAATAGATTACCAGCATTATCCAATCTCCTCTTCAGACTTAGTTGCATACAATATCTATAGAGTGCATTCAGGATAATCTGGTGATGGCATCATGAAATATTGCGCTGTTGCCACATTGCAACTTTTATCTAATTTTTCGATCCACCCAGCTAATCGCATTTGCCAAGACTGCGTCTAGAAGTTGGCCAATTCGAATACCGAGAAAACTGATCATTGATCTGAGATAATAACAATAAAGCAAAACATTTATTCGCTAAGGATCAAGGAGCTTGCGCCATCGGTAAATTTCTTAATTTTCGCAACGGCGCAAGGTCAATTACGAATGTAACAAGTCCGGTATCCTGCTGACTGATGACCGGTCGGCAATAAAAATAATAGGGGACTCGCAGTCGTGATTTTAAAACACCGAATTCGGTATTATTGGTTTCGATGACCGTGAGTCTCATAGGATGTGCCGCTCCCCAATTCGCTGCAATTATTAATTGTTTAATATACGCTATCTATAGCAACTCGTTGTAAATACGCCGGTAGATATATCTAAAAACAATTAAAAACACATTTAGAAATTACTATCCATAATTGCCCAATTCCACAATGTGTGTGGCCTAAATTGGGCAAGAAACAAGAGCAAATACCGGGCGACTTTAAATGATTGTAACCACTCATAGTACTCCCACGTATTTATAGCACAGAACAAGTACTTATCTACTAATGAAACCGAAGATAGTACACAACAAACGATGGTAAAAGCATTGTAGAACGCCCAAATGAGTAGCATGAACGGCTCTTTGTATAGCTAATATCTCCATAGTCATGGTGAGTTTGTCTCGGTGAACCAGTTTAAGCGGTACCCAACGGTACCGCCGCGTAGGTATTATGTTATAACTGAATCATCAGGTGAAGGTCGGCGAATGAAAGGCGTGGACATAACGTAATTATAATTATTATTGTTATTCACAAGTCGAAATGGACTATTCGAGAGCTCAAGGTAGCAAGGCCGCGAACGTTATCAATTATTTATAAGAAAGTGAAAATTCGCTTAACAAGGCGAATTGGTCGGGGAATTTTTTTAGACGCTTTGTAATAATAATATTTTCTTGGAACAATATCCGCTCTCAGCTGGGTATCTGCTTATTGATTTCTATGTTAAGAGCTAAATACATAATTAGATCGTTGTTTTAAAATTTCGAAACGTCGTCTTAAAGTCGTACAAATTGCTCAAAACGTAATTATCGTACTAACAGAGTAATGAGTGTTCACATATGCATAATTTGTCTGGTGTCTAAGCGTGCACTTCGAATGATCCATTGTCTAAATTGCATCGAAAGATGATTAATAAAAGCACTCGCTAATGCCTTGTGGAGCTAAATATTCATACCCAATAAATTTAAATGGCATAAATCAGCGAATAATTGCGGTCGACTATTTAAAGGTTATTGTTTGAAAATTAAGTTATTTCAACCTTTGCAATATGTAGACATGTGTGCATAACTTGTAGTCTACTTTTCTAATGATCCATTGTTGAAATTACGTCAATCAAAAGAACGTTAAGCAACATAATTGGAATTAGAAATAGAACAAATTTATAGATCACGGACGTCCAAATAACAAACGACTAATGGATAACATAACAGGATATTAAAAAAATAGAAAATAAAAATTTTTAAATTCGTTCGCCGCAACTCGGCTTAATATCAACGACAGCGACCTGGATATCGGAGATATTAATGCATAAAATTATTAGTTTTTCTATTCAATAAATTAACTTGTGAATAAATTATTTTTAATTAACCAGTTCATTAAAACATTCGCAAAGGAATTTAATATATATGGGTCGTTTAATTTGGAAATAGCTCGTAAACCGATCAAATAAACCGAGTCCTCAACAAGCCATCAAGTTTTATTATTTCTAGAAAAAATTGGTTTAAAAAATACGAAATAAAGAGTGGCTGTGAGAGCGATTATCGCGCAGACCTTTCACGATCGCAACTTTTGCGCCATTAAAATCCAAACAAACTTATAATTTTTCGAAATCAGTTTCCTCCATCTGACCGAAGTTGTTCCGATACTTCCGAACTCATAAATTCGTTAATAAATATTAAAGCAACGGCCGCGCTCCGGGTACCTCCTGATCCTCCCGTTTCGAACTTCACCGGGGGGTAGCCGATCAATTCGCAGCACTCGAAATTCGGTTTCCTAATTAAAGTAGCAACAAACGATCGGGTTAGTTGTGCGTGAAATGAGCACGTAAAAAAGCCCTTAAAATCCTTTTAAAATCGTAATTTACTGATGGGGAGCTTAAACTTATTTAAACTTCATAAATTTTAGGAATTGCATTATGCCTGTAAATTTTGTCGAATTCGCAATAATGAAAGCTCGATATGCTTTCTTATGGAATTGGATTAAAAATTTAAATAGTATTAGTGATAGAAATGGTGGTATTATTAATGAACAATAGACAGAAGTCACACTACAAGTAAATAATGTATCTACGCACTTTTATAAGATATGCATATTTGAAATAAAAGAAAAAATATTCACACAACTCCAAGAAAATCGCATTATTCAAGACTTAACGATCGGCTTAACGAGGAATGTTAATTAAATAAATAAAACCCGTTAATTATCGTGATTATTTTTTATCGCAACTGGTGTTATGTTACGGCGAGAAATCGGAAAATATAACGAAAGAACTGCAGATGATTCCCGCTCTCACACTCTCACACTTTTCCTTTCGTCCGCGACCACGTTTCGGCTTAGCCGGCGATACATCGCAGCAAAAATGAATGGGTATTACCTGTCGATGCTGAAACAGAAAGAGAAAGGAGCGCTCATTGTTTTTCCGGCCGTATCGGCTCTATGTATCGCGTATCTCGTTCTCGTAACGCGGAGTTACGTTCTAAAGGACACGCCGAGATTGTGCTACAATAATTACGGATCCGCATAAAATAATGTGCGTCTGAAAGCGTATTATCTGGCCGAGCTTTATGCTCGTTTGCTCGAAAAAACAACCGGCACGAGCGGCCGATCGGATTGGAAAGACATCTCGCCCAATTTCATCATAAAAATCTAGAATTTGAGTACATACTAGGTAATTGTTATAATCATATATCAATCATTAATTAGAGTCTAATGAAGAATCTGGTATTAGAGTACCTACTTACAAAGTATTTATTGATAACACCAAAATATTTATAGAGATAAAATGGATCAAATAATTTCTCATTGCATTGATTAAAAATGATCAAATTATTGCAAGATATGATTGCTCATTAATTCAAAGTGCAAAAATTCAAGGGGTTGTTCCTTGGAGTATTCTAATAATATATTGTCCATTCTTCATTTTTTTTTGTTATTGTCTAAAATTTTGTTCGTCCTGTATCTTCGAAATGTTTCTTAAAATAGTCCAAGGAACAACCCCTTGATTTTTCGCCGCTAAACATCCCGTATAATGGCAACAAAACTCCAATTATCTACTAAAAATTGTCCAAAATACGCATTATCTCGGGGAACCACATAAATTAAAGCCTCATGAATAACAGCGATCATTAGCTATCGCTTTATTAGCAGTAAAAACTCGGCTTTTACATCGGGCGTTCGATGAAAATTAGCCGTTTTATGTCGATTAGTTTTTACTCTGAATTAATCCCGTAATTAATTAAACGCGTCAATGAGCCGCTATTAAAACGCAGTTTGCAGTTAAATAATCGACTCGGCGCAGACGAACATAAACGCACGAATGGTTATGTGTACTGAAGAAAGTTCGCGATTTTTGAAAGCTTTGGATAAAGAAAACTCCCGCTGGGAGAAACTAAGAAGACAAACAAAATCGTGGATTCTCCGGGAGACTAGTTCATGCATAAAACGTGGCGGTATACTCGCAGAAAATAAATATTAAATCCGCCCCGCGAAAGGATAATGACGGGCGTGGTGATTTCCTGATTCGATCGAATGCATCGATCTTTTATAGCCCACGGGTTTCGTTATGATTTCCCATGACATAACCCACATGTTGTCATTTAGAGTTAGGAAATAACTGTAGAAAGGTCTAACGGTTAAAATGTGGTTCAGTGTGAAAATATGGGCGGTTAATTGAGACATTGGCGTAGGTTTCAAATTGCATTTTAAAACAATAGCGCGATGTAAACGAAACTTTCGCGAAACAGATATTAATTAGTTACAAGAGTATTTAAAATCCTGTTTGTATTTTAATGGTGTTTTGTAATTTTTTACGCACTAATTAATGGTAATTATATGGGTAAGCGCGTCTATGATGTGTTATCTATAACCTGTAGGTTATTGAAAAAATAGATATCTAATAAATTTACTGTATAAAATGTAACAAATATTTTTTTCAAGTCAATTTCTTGTAGCCCAATTAAGATAGTCTTTAGCACACGATGTTTTCTAATAGGCGTACACACGTAGACAATTTTATTATTCTAAAATGTGGTACAAACCATTGTTTCCATATCTAAAACCGCCATTTCCAGATTAATCTGAGCGCTGGCAGTAAATTTAATTATGAATTCTCATGAAAATAATGGAACGAAAAATTTACTTTGACTGCACAATACATCATAAACAATTAACGATTGTGACACGAGTTCGTTGATATTATCGTATTTTTTCTACGTCAAGCGGATCTAATAGAGACTATTATGGACCATTGTGAATTGTAAAAAAATAGCGTGTAAATTGGATGGAATTTTCGTCCTTCGTTGACGAAATTTATGAGGATTTTTCTATTTTTTTTAAGGGAAAGTAGGTAATAATCAGCTCATCATTATCCACATACAGAGCGGCCAAATTAAATTATTTTATACTTTTCTGTTACAGTTAGTGCCACTCCTGATATGCGGAGACGTGCTGATCGGCCAAACTCACGCCAGGCGGGTGCGAGTGGAACGTCCCGAGGACGAGGAAGAGCAGGAAACCGTCAGCTACTACGCAGCAGAGCCGCAGGAAGACCGGGGACAAGTGGTACTCGTATCAGCAGCAGACAGGTACGCCACGGGATTGTTATTTCCTCGCCGAAAAAACCCCTTTTCAATCGATTTCGCGGTCGATTGATCGCCCCATTATCCGAAGCTCTAAACGAGCGAGTAATTAAATCGTTTTAGCGTTCGATCAAATTGGCAATTTCCTATCATTCAGCGAAGTCGATGGTAAATTGAGATATTAAATATGGTAATTATGACATGGAAAAGATCCAGTTTACGTAACGTCCGCCTTTTGTTTTTACCAAATCCTCTCATATGTAATGTTAACATATTCAATTAAGTGTGCACTGATATTTCTCTAGGTACTGTATACAGTATCCTTCCGGGTTGTTTCTTGTAGCATAATATCTGCCTGTTACGTCAGTTTCATGCGTATAACATGTGATTGTGTTCGCGGTAATTAAAATGCAAATTAATTGTGAATTGCAATTGCAGATATAACGGTTTGTACGGGCAGCCTGCGGCTTCCTCCAGAAGCATCGAGACCAACTACATACCCCGAGGGGCTCAAAGGGTGAGCGAAGGAAGAACTAAAGAAGTCAAATCTCCGCCGGTGCAAACCATCAGGAATTACAACAAAGTGAACGATGATGGTTCGTTCACGTTCGGCTACGAAGCTGCCGATGGCAGCTTTAAAGAGGAAACGAGAGGTGAATTTACGAGTTAATTGACAATAACTTTCGTCAATCTTGTTGCCGGCGAAGCGTTGTTTAGATTGCAAGATGTGGGTAAATGTAACGCAGCAGAGGAGATATGTAATTTTAAAGAGATTAAATCTTGCATTTTTTTGACGAGATGTGAATTAGATAATGCTTAAAGCGCGCCGATTTCCTCTTCGCTTTCTTTCTCGCTTGTAAAAATGTTTATTACCTCAATTTATTGCTACACATTAGCGGACCTACGAGTCGACGTTCGCCCTAGAAAATGCGCATGTCGTAATACGCGTACTTTATCTTTATTTATTACATTATTAGAGTTGCTCATGACATACATACTTTGCATTAAATTATTAGAAATCCTCCACGTCGATTTATTTAAAAGATATATACCGGCAAGTCGGGTTTATGCATGTATGCATGTAAACTATTTCGTTAGCTTACGAAAGCAATTTTTTTGACGGGTTAAATTCAATTTACATTTCGATATTATGACATATTAATCTAATGCCATAAAAACCGTCTTGTATTTTGCAACGCGCGATGGCTCAGATGGCTCTGCTCTTAATTAGAATCGAAAAGTTAAACACTGGCGAATTTTTAAAGCGAGTAATTGCTTCGACGTGAAATCATCGATGACTGGTATTTGGGATTGGTAGCGAATTCGATTTTCAATTTTATCACCACTCTATTAGATTTAAAGCGTGTGTAATTTTCATCGCTTTCGCCTTGCGCAACCGAGTCTTCCCGATAAATCAAGGGAATGACTTTTTTCTTCGAAAAATCCTACTAAAAGCATCCCTCTGAACCAGGCACCGACTGCGTGGTGAGAGGAAAATACGGCTACATCGACCCCGACGGCAACAAGCGGGAGTTCACCTACGTCTCGGGCAACCCGTGCGATCCCAACGCTCCCAAGGACCAGGAGGACGAATCCGACAACGAGACCGACAACGAAAACGTCCCGGCCAACTACCCCACGCGCCCCATCCAGCTCATCAGAAGGCCCGTGGCGGCCGCGCCCAAACCCGCCGTCACCCTCTTCCAGAACAACTACGCCCAGGAAGAGGAGGAACCGGAGCCAGAACAACTCCTCAGAGCCACTCCTCAAGTACGCCATAATACGTTTATTGTTGTTTTTATTCAGAATTTGTTCGTGTTTTGCAGCCGGTGCGTCGTCCAACGTACATATCCCGTCCGCAGCACATCCAGCACGCGGCTTCTACAGCTGATGTACGCCCTAGTTACAGGCAGCCCAGCGTGCCCAGCACTACCCCATCTTCGGTAATTTACAGGACTAGTTCACATCCGATTACCATCACGCCGAGGCCAGTAACGCAGGCAGTCACCCCCAGGCACCAGCTGCCAGCCACCACCTACAGACCCCAGCTGCTCCAGGTTACCGTAACTCCGAGGCCTAATTCTCTGCTGTACGCCAAACAGCTTCAAGTAAGTGTTTTAGTTGATTTTTGTTCATGGGAGATTAATTTGTGTGTTTTTATTCGAGTCCACGTTGCAACCGAATTCCGAAAAGCCCGACTTCGAGAGCGAGTTCCACAAGTTCCAGCAGGAGAACAACATCGTGTCGCCGACTCCTGCAGCTTTCACTGTGAAACCGACGACGCCTAAGCCGAAGGTGCACGCCAATCCGGGACAGATCTACTCCACTGCTCTGGTGTACGACCCGGCCACCGGGCAGTACAACAACCAGGTGTACCAGGCCCTGCCGCAGTCCGACGGGGACTTTTTGCTGAAGCAAAGAATACAACCGTACGTGCAGTCGCCGCGCCCGCAGGTGCTGAACATCCAGCAGCTGCAGCAGCAGAGCCCGCTCTATTCGCAGAACCTCCGGCCCCAGCCCAACGCACAGGTGAGAGAGAGTTTGAAACATTGCGCGACATTTATTAAGAAAATCAACCTTCTGGAGCTAACGACAAGAACGAATGAGGGTGAATTTTTAATCGAAATTAATAATAAAATAATTATTCCTCCGGAGGCGGTGGTAAAAGATATTAATAATAAATTCGGAACTTTACGCCCCAAATCGCTAATTTCGCCTCGTTAACTCCATTACGAAAACACTAAAAATTTTATCGCTTTTATTAGGCGGCGTACCAAGCCCAGCAATCCGAATTGCAGTTCCAGAATTCCGCCCAATTGTACGCCCAACAACAGCAGGCGAGAGCCCAGCAGAACGACCAGCGACTTCAGGCCAGACCGCAGCCTCAATCTCAGCAGCAGCAGCAGGTTTACTACCTCCAGCCCACGGTGGCCCAGCACCAGCAGGGAGCGTTAGGCCCCAGTCAGATCGAGGCCTTCCTCAGAGGGCACAACATACAATTTTAGAGGTCGCTGTGAGTAAATAGGTGAGGTTATGACACCAGTATTCAATGGCTCAAATTTACTAAAATTTTGTCTTTTTTTTAGAGCAGTGGATAATTTGGACAATAGTCTCAATGGAACAACGAAAAAAGAAACTGTAACTATAAAAGCGACATTATAATACATAATATAATACTTCGATTACTATAATTTAATTGGATTTTGCAATAAATTGTAAATACTAGTGACTTAAGATATGTTAGATATTCATCAATGTTTGCTAAGTGTGAATTAGCAAAGTTGAACAAATTAACAGATCTTTCTACAATGAGTTGTTTTAAAGATGTAATAGTATTGTAAAATTAGGCAATTAAATGTATTGCTCATTTTTAGACGACCCTTTGTATTTTTCTAAATAAATATTAAAAACAAAACGTACATAATTAGATATTTAAATTTAATAACGTATTTATTAGATACACTTGTAAGCGAAAATAAATTTAGGTTGTAGGTGTCATCTTCTCGCCTATTGTGCCTATGGAACTTGTTTCAACCAAAATGTTATATGTACATGTAGATAAATAATTAAGTTGTTAGGTACATTATTTTAAGGATTTTAGGCGTTTATGGTTTAAATTTGTCAGCTTTCGTGTTAATGTGTACAAGACCTTATGTGAAATTTCCGAGTTTTTGTTATAATAAAAGTATTTATGAAAGATAAAACGATTTTTACTGCTTACGAATAAATAGCATAACGGATTTTTTTGTGCTATTCCACTCAAACGGCACCAATTTAATAATTTAACTGCATTAAAAAGCTGGACGGGCAAGTCTACTTACCAAATCATTATCTAATTGAAACCGGGAACGTGGGCAACAAGGAGCATGCGATAATAGTTCACAATTCGTGAACGTCTTTAACGCTCTCCTTGTGTGCATTCTATAGAAGGGCATGACACTAAAGTAATCCCAGAAATGGCTCCCAGTTTGTCGACGTTTAAAAGAGGGAGCATCCAGCTGCAGAAAGCCGCAAAAGTTGTTAACGGTAAGTACCAGTCATTTAATTAGCGGCGATTGTGTTAACGACATATTATTCTAAAATCATATGTACTTATAGTACAGTAAACGTAGCAAATAAAGTGGTAATTCATATGCAAAACTTTCATACAGTCATCCAGTTTCATACACTAAATTCAAGATCAATGAAAACTATTGAAAGAAACTAAAAAATCGCTATGAAAAAATTATCTATATACATGTAATTAATGGGTCATTCCGATTTAAAGATCAAATAGGGAACAGGCAAGTGCTGGCCGTGTTCGTTATCACGGGTTTCGTGCTATGCGGGGTGGTCGAGCAAAGCGCCTCGGTGGCCCTTCGGGCCAACAGCACGTCCAGCTTCTCAGCTTCGGAATTCGCCGAGTACGTAGAAAACACCAGCTACATAACCAGCTACTGTCAACCGCCGTCCAGCGACGAGCACAGCAACAATGTGAGAGGAGTGCACGTGGTCAGGTCCATCCCCCACATAGAGGTAACCGCCGAATATTCTTTCTGTTTAGAGTGGTTTTAGCGTGGTGTTTACAGATACCTATGACACGTACTGATGAAACTGAAGCTGTGCTCAGGCAAGCCTTCATGTGGGGCACCTTGGTGTCGCCTATAGCGGCCAGTCGAATCGCAGCTAGGGTTGGTGCTGAGAGGTTGTTTGGTGTAGGAGTTTTAGGAGCTGGAGTACCCGCTATTATGGTACCTGCTTCTTGGTTGACTGCTTATCACGTGTTTATTAGATTTATCCAAGGAATTTTTATGGTAAATTGAGTTAAAACGTATCGTATAATGTTACTCTATTCATACAGATTTAGAGCATATTTCTGAACAATTTTAATTATCTAAATACGCGTATGCAATTCAATTAACATCATTACAGGGAGCTACGTGGCCAGCCGCACACGTGATAGCGGTCACATGGATTAAACCGAAGCACGTTAGTGGTTTCATTTCATTATATACAGGTGAGGTTTACAAAATTACAAATTCCAAAAAGACCCAGCAATATTCCTCTACCTACACAAGCAATTATATATCTCCCATTAATTTCCAGCTGTGAACTTGGGATACGCCGTGGTGGGCTTCCTGGGCAGCTTCCTGGTGAAAAAATTCGGACGGGATTGGCTGAGCTACGTGATCGCCGCCACGGCCTTCCTGTGGTATTTCCTCTGGTGGAGGTTCGTGGAGGAGTCTTTGAATCCGAACAGGCCGAAGCGGGACGTGAGTCGAGCCGCTCCAAGTGGGCTTTTGAATCGATTAAATGATTTCAGGAGCACCGTCATTTACCGTGGAGGAGACTCCTAACATCGAAGCCGGCTTGGGCTTGCGGTATCGCAGTCATCGGCAGCCAATGGGCTGATGCCACCCTTATGCTAGGGGTGACCAAGTATTTGAAGTTGGTGTATGGATTTTCCATTGAATATGTAAGATACACGCAGCTGAAAATGCTGAAAAAGAGGGTTTCAATTGAGATATTTATTAACATCTTTTGATTCTCCAATAACTGTATTTTCAATATTTTCATCGGTTTCATTATAGTTTCAGATCTATTAACACCTTTTTATGTACTTTCATAGTTTCTTCAGAATATTTAATACATATTTTAAGTGATTTGCAAGCTAATTTTAGTGTGCATTGCATTAAGTATGTGAATTTCGATTTTAAGGAAGACATTCTCCAGTCATTGCCACATATTGGTCACTTTTTTGCAGCGATTACTTTCGGTATAGTTGTGGATCACGTACGTGAGTCTGGTTTAGTATCCACTACCACATCAAGGAAATTTTTCGTTTACATATGTAAGTAAACATTATTGTTGTGTATTAAATAATAACTAAAAGCCTTAATACCTGCATTGATGAAGTAAATAAATATTTTATACGGATTAGCATTTAACAAAACGAATTAGCGCTTTCTATAGTGTGAAAATAGAAATTACTGCACTCTTCCTGTTTATTTTAGCAATTTCCAACAAAGTTGCAGTTGTTGTTTCCAAACTCAATTCAACCCAACTTTAAGCTTGTTTATATTTATCAACAGTTTGTTTATTTGCATTAATTGCATTAATTTCCAGCGCATTTTCCACCTGCCGCGCTAATGTTCGTGCTGGGCTACACGGGCTGCGATCCGGCGGCTCCTGCAGCTCTGTACACGGCCGCTTTGGCGATGACAGGAGCCACTCCTGCCGGTGCATTCGCCAGCGCCGCCGACATCGCTCCCAACTTCGCAGGTAAATTCACCGCGCGCCAGCGACGATTTTCGCTTCAATAATGATTGCAGGAACCGTTTTCGGTCTGTGCCAAACCGTGGGCGCCGCAGGATTGCTAGCAGCGAATTACGTCGTGTCTGAAGGATTGCACGGCTCGGTGAGCGGCTTGTTTGGGTAACGTGCGCTCGTTGTTAAAGCGTTTAATGCCAGTTTGCAGGATGGTGGCGGTTGGTGTTCGGCGTCTCGTCGGCGGTGCTGCTGGTGACGGCGACTTTTTTCATGGCGATGGGCAGCGGGTCCGTGCAGGATTGGAACGCTCCGATGCCCGAGCCCGATCCGGAGATCGTGGAGGAACCGTCCCGGCTCGAATCGGTGCTTGAATAAAACGTTTTTTTACTGCTTTAAGGTGCTTCTTTGGAGTGAATCCTTTCCCGTGTATTATGCAGCATACGTTGCTCGAATTCCTCGTTTAGGAATACGTCGGCGCTATCCCAGGAATGCCTGGGAATTTCGGCGCTCTAATTATACGGAGCATGGAATTAAATTCGCTGGATTTTATTTAGCAAAAATGAATATTAAACCTCCCTTTGTTGCGACCCTAAAATACAAAAATCGCTACCATGCATAAACATCAATTTTTACATAAACAAAATTAACAATTCGAAAGGAATTTCTGGCATGCCGCAGATACCCAAACAGGCTTGTAATATTCCAAACAATTTGTGAGCTACAATCAACTCGTTGACCATCCCGTATAGTAGTGTTGTCAACGCACGAATTTAATTAGTCGCCTAGTAAATTAATCGATTGCATTAATTAATTACCGAATAAGACCTGTCGACGTAATAATCTTAAATTCCTCGAGCGGTGGGATGGCGTGCAGTCTATCTGCTAAGGCTTCGTAAAGAGATTAGGGAACGTATTAAAATACCTAATAGGATTATAATTATGGCTGTACAAGCTAGACTGTGCGCTTTGCAGGCGTCTTCAGCAGTGCTCCATTAGACGCGTCACAAACACTAGTTCGGAATCTTATTTCATAAGCAAGTTCACTAGGGCCGTTTTCGAACAAAAACCCTCGCCGATTTGCATTCCGAACGACGAGTAAAGTTTGACCCGGCTGGTTGAGATTTGAGATAACGGCGCTTTTTAGTAGTGAGCGAAGAAGTTTCAGTTGCTTTGGGAATCGTTGCAAAGTGCAGCCGAAGTTCCGCTGGAAGGATGTTAAAGCGGATTCCATGCGTGCGTAGTCGATTTCCGGAATGCCCGGTGAATTAGACGATGAAAGGGAAATCGAGCAAAAAACCGGCCGGCGTGCCGTCGAAGGCGAGCAAACGGCAGGATAATAAAGCGCGGGATTCGCAGGAGGGACGGAGCTTTTCGGAATGGCTGCGGTCCGAGGAGGGAGTCGAGAATCTCAAGCTGTTCATACTGGGGAATACTCTTGTTGTGTTTTTCGTCTTGTCCTGGCCGAATATAAAAGAAACGCTGGACGCTCTGTATTATTCGTACGTGGAATATAAAGAAGGGATATAGATAATGTTTGCGGTAATTCTGAGATCTTTTATTTTTGTCTTCTTTATGTTCTGGTATAGTTTGGGGATTTGGAATCTCGTGGAGACCTATTTCAAAAACAGCCTGCGAGTTTACTTGGAAGGAGAATACGAAAGAAACGTTTTTTCCAAACCGGAATTTATGGATTATGTGCAAAGAAATTTGGATAAAAATAATTTAGTTTGTCTTTATGTTAGTTACATAGAGCATATTTTTCATTACAAAAATAAATGCTACGTTCTGCCAGAAAATTTCTCGTTGTGACACATGCATTTTTATAACGAGCTTAAAACCACTTAATTTATATCAATTAAACTAAACTTTAATTATATTTAATCCTAACTCCATTAAAATAAATTATTGCTTTAAATAAACGCTTTTTAGGACACACTTTCATTATTTCTCTTAGCGTATTAGCACAACAATAAAACCTCCCAGAGATATAATTCCAAGATTTCTGGAATTTCTATGCCATTGTTACAAAATATTAAGTCACTCCTCGAGAAAAGACAATACGTCCCAATTCACACGCTATATTAACAAATTTGTAATTCGGAACATTATGCATTCAATTTTATTAGTCTCACAAACCATAGCAAATCCTAATATGTGTTTGATTCGTCAAAATGCGAATATTGACCTTCTTGGTGTTGAAAAATGTATCCATTATTTTTTTGGTCTCACTAAATTGATTCCTCGATATCGATCAAAGGTTATATTGTGGATTATTTCTGGCGTAATTGCTTAATTCGTATCCCAGCAATAAATGTATCTATTATTAAATTTAGTTTATTGTTTTGTTTTGGATTACTCTCAAATATTTTTTGTTACTGTAATGATGTAGTACGTAGGCGTAATACATCATATAGGTGAAAGTTGAGATCATAATTAGAGGATATGTTAAGTTCTGAAGTAATGATAAATATAACATTTCACAATGCGGTTAGAATAACACTTTTTAAATAAATTGTGATTAGAAATTTTTTGTATAGACTGCAATACAGTTACAGAAATAAAGTAGTTTTATTGTATGAAATTTTGCGCAGTTATTTACTATGGAAAAGAAAGTCTCTGGTTCATTTACAACAGAAAATTTTAATAAAAAAGCAATAGGTACTCCGGAAAGCTCATATTTACTAAGAAAACGAATTTTTAAAAAATATTTTCCCCTCGATGGAAATGAGGAAATATCCCAAATTGACGCTAATAACTCCAAGTACATTAATAAGGGATGAAATAAGCGGTAATGAATCCACTCTTGCAATTAGGCGATTCATGTTTTTGATAATATAACATTTTAAGAGCACGGAATATTAATCCTAGCTCTAACTCCATTAGCGGGTTAAAGGCCTGCATGCTGGTTACATTCGCTTGAGTGTGGAGAGTATAATTTTGTAGGGCATCTTCATTTCACATCCCAAGCGGACCTGGAGGATTTAATTCAAAAAAATTATAAATTTTACATGAGTAAACCGAGGATATATCGCAGGAATAAAAATTGAGTTTATTCCAGAATGCAGCAGGAATTTTTAATCAACTTTTTTTATCAAAATACAGCGTTATACAACAACAAAAATCGTTCTATTTAGGCACTAAATGATTCTTCAATTTTAAAAGGGGTTCACTGTTCGCATATTAATAGGCAGTCCGTCCTTGATATTAAAATTACATTAATTTCCTTATCGTGGTAATTCCTCTGAAAATCTGCTCATTGTGTGTGTATGTGTAACAGCGATTTCGGTGCCGCATCCCCGCAAGAGCGGCGATCGCACGAAGAACAAGAAAAGTTATAAAGGAAACCAGCGAATTTGCGGAAGGCAGTGTTTTGTGAAAGTGAAACGACGCGCTGCCGCTATGGCAGTCTCCGTGCAGGTGAGTTAATAAAAATATATAATACAATTTGTTAGTGTATACAAAGCTTAATGATGAATTTATACAATTCACGTTGCATTTTAATTAAAATTGTTAGTTTGGGTGGAAAACATTCAATTTTGTACAGTGATTTTTTATACCGTGATTGTTTTAATGATTAATCAAAATGTCCTCTCTAATTATACGTAGCAAAAAGGCCTTTTGTGTAGCAGCTCACGTTTCTAACGCGCAAAATTAATTACATCTTTCTTATACAACATTCAACTTCACTTTTTCCAGTTATCTTTTCCGTTCACAAAAAGAGGTAATGTCTGTGTTACGGTGGACAATCAGAGGAACAAAATTACCGAAATAAAAACTTACATTTGTATTCAAACCACGCAAGCTAAAAAATACCTTGGTTAAATTTAAAATGGATTTACTGTTTGTAATAACTAATATTGTAAGAACTTATATTTAGTTATAAAAATAAATAAAAGTTGTTAGATAAGCGACATGACATGCGAAAAATGTAACAATATTAGTTGTGGTGGGCGATTGTTTACTAAAAAATCCGCTAATTTAGAATAAATTTCACTCATTATACCCGCAATTGCTACTATTTGTTTACTTGCGCTATTAACTTTTTCAGAGAGATGTAATTACTTCGTCATTGTTTTCTTTTACATACGAGAAAGCGCGAAATCGTCGTACATTTTTTCTCAACATTTTTTAAACATGTACAATAAACAACCAACAAAGTGCATTCAACTATAATCATCAAATAGCACTCTTTTATTGCCTATATTTAAAGAGTAATTTTTTGTCTAATTCATCTTTTTTACAGGTAAAAATCCTCGTCATTTCGGCCCTCTTTACCGGAACATTAAGGCTGTGCCGGGCAGATGCAGAGCCAAAGAAAGACAAAGAGGAACTGGACGCCGAAGAAACCAAAAAATTAGAAATCATCAAGCGCATTAAGAAAATAAACGAAGACGGCTCGTACACCATCGGCTACGAAGCTGACGATGGTTCCTTCAAGATCGAAAGTAGGGACGTGTTGGGCCACATCAAAGGCACCTACGGCTTCGTGGATGACGACGGGCAAATCAAAAGAGTATCATACAGCTCCAACAACGCCAGCACTGAGATTTTAAGCAAACCCGACGCTCCCTCTGTCGTGCAAAGAATCCCCGCGAAAAGTTCAATTCAACTACCAATTCCTTCATCCTACGTTTTTACCTCAACCCAATCCACGCCTGTGACTTCGCCCTCGTCTTCGACAATCAGCCAGATTCTGAGCAGGAGGAAAACGACCACCCACAAGCCTAACTACCAGGAATCATCGACCTCGAAGCCTAAATATGTGACCTACACATCAGCGGCGCCGAAGGTGCTGCTGCAAGGCAAACCATCAGCAGCTTTGAGCAAATTCAACGGGCAGATATCCAGACCCGAAATAGTCACCACTGCATCAACAGAAGTGCCCAAAGCTCAGAAGTTAGTCAACATTCCTAGCGCCCCGAAGCCTGTAACAGAAGACCCGGAATCAGAAAGCGTAGGGAATATACTACGCAGAGAATTGCCTGAGAAAGAAACATCCCCTTATAACGTGAGAGAGCACATTTTCACGCTGCAACAATCGTTAGGGCACGATTCTGTGGATGTCTACAGTGGCTCGATGACTACTGGAACTGCACGACCTTTGTTTACCACTACTGCTAGGTCTAGACCTGTATATTCCACGGTACCTACAGCAACCAGCTCTAGCCCTAGACCCGTTCCTCCTTATCCCCTGAATTATTTGAAGAATAGTTTGCAGGATATAGAAAGCTCTAACGATTACGTCCAGGAAACAACCACGCTACCCGCCAGTCCTACTCCGGTGTCTGCATCTCAAATACCATCTAGTAGACCAGAAGTGCAAAATGAACCACTGGTTGCAATACGACAACCTAACCAAAGAAACACCATACTTATCCCACTCAGCCAGTTCCAAGGAAGAATAATTCCATTAGAACAATACAGAGAAACCAACGAAGAATCCAGGAATTACCCTTACCAGGCGCAAACCAGCAGGAAACCGCCTATGGTGGTCGAAGTGGAGCAAACTCCTGCTGTGGTGAGGCGCCTACCACCGCACCCTTTGCGCCCAATGCCGGTGCAAGTGGACGAAAACGGGTACCTAAGAGAACTGCCCAGGCACGTCCCAACTCCTTACCCGGTCCCCGTTCCCGCCTCCCAGCTACCCAGATACGTCAACCCGGAGTACGACGTGGACAACATCGAGCCGCCAGTTAGCACCAAAGACTTCCAAAGATTGCTGCAGCAATTAATCATCAGGCAAAGCAGATTGGAGAAGATCAGCGCGCTGACCAAGCAACCGCCGGAGATGTTCATGCAGCCCGAGCCCACCAGGTACAGGCAAGTGTACGCGCAGCCGGTGCCTTACTACTACCACCAAGAACCCAGACAACCGGGCTACAGTCAGAAGCAGGAGGAGCGCCAGCACTACGCGCCCGCGGAGCACCAGCAGGTGGTGACCATCAGGAACCACCATCGGCCGGACGCGTACGATGAGTACGACTCGTACAGGCCCAGCAGGCGGGTGGCGAGGCTCCTGCCGCCGGGGCCGGACCACCAGGGCGCGGAGGAGTACCTGCCCTCGGACGTGAGGGAGATGCTGCTGCTCAGGATGCTGCAGCTGGCTATTAATCCGGCGCTGCCGCTCGACGAAGACGAGGTGGAGATCGTGACCAAGTCCATGCCGGTCAAGCGAACGCCTGTGAGGAACGTGGAAATTTTGGGCGAGGACGAAACCAGCGAGGAGAAGAGGAACAGGCAAAGAGGATAAGTGAAAATCGTCCTTCATGTAAACGCACAGTTATTTATTGTATCATAGTAGTTGATATTTGCAAGGAAATTTGTTGAGTAAGTACCCAAAGAATGTAAGTTTCCTATTAACAAGTGTTCTTGCATGCAGTTAACTATCATTTCTGTCTAAAATCGTATCTTTTATGTAAATATATTTATTAAAAGTGTTTATTTTAAAATGCTTAGTGTGGTTTGTAATGAGCTCAAATTATATCCTGTTAATACAAGAGAAATGTTCACTAAAATTAAAATAGCGCTTGTTATGAACTGCCCTTTCAAATAACTTGGTAAATAATGAGAAGATGGAACCAAAGATATCACTGCAACTAGTGATAAAGGTGGCAAATTATAATTTGATATATTTTTTTAACAAAAACGAATAAATGTAATGGTTTCAACTCGTAAGAAAATATTGTAAACGATTGTAGGTAATTCTCACCATCTGAAGCAAAAATAATTACATGCATATTAGCACATTTAAGATAGATATCCTCCATTAATTAGGAAGTCATTTTCCAATTACATAAACCAAACGTGTTACCAAATATGTGAATTTTATTCTGTGAGAAACTCTTAAACCGCAAAAGAATAAAACCGTAAGACAATTTACAATTGGTTTGATTTCATAACGTCTGCATGCAAAATTCATACATTATATTAGAACTGTTCGGATGCGAAATGTTGTTCAACTGTCGCACGATGATTTCAATAAAACAACAGGAATTAAGTCGATTTTTAATAACATCCGGGAATTTGTTTATGGCATCGAGGAGAAAATCGTGACGATTCGAACCATTCACGGTATTGTTAGCGATGCTTTCGTTTCCTTAATTACTATTTACTATTTTACATAGGTGGGTTTTAATTCTCGTATGTGTATTATAATAAGTGTATTTGAATACCATTAAAAATCAGTCGCCATCAATTGAGTTAATAAAAAAAGAATGCATTTTTATTATGCTTTATTCAATAAATAATTAGTGACAATAAACTATCTAATAACAATGTGTTGTAAAGGTATCTAGTGCATTAATAGATTTTTACTCCAGTGTGCTACAATAAGTCGGTCTTCTTAGTCCAAATGCAGTGTTTATTTTTTCTCATTATTAAGCAAAGCCAAATAGGAGTAAGCTGCTTTCAGAGACTAAAAATTTTAAAATTCAACAGGTTATTCAAGCGACTCATTCATTTATATTCCTAAGAAGACAACATCACCATTATCGTGGGGTAGGTTATATATTTATTTATATATTTACTCATTTATCAATGAAATAGCTGATAAACTTACAGTCACAGCTGTGGTATTTGTCAGGATGAAAAAAGGTCCCACATTTAATTCCAAAGGCTTCTGAGCCCTCATCATAACTATCATTAGACGGTGCTTTAGCTTTTCTGAAAGATTGTACCAATTACTGTTGTAAACTGCTCGAGATATCTCTAAGCTCTACAATTTGAAAGTGTTGTATTATTGCATTAAATAATATTTATTATTTGCATCTTACGTGCAATTGTATTTCGTTCGCATGCCATGTCAGGGTAAACATTTGTAACAACATACAAAAGAAAACCGTTGCCCTAAAGATTAGCATGATGTCAACCTTAAACTGCGCAATAAATTAGTATTTAGTCCAATGGACTCGGGGGCATACTTACGTGCACAATTTGATACAAGTATGAGGTGATTTGAAGGGGATTTATCGTAAATTCTAAGAGCAGTAAATATTTCATATTATCGTCTAAATCCTTAACGAATCTTAAACAAAAATTAACAAAGACAGATAGAATTGTAAACATTATTGTGCCATTAGCATACCAGCCCTTCAGGAGGTTACAGCAAGTAGCCCAGCATTAACTAAGTACCTACTTACGATATAGCTCGCTGGTGCTCCCTGATCAACTCTTGCAATTGCTCGAAAATCTCTTCTTCGCTGCGCACGGTCGAGCCGAATTTCCTGAACTTAGCTTGCAGCATTTTCAACTGGGATATGATGAAGGTCAAAATGCTGAAGTAAACCACCTGGGTGGAGGTGTTGTAATTGCAAGCTATGGCTGCTGTTACGACGTCCAAGCCAAAGGCGGAGTAATAGTGTTGGTTTTTATCAAAGGGCCGCCACATGTACAAAGGCAGCGGCTTGGAGGCCTCGCTGGCGTTCATGAGGCCCATGTGCACTTTGGCAATATCCGACTTGTAGACCCAGAATTTGCAGTAGACGTCGCTGACTCCGCTGATTGCGGAGGCGAAGTACAAGCTGCAGCCGTAGAGGACGTTGTAGGCCGCCGAGGAGTAGTAGATTTTAGAGAATTCCTCGTCGAGGGTGTCCGATTTAGCGTCGAAGTCGACGATGTGCTTGAAGATGTTAGCGACGCTTTTTCCCTGGCATATGTAAACTTTTAAAACCATGATCGAGGCGAAGAGTATGATGCCCACGGCTTCGATGAGTTCGTTGGAATTTTCCAAGTCGTTCAGGCCGATCAGCAGGCAAATAATGAAAACGGTGAAGTAAAGTTGCATGAAAATCGAGTAGTATTTATAAAAAAATTGTTGCCTCGGGCTTAGCTGGTTTTTTTCGAACGTCCAGAGTCCTGTTAGAATCATCAGTTTTCGGGATAAATAAAGATGTTTCACCCTGTAGTAAGATTAATATCGGGGTATAAAGTTTTTCGAATAACGAAAGCATAAACTTACTTCATTGCGGAGTTTGAATTTAATTCAAATAAAACCAAAAATCCAATTCTGTTAACTCAGCGCTTTATACTTTATGATGCACTAACAACTAAACTCTTTTTCTCGAAAACCTTGTTAGTTTTTCTTTTAATTATTGAGCTCTCGAGTAATTTCAGAGCAAGAACGGATACGTACAGGTTCAAACTTTTCGAATTCTAAACTTATGTTTAAAATATTCACGTTTTCTCTGTATGCCTTTTATTTGTACCCATTAATTAGTTCGAGAAATCAATTAGTCAATAATTGCAATGTGAAAAGAAACAACAGTTTTCCCTACAGTTAGTACAAGTTGTCGCATTTTTTTAGTGGGTACTCGATAGAACTAACATAAATTGCGAATTTCTACTATATACCTGTGTATTTCAATAAAGACTAAAAGCAAATTCCTTGAGAGTAGCATCTGAAATCATACATAACACAGAACAATCCTTCAATCTGAAATCTTTATGAAAACAGCATTTTAATTTACCTTCTTGAAACCCCCTTCGATTTAATCGGTTCTCCTTTTGTTATTCAATATCGCTAGATAAGAATAAGCCGCCTTCACGGACTAAAAATAACAATAATCGAATAGGTATCGAATTCAATAAAATAAAGTGTTCTTACTGTCACCGCCGTCGAATTCGTCAGTATGAAAAAGGGCCCCACAGATAAGGTTAGGGGCCGTTGCGCTCGCATCATGATAATCAATAGGCGCTGCTTGAATGTCTCAGATAGGTCGTACCATTCGCCATCGTAAACTGATTGCGATATGGCCATGCTCTGAAATGGTTCGAATACAAAAGGCCGTAACCCCGGAGTAAAAATACCGGGTGTCCCAGAATAAATTTCGGAAGAGTTTCGGTACTTACGTGAACTTGGATTTCGTTTGAATGCCACGTCAAAGTGAACATTTGCAATAACATGCAAAGCAATAGCACAATTCTAAATACAAACATACCGTCAATTTTGAACTAAAAATGAACTGGGTTCATGTCCAAATTCTAGTTTCAAATGTATCGAACTTACTACTAGTACTTCGTACAGATTGGAAGTTATTTGAAGAGGGTTTATTGTGAATTCTACGAACAGTAGATATTTCATATTTTCGTCCAAGTCTTTTACAAAACTGCAAACAAATGGTCGAATTAATAATCTCGTTGTAAGAGATTGATCATGTATAAGGCAATGGTTATTCTTCAAGTAGAAAAGTAGAACTTTAAATCATGAAAAGAGTTATAGGAGAGCTACAGGAAAGCTATTATTTGAGCTGCAATAATTAGCACTTTATCCTCAATTTTATAACATTATTATCAATCATTCACTTTGTAATTATTGGTAATTGTTATAGCTATTTCAATGAGTATTTAATTAACAATATAACAAACTTACGAAATAATATTTTGATGTTCCACGATTAAGCTTTTCAAATGCATAAACCTCTCCCTTTCGCCGCCCAATCGCGAGCACACGTCTCCAATTTCCCTGAATTTCGCCTGCAAGATTTGCAGCTGCCCTATAATAAAGGTCAGTACGCTCAAGTACACTATCTGGGTAGCGGTGTTATAAGTACACCCGATAGTGGCCGTCAGAACGTCCAGCAAAAAGGCCGAGTAATAATGCGTCTGCCCATCAATGGGCCTCCAGATGTAATAGGGCAAAGGTCTCCGCACATCGCTCGAGTTCAGGCCTCCCAATTTCACTCTTTTCAAATCGTAGGTGTAGATCCCCACGTCGCAGAAAACCAGCGTAACGCCGCACAGGGCTGATAAAGTGGATATGCTGATGCCGTAAATTACGTTGTATCTCGAATTGGTTAGGTAGATGTGGGACAATTCCCCGGTTAAAGCGTCGCTTTCGTCGTCGAAATCCACGATCCGGCTCATGATGCGGCGGACGCTGCTCCTCTGGCAAATGATGATTTTGATGAGCATCACCGAGCAGAATATTACGATGCCCGTGGCGTCGATCAGTTGGATGTTGTCGTGGACGTCTTTCATGCCGGCGAAGAGGGCGGCGATGAAGCAGCTGAAGTACAGCTGCATGATAATGCCGTAAGAGCGATAGAGAAAGTGCTGTTGGTTGGTTAAGGATTCTTTTTTAAAAGTCCAAAATCCAGTGACTATCATTATCCATTTGGCCAGCAGAAGGTGTTTCATTTTCGAATAAATTCTTAAAGTTTCAAACGCACTATATAAGAATTTTAGGCGGGAAACTTCTTTCACTTACCTGCCCGTGCAAATTATTAAACTTTCGGATTATTTTTTGGATGGATACTGATGAGTATTTGATCAGAAACCTTCTGGAATAAAGAGGATGTCATGAAATAACAAATTACTTTCTACTCACTGAAATTAATTATTCCGTTTTAATTATGAAACTTTTGGACGAAATTGAAAATGGGTGTTCCGTAATTAGGATAATAACGCCAACTTTCCAAATATTAATTTACCGTTTAAAATATTGACACTTTCAATAGAATCTATTAATAAAAGATCACTAGAATTTCTCGAAATCACTTACTCTAATATTCTCGTTAATTTATTTAAGATAATAATGAAATATATTCTTCCTATTAACTAATTGCATTCAAATGAACACATCGAGCTGTGCAGCTCGTTAATCGTATAGGTATCGACTGACTTCCTGATTAAACAGAATCATCCCCTACGATTTGTTTTGAAGGACTTCGACGCTACACTATAATTTACCTTTGCATATTGTCTTCAGTTCAGTAGAGTTCCGGGTGCAGGGTTGGAATAGGAAATAATCGAAAATGAAAGCGTAGCACTTTTATTGATTCTATTTGTAACTAACAATATCTATGTATACATAGCAAAAAGCGGACGAACATATATAAATCCTGCACATGAAAGTCTATACATCGTTTAGCAAGTGATAAATATCAAAGAAAATAAATTTGTATGGCCGTTTTCTTAGTTGTTACAAGTCTTTTTTTAAATTGGTATTCTAAGTCTTTATTATGTTTTTTTAAGGTTATTATTATCTGTATTCTTAAACATACTTTACTAAACATATTTTTGGTAGTATTTTTATTGATATTGTAAAACCAACATTCAAAGTTAGTTAAACTTGCATTTATTTGAATGTGATTTTTGCTATAAAACACTAATAAATAGTTTACATTATTAGGCACGAAAAATAGAATAGAAGTTTTCTAATAAAAATAGTTATCAAAAAAAATCCTACAGGATAATTTTAAAAAATCAATTAATTAATATCACCTATTAAATAAACGAAAAACAGAACCAAAGAGGAAAACATGAAAGAAGGAAATGGCGGGGAACAATTACTTTTTTTACAATTTCCTACGGCAAACATCATATAAAAATCTGCTCTTCATCCGAAGTAGACAAGTATGAACTATCACAATTTGGTGTGGTTTTCTTGACCGGAGTAACTGGATACTTAACCGGGCCCTTCCACCGTCTACTCAGCCCTAAACAGCGAGGCAGGGCGACGGGCCTCTTCGGCCCTTCATCCTCGAAATTGGCGTTAATTAATCCACTGCTTTCTTTCGGAATCATCTCCACCACGACCGCTTTATCTCTATTAGAGCAATCCAAATTCGTGCAGGACTTCGAGAGCGACCGGCCCAGCTGCCACTTGGGCGAATCCGGCTCGATCTCGTACCGGATGTGCTTGTGATACGGCACTTCCAGCCGGCTCTTCTCCAGCCCGTATTTACTAACGTTCGATACATCCCTGCAGTTCTCGATGAGGTGCTTCTCCACGGGGCTATCGCGAGCGCTTTTCTTCGCACATCCGAGAGCGGGCCGCCGTCTTTCCGGAGCGTTCCTGGCCAGCACGAAATCGATGTTGTTCCCGGCGTTTTTCAACACCTCCAGCGCCCGTTCGTACTTCATCCCCAGCAGCGATTTGCCGTTGACGGCGATAATTTGATCGCCGCTGGCGAAATTTCCGGCGCGAAAGGCCGGGCCGCCGTCGATTACCGACTGGACGTATACATGACCGTCGGAGCCTTCCATTATTTGGAGACCGAAGCTGCCTTTCGCGTCGCGGGTGATCGCCACGTTGACGAGCAGACGCTCTTCTACCACTGACAGATTGTTCAGTTTTTCCAGCAGCGATTCGCTCACCGTTTCCTGGAAATTCGGCAAAAACAGCTGGCTGGAGTGCTTTATTGTAGAGTCTGGAAAAAATCGAATTTTTCTAACATACAGTCACCTGATTGATCAGCTACTTGCCTGATTGATCGCCTGCTTGAGCAATACTACCCATTGGTATGGAAAAGCCCAATATCTCAGGCATTGCAGATAATATCAAAAAAACTTCTTTAAAAAATTGTAGATACTTTTATGTTGCACATTATAAAATTCTACAGAATGTTACGTTTTGCGTAGACCAAACTTATTTTTATTAAATGGAGCACCCTGTTATTTGTTCAAAAAATGAATTCAACTCGTCCTCAGCTTTCCAAAAATATAGTTAATATTGTATAAATGTTATACTTGGTGGTTCAATAATTATGACCAATTTTCCATGAAAATTGTACCGCTCTGTAGAAACTAAACGGATTGATTTGATAATAAATTATAGCCTTCACTACATTGCAAATGGTTTACAGGGAGGATCCAAACGCAAACGTAACATTTTCTCTGCTACTTAAAATGGACCACCCTATATTTTATATCACTACCAGGAAGTATTTTTGAGCATTTCTTATTCAACTTTCCCCATACCTAAATTTAATACTTCTCAAAATGTTTCAAGTGAGATATGGGCCTTTTCCATACCTGTGGGCCACCCTGTACAACTATAAAAATGAATTTATTTTAACACTAAGAATCATTTTAAAATGTTCAACCAAAAGGGTCGTTATATTTATAATAATTTGCATAATTTGCCATCTCTGAAAATACCACATGTACAAACCAGCTTTAACATCACCTGTGAGTCAATCAAACAACTTTCCCCGAACGAGAAACCAACAAAATAATAATAAACTCACCTAAAATGTAAGCCTCGTCCGGCGTGCATTTCCCGGTGGGCGATCTGGACACCGACGTGGAGCTGCAGTGCAGCGACACCGATTGCAGCGACATCTCCTCCAAATACTCCTTGTTCATCGCGTTGACGGTCTCCATGGACCTGGACAAGCCGGCCTTGGAGCTCGAGAAGGCCCGCGTGCCCATTTTCACGCCCCGCCGCTTGTCCGCCGAGCCGTTCAGCGGCAGCCCGCTGAGGTGCTTGCTCTCCAGCACCAGCCCGCGGTGGCCCTTGGAGCCCGACGATTCGTTCTCCTTGTTCTGGTGGTGCTCGTTCACCGACTCGTTGAAGTCGCCGATGCTCTTCGCTTTCTTCATGTGGCCGCCGCCGCCGCGCCGGCTGATCCTCGAAGACGTCCTGAAGTCGATTTTGAAGGCGGTGCTGGCGCTGATCAGAGAGTCCAGCTTGAACATCGAGTTGGTCTCGTTTTTGATGTCCTTCAGGGGAATCCCGAACTGCTGGGAGAGAGTTTGCGGCGAGATGTACTCGGTGCGGAAGCGCATGAAGAACTGGTGGTGCAGCGAGGCCAGCCGGAAGGTGAAATAGCTTCTGGAAATGTAAAACGTTATACAATAACATTTGGATCACGCTGGATAAGGCTTACTTCTTCTGGTCCATTTTCAATTTGTACTTTTTGAGTTTGAATGCGGATTGGCGGTCGGTGTGGGGGAGGATGCATAGGTATTGCTTGCTGTAGCACAAGGTTTGGATGCTCCTCCATTCGAATTTTTCGTACAAAATTGGTCCGAATTGACTAGTGTGCTTGCCTCTCTCGTACAGGTTCATTCCTTGGGCGCTGATGTACAGCCAAATGTCCTTGTGGTTGTTGTCCTTGTTCATCTGCAATTAGAAAACCATATGCAATTGTCTCATTTGGCAGGATAATTGGCTGAGTTTTATTCCACAAGGAGCTTTTAAAAATATCGCAATTACCCAAGTTGCTGTGTAGAAATGACCGCCGTAATGAGGAAGGGACTGAGCTAACGTTATAAAATTTTCCTCCGCTTTCCTCGTTTCCACTCCGCTTTTGGAAACGTGAGCTCTAATCAATTCCTGTCTTAATCCAACGGAATCTTCTATAACAGAAGACATTGATTCGGGAATGTAGTGCTCTAGCAAGAAATAATCCCTTTGTCCGTGTTCCTGAAAGAATTAATCGAATTAGGCTAAAGAAAACAAACATTAGAGCATGTAAAACACATATTGCGCAAGTTCTATTATTGAATTATTCATGTAAAAAAACAATTGTATCCGACATGAAGCATGGACAACATTGAAAAATCCTGTGTTCATAAAAGTTGACGCACGGCTTCCTCGGATTTCGCGAAACGTACTGTAAGGCGCTCGTTACTTTTACTTTTTCCTGCAATTCCCTACATTCTTGGTCGATTTAAATTCCAAGTCTTTCACGTTGTCTGACAACTATTCCATTTCGAATGTTTCCACGTCTTGCATTAGAGTGTAGCTAACATACGTCCCATTTAGGGCCGCAAAGCTCCTACGGCGTAGAGCCCTGGGGGGTTTAAACGTATTTGTAATGGAGCTTTTATTATCGCAACTTTAGATGGTGTAACGACTACTAAAAAAATATAGAGTCGTTTTTAATTTGTATTTTTTGTGGTTCAAACTACCTAGTATTTATTTTCTACAAGCATTTTTTACGGGATTTAATGCTCCGCTTTCAAACGGAATAAGTACACAATGTCGCCCGAATAAACTAGAATTAATAACGAACTGGCACGTTAATGCGAAAGCACTTACCCCCTTTTTCCGGGCATAATTTTATTTATGCCTCATCCGACCGAATGTTTTTTTTATTCCGTTTCAAACGGGCTCGTTTCGCGGATCAAGCCGAGCTCGAAAAGTTGATTAACGACTTTTTAATTGTGCGGAATGATTTCCGAAATTAAAAACGTGCAATCGACCGCCCCGCCTAAATCTCCCTCATAATCCCTTAATTATCCTTTATTGTTGCACCATTTCAAAAGATATAATTGCAGGGTGTTCAATAATTGAGAAGCAATAAATTGATGTATCTCTAGAATTTTTTAACACCCCCGAATAGTGGGAATAGTTAAGATTCACCCTGAATAATTAATAATTCTGTCAGTTTGCGCATTGAATCCATTTAAGGGTTTGTGTAGGTATTGTTTTCCTGTTGGCTGTTTCGCAGAAAATTGCCTTAATGAATTCCAAACTAGGAAAGCGAATTTAAGTTGATGCGAAAACGACCCCAGTCGTTGGCGTTACGGCGTAAAAACCCCTGCAAAAGGAAGGGTAAAATTCCACGGATGCCCTCCTAATGTTGCGAAATCAATATACACGACTTTAAGATAATAATCGTTGCCGAATTCCAGCAGGAAGGTCAATCAATCCATTACTGTACCTACTGTAGTTTGCTCGAATGAACAAGATAATTTCTCCGCTAGCGAGAACCGAGGCGGCGAAATCGGCCCCGAATCTTGTTTAATTTCGAGGAGCACTAATGGGGTTTGTTGCGCTAGAGCACTTAGTGAACTCCAATATCAAACTATCACATCTCCTTAAATACACTTGCAATAAACACATAAAAATACCGAACGGAATTCTTGGAAACTTCCACTTACTTTAGGATTGTAATCGCCAAATTCGGCCTGCAAAGCGAACCCGTTCAGCTCCACGATCTGCTTGAACGAGCAGGGCAGCTGGTGCTCGATGATCGACCTCCGCAGCTGCAGATAGAGCAGGTGCTTGGCCTCGTTGCCGCGGAAGCCGCGCAGCGAGGGCAGGAAGAACCGGACCCGCAGGAAGAGGGTCAGAGCGGTGCCTTGGTGGTGCTCCTCCTGCAGCACCTTCGAGATCCTGGTGTCCGACGGAAGGAACACGAAATCGCCCGATATCAGCGCCGATAGACCGAACATGAAGTTCTCTTCTATGTGCTCCTTTTGGATTATTTGCTGCAAGAGGATATACTCCAATAAACACAAAAGTATGTTGGTGAGCAAATAGAGTAATAATACCTCGAATAGATGTCCTGCTGTAGAATGTGGATTGCACACAACATCCAATTTTTGTCCATCGAGCATTATAATGGTAACGATTTTTCCGTTGTTGACTTTCACGTCGGTCATTAACAGTTGTCTGCTGGGCAAAGAAGCTCTAACGACGAATTCAGGCCCGACGCACTCTTTACTGTTGCCCGCTTGAGCCTCGTCTTTTACCCTATATAGCCGGGAGGCAGCCCTTTGTACTGGATTCCGTCGAACTTTCAGTCTTCTGTTGTTAGTACCCTGTAAATATCCAATTAAGTTTACGAGTTTTATAAGTTTTATAAAGTGCTGTAGATTTATTACAGCGCCCACTTCACGATCGTTCGTTTTTTAAAAAATTGTTAGGGAATATTTTTAATATCAAATTGAAGATATTTGATTAATAACTCTTCAAGGATTTTGAGAGGGTTCATCTGATACTATTAACTCAATCAGCCATACTAAATTTTCTATTCGTATCATTACACACAATTTATCTCACAATCTAAATTTTGCAAACGAATTTCCGAATTACTGTGGGCACACTTTAGTATGCCAAAGATGTTCTGGGGCAATACATAATGCTCATGTGTAATTAATACAGGCAGATCACGATTAGCTTGCGATCCCGTACCTACGTTTTCCACATTTCAGTAATTCATAACATAACGCGTATATATATCCCGAAAGAGAATGGAATATTTAAGGGAATAGCGCGAATATTATTCGTCGGGCATTAATCCGGAACCTCCGGATTCGATTAGTGCTCTGTTAGTACGAGTGTGGCTAGCCTTTTTTAATGTGCGATTAAATTTGTTCGAATTTAATGGAGTGGTAACTACGAACATGTTGAAGTTATACAACCAATAATATCTGATAGATAACTTTTGTGGCAAGTCACGTAAACTGCATCATATTTCCGGTATTTCCGTTCGAGCCGTTTGTTCTATATCGATTTGTGCTGTTTCCAACAATTTCATTACATTTTTCGCCGAATATTACAAAATTTATGAGTACAATTTTTTTAATGGGAGTAGTAAATTATAAAAATTCAACAACACAAGTAAGAAAAGCGGCGATACTTAATTTTATGTGATCAATTAAACAGTTACAGGAATAGATTCATCTTTGTTATAGTCCATTCATAAACGAGGCGGAGTAATAAATCAAACAATTGTCCAAATTCCAGCCTACACAAAAGCTACCTGCCCAAGAAATTAATGTACACGATAATATTTTAACATTACTTGGATGCATTTGCAAGGCCTCGTTTATGAACAGACTATAGTTTATTTCAAAAAAACTCACTTTATTACCGATGGTCCCGCCGCTTGCAGCTCTACAAATAGGCTCGTCCTCGGCTCGCCTTGGTTCGAGGGGTTTTTGATTAAAAAAATTATTATCACTAATCACATTTACGTCACTATGAAGTCTGTGGCCCTCCACGTACATCGACTTGGGCCTCGCCACGCTGCCGGGCACGGTGCCGGCGCGAGCGTAAGATATATCGTCCATGCTCGTGCTGGCTTCTCGCGTTAATTTGGGAAAATTCATCTCCTGGCCCCGCGCTAAGCCCATCCACCTCCGCGGAATCGTTCCGTAATTTTCAGTCGTTGGGTCCGTCCTGTAAGGATTTATATAGAGACAATTAAACCAACTACTAGGTGATGTAAATGCACAATGAAAAATGGAGAATAAAATGACTCTACCACAGATTAGGTAGAAGTTTATTCCGAAGGCCGTAAATTAGGGTCGATTGAGGTAACAATTTGGATTGAAACCGCAGTGACATATGTCTCTGAGGCTTATAATGTATTTCTCTTGTTTTAAAATAAACGATCCCTTCGTATCTTCTCGACGTAAATACAGCATTCAAATTTAAAAACCTCTATACTTTAGCTTCATTTAACTAACAAAATGAGTCTATTAAGAAGTAATTGCACCTGCCCCTTGCAAGGATTCTTCGATAAACAAATTCCGGCTTGTTCAATTAGGGGTTGCGAGAAAGTTAAATGCGCCATTACCGGGTGTTTATAGTAGATATAGAAAAAGTTGTGTACCAATTTATTGTCCTAGGTTGCAATTGCGGCATTGCAGGTGGACCCCAAGATGACTCCATTACAACTTCTAAGGCAGACACGGTTTCTTGGTACAAATCCATGACGATGTGGGAAAAGGGCCGGTGCTGTTGCCGCTTGACGCAGTAGTTGGAGATAATCTGCAACAATATATTTTCTTTGATTATATATAACAATTATTTTGTAGATTTGCTTTGAGCTTAATTTTACTCGGACGATAAAAAAAGTGGTGGCGATTTCATTATCAATTTTGCTGTTTGAACAATCGCGTTTCCGAGCGATTTTTCTGCTGTTTGATGAAAATTTTAAAACGTTTGAGTTAAACCAACAATGCTTTGAAATCCACATAAATAACTATTTCGTTTTACGCTTGCTCACGGACGGTTTCCATTCCTTTTTTGTTTTCCGATGGCGCGATAAAATTGAATATTTATGATAATACACTGGAAAAACGATGCGCTCTATTAAATTTCCAATAAATAATCTTGATGTTACGGCGTTTTTCCTTTCGTAAAAGTAATGCATTTTACGGTTTGGGTGGCACTTTGCATCGAATTTCCTTTCCTTTTTATACGATATAAAATGGGCATATGACAATTAACAAGTAATGAAACTAAATTATTATAGATACTATTACATTTATTATCAATTAACTTCAAAAAACAGTGCATACAGATATTAATTAATCAATCACAATTGCAATTAGAACAATATTTAATTGTAACTTCTTAAAGAATCTCCCTTTTTACCGACTTTTAATTCAATAAAAAACACTACAGCAGCAACAAACAATCCGCACAGAAGAAAAGCGAAGCAGCTCAGCAGATTTTTCAGTTTCAAGCTGCGCAAATGTTCGCGAGTGTTGTTGACTTTAAAAGGTTTGAAATTGGCGATGGCGAAATCGAACCATTTATCGGGCAAACCGCATTCGAATGCGACCGTAAGCCAATAGTTGACGGTGTCAGTAAGTGGAAAATTCTTCTTGAAAATCAACAGGATGTCCATCACAACTAGCTGAAACATAAAATAAGACGAGGTTGAAGTCGTGCGTTCAAATCGAAAGTGAGGTGAACGGGCGAAGCTTGAAATAAGAATAATTAATTAGGTACTTACAGGATCCCTTAAGGATACTTCTAGGTCTTGGGGATTGAGTATTTTCACTAAATCGTCCCTTGATATCATCGACGCTAGCTCGTTTTGATTTAAAAACTCGGTGATGTACGTCCTGTTTTGGTAAATTGGTTCGAGACGTTTCGACTCTAGTTGCCTACGTAACTTGGGTCCTTTCGTAACAACCAGTAAAAAAATAGATTGTTTTGGAACACGTACTTTCATGTCCGTCTCGACGAATTGCTCCAAATTTTTTATTTTAGGGGATAATGTAGGAGAGGCAAGGATGCTGGACAGCTCGGTTTGATAGAACATATTGATTTGATTAGCGTACCATAATATTAAAATAAGGAACAATCTCGAATGCACCACTTTTTTCACGCTCTGAATTGTAATGAATAATTGGAATATTTCAATCATCGCTTGGTGAAGGGGTGTTTTGTGCATTATTTTCCAGGCTGCTACAATTACCAAGTACGACAACAAGATGGTTAAAAGGATTTTATAAGAGAAGATCATTAATAAATTAGGTGGAATTTCTCGTCTCGGAGGAAACATCATATAAGTTACGAAATAACGTATGGGTTTGGTGTAATCGCATTGGTAATCTTTAATTCTGAATCCTGACATCGAAGGAATGTGCGATCCAACAACATCCGTTTCTTCCAGCATATAAATTGTAGAGCCATAGGAACCTGCTTGATCCTTCATCAAGTTTTCAGCGATGAAAGGAGTGAATTTAACATTGCATCCTTCTCCTACGTAGTTATAAACCGAAGGTAACAACCCAATTTCGGTATTAGTTTTTGGATCGAATGAAAAGTATGATTCAAAAACAAGCGATGTATACTTGTAGATGCAATTATTGAATTTTTTGGGAATTTTGTTACGAAAAGGATTCTTTTCTATAACTTCTTCGATGTTAAATTTGTTTCCACAATCGTTCTTTTTAGCGTAAGGGAACCATGTGTAAAATTTATTATTCGTATAAAGTGCGGCGTTGTAAATATAAACTTTCCAAAGTGTTTTGAAGACTTCAACTTTATCGACGTTTTCGATTATTACTAAAAATTTCGCATTTCCCCGCCAAATTTTCGACAGGTTAAAGAGATGCAACGAATTCGAAAAACTTTCCAAATTCCTTTCCACAAAAATAAACTGCTGGTCGTTTCTTAGTAAGTTATCAATATTCGTTATATTTGCTATTAAAAGTTTCGATTTGTCCATTTCCAGTAATGACGAAGCATACCCAAATAGCAATTTTAGTAGTCGATACGTAATTACGACGATGAAGTCGACTTTAAAGTCGTAGTTACGTTAGGCGATTACTACTTAATAACTACACTATCACGTAGATGCGACTAAAATGGGGAAGATTTTCTCCGTAATTTTTACTACATAGTTACTTAAATAACTACGTAATGGCAACCACGTAGTTCCGTGGCAACAACGTTGAATTTCCGTAAATATTACTTCAAAGTAACTGCGATGAAGATTTTTTCCGATTTTCTTTCTTTCTTTCTCTTCAACAATTTACCATATTGCTATACTATACTAACTCTTCCAGCACTTTATAAAAATGGTTTGTAAATACAGAAACATGGACGGCATTAATAAATGCGTCTATACTAACCTAGATGAGTTTATTATATGACTTAAAACGTTTTCCGGTCTTTAAAACCAAAACGAATCTCAGTTTATTGATACAGTCTGTCATGTTTCTTCGAAAAAACAAAGGCGCTCGTTGTATATTGGTTTTATATCAACTAAGAAAAACAAGAAAAAATTAAAAAATTAAAAAATTACGTTCCTTGATATAAATTATCATATATTTGCATCTATCATGTTATAGTAAAATGATTTAATCAGTTTAAACAGCCTGGAAATGTTGAAAAAGATTGAAAGAAAAAGGAGCTAAAAAAACATTGACAATATGGCCGCGATTTTTTATTGCAAAATATGGCGATTACTTGAACAAATGACTTTGTAGTAACAAATGATCCCCTTTAAAGTAATATTTTCTTTGAAGTCAAATATAATAGAAATTCCTACTTTGAAGTAGATTTAAAATACTCAGTTAGTTGTAGTTACTATAAAGTAGCGAATTTGGTAACAAAAACTACATTCTTACGTTCACGGTTACTAAGAAATAACTAAATTTTCAAGTAGTCATATTTAGTAACAAAAACGTTGCCATAACTTCAAAATATAATCTTAAAGTAATTATTACTTTCTAGTAGTAATTTGGTAATCTGGCCAAGTAGTAGTTACTTACATTTATTACCATAAAGTAGAATATACTTCAAAGAATATTGGAACGTTATTATTACGTAACTTCTACAACATAAATGACAAATAAGTAATAAAACCATAAAGAAACTTTTTAAGTTAATGCGACTTAATTGTTACTTCAAAAAAATACAGTATTGTAGTTTTAACTTTAAATGCTATAATTTTGGGAAAAGTTTGGTAAAATTAACCATAGATAAGTTTCTGCGACTTTAGTCCAGTTTTTACGACTTAAATTGCTACTTGGGATCGTTGCTACTTGAAATTAGAGTAAATGATGAACGGTCGAAGTATTTTGCAACGAAATTGGAAATATTTGCATCCTTTTGGACTGGCAATTCAAATTTAAATGGTTCACTATTAACTAATTTAAAACTGATAAGCAAGACAAGAAGAAATTTACACATTGCTGAAGTAAACTTGCAGAATGGGAATGAACCACAAAATTTGTATTTGTAAGTTTTATCCATAAAGTTGTTACATGCAATATTTTCCAACATAGGCGTTAACTAATATTTATTTTGATGAAATCTTTGCCTAATAGTCCTTTAGACTTCTTGATTGGAATTGATATGATTGCGTATAGAATACATACAAAATAAATATAAGTATAAAATAAATATCATTCAAAGTCCATTAACAAGTATAATTATTGCAGGCTGATTAAATATTTATTATCTTTTTAATTGCCTGCTACTATTTGTAAAAATAAAAAAGTATGAAGAAGAAACAAAAAGTTTTAACAATTTTTTTTGCTTCCTTTTCCCTAAAAGATACTAAATGATCTAAAATTTTAAAGTGTGAGGTGCGGCAAGGCTTTTATATGTATACTGTGTAAATCGTGTTATCCAGTATAATTAAATAAAAACCACAAAAAGTACTAAAATTCGTCAAGTGTACACTTACAGGATCTCCATAGGCCACTTCCAAATCTTGGACATTCAGGAACTTGACTAAATCGTCTGTAGCTATAAAAGATGCCAATTCGTTTTGACTCAAAAACTCGTCAATGTACGTCCTATTTTCATAAAGAGGATCAACACGTTTTGCCTCCAGTTGCCTGAACAAACTAGCTTCTTTGGCGGCCGACATTAAAAACAAAGTTTGCTTGCCTGTACGTACTTTCATATCAGTCTTGAGAAACTGCTCCAAGTTTCTTATTTTAGGTGTCAACGTAGGCGATGCTAGTATGCTGGCTAATTCAGTTTGAAAAAACACATTGATATGAGTAGCGTAACACAATATTAAGAAAAGAAATATCCTCAAATGTATTATTTTCCTGAGGCTCTGGATTGTAATGAACAACTGGAATGTTTCAAACATCGACTGGTGAAGGGGTATTTTATGCATTATTTTCCAGACCACTACTATCACGAGATAAGACAATATAATTGTTAGTACAATTTTGTATGAAAACATCATTAATAAATTAGGTGGAATTTCTCGTCTCGGGGGAAACATCATATAGGATACAAAATAACGTATGGGTTTGCTGTAATCACATTCGTAGTCTCTAACTCTGCTTCCTGCAAACGAGGGAGTAATCGACCCTACGACATTAAGTTCTTCCATATAATAAATAAGAGGTCGATAATCACCTGTTTTATCAACTGGTAAGTTTGCAAGAATTAAAGGAATGAATTTAGTATTGCTTACTTCTCCCAAATAGTTATAAGCTGTAGATACTAAGCCAGTTCCAGTTTTAGTATTTTCATCGTATTCAAAATAAAAGTCTGCTATAAGTGATGTGTAATTGTAGGTGCAATTGTGGAATTTTTTGGGAATTTTGTTACGGAAAGGATTATTCTTTTCTGTTACTTCTTCGATGTTAAATTTGTTTCCACAATCGTTCTTTTTCGCATAAGGGAACCATGTGTAAAATATATTCTTCGTATAAAGTGCGGCGTTGTAAATATAAACTTACCAAAGTGTTTTGAAGACTTCTACTTTATCGACGTTTTCGATTATTACTAAAAATTTCGCATTTCCCCGCCAATTTTTCGACAAGTTAAAGAGATGCAACGAATTCGAAAAAGATTCCAAACTCCTCTCCATAAAAATAAACTGCTGGTCGTTTCTTAGTAAGTTGCCAATATTCTTTAAATCTGATATCAAATGTTTCGATCTGTTCATTTGCAATAATGAGGAATCGTAATCCTCACTGCTTGATATTAGAGTGAACGATTTACGTTCGAAGTATTTTGTTACGAAATTAGAAATATTTGTATCCTTTTTTACTGACACGTCCAATACAAAAGTTCCACATTCAACCACCATTATTAATAAAGTAAGTGTTAAAGTTACAAGATTTTTGACCATGATTAAGTTATATGCGATTATAATTTGATTTTTAGTTGACGGTATAGATGAAGTACAAAACTAGGCTACAAAAAATATATACAAAAAGCTCTATTGTTACAATGAGCCAATAATATCTAAATATTTGTTTAGATAAAATCTTTAGGTAAAGGTTTGTTTAAATAGAAGGTAATTAATAGTTTTCGAGTTTATTGATAATGTAGAATATGCAAATAGCATGAAGTAAACATTGGCCCATTGGTAAACATACTACATAATAAAAAATATGAACCATAAAAAACAAAAATGTTTTTGGTCATTAAGATATTTATCTGCATTTCCAAAAAAATGATGAGGCTATAGTACGGTTAAATAACTACGTCTATCCAAATAAATCAACAATTATAAAATCTCCTCTTGAGCAGATTTCCCAATCTTCAACTCGATGAAGAAAACTAGGGTCGCCAGAGTCAAACCTACCAGCAGAAACATGAAACAACTCAACAGATTCTGCGAATTCAGTTTTCTCAATCGCTCTCTAACAAAACTCGCTTTTAGTCGCTCCGTTTCGGCAGTAGCATCCGTCCACCACTTAGTAAGTAACCCTCCTTCGAAAGCAACCGTAATCCAATAATTAATTTTGTCAACCAGAGGAAAATTCTTCTTGAAAATCAACAATAACTCCATCGTAACCAACTGAAAATAACGTTAGTTTAAATAAAACCTAAAGCGCTCTTCAACGACACTTACGGGATCGTTATAGACTACTTCTTGATCCTTCCTGTTTACAACCATTTCCAAATCTTCGTAGGATGTTACAGTGGCGTATTCGCTCTGGTTGTAAAAAACCTTCAATATGTCTTTCAAGGGACAGTTTAGGTCGCTTCGTTTCTCCTCGAGCTTCTTATTTACTTCAGCTCCCCTGGGCGCTGTATAGTGCAAAGCCGGCTTGTGCGTCCTCAATTTAATGTCCGATTGGAGATATTGATCAATGGTTTTTATCTTAGGAGTCAACGTAGGCGAAGCCAGTATGCTGCTGAGCTTCGTTTGGTAGAAAATGTTCAAGTGAGTAACGTACCACAGGATAATTATCATCAGGAGTTTGCAGTGCAAGACTTTCCTGCGCGTTTGCATGTTAATAAATAATTGGTATGTTTCGTATATGGCTTGGTGGAGCTTGACGTTGTAGGTGATTTTCCAAAATACTGCTATAACCAAGTAAGAGAGCACTACGGTTAATATGACTTCGTAGGAGAAAATTATGAGTAAATTAGGCGCGATCTCTTTTCTCGGAGGTAAGGCCAGCAGGACAACGTAGTAATGTACAGGTTTGGAGTATTCGCATCGGTAATCGCGCATTCTACTGCCTAGAATGGACTGAAATGTACCGGCTTCCACGTGGTAATGGTGCCAGATGTATTGTAGTGGTCTTAAATCGCCATGGGCAGTCGCGTTAATCATATTCAGCGGAATCACTGGATAGAATTTAGTGTTAGTAGCTTTGCTTAGATAATCGAAGGCAGTTGGGAAAAGCCCCTTCTGCGTGTCGTTGTCGAAATAACGATGCGCTATCACCCCCGTGTAATGATAAACGCAATTGTCGAGGCGCTTGGGAATTTTATTCCTGAAGGGATCCTCCGATGTGATGTCTTCTATGTTGAATTTCGTGCCACAAGCGTTCTTTTTGGCGAAAGGAAACCACGTGTAGAAGGAATTGTTGGTGAAGACCACGCAGTTGTAGATGAAAACCTCCCCCAGTAGTTTGAAAACTTCCACTGGATCGGCGTGCTCGATGGCCACCAGAAACTTGGCGCTGCTGCGCCAGTTTTCGGATCTATTGAAGCGGCTCAGCGAGCGCGAAAAGGACTCCAAGTTCTCTTCCATAAAAATAAATTGTCCGTCGTCTCGCAACGATTCGCCGATATTCCCCACATCCGTTATCAAGTGTTTGGTTTTGTTCAACGCCAGCAGCGAAGTGTCGTGGTATTTGCAACTGGAAATGACGGTAAACGAGCCGCGATCGAAGTACTTGGCTACGAAATTGGAAATATTTAAATCGCTCGATCGCGGGATATCCAGGTTAAGCGATTCGCATTTTAATATCCATAAAGCAATAAGTACCAAGACAGGCTCAATGTTTTCACGCATAATTGGTTTGGATTTTTCAAGGGTTTGATGCGTTTATTGTACGTTTTGGTATTCCAATAAAGCGTATGTTAGTAGGTACATAAAACAGTTTTAAATAAATATTTACCGATAGTATCATTAACAGTATTTCATCGTTATACTCAAAGAGCAAACATCATTTATTTCACATTATTATAGTCAAAAATGTTAATCATTTAGAACCTCTCTTTTAGTTATTGTTCAACCTAAAAACTCTCTAGTTTTTATACATTAGTTGTTCCAGATTGATCAATGAATCGGTAACACTCTGTATATAAATTTTATAGTTGAATAAATTTGGTCAGCGTGCGAACGTGTACAGCAAGTAATGCAATTACACGCCACTAATTTTATTGGAACTTTCCTGCATGGCGATGATAATTTGGATTGTAATTAAACTCCCGAACTTTTCATTTCGGGCCTTTTGTTTCAAGATTAAAGTTAATCGGATTTCAAGAATACAGCGGGTTTCGAAAATGGGCCGGGATTCACCGTGAATTAAATTAACGTTTTACGGTCGGACCTTCGACACAGAGAAATAAATCAGTTCGAATTTAACTGCAATTTCGATTGGCGATTGTACAAAAAAAACCGTTGAATTGTTATTGTTTTTGGGATGCAATGAAATTGCTGATGGCAAAGCACGTAATAGTCCGATGGGAATATTAATTAATTTAGTTACATTATTCATAAAGCGTGTAAATGCAAGCGCAAATGTTCCAAACAATTTCCACTTTATTCTGTAATCAAAAACCGCGTAAATAACGTTTCCATTATGAAGGAAAACGTCTCTAATTTCGTGAGTAAGCAAATATCCGAACAAAATAAACCGGGAAAAGGCACGACAGAATAACTAATTGATTTTTAATGCAATTACTCAAAGGTTTGTACATATTTATGCAAAAATACACACAATTTAATATTTTACGCCATTTTTGGGCCATTACAAAACGATTTTATAAGTACGCACAGTTCGATAAATTGTGTCGTTCAATCATAATTTATCGCGATGCTGTTGATTAATTAATTAACACACAATCTATAAACTAAACAGCCGGCGCCAAGTTATATATTGTTTCACATTTCGGCAATATCATATCCGTCAAAATTAATTCGCATTTCCGAATATCAACTCCGGAACGTTCTCTCCCGAAAAGTGCCCGATAAAGGTCAGCGGAGAAATGAAACTTTGAATTAATTAAAATCTCTCCTCTCCCGTTGCCCGCCCAAGTTTGTATACAATGCCAGTTTGGCCCCGATTCGGGGATATATTGATTCCGCACTTCGTCAACAAATCTTTTCTTAAAACAAATACAAATCGAGAATATGGAGAACCAAAAGAGCCAATAAAACTCCATTGAAAGTGGTCGTGTGCTGGGAAATAATATACAAAAGATAGTTGTGTATAATCGTATTGAAGTTACGCAAGTAGGTACTTAATAATGGGTAATTAAAATCAATAAAATCGTCTGGATTGTTAAACGAATATGTAGGCACAAGATTGAATATAAAAGATTTCAGTGAATTAGAGCCCGCTTCAGAAAAGTTTGGCGTTTTAATTGGAATCCCTAAAATTGTCAAAGCGTCAAAAAGCTTCTAGTTAACTAAAATAATTGCTCAAAAACATCGTTCGAATGTTGAATTAGTTCTAGGACGTATTCCCCAAAGACAACGAATAGCGGAATTAATTTAGATGTTATCTAATTACAGCTCCTTGCCCGTCGAAAGTTGATTTTGAATTAAAGGGCAACAACGCTTGATTGTTAATCGACGAGAAAAGCGCTCGATAGGCTTAAATATGAATGATTCGTATAGGGTTATTGTGTATTTAGTAGATTCCCTATACCCGAAATTTCTATATTTGTATAGTAACTTTATTTAGTGAGTTTAGGTAATGTTCACTTAAAGTACCAGTTATTTTTTCTAAATCCCACCTCTAATACATGGGAGTTTCAAGTTAAAGCGCACTTTTAGTGACGTTATGATAAATGTTTTTTAGCAAACTTGTATAAAATAGATTATATTTCTCGTTCATTTACATTGTTTTCAGATTAATGGTGCATACTACAGGTACATACACCAGTATTTTGATAGATGAAAGAGCTATGCTGTGTTATGAATAAATAGGCAGGTAGGTGTATGTTTCTGGAAATAGAATTGTACAAGTATCCACATGGATCAAATTTTAAAACCCTGCGACAGTTACGTTTCGTTTCATTATACCCTTGTCAACAGCACGCAAGCCAGGATTATTCGAACATCACTCGTATATATGTGGATAATGTGCCTAATCCTCCTTTCAATTAAAGTCGTAGAATTAAAAATCTCGATATAAAGGAGTGTTTTGTAGCAATTGCGCGAAATATATTTGTAAAAAATACTCCGCTTCTCGCGCTGTTGGCGAAATGTGGAGCAGCTATGTAATCCTCGAGTTCTTTTATTAAGTTCCCCGTCCGCTTCGGCACGGCCGGGATAAAAGCCTTTCGTGCCACAGAACGTTTACCCACTTTAATTCTTTTTAATGTAGAAAAATGGTCTCTTCTAGTCTTTGTTCCTTGTATTTGCAGCGTTTCTATGAAGTCGGTAATCTTGGCCGGTTCGCTTCTTTCGTTCCGTCGCTATCACTTCCTTTATTGGAGGATTTTTATGAAAAATGCAAAGTGGAAGATAAGCTCGCGACAAGGTGTAAGGATATCCAGACACGGATATGGAAATGCTGTTTAATTAAAATTACCATAACGAAAAACCAACATCGCAGGCATGAATTTTAAACGCGACATTTTCGAATAAACTTCGGATTTCGTACGATATACACACAACAACCGACGACGAAACAAATTTATCCAATTCCATCTATCCTACGCCCGATTTTCCAGCGAATAAACCTTTTTTTTGAGGCGATACCCATCGATCTAAAAGCAACGGTTTTTTTTCCGGCTAGGTTACGTAATCTAGATCATTTTTCAGCGTTTCCCGAGTATACTCACGTCTAAAAGGTGCATCAATGAGGCCCTCGCTGTGGCCTGGAGACGCGTCATATCCGTCAGGAGTTGACATAATTCGGCACTCAAACGGGAAGTTGCGACGTGGCTGGTCAATGTGGCCCTTTTTAGGGTCTCACCCAAAGCGAAAACCCACATCTGAAAAACGTGAAGCGAGATTTGTACTTGCATGTTTATCTAATAGTCCATCTAAGGAGATATTCGATTTGCGGAGCGGTCGCTTTGATGTTTAATCGAACGTTAGAAGATACCGGATGATTTTCCTTTGAGAATAAAAAATATCCTATGTGGATAACGCTGATTTATTCTTGACTCCCTCAAGTTGATAATGACTCTCTCATACAAATAAATGACTCTCTCATACAGATAAATGACTCTTTCGTGCTTTTAAATGACTCTCTCAAGTAAATAAACGACTCTTTCAGGTAGGTACAGATAACTCTTGGGCATATAATTGTCATTATAAGTGATTATTCTCATTTGTAATTAATCACCCCGTATAAAAATGCAATTGTGCAAAGTGTGCAATTATAGAGGCGTTTATTTTACTTATCTGAGTTGCAAGAAAATATTTTAATAAGAATTGAAACTGTAGATTATAATCTGGAATAATTAGCAAATTCAAGCATGATACTCGGATTTTTCCTGGAAAGAATTTTGTTATGACTTTTAAAACATATACGAACTAAGATTATTCAGAGCTGCTTTTACGACTAGATGAATTAATTAGAACAGTGCTGCAAAATTCTAATAACACATTTTCGAGAAGTTTTCCAAGTAATCGCAAATATTGTTTACATTAATGCTTCAAGTTTGATAATATGTAACGCTAAAATTCAACGCGTATTGCACCTAATTAACTTATTGTACAAACAAGTATGGATAGAAACACAATCATTCTTGATCTCATTGAAGTGAAGAATTTTCCTCTTGTTTTAAGAGAGAAGCGCGAAATCCGCGGGGACGGTGAAGAAAAGAAATTATAAAATACGTTTTCTGGAGTATCAAAAGATCCTAATTCAATAGGGAGGACCTGAATGGAATTTGTTGATTATATTGAAGCCGGCTCGGCATTGTTCCTCGCAAACATTCGAAACGGTCGACGACTCGATTCGCTAAAGGCAATTAAATATTGAAATAGTGTTTGAGCCGCCCAACAAAATGGGTTATACCTATTGTCAGTTTCACATTGAGATGTCAGTACCGACAGATAAGGAAAAACTGTTGCATGGTTTATTGGTATTTTCAGGAAAAATACACTTTTGAAACTTGTAAAAAATTATTTATTAAAAAAATAAAAGTTGTTTATAGGAGCAATTTCATCCAAATTTGAAGCGAATGGATTAGATTGAAAATATCGAGCCTATTAGGTACATCAATCACCACTATGGGACACACTGTATAAGAGAAAAGAGCCCCGTTTAGGCGCCACCTAGCTCGTTAAACGCCGGCCAAATCGAAGAGCTGTTTAAACATTTAAAGAAGCCGTTTCGGGGAGACTCCTAATAATGAACTCGAACATCCCCCGAACAAGTGCTCGGCGTTACAAACGGAAGCGGCAAAGAAATCGTAAATTCCGATTTTCTCCAATTTGCAACGAACCTAGCGCGCCCCCTATCCGCCCCGTATCCGTCGCAATCGTCCCGATTTATACTTCTATTATTGCAGGATTTCGCGAGATTTGTAGGGACGATCGCTTTGTCGCTCGTCCTCCCTTATCGGCCCCTTCGATCTTCATATTTGATCGGGAGATAAAAATTTCTCGGCCGGTCCGCAAGCCGTAATTGAAAGCGAACACCCGACTAAATCGGAATTGCTCGGTTAATTTCCCAATGCTTTTCCAGTTGCTCCGCGAATCGGCTCAGAGAAATTCCATAAAAAAATCAATCAAAAAAATAATAATGCATTGATAAGCGTTTTTTTTTATTATCTAACATTTTTTATCAATTAGTATACCAATGTTTTCTATATGATTTTGAGCAAGTTTTCATTATAAATAATCATAGTTCTCTCTATTTCATTTAGCCTACTCTTTTGCGGCATTTCCATTCACAAGTTCAGCGAATTCCCTTCTTAATCTTCGGCTAATGCTCGCTTTAACAAATCATTTGCAAGCGTTCGGGGATCCCCACGAACTTCTGGCGAATTTCGGCATGCATTCGACGTTTTCGCTGCGCTTTTGAGAGCTGGTATTGCGCGTAATAATCCACTGATGGGAAACAAAAATTTAATTAAAACCTGCCGGCGGTACGTGTTTTAATTTAATAACTTTAACGGCTCGCGTTTTCCGCACGATGCAATAAATTCGAAAAAAAAATCAACTTCAAACCCTGTGGAGAACTCGCTTTTATCCCGTTTTAATCCAGCTAAATATTAAAATTTAAATAATATCTAATATTTTCTTTTTAATGCCATTAAATAAATGAGTTCTCCTGTTACTCGGCGCTTCTCGCTCCCGATCATATTAGAGCAGCATGTGTCTCTGGTAAATAATTTGAGAGTTTTCCGATAAAAAATCCAAACTTGAAGCTCGGGCGTTATCGATCAAACGGGAAAATGCGCGTGGGATTACTCTAGAAAATTGCACGTGTTTTGAGAGCATTGAAGTCGGAGACGCCTAATTGAATTAGCTTAGTGTTAAAGAAACGGGTTTTAATTCGGTTTTTACGCAGCTGGTATAAAACAAAAATAAGCTCGGGCAACCCAATTTCTATTAATCTCGCGTGCTCGACGGAAACTAAATGGATTTGTTCGCTAATCAAATAACGCGATGTCTTAAATACAAGAAAGTTCATTCCAGGAATGGGAGTTTCTTTACAATTAGACTTGTAGTGATTCCATTCCATTCATACAATGAATATGGTAATGAATTACACTCTATAATTATAGTTAATAATAGTTAGTACCTTTTCCATTTCGGTGTCAGTAAACTGTTTCTTGGTTCTGTACTCAGGAGCTAAGTAGCTCATGAGATGTACGGGGGGTTTTCCCTCGAAAACGTGTCGGCTGGGGCATAATTTGACCCTCCCTCGTAATGAAAACAGCAACGTTTGAGGGGTCACTAGAGGAACGCATGAACTGCCGAAGGCACCATCTGAAATTAACGAAATTTAACATTAATAATTATTTTGAGACGTTCTGTATATACAAGTGATTAACTAAATTAATTAAAATCACAAAATAGACAGCTGTTGGCGTCTAGAATTTTTGCCTATCTACCGCATTGTTCCGAAGTAATTTACGACGACAATTAATTAGAATTCTGGAGGGACCGGCCATGCCGGGGATTAACCGACTGCTAATCATATCAGATTCGCCGTAATTTCGGCCAGGACGTGTTGAGTCAATCTTCTGTCTTATTATTCATAAGTGTTCGAGGGCCCTTTCGGACCCTAATATTAAATAAACCCCAACGCTCTCCCCCTGTGTCCCATACCTGCCCGGGTGTTAATGTCACATCAACTGTATTTCCTCGACATTAACGCGAAAAGAAAACGCGCAAGTGGAAAATTCGTGTTCCTATTTCAACAGGAGTAAGTAAGCATTAGCTCATATGCAAAACAACCAACAGATATCTCAAAAGGTTTAGTATACCGGATGTCCCATCAGCAGAAGATTCTGAACAGATTATATACTCTGTATAAGTATTTAAATTTTGTACAATTGTTCGACTCTGTATATAGAATTTATTTTTCTACTAAAAGAGAAGTGTTCTGGGTGCACTGGAGCGTAAAAAGTCAAGCAAATTGTCGCTTGCGATCGATCGCGTTGGGGACTTGTAGTCGCTGGGCTCCTGAAAATTTTAGAGGATATATTCAACAGGACAATCGCCGGCGTGGGAATTTCGAATATCCTCGCCGATGTTAATCTTCTTCGGCGTTTAAAGGCCATCTAGCGGAAACGTAGATTCGTCCGAAGTAACTTCGAAACACACATTGTGCGCTATCAGAGAATAATAAAAAAGTTTGGCTGGGAAAAAAGTTGGTTATCTGCATGCGAGGCACGTTCGTTGTAGAAAAAGTGGACGACGTTTTAATCCGGTGTTTTTTATTGAGGCGATGATAAAATTCGCATAGCTCCGGAATTAAATGCAATATATACACCATAGAGCGAAATTGGTTGGGGCAAGAAATTTGTTAAAATAAGTACGTAATTTGTACCCAAGCTATGGATACGCTAATTTTTCATCTTCTCATTCGTCCCCATGGGTTTGAGGTCGTAAATTAATGATGTTCTATTTTCCGGGACGTTGAGTAATGCATGATTTTCCAGTCACGTGTATTCAAATTAATTAGCCGCGAACCGAAACGTCGTTAATACGCGGCATTGGAGTCGAAATTAACTGTAAAATGCATTATTTCTGGACGTGAAAAACTGGAGAGAAAGATTGTTTGCGCTCATGAAATATTCAAAAGGATCAGAAACGACGGGGAAGTGAATTACAATCCGACTTGCGTGGGTGGACAAAGTTTTCCCATTTCTTTTATTCCTATCAATATTATTAAATTTGTTGACCTAAATTTCTTATAATAAAATGTACCACGTTAATATTTAAGTAGGTAATAGAGGCGATTATAAAAAATATTAGTACTTATTTTAAACTACTAGAGCAGAATTTAGATGTATATTATACGAAATTAACATTAAACATGCTTCAAGATACAGAAAATCATTGACCGATTTTTTTAACCTACATCAAAAGCCGGATCTGTTAAGCCAATATTTCGACAAGTTTCGCTTACAATCATATTTTTTCCCTCTTTGTTGACACTACACAAACTTCATGAAGAGTTATGTAGAAACTTGGAATATAACATGGTATATTAACAACACACCCCTTGGTATATAAAAGCAAAAATATTGAAAAATCGTATGTATTCTGCGATTTATTTCGTATGTTAAAAAAACCTACTTGTTGCAAGTTTGTTGAAAAAGGGCAATGTATTGTGCAAATCGACGAAATTCGTTCCCAGCAGTTTAATTAATCAGGAAATCAAAGTAATTTGTAAAACTGCTCGAGCTCGCTAGTGTTCCCAAAACGCGATCGCGACATAATTAATCAGTGGTGTTTTAATTAACTGTAAAAAGGGGAAAAGGGGCCGAGAAAAGGGAATGAATGAACGTAACGTAATTAAAACCGGACGGTTTTTTTTTTTCGTAATTCTTGTTGTTTCAATCAACTTTTTCGGTTCTATGGGAGTGCCGAATGGTAAACTTCCAGTTAATTTAGGATCGATGAATGGATAGCGATAGCACGTGAGAATAGAAACGCAGCAATCGATAATTAAAGAACATTAATTGGCGGTTTTCGGTTAACAATGGAGTCGTAAAATTTAACTGAATACTGCGCTGAATTTTTTGCACTGGGTTAAATATGCAAATTATTAAATCCGATCGTATTTTGCATAGTATTTATTGCATGCAAAAGAGTGCATAGTGTACACCGAAAGTATACGAATATTATCGCTTAAAACTTTCCTTAACAGCGTATAATAAATTCTATACATAGATTACTGAAGTTCGTCGTTGTGCATTTACATAACTCGCAAAATGTATGCAGAAGGCACTAGAATACAATCAAATTATGCATCATTGAAAAAGTGCATAAAATAAGATTTTTTGCAAGAATTGGTAGTGTGATTTTTAAACACCCTGTAAGTGAGTTTAAAACTTCAATAATTAAGTTGATGTGAGGTAGCGTGGCCGAGCGGTCTAAGGCGCTGGTTTAAGGCACCAGTCTCTTCGGAGGCGTGGGTTCGAATCCCACCGCTGCCAAATATATTTTTATTGCAAAAATGTCCAAATTTAAAAATAGAATACGAGCCAGAAATAGCACGTACAGTAAGTGAAAATTGTACGTTAAGAAATGCATGGGATGAGAAATAACGGGCGTGCAATTATACGAAAATTAATAAATCGTCGGTTAAATTGTATAAAATAAATCGTGGTTATCCGAAAATAAAATATTTAAATTTAGAATTGATAGTGAGAGGAAGTTATATACTATATTAGAATAAACATGTAACAAGGTTCCATGGTGTAATGGTTAGCACTCTGGACTCTGAATCCAGCGATCCGAGTTCAAATCTCGGTGGGACCTGAACTTTTTTTATTTTTTTTTAAATTGATTTAATTTTTTTTAAGTGTTTTTCTTATTTATCACGCACATTAGGCTTCCCTTGTAAATTCCATCTTTCCTTATTTTTAATTTAAAATTTTTCAAATTAGTTATTTAGTTAACTGAATAAACGTATCGTTTATCAATAAACTATAAATAATTATTGTTATGGAACTTTCTAATCCTTAGATGATCAAAGAGTGTAATAAAAACTTTTGTTACTAACTTTGCCAAAGTTGGTTCAACTTTGGTAAACAGTAACTTATACCTCAACATTGCAAAGACCTTAATTGTAATATACAAAAATGCACAATAAATGTAATATAATCTCCGTAAACCATACTCTTCACTTCGTTTAAAACGCATTGTCGCTAATTCCTTTCACATATAACGTAACAATAAATGAACTTTGCATAAACATTTGTTGTCGGCATGAAAGGACTTAACGAACAATGCGCAGTTACCCCGAATTGCCAGTACATCATCGCAATCTTCACCTCAGTTTAAACGCAAAAATGCGCCCATTGTTTTAGGGCCATCATTCTCCGCAAATTAACATCTCTCTGCGCCAACTTTACGTTTCTCCGCGCTGAATCGGCGCTCGGCAACGCCATTCTGCTCTCGTTCGAGCCAAACTAAATTGCTCAGATATGTATCATAATCGTAAATGATGGAGTAAATCCAATTCATACGTTAAATCTAAATTGAATCCGCGGCGTGCCGCTCCGAAGACGCTATTCAATTCTCCCAACTTTAATTGCTTGTATATAGTTCATAAGGCGGGCTTACCTGATAAAAAAAGGTCTTGCAAGGCTTGCACTGCCTGGCATAGCACGGCCCAGGATTCGGATTCTTCGAGGCCCGATGGGCGAGCTGTCAAGAAGTCTGCCAAACTGGGAGTTCCGTTCCCAGTACCATTACTGTTGGGTCTTAACAGCGACATGCTGTAATAAATAAAATAAAATCATATACGAATTGTAATCACTTCAATACAGATGCGAGCTCAGTTAAGTGACTACAAACATAACGATTTGATCCTGTGATGATACAATAATTACATTAACTGAATACTCCAATTAAAATATGTATTTTGCAAATATTCTGTGGATATGAATCATTAAATTATTTCCTATAATAAATAGATATCTATTTTACTATTATATTGAGACCAATTGAAATATTGCAGGGTAGTTTCTGCATGCAAAGTCAAATTAATTAATACATTTCGAGGGAGTCCTTTGGGTGAATCTGCGGTTATTGTGTATTATAATTAAAAACTCATTTCCCAACTTTTTCCGGGGGAGCTTTCGATTCCAATACAGATTTACTATTGGCTTTGGGTTTCATTAATTATTTTTTATTAATCAATAAAAACCCCTTCGAATTTCGAATGAACGGGTTACTTCGGTAGCATGCAAACGTTATCTCAAATTAAACTTCCTTGTATATTTTTGGGAATTAATTAAATTTCGCATCAATCAGAATAAAGCTCGCCGTGCTTTGCCGTTTAATTAGGCATCGGAACTTACAATTCCTCTTAATACTACACGTATTGAATCGTTTTATGGGTATTTAAAAGGAAAAATAGTTTTAAATCCTTTAGAAACCGGTCCTGTACCTTGTTTGGTACTTGACTTATGAGTGAGGTTATGCGGTACTTAAATACTTATTTCTTTTAAAACATTCAATTAATAAATTAAGGTTGTTATTTATATGCTTAATTTGTATAACTTTAAAATATCTACGTAGTACCATAATAATATCAACAACTTACATTCAAGTATATAACAGTTAGTACCCAAAGTACCACACAATCGATTCAGATTCAAACCCACTGTTTAGTTTCACATTAAACTCAAAATTTTCACGAAATTGTCTCATTATTCGATCACTTAAAGTTAGGTTCGCGCAAAAAAAATGGTTCCGATAGACGGTAGAAGAGTACTGGGTGCTTCAATACGCGGCAAGGTGGTACTGGCAGGTCGACCACTCTTGCTCATCGTTTTAAATTTGAATGAAGATGCGTGTAGAAAACGGGCAACAAGTCAGCAACTGTTCTGTTTGGGTTCGGGTTCGGGTACTCGCTGACGGTTTGTGTTCAGGGACGGATCGAGTCGAAATTGATGGTACTTTGCCTGGGAAGTAGTTTTGGTAATGAAATGTAGGGAATTAGGAAACGAATTATATGGGAAAAATTAGGGAATTGTTTCTTTAAATTTGTTTAGGTATGGAAAAAAGTAAGATACCTAAGGGTACTTATTTTGAAACTTTTAATAATTTTTTTAGTAATTTGACCGGGCTACAGAAGTTCATTCTACACTTCTTTTCTTTTAAAACTTAATTAGGGGACGTGTGGGCGTATTAAAAAAAAGTTTGGAGCCTTCAAGATTTTTAATTACTATTAGCATTTTCTGGAAAGAAAATCTTTTACAAAGCATTCCAAGCTTAATCAATTACCCTTTTCGCCTTTTTCGAAGCCATAACTTTGTACTTATTTGAAAGAACAAACCAATTTAATAAAGCAACCATTACCTCCCAATTAATTTAAAAAAATCCACCAAAAGCACACCCACGTAAAAATCGCTTTAAAGCGTCCTTTCTTTACATCAAATCGCATTGGAATATAAGCCTTTCGGCCGCGTCCTCACGAATTTGAGACACAAAAGTCCCCCTTCGATTTTCACAAAGGCTTCCAAGTTTTATTCTGTTTGATTAGTCTCGTATATAACTTCTTGAAAAACCTAATAAAGTGATTCGAGGTATATCTGAACTACTTCTCGAAAACACCGAGATCAGCGGAAAATCATCTCGAGAAAAAGCTATTACCCCGACGGAATCGATTCCGCAGGAACTCCATCATCCCGCCCTTGTCAACCGAATTGATGTTTAATCTCCTTTTTAACAGTGTCTTACATCCATTTTGCACGCAGTGTAAATGAAGGAAACTCATCGCTTATCGCTGTATTTTCATTTTTCTTTACATTTTTATACGCGTCACAATTTAGACTCCCTGTTCCTGTAGGATAGAAAAAGGATGTATTTTGCAAGAAAATAATATAGAGATGGGGAAAATAGTCAATTTGTTAGTTTTTAATCGATTCTGAGCTTGGCAAGAAATACATTTTAAAAGTTTTCGCTTCCAAAAAGTTTGCGAATTGAAAGCTTTTCTTTGTTAATTCATCAACAGAATTTCAAATGAGTTTAAATATTTTGAAACTGTCTAAAAAAACCGCTGCAAAAATCACTAATAAAATATCATCAAACATGCGAATGCTGTTGAAAAGCATTTAGCTACTACATGCAAACATTATGAAATAGGTTCGGGCTGAAAGCGTTTAATTATTTGCAAAATGACTGGAAAATTAATCGGATCATTTTCGCAGGCCCACGCGCTGGCTCGCCGGCGGTTTGTTATTTAAATTATTGGCCGGAAAATGGACGGAGGACTGGCCGTGGGCGAGAATCGTCAAAGGACAACGCCGCATTCCGGCCGCCTCCTCGGGGTTTATTTACGATGAAAAGAATGCTCAAATCCGAGCTCATGCGATGAAATTGCGGGCGAGATGCGAGAAGAATCGTCACTCGATGGAGGAAACCGTTCGGAAAGGAAGCGCATCGATCGCGATGGGTTTTTTCTGCAGCGATATAACCGAAGATTCCCCGGTGATTTTTTTTCTCAAAACTACCAACGTAAACTCGGGACTCGTTAAGTCCCTGTCGCGTAAAAAACAAGGCGGGATTTTCGGTCCGCGATTAGAAGAATGCCGGCGAACAACTTGTTATTTCGAGCTTAATTAAAATTGTTTTAGAAGGGACCCGGGTTATTAAAGTTTGAAGTTTCCTCCAGAAGCACCTATTTGGAAAAATGTCCGCGCCGGGCATACCTAAGCATACAGCTCTCCAGGCGCAGAAATTTTTATATCTTTTTCATCGACTCAACAATTATTCGCAGAACTAAAATAAAATTTACTGAATGTAGAGCCAACTACAGGGTGTTTGTTAATTGAGTGCCGATACTTAAGGGTGTGAATCCTTCATCAGCTGCACACCCTGTATATCAAAAAATACTGCTATATAGATTTAAAAAAATTACCGATATGAATCTAAACATGATCGATGGTGGTTCCTTGGAGCTTCGCCGTGGAAGTACCGACGTAGCACTGAAGGGGGTGATCGTCGGAGTCCACCCTCCTGTTCGGCAGGTAGTACACCAGGCACGTGACTCCGATGAGGAACAGGAAGAACACGAACACGATATCGAACATGATGAGCGAGTTCCACGTCATAAGGCGCATCACAGAAGTCACTGACTAGTCCTGTTGCGTGGCACTAATAAGGACATCACCGCGCGACGGGGTGGCTTTCTTCTGGCCTTCGTCTAGTTGGCTGTCGGGCTATTGTTTTCCGGGCGCGGGATGGTGGTTTTCATTATTCGAGTAGCCTGGAAAATACGTAGGTACTTGAATGATAATTAGGTATAGAAGAATAGATGAAATTGGGGGAATTTGCATGGGAATAAATTTTGGTTTTAACTCGAGATTCAACAGTTTTTATAATTAACCAAACAGCTGCTGTATCTAGCTACCTTTGGTATTTTGGTAAATTAAATTTGAATTTGTTCTCGAAAAATCCCAACAACTTTCTTCGAACAAAACCTCTTACGGATATTAAAAAAATACGGTATTTCAGGGGCTTTTGTTTACGCTTGAATAATTACAGGCCCGCGAAATAATATACAATAAGGCAATTCGTCTTAATTAAAACAGTCTGGCCTAAACCTAATTTTTATTAAACATTACTTTACGATATAATTTAATAACGCGATTTTCATAAATTAAGTAAGCACTCTTTACGCCCGATTTCACCAACCAATTCTTAAAGTTAGGTAATAATTAAACCGGATTTAGGAAGTCCTAAAGTACAATTTGCATTTCACCATGCAAGTAAAACTTAAAGGTGGTAGGAAATACCTAAAGTTAGGACAGCTCACAGAACTCGCCTAAAGAATTTAGGAAATACTTAACCACAGATACTTTTCATCTTTAACAGGCTTTAGTTGAAAATCTCATCACTTGAGATTAGTAGATTTGAAGTCCTATTATTTGTCCATAGTTTCAAGAATTTTTGTTGTTAATTAAAAAATATTTGTACAGTGTGTTTTAAAAAAAATGTCTATCCCCACACCGCTAACAAATTTACAAAAAAAACCGTTGCACAGGAAAATTGACGTGGGCGTCTGGAAAATTGCCCCTACAATAAGACCGCACGGGCTCACGCTGACTCCTCGCCGCGTGAAATTATGATATTCACTTTGTTAACTGATCGCGTTCTATACGCAATAAATTTTCGGAAATTTCGGGCCCACACGCGGAGGCGCTTTATTCCAAAGAAATTCGTCTCGCTAGCGCGCGATTTCGCCGGCGGCGACGCCGCTTATCTTTGTGCGAAAGCGCGGCGTCGAACGTAATTTGTTGAAATGAATAACCTTAACAGTGGGTCGTTTCCCCTCGATAAGAAATATAAAATTGAATTTATGTGTATTTTCGGCGTGGAAGATGCAACAGTCAAACGCAGAGCGTTCTGTTTGCCAGAAAATATGAATTGTAAAGCTCCTCGCTGAGGGTTTGTTTTGGATATGTACAGTGGAGTTTTTCAATGTGAAATTTTAAGGTAGGGATTTTTAATAAAAAGGATATTTGTGTAGTATATTTTGAAACATATTTACAGTAAAAAATGGGATATTGTAAAGTCATCACAGATCAATATAAATTGGACGTTTAATTCCCTAATTTAAAATGTATTTCATTTATGCTTCCGAATCGATATTTTACAAACTCAACAATTCTCTTTATTATAGTATAGATATGTTTGTTTATATTTATTTGGGCACTTCGTTTCGAATAAATTTACCGCAAGAGGAAGTCATAAGGCTCGAAATGGAGGCGAAAAGTAAGAGAAAAACCGTCACGTTCCCAATTCAATTACATTTCGAATAAGTTAATTTAAAATCCGAAAGGCGAAAATGATTTTTTCCCCAGCTGAGACCCCTCTTTGGAAACTCGTTTTGTAACGTGACACGGCGTAAAAGGGCGGCATCTCATACTTGTTTTTCTGGAAAACAAGGTTTGGGCACTCCAAAAACATGGGATGGATATTCAGGAAGTTTAAATCGAAAAAAAAAACTTTAACTGTTGATCATACAATTAATGTTGCACACTCTGTTGCTGAAGGTTGGTCCGCTTTTAGTAATCATTACAAAATAAATTCGTGCAATTGTGTTTACGAAAAAGAGTTTTTGAATTAATCCCACGCTTTTGATTAATATATCACATGTATTTTAAACCTAAAAGTAATCCTGCCGTCAAACCACCATAAATTTTACTCGTTGGTTTGAACATTAAACCTGCCGGGCGGTTTATCATTTTAAACTTTTAATTAATTTATTATTCCGTAATTTAATTAGTTTTGTATATGACAACGGCTCAGCGAGACGATTATTTTATAAATAGTTCCCATATAAAATTTTATTTTATTGCCAAAACGCATATAATTGGCAGGATGTTACAATTGAAAAATATTTTTAGTCCCAATTTTTAAACGAATTAACAATTTATCAATTTTTATGTTACATTCGGCAATCAAAAATTACGATGTAATAAATGTTTGAAATATCGCTACCTGGATAACGATGCCTTTGAGTGACTTTTACAATCTATAAATTTTATATCCACTGCAGGAGATAGCTTAAATGTTGAATAAAAACAGAACTTGTAGAAAACTAAAAATTAAATGAAATAAAATATTTTCTCCGCAGAAAGAGTGGCGTTTGTGATGAAAATTACGGGCAACCTAAAACCTGCCATTCGCAAACACCGTAATTTCCCTCCCTATATCCTGGATAAAAATACATAAAACAAAAGGAATTTACAAATGCCGGCTATTCCGCTCCATTAAGCGAAAGTATATTCTTTGCGTTTTGAAGGAAACGGCCGGGGAGCGGCGCTCCTTCCGCGAGGGCGTGCAATTTCAGCCCAATTTGCACCCAGTCACCGCTTCTAGTGTTATCCCTGTCGGTGACACTTATTGCTGTAAAACATACTTGTCTTTTGAGAAGGGTCCCCGCCGGTTTTCTTACTGTTTTTTCCAAATTCGGCGTTCATTAAACCGGAGGGACAGGGCGAGGAAAGGGACGGCCGAAAATTTCGCAATAAACAGAACTTCGACTTTGATGCCATGAGTGGGCGCTATATGGAAAGAAATTCGAGTTTGTCACGTTCGCGTTCCAGATCACGAGCTATTCGGAGCTCCGAGTGCCATCGACATCTGTCTCTTCTTTGAATTGTACTTGAAAACAATAATAGATACAGAGAAGTGTTTCGATTTTTTCCATTATAGCTGGTGAATTATTTAAAATAAACTCTTTATACTGCAAATATAGGCACATCTAATTTTATTGGTAAACAAGTAACAAAATAAAAAAATTTCTATGATGAACTATTAACTTGAGACTCGTGGAAGTTGTCTTTGTGGAACCCATAGACCTTAAAGCTGCATTTTATGAGAATTTTATTGTATGCTGGTTTGCTGAAATCTACCCTTAACTACAATTTTCTAGAGAGATTCGAATGAAAATTGGCCATACAAAAAAATCGCATTAACATCTCGGCGAATCTCTCAGAAATTGCCCGTATCAGCGACGCGATAAATCACCGGCGACGTTTCTTTGCAACAGATTAAAATAATACTTCGGCGTGCCGGTGGTCGGGAAAGCGAGAAAAATTAGATTTTCGAATGCGACAGGGAAAACATCGGGCGCCCGTTATTAGTATTTACGCCGGCATGATACATATACGTGCGAATGAGGATTCATACGCACCGTTCCGACGGCTGATTACGGCCATGTCATGTACAGAAAAATGGATCTGCCCTACAGAAAATGAGACGGATGACGTGCCGGAGGAATCCGAATTGTAATCCCGCTGAACCATTCAAAACGTATGTTATAATATCTACTGAAATTGTACCTATATAGGTTATTGTACAAGGTGGTCATTTTTTAATGTTATTATCCAAAAATGCAGGGTCTTTCAACGAAAACTTCACTCCCTCTATCTAGAGAATTTGGGGGATACTTGGAGGAACTGATGGAAAAAGAGAAATGTGGTTGTTTCATTGGTTTGCAATTATGTTAATTATAACGCAATTTTATTTAAAAACATTGTTAAATCTTAACCAATTTTCAAAAACGATATATAGGATAGTTCCATTTGAAATTAGAAAAAGTTAGAGTTTCTATGGGTTAGGTGGATGAAGTTATAGAAGGGGTCAAGTTTTCGTTGAAAGACCCTGTATTGTTATAAATTTTGAGATTTTCTTTAATTTTCTTGCTAATAATTCATAATTTTATACCACTTATTCTGCTCAATAAATATCTGCAATATTTTTAGCAATTTCCTTAAAGATATTTGGAAAACCTAGTTGGGTAGAAATGAAATTTATGGTATTGAAAACTAATAGACAATTTTCCCAGTAAATGTTCGACGACCGCTAATCGAAGCAGCCGGTAACAAACGGGCGAGTGGAAACTTTCAACTGGTAATCTAATGGAATCTTTTTTCAATTTCCTCATTTTCGGAATTCGCTGGCGACGTTTCCCGAAGGAAGTGCAATCTAAGATAATTCGGGGAATTTTGAAATTTAATGTGCGATTCGAGTCGAGCAGAAAACATCAATCAGCCCGGCCCGCGCGGTAATTCGCTTAGCACCTGAGAAAATAACAGGGAAATTGAATGTTTTCGTCAGAAACGGGAATCGGCGAATTGAAAGGATAATCCAATAAAGGCGAGGTGCAATTTTCGAGCAGTAATTATTTCGGTTTTCGCTCGAGTGTCTGCGAACTTGTTGGAGCCAAATGAACGCTTTAAATACTGTTCAAATTTTCTTTGAATGGCCAAAAATATGCTTCATTAAGATTACTATTAGAAATATAATTTTGGATAATTAATACCAATTTAGAAAATTACATATTTTATATCGATATCAGCTTCCCTAAAATCCCAAAATATATGATAATTTTATACAATTTATACCAAATTGCACCCTTGTGATTTCTCAGGAGCTTACCCCCCATTAACCCCTGAAAATTTCCATGATTTTTCTAAGGGTCGCGTTTTTGCCCTATAATAAGCCTAATTTTCTCCAAACAAACACCACCTTCATTTTCAACATATCATTAGGCATGCAACACACCCTGTATATTAAAATCCTAATAAATCACGCGACATATTTTAACTATAAAATCTAATTAGTACATACTCTGAACACATCGTACATTTTCCATTAAATCGCCTCAGACGAATTCTTGCGAAAATGATTACTTTCTAACTCTAATAAATTATTTCCTATGAGCTCTAGTTTAGATTAGCTAATTTTCCGAATGAGTGAGGGTCGTGCCCAATTGTCTCCAGGTGAAAATGCGCTATAACTATTTATTTATTATTAAATTAAATTCTGTAGATATTAAACTTAATTTGTGCCTGTTTATGTGTTGTGTTTATTTTTTAATAGTTGGTCACAATGTTTGGCAAATATGACGACATTAGTGATGTGCATCAAACTTTGTTTTGAACAAACTATACTGTAAAATTTCAATACAAAATTAGATAAGGGTTGTAAATTTCACCCCTTTTTAATACCGCCGGTATTAAAACGAACTTTTTACTGAAATCCCCATCATAATCGAATTAGGAAAAACACCTGCTGGTATTTTTCGTACATTTTTCCCTTTTTTATTTCCAATCAATTACCCAACGAGCAATCGGGTAAATTAGGTAATTCAATCGCCTAACGATATTTATATACGAAACACGAGAACTTTCATCAACAAACAACAACCAAACAAAAACAAACTGTTGCAGCCGGCGACCTAATTCATCAAATCGACCCATCTATCATCTTACTTTTCAATCGAGCTCGCCCAGCGGAAGAAAAATCTCTGGCCCCGCCGGCGGTTCCTTCGCCGAAACTCCCGCAAAAAGTACGCACGAACACCTTCCGGACGAGATCTAAGCCGGCGCGAGATTGGACCAGCGACCGAGACCGAGCTTCAGCATCGTCGGCGGCGGACTATTCGGTTTCCGCGGCATCGCGACGCCGCCCCCGACGCGCCGCTCTGGGACGTTCATTCAGCCGCCCACGCGGACCGCCGTCGCGACTTCGTTTTCCGGTGAAAAGCTGGCGCAAAAAGTGCAATTATGCCTTCCATTAGAGGCGGGCGGATTCGCCCAAGCGGCGGCAATCAATCGCAGATTTTAGGGTAAACCGGATAATGTGCGTTTAGAGCGACAAAGCGGAGTTGAGGGCTTTTCGTTTTCAATTAAATTTTTTGCCAACTTGTAGCTCGATAAGTTCGAGCGAAGTTATTCCTACTAGAAGTCTTCTTGAGAAGCATATACTATAGGTCTCAAAATCCATCTTCCTTATTCTACATACAGGGTGTTTATTAATTGAACGCCGACACTTAAGGGTGGGAATCCTTGGGTGATTTTAAGAAGAAAAGTTAATATCAATATAGGTCATAAAACTCTTTTAATTTTTTAGCTACAGGGTGTTGCAGTTTTAGGAAGAAAATTACTTTTTTATCATAATTTTCTTATTACTCCAGATATTTTTATGAAATTTTGTACACACTTTTTAATCATTAAGGAGCATTTTTTGAGGTGAAAGATTTTTAAGACGCAAGGTGGGCGCCTACCAAATTTAGAAAATAAATGAGGATTTCAAAAATAATTTTGGTTTTTAGAAAAAACAGTGGCGTACCCTTTTTCTTCTCCAAAAATATTCTATATATTTTACGTCAAAAAATGCTTCTTAATTTCTTAATGATTAAAGGTATGTACAAAATTCATAAAAAGCATCTGGGGTGATAAGAAAATTATGATAAAACAAGTGGGACGAACGGCCCAGTGCGCCGTAGAGAGACTTGTAACTAATGTAACGTTAAGTTTTTTAAAGTAGTTTAAAGCGTTGCTAACGTTTGGTACATTTGAAATCTGGATGTTTGAATGCGAAATATGGCTCAACTATTAAAATGTGCACGTCGTCATGGGCATTAATAGCAGCACTTAAATGGAACATTACGAATAACATCAGGCACTCTGCGCTTTATTAATTGTTTTGAATTAGTTTATTTTTTTAATTCCATTATATCGCTACTCGGAATTTATAATTTAACGGAAGATTTTGACGTCCAATTATTCTCTTCTCCCTATACCGCTTGGTCGCTAATTTTGTATTGTATCTGAATAAAAATTGATTTCCAACTTGCGTTCCTCCATCCCGAAGGACACATCATTTTCCGATGCGGATCCCTCGCCCTTGAAAAGATAACATCAACTTTATATTATATCAATATCGAATAAGAGCGCACCTATATTCAAAATTGGATAACTTGCAACAGTTGATAGGAAAAGTTAAATTTCGAACAGGAGAAAATTGCTCCCTAAGTATCGTAAAATAATCCTCGTAAAATATGTCGGAGTGTTTTTCTTATCTTTTTCGCATTTCGTCCTTTGTGCCTCGGATTTTTATTAAGGACGTCATGCCTTAGGCGCGCCGTTCATTCTGCTCGATTAAATTGTAATTTGGACTAAGTGGCGATATTTTTGTCATTTACTAAACAAGTGGGACGAACGGCCCAGTGCGCCGTAGAGAGACTTCTAACTAATGTAACTTTTTTTTTTTTTTTTTTTTTTTTTTTTTTTTTTTTTTTTTTTTTTTTTTTTTTTTTTTTTTTTTTTTGAAACGGGAGAGGTTTGAGACTATGCTGAATCGAATGCCGTTGTCCGTTTGTCTCTATCTATAACCGTTTAGCCGCTGAAACTCGCGACAGACGGACGGACGACAAAGCCAGATCATAAGACTTCGTTTTCGAAAATTCGAAGAATTTTCCGTTGTTAGAAGTCTAAAATTTATGTTTTTCCTAAAACTGTAACACCCTGTAGCTCAAACGTCAGAATTGAACAACCCAATTTTGATTTTTGGTCTTTTACGAATGGGAAAACTCGTATCATTCAAAACTAATCCAACTCAGATTTTGATGTTTATTTAACGTATTACTATTTTTTTAAATAACCTAATATAAATAGTAACACATTGTTGAGGCGTTTCATTAAATAAAACAATTCGAAATAGCAATTTTTCAAATTTGTACACGTCATATGTCACGTGTCATGTCTTATGTCTTATTCGTTATTCGGTTTCCCGCCCGGCGAACGGCACCGGCATTTTAGACACATCCTGACCTACGGCTACGGCGAGCGGCAAAATCTAACTGCTTCTCTTCTTCGCAGTTGAGGTTCCAATTTCGTTTTTGCAGTGATTTTACGTTACCATACGGCACGAAAAATAGTGAAGGTTGTGTACCTAGTTGTGTAAAATAATATTCCAAAATGCCGCCCAAACGCAAAGCACCTACTGCGACTGGTAAGTGTATTATTTGCAAAACTTATTGCCCAGTTGATAAGAACAATGGAGATTGTAAAATGGATACTGAATGTTTAATTGGTGTCTGCAGGTAAACCTAACGCTGAAAGTCAAGAGGTTATTGCAACAAATGATGTGGATAAATCTGAAACAACCACGAAAAGAGCTAAGGTTACCAAGACTACAACCACCAAAGCTGCTAAAGGAAAAGGTAAATTATAATATATTTTTCAACTTTATTGATTGAGTGATATTCTTTATAAAACACGCTAACAACAAAGGAATCATTGACTAACATAATTTTTTGGTGCCCAGGTGCCGTTAAAGGAAAAAGGGGTAAGAACCCCAAAGTTGATTCAGATACTGAAGAACAATTGGCCGAACCTGAACCTGCGCCATTAAAGAACAAGAGAGGTGGAAAAGCTAAGGTTGAGAACGATAAAGAAGCAATGACAACAAGAACACGAAGGAATATTAAACATGAAGAAGCCGAAGAGGATTCAGAAACTGACGAACAATTGCCTGTACCTGCAAAAAACAAACGGGGTGGAAAAGCCAAAGTTGTGAATGATAAGGAAGTGAAGAATGCAAGAACGCGAAAGAATGACAAAGAAGATTCGGAAACTGAAGAACTTTTGCCCGAAGCTGTACCAGCACCATTAAAAAACAAGCGGGGTAGAAAAGCCAAAGTTGAGAATGATAAGGAAGTAAAGAATGCAAGAACACGAAAGAATGACAAAGAAGATCCAAATCAGGAGGAATCTAATGCTCAGAAACCAAACAAAACTGAAACGGAATCAGAAACTGAAGACCAATTACCCGAACCTCCACTAGTACCAGTAAAAAACAAACGGGGTGGAAGAGCCAAAGTTGGGAATGATACGGAAGAAAAGAAAACGAAGACACAAAAGAATAAACCTGAAGATAATAATCAAGAAGAGCCGAATCAGGAAGAATCCAATGTTCAGAAACCAAGCAAAGCTGAAGAGGATTCAGAAACTGAAGAACCTGAAGTACCTGAAGTAAAAAACAAACGGGGTAGAAAAGCCAAAGTGGAGAATGGTAACGAAACAAATGTAACAAACGTTCCCAAAGCTACCAAACGCAAAGCTGGCAAAAAAGAAGATACCAATGCGGAAGAATCAGATGTGGAGCCTACTAAGAAAACTAAAGTAAAAAAGGAGCTCATCAATAAAACTAGCACGAATTGGTCAACCATCGACTTTGAATGCTTGAAACCCAACAAGGAAGGTCAAACTCACAACATTATTATTAGTGCATGGAATACCGGAGGTCTAAGAAGTTGGGTAAACAAGGAATGCCATCTATTTTTAACACACGAAAAACCGGACATAATATGCCTGCAGGTAGGTTTTTATTAATATCAATTTTGAATTGTTCGGATGAGACATTGACAAATTTTATTTTGGTTTAGGAAACAAAATGTAGTATTGATAAAATACCTGAAGAAATACTGAACTTAAAACACTACCAGAAATACTGGATATCAAGTGAAACCAACGATGGTTACGCAGGAGTTGGTTTGCTGACCGTCCCCAAGCCAAAGAATGTTACTTATGGCATTAATAACGAAGAACTAGATGCCGAAGGCCGCTGCATCACCGCTGAATATGATAAATTCTTCCTCGTTAACGCGTATGTGCCCAATGCAGGTAAGCCTATTTCTCTTTTTGTGAGTACATCATTTAATTCTCGCAATTTTTGTTTCAGGTCGTAAACTTGTAACGCTTTCTAAGCGCCTAAAATGGAACGAAGCTTTCAAAAAGTATGTGAACTCTTTAGATGAACAAAAACCAGTAATAATATGTGGTGATATGAACGTGTCCCATAATGAAATCGATTTAGCCAGGCCGAAGTCTAATACGAAAAATGCTGGATTTACTCCGGAAGAGCGCGAAGGAATGACTGAGCTCTTAAATTCTGGATACGTAGATATTTTCAGAGAGTTGTATCCTGATGTGAAAGACGTCTACTCATTTTGGTCGTATATGAATAATGCCCGAGCTAAGAATATTGGATGGTAAGTAATATTAATGATATTAATGATATTTAATAAATTCAGTTAACTTAAATTTTAGGAGATTGGATTATTTTCTTACATCCAAAAGAATCGTAGATCGTGTTTGTGATGTTACTTATAGGTCTGAAGTACTAGGATCTGACCATTGTCCTTTAACTATGTTTATTAATATAATGTAATTTTAAATTGTTTAATTTTTTGATACGAAGTGTTTATATTAATTTTAAAACGTTCCTTTAAAAATTATCTTTTTCTTTGCAATTTATCCCCAAGCCCCAAAGTAAAAAAGCCAATATTCAATTAAATTTATATTAAATAGAAATAAATTACAAATATAAATTATAACAAAAATATATAAAATAACAATACAATTTACAAGCTTGCACTTTTCAGTTCTTTTAATAAAATTTTGGAAATCTCAAACACCTGAACAAAATAAAAGGGACCAACTTTTTCATATCGAAAAAACATGGATTGATTTATAAGTAAAAACGTTAGATATTTTTCATTTTGTTAACATTGCTAAAATCAAATTAAATTGTGACATAAACAAACGCATATCTCAGTGAGTTGGATTAAAAACAGACACATTTTTTGTTGTTTTTAAGACTATATACATTTACTTAATAGTGCCTATCATTGTCTTTGCTGTCGCAATGCACAAAGTTTAAATACTTGCAAAAAATAAGCCAAAAAACAACTTTATGAATGGATACTTTGATAAAAATTAGCTATCCCAATTATTTACACACATTAAAAACAGTTCATCAACTGAATTTTTACTCAACTTTACAAATAATTGCAGCATTCATATAAAGCATTATTCATACATAAGGTAGGTACAGTCAGGAATAGCTACAGACGTGACCTGCGCGACTTTCATCACTATGAATGGCATGGCTCGCATCTACAGCTATTCCTCTTGGACTGTACTTTTCTTAAATAACATACATGAAATCGTTTTTGATGAGTTATATATAATATGAAAATGCCTACGCTTACAAGAAATGTATCCTTGCATTAGACACCGATAACATTTCCAAAAACAGAGTGTTAAAAAGGCCAGCATATACAAATCTTAATGAACTACATACAATCATCTTATAATGGTGGATAATAGTTCAATTTCTTACGAAATAAAAAGTAAAAAGCTCCTCAAACAGAAGTTAATAAGACAAACGTAATAATCATGAAATTTGGAAGGGTTAAGAAGTTGGATTAACAAATAATGTTAGCGATTTTGTATAAACTCATGTAAATGAAAAATTCGTTCTTGTTTGTAAATAAAGTTTAAATTTATTTTCTATAGTTTTTCCAAACCTCAACTTTTAAATTCTTTTACCGATTATACTGGAATTAGATCTAGTTAAGTTTGAATTATGTACATTACTACAATATACAGATATAGATATTTACAAAGCACTATTTTACAGAGATATAACGAGATTTGTTTCAATTAGAATATTATCGTTAAGCAACGAATTATTTGAAAAGAATTGCAACATTTCAGCTGATTTTACAAAGCGAGCATTTTGTAAGGCTTTTAAATTGTAATAAAGCGTTTAATATCAACAGTTTAAAGTACTGACATACTGTTGTAGAATACTTACACGAAACATTACATATCAATGATTCAAAACACATCTCTTTTGTAGCTGCAGGGAAATAATGTCTATTATGATGATCAGAAAAATTACCAAAATACGTGAGCAAATTCTACTAAGAGGCTTAGAAAGAAAATTAAGCTCTACCAATGCACATACAGAATATTTTTTAGGATTGCTTTCATCGAGAAAGAGCACGAATTAGCAAAAATATAACTTTGAAGCGATAAAAAAATTTCTAAATCAGCTCAAGCGCTTTTGTGACTAAAAATAAAAAAAATAAATAACGTCGAGTGTCATGTCACCCTATTTGTACCTTAGCTTCACGATTAAAATAATTTTGAAACGGCCATTATATTAGAACAGTTACGAGACCTTTTATAATGATGCTAAAGACATACTTTGGAAACGGCTACCTACTAATATTTATATATTAGATTTCATGTTAAATGACAAAAAATGTCGAGGGTGAAACTACATTGTCTTACATCCTCAATTCAAAATAAAAATATACTGTTAAAATCCATGAAAATTACAATATTAAATAATTCCACACACTCGGCTCGAATAAAAATATTTTGAAACATTAATCACTTATAATATGATTTAGTAAATTTGTACTCTTTATATTCCCTAAAATATTGCTGCAGTTTTCAAGTTGTCAATTTCACCACCTACATTTTTTGGAAACAACACTCTATATTTTGATTGGGTTATTTACTATCCACGTTCATTTACGTCGATTGGAACAATTAACTTCCTTAACTACCAAATCCGATTTTCAGTTTGAGGAGCTCTCATTACGCCCACCCCTCCTCCTAACCGTCTGTAATTCATCGAACCGCACAACCTCCACTGATTCTGCTCCGTATCGTAGAATTCAATCGTTTTTAAATAGGCCGTTCCATCGAAACCGCCAACAGCGTACAATTGACCGTTCACCACCGCTAAACCCACCTGAAAGTCCATAAATCATTATTAGTAAACGATGATTAATACTATAGAGATACTTACTCCGCTGCGCCTCGACGTCATCGCAACAATGGGACTCCAAGAATTAGTATGCGGGTTATATCTTTCCGCGCTACTTAATTCCATACAGTCGTCCCGGCCTCCCACGGCGTAAATGAGATTGTTGAAAACGGCGCAACCCAAATGTTTCCTCCTCGTGGACATCGGACTCACCAACGTCCATTTGTTGTGCCTCGGGTCGTACCTTTCCACCGTATTCAAAGGCGATTGCCCGTCGGAGCCGCCTATGGCGTACAAATAACCGCCCAGCACGGCTACCGCCACCCCCAGCCGTCGCGTCGTCATGGGAGCTACTTTCGTCCATTTGTTTTCTTTAGGATCGTATCTGCGAATTTGTTTCAATAATTATTACAACATGTAACAGGTTGGTGGGTTTCGAAGTTACCTTTCGACGTGATTCAAGCACTGGACTCCGTCTTGACCACCAACAGCGTATAGTAAATTATCTAATACAGCTACACCGACGCTTGTTCTACAAGAAGTAGTAGGAGCTACGTCGCACGACCACTGATCTGTTTGCGGATCGTATCTACAAAAATGCACACATATAGTACATACATTAAAGGCGTTTGTGAAAAACTACCTTTCGATGCTATTCAAATAGCTTTGGCCGTCGTGACCGCCAACGGCATATAAGAGATCATTTAATACAGCCACCCCGACGCCGCATCTTCTTTTGCTCATCGGCGCCACCATCTTCCACTCCATCGTTTGAGGATCGAACTTCTCCACCGAAGCTATGGCATCTCCGCTGCACCAACCACCGACGGCGAATAACACTTCACCTACAAACGTAATAAAAGCAAGTTAAAATCATTGTACAATCTTATTTATGTACCTCTTCGCGTTGGCTTCCTGGGGCGAGTTCGAGGCCCTTGCATCAAAGGTCTCTCCTGCGGCAGTAGGAGGTAGTTTTTCGCCTCGTCCACCAGATCCCGGCAGGATTCGTCGGATCTGACTAATAAATCCGAACCCACAGTACCGACTAAAAACTTTGGGGTCAACAGGGGCAATCTCACGTGCTGCAGCACCTGCGGGAGATGCTGCCTCCTTTCGGAGACGTTGTATTTAACCCAAGACATGACGGCGTTAAAAACCTGAAACATAAAAGCGTCAATTAAAATGTACATTACAAAAATTGTATGGAATATTGACCTGCTCTTCGGTACGAACGTTCAGTTCATCGCTGGCGATGATGTCCACAAGCTGCCCTACGGGCAACAGGAGGAATTCTTCGGATTCCATGACTTCTTGGAAATTATGCTGTGTGAATTTATCGGCGATTCTGAGTAATTCCCTACATGAATGAGTGTCTGCGAATGCTCTAATTCCTAAGCAATTGGAGGGGTCTAGTTGCCGCTTGAGGAACTCACAGCAAATATCTTGAATTTCGGTAAGCTAAAATTAATAAGGATTTTCAAATTCAGTATTATTAAAGTGTATATAAAAGTGAAGGACTTGCACTGTCTAGGAAGAAGCCTACCAATAAAAATATCAATTATAATGCTATTAATAATTGAAATAAATATGTTAATGTTGCAATAAAAACATTAGAGGAATAATTAAACTGCCATTTCAATAAATTTCGCGTGTTTACCGCACGAAAATGTTAATTTAAATGGTCTACATAAATAAGCTGATAAAATACCTGTAATAAACAAGCTGCGGGCAAGAGCATTTGAACGTTCGATTCTTCGACTACAATGTGCGAGGTGTAACAGAAATCTATTAGTAAATCCATGGCCAGTTCGTCTATATCTCTTATTGTAACTTCAGTCTGTCTCGACTCCGCTAATTCTCCAGTGAACATCGCCCTGAAGTAGGGACTGCATGCGCTTAATATTACTCTATGGGCGAATATTTTTCTCGTGCCTACGTTCAGTACAACGTCGCACAATTCCCTGTGCCTTCTCAGCAAGTTCAGCTCGGTGAGTGTGCTTTTCGGATGCTTTTCTGAATAATGGGACAGACGGGCTGGGGAGGGTGGACGGTCACCCCCCGTCGTTTCACCCATTCTACAAGGGCCCCTTAAGTGCCCCGCCAGTTGTAATCTCAAGGGCGGAGACGCCCAACCCCACACAGTGTCTATCTGTTGAGAAAGTTAGTTGTTATCAATCGTTTGTGTAATATAAACCCCTAGAATGTTATGTTTAAAGCAATGGAAAATAATGAATTACCTTTGTACTATTTGAAGACACGATGAGAAATATTTTTAAAATCAACTAAAATACGTATTGTAAAACCGATTTCAATTAGAACACATTAAATCAGGAATAAAATGATAAAATTTTTGATATATTTTGGTTTATTTTGACAGGACAAAAATAAAATGGAACCATTGGCATGTGACGCGTGACGTTACTGACATTTTACTTCGGATTTGTTGTGTTCAAAATGCGGTTCAGTCTATGCATCCCTCCCTGATCATCTGTCTTTGTTCCTCTTACTAATTCAATGGTGTTTCCTCTTTGTTTAGTTTTGTTCGCTTCAGTAAAAGTATTGTACATCCTTTTTTTAATAGTGCAATGGAATGTGATAGGACTATATTATATTTAAAACGAAGTTGCAAAAAACAAAACAAGAACAAGCAAAAATTTACATTTTTTAGTTATGTTCGCGTTGTGTTGTGTGGTGTGAATGTAGTGCTTTTAATTTAATTTAATTTTGTTTTATTTTTGTTATTGGAATTTTTGCTTATTCGTAAATTATTTCTATGCAGCAAATACAGCAGTAACTTGTGAGTATAACGAAACATTACCGCAAAATGTATGTCGGTATTTATAGTACTTATTGTTGAAATGAAAATAAGATTTGTTTATTTTTGTAAACACCAGGTTACTTTTACAAATACAACTTTCTATTAAATTTTTCTAATTAATCGAGCATTGTTGTATTCGTTCTTTATTAAGATGAGACATTCTTCAAATAATACTCCAAATGTAATGGTTCTGAACGTAGAAATGAAAGGAATGCGTCAAAATTCCTTGAATAACTTCGCAATTACATCACGTCTTCTAACAACACATTTTTCAGAGCATCGTTCTATTGATTATACCTGATTATTCTTAATTGCTGCAATATTTTGCTCTCTTGAAATTATTTCTATGAATTTTTAGCTTCTTGTGTACAACATAAATCACCGAAGCTCATTCTTTGATATATTGAAAATATCAGTAATAAAATTGTTGAACTCTACTTACTGATTAGCTATTAGGCTTATCTTAAATTTTTATTAACATGGGAAAAGAAAAAAACTGGCGATTATATGCCTTAAAAATTAAACAAACACTTCCTTACAAACTTCTAAAAAATAGCACTAATTGAGTAATTGATTGTTTACGATTTAAACCGCATAGAAGTGGCATGTTACATTAGAAGTTATCATGACTCTGCCAATTAACTTGTTTACTATTATATATTTTTTATTTTAGATTTTGAAATATGCTGTTTTGAAACAATAATCGAAAAATGCAGTCTAATAATAGGTATCGACAGTTCAAACAAATCGCACAAGGTACAAAAACAAACCTCTTACGCCTCTTCGTACTACAACTAACAAAACCAAAAAGTGCCATTTATATAACTCTATTATCCCAACAGGTAACTTCCCGCAAAGTTTGAGTGGCAGCGAAACGGATGTATCGACGTCTAACGAAAATTTATCCAACGAGGAGAAATACGTAATCAGACACACGCCGAGACAGGAACCCCAGGGCCAGGAGAATTTGACTGATTCGAAGAGAAGCTCGTTGCGAGACAGCTTGCCATCGAATCGCAGCTCTCTGGATGTCTCTTCGTCCTCCTACAACACTCTCATTATTCACAGCGCTGGAGATGAACCATGGACAGGTAAAAGATTATTTTAACCATCTATGTGCGCACCATCGCAATAGGAGCATGATCTAATACTATTTTAATGTTTCAGGACGAAATTCTGGACCTAGAGAAGGTGCGAATATCTCTTCGGCTAACTTCATTAGCCACCAAAATCCAAATATTAATGATCCTAAGTTATCATCGCCTATGGCGAAAAGGAGTTCTGCATCTCCATCACCTTCTATATCTAGTACAGGTACACTCGAATTATTATTGCTAATTCTTTACTACAGTATAATTTTTTTTGCACAGGTGTACAGGAGATAACAGAAATTCCCGACGACTATCTGTCGCAATCGTCAGTTCTGAAACATTTGGCCAAAGAAGTAAAAGTCCCATCGTCGCCGGAAGGAGCGATCAAAGATCAATCGAAACTCGAAAATTTCACCCTATACGACATAAAACCGCCCGAGTACCCCAAATGGGCGGACAAGTCTCCTTTGCAACGCGAAATCGAAAATAGAAATAAGATAAATATCGAAAAGCACACGCTATCCAAATCGCAACCTGACCTTACAACTGTAGGATTTATCAAGTAAGCCACCGGTTTGATCTAATGCTTATTAATTCGATTATTAATTTATTAAAGAAACAGCGATGCCACCTTTTACAAACGAGGAGTATCGGCTCCTAGACCTCCCACCAAAGGCAGAGAAGAAACTGAATCGAACGGTGAAATCTGGCCCTCCGGCGAAATGGTAGAAATTCTAATCAAGGAAAACAGCGCCTTGAAACAAGAGTTGGATCACTTGTACCAGAAAGTCGAGCGCACGCAAAGGGTAAACACTTCTCCATACCAACAATCAATTCCCTCATTATATCGATTCTTTCAGTTGGAGCAGGAAATCCTAAAAGTCCACAAAGGCCACGAAGAATTGGTGCAGTCCTGCGAGCGACGGGAGCGGCTCGAACGGGCGGCGAGGTCTCGCCTGCAGTCCGACTGCCTCAGGTACCAGGAGGTGAACAGGGCTCTGCGAGAGCAGGTCGAAATGCTCTCCAGCCAGATGCTCTCCCATTCGCCGGTGCCCGACTACGGCGTGCCCGAGAACCTCCGGCGCGAGCTCGCCAAGCGCGAAGGTCTCATAAAACAGCTCATCTCTCAGAGTAAGTCCTTCGAAGATAGTCCAGTAGAGGTATGGAATAAATGAATCGAACGTTTTGTTACAGATAAAGAGTTATCGGCGGCGAAAGAACGGCAGGAAATCGAATTGGCGGCCCAACGAGCTACCCTGCAAGAGCAAAGGACCCACATAGACATTTTAGATACTGCCCTGACGAATGCACAGGGGAATGTTGTTCGTCTGGAAGAAGAGGTAAACTTTTAAATTTCCCTATTGTTTTTTGAGCTCACTAGAGACATATTTGCAGTGTCGCAAGAAGCAAGTGTACGTGGAACGCGTGTCGCAATTGCAGAGGGCGCTGTCCTCGATGCAGTTGGCGAGCGAGAGGCGGGAGCAGACGGAGAAGAAGCTGCGGCTGCAGTTGGAGAGGGAATTGCAGCAGGTCAAGGCGCACGCGCACGGCGAGTGGATGGGCATTACCTCGAACATGTCCGTCAACGAGACCGCGTCGGAGTTGAAGAGGAAGCTTCGGGAGAAAGACGAGAAGATCATGACGCTGGAGGGGGAGTGCGCCAAGTGGGAGCAGAGGTACCTCGAGGAGAGTACCCTTCGACAGGCCGCCATCGATGCTGCTAGTATACCAAAGTACGCGTTTTATTCTTATGTGTTTTATGGTGATTATTTGTAATTATTGTCGATAGGGACGCTAAAATAGCAGCGCTCGAGAAAACGAGCCAAGAGACTGAGAAAATAATCGCCGAGGCGAGGAACGAGAAGATTCGACATATGGATGAAGTGCATGCAGCGCAAAAGAAAGTGGCTGATTTAGAATCTAGGTAAGTACCACAATTCCACGGCTACCGTTTTCTGTAATTGTTTATCTTCTTAGATTGAAAGATTTAGAATCGAAGTTGGCCGAAAGGGATGCCATGATCAGAGTGCTGCAGAAACACACTTACGATAAAGACGTTTCCAGTATGCTGGGAAGATCGCCTAACCACACGCCACATCCTAGTCTAGGAGGAGCGGATATCGATCACGTTCTAGGCACAGCCGTTTCGAGAGAAGAGCTGGGTTCGTTTATACATTGAGTTTAAATTTTTAAGTACTCGATTGGTTTGTTTTAGTGAGCAGCGTTTTAACGAATTCGACGGCCTACGGTTCGAGTAATTCATACGCCGGTAGCGATTCGTCCTACCACATGCCTTCGTACGCCAAGTACGAGTCCAACAAGGCTACCTACGATACGACCAAACAAAAATTAGACAACCAGCTTAAGGAAATCGATAGTCAACTCGATTCGCAGCTGCTTAGTAAGGTAGGAAATACTGAGACGTTCTACTGACTGTATATTTATAGGCTATACGTTCTGTGAACTTTCACATTCACTATTCTGTACTTATTATTCATTGTTTCAAAAGAATTTCATTTTTAAGCGGCTATAAGTGAGTTGCAAAATTGTCCCATTTCGTATATTGTTGACTATTATCTTTGAAAAACCTTCCTAATAATTTGATCTGTACCATCTATTTGTCATCTATCAATTAGTCCAGAAACTTCCAGTAAGCCCAAACGATTCAATAAGATCTCAAGTACCCTACAAAATATTGTAATAAATTCACGCTATATTTGCTTTATCGAGAAGGGACATTTTGTATATAATAAAGCTGCTTATTTTGATTAAAATTGCAAAACTGATTGTTTTATGGTGCAGAATATGTGTAGATTATTTTAGATTACATGCTATTCTGAACATATACAGTCGAACAGTGAGTCAGTTTTTTTTTTTTTATTTCGCAGTGGTAGTTTGTTTTTGTTTGTTGGAGAAGTTTTAATTTCCTTTTGATGAATCATTTACGTACATTGCATTGCTGTTTTCACGAGAAACTGATACATTGCAAACGCGTTTTGCGCACTAATTGTGCAATTCGAAACGTACACATTAATGTATCATTTTCTTCATATCATAATCATTGTATTCGCTTGTTTAAACGAAGTGCAATTGAAACGTGCTATTTCACTCGCTAGCATTGTATGACAGCATGTCGATCCGAATAAACCGTTTTTTTTTTTGTTTTGCATATCATTAATATCTTTTCTAATCCCTCTCGCCCTCATCTGGAATGAAAATGGAATAATATTAAATATGAAAAAAATTGTAAATTTTGGGTCGAATGGTAGATCTCTTTATACTCATTCTCAAAATTATAGAGAATCAATTAGTGTAGTGAATATAATTTACTTGTGCATAACACCATCATTAGATGATATAGTAATATGTGATATAATCCATTTTCATAAATAAGGAACAACAGCATTCCTTGCTTCATCTAAGATCCCACCCGATTCTCCCAGCATGGCGTTGTGGCCAAGTTGCCGTTGCCGTGTAACTAACCCATCTTTCAGTAGGGTCCCGGGGACACATCCCAATTCTGGTTTTCTCTTCCTATTTCAGCGGGCACTTTGCTGTTTTCCAGGATTCACTAATCCAGTCACTGCGCAGAGAAAAGGAAAAATATCCAAACCATTATTGGCAAGTGTGACGGCGAGTTACGAGAGTCAGAGCCCCTTCCTGCTGCCCCCGTCGCCGCGGCACGCCCACGAGTCCGGCGAGATGCTGTTGCTGGAGAAGCAGGGCCGCACCTCGCAGCAGCAGCGCATGGAGGCCGCCTCCCAGAAGCCGCCCGCGCTGCCCAGCTCGCTGCCGCGGCCCAAGCGGCCGTCGCTGCGGTCGGGGCTGCCGCGCCGCCTCGGCGAGTACAACCGGCTGCCGGACAGCGAGAAGAAGTCGGACGGCGGCGAGTCGCTGAGCTCGGGCGCGAGCAGCCGCCGGGCCTCGCCGGCCAGGTCGCTGATACCGCCGCCGCGGAAGCTGGGCGAGTACGGGCGGCTGCGGAGCAGCTCGGCCGGCGGCGAGAGGGACTCGGCGTCGACGCTCGGCGATAATTCGGCCGGTACGTCCAAGGTTAGATTGTACGGGGGCGGCTCGTTGCGAAGGGGCTCTTCGCTGGGGAGAGATGGCAAATGTTCCTCGGATTCGAGTACCAATAAATACAGGATACAATTTTAGAAGCGAATTTTTAAGGGGAATTTGTAAAGCTATTTTTCCAATATCACCACTGTCCTATTATAAACATTTTTTTAAAAAATAAGTAAATTATTGCTTCACTTCAATTGTTAAATCTCAGCTTTACAAATTCTCTATTTTTTAATTACATTTTTATTAATTACGTAGGTATATATGACTGATCGTCGCTTTTATTGAGAATTAATTTATCTGTTGACATTGTTGTATTTTGATATTTTATAATCGACCACAGGTATCGCTGTGGATTTATCCAAAAATAATGCTATCAAACTAAGATTTTTTTAAGACAACTAATTTTATGTAATGTGTAATGTAAAGATTTGATTTTTAAATCGTAAACCTTCGAATAGCTTTAATGGTAATTTTTTATGAAGACAAATCAGACGAATATGTATTAGGGAAATACTCAGTTTTTTCTTTCTACAAAATCCATCCTACTTTTGACTGGGTCCAATAGTAATATGTGCCATATTGTCTTTAAATGAATTTAACTTATTTTGAAATTGTTTTTGTATATATGTATTTGTTATTTTGGAATCTCTATAAAAAAATATAAATACATATTATAAAGTGCCTCGAAATTCATATATGTAAGTACGATTTCAAATCTCGTCATTTCTATTTGTTTTTAGTATCTATTTTCTAGTCTATCTGCTATATATTGTGTAATTTATATATGAAATATAATAAATTGTTATATTTGATTACATTTGTTTTAACGCACACATTAATCATCGAAAATAGTAAAAGGTAAATAACAAAAAGATGAAACAGGTTTAAAGATATTGATTTATTATCGACGTCGCTATCAACAGACGCCCACTTTTCGGATCACATAGATTTTTCAGTATAATCAACTAACAAATGCACGAATGCATCAGTCTAACTTATTAGGCACAGTGTACAGATAGACAAACTCAAAACCTAACATGCCATGTTCCAATTACACAACAAATAACGTTTTCGTAAAATGTTATAACTTGGTCATCGAGCGCTAATGAAATTAAATTCTGGTTTCAATTTACATTTTTACAATTATTTACAATACACTTATAATTAATTTTAAAAGGTATTTAATGAGAAATATCGATTTTTTACAATCATACAGAGGATATTCTGTGGAAAGAGATTTATTTATAAAAAACGGATGGGTTGAAATTTGTTATAGAAAGCCTATTAGTAGTATTAGAAGTTAGGTTAAAACGAATGATTGTATAGCAATTGATATTTCCCATTTTTTAAAATTTCGAGCACAAATTAATTCGATGAAATTTGTCAAATTTACTTGGCACCTACCCGCTTCCAAGAAAGTAGTAATTTTAAAATTTCGATGACAATTAACAATTTATGCTTTCGAGAAGACACAAAGACCTGCAATATAAAAAGTAAAAAATTCAATACTGAATAAATATAAATTACATTAATATACGCAGGTAAAAATAATTTTGTTGATCAAAAACTTTCAAATTAATGTGGTAAACTACCTATTAACTTAAAGTAATTTGAGAACACTAAAATATATATTTCAATAGAAATAAAAAAACCTTTTCGGTCTAAAAATAATTTAATATTGAAATTACAACAATAAGAAGGCTGTTACTTAAATTTTTCTTCCTATAATTACAATGAAACGTGAAATAATTTTTATTAAAAAATTTCTTTGAAACGCATTTTATTGCTTATTGTCGCCGCTCCAATACAAAAATAAACTTCATTTTATTTTGGTGTTCTCAAATTAAAAACTAATAAGAACATAGCATGAAATCGGTTTTAATAGTCACAAGTTAAACTATTTAATCTCAACAAATACTCTTAAATGTGCACTTAGTTCATATTATTCATCATCTTCATCTACAAGGTATTAAAAAATTGAAAAACATTAGTAAAACTGCAACAGATATTAACATGTACGTCAGTGTTCATCCAACTAAATACTTAGTAGCCAATTTTTTTTATTACAGTTCAAAAGTTGCGAGATTGCGTTCACTTGCACAGTCACACAGTTCGTCGCCCACTGAATGATGTAATTTTTTAATGATTCAATACAGCCAACATGCACTTGACTGCACGACCAAATTGTTAACATTAGTCCAGAAAAATTCAACTACAGTTCTCACATTATATTACAATTTGATTTATTTAAGTCCGTAACACTCTGGCACACAAACGAAAACACTGCACTAGTTTCATCTTCATTACCGATCCGAAGAGTGGACAATTATTGTACAACTACTCTGCTAGAATCCATATACCTTTAGAATTTTATAACCGATATATTGAAAAGTTTAAGAGAACCCACACATATTAATCCAAATTGAATAGGAGGAATCCTTACCGGCTTATTGAATAATATACATTTTCCAAATGATGCTAACATTACGGGATTTTTTCACCATTTTTACCAGTTTTAGCTATTTGTTTTGGTAAATATGATGAAAAATTACAATACAATAGATGCAACTTCCTATGCGCAAGAAAAAATGACAATTTTCTGCAGTTATCAATAAGAAATAATTGCTCTGCCAAATTGGCCGCAAAAAATTGTCATTCTTTAAAAGCTTAAAAAGTAAAAAATATGCTAATTGCTAATATTTTCGTAAGAAATTTATGCTTCTATCAAAAACAATATTTATTTTTCGTTAAGACAACAGAAAATTTTCCAATAAAACTACTTAAATCAGCGTGTAATGAAATCTTTTAAACTTAATAATAACAGAAAATAGGAATTACCGAAATTTCTTTTAATGTATAGAAAAACTTTAAGAATGTTAGCAACACCCAAAATGATTCTCATATCGAAAACGGAAAAAAGCAACAGACTTAAGCAATAATTCCTAAAAAAAAAGAAAACAAAATAAACAAGTCGACTGCCTTGTAAATAAACCAACTGATCTGCGCCTATTAATTTTCCCTAATATGCAATTTATAATATAATATAATTCAATTGAGAGAAATGTTGAGTGTTGATTCATCAAATTAAATGAAGTTCGTTAGAAGCCGATAATAGGAATAACACTAGAGTAAACACAGCAGCCGTAACAATGTGTTATGTTTTTATATGTTACTTGTTAACATTTTTAATTACGGCCTCCGCCTCGACCTCCGCGGCCTCGGTTACTATCACGGTCCTGAAACAAATACATTCTTAAATATCATTCTAACGTAAAATATAATTTAATTTAAACAGTAAATTTCTTTAAGAAGTGCCTACCTTGTGTCCTCCTCCGCCATGATGATCGTTATTTCTGTGACCTCCTCCCGAACGATGTCCGCTCTCGCCGTCCCTATCGTGGTTCCTGCCGCCTCTGTGGTCGCCTCTATCTCTATGTTCCCTATTCTGACCGCCGCCGCTACTCGATTCGTGCCCCTGGCCGCCGCCGCCGCAGTTCTCCTTCATCTGCGGCTGCTTGCGGCTATCCTCCTCCTCCTGCCGTTTCTCGTAATGCACAAAATCATCAAAGATTGATGTAGAATGTCTATAGGCGTGCATGATGCGCAGGACCTGCACGCCTCTCGAATGAGGCACTTCCTGGGTGTCCCTCGAATTAGTCACCGGCTTGTTGTCGTTATTCTCCAATCGAATGTGGCGCAATTGAACGTTCGGCACGTCCTTCACGTAAATCCAGCGCACCTTCAAATATCATTTCGTCAGTGGTTTTAGCAACGATAAAATCAACATTAAGTCACCTTGAATTGTCCTTTCCACTTGTCCTGCGACCAAACGGAGCTATTAGAGTTGTAGTCGACAGCCGACACCATTTGAGCCATCCCGCAGAAATGTCCCGAACCGTTCACAGAAAAGAACAAATAAATAGGACCGTTGCCTTCGCGTTCTCTGTATGCGCTATCCAGTCGTTTGTTGCCGTGTTCTGTACTGCACCATATTTCGTATTTAATACTCCTAAACAAATTACAAAACATACATTATCGCTAAAGATACGACTTATAAACCAACCCGGCAACACCGCGTGTTTGCTTACTTAAACAACGTTGCCAATTAAAAAACTGCTATTTATTACCTGTGGATGTCATCTTCGGAATAAGATTTTATAACAAAGAAACGAGCGTTCGGAGCGCTTAAATCGAACTCGGTAGGATTGTAATTATTCTTTCCTTTAAGTTCGTCCAAAACGGGATGATTTACGGCCGCCGAACTGGCCGGAGGGTTCGAAACCATCATCGCAGGCATCGGCGGTGGTATCATTCCCTTCAAACAATCCATTAATCTCCAAACTAATAAGAAAAATTAGTCAATTTACCTGCATGTGTCCCGGCTGCATGTTGACCTGGGGCGGCAAATGCGGCGGCATCATGCCCTGCGGCTGGTAGGTGGGCATGGGGTGCTGGGGACGAGGCGCCACCGGCGGGGCCTGTCTGTTGTTGGGCGGCCCGTTCCATCCGGGCCTGACGGCCACCGCCGACGGGACGACGCTCTTGGGGGCGTTCGCGACGACGGGCGGCAGTTGCGGCGGCGTTTTATTCGTATCCCAGGTGCCGATGTCCATGTTGTGTTTGCCCGGCACGATGGGACCGGGCGGCATGCCGGGGCCTTTCTTCTTCAGTCCTTGATTTTGGATGGAAAGTTGAGGTTTGGCTGGCTGGCTCGCTATGCTCGCCCACGTGGCTTTCTTCGGTTGTCCTAAGGATTCCTTCGAATCCATCGATGATTTTAAATCTACAACGAATCGATGCACAAATCGAAATGTAACGAATTGATCGCGATAAACTAACCTAAATTTTGCATTGCTTGCTCTACGCTTTTCAATGTAGAATCGGGCATAGCCTGAGTGTACATGTTCTGATGATCCCTATAATAATCATCGTACTTTCTTTGGCCTCCTAATTGACTTCCCCATGTGTTGAAGTCGCCGTTGCTGTGGAAATAGTTGAAGGACGAGTGTTGACCGGCGAAAGGAGGAGTTGAAAATGTCGTTGAAGGACCAAACATGCCTAAAAATATACACATTTTGAGAAAGGAGAAAATATTTAATATTTGCACGTACCATCCATGGAATAAGAATCGTGGGGATATCCGCTTAAAAATGTCATTGGATCTGTTCCATTCGACCAAGTTCCATCTCCTACACCATAAGCTTGATAAGGATAAGTCCCTCCACTTCCGTAATAACCTTATTGAAAATTAAAAACGATTAATTGAAGCAATTAAATTCAGTAATAAAGCGAATTTGGAATATTTATATTCTCAGGTAATTTCAATTTGTTTCAACAATTGCCGCTTTTATGGAACAATAAATAAACATTACGGTTTGATTATGTAGCACAATTTACAGTAGAACATTACTAATCAACTAATGTAAACATCCCAGCTAATTTTTCTAATTGTTTAAAACCGTCTAAATAGTTCAATTTATGGCATTAATAAAGAATAAATACAATAATTGATAAACTATTTTATATCAATCACCATTTTATCAAAATGATAAAATTTATTACTAGACTTTAGGCAAATTCTTAGAAATTCAAAATGAAATCATAGTTCAACAGTTAAAGTTTATTCATTACCTGCTGTACTCATATTGTAAATGTCTGTAGCACTGGAAATTGGTACGGAAGCCCCATAAGCTGTATGAGCAGTGGTGTTTTGTTGCTGATTTCTCCATGGTTCAAACTCTTCAGAGCCCGTTGCTCCTTCGCCTGCACCTAGCTGTTCTTTAGAGCCATTGGACACTAGATTTGGAAATGGATAGATCGAAAATAAATTAACACAAACGGAATCATTTTTATGTGTTTTATGTTTCTATATGAATCAACTGTAATAATAAAGTAAGATAAGAGACGGGTGCAACTAGTTTGACCGATATTAAGACTGTTGTTGAAGACATTTGATATTTTGCTTGATCAGATAAAGAAGAAAGTAACATAGTGACAACAGAAACATACCTTGATTTCCCTGTCCTTTCATCCGCTATTATGTCCATTTATGAAAAGAAAACGAGAATGTGTTAGAATTATTCGGATATATTCAAAAACCGAAAATATCTTTAAACTTTCTGTCAAATGATATTTTGATTTTTACCTGATCTGACACGCCTGCTGACATTGACTAATCTTTATCAATTTCACTTCTTTTAAAAATTGTTAGAATCACTACCACTATTGCACTAATAATTGCTACTCACTTACACTAAAACGTTTTATTAGGTCCATTAATAAACAAAAGTATTTTAACAAAATAAAGATTATTCAGTCCAACAATGGCGTTTAGTTAACCTGTCTGAAACCCGCTAACCGATTACGATCTGTCACTCTTTTGACAGTTCTGACATTACTTTTACAATTACCAACACGGCGTCGAGTTTTAGTAACCTAAATTCAGTTGGCAGCAATGAAAATAAAAAATAATTTCTTGGAGCAAAAAATTTAATTTTGCCTTATTATTCTGTTAATAATATGAATTGTATTTGATGAATTGATAATCCTCTAACAAATAACGTTATAATAAGCAAAATTACTAGCATTTGTTATTTGGATATGACATTGACAATTGACAGTTGTAGAGTGCTGGAGTAGACAAATGTCAGTGTCAGAACAATGTGGAGTTGATATACGGACACGTCTGTTTTTAACTGTAAAAAAATTAAAGGCTCATCTTTCTTTTGATGTCATTTTAAAAAATTTTTGACACGTTGGAGCCCTATTAATTTAATAAAATAAAATGGGCCAAAAATTTCAGTACGATGAAAGTGGTGGAACATTTTTCTATTTCTTACTATCATTTTTAGCTTTAATTCTGATTCCTGCGACATTTTATTATTGGCCGAAAAAGAAAAAACGAGGTTGGAATAAGTAACATGTTTTTTGATTATTTGCATATTATAAATTGGTTTAGATTAATTATTTAATTGATTATAGGTGAGATTTAAAAAGATAACAGTCTATTGGATTTTCTACGTAATGTGATCTTTTTAGACTTCACTGATTCCTTTCGATATGAATTCATTTAGTTACATATTGCTGTTTTATAAAGACACAAATTACTGATATAAATACTCTTTATTTCAGATGTCCAGGAAGATATTAAAGTGTGCAATTGCCCACCATGTATGTCAAAAAGAGACCATTTAAAACGAATGGAACCGTGGAAAGGTCCCAAGAATTTTCTAATTAAATTAGTAATCATATGTGGTTGGATAGTACTATTTTTTCTAGCTTATAAGGTATCTCAATTTGATTACGAAATGTCTAATTTTGACCCTTATGAAATATTAGGAATCCCTCTTGGTGCTAGTCAATCTGAAATCAAAAAAGCCTATAGAAAACTGTCATTAATTTTGCATCCAGATAAAGATACTGGAAATGAGAAGGAATTTATGAAACTAACGAAAGCTTATCAGGTGAGTTTCTGAATAAAGCGACTGTTGAAGAGCTGTAATATTGCTTCGATTTTAGGCATTAACAGACGATGAAGCGAGGAGAAATTGGGAAAAATACGGCAATCCAGACGGTCCAGGTGCTATGAGCTTCGGCATAGCCCTACCATCCTGGATCGTCGAAAAAGAAAATAGCGTTTGGGTCTTAGGGCTCTACGCTCTTGTTTTCATGATTGCCTTACCCACAGTCGTAAGTTCAACCATCGAACATGCCCTTGCCACATCTTCATTCATATCTAACGTTGTAGGTGGGCATGTGGTGGTACCGGAGCATTAAATATACCGGAGATCAAGTACTATTAGATACAACACATTTGTACTTTCACTACTTCAACAAAACACCCAATGCGTTAATTAAACGCGTCATTATGATTTTGGCTGCCAGTTGGGAGTTCGATAAAAAACACAATTCAGAAATCGAGGAAAGGCAGTCCGATAATCAAGAAGTTCCTCAAGTGAGCATAATTTTATTACCTAATTCAACCTAATTTAAAATTGTACGTAGATCTAACGTTGTTTTATAAATCGCAGCTCATTAAGAAACTTCCCAATCTGGGGGAAAAGAACAAAGAAAAGCCGTTGTGCTATTTGTACAGCATCAAAGCTCGAGCTCTAATTCACGCTCATTTGAGCCGGATACCTCTGAATCCCTTAACATTAGAACAAGACAGACGGTACGTAATCGGAAAGTGCCCATTCTTGATCAACGAGCAAGTCAATGCTGTTAACGAACTAATTATTCTGGCATATTCGAGGAGAAGTAAGTATTGTTAACTAACTATTAAACATTACTCATTCAAACTTCAGTCCCCAGATTACCGCCAATAGAGACGATAGAGAATTGCATGAAACTGTCCCCTATGATAGTCCAAGGTCTGTGGGAGTTTAAGTCGCCCCTGTTGCAACTACCTTACATCAACGACGAAAACCTGAAATATTTCATGTCCAAGAAACGCCAGATAAAATCATTGCAGCAGTACGCCCAGCTCAAAGGCGACGAAAGAAGAAACTTGTTGAAGAGTTTGAGCGACGAACAGTACGAAGATGTCATGAAAGTGTTGGGGAAGATGCCTTATGTTGATTTTCAGATTCAAGTCGAAGGTATTTACTTGTCGAATATAGAAGAATCTGTATAAGAAATTGGTTTTGATTTCAGTTATGGATGATGACAACCCTAATGAGGTAACAGCAGGAGCTATTGTAACAGTTACTGTTACTTTAATCAGAAAAGATATGAGCGTTCTCTTCGGAGACGAGCTCGCTAAAGATACCACCGAAATAACTGAAAACGGTGGTATCGAAGATACAAAAGAAGGTACTGGGGATGCTGCTAACGAAAACATCGTTAAGAGACCAGCTTGGCTCAAGCAGAAGAAGGGCAAGTTGCACATAATAAAAATTAACATTATTTTCATTGAGTGAATTTCTAGGTGGCAAGAAAACGAAGAAATCGAAGCCGGTTAATAAACAGGCGAACAATGTAGCGCCCAAGGCGAAGACTGAAGATTCACCAAAGCCAGCGGCGACCAAGAAAAAAGATGCGTCGGCTCCTTCTAAGCACAAGGAGCACAAAAAAGAAGATGACGAAGAAACCGACGAGACCGATGAAAGCGATGGCGAGAGCGCTGAACACAATGATAAATCTTCGGGAGATGAAGATGCTAATAAATCCAACGAAGATGATGATCAGGTAATAATGCTGTTGTTGGGTTAGATAAGGAAAGGTTAATTAGTATTGAAATTTTGCAGGAATGGGAGAAGTTCCAAAAAATACGCGGCAGAGAGAGGTCTTTAGAAGGAAGATCTAAGATTTCGCACACCGTTCACTGTCCCTATTATCCCTTCGATAAACAGGAATATTGGTGGACCTACATTTGCGACAGAAAATCGAGGACGCTGCTTACAGCGCCCTTCCACATTACTAGTCTCGTCGACAAAGAGGTCGTTCATCTAAAGGTAGTTCATCTTGAAATATATATAAATTTTCTGGTGTATTGAGCGATTGTTGTTGCAGTTTACAGCGCCACATTGGCCACGTCTATACACTTTCACTGTGTGCCTCCGGTCCGACTCTTACTTAGGCTTCGATCAGCAGAAGGAAATCAAATTGGACGTGAAGGAAGCGCCGGCAGAAATCACCGAGCATCCTCAGTGGGAGTTCGGGGACTCTGAAGAAGAGGATCCGGCCGAAACGAATGATCGTGAATCGGAATACGCCACGGACGAGGATTTGCCGGACGAATAGACATTTCCGATGGGAGCGTATTTATTTTTATAATTGTTTTTCATTTTTAATTCGATAATAGGTTGTTTAAAAGCAGGGACTGAATACCATAGGCTAAGATAAATTATTGATATGGAATCTGTCTATGGGAGCAGATTTGTTGGGGAAATATTGGAAAGTACTTGTAATCATTTTGTTGTATTTTTGACACGAGTGAATCCGAGAGATAGGCTTGTTAATCGATTAATAAAAAAACAATGAGAAAATTTAAAATATGAAATTTGGTGTTTTGGATTAATTATTCATACAAGTAATATAACGATTTCTAGTAAATATTGATTTCAATTAATTTACACAATGAAAAATTTTGCAGGCTAATATATTTTAATCACATTTACTCGGATTACGAAATGAAGATTATTTATATTTGACTCGAAATAAAACAAATCACCTATGCAAATAACTAAATATAAAATCGGCTTTTATTCAAAGATATACAAATATATTCCGTGCAAACAATTCAAATACAAACATCACTAGACGCCATTCTCCGTAGTAAAAAAGTAAGAAAAACTTCATGTCGACAACCTAAACTTTAATCGCTTTAAAAATAAACTTTTTCTTACTTCTAACGCGTTAATGTTTGCGTGAAACAAATGTAGGTAAACTCTATAGCATTAATACGTAGAAAAAATCTAAATTACTCTTCAGCTTCCTCTATCGTCGGAGGAATACTGAGAATACCCGGGGCGTGTGAGGGATGGGGCCCGCTCGGAGGATGAGCCACCACCGGATGGGCCGCGAAATCATCGCTGCAATCCGCGAACGGCGGATCGTTGTTCAACGATTCATCGTCTGACGATCCCCTGTTATCCAGCCGGCTCTCCAGAGCCATTAGTCTCATTTGGAAGTACCGCTTCTCCTCGTTGAGGCAGTTCAGGTCTTTCTCCTGCTCGCTGATCACTTGCTTCAAGTCTGATATGATGTTGATGTCGTCTTGTCTCGACTCCCTGCGCTCGTACCTTTGCCGCACTTCTTCGAATCTGAAAAATGCGCTTTGCAAATTGCTCTTTTATACACCGGTGAGTGGTACTTACAGTTTGGTCAGGCAAGAGTATTTCTTCTGAAGGTGATCGACTGTTTGCTGGTAAGTTTTCTGCGAGTTGATGTATTTCAATCGGTAGGCTTCCTGCTCGTTTTCGTGTTGGTGTTGCATTTTCGCTATTTTCGATTCGAAAGATCTGAAATTTAAATCACCACTTATATTACATCCTTATGAAGCCTCAATTTTCACTTATATACCTCAATTTTTGTTCGTAGTCTTTTTTCTCTTTGAGGATCACTTCGCTCTGGTGGGCTATTTCCTGGTTAAGCACTTGAATGCCGCCCTCCAAGGTTTCCAAGCTGCTCTGCATGTCTTCTATGATCGATTCCTTGCTTTGCAGTTCGTTTTTCAACGCGTCCACTGTCTTCAGGAGCTCCACCTCCCTGCCGCTGTGGGACTTCTGTTGCTGCTGCAGCTGCTCCTGCTGCTGCTTGCATTTCGAGATGTACTTTTCTTCTAAAAATTGTATAGCTTCCTTTTTTTGCTGTATAAGGTTCTCCCATTGTTCTTCTACAGGAGGAAATGTCGGTTGTTGTATAGATAGAAGAGATACATATTTAGCAGTGGATTAAAAATGGAGTTGAGTTTATTGCCACCAAACTCCTTTTAAAATGAAGAGGTAATTGTGTAGTCAGTTGATCAATAATAATAGAATATGGTGTAATGAAAATAAAGCGAAATAAATTCCAATGTGTGGAAGAACAAAAGAGGAACCTTCAATGAAAGCAAATCAAAATCTACAGCTCTACGATGGAAAAAAAATGATTATTAAAGGTAAACTTGAAAAGCTTGATTGAATTAACTGAATATTGTTACCTAAATCGGTTTGATGGGTTTGTATCAAAACCTTTAATCTCTCTTCTGCTTCTATTTCCATTTGTTGCTTCAACGCGTTTATTCTGGCATTGAGCAATTCCACTTGCTCTTTCCAATACGTTTCTACCTCTTGAACTTTTTTATTATACTCTAACCTTGCTTGTTCTAAAAAAATTTGACAAGTTTTTTGGGGGAACCCCACTTTATCTTCAAATCTCTTACCTAAGTCGCTTTCGTGCTGCGTTACCAGTTTATCGTATTTTTCGTGATGAGACATATCTAATTTATCTATGAGCCTTCTCAGTTCGAATATATCTTGATCTGTGATGCTCTGCTGCTTCACTATTTCGCCTTTGTAATATTCATCTTTTTCTTCGAGGGCCTTTTGTAAAGTTTGCACCTGCAACGAAATTTAAACGCTTACAGACCGGCAGAAGTTGCTGAGGACGCGAGAGCAACTCTTTTATGTGCTGTATGTTATAGTAAATAATAAGTTACCTCGTTCAAATATTCGGTAAATTTCTGTTCCCAATGCCTCTCCGCCTTCCGGAAATCCTCGTCTTTGGACTTCCTCACCGTCTCGACGGCGGAATATTTCTCTTCGTTGTAAATTTGCTCCAGCTCGTACTTGAGCCGGGATATCTCGTTCAGCAGACGGTCCTCCCAGTACATGGCGATTTCGATTCGTTTCTCGTTGAGGGTCTGCTGCAACTTTCTCTCTTTGTCCAGGATTTCCTGCTGATGGATGCGCTGCATGTGCTGCAGGTTCTCCTTCTCCAGGTCGATGAGGCTCCGCAGTTTCTTCACCTCGGTCTTGAGGTTCTCTTCGTTCTTCTGCATTTGCTCGTGCTCTTCGATTAGGGTTTTCATCGATCGGTTCTGCTCCGTCGTTTTGTCTTTTAATTCGTTTAGATCCTTTTCGAGGATAATGAGATTCTCTATCTAATGAAAGAATTAGTCGTTGTTTTGATGAGGAATTTTTTGTGTTACCTTTTTGGATAATTCCTCAGCCTCCGTTTCCTTTCTCTGAGAATGCTGCAACGACAGCTGCAACACCTCGTCTTTCTCGTCGATTTTCTTCTTGCACGTCTGCTCCACGTCCCGCAGCTTCCACTCGAAATCGTTGAGCATCTCCTGCTCCCTGAGGATGTTCACCGTGCGCAAATTCTCGAAATCCTTCTGCCATTTCTCCTCCAGCTGCTCCTTCTGCTTCTGCGCCTGCTCCAGCGTCTCTTCTATGCGCCGCTTCTCCTCGTCCCGCTCGCTCAGGATGTCCTCCTGCCTCCTGGCCAGCTGCAGCTTCTCCTCCTGCAGCACCTGGAGCTGCTTCTCCAAGCTCTCGATCCTCAGACGGAGCTCTTTTATGACATTTTCCAGGTGCTCTATTTTCGATTTGTAGTCTTTTTCTGATATACCAAATGATTCTGGAATGTATTTATAACTTGTAGGTGCTTATATAAAATATTGGAATTGCTGGTACTTACCAGTTTTTTCTTCTAAGTCTCTGTTTAATAGAATGTTTCTCTTCTTCTGGTTCTCGAGATCGTTTTCTAAGTTCCTTATGGTTCTGCTGATGGTTTCGCATTCTTTTTGGGCCTCTTTCAGCTCGGATTCGAGTCCTTAAGGTTGGGGATTTTAATCAATCAGTTGTATTTCGGGTTTAGAATGTGCACTTACTGTCCATTCCTGCGGATTTGGCGAATACGTCGCGTTGCAGCTCCTCCATTTGAAATTTGAGCTTGTTCGCTTCGGCATCTCGAAAGGAGAGCTCTTTCGTCAGTTCGTTGAGTTTGCTTTGAAATTTGGCTTCTTGGTTGACCAGGCTTTTCCTGAAATTCGGCGGAACTTATTTTTTTTATTGCAAGTAATTGATTAAATAGATGTTGGGCAACTGAATAAGGGACATTGAACTGGTGAGAGCTTTCGAAAAAAACTTCAGGTTGGATTATGTTGGGAAATTTATGAATCACGGGTGAAAACGTGCGAATATTTTCATTAATAATAAAGCAGTGGCGATAAATGGGTCTGGATGTTTAAATTTAGTTTTTAAATGAGTTTTCGCACATTTTCTCCGAGGCATATTCATCAGACACTTGACGATTTTGGCAGTAGATCAAGTGCTATCTATCAAGATGATCGCATATTGTATTATTTTTCATCAAGAAAAAGTATTGTGTTTTATTCAATTTTCAATAGTCAAAAAATTGTTCAACCTCATCATCAAAAATATTTTAAAAAATCATCCCGAAAGCAAAGCAAAGTTAAATAAACACCTCAAAATATAAATGGAAAACAACCGTTGACGTTTCTATTAGATGGGATGCTCATTTTTAGGAAAATTCAATTAGCCCGTCTACAATTTGCATTTTACGCTAACTAAAAATACTCCGCATTGACGTAAGAAGTCGCTAAAAAAAGTTTTCTAGCTAAGAACAACATAAAAGCGATAAAACTTTCATTCGAGATCGAAAATAGCACTGATAAATTAATTAAGCGCGCTTCCGTCTCGATCAAACTTAAAATATTTGCGATACCGAAGATTGATTGCTGTGTATAGTCTGGCCAAGCAGCCCAATAATTTTCTCCATGTCTTAACAAGATGTTTCAATCATTACCAACGAGCTTTTTCGAAACGTGCAATTTCATAATGTATGAGTACCCACAAATTGCTATTAAGAAACCCAACCAGGAAGTTGGTTAATTGATGAAAGAATAGTTACATGTAGCAAAGTTTATTTTTAATGTATCACATGATTTAGGTATAATAAATTAAATTTGTTAGTTTGTAAAAATAGGTTTTCCAATTTTTAAATTCGTGACTCTAGGGCGACAATTTTACCTAAAAACTGTAGGTAATAGTCATCTTTAAATAGAAGCTTTATTAATAGAAAGAGGATGGCCATTTAAGCTCCTCAAAGACTTGTTATTAGCATGTAATTAAGTATATGGATAGATTTACAACTGGAGTGAAAGTTATAGATGAATAGTGATAATAAAATTAGTATTGCTCAGTTAGAAACAGTCGTTGAAATAAAAATAAAATTTGCTTGAGGAAAAAAGAACAAAGTAGTAGAAATTTTTAAATAGAAAAATTGCTGTAGACTTGAGTAAAAGAGATCAAAAAACTTCCATCTTTCAGGCATTACCCTAAACACAACTGTGGTAAACCAAACATGGTGCAATTTTAAAAAGAATATCCGAATAGTTGTAACATTATATCGCTATTTAAAAACGATCTCTAACAAATTTTTGATGGTGAAATATACCTCGACAGCCACCCGGGCAACATGTCGCTAGGAAGCCAATGCGTTACATTCCACCAACACCTCGTGCACGTCGGCGTGCAATTTTTATCTAACAACAAAACCACCAGCAACACCTCGCCTTAACCCAACAAATCAACAATCGCGTCGTAAACTGTGTCAGTTCGGGAAGATGGAAATTTTGAACACTGAAACTATTAATAAGTTCGAAGCAGGTATTACGAAATATGTATAGAGTATCTCGGAAGCGCATGTATGGGACGGCGTCACCGAAAAAAGTGGGAAGAAAAGAGCGATTGCTGATTTCCTGTTTTTTCGAGTTTTGGGCTTCCAGGAACGTTAGAAATTGGCAAAGTTTGGAAATTAGAAATATAAATTATCCGAAGTTGTGGGAAACTTGTCTAAACTGATGTAAATAATCTCGCTATTCCAGGATTTATATCGTCAGGCTAGTAAGCTTTGGTGAAGTAAGAAAAATGAAGAAATTATTTGCAAAATCAATAAATTCATTAAAACAACCACTGTAGCGAGAAAAATTGTAGTTCAAAAGGTCTTGGGAAGATATCAAATAGACAATAAATTGTAGTAAAAGAGCAGAAGATGTGAGTATTGGAAGTTTTCGTTTGAAATAGAGATCACACTAAAGACTTTCAATGATTATTGAATGGTTCCATTTTGGGTAAACTTTTTGGAGTGGTCACTAAAAAATACGAAAGCAAATTCTACACACTCTAGTTACAATGCATAAAGTTAATATAAATAACCAGATATTATCTATTTTTGTCGCCTTGAGTTGGTGCATTCCAATAAATTTCTGTGATTAACACATCGGGGTTTCGCAAAGTTAGAAATGCTCCGATAAATTTAACATTGCAGTGGGTTGCAGTTTTAAACTAAATAAACATCTACCGATATTCCACAAATTAATACGCACGAATCCGAATTTTATTAGCCAAATTTAAAGTTAGAAAGTTGTGAAAGCCAAACAATTTCTTTAACATCTACAAAGAAGATATAAAGTATACTTTCCACCCGCATTGTAGACAATAAAAATAATGAAGAAAGTAACAAATTAATGTGAAGCAAATATATCTAAATAGAAAGAATATTTGCCAAAATAAACTACCTCTAACAACAATAAAAAATAATAAAAATAAAATGAAACGAAGAAAGAACATAGCCAAGTTCGCAGGTTACCTATATTTAGTACTATATACGTATTTAAATGGCGTGATATCGGAAATTTATCCCTGCGAATTATTATTAAAGATGACCAAAACAACGCTATTTCAAACGCAATTTGTTTTGTTTATTTGCAACCAAAAAAATATAAAATTACAAATAATAATACCTACATTTTTTAAATAACATACCCAGTTTAAATTTCAGCATGTTAAATTAATTTGAGAGCAAAGAGCGTTAGATCAAGAAGCAATTTAATAAAAATACATTATCAACTAGAGCACTTGAACGATATTTTTAACTTTAACGTAACGAGGTCCACTTCACGTTGCAATTACCGCATTAATTAAAGCCTTACCAATAACCGAAAAAATTGGAAATGGTAGAGCAATCCGGGTCCCCGGACCCGTTGGATCCCAAGCTGGTGTCGAAGTCGCTGCCGCTGTTGAGGTTGCTCAGGAAGCCGGTGTCCGAGGACGAGGAGATCTCCTCGCTGGTATCGTCTTCCTGTTCACTTTCCTTGTTATCACCTACACCGAAAATATTCCTCACGAAACTCATTATTCTCGTTAATTAGACGTAGAATCAGCGTTCAAATTCACCGTTTGGCACGTTGTCGGAGCCGATCGCTTTGGCTATTTCGGGCGCAAGCACGCGAGGCCTTGTACTCGGTCAGTGTTTATACGTACGGAGAGAGAAGTGGCAAAAGAAAAACACTTTTTGTTTTGCTCCGTGACGTTTTCGACGCGAAATTTCGAAAATTCGGAGGCACTAATTGTCGCCCGATTTATTTTTACCGCGATTTTGAATTTTCCAAGGTCCGTTCGAAGCCGCGAGACCTGCACAAATGTGCTTTGATTAACAGATTTTCTACGTGTAGCCTTCTACCTTTGCCTCATCACCGCTTATTTTAGATACTAGTGTCACTCAACACACTAAATAGACGGTTTGGAGCCTCAAAAATAGATGAAAAGAACTGGAATAGGGAAAAGTGTACTGGCCTTGGACGAAAGGAGTATACCTAAGGAAATGGAAACGCATAAAATCATTAATATAAGTACAAAGTAAAAAAGAACAGATTTGGACAAACTGGATCATTGTTCACAACTGAGACAGTGGCAACAAAGGAAATCCAGGGAAAAACGGGCAAAGGAAAATAGTGTGAATCATTGATCACATATTCACAATAGTTAAAAAGCTAAATAACATGAGAAGTTTTAATAAAAATATTGATTTTAAACTTGTTGTATAAAAATTATTCTTTTAAACCTTCCTCGGCTTCTTCTTCATTCTGAGCTTCTTCTGAATCAGCTTTTTTGAATTTATTTTTATCTGAAACCCACCATATGAATAAATGAAAAAAAAATCAATATACACATATTAAATTATGCTAAGTTCACTTACCGTATTTCGAAACATCCCCGCCTAAAAGTCTCAATAAATGGAAAGTACTATGTCTGTCCATATAACATCTCAATGAGGTGGTACCTCTCCACCCGCTTATGTGAATAACAAGAGGGTTAGCAGACGTTTCTTCTGTATAAATGAGGACACAACTACCAGGACCTGGAAGAAAACAAGCAAGTATAGTACCCGGTATTTTAATAACTGTACAATAGACACCAATGTACTTACTTAAATTTTCCACTTGGTTTCGAATTGATTCCGAAAGTTCGGCTATAGGAGGCGACTTTTGAGGAGTGTCATTCATTAACAGCGTAATCAAATCATCCCTTGGAATCAAAACTTTTCTATCATTTCCAATATAAGGGTATATACTCTCCAATCCATCGTTAGCAATCCTAATGAACAAATTGAAAAAAAATCATAACTAGCTCAGTGAACAAGACCTGGAGTAGGTAACTCTTAATTTCATAATATATGACAAATGCTTACCTAAATGCACACTTCATATTTTTGTTATCGCAGCGCACGAAAGCCTTCACGCCCGTGTTGATTAATTTCACAGCCCCCTGATTGGTGATTACCAGGTTTCTAACTGCTTCGGAGGTCAAATAGATGTTTTTCTTTTTGCCCACGTGACATCTCGTCAATAAGCACTTCGAATCGAAGCTGTCGGCGACTTGATAGAAGCTTTTAATGTCGTTCCAAACCGGTTCGTTTTCCGTGAAAAATACAAAAGGGTCCTCCGTGTAGGCGTCCTTTTTCCTCTTTTTTCTTTGACCCTGTGGTCTGCTGTCCTCGTTGTCTCTTTTATTGCTGTCCAGCGTCTCTTTGTTTTCTGAATCTAATTGGTTCAGTTGCTCTGGTACAGAGGTCAATTTTCTGAATACAGCCACAAAGAAAGCTCCGGAATTTTGTTGGTGCGGCAAAATTCGCACACTAAAAAGTAACCAATTTAACACACACTTCGTTTAATTTGTATTTATCGTACCATCTATTGAGGTTGTATTTTTTTCTATCCTCAAGAGCAGGCGGGAACATTTGAGGTCTGATAGTTGTTTTCCATTTTTCGTCTACTTCATCGAATGTTTTGTAGAATTCTAAATTTCTACTCGATACCAACCAATCTTCCATTCCTACAACGACACAATAAAATATTGTAGTTGCAAATATTCTTATTTCTTCAATTACTTACCAGGAGTATATTGTAAACCAGGTAGCACATTAGAAACATCAACTAACTCTAAAACACCTTCGAATTCCTTCAAAATGCGATGAACAACAGATTCATTTTCGATGGGGTTGAGGGAACAAGTGGAATATACCAATCTTCCACCGACATTCAACAATTCAATTCCTCTTCTTAGTATTCTGGTTTGTACACTACAAAATCATAATATTAGCCATGAAATAATCATATCGATCATGTTATCTACCCATGCAAATTTAATCCATTTGCTGCGGTCCATTTCATCCATATGTCAGGATTTTTTCGTAATGTCCCATCACCTGAGCAGGGAACGTCGCAAAGAATCCTGTCATATTTTACCTGCAACTCAAATTTAGTTCATACTTATCATAAAACTAGTTCACGAAACAAACCTGTTCGGTCGACCCATCAGGTAGAGTCATCGAAAGATTGGGCAAAATGGAACTGTCGTGATTTATAACAGCTATGCAAGGAGAATTTAATCTCTTAGCTTGATGAACCAACATGTAGCATCGTTTATTATCGACATCATTAGCTATGACGTAGCCTGAAGGTATAGGTTCTTCGCTTGCATGGAGAAGTTCTAAGAGTTGTGCGGTTTTGGATCCTGGTGCAGCGCACATGTCTAGGATCTAAATAAAAAAAATGTATAATATAGACTGCTGATTGTTTGCTTTAACTGTAAATAATACCTTGTGGTGTGGTTGGACATCGAGGAGTAGAGGAGGTATCATACTAACAGATTCCTGTCTGGAAATAGTACCATTTTCTGTCTCAGATACCAAAAAGTTATGAAGCTTATAGTACGCCTCGCATCTTCTTATATCATTTCTGGTTATTTCCATTTGCCATGCAAGTTTATTGGGGTACCTAAATAGTAAAAGAATTTTTAAAAAACTAACAATTAATAGGAAAGTTATGAGGATTATTATTATTTGGAAAATAATATAGCTACCATGGTATGGGAAATATTTTCGGCTTTTCCAGTCCTTCCACTTTGTTAACACAATCTCTGATTAGTTGATCTTGAACAATTTCCAACATTTTGTATACAACTCCTTTGGAACCAGTTATTCTAAAAGTAGCTGGCAAATCCGTTTTTAAACACGATATGAATGTATTAAATTCTTCTTCTTTACAGATTTTAAGATGCTGAAAAAATTGTTAGTATATTTCGTGAATTTGTTCATTATTTTTCGCATATTTACTTTATAATACTGCTCAAACTTTTCATTCTCTCTTATTATGTCACTATAGGGTTTTCGAGTGTCCACATTGTCTGGTTTTTGAGCATCCTAGAAAAGAATAAAACTACTATGAAGAAGATTTATGTATATTATTATTTTGCTAATAATATATATTTTTGTAAAAGTGAATGTACTACCTTATTATGATTAAAATGATGGTTTCTCCTGGTCCTATTTTTCCGGCCCATGTTAAATAAAAATGTACAAAAACTAGAAAACGAATTGTTTAACTAATTTAATTAATTTTTATTACGAATCAGATGGACTTCTACAAACGCTAAGTTAAACTCAATTATTTATAATAAATCTTATAAATAAAACACACTTTCAACTTATTAACCTAACCTTACTTTCGTAAATTTGAGGTTAGGAATGACAAATGACAGTGACATTAGGGAATTTCACTGCGTGACGTTGTTGTGGTATCACTGTCAGCGTGGCGCATCGACGCACATGCGCGTTGCGAAAGCGTAACGTGCCTCTGCAATAAAATCGCTCCCCCTATAAGAAATAAATGGGGTTTTGTAAATGAATGCAAAAACATGGCGTTTATTTTCTGGCGTCCACCGTTTAATCCAACATTTCTCTAATCCAGGAAAGTCCGCATAATTAGTTTGTGTTTCGTTAAAACGGTACGTATTTCTTGCAATGTTTTCCAACCCCGTCTTCCATGATTTTTTCATTCATCCACCAGCCTACTTTCGATTGAAGATTGTAGGTCAAAAGCGCTTTTGACCTTATTTGCCTAATGCGGTAGGTGTAACGTGTCTAATTTTAGGTCCGAAAGCTGGCTCAGGGGAGGATTTTTCGGTTTGGAAAAGACAGTAGGAAAAGATGGACTGGTGTGGGGCTGTGCCTAGCTAATGTTGATGTGACATGCAGTCTGAGTGCAGCACTAGGTACATCCATTCCGTATCCGATTTACTCTACACCACTGACGAAATTGAATTTTTACTGGACGACATTAAGGATCTGGAGTCGAAAAGCTACAAGCCTGAAGACATTCAGGTAGTCCCCTAAAATTCAGATAAAGCAACGTTTTGCTGTGTTACAAGTACTTGCATGAATTCATAGTTTTCGTAGGTTATCCTCTAGTGCTTTGAGGTATTTCATATCATTAGAGAAAATGTAAGTTCTTGAAGAGTGTGAGACGAAAAATCTGCTTGTTTTGGTAGAAAAATAGTCCTAGATTGGGAATATAAAATATTGGGGGCTCCTGAGGATACCTGGCGAGGAATTTCTTAATGAAAAAAGCTTTACTTATTTATTTTTTAAACAATTTATTTATGAACAGAAACATGAGTTATAATAAGGGTGATATTAGGAATCTATTTGTGTAATTGTGTATGATTTGATCTGAAAGAAGCATATTAGATGTTGCATGGAATCATTTTTGAGTTATTTTAAGAGATTTGAATTTTTTATTTTGTGGAATTTTTGTTATATTTTTTAAATGCTTTAGTGCAAAATAGGCTTAAATACAAATGAATATTACCAATTTTTTTAGTACAAAATAACGAGCATAAATTTGATTTAAACTAGTTTTGTACAGCATTATTATTTCAGTTGATTATTGTGTTATTTAGTTTATATATTTAGTATTTTTTTATATTTTTTATTGTAATATATATTTTTTTTATTTTTGTTCCTTTAACTTAGTTTCTTCCTCTTCCCAGTACTTAATATCAAACTTTTAGTAGATTTTGATAATGAATAAATGTTCAAAGACAAAACATTGGCCATAAACTGGTAATTATAAATAAGAAACACAGTTTGTTTTTAAGAAATAAGGTAGGTTTAATCACTTTATACACAACATTATTTCTTTCATCTCACCGCATCACTGTTGTGACTGTTGCTTGCTGTTGGTGTTGCAGGATCCGGATGGTATGAGTTGTGTGTTGCAGGACTTCGAGATAGCGGGCAGCAGGACGGGGGCACTCAGCGGAACAGCCGAGTGCGCGGGAGGTTGCGAGTGCGAATCGCCCCTCGGAACGGTCAACTCCTGGGACTCGCACTCTCACTACCGCCGGCACCCACCCTCGCCCGATCTCTCCCTCTACTCCGGGGTCATCCTCTACTGCGACCACACTCAGCTCAGGACGTCCACCGGATTTTTCCGCCTGCTCCTGCTGGTAAGAAACCACCACATGTTATAATAGAAGGGTTGTAATGAATTTTATTCTAGGCGACTTCTATAGCATGTTTGGCGTGTTTATGCACGTCGGGGACACTCAAAGTAGGACTATTTATGCTTCCCTCGGCGGGGAGGATCAGATTCATGTTGTTCATAACGTTACTAAGTATGTTCGTAACATGCCTTCTGCTATTTCTTGATATATCCCACATCATATATTTGTTTCCTTTCAATTGGGGAAAAGTGGTAAGCAATTTATTCACTAATAACTATACAAGTTTGTAACTACAGCATAATTATACAATAACATTTTTGTTTCAGAATGCATATTTATATGTAAGCCTTTGTGTGTTGTTCCTTATAGCTTCGAGTCTCATATTTCACATGACTTTCGCAATAGAAATGCCGAAGTGGTCCCATCATCAGTTGTTAGTTACCGGGGTAAGTATAATAAACATATTCACACAATAAATTTACCTTATAAATTCGTATTTTTTCCAGTGCTTAGGTTACTTTTGTAGTATAGAATCGGCGGTGATATCGCTGATACAGAAATGCCACATGGCCCAATACGAGCCGGTCGAGGAAGACTTGAGTTTCCACCTGCAGGAGAGGCACACATCTTCCACGGACTCGCCCCAGCACAAAGTGAACCAAACGACGCACAATTACAAGCCTATCGTTAACTATTCGGTGGTGCCGTCGACGTCCAAGCAAGACCCGCTTAACTACTTAGACGACATACAGCCTTGTTCATCCAAATCGGATTCGTATAGAGTAGCATGATGACTGAGGGTTTTACGTCGGTTAGATAGCATTGTTTTTATCACGTTTACTGCTACAGTATGAACAAAATGGATATTTCAAGCGGGCTTTTTATCAGAAATCGCTGTTTGAAGGAAAATGTGTAGATTTTATTTTTCTGTTTTTAATACGTTTCCCACTTTATCGTCTAATTATTACTAGTTGAACTAACTACTTATTTGCTTTCAAGTGTTGATACAATTAGGTAGAAATAACTGTAGACGTCACATGATCATCCCTCACGTCTGTAGCTATTTCTATTGGACTGTACACAAAATTTAAAAACGATAAAGGGAGGAAAATATTTTTATTTCATCGAGAATTACTTCTTAGTCACTAACAACTACGGGTACCTTCAGCATTTCATAATTTTTGATAAAAGGCCCCGACTTGGTAGCATTTTAGTTGGTGCAAATAGTTTGATGCAGTACATTTCAATACTTTTTTACGGAAAAGTGTGTGATAGCAATTTCGAATAATTACTTAGCATTTTTATGATATTTAAATTAAATGAGAGTAGGTTATATACACAACCAATTTTATTGGTACAAATCGATTCTAATTTTTATTTAATGCGAGAACTTACTTTAGCTTTGTTAAATTTACTTAAGAAGGCTAAAGGTGACGATTTGAATTAGTAAATATGTGAATTTTCATTAGTACAAAGAAAATACAAGGAGTAATAAATAAAAATAATCGCATTTTGTTAACAACGTTCAATTCCAATCAACATTTTATTAGTTTTTTAACCATTAACAACTGATAGATGAAAATGAGGAAACTGTTGAAATATTTGCACTTAAACACTTGTTCAAATTAAGCAAAGAGAAAAATTTTATCTTGTCTTTATTGTATATAGATATCTAGTTTTTTCTCCGTCTATTCAGAATACTTTATTAGACGTTCGTCGGCCTTTTTGGAATGCAATTCCGAAAATAATTTTTAAATGATCTTGCGATCGAACGATATGCGAAAAATGTATTATGGAAAGAGTATATGGTAAGCTTCAAAGTTAAGTGGTGCTACTAAATATATTTTTTTATCGAGTAAATTCGTTTATTTCACTTTTGTCATATTGGAAATGATGGTTTTTCTAATGTGGATTGTGCATTTTATTGTAGATTTATTTCGTGAATTATTTACTATGAGTTTTTCTTGTGGGGAACATTGTTCTTATAAAAATTCATTCATCAACTGCATATCGAGTGTTTTATGTAAATTTTAACGTAATCTCCTGGTGGAAGGAGATTTATTTGTATATTTTTATTTATTGGAATTGCATGTATGTAAATTTTATGAATGAAAATATGAGTACTGCCAAAACACGAGTCAACACTAATAGCCAAATAGATTTTTCGAATTCAAAGTCTAATTTCTTTGATTGTTTTACGAATTTGATTTGGCGGACAATCAGAGTGATCGGCAGCGGTGTTTTTTAAAATTAATTTATAGAACTTATGTTATAGTGTGATTTTATACTCAAATAAAAACCGAAGTAACATTTGATTTGTTTAATTTACAAAATTAAGGGTGTTTTTTTTTTTATTTTGATAAAGTCAAATACAAAGTTATAAACATTTAAAGCAATTCTTAGAACTTTAAATTATTCAGTTACCATGTTTTCACTTTCGGTGATGATGCTTTCGGCTTCAGTTATATCCAATAACTTAGGTCCGTAAAGCAATACGTAAGCGCAATGCCAATCGCCTACAAATAAAAAAATACTTAAGTAGAATATTCTGAATACGTTTCTTACGTTTTTTAACTAAAGGGTGGTCAAAGGTTAATATAACATTTATGCCTAAGTATACAAAACTTACCTCCACCAGATAGTTTTAGAATATCTTCCGTTGTAACGGGTGACACATTATCATCATCGCACATAATCCATTTGTCATCAGCCTGCTTAACCCATCCAACGTAATGACCACTCGACGACGATCTTCCTCTGTGAGTTAACACAGCTTGTAAACTGTAATATCCGCTGTTATTGCTACCTAAATCTGCAATACAGTAAAATTCGTTACACATTTATCCATGAATTGTTATGCTTAATAACAAGTACCTTCCTCGAACCAATAAGGTGCGAATTTCCTTTCAACCTTGCCATGCTTATTATCGCCTTTACTTTTGTTTGATCCTTTATCTTTAGATGCTACTTCCACCTGGGCGTCTTCGAGTTCCTACAAAATTAAAACGAAATGTTACATTTACAACTTACAAGCATTTAATTTGTGCACTTGCCTTAAATTTAGCACGCATGGGTGTCAATTTTTCCTGTAATTGTGAAGTGCACAGATCGTACGCATCGAATTCCATTGGGAATTTTACATCTTTTAAAATTTTCGCGTTAATCGATTCCTTTTCTTTGTAATAGAATCTTACAAACTGTACAGTCAAATAAGCTGGCAATCTGCTTATTTTAGACTAAAATTAATAAAATGCGATTAGCATACGATTGCTAGTGGATTCGTGCAATAAAACTCACTGTTTTTGTATAAACTGCATCTCTATCCAATGTCGCAGATTTCTTTGTAATCTGTTCTTGAAGTTTCTGTGAAAACAACACAAAATTAGCTAACGAAATTATAAAATTGCAGAGTTACATTTTTTAATCCGGAATGCATGTATCGCACATCTTGAGATATGAAACAGCTAAGTTGCAAGAACTGCTCTTTGCTCTTCGAAACCGGCTCATCTTCGGCTTCTACGCATTTTAATTCCACATCAAAAGTTCCACCAAAATATTGATCTATGAATGACCTAAAACACAATTAATCAACAACAGATACATAGAAGAAATTACAATTTCGTACTTGAACTGCTCACTGGTTATCTTGTCGCTTTGCTTGGCAGGTAATTTTTGTTGCAACATCCTGACTAACTCGGTCCAACATTCATTCGCATCCTAGAAGATTTAACAACGTAATTAACACACACAGAATATCACTAATATTTTAAATGTACCTGTTGTGCAAAAGTGCCATGTTCGTTCTTCTCTGCGAATCTAGGAAAAGCCATGTGCATTACTTGTAGTAACACTATAGGAGGCACAGCATTGCCCTTGTCCATACTGCTGTACAGATCTCGTAGAGCTGCTGTGATAGATTGAGCCGGCACGACGCTACCTCCAGCTGCAACACCTTTCGAAATGTCTCGATTAATTAACTGTTTAAGTATTTAATTTAATATTCTTACCTCCTTGGAAGGTTTTCAAAGCTTCCCTCAACTCAGGCACAGCTTTCAGACACTGCACTGTGGCGTTCATGTAGCAAGTGTTTCCTAAATTCGTTAAACCGGCTGGTAGATCCAACTGAAAGATTATTTTTTAGTTTAATTTTACGAAGAAGTTTAAATTACTTACAGCAGTGGCAAGTTCACTTTCGTTCATGTCTTCCACGAAAACGGTCTTTTCGACAGGCTCCTTGGGGACATCTTCTTCCTTGCTGCCCATTAAGAGAACTGTTACACCCTGAGAAAAAAAATACAACTTTATTCGTAAGATTATGTATAATATAAATTTATTTAACAGTAAGAATCGGGGATCAAATTATTTGACCTAATTGCAAATATACTAACATTCTAGCTTAGGTATGAACTAAAATGTATTTCAGAAGACAAGTTTGTGCTAAACTGGTACAAAAAGCGCAAAAAAACCTCGATATGCGAAGAACAGTGAGGATGATTAAGCATATTTTATTTTAGTGACTTACATCTTTTAGTTTGAAATTATTCCAATCGGAATCCTTTAGGGTGACACCCTTGATCATGACTTTCTGCCTCTCCGGTTGAACGCCGGTCAATGCGAATAATTGGGCCTTAAACAGAAGGGGGGGCTCTTCTGTGTTAACCTCGATATCTGGATAAGTTTCTTTTCCCCATTTTACTTTTACTGAAACGTGCGATAAAACAATGAAAGCATATGCATTTTAATAGAGTATTTAGTATTTTATTTAGTAGAAAGTGGATGACTATAAAAAAATAAAAGAATAGGTTAGGATTGTATAAAAGTGTTAAATACTGTACCTTTATATTGTGGCATGTTATAAAAAATTTAGAATAACTAATAAACTCTATTATCACAGAAAACGGAGCACTTTTTTCTTAATTTTCTATATTTAATATAAAAACCGCGTTTAAATAGAGTTTACAAGTACGATACACACTTTTTTTTGCTGAGCCAACTGACAGTGACACTTGACGTTTGACAACAAATCAACACCGAATCTAACCTAAAAATAAGACAGCCAATGCTACCAACATTCCTCACTAAGAATTACCATGAAAGCGAAAGTTTCCAAAGGAATACTCGCCTTTCCCTAATAATAAATTCGTTGCTCTTCGAATCGGGCTTGATAATTCTAATTATTATGTGCAGTTAATGAGTTTTCGCTGAGACATTTTTCCGATATATCCGGTTTTCCTATCCGAGACCCGCATCGCAGTGTGTTATGACTACGAATTTGTGACTAGTGAGGTGACTAAAAACAAATGAGAAAATGGGCAATTGTTTCAGCAGCCCCAGCACGACTGATAGGATACAAGAGCGGAACAATCGGGGCCTGGGCGGAAACCCGATCGAAGAGACCTTACAGACGAACCCGATTCCAACTCCGCCCTCGGAAGTGGCCAGGGCCCCAGTGGTGAACCCCGCGGAGCCCGAGCAAACGAGCGCCAGGATTTTCGTGGCCCTCTACGACTACGATGCCCGGACGGACGAGGACTTGAGTTTCAGGAAAGGCGAGCATTTAGAGATACTGAACGATACTCAGGGAGACTGGTGGCTGGCCAGGAGTAAGAGGACGAGGCAGGAAGGGTACATCCCCTCGAATTACGTAGCCAAATTGAAGAGTATCGAAGCTGAACCGTAAGTAACCAGACTTTTTTTATCTAATAATTTGCATATTCCACTATGTTGTTCGTATTAAATGAATACATCGAGTGTAACCGACGATTTAATGTTTCGACAAATATTTGAATTTATGTAATGTTTGTTAATCCCGCTTTATTGCTGTACTACTGTGTTTATTACTCTGCTGATGGCGTGGTTCCTTTTTTATTTAATTTATTAAAGAAAGCTAAATTGCAAGTAGGCAGGTTGTTCTTGTTGAATTCATTATGTAAATTGTACATTCTCTTATTCTTTGTGGAATTATTAATACCTATTCGAACAAGTATCTGCTGTAATGAGAGTAGGATTTAATTAGTTGTTATGACTAACAGTTTATTCCAGCTAGTTTTCCTTACAAAATTTACACTTATAACTAATTGTGAACATTTACTTAATGGATTTTGTCATTCGATAGAAGATATTAGAGAAGGCATACTTGATTATTGAATGCTTTTAATCGAAAAAGCAAATTGAAATAAAGCCTCCTAGATTATAGTGCTCCCTTTTAGAATTAATAACTCCCCTTTATAAAGCTTTTAATGAATTTTTAAGAGATTAATGAAATAATTTTTGGCTCAATATCTTGAAAAATACAATAGAAACTCTGTACCCATTTTACTATGTCAATTTATTATAATTAATAATTATTGTTATTTTTTCTTAATTCGTTATAATGCTGTAAATAAACTTTGATTCATAATTGACAAGAATGAAATCATCTCAAATATGTTATCATCCTATTTTAACAAAGCACTGTTCAAAATAGAATACATACAGGAAATCGTGGCCTATCACTGATTTTATTTATCTTGTTTATTATTATTATTTTTATCTAGATAATAATAAAATCTTGTATCTCATAAATTTCTCATTGTATTTTCGAGGATGATATTTTATACAAATTATTTTTTAATCGAATATTAGATTCTCGTAGGGTGTGGTATATGTTTTTGCATTAATGCAACGACCACGTAGGTTTCATGCAACACAATGCTAATACAACACGGAATTTAATTAGTCGAACACAAAAATATTTTTAACTTTTTTACATAAATTATAGGCACGTTTTTATTAAAGAAAACAGCAACAGGACACTCTACACAGGACATAATAAAGCAAAAATTATGTACATATTTAGTAAGATTCAAAAATCTATAAATTTGCCTGACTGTGTACAAGTATTTACAAATCATTAAAGGAATTTATAAATACGAACGTACTAAATTCCGATGACGTACATTTTTTGAATTAATTTGTTTAGATCGGATGAATTTCGTTCTATTTAAAGTTTTTCTGTATTGTTCAATCACCAATCGAATTGAGCTCGTAATCATCTGGTACATGCCGCGTAATTTTCAAACATTCATTATCATCATGCTCCTCGGAGAATAATGCAATTTAGTTAATTTATTTATATTATACGAAAACGTATAATTTTCAATAAAAAACCGTCACGACCATTTTTTCTTATTGCGTTAAATTTTTATGTTCTGATAGTGCATCTTTGTATTGGCCATTAAATGAGTCCGTAGGAAATGTGGTGTATTATTCGAATTATTTTGGCAATATTTAGAAGAAAATCGCATTTGATACCATTCGGTGCAATGTAAGTCATTTGAATAATATCAGTACGTATAAAGAACGAAATAATATTACATACTTAGCTATTTATAAGAGTGTAATAACAATGGGTAATGATTTCACGTTATTGCAGGTTTTTTTAGAGGGAATTAAAAGGCTTAATTGCTTTCTATTTCTCTACTTAAAAGCTTAATTTTCTTTCTAACGCTGAGCAAAAGCAAAATCATTAAAAGTTTTTATTAACAGGAGTATACCTGAGATCTCGATATAAAGGTGCTCGCTTTTTACGTTTTAATAACTGTTTACCGTTAGATTTACTCTCTAGATTACGCCGATACATTTCCAATAGCGCATTGCAAATTACTGGAAAACAAATTTCGCAATTAAACAATTAATCACGCGACGACATCGCTTATTCCAGAAAAGTTCCATGCAATTATCAGCATTCTTAATAATAGATCATCGGTACGAGGCTCGATGCCTCGACGGCTTTTACCGGTTTTTTTCGACAGCGAGCTTTTTTTAAGGTCAGCTATTCGCAATTAACCGAACGGTCGTGGCGGATGTTGTCTTGTCATTAGTGGCGACTGCGAATGGAAATGTAAAAAAAAGTAAATCCTTCGCGGTTGCGTATCGAACGGGAGTACTTTCTCCGCGCCACTGGCCGCGACATGGCGATTTTTCTCGAATTTTTGAGTTATTGTTGGAATTAATTTTGTCGAACAGTTCGCGAATACTTCGTTATGTGGATGTTATTTTTATAGTTTTCTGACCGTTCTCTAGCTAAATGATTGTTGTGTTAATATACAGGGTTCACCATTAATTTCACCGTATTTTTTCCATAATATTCTATATACAGGGTGTCGCAAAAAGGTTGTTACATGGCTTAACTACAAACTTATGAGAGGAAAGAGTTTAGTAAAGATGTTACAGGGTGTTAAAGAATAAAAAAGAGATTTTTTTATTGGGTCAGAAAGGCACAACTTTTTTTGGCATTCCTACGATTTTTGAAATCCACATTTTCAGCACATTAAATCACGTCCCAACCTTTATGCGACACCCTGTATATCGTATCTCTAAAATTTTAAATCTACATACTTATGTAGGTATTTCAATCTAAAAAAGAAATAAGCACTGAACCCTGTTATAAATAAAATTATTGAGTTTTAAGTCTTAATAAAGTTAGATATTTTGGTGAAAATGCGCTTTCAATTAATTTTGACAGTAATTAACTAATTAACAAACAGCATACATACATAGCGCATCAAATAATAGTGAAATTCGCAATAATAATAATTATAAATGATCTTAAAATGTGAAAGTTAATCGGTAATAAAAGGTATTCCCAGCATTTCATATTCAAATCTCTGCTTTCATTCAAATTTCAAGAGATGAAGCAACGTTCCTCGATGAAGCAATGTTGTCAAAAAATTGTGTCATTCCATTCCTTAATTTAAATAAATTATTCCAACTCGCATTCCCTCACAAATTAGTTCGTTATGTGTAACGCCAGAGAAAATTCATAATTATAAAGCAAACAGCCGGAATTTGAAATGTAAATTCGTTTATCGACCGGGCAAAAAAACCCTTTATGTCCGTGCAACAATGTAATTAAAGAGACTCTCTCAGATTCTCGGAAATCCAGGTTCGAGAGCGGGCGCCGGCGCCGCCAGCCAAAACGGGCGCCAGCGCCGATTGAGTTACTTCCCAAGTAGCAATTTAAGTCGTAAAAACTGGACTAAAGTCGCAGAAACTTATCTATGGTTAATTTTACCAAACTTTTCCCAAAATTATAGCATTTAAAGTTAAAACTACAATACTGTATTTTTTTGAAGTAACAATTAAGTCGCATTAACTTAAAAAGTTTCTTTATGGTTTTATTACTTATTTGTCATTTATGTTGTAGAAGTTACGTAATAATAACGTTCCAATATTCTTTGAAGTATATTCTACTTTATGGTAATAAATGTAAGTAACTACTACTTGGCCAGATTACCAAATTACTACTAGAAAGTAATAATTACTTTAAGATTATATTTTGAAGTTATGGCAACGTTTTTGTTACTAAATATGACTACTTGAAAATTTAGTTATTTCTTAGTAACCGTGAACGTAAGAATGTAGTTTTTGTTACCAAATTCGCTACTTTATAGTAACTACAACTAACTGAGTATTTTAAATCTACTTCAAAGTAGGAATTTCTATTATATTTGACTTCAAAGAAAATATTACTTTAAAGGGGATCATTTGGTACTACAAAGTCATTTGTTCAAGTAATCGCCATATTTTGCAATAAAAAATCGCGGCCATATTGTCAATGTTTTTTAGCTCCTTTTTCTTTCAATCTTTTTCAACATTTCCAGGCTGCTTAAACTGATTAAATCATTTGACTATAACATCATAGATGCAAATATATGATAATTTATATCAAGGAACGTAATTTTTTAATTTTTTAATTTTTTCTTGTTTTTCTTAGTTGATATAAAACCAATATACAACGAGCGCCTTTGTTTTTTCGAAGAAACATGACAGACTTTATCAATAAACTGAGATTCGTTTTGGTTTTAAAGATCGGAAAACGTTTTAAGTCATATATTAATCTCATCTAGGTTAGTATAGACGCATTTATTAATGCCGTCCATGTTTCTGTACTTACAAACCATTTTTATAAAGTGCTGGAAGAGTTAGTATAGTATAGCAATATGGTAAATTGTTGAAGAGAAAGAAAGAAAGAAAATCGGAAAAAATCTTCATCGCAGTTACTTTGAAGTAATATTTACGGAAATTCAACGTTGTTGCCACGGAACTACGTGGTTGCCATTACGTAGTTATTTAAGTAACTATGTAGTAAAAATTACGGAGAAAATCTTCCCCATTTTAGTCGCATCTACGTGATAGTGTAGTTATTAAGTAGTAATCGCCTAACGTAACTACGACTTTAAAGTCGACTTCATCGTCGTAATTACGTATCGACTACTAAAATTGCTATTTGGGTTTCTTTACCTTACACTATTTAGCCTAATCATTTTTATTTCTCGTTTTTCAAAAGCGAGATAAATATCCTACACAAGACATTCTAGCTGATCGCTTGTTCCTTTTTCTCCTGTCACACCGCAATTATGTGGAAGCAATAAAAAGAATCGCTCAATGTAATTATAGTTCGGAATATGTATTGGTGCTATAAATAGATTCTTGTTCGGTAGTTACCGGAAAGGCAGCATAAATACATTGGTATTTATAGAAAGATGCAAAAAGTCAAAAATTATCAGTTTGAATATCTAATTGCTATACTAAACTTTGTATCACAATGTAAGAACTTATAATTATACTATAATAAAGAAGAATAAATTAGAGCAACTTTAAATGCCTCGAGACAATTTTTTTGATGATAAATTGAATACAATTTAGTACAAACAAGTTGTTATCCTCCTAAATATCTACTTTATAATCTATACCAAAAACCAATCAAAAATAAAATACTCATTTCATGAAAAGAGCTATTTTTGATAGGGTACTAAGTCCCATATTAAATTAGAAAGGCAAGAGCTGTTAGAATAATTTTTTCTATTATTAATGTACTAGATCTTCTAGATATACGAATTAAAAAAATAGTTTACCTTATTTCGAGGGCATCGCTGTGACTAAAAGTGTAATAAGACAGAACGGTGAAACTGCATAACGCTCGGATCAATCCGTGTAATTATTCAATAGCCGGCGCCAAAAATCGAATAAAAAGTGGCCGGCACCTTTGCCTGTAGAGGTACTCGAAATCGCATAATATACGTTCCATCTTATTTCGCGCATTTTTAAAACTCGGCCAATAAATTACGATATAAAATTATATTATGCCTATATAGAAGTATAAATAAAACGAGGAGTCGGTTCGAATTTCGAATGCGGTGGCTGAGCATGATTTACATGTGTTCTTTTTTTCCCGTTCAACAGCCGAGGCGGAGCCCAGATTAAAATTCGGATTGCAAATGTTAATTAATTTCAAGTTTGTCTAAATTAGAGATTGTCTTCCAAAAACTAATATTACAGAATAATTTTTCTCGAAACTGCTTTTCGTATAATAACTGGATACTTAATTATTATTCGCAACTTACTTCATCGAGAAAGCTGGCACCTCCTTATAAGCATGCATTTTCTCGGAAAAATGTCAAGGACTCGTTACATTTTCTCTTAAGATTCTATGTAAAAATCCAATGAAACATTCTCGGAAGATTGACGCTAATTTGCTATGGTAATCCCATCAATAAAAGGAGTTGCAAATTGCGTAACGGAAAACCCAGATTAATATTTTGAGCCAAATATGAATAGAGGGTTATTTATCATTTCGCTCGAGAGACCATTATAAAACTCATCATTCATTATACAGAGCCGTCTCAAAGTCTTCTTAAACACGAGACACTTCTACCATTTGTACATGGACCCAACACAATTTATTATTGCTTTAATGCATATTTAATCTTCAATAATAATCAATTTTATTACACATGCCTACCGCATTATTGCGTTGATTGTGGAGCTGGCGAATTGACTTGTATAAAGATAATTTATTGCTATTTAATTTGCATTAGAAGACAATGAGAAAATTTAGTTAAACTCAGATCTTTTCCTTGCTTATGTACATGAACACAAATCGAAAGGTTCATTTCCAATCGCATCGCGTCCGTTGTTCTCGAAATGCTAACGACTTTTTACCTCACCTCGACATCGCCGTCGAGTTTGATAAGTGCAACTTTTTGCGCTCACTGCCGTAATATGCCGCTCGTTATCCGCAAACCTGTAATGTTATATAAATCTAAAAATAAATCACTCGGTCCCGAAGAGTGCACCGCGGATTTTTCAGACCCCAGTCATAAGTTAGAAGATGATGCCGGCGAGGAGCATCGCCGGCGTACTTGGAAGGTCGCGAAGTGAACGACCACATGCCGCTCAATCGCGGCTTCGTCCTTGACCAACGGACAATAAACTTGCGGAATCGTCTTTTTATTTCATATTTTTCGATTGTACTAACTGTTATATTTATGATCTAATTTCAGTCTTTGTTCTTTTTGACCTATGCTCGCATGCGTCTCATTTAGAATGTACTGTATCATTACCGTTGATGGATGTTGCTGAAATGACTATAATATTATTCAAGATATTTTATTGAAAGTAGGTAAAAAAGAAAAATATATATGCTAAAAGCGTTTAGGTTGCTTAATACAAAGTATTTTCTTGCACCTGTTTATTGACCTTTATTATTTTTAAGTTTGTATGTACTACTTTACTTAATAATTTTGTTTATATTAGATGAATCTATCAACTATTAATAATTACCTATTTCATTGAAACATAAGGACATCTATGCTGATCTCACTAATCTCTAAATTTTGTAGTTTTTTTGCATTTTAAAATACTAATACAGTTAGGACCGCGTTAAGTATAATAAATTACAGGGTATGACAATTCACAGTTTAGATTTAGTAATGTACAGAGATGTATTTAAATAAATTGTACCTTCCGATACATAACGGACAGTTAGATAAATTTGTGAAGTAGAGCGCAAATAAAATATAAAAATGCAGTACTGAATGTTGCAAAATTGTTAGAATGAATTGCAGGAGGTAAAAAATTAAGTGCGGTCCTTATACGGCGGCCATTTTAGTTTGACTAGTCCTGACGCTTTTCGACGACGCTTATAGAATGGTAATTTGTGTGTACATAGCCTCTTATTATTGTATTATCTCGATATTTTTTTGCCACTTCAATTACTACCGAGAAATTTGAATACGCAGTTATATTTTTTTGTTTTCTCGAAATCATAATTTACGTTATTTTTGGCTTATTTTTAGTTTCACAAATTTTCTTCATCAATACGTTTTTACCAGATCTAGACTAACTAAATATTGGATTATAATCCCACCAATTGGTGTCATTGCTTTCTAATGTTATTTTAGTTATATTCAGAACTTCTCTGCCAGTTCATAATGCAGCCCTTTTGTATATAATTTATTATACTCGTACATTGCTTGTTGGTTAATGTTTTGCCCAGCTAACCACAATACTTATTTTCGATTGTGACACCGTGGTTTGTCTTTTATGGGGCTGTTGGTCTTGCCTTAAAAAATATGATACATATCTATAAATATGGCTTACATTGTTCAAATGTCACTGTTCAATTGTACTCAAAGACGTTGATAGCGTAGGAATATTTGTTTTTAATCATTCTATATTGGTATACTGGGTTGTCCAACTATGACTTCAATTCGTTCATCATCATTCAATTGGTGAAAGGTTTATATACTTTCAATTTTCTCGGAAGTTTTGGATTATGTATATAATGATATTTCGGCAGTAAACCTTGTTAGGGGACCATCAGCTATACTCACCTCTAAAATAAGCGGATTCGAGGCCCCCATTAATTCGCCTAATAATCACGTATTCGAATATCCACGACATTATTGCTAATAATTCGCGCAATCTATATGTGAAAGTTCAAACCGGTAAGTCTCTGTTATATAGCTGTGTTTACCTTGCCTTCTTCCTGCTAATAAAATAATCAAACTTCTTGCTTAAAAGTACACGCTTGTTTACTCGCTGGTATCCTCGTGATGGTTTTGCGTCGGCAATTCTAAATTTTTTTATTTTAATTGTTCAACCTTTTATGTGTGCGTTGGCACGAATTTTCTCGTATTGGTTTTGTCGCATTTTTCAAAGTCTTGCGAAATTGCCGATTTTTCAATGTCGCGATGTCCCAATGTAGATGAAAAAAATTAGCGATCGCCGTGGAAATGGAAAGCGCTTTAATTTGGTGCAACCTTGTTTGTTTTTAATAGGCTTCTTCGAATGGTGTCCAGCGGTTGTCCGCGTGAAAACTGATTATATTTGCATACTTGCTGGGTTTTTGATATTTCTCTGAAAAAGAAGTTTTGTTATTTGTTCACTTAAAGTTTGTTTAGTGGTTTTAATTTTTACCTTCACTGTGTTAGTATAAACTTTTTACTTTTCTGAAAGTTTCAATGAATATCTATGAATCATTCGCAATGAATGTGTTATAAGGTATAATTATGATAAGAGCAATGAAGGTAGGTATTACCAATGAATTGATAACAAAAATGAAGGTTTATAATTATGCTTTGACCTCCCTAATATTTTTCTTTAATTCAGTAGAATAAAAATACCTAAATAAGAAATTGATCCTTTAACAACCCCTGAATTTGCATGTAATTATGACCAACAACTTCTTCCACAACTAACGCTTTTTGGCAACCAAAAAATCGTCCAAAATATCTTCATTGATGATTTGAAACGAAACGTGGTGAAGTGTCCTCTGCGACACCACGGCGTCCACGCATTGAAGAAGATCCAGCGCTCCCACCAACTCAACGTCTGAGCGATCCTTCTGTATTGTGTAAAGTGGTCATAGGTGCAGCATACACAATCAGTTGTCGAACTTACCTCTCGCTGGATTGTTGGTAAACTGGGTTAACCGCGCTGGTATCAGTTTTGCGGAATAGGTTCGTCGCATTTGGCGTTCAGTGATTTTTCGCGTGTGTGTCTGTTTGGATTTTGTGCGCCGTCGATTTCGAATTGGGATTATTGCGTAACGGCCGAAGGAAATTTTGGTAATTAAGGAGATGGGTTTGTGTTGCGGGTTCTGACCTGACCTGATTCTGGCGCTTGCAATTTTGAAGATAAATATTGTGTTTTAATAAAGCGAGTTTTGCCAGATTTTTTTTAATATTTTGGGTATTTTAGTCCTGGTTTAATTGCTTATAATTTATTCGTTTTTGATAAACCTGTTGGTTTAAATATATACACAGATATTATTTGTTATTATCTAATAGGTCGCTACATTTCTATTTAAAATAGATATAAATTTAATTACGCATCATTTTTGAGATTGTTTTGATTTAATTGCATACATTAGTAGAATTAAATTACCTAAATTAAAGTTTTATTCAAGTTTTATTTCCATCAAATGATTCATAGGCACCTATTATTTTATAATTATTTCCAAACATAACTATAAAAAAACGTTCAAAATTGTAAATTTCAAATATTACTATTTTTTATTTGATATTAAATAATAATCAGTGCTGAATAATACTAACATTAGTGTAATAAACAGTCAAATAAAGTTTGTTTGTAGTTGCAGTTATAACGTGTATCATAAAAAATAAATAAAACGTGATAATAATAATTATGAAATGTACACTTTTTATATTCTTAACATAATTATACGGTTTTGAAATGACAACCAAATTTTTGAAATTTTTGTGCAAATTCAAACATTTATCCTTTTACATTTTTTTTGACCCCAATTTCTGAATTTTCAATATTTCTAAACTTTGTTTTCCGAAGAAAATGAATTTTCTATTAAACATTAAATAATTTAATTTATCCACTCTATCCAAAAGAAGTATAAAACGAATGAATTTGAAATAAAGCTTTCAATTACATCAGATTTGAGCCAGTTCCGTTAAACTCACAGTAAATTTGAATTAACCGCTCGGTTAACTAGTCCGAATATTTTTGATAAATTGAACTTTCTTCAAAAATATTTTGTACGGCGCCGGCAATCTAAAACTCACGGATATTTTTTACGATAAAATTACTTTCTCTTCGATTTATTCATTCATTCAAACAGAGACGATTTTATTATTTATTATCCCCATATCGTAAAGTCAAAATTCGCATTTTTTTCGCGACCTTCTCCGCTTGCGACCATATTAATGGCCTTTTGTGCATGATTTACTTAATGCTTTTGTTTTTGCTCGAACAAAAATTTGTCTAAGGCACGATTTCACCTATAATATCCCTCGTAAACTTACAAACAAGGCCAGCGTAACCGATATATTACCGTGCATAAACATTATATACCGTATATCTTAAATATTTGATTTGTAGAAAACTTTCATTGAATTGTAAAATTCAAAGTAATTTAGGTACTTACCTACATAATATGCGTAATTATAATTTATTTCCTAGCTTAGTAGAAATTAAACGAAGCTATTTATAGGTATTAAGAACACATACAAATCACCCATTTGTTTGCCTATAAAGAATCTTCAAAATTGCAAGTCTAGTCTGGTCTAGTCGAAGAAAATTGTTTAGTAATTCAATAGAAGAATTTTTTCATCTAGTTTGAATGCAGGTGCAAAGGCGCCTTGTTCATTCTTCGATGCACCATTTCGCAATGCCTTGGTAATTTTCACTGTTTAATAAATTATAAGCGTAATCATGATGTACGATCGTTGATTATTTTGCTAACTAGACGCTTGGTAATGTAGAAAATAGACGGATTTTCTCAGAATTGTATTTGTTAATTGGATATAAGAGAAAGATGTTTTGGATGGATAAATTTTGCTCTTGTTTATAACATACTTGTCCTGCGGAATTCCAAACACTGTGTACTAATTAATTAAAGAGAGTTAATTATGATATAGCCGGTTTTTTCTTAGAATAAATTAAACGATTTAAATTTTTGTGCTTAAATTTTTTACCGTTGTTATATAATTAAATATTCTGGTAATTATTTAAAATGATTGTGGAAAAATTAATTTGTATTTACTCGTATCAAACGAAAAATTTTGGACGTTCAATGTCAAAATATGGTTTACTTGCGGGTATTGTTTTCTTTATTGACCTTGTATTTCAACATTTGATTTAATTAACTATTAAAAACCATGACATTAATAGTACTTACAAAGAATTATGTAACTTTCGAATGAAAAAATATCTAGCAATTACATTATTGCAGAGAAAGCATTCCTGTTGGTTACGTTTCGGAAAAAATAAGGGTTTAGATATTCAGCATAAAAATGTTGCATTTTAAATGCAAAGTTATACACAGCAATGAATTAATTCGAAATTCGAATCCTTCAGGCAAATCGTATTGTTTTGATTAATAATCACGGTACAAATTACTGTGTGTGCTACAAAAAAACATAATATTACAAGGCTGTTCACCCAGATTTAATGCCATTTCCTGAACGTGCAACAATAAATCGGAAACGAGGAACATAATAGATTGATATGGCTTGGTTGGGCATTGCAGGAACCAAAATTATTGTTGTTTTTCGTTTCATACAACTTCACGCTAATCATGCACAATACCCAATTGCTCCTAACTTTCTATTTATTTTGTTGTCATTGTTAGACTAGTTACTCATTATTATTGGGGTACATTTGGAATCTTACATTAGAGGAATTAAAGCGAGAGTTTTCAGCAACTTCCATACTGCATTGAGGCATGAAAAACCGTGCAAACTTCTACCTAGTCGAAACAGTTTATCTCAGTCGTTCCGATATATGTGAGTCATTGCAATTCGCTATCAATTTTATTGTATGCTAATGCAAATATTCCAAACGACTTTGCGTCCTTATTTCTCCAATGCGTCTGCGGGTAGTAACAATGTTGTCACCGCAAAATTAATATTCTGCGCGGAGTTCCGTACATATATGTATAATTGTTATTGTCTTTTAAGAAGTTGTGGGTGTTGGCGGAAAATTTCGTTAAGGTTCTTAATTAATTTGAGCATTTTTTGCGACAGTCGCTGCATTTTTTCTACCAGGAAGGTGTGATGGTTTCCGAAGGCCGTTATTGCGTAACTGACAGAGAGTATTATAAAGAATTATTGAAAATTAAATTTGATTCGTTGGTATTCCAAGAATGTTGGTAAACAATAGGAATTTCTCAAATAGCAATATCCAGTTTTTGAAACCGCTACTGTAATAAGTTTGCAAAGAGAACATTTTTTTGAACTACTGTTAGTCTTAAGAGTCTAGGATATTATATATTTCATCATTAACTAGTACATGCGATGGTTATACATGGAAACGAAATCTAAATTTAGATTTCCTTATAAGAAATGATCATTTAAGAATGTCTAGAGTAAGCAACGGTATTTTGTAATTATTCTCATTCGACGGATGCCACTCAACGAATATGATGATTGAAGGCATCAAGTAGAACGAACGACTTCTTATGATATATTAAATAACAATTTAATCGTTCTCGAAATTTTTACTTTCTAATCCTCTTAATTAATACTAATCTACTATCAAAAGCCGATTTGAAATAGCCGCATTCGCTTTGCTAGCGAGGCTTCGAAAATATCCGCACATCAAAAATCGTTCAAATATCGAATTGAGTTTCAGTGACACATGCGAAATAATGCGAACAATAAACATTACCTATATCATTGGTACTCTGCTGTACCTGCCATCTCCGAAGGCGTTAGACATTATAATGGAGAGATTATTGGTGTCTGCAATTCCGCGAAGCTTTCAAATTCTTTTAACAAAAAAATCAACTTTCAAGCGTTATTATGCAATCGCAATTGTATTACATGCAAATCTTATCGATTTTAAACAATTAAAAGTGCACTATGCGGTGTGAACATCAAGGCATTGTCGATTTACAATTAGTAGATACATACCTAATTACTCTATTTACTAGTAGTGTTCGCAAACAAACTGATGTTCCTGAAAATCGCCTTTGATGCCTCTATGGAAGCATGGTTAATGTAAACGGTGGAGTGGTTTGGTGCTACAAAGACAACAGATGGATCCCCCTTCAGCTCTCCTCCATCCGCCTCCACGGCGTGCTGACCCAAGCCCATTGGGCGACCATTTCGGATTTCCTCCGGAAGGTGGCCAACAAGGAGCTGATACTGCAGGAGAACGGCTTCGCTGAACTCACCGACGAACACAAGGAGCTGATGTTTCAAAATTCCAAAAATTCAGTAGTTAATAGTGACGATGTGATAGATACTAGTGAAAGTACAAACGAACGCAAAGTGAGTTTAAGCCAAATACCGGAAGGTAGGATCGTCGAGCAGCCGCGGAGGCCGTCGATGCCAGAACTAAGATCTTTAGATAAAAATAATGTATTTATTAATAATTTATTATCGTCGGAGACTGAGCGTAAGAAGACTGATAAGATATCGAAAGAGAACGATGAAATCGTGTTGAGGTTGTTGAAGAAGTACTGCAGATACAGCAGGGATACTTTGGACGATAAAATTGTGAGTGCCTTTGAAAGAATCGAAGGGGAAATCATCCAGGATTCCCTGGAAGAGAAGACCGATGTGGAAATCAAACCAAGAAGAAGGAAGTTGGGTTACATACACCTCGATGAAAAAATTTACGAAAACCTGGACTTTCCGTTAGATTCGTTGGAAGAGGACAAAAACGAGCACGTCATACGCTGGCTGAAGCAGCAGAACAACCAGTTGAGCTTCGACAGCATTCCAGTAAGAAGGCATTCCATCGATGTTGGAATATCTTCTCCCACAGACAGTCGAAAGAGCAGTACAATCGGCAGAAAATCATCGTCGTCGGGCTTCGAATCGCGGAAGTCGAGCCTAACGACGCCTTCTACGCCGGAAAGTAGGAAATCCTCGTGGTGTGATAGTACATTAAACAGTCGAAAGAGTAGTGTAGGTTCTAATAGCAGTTGTTCGGATTGCGACGAAGGGGAGAAATTAAACCAATGGCAAAAGTTCCTTAAAAAACATTTAAGTTCCAAGAGTTCGGAAAAACGGATCAAGAAGCAGCGGCAGGCGTGGAGCCGAAACCGGCGAAAATTCAGCACTCCCTCAGAATTTCACAATGTTCCAAATATTGATATTCATTTTCAACCGTAAGTAAACTAAAATTTATTTAATCATTTTCTTCGTTTAGTTGGATAAACAAGGAAACATTGTGACTAATTTGGTAACAAATTCTCTGTACTGATTTTGTTTATTTTTTATATACTTCACACCTGATATGTTACTAATAATTTGTATGCGAAATTGCTTGCTAGCAATTCAATATTATTTTTTACAATTTCTGTTGTTTTCAAAATTTCAAATTAGACCTAATTTTCACTAAGGAGTCGCTCCTTCATTTTTCATTAGAAAACTCTTTGTTGAATAGACCATTTAATAAATCATGAATTTTATTACAAGAAAGAGACAATAGTTTGATCTGTACTTGTATTACTGCAATAATTTTTCTGATCGAATCAAATACATTTCCTGATTTATATCACCGTTGGAGAAATTTCAAGGATTTTTATTACCTCAATAGAGGGCTTGTTATGTCGCAAATTCCTTGCGAGTTTACGTTTTTATTCCTACTTACATCGCTGATTCACAATTTTTTTAACTACATAGATCTATCTGGTAATTTTATAGAGATATTCCGAAAGGCCTCTTTGTTCCTAATACCGATGGCCGCAAAGCCAGAACTGCTCATAATTCGTAATTTTAATGTTACTTAACGTTTTCTACGGCTCGAGGAACGGCTAAATATTTATTGAACGGTACGGTTTTGTACGAGATTTACATTTCTTATGTAATCGTAAAATTGTTACTGCACTGTACAGCCGAGACGAGAGTAATAAGGAATGAGGTTATCAGTAGATAGTTTGACGCCAGTTTACATAGTTTCAAAATTCTTGTGCTATTTCATAGATCCAAAATTTGTAGGTGTTAATCGATCTGTACATTATTTTCGTCGAAAGTTTTTTAAACAATTCAATTAGATGCAGTACTTTTGTTTTTGTTATTTTCCGAGTCTTCTTCAGTAACCCATGAAGGATTTTATTGATATTCACGATCGCGCTCGTTTGATGGTGACTTTGTTGTTAATAAAATTCAGGGACAATTATGCATTACCTACAAAATTGGCAGCCTTGGCCTCACGAGGTACTAAGGAAGAAAAAACACGTAATTTCCGTCGGAAATTAACCCGACTGAAATAGAAATTTACTGGAATTGATCAGTTTTTGTTATAGAGGGTTTTTTTTTTAACTTTCATACGACTTGGTGAATTAAGTTACAATTTAACAATTTCAATTTATACGTAGAAATGTTACTTTGTATTCTATGCGTTTATTTTTTTATTGGCACTAAAGATTTTGGAGATAATTGTTCTATTGACTGCTAATGTATATGTTAATTAAGTCGTATAAGGTTGTACCCTTAAAAGTAACAGTAATAAATAATACACATGTATTAAATGCGTGGAAATTTTTATTAGTAATTTTTCTTGGATATACAATAAAATAATTATAAATTAAATCTTGTACCTAACAATTGGTCTAGAATTTTCGAAATACTATTGCACTTTATGGTTGATTGGTATGCACTCGAAAAAAAATTCAAGTTATTGTGTTTGAACAATAGATAGATGGAATCTTTCGTAATTGTTTTTGTTGTTCTGCACTGATGAATTTTTATATTTCATTATTCTTTGAAAAAGTTTGTATTATTAATGGGACGTTTCATTATCATTAACTAATTCTGTAAACAATATTTAACGGAATTAAATTGTACCCAATTCAATCATTACACAATGGAATTGGAAGCAAATGTGCCGGTCACGAAGGCCTTGTGGTTAAGATTTTTTTATCTAATGCACGTACAATTATCGAATAATTACCTATAAAAGTTAGCAGATTTTTCATTATGAGAAATTACCGGAAATTACTTATTCCATTAACATTCTATTATTTCTGATTTCATACAACTGGTGTAGATTTTTTATAAAATTTTTGGATATTTGTACCAGTCTTCTTTTAAATTCTATTTGAATATTAACGATGGTTAGGTTTTTTCCACTCACACAGTATAACTACTATTCCGATAGCATTTCCTAGTATTTATCATACCATTTTAGATAGAAAAAGAATGCAATAAAACGATTACATTTCGGTTAAGTGTGCACGATTTCCATGAAATAGTTCAATACAAGGAAAGGTCCCGCACAACATTTGCATTTTTAATTGGATATCCAATAACAAATGGCTACAATAATAATTATGCATATACGTGTATGTCAATTACATTTCAATTAAAAAGAACTTGTTTTACTTGATAAAGATTACTGTTTTACTTGATTAAATTAAAAATATACTACATATCATCATAATTTTCTATTGGCAGGTGATTGAATTTATTAACACCTATTATAATGTTAAATGTACCAAATATTTTAATGAGTTGTATTAATATTACAGGATATTAAATATGAAATTGATACCACACAATATAAAAAATTAACAATGTGTGTGTGTATATTAAATAATTATCTTTTCCACATGTTCTCATCTTTCTTCTATTTGATTAAACATTAATTAATGAAATTCCTATCGGCCAGTCAATATATTATTAATTAATACCATTTATCATTCGACTACTAAATAGGTAGTTACACATTATACCCGTCGAAGCTCGTCTTGCACTTGCACATGTATTCATTTTATTCTTGGACGTGTTTAGATTACACGTTACAAGTCGGACCCAACGAGTTCTACAATAATGGAAATCGCTAATGACTAATGAATTATTTATTATCATTACAGATGGTATTTCCGCAAAATAAAGCGCATAGAAGCCGAGAAGAAACTACTATTGCCCGAAAACGAACACGGGGCATTCCTTATCAGAGACTCCGAGAGCAGACATAACGATTATTCTCTATCAGGTAAAAAATTGTTGGCCATTTCGATCTCGCAAAATTGACTGTTTGTGTTTCAGTACGAGACGGGGATACCGTGAAGCATTACAGAATTAGACAATTAGACGAAGGCGGTTTCTTCATAGCTCGAAGAACAACATTTAGAACACTGCAGGAGCTAGTACAACATTATAGCAACGATGCTGATGGGTTGTGCGTCAATTTGTGCAAACCTTGCGTGCAGGTAATGCATTTGAACTAAAAATATCTAATAACTTATCCTAATAATCGCTGCGATTTAGGTGGAAAAGCCGCAGCCTGAAGGCCTGTCGCATAGAACCCGCGATCAATGGGAGATCGAGAGGACCTCGCTGAAGTTCATCAGAAAACTAGGCCACGGGCAGTTCGGGGAAGTTTGGGAAGGCATGTGGAACAACACAACACCTGTAGCTATAAAAACCCTAAAGCCCGGCACGATGGATCCCAAGGACTTCCTCGCCGAGGCCCAGATAATGAAGAAGCTGCGGCACCCGAAATTGATCCAACTGTACGCCGTGTGCACGGTGGAAGAGCCCATTTACATCATTACTGAGCTGATGCGCAACGGTTCGCTGTTGGAGTACCTGCAGGGCAAAGGGAAGGGCTTGAAGCTGACCCAGCTGATCGATATGGCCGCGCAAATCGCCGCCGGGATGGCCTATCTGGAGTCTCAGAACTACATACACCGAGATCTCGCCGCTAGGAACGTTCTCGTAGCCGATGGAAATGTTGTGAAAATCGCAGATTTCGGACTGGCGAGGTTGATCAAGGTGCGTTACTAACCAATTATTTGAATTAATATCGTTTAAGGATGATTTTAGTGTAGGTAATTTTAATGATTCATGTGTAATTATGTATTATAAGTAGCCTATTATTTACACCCGTTTAGGACTTGTTTGCAAATATGTGCATCCGTTAGGCAATAGTACTTTTGCTGATGCAACATACTATGTTGTTGCATTTTCTCTAAAATTTTAGAATTACTTTGTTTATTAGTATGTACTTTCCAGATTGTTGTTTCAAAATTGTCCTTCTGTAATTCATATTCTTAAAAATATTCAGGATACTGATGTACTCTTTCTCATTTAAAATACCCCATCACATCAGGACGTTAATTCTCTAGTTGATAGTGATGTAATCATTAGCCAGTCTAACAAATAATCAATATTTTTATGGATTTACAGGAAGACGAATACGAGGCTAGAGTTGGAGCGAGATTCCCAATAAAATGGACTGCACCAGAAGCAGCAAACTACAGCAAATTCTCCATAAAATCAGACGTATGGTCATTCGGTATCCTCCTCACAGAACTCGTTACGTACGGACGAATTCCATATCCAGGTACACAAATCGCGTCTACATCCGCCTTTCTTATTATCCTAACACATTTAACTTGCCGTTTTCAGGGATGACGAACGCCGAGGTTCTGCACCAAGTGGAGCACGGCTACAGGATGCCGGCGCCGCCCAGCTGCCCGCCGGCTCTGTACGATATAATGCTGGAGTGCTGGAACAGAGATCCCATGCGCAGGCCCACTTTCGAAACGCTGCAGTGGAAACTGGAGGACTTCTTCACAATGGACGGCTCGGAATACAAGGAGGCCTCGGCGTACTGAGGTCACGTCCACCCCCCTGCTGATTGGTTGCGTAACTCGATAGAGGTGCATTACCATTGATGATGGGGAGGTGGATGTATCTATTTATCATTAAGCAATAGATAGATATGCCGTGTTTCGTATTTCAGTTCGGTTTTTTTCATTGATTTTACTGATTATTTTTATGCTCTAAATCATTTGTTGGTCGTTTTAAGTGTTGGAGATTCTGTTGTCTATTGAGCGAAGGCTATGCAGTGTGTTGTCATTAATTTTTGTTTCATTTTATATAGAGACGAATTCCAATTAGGTTTTCTGGTAGTTTATTGAGAAAATTGTACTGGAAGATTTTAATAATGGGGTTTTGAAAAGGTATTGCCCAATTGCTCAGAGCAAGACGTGGTGGGATGCCCTAAAAATAGTAGATGCAAGAATTAAGAAACATACTATTTACGAATAGAATGAAATTTCTGCTACAATTAGCCGACTTATCAAATTTTTATAGTATATTCTTTGGGCTTTAAGAATACACTGCATAATGAAATAATGCATTAAAATATTCTTGACATCTCTATTTTATTCTCGATTATATTAAAGGGGACACAATTATTCTAAAAAAATGTAATGAATGGTTCTTTGTTACGTAAGACTGAGCGCACAAATCGATGTAATTCGCATCATTTATTTGGAGACTGTGGACATTATCTGTGATATCCGAGTCTTATAACTATTATCAATCGAGAGCAAGAATGAGCAAAGAACCAGTTTCATTAAGGGCGCTTTTTCTTCCATTTTACTCTTTATTATAACGGCGTTAACGAAATATCTATCCTTAACTAAAGTGTAATGATTAATGATAAATCAACTGAAAGTACTGAGTGGTTAATCGAAAATAACAAACTTTCGAAATTCAAATTGTCTAAACGAATTATAAATTTTATTATTTTTGACCGCGATTTGGTAAAGTGTAATACGTACGAAGGTTGTTATTGGAAAGCATTGCTTTTAAAATTTACTATTGTATATAATCATTTGCATAAGAAAAACATATTTTGTATTAAAAGCTGGCATTGCAGAATTTGCCTCATAGTGGTTACTAATTCGTCTTCAATGTGGAAAATAAAGGAGATTTCAAAGTATTCGCAAAGTTAAAATATCGGAGACATTAGCAATTAATCGACTGATATTTGTTACAATAATTCATATGGGATAAGGATAAATTAGTTAAGATTAAAACGAAGTATCCCAGTGGTCTCAAACACACGGAATAATAACTTTGTAATATAATTTTATTGGGAAATTGTAATTTTGTCCCATTGTGACATTTTTTTCAGTAAACGAGCCTCAATTGTACATGCATCAATTACTATGTTTCTCTTGGGCTTTCTTGTTGTCTATGGGTCGTGCCATTTTTGAAAATATTCGAGAGAATTTTGTAAGAACCTAGATTTTATTAGGTAATGTGTGAATGGAGGATTTTTACCAAAGAGGCGATTTGGACAGGAATATGATAAAAACAGTTTATTAAAACAACGACCACATGGTAAAAAATCATTAGGAATTGACAGTATTGAAGTTAGAAAACTGTAAATGTAAATAATCGATTTAACAATTGTGTGATTGCATCTTAATATATTTATAAAAACTCATTTTTTACATTTGTAATAAAAAAAATTGGCGTAGTTTAGGCGAGTTTAGCGACTACTCGACGTGTTTAACGTGATATTTTTGTAGGGGAAAATTTGTTGGATCCCTCTACAATTTTCGATTTTCACAAATAAAAATTTAAACACATTGCAGTAAATCCAAAATATTGGAGTGCTGACTTTATGTCAGGTTTTTACCGCACAAAACTATTGAACTGCCTAAAAAGTTTGTATTTTGAATTGAACTGGCGCTAATAGATCTTTTTAAAAATAAATTAGGCTTTTAAAAGCAAATATCACTAGGCCGCTTGTACAATTCGGAGTTTTCTATAAAAGAAAAACCAATTCGACGTTTCTAAAATTTCATTATTTATCCTGTTGTAAATATTTTCTTTAATCATTTCTTTAAGATACAGCTGATTATAAAAAAATGAACATTCATAAGATCCAAATAATAAAGAATCAGTATTCTAGGGATTTGCTTTAATTTAGTGTTAAATATGAATGTATTCTATATTTTATTCTGCCTAAATTATTCTTTTTTATCGTTTTTGTAGTTGACTATTTTTTTAACTTAAGACGGTCATGTGAAGTCTTAAAAGCGGCTTTAAGTTATTGTGACATTCCTAATTTAAATAAATACATTCAGAGCCTGGTAATAATAATTGATGAAGATATCGCAAATACCTATATTTAGTTTGTTTTCCGTAATCAAAGCAGTTTTAAATGAATATAGTTATTACTAAAGTCTATCTTTTTATTTACAAGCAATTTATTTTTTTATGTAACTCGTGTTTGATATACATAAATAGTTTCTTTATTGTTAATATTTTAAAAGGCATTGTTTATAAATTTAAACACATTATATAATATTTTTTGTATTATACACTCTAGTTTGTAGTTTCTTAAATATATTAAATATGCTCAAATGGGTTTTTTTGTCCTAATTATAAAATCAAACCTACTGTTGTAAAAATTAAGCTTTAATTATTAGTATTATTACAAATATTATTGGATTTCTCCACAACTCGATATCGTTACTTTGTCTGTAGGTTTACCACTTTTTGTACCACACCTTTCCATCCTCTTAACCACATCCATACCACTGATAATGTGTCCAAATACTACATGCTTCCCATCCAGCCAGTCTGTTTTCGAAGTACAAATAAAAAATTGCGAACCATTTGTATTCGGTCCGGAATTTGCCATGGAAAGTGTGCCAGGACCGACGTGCTTCAGTTCGAAGTTCTCATCAGCGAATTTTCTCCCATAAATCGACTTCCCACCTGTACCATTATGATTGGTGAAATCGCCCCCTTGGCACATAAAATCTGGAATGATTCTGTGGAAACTGCTACCTTGGAAACCGTAACCCTTTTCATGTGTACAAAGACACCTGAAATTCTCTGCTGTTCGAGGCACCACATCCGCTCGTAACATCATCGTAATTCTACCGATTTCGGTTTTACCAATTTTTACATCGAAATACACCTGCGGATTCTTAACTTTCTTAGCCTCGCTTTTACCATCTTCTTCAGTCTCCTTGTCTTGCTCGGTAGCCTCGTCAGCCACCTTCTTCCCAATGGTCTCGCCAGCGTGTTGCTGCAGCCACGTATCCTCCGACCACACCGGCCTCGTCGAGCCTTCCTTAATCTTCTGCGGCTTCGCCAAATTCACTCTGATAGTTCGCCCGAACAGTTCCGAATCGTTCATGTTGTCTATAGCCGCTGCCGCGTCCTCTGCACTCTCGAACTCGATGAACGCGAACCCCCTGTGTTTCTCCGACTCGTAATCCAACGGAATCTGCACGTCCACTATGTCCCCGAACGGTATGAAGGCGGCGTTCAGGACTTGCTCGTCCACCTCTTCGGCTAAGCCCCCCACGTAAATCGTTCGTTTGTTGTTCGAGCTCATGTTGTTGTTTTAAACTGATCAAATCAAAACCAAACGAAAAATTGGAGGTTATGGATGTTATTGAGGTTATGTTGTTATGACATGACTAGTTGTCAGTGTCAAATGTCAGTAGTCTTCTTGTTTTTTTCTTTTCTAAAAAATTACCTTTTTATTTTTCTACACGAGATAATTTGTAATATTTAATTAGAAAAGTTTGTAATAATCATTATTGAAAGGCTATAATAAAAATATAATTTAGATAGAAAAATGATGACAATAATGCCCCTTTTTCTTAGGCAAAAACATTGCAACTGTGTAATGTGTGTTGCATATATAAATATTACCTGTTGAGGTAACTGAAAGCTGAAAGTTCACCTGAAAAAAAAATTGCTGTGGTTTGGTTTGTTCGGTTTGTTGGTGTTGTGTTTTTTTATTATTCGCTTATGCAGAGAAGTTAACTGTTAGTTTCATAAGTTGAATGTAATTGCGCTCTCATCTCGAAATTTTCTATGAGGAAATGTGAAAATTGACCTAAAAATCGTGCAAAGTATGTGAATAATCGTAAAAATGGCATTTTTATGCCCAGTTCGCATTAGACGTGGTAAAAAGAAAAAATGTAAGTCCCAATTTTTGTAATCACCGCTGCAACAACAACGTTTTCGGCTTGATAACACCAATTTCTTTTATATTAATTTCTTAAATATTACAGCAGCAAGCGTCGATTTAGAGAAAGAACTTGGAAGGTCCAATAATGGGGTTACACCTGGAATGGGAAGGATCACGGGCTCCGCTAGCATTGAAACCCTTGTTAGAGTAGGAATCGAAAAAGAACATGGACTGTCCCCAGACAGCAAAATGGTCGTTTTGCACGATTTTACACCTTGTGTTGATGATGAACTCGAAGTAAAAAGGGGTCAGGTAAACCTTACAACACTCCTCTCCTAATTACACCAGAAATTAATCACAAATAATCATTTATAGATCGTGAACATACTGTATAGGGAGAACGACTGGGTGTACGTAATAGGCCTCGACTCGAGACAAGAAGGATTCATCCCTTACTCCTACTGCACTCCGTACAATAACCACCTGGCTGAATTGGCTATAAAGAAAAAGCTCCCCAGAGGAGAACATTTAGCTTCGGGTGAAAGTTTGGACACTAATCAAGATTGGTAATAAATTAATAAACTAACGTACAAAGGTTATTTTTATATAAATAATCGTTACAGCGATGGAGCTGGTGCAGACAGTGACACCGATTCCGTGGACCGAAAGAAGCACGGAACAGGCGCAGCTTCGCCTATTAGCATTCATTCGGAGCCTGATATGATACCCTTTGCGAAGGATCCTTCTGGCCGATTTATCGTACTATACACATTTATAGCTAGAGATGAAAACGATGTGTCTGTTGAAAGGGGAGAATTTGTAACTGGTACGTTTGTGTTTAGATATAATATCGCTTAATAACAATTGTCAATTGTAGTTTTGAATAGAGAAGACCCTGATTGGTATTGGATTGTAAGAAGCGACGGTCAAGAAGGCTTCATACCTTCGGGATTCGTCTATCCTGCGGATAATGTGATACAAGGTTAGTTGCTTAAACTCTACGGAGTGATATGCGTTAATTTGATTATCTGTTTAAGGTCATTTGAGTTCTGCAAATTCTAATGGAAACGGGAATTTTAACAATCAAAACAACAACCATTCGTTAGGTACGTCTACTGTGGATGACCTTCGTTATCACGGAACGGAGCTGGTGATGCTCTACGATTACAAAGCGCAAGCCCCCGACGACCTGACCGTTCGCAGGGGCGACTGGATATACGCTGATCTCAATAATCAAACTGTTGACGGTTGGCTGTGGGCTTACGCTCCTAAAACAAGGAAATACGGTTTCATTCCGAAAGCTTATGCTAGACCTCCTGCCATGACTAGCCTTTAAATTCGCCATTATATGCTCATTCTTTATAGATTATTTTATATATTTTTTGATAATATTTTTGTAAAAAGTATTTTATACCAAATAAATTTAATATTTTTTATACAAGCCTTGAATCACTCAAAGTTTATATAGCAGTATTCGTAGGAATTTCATGGTAAGAATTATTTCAACGATTTTGTATTAGTTTATTAACTAAAATATCACAATAGTGAATAAATCCTGTAGAACAAGTAACAAATATAAAAACAATTGTTTAAAATAAACGAAAGGAAACGTGCTAATCACACAAATGCGTGACATGAAGTCGAGTATATAAAAACGTGAAAGGTGATAATAAATCATTCAAAAGAATACACTGAATGATATGATTATAAAGATCTTAAATTAGGTACAATATAGTATTACAGATATAACTATACAGATCAAAAATAGCTAATTTTTTAGTATTACCTACTTAAACTGTACTTTTTAGTGCTTAATTTCCAACGATTGGTAATAACTCGCTATTATTTCCCAAGCTTTTGGCGCCATGAAACCAACTGGTGGATTTTCCCCTGTTTTGGCAAACTCTGCAAATAACAACATCAACATGAGTAATCAAGTAACTCAAAGTTCAGTTATCAAATTCTTCAATTTCACTCAAAATAACACCAAATTACATCTGCTGTTCTGTTACACTTACTTCTCATTCGAGTACCCGATATGAAATCGAATTCCTCCTTCCTATCGGGCTCGAAAAAGTCCATCTTCTTTTTGGTCGTATCGTACGCAGCCACGCGGAAAGGAATGATCTCCATGGAGTCCAGCCCGGGCGCCAATTTGAGTACCCTCCCGCCGTGAGTCGCATCGTACAAATTCCCATCTGGCGTCGCCTCCTTCCCTCTGGGATGGGGAATCCCCGCTGGATCCCTCCCCACTATGTAGAAATTCGCTCCGGCGATCATCCTAGCTTTAGCGTGCCATTGCACCTACATTTTACAAACCAATTTAGTAGATAAACTCGTAGTAATACACTCGAATTACCTCGGTGGGCCCAGCGTACATCATAGGACTGGGGAATATGGACAAGACAGTACAGTCCTTATCAAGCACATTTTGCTCCAACACTGCTTCGTGTTGGTGCATTCTAATCTTCAAAGGTACGTCGTCGTCTTTGGTCCAACCTCCCAGAGGATTTAGCAGCAAAACCGGCCTTTTGTAGCCCCTATCCTGCAGCTGACGGCGAGTATCAGTCATTAATAAAGCGTGGCCGTTGTGCACTGGATTGCGGAGCTGGAAAGCGAATATCGCGTCGGCTTTCATTTGCTTGAATTTTTGCCTCAATTGGTTGGGCGTGAGGCGGTATTGGTCTAGACCATCGTTCCATTTTATCGGCTTAAGCACCTCGAGATCTCCTCCCACGAGCCAATCCCCCGATTCGTTTATTACCTGCAAGAGTTGGAGTCTATTAAGAGATCTTTAGGTGGGTTCTGCATGAGAAGTTTTTAGATATTAATGTTTGGTGATAGTTACTTTAATGTAAGGATGGTTTTTGTCGACTGTGCCGAATTGCCTAGCTATTCTTTCTTCTTTTCTGTTGTAATAAATCTCCGGGTTACGAAGTACCGCGTACAATTCGTTTTTGTGGTATAATGATATAGCTTTGCTGTTCTGCAACCTTATTTTGTCGCTGTTGCTGATTGCCAAAACGATGGGCACGCTTTGGTTGATTTTCTCGCCGTTTTTTTCTATCGTATTGAAATGTAGCACCTGAAGAAGAAATCGAAAATGAAGAATCATCAACCATACATCATCTGTTATTAGATGGACGTTTGTGCAACCGTGTAAAAAGATGTCAAAGTTATGATAATGTGTCATTAATTGTCTCATATGAAATCCACATCAATCCAAATTCCGCATGTAATATCACCATCTTTTCGCCTCAAATATTATCATAATTCATAATCGTTACAAAATAATATCAAACTCATTAGAATAAAAGTTCACCAAACCACTTCTTTAACTACTCAAGAAACCATTTCCTAGTTATACAGCAGAATCAGAGTCTTCTCCATCAAAACCCCATGTAATGTCAAATTTCATCGGAGTCCACAAATGCAACAGGACCAAACCCTTAGTGATAACGATAACAGCTTGCCAGAACCTCCACCCTCGCAAATCCCAGCCCCAATGCCTAGCCGAGCCCCAGCCCAAATCCAACCCCTTGGTAGTCACCGAGAAGTGCATCAATCGCACTGTAACTAAAGACGGCGCCGAGGTGATAGAAGAAGTGATAAAAACGATATCCCAGGCGCAGCCGCAATGCTCGCCGAGCTGCTGCAGCGGCTGCACGCAAACCGCCCAAGAGGACAAGCTGGTCTGCATCCCATCCAAAATCACCCTGAAGCTGCCCGCTGTGCCGCCCAGGTACCACGGGTGCGGGTGCGCCCTGGAAATCTGCGTGCTGGAGAAGCACAATCCCCAGTGCAGGTTCCGCAGGCAAGTCAAATGCGGCAAATCGGTGGACGACACCTGCGGCAGCTACGAGGTCATCGGCAGGATGAAGTTCAAAACCTGCGATGGCAATCCTGCGTGTAAGCCGAAGGAGGTGTGCCCGAAGAGTTCGTGCGAGTCGAGCAGGTGTTGTTCAGCGGAGAAAGTTTGCTGCAAGCCGAAGAAGAAGTGGTACTACTGTTTCTGCCAGTTGGCGAACGCGTTGAGAGGGTTTGATGTGTGTATTCCTTGAAGTGATTAAAAGACGCGCTTACTTGCAGGAGTTCGTTTTCTTTCATGAAGCCTCTGAGTGGGTAGGCCCATCCTTCGCTTAGCACCTGCACCCATTGCAAGTCTATGGTGCCGATGTCCAGTTTGGGTAAATTCTGCGCTTCGGTTAGGACATCGTTCAATTTATTCTCTGGAACGAACAATTCTGGTACAACAATATCATAAAATCCTCCATTGGGGTGACCGGACTGCGCTGCTGTTGGTACATTAGGCAAAATTCCCTGAAAAAACAACCAAATATAACCAGAAAACTTTTTCTACCTATACTCATCTTACATTTTCTTGCAACATTTCCATCACCATATTCACCGATTCTTCAACCGAAGAATTAGTGGTTTTCACCACCAATTCCGGATGCTCGGGCTTCTCGTAAGCCTGGTCAATCCCGGTGAATCCCTTGATCTTCCCCTCCCTGGCCTTCTTGTACAGCCCTTTGACGTCTCTTTGCTCGCAGATCTCCAACGGGGTGTCCACGAACACCTCGAAGAATGGAAGGCCGCTCTTCTGGTGTATGGCTCTCGCCATGTTTCTATCAACCGTTTGGGGAGATATGAAACTGCACAGGCAGACGTGGCCTGCATCAGCAAACAACCTGGCCACCTAAAAAAATATTTTGATTTCCAATTATGAGTTTTTGGATGGTTGATTGGGGGTGACTCACTTCAGCAACTCGCCTGATATTCTCCTGCCTTTCTTCCTCTGAGAAGCCTAAATTTTTGTTGAGGCCATGCCTGATGTTGTCGCCGTCCAGGCTGTAGGAGGGAACTCCGCTGGTCACCAGGCGCTCCTCCAGTGAAAAGGAGATGCTGGTTTTTCCGGCTCCTGATAAACCTGTGAACCATATCGTGCAGCCTCTAAACTTTTTTTCTGAAGATTTCCCGAGTATTTGGCTTCGTTTTTCTCTGGATACGTGGTGGAATTCGGGCTTGATGTTTGTTGCTTTTTGGATGTCCTGAAATTGAGGATTATTGCTGATGAATAAGCGAGAATTTGTGATGAAAAGTTGTATTGAAAGTAGCCAGTAGGAAGGTGAGGATTTTAAATAAAAAATTGTGATATAATCGTAGAAATATTGTATGTTGTTACGTAGTAGGTAATTTAACTGTTAATAGTGGAGTAGCTAAAAATCATGTTTTACATACAGCATGCGAGACAATAGCGAAAGTATTTCTCACTTTGAAAAGTCTTAAGTCTTTGCTTTGATATACAGCGTGAGTATTATATAATTTTGTTTTTATATCATTTGTACAGGGGACTCAGAACATCAGAGAAAAAATAGTTTCTTCTAAATTGTAATTTTCTCCACAAATATTTCATGAACTTTTTGTAGAAAATATCCAATTATTTTACACTTAAAGGAATGTAATAATTTCGCCACACCCTGTATACTTATTGTTAATTTGAAAACTTTCATTATAAGGTGTATTTATGTAAAAAATGCATGCAAACTTAACAAAATCAATTGAAAGTTTAAAAATGTTTATGCAAATAATATGCTAAACGAATCATAATAAAATTGGAATAACTCCAGTTCAATTTAAATATTATTTTACAATTTATTAAGAGATTTTCGTTACTTTCATTTTTTATAAGAGTTATGTAAAACAGGGGAGAATACATTTTTAACTTCCAGTTGGGACATTTCTTTACATTTATTAACTGTAAAAATTTTGAAAAAAATACAAAACATACCCAATCTGTTGGCGCAAATCCACCTTTACCCATTATCACAAACATACGAGCAAAAAGCGACCTCTAATTTCTCGCGCTGCTTAATCAAAACTATCATTACTTGCATGCCAGCCGACGGAATGAAGATGCGATTCCGTAGAGAAAGTTGTGACATATTTTTTTCAAAATCGCAAAATAACCGCCATGTAAAATTATCTAACAATTATATAATTGAAAAGCCGTTTGCAATCACGATCTTTGATTCAACTCTGTTGCCAAATAGTCCAGAAACCGTTTCGTCCCTTTGTGGATCAAGGATATGCTTTATTACGCAGGATGGGACTAAGTTAAATTTATGTAATTCACTGTATTGGTGAAAGGATACCTACGTGATATGGTTGAATACATATAATTACTGATTTTATTAGGTACTTATGTATGCTTGCTATTAGAATTTCATTTTGGTTTTTTTATATGAGGTAATTAAAAGTAAAAATATTGGCACACATTAGATTTAGATATATTTTTATTCGGTATTAAAATTATATGTGTTTTTGTTATGCTAATAAAAATTCTAAATCAAAAATTATGTTTCTAAAATATTTGTTTTATGTTAGAAACTTTTGTATTTTAGTACGTGATTATGTGCCTTTTAACATTTGTCTGGTCACATATTATTTATTTAATACAATTGAAATTATTAAAAGAGCGATTCTACATTTTTTTTTTGAAAACTATTCAGTCGATTCAAAAAGTTTCAGATATTGGCTAATTTCAAATAGGTAACTTACAATTATTTTTTGATTTAAGTTCAATAATATTGCTATGTAATCAGGATTTCAATATGAATAAAAGTAAGAAGGATACTTTACTTGAATATAATTTATGGATTTCAATAGCACTTTAAGCACTTTCATACATTTTTACTTGATTGGAAAATCCTTTCATGTGTCGATAAACTTCTAAGGAAGTAAATTTCATCTAAATTATACGCTATATTACACGATTCAATGACTAAATATACCCAATTGCAAGATTGCAGAGTAAAATGGAAATTGCGAAAAATAACTTACCATTGTGTCGCGAACACTGTAATCACCCAGCTGCGCTTACCTTATTTTTATTACTGTTATTTTATTGTTTTCTTTCCAATATATAAACTTTCCGCATGTTTGAATTTGGAATTAAATTCGTAGGAACGCGTTTATCAAGGAAATTGGTGAATCAATTAACTTTTTTGATTCTCCAGGAATGGAACTTTTAAAGCGGAACGGAACTTTTTGCAGGATTTTGCTAAAAAAGTCCCTCTTACTGAAAATTTTGTTACACAGACCTTTCATTCATTTAATTCGTAAGTACTTTTAATTGAAGTTTATTTGAATAATTTTTGCTCGAACGAATTTTTCCTCTTATATTTTCCTGCCAACTCACAATCTTTGTTTGAAGAGGTTAATAAAATTTCTATTAACTCTGAAGAATATTTATTATTTATGATAAACACGATTCAATATTTTTGATTAACTGTTGACCTAGATCTGTATACGGCTCACTTCTTCTCTTATGCAACGGAAGGTATTTGTTAATTTTTTTGCAAAAATCAATGCCAAAAGACTTCCATTACCTCGTTTTTGCAGGTATTTTAAACCTTAACCTTGTGCAATTGGTATTCCTTATTTAGCGCCAATGTTGAGCAAAAAAGGTCAATTGGAAGCTCTTTTAGATTACTGAGTATCGCACGCTTTTATGTAATTACCTCATCAAACGCATTAATTAGTAAAAAGTTATTCGAATTATACATTTTGTACCGTTTGCGAAACATTTACAGAGTTCATTGATCGTATAATACTTTGATTCTACAGCAGACATTTGAACTTTAAAGTGAACCAGAGATTTTTTGTCTATAACTATGTAAGAGTATGCTTCTCAGATGATTTTTGCTCAGATGAATACTTGCTCAATGTTGATAAAATTCATGAACAGTGATAGTTGGGTTTAAATTTAGAAAAAAACAGCACATTTTTTACATATTTAATTGTATACGCCACATACATATTAGTACATACATATAAAATTAAAGTAAACAATAAAGCAGGATCAAAAATATGAAAATCGCATTTTCTCTTACACATAAAAACTAACTCAATTTACCAATCAGAGCCTCCAACAATCTACCCTTCGCCTTGACCTTCTTATACGCCGCGTACACGCCCTCCATGGGGGCCTTGTCCTCCTTCTGGATCATCTTCCCCGTCTTCAGCTGCACGTCGATCTCGAACTGCTTGATGGTCCTCTTGAGCTCCTTCTTCTCCTCGACGGCGGCCCGCAGCTGCTCCAGCAGCTCCTCCTTGTCCAGCGCGTGCAGGTTGTCGCCGATGGAGCTGTCCGTGTCGCTCTCGGTGCTCGTCGACGCCAGCACCCCCGTCTTCTCCGACTCGGTCAGCTCGGCGTCGTTCGATTGCGACGATTGCGTCGGGGTCACGAAATTCATCGCCTCGTTCTCGTGGATCGTCGCCAATTCGTTACCAGTCGCTATCGCCTGGAAATTAACCAACAAACGTTACTTAAACTAGAGAGAATTTAGAGTGCCTACAACAAAACTAAGGAATACAGTTTGGGGCGTGGATAGGTGTCATTTATGATGAATACTAACTGTTGTTAATTTGGCGACCATTCTTTTTAGTGTGCGGTATCTGTCGTAGAAGGGCCGAACGGCGTCGCGGTCCTCCCTGGTGTTGGGCCTGCCGTGGATGGACTCCAGGAAGAGCAGCGCCTTCTGGACGGCGACTTTCTCGTCCATCAGCTGCTCGGAGGACATCTCCTCTATGCTCATCGTTCTGTTGGCAGCCTCTCGTTTAGCGGTCAATTTCTGAAACGATTCCGTTGCATAACGCTTCAAAATTTTTATAGTTAGCTTACCTTTTCGATTTCAGCTATAGTGACCTGCAGACTAACTACGTTAATTCGATCTACGTTCTCTTCTGTGCTCATTAAACAACTACCGTTCGCTAGCTCTGCGATTTGCTTTTGGTCTTTCTTGAGCGCGCTGAGATCGGCGTAGAGCTTCTTCACGTCTCTGTCGCTCAGTTTCTCGGCGTGGGACGGCCGGTAGCCGTGCTGAGCCTCGAACTCCGCCTCGAATTTCTTGACTTTCTTCTTGATGCTGTTGATCTGCTTGGCGATCTTGTACAGTCTGGCGTCCAGAGGGTTCTGCGGCTTGGGCTCCAAGTTACTGGTAACCTTGGGAACGTCGGGATCCAGGTAAATCCTGTGAGTGGCTATAATGGAATTCCGCGGGGAAGACAGGAGCCTGTTGGAGGCTACGATAGGTATGGATTCCGTGGTCTCGTGCCTGGAAGTCTGAGATAGAAGCGGTTCTGAGCAATCTACTTGTTCGTGTAAAGTCGACCAGTCCACGACGGGCGACACGAGCTCTTGAGTGGGGCTCGACGATCTGTCCCTGTCGTCGATGTGCAGTTGGAGGAACCCTGTTTTGGAGTCTTCATTGTCGTGTACGTTTTGAGCTAGGTTCAATTTTCTGCTCGAGTCTTTTGTTTCGATTGAGGTCTCAGACTTGTGTTTTATTCTCGATACGCTTTTCACCTTCAGCCGTTTCGTGGGGTGCTTCTTGCCCTTCAACGTTAGAGGCCTCGCGAACCTTTCATTAGACCTAAAAAAATAGTTAATTGTAAGTACAGGTTACTTTACAGTTATTTATCGCCTAAATGCATTCATATTTCACTATTTAATAAACTCCACTTTCACTACCCAACTCCCTAAGTTCAGATTAATCAATACCTCTTCAACTTTGCCCTATTCTTAAAAAATACAACTTCAAAGAGATCCCTATGTTGAGACGAAACAAATGGAATACATGAAGAATACACCAAACATAAAGAAAGTTTCTGGAAAGGTCCAGAAGTAAAAATGTTGGGACTTGTGACCACCCCTGTACATTCTGCAAATTCATTCATTCGCTCATCAAATGGAATATTTTTCGTTTATTACCACAAGAATAAATCAATGATGATGTAATTAACCTGTCATGTGCAATATAGGAGGAAAGAAAAATTGGCCATTTAATTAAACCAACACTTAAACGCCCCTACGCTTATTGACTGCTGCTATTAAAAGCCATGTCAATTAATAATAAAAAAATTTAGATGAAATATTCTCATATACCAGCAATTAATGGACATAATATGAAATATACCAACCTTCTTTTCTCATGTTCGCAATCCTCATAAGCCAACAACTTATCGCCCTTCTTGTTCGAGGATCCGAAGAACCTCTCCGAGGAATTCGACCGGTTGGTCTGGATATCCTCGCTGCTGGAGACCCTCCTGATGCCGCTGTGCCTCTCCACGTGCTTCCTCTGGGCCGGCCTCTCCTCCGAATTCGACCGGATCACCTTCCTCTCCTGGCAGAGCGAGCTGATGCTCTCCTGGCGCTCCTTGCGCTTCCGCGCCTTGCAGTTCGCCTTCGCCTCATCGTACGTGCTCGGCGCCGTTCCCGTGGATCTCTTCTGCTTGCCCGATCTCGTCTCGTGTAGTTTCCCGGCCGTCTCCTCCTTGCGGGTCGGCCCTTTCATTCTTTCAATACGATCGACTTGCTCGAACGCCACTGATTTGGTGCCGATAATGCGATTAGCGATATTTTTTCGTGTTTTTCCAACGCAAAGCGCTCCAGCTATTCTTACCATTTACGAGCGCTGTTATGCGATGTCTAAGGTATCGGTTACATCGGGAACTGGTGGCTAGAGGCGTAGGAAATTGCCGGTAACCTTACAATTAAAAGAAACAATGTCAGAGCAATCTATCTTGATCGGTTAAAAGGAGATTTCGCTATTTTGAAGGTCGAATAAATTTTGCATCGCAAACTGTTATGTACCGAGCTATAATAATTCGCGAATCGGTGTGGTAAGAATAACGTAGCGCATGCAATAATTATCGGAATTAAAAATAATTGGGAAAAGGGTTGGAGATCTTACCTCTTCTGAAGGGTCTGGCCGCGCGAGTCAAGGTAGTGGCGATGAGCTTATAGACGCCGCCTGCGCGAAGTGCTCCTAAGCAATTACGGAATATAATGAATATGGTATAAGCTACGACTTTTCGCTAATTAGATGGTTATGAAGCCGAACACAGATGGGTTCATATCTCTATCACGACACATCGCAATCTATGGCTGTTTCAAAAAATGCGTGGAGACCAGTCGAAATTTCAGCATTGAGTGAACACACGGTTCGCGCGACGCTGCTAAAGGGTCGGATTCGCTAAGTGCTTGCTAGTTTGAACCTGAAAAAAAATACAAAAATTAGAAATAGAATTAACTATAATACTGAAGAATTAAAAAAAACCCATTTTCACTATAAAATGTGTACCGGTATCTTCATTTTCCATAAGCCATTGGAAAACACCCTCTATACTACACTATTCAAGTCGAATCAAAACTCATCGAATAAACAGTAAATTATCGCGTGTAAAATGTGGTTTAGTTTTGAATTTTATTCATAATTTCATGCGATGTCAGCGTTGTTGAACCTAAAGGTATTATTAATGTGAATCGCATTGGCGGTATGCGAATTATTTTTATTCAATAATTAAAATGTGACGTCGCGCCGCAGCAATTTGTAATTTGATTAGACGGAAATGAAACGATAAAAAAGTTATAAAAAATGATAAATTACGAACGTGACAAAATACGGAATTGTTTTAATATCAATTAAATGAGTTTTGCTTGGAAGAGTATAACTGTTGTGTACAATAATAATTTAATAAGTATTGATAATAGTGGTAATTATGGTTGCAGATAATTTTTGTAACTGTAATGACAATTGTATGTGTTTTAAAAATATCATTCTTTAAAATTGTTGCTAACTGCTTATTATGTAAATAAGCAGTTCCTAAAAGGAGTATCGCAAAATAATCAGTTAAATTATTTATTTCTAAAGGTAATAATACTGATATAGATAAATATCGTGTATCAGTTCATTAAATAAATGATTGAATTAAAATTTCTTACAACAAAGGCTTGCCTTGCGCCACACCTAAGTATAGGCAAATGTTGTTTTAGGAATTATTAAAAAAGCAAGCAAATTTAATTCAATTCATCCAATTCATATTTTATTGCCAGTACATGCTAATGGAAAATAATCCAATGTTTTATAAAGCGATAAAAAAATTTAGAGTCCTTTTTGCGTCGTATCTAACTTTGAAACGCATTTAGAGGACTTAAGCAAACACCCTCATCAATAACCCATTATTCCTTATTTACCCACTTAGCTACAAATAACAGCTACAAAAAACCATAAATTTAGTTGCCTGACCATGAATTCAGGTGTTACTGCCCTACCGGAATATAATTGACCCTTTGAGAGCGCAAATCAGTCCTTTGTAAGCCCTTCCAAGGTCACTTATTTACGCCGAATTTATCCAGATGAAACTTCCCAGAAAGACAATAAATGTATATAATATACAAGCATTAAAAAAACCGAAAACTGCCACAAGAAAAATCCAGAAAGCGAGTTACATTCGGCTCGCTGCCCTTTTCGTAAATATTTACGTTTCGGTCGTAAATATAAATCTGGCAAGTCCCATCCAGGAACGCAGTGACGTCAGTGGGATACATACACACGGCTGTTATGTCACCAAACGGCATGGCTCCCCGGCCCAAAGACAACTTTCACTAAAACGTTAACAGAAAATCCACTTACCGTTAACCATAGCTGGCGAATGCGAATCGAACAATTAGTATTACAGCGAAATGTACGGGAATTACGCGTTTGGCGTATCTTCTGCGCGATTGTCAACTGGGCTATCGATCCCGATTCCCGGTGGAAGAGTCCGTACGTAACACGCTCCAAAGCCGGCAGTTAAGGTTGCGCGAACGCAGTCAAATACTAGCGCACGTCCGTTAATCGGATAGCTGTCAGGGTACTGGGACTGGGCCACTTCCACTTTTGCTGCACCTGCTTCTCTTTCGTTGCATTCACCTTTTATCTGCCGTTTCGTTATGCGTAGGTCGGCTATAAATATTTTATGCACCTAGTTCATTGTACTTATGGGCTTTGTGTCGTGTGCTGTTCACGATGGCGTTGTCGTGTTAGACGATATAAGGATCGTTTTTGTAACGTTAATTGGCTTTAATTGTGTTAATTACATTTGTAATTGGGTAATTCTTTTATGTAGGTTAATTGTTAAGGTGGTGTCAACCTAAATTAACGCATTAGAATTGCACTTTTGGGGTTAATTTGCTACGAGTTGATTGGAGTTTTTTATTGGTCACTACAATGTAGTTTTTCTAAGTTAAATGGTTGATGAGGTGTTAATTTCTTCAGTAGTTGAAGGCATATTTTACCAAAGATTTTTCTTCATAAGCTCCTCAAAGATACATGCATATAAAGAACATTGTATATTCAAAATTTAATCAATTTTGGATGTAGATTGAGTTGATGGTGAAGAAATAAAAACCAGTTATATTTCAAATCTTTTGAGTTACAGGTAAAAACTTTTGGCTTACATAGATTTTTCTCTATGATAGTAATAAATTAAAAAATATTTTACCTTTTGCAAGGTCCCATTTGTACCCACAATTTCATGGACAATTATTTAATCAAAAATTTGGAAAACAATTTACATCGCCCTGGCTTTATTTTAAACATTTATTACCAAAACCATTCCAATTTAACGTTATCAACAAAATTAATTTACGTATAAATCCTATTATTCCTCTTACATTCTTTCTTCCATTCATCTTTAGTAATTTTAATCGGTTCCATCTTCTGCAAGTACTCCTCATAGCTGCACTTCCTCGAGCATCCCCTCGGGGACAGCTCTATTAAACTATCAGACGAGCCTTTGTTAAACAGTCTGATATAAGTTTCGTTCCGTTTATCCTGGTACAATTCCCATATCACCGCTTCGGCGAAGACAGCCGGGTGATAATCGTACACGCCGTAGGTGTTTAGAATATCCACCACGTTGGTATCGTGGGCGGAAAGCATCAGAAACCTGGCTTTATTTCCGTCTAAAATCCCTCTGAAATGCCCGTGGAGATAGTTGAAAAACGGCCCCATTTTGAGCCGTTGGAGTTCTAGAGTGTAAGTTTCAATGCTGTAAGTCAAGCCTGCTAAATATCTCAGTTCGGTCATATTGATTTTATCGGCCCATTGCGGTATATAAGACGAATTATGCATAGAATAAACGTAGAAGACCGAATATAGAAGCTTTAATTCCATAATACTGTTGATGGTCCAATTAGCGTGCTTCTCCACGTACGTTTTAAGATCGCTGTGCTGGTTTAAAACGTCTTTAATGTACTTGGAATTTAGTACATCGTCGCTCAAGCTGTCGGCGTTGGGGCAGCTCTTCTTCAGCGCCAAAAAGTCGTCGTGCTCCTGCGGCCGCGTGTGCACGGGAACCGGATCCCAAGGCAAATTTTCCTGCCAATACCTCGATTTAGGGAGGTAATAGAGACCCGCCAAATTTGACTCGGCGGACATTAGAGCTCTGTCGAAATCGCTCGACTCCACTAATATATCCCGGCGATTGTAGCGCTCGGGGAGGAAGTCGCCGTAGCGGGCCCGCAGCCATCGCCCCAAATCGAATTGCCGTTTCTTTCCAGCCTGCAAAAATATAAAATTTCGTTATCTGCCACCGCAAAGTGATAGTGATGATGATATAAGACTAATTTGTAGAGGATCAATAAGGGGTAAAAGGGAAAATCTGCTGCAAAGTAAATACCGGGTGTCCCAACGAAAGTGAGTATATAGTCCAAATTTTCGTTGGGGCATCTGGTATATAGCACACATGCACTCAAAAGCAAGATAATGAAACAAAGCGTATAGCTTGTTGTCTAACCAACAGTTTACTTTGTTCATGCTGCGTTAAACTGATCATGAAATAAATACTCATACACAATTTATTATAATTCACTAACACCAGCACTACTTATAACATTCTTCTTCCCATCTCTTCGGGTCGACGGCGACATGCTGTAGCATTTTTTTATACTGTTCGTAATCGCATTCCTGCGCACAGCCGTTCAAACGAATCTCCGTAGCATTCCCGGCATTCCTTTTGTTGAACATTCTCAGGAAGACCTCGTCTCCTCTTTGGCGCAGCTCCCAGATGATGGTTTCGGCGAATTCCGGGGGATGGTAGTCGTAAATGCCGTAGGTGTTTAGGACTCCGGCCACGGTGCCGTCGTGGGCGGAGAGCATCAGGAACCTGGGGTTGTGGCCCTTGAGGATGCCGTCGAAGTAGTCGTGGAGGTAGTTGAAGAACGGGCCGAATTTGTAGCGTTGGAGTTCGCTGGTGAGGGTTTCGCTGGAGAATGAGATGCCTGATAGGTGGCTCAGTTCGGACATGTTGATATCTTGAGCCCAAGCTGGTAGGTACGAGGAATTTGTTGATAAGTAGATGTAAAATACTGTGTAGAGGTTCTGGTAAATTTTAATAGAGTCGATTGTCCAGTTGGTGTTTTTTTCTATGGTTGATTTTATGCCGCTGTGCTTCTGGATGATGTTGCGAAAGTACGAGGAGTTTAGTGTGCTTTCGTACAGTTTTGTGTAGTTTGGACAATCCTTTTTCATAGCTAACAGTGGGTCATCTTCTCGTGGTGTTGTGTGAATGGGAATTGGATCCCACGGTAAATTGGCCTCCCAGTAAGATGATGGATTCGTTTTGAAATAGAGGCCTGCTAAATTTGAAGCGGCCGACATCAATGTTCGGTCTACATCGCTCGATTTTACTAATATATCTTTGCGATTGTATCGCTCAGGGATGAAATTGTTGTAGCGATTTCGCAAATATTTTCCCAAGTTGAATTGACGTCTTTTTCCTTCCTAAAACCAAAATAATACATGCACTTCTAGAAACTTGTTGTTGTATACAATATAGTACTATTATTTATCAATATTGGTTGCAATAATTGTAACTTACCTATTTATTTGCCGCTTCCTGGCCGCTTATTGACTATTACAAAACAGATAATAGTAAGCAAGGTAGGGACACAAAAATACACAATAAAGCGTTCTGATGGTATAAATTGTGAAAATGAGCGAAAAATAAATTTTACTCATTTAACTTACGTCCAAAAGCTGGCCAAGTCCTTCTGGCCAATATTTAAGGTCGATATAAGGATCATTCGGGTAAGATTCAATCGGACTTCTATCGCCATGTCTGTACAACTAAAAATAAATATTATTAAACAATGACAAATATTGCTTTAAAAATATGTAATAGGAAGTAAACCGCGCATTAAAATTTCATGAGAGAAAAGATTCATTTGTAATGAATTACTTACTACTGCTACACCAATAAGTTTATCATCCTGCGAGATCCCGTGGCACTGGGTTAAAGTAAAGGCGAATAGAAAATAAATGAGGAACATGGTAACATCATGCATTTTTGGACACGTACAATATCTATCAATAATGATCACTGGAATTAAAACACGTTATGATAAATTCAATGTCATAGCGCAGATATAAATTTTTAGAATATGAAGTCGAAAAAGATTATTTTTCGCGATAAATATAATCGTTTGTCACTTCATCAGCTATTCAGAATAATTACTTTCTCCTGAATGATCAGATTAGAGATGGAATGAATTTTATACCAACATTTTTACGCTCAAATGAAGTTTTTGTAGGTCATAGTGTAGCCAAGAATTCATTTTACAAAAGAAAAAAGCAATCCAGAGTTTTTTCCACTCAAATTACCTTTACTCGAAATATTTTAAGGGGCATAAGGGGGACTAAATAATAAAATATCACCAAACATAAAATATGCAGCTTATTGAATGGAAAGAGTAATAGAAGTATATAAATAAGGCACTTGTGTTTGATAATGATAATGGTTATCACAAGTACGAACTAATAAAAGGGTGATTTCATACTTTTAATGAATGTATTAAAAATTAAGCGTATATAGACTTTGAAAATGGTTTCATTATTTTGGATAAACAATTTGTAGGTTCAATTTGTTGTAGGTGTTGTTCAATTTGTACATTCGCAAGATTTTAATTACTTTAGTTGATTGCAAAGATCTGTGATCATATTTTTCCATTTAGAATCAATTGTGGCAATGGAATGAAGAAAATTCACTCACTTGAAATGCGTTTACTCGAATGTCTTAATTGGTCTCGTCTGAGCGAACGTGCTACTTAATGAGCAAATTGATGATAAGCCAATAATTCATATTTTTTTAAAACACTGTCTTAGTTGTTACTTCTACTAACAGGACTTCGTCGGATTCTACAAATAACTTGTTTCAGCCTCACGGTGCGTTTGGGTAATGATTTTCTGGGGCAAAAGTCCCGAAAATTTATTCTCTGATATGATATATCGTTTGAAGTCTATTGTCACTCCACATTCCACACATAAATTATTTTCATCAATTATATATGAGGATATGTATCATCCTTCATATACTACACGAAGCACTAAATAAAAACCTAACGATTTCTTCTTTTTAAGTGAACAACAAAATAAAATTTCACGTATTTATGACAACAACAAGACACGAAGTTGCGAAGAAACAGTATTATTAAATGAATTGTTGATACATTACTACCAGTATTTACAGTTTACTTAAGTTTGATAATGATAATTGTTTTTATTGGAACTCATTATGGGCCATCAATTAGACAGTACCGAATTTAAAGGAATGCTAATTATTTAATTTAATTATGACTAAGTATTCGTAAACTATTGACGTAAACTGTTGGGGTGTTTCTATATAAGTTTCTATCATTAAATGAAATATTTTTTTATAATTTCGTAATTTCAAAATATAAATCTTATGTGTGTCAGTCGTCAACGATTCCAGATTTACAAACATATCTGTTACGTTATTTCAAAGGGCTGATTATTGTACATTCATAACTCATGTCATTTTTATTGTAGAATAATCTCTCCATTATCGCAAGTAATGTTCTTACTAATGGGGAGACTCGATATTTGCCTTACGCATTCAAAGAACTACGATTCTCGTGAACAGGATATTTTAGATACGAGATAGTGGCATAATCTTTACGCAACAGGAAATGCGAAGGAAGTTAACGGCAAATAGATGAGTACCTTCCAAAAGTAAAGTGCGTATGTGATATGCTCTCCTAACCGTTCATTCAAACACGTTAACCTACAGCCCCATCGTTTGTAAATTTATTTTGTGTACTATATAGGTAAACAAAAAGGTAAGTTACTCAGTATCAACACGTTAAAGATACCTATCGCTCGTATCAGGACGTTATAGGTTTGCTTCACTTTAAGTAATTTCCAATGAAAACGACTGATTAATACGTATAATGACTAATACGCGCTCGGTGCGGGTTTTTAACCAAACTACGCTCGTTCGCTCCTCTGTTTAGTTTAAACAGTGTAAGCGCTTCTGCTTTATTAGTTTCAATTAAAATTAATTTTTAACCATCCTGCTAGAAGGGACGCTCCCTTTGTGGTCTTTCGAAAACGCCAGTGTAATTTATACTTGTGATGTGGACTTAAAACGACAAAAATGAACGAAGTGGTACGGTCCCAATTTTCGGAATTGCTGCGGTAAGTGCACGTTTTGTAATTATTTTAACCTTTTTTTTATTTATTTTGAAATAACGAAAACGTACCAAGCGGCACATCGTGCGGCCGAGGAACCGTCAGTCATGTGGCGTGCATGTGTGTTAGGTTAAAGACTTTTTTAATTGTTCGCAGTAATTTTAATTATTTGCTTGTTTAGTTTACGTGACATGATTCTTAAATAAATACGATATGTGAGTGAAATAGTATTCATTTTTATAAAAATGATATAGTAAACTTTATGCATATTGTTTATAATCATCATATTATTAAATACACTATTAGGTAGGTCTATAAATTCTTGTGTGTATCATTCCAAAAGAAATTTTTGAATTAAAAAATGGTTCATTGATACGTTTAGTTAACATCATGATCAGAATTTATTTGTTATTTTTTCCTGGGTTAAGAACCTGTCTGTAATTATTATTATTACAAGCAACTTCATACATCTTTTAATTGTATTTAACAAACCTTTGTGAAACTGCTAAACCGATTTTCACTTGTAAAACTAACAGGTGTCTCCGCGTACGTGCCATTTTTATCAGCTCAATGTAAATTTTCTGAAATATTCGTAAAATCTGATGAATTATTTATTTTCCTTGTTGTAGTGTAGATAAACAAGAAAGTTCAATACAGTAAGTGCTCGAGGCAATTAGTATTGTCTACAATATCTAAGAGAATGAGTAATACAATAAGTAGCAAACTCCACGAGGAGTGTTAATTGTGACTCTTGCATGAAGGATTTTAATAAAATGTTGATTAACCCACATTGCTAATTCAAAAATCTTATTTTAATGGAAATTTTATATTTATGTTAATATGTAGGTAGGGAATATTCCCTGTTCTCAGACATGCTGTTTCCGTTACTGATAAACGATAAATTCCTTATCAGTTTACTACATAAATATATGTTTTAAAATCTATACGAAATGTATCGCTTGCCTCAAAGTTGGAATTCAAATCAAAGCTGTGTCATGTAAAAAATACATCATTATCAGCCTTTGCCTCATTAATTTATCCATTTTGCATGCATTTGGCATACTTTTAATATTTTGTAGGTACACACTTCGATACCTACTAAGACAAACATAAGAGTTGATAATTGTAGATAATGAGTCATTTACTAACAAAGAGTAGATTAATATCAATTATTCAATATGCTATTCAATCATTATCACAGTCATTGAAATCACAGCACGCACTTATTGAAATTTATTGTTGAATTTACTAGATTTAAAATACATAAACAATAGATAAGAACGACACATTTGGTAGTTTCGACGATAATTGAACTTAATTAAATCAAAAGAAAAGTGAACGTCCTACGGCTCGTATGTTCCACAAAATCTAATGCAAGCAACAAGCAAAGTTTGGTTCTTTGAACTCATTTCCATTATCCAATTCCGTATAGCATTAATTTTGAAAGAATTGCGTGCCCGTGAATCACGGTAACGGGTTTACCTAACATCATTCGCAACCTTGTGTCGCTATCTTCAATTGTACTGCGTAAACCGGATTCGGAATGTACGCGAATTCATCTCTACTGTCCGTTTGTTTACCGGCAATGCAATCTTACTAATACTAATCGATTGATGAATCATTGAAGATGCTTCAACCGTGTAGGCGTTTGCTAATTAATTGATAAAAATTTTTATCGCTTTATAACACTTGATAGAGTCATCTGAGTATGTACCTAAAATGATGTCCAGTTACCCTCTAAGCATTCAACAATGTTACAACTTTATCTCAACGGGATAATTTATGGAGCTTATCTCAGGACCCAATTGTTAAATTTGTTTTGCTACATAAACTTTTATTGCAACCAGAATAACTCCAGAATTGTCTACTAGAAGATGAATAGAATAAATAATTGTCTGCAGATTTCTTGCGATAAGCATAAATAAAAATAGATGCATTATTAATGTTTATGGCCTTATGCTCAACACAATGTGCAAATCTATTTTCATCATTCGGTGCTGCAGTAGAATTATTCACTAGCAATTCTAAACGCTGCTCTCATTAAGCTTTCCGAGCTGAATCTTGCTAGCACATGATGCGATCTTTTATTAAGTCATTAAATGGTAACGCCGCAGTTAACAATGTCTTTTATGAATCATAAAGTGTAAATGAACGTTGAAATAACGAGACGCTTTATTTACGAAGGACCGACCTAATTAGTGCCCTCTCGAGCGTCGGCGAAAGACGGGCCTGTGCAGTGACATAGAAATTTAACGCGGAGGAAGATCGGATTGTTGTCGGCGTGCCTAATGGGAAATTCTTGTGGTTTTAGAAAATTCTATTCGGCCGGTGTGGAAAAAAGTGGCATTCGAAGAATCGAAGTGAGTCGGCGGTTTCTAGGCGAATTAGAGGAGCATTAACTTTCACTGAGCTATGATTGCTCGACCGTCGAAACTGAAAAAAAAGTTTCTCGCTGTCTAGAGGAAAATAAAACAATTTTTCTTTTCTGTATTAGCGAAATTTGTAGGTAAACACTTCCAGAGAATTTCTTTATTTTTGTAATCACCACATGAACTAATATTATCTACAGTTAAGTAATACTGATTCCATTTAATTCAGTTTTCCGATTAATCCATTTACGCACAGCTATTTTAAAATTTGTAAATTTCTAGTGGTAACAAATAAATTTCCAAACCACCGTTCTAAAATAACGATATTTGATTTTGAAATTTCCCGCAGGAAAAGTGATTCAAGGGATTTTTCTTTACAGATACTCTCGCTCAATGTTAACCGCAGCAGGAGTTGTTACCATAATTATTATGGTAATTGGGATATTGGGCAACCTGTTAACAATCGGGGCTTTGATAAGGCACCCCAAGCTCAGGACTGTAGCGGCTGCCTTCATTGCAAGGTAATTTTAATAATAGTCTTTTTTCACAATAAGAAGGTGATTATTACACTAATAAATAATAATTTGGCCACCTTGTACAATTAACCAAAACATTATCATACTCGTGGTTCTTACTATAAAATTTAAGACAATTTTTCATAATAGCCACCTATCTAATTGACCAACAAATGTTAGATATCCTATTAACAATTTACTTAACCAATTAAAATATTTAAATTGCCTACATCCTGTATTTATTTAAAAAATCAATAATATTTGCTCACCTTACAACTACTATTAAGTCACAAGCTCATCCATTATTCATCGAATTCTTGCTTGCAGCTTGTGCATCTCGGACCTAATGTTCTGCGTACTGGCGCTGCCCTTCTCGGCCAGCCAGTTCTTCCACGGGGACTGGGTCCACGGCGAGACCCTGTGCAAGATGGTACCTCTTTTGAGGTACGCCAGCGTCGGAGTATCGCTGTTGAGCATCGGCTCCATATCAGTGAACCGGTACATCCTCATCGCCTGGCCGCATCTGTACCAATCCGTCTACACGAAATTCAAAGTGGTCGTGTACATCAGCTTCATATGGCTGTTCAGCTACGGCTTGCAGATACCCACGTTGCTGGGCAAATGGGGGACCTTCGGGATAGACAGCAGGCTGGGCACGTGCTCGATCAACCCGGACGAAAACGGCCACAGCTCCAAGACCGCTTTATTCGTCATAGGCTTCGCCCTGCCGTGCATAGTAATCGTGGTTTGCTACGTGAAGATTTACATGGTGGTGCGCAAGTCCCACCAGAAGATGCAGCAGCACACCTCGATGGGCAGCAAATACAAGCGAAGCGAGATGAAAATAACCAAAATGGTCCTGGTGATATTCATATGCTTCATCGTTTGTTATTTGCCGATTACTCTGGTGAAAATATTCGATAACGATGTGAATCACGCGCCAATGCACGTCTTGGGCTACCTGTTGATTTATTCGTCGAGCTGCGTTAACCCGCTGGTTTATGTTACCATGAACAAGCAATATAGGGTGGCGTACAGGGACACGTTGAAATGTAAATATAACAGTAATTTAGATTCGCAGCAGACGCAGCCGGAGCCGAGCAAAAGCCACATGGCTATAACGTTTTTAAAAAATACGGCGCAAGCTCCTATTAAGGTGTAGTTTATTAGTAGTCTGGGCGAATTTTTAGGAACGTAACGGTAGATTGTTGTAAATGGTTTTATTAATAACTTCTTTCTGTATTATAATCGATAACAAATTGATTATCGAATGAACAAGTATAGTAGAAGATTAATAATTACAGCAGATGAAGCTTGAATGCTCAACAAAGGAACTAAATGGAAATGTTTTTAATGCACTGATACCAAAGACTATGTTAGGTTACCCTCTTTTAATTTTATTTTGTAAATAGGTAGTTATAATTTTTTCTCCCATCTATTTAGGATGTAGGAAATAAATATCGAGATATCGATTGTAAATTTGTGATTTAGTAGAATCCTAATTATACATTCCCACGAATTGTAAAATTGATCTAGCTTAAAGTATTTTTTAATGTAACGTAATTTTTAACTGTTTTTTGAAATATTGAAAAACATAATCTAAAAGGTTATTTTTTGTATCTTGTAACTTATAAGTTTGTCCACGACTCTTGTTATTAATGATTACCATAGTATTTCATCAATGATGTCACTGTTTCATGTTCATTTTTATACTTAAGCTATTAAAAATATATATTATCTTATTTTCCGGTTGTAGAAAATATATAAGCTATAATACGTGTATATGGTAAGTTCTGTAATCATAATTTTAAATTATTTTTTTGCTAAAATGAGCTCCTTTATAATACAAAACAGTATTATGCTTATAAGATGTAAAATATTTATTTGTTTTCGTAGTTAATCCTGCATCCTTTAAAGTTTCTACAATTATGTAATTAAACTGCCAAATTTAAATTAGGTAAAATATCTCGTTATTGCGTATGCACAGGTATGACTGATTTTAGTTTTATGAGAAACAATTTAGAAGTAATAAGTTAAACAAAATAAATTATGTTGTTTTACATAATTAGATACAATTATGGAATACTAAAACACGAGTTAAAGCATGTGCCAAATATGTGTAGAAAATAATAGATAAATATTTACCTAATAAATTAGTGGTAATAAGACGAGTGTCTGTTTGTTACCTGTTAGTTTACATCTTTTAATAACAAATTGAAACAAAGATTTGCGATGTATTACAAAAATTTTAACAATATAAATGTAATGAAGATTTGGTTGAGTTTACAAATTTTATTTACATGTATAAACTATTAGATTTATTTCCAATAAATTGTCAAAACTTGTACAGAACTGATGTAAACAAAGTATTACTTTTTATATTTTTATAAATATATTTTTGAAAAATTTACGAGTTGTTGAAATATTTTTCTTGATGTAAGATCATCTCTCTAACAATATAAAAGAACTTCTTCCAACTTAACAGATTGATTAAATTCCTGTTAAATAAAATTTATTAAGCACGCGTGCTAATGGAATATAATTCAGTTGAGGGAGAAGAATAATTTGCCGTTATTTCAATTAAAATGCTAATAGCACGCTTAATTAATTTAACAAATTGCTATTGATTCTTATCACAGTTTTCGCTCGAGATTCATAAATTATACCACCAAGGAATGGATGTATATTCATATCTATGTAGAATAATCTATGTAAGTATGAGTGTGGGCTATGTAAGTGATTAGGAACATTTATACAATGTGATCAAGGAATAAGTTTCGTAGACTTGCAGATATTCACCCAGGCATTCATGAACAATATAACTTTTGATGAACTATTCTCGATAGTAATTTCACTGTCTAGTACAATTTTCCTGTTACACGCTTAATAAGTGTTAAATGAATTGGAAAAACTATGTATTTTTATAATTGTTTGTTGTTGTAGCTTCAATTAACTATAAACGATTAAATCACCATCATATACAAAACAGGAATATTCATTGTTTAGTAGCGTTCAATAATTACCCTGTATTTAAACAGTAATAAAAGCGTAAAATATCACGCTTTTGTGGTCGAGAGAAATTGTTGTACTTTATATCGCTTCATTCTTTTTATAACGTCTAATTATATTTATACTTTCTACTTACGGAACAAAGATGGAATTATGACATTTTTCCAAAAGAATTAATGAAAGGAGCTTGGACTAGATCTAAATTTATTGTGGCGGAAACTTATATTACTAGTACACGATGGCCGTGAATAATTCAGTCAGAGATAAGAAATTGTCGCGAGAAAATGCTTCCTGCGAAGTGGCTAATAATGTTCGCGGCGTTCGCGGCCGGCGCCAAATCGGAGTTCACCACCTTCAGCACGCACGGCATGGACATTCCTGAACTGGACCCCATCACCATCACCGAAGGCGATCCGCTGTGGGACGATAAAACCCCGAAAAGACTGACCATCAGCGGCTTTGATCAAGCCATATCTGCCGATTCCTCGGACACCGATGAGAAGAACAACGAGTTCTCCGCCACGGCTTTAAAGGATTTCCTGGAGAAGTACGCCGAAGGCCTGAGGAAGGACAAGCTCGAGAACCGCTTGAACGACACCTCTGTGGAAATTGCCGAGTACGCCGATGACGAAAAGAAGAGAAAAAAGAACGGTAATTTGCTCAATTTGAAACAGTACGCCTCGCCTTACGACGAGAAAACCGGCTGGGTGTCGCTGGAGCCGGTCCCTTGGTCTGTCTCGCAAATTTCCAAGTGGCACAGCAAACCGCACCCGAACGAATTCTCCTGGAATCAGCAGCACGTCGCCAACAATTGGGAGCAGGAGGACCAGCTCCCCAGCACCAGCACAGTAAGACCTAACAACCTTCTCAATCGCTACAAATTCGGGCAAACGCATAAAAACAAACTGGAAATCTACGACCCAGACGAATTAGACCAGAACAAGTTCATCAAAAGACCATTCAACTACAGAAGACCCGGATACTCCCCGTACGCACCAGACAGTGGCATGGTGCTCCACAACAACGTTATCGTGAAAGACCACCGGGACATCATAACAGACGGCCATTCGCCCAATTTCCCACAAAACCCGAACACCTTCAACCGCAGGCACGGCACGGAGCTGCACTCCGAGCCCCACTCGTTCACAGGCGACGGCAACTGGGTGCTGCTCTCCACCAGCAAAGGCTACAAGTACCCCAAGAAACAGCGCTCGCTGAAAATGATCCCGGAATACATAAACACCCGCAAAAGCGTGCAATTAACAGTCCTCCCGCCTCTAAAGGACTCGAACGTCAGCATGACGACCTCCCACGGCGGCCTGCTGCAGGTCGAGTCGACCTTCGAGCCGGTGGAGCAGGCGCAGCAGAAGTTCAGCAAGCTGCAGCAGCTGAAGAACAAGCGCAGGCGGCCCGGCCAGCGCAAGAAGAAGAGGAAGAACGTGCGCGGTGCGAGCAAATCGGCGCCGAGGAGCACCGGCGGCGACAGCGGGGCCGTCATAGCGGGGGTCGGGGCCGGGCTCATACCGGCCACCATGGCCATGATGGTGCCGCTGGTGATGAACGGGAAGAGGCGCAGGAGGAGGAGTGTGATATTTGAGAGACTTTAATTTATAAGTTAATTTAATTTGTTTAATATGATGATAATATCTCTTCTTGGTCTGTTGTTTCAGTACTGGTAGATGTCTTGCTACTACTTTGTTGCCATTTATGTCAATGAAATTAACAATGTCAACGTATTTATTAAATCTAAAATACGAGTAATAAAGGTTCCTTCAATTTTTATAGATTAAAAATAATAAAAAATATTCATGTAGTTTGATATTTACACATTTCTCAACGAAATATATCTCTTAAAAACCATCGAGTTTCATATTAAATGAACATTTAACAGTAATGTTAGTTGTGAACAGGCATGGAAACTGACGGGGCGGTTTTGGCAGCGTCCCCTTTCCTCCACAAAGACGTGACAGTTTTCGTTTGCGTGTAGAAATTGAGACCCTGTTTGCCGTAGAAATGCAGGTCCCCGTGGAAGCTGCCCCTGGAGCCGGTGAAGCTGAACATGGGCAGCGGCACCGGAATGGGAACGTTCACGCCGACTTGGCCCACGTCGATTTCGTTGACGAACTGCCTGGCGTGGCTCCCGTTCGTCGTGAACACGGCCGTGCCGTTGCCGTAGGGGTTCGAGTTTATCAGCTTGATGGCGTCCTCTAACGTATCGGCGGACATTACGCACAAAACCGGCCCAAATATCTCCTCTTTGTAGCAAGTATGGCTGGGAGAAACGTCGGTTAAAATCGTCGGGCCCACGAAGTTGCCGTTCGGGTATTTCTCCACTTGAATGTTCCTTCCATCCAGCGGACATTTTGCACCCTACCGCAATTATTATTGCATTAATCTATTGATGGGTATAAGCAATAAATACTCACCTCTTTAATTCCTGATTCGATGAGGTGCAAAATTCTTTGTTTGGATTCTTTAGATATAACAGGCCCCAGGTCAGCTCCCGGTTCGTGGCCAGCGGTAACCTTCAATTTCTTAGCCTTTTCCACCAAATCCGGAATCCAGTTCTTGGCTTCACCTACCAGCACAGCCACGCTGAGCGCCATGCACCTTTGGCCAGCAGCTCCGAATGCTGCGCCCGCTATTTGGTCTAAAGTAGCGTTTTTGTTGGCGTCTGGCAGGACTACAGCGTGGTTCTTAGCTGCCATGTTCGATTGGACTCTCTTTCCATTAGCAGCTCCTCTGGAGTAAATGTACTTCCCTGCCTGATCGGACCCGACGAAGCTGATGGCTCTGATGTCTTTGTTATCGCATATGAAATTAACAGCTTCGTGTGTGCCATGGATTACCTGCAATAATAACATTTACTTAAAAAAGGAAGCGACTTTACAAAGTATGTTGTAACTCACGTTTACTACACCGGGAGGGCAGCCAATTTCGTTTAAGAGCTCCATAATTAGCATGGTGGCGCCGGGGTCCTTTTCAGAGGGTTTTAACACCATGGTATTGCCGGCTATTAGCGCCATGGGGAACATCCAAAGAGGTATCATGGCTGGGAAATTGAAGGGGCAAATGCCAGCGGTGACTCCCAGAGGTAGTTTGTAGGCTGTAATGTCCATGTCTTTGGATATGTTTTGCAGCGTTTCGCCGAGCAAAAGCGTTCCAGCTGAGCAACTGTGTTCGACCACCTCTGAAATAGATATCTCTCAATAAACAACTATTATAGATATTAAATTAGTATTAATTTTACATACGTAATCCTCTCATTACATCGCCCTCAGCATCGGCTAGTGTTTTTCCCTGTTCTAAAGTGATATTTTGAGCTAGTTTTTTAATATCTCTCCTGATCACTGCCTGGAGTTTGAGCATTAACTGTTGCCTGGTTAATACAGATGTTTTGCTCCAAGATTGGTAGGCGTTTCTGCTGGATTCGACGGCGGTTTCCATTTCTTTGTGGGTGCATTTCGGGACTTTTGTGACTAAATTGTTTGTGGCAGGATCGTACAAGTCGACCCAGTCTGTGGCTTGCGAATCCACAAATTGCCCGTCTATGAAAAGTTTCGTCGTTGGGGCTACATTCGAGTAATTTCTTTTTAGCAGATTCAGGCTGAGAGGAAACTGCAAAGCAAATTAAAATTTTACTAAAAAAATTGTATATAAGTTGTTTGTGATAAAAAGTTAAGGAGGTGAGAATTTTGCTGCAATATTGTAATAAAGTGAATAAATTGTATGCTTGTTTATTGAAATAAGTCAAAGGTTAGGACGATTGAATTTCAACAATAAGGCCAAGAATGTTGAGGTTTATTAAAATTCCCAGGTGTAAGACAGTAAATTCCAGTTATAGTATATCCAATTGTAACATTATTTTATGAGAGAGAGAACTCAAACAAATTTGTATTACTTAAGTTTTTTTATACATTAATTACTATAATTAATAATTTTTGAATACAATGAAATAGCGTAAATTACAAGAAATAAGATATTACAGGTATAAATAGTACCATATATGAAATAAAAATATTTTGAAAAAAAAAATACTTTTATTTAATTGTTATACTTCCTCCTATCAAAACACTCATTAACAAAAAAATTATATATTATTCCTAATTATTTTACACACTTAATTATTATCAATTTATCCCAGTGTAATATTGTACGTACTCAAAAATGTTTAAATTATTACATAATTTCGTTAAATTTATGCTAATCCTACTGCAATATTCAAAAATACATAACAAAATGTATTTTTATCACATAACGATGAGAATATCTTTAGAGATTTATAATAACTTTTACACAATTGATAAGGATAAGAGCAGATTAATTCTGTCTTAATCAACATTTTTAGTAAATTTATTTATCAGTTAATGATCTACTTTGTTGCATAATTAAGAACTTTTAGGGTAAGAGAGAAAATATTTCAAAAGTATCAAAAGTATCATCAAGTTTTGTGAAACGATTGCATAAATTTATGAATATTTTTTCAACAAATCAACAAACTAATCTGCTTTTGTTGAAATATTTGTTTCTAACTTATATCAATTGATTTGTAACTATTGGGTAAGTTATTTGTTTCAGATACAGTTATGAATTTGGCTAATATTTTAGGAACTTAAATTTTACAGTTAAATTGTGTCAAAAATTCGTCTTATGAGTAAATTAAAAAAGTTAATTGATTTGTTTACTTTAGTTAGACACAATGTAGATGTGTAGATTAGTTAAATTAGATCTAACACTTTGAAAAGGATCTTGCATGAACAAGAGTTTGTATCCTATTAAAATAATAAATAATATAACAACCAATTAATATCTACAATTTATCGAATATCTACGTAAATACGTAGACATTCTACATGTTTACTAGTTTTGTTATGTTTGCTAGACACTCAAGTTTATCTATTTATACCTGTACCATTTCTTTACCGATAGGTGGTCCGTAAATAACCGTATACTTACAGCAGAACGAATCATTTTTAGACTAGACTTAATACAGATTCACTCGTTCACAAATTCACAGTAACTGAATGAACCTCTATTGGGGACTACAACTACCGGGACCTTGAAAACTCGTTACATTAATACGTTAACAGCACCGCTTCGAAGATAACGCATTCGATACTTATTAATTTTGATTGTGCCCTAGTGGCCTTAACATTTAATAGAATGAACAATGAGCTTCATAGCCGAACGTTCACCTACTTTATAGTCTTTAACATTTACGTTTTGTTGGATATGAACATGGCATTCTATTAATGTGGTATTTTTTTAAGTCTTAGACCACCCAGAAGAAAGCGGCTGGTTCAAGCAATCTTGCTATAGAGATTTTAAAGAAATAGTTGAAGTCACGAAGGTCATATGCGCAGTCATATGTGCGTGGTTTATATTTTTTAAATGAATATTTTATTTACTCTAGAGACTAGAGTCAAATAGAATTTTCCTACAAATTATGCAACTCTTTTAACACCATTAACAAACATGTCCTATACATACCAGCTAAAGATAGGAAATAATATCACTAATGAAATTCAGTAGAATAATTTCTAATCTAGTAATTAAACATTATTAAACTTTGCCAACTTTCTTTAAAATGCATTAGAATATTAAATTTACTTCTTCAGAAGTATCGGTTTAGTTGGTGCACTCTATAAAAATAAAAAAACTTTTTGAAACAATGGAGGTATTTAGATAATGAGCAGGAATTAATTAGAAGACCATTGATTTTTTGTCACGACACGCAAAAACTTCCGTCCTTTAAATTCGTAACTTTCACGGTGATTTTCGCGGCCTTGTCAACGCACTGGCCTTGATCGAGCGTTACAATTTAATTAAACACAATCAGCATAAATAAGATTACCGTAATTTTTTAAATGTAGCAAACGGTTTTATTTGCATAAAGTACATTACTGTAGGCTTAGTGGTCCATTTATTGTTTTAGGAAAAAATAAAGATGAATAGCTTAACATATTATTACAATAATTACGTTTGTACTACTATTATGATTATTACATGGCTTTCTATAAGTTGTAATTATTTAGAGAAAAAGAAAATTTTATTTGTAACAAAGGTTCAATTAATATCGTCATTAATATTAATGTTTTCAGTTGTTATGCAATTGAAATAAGAGCCACACATTAAAAAATATAAAAATGTAGGGTTTCAGTTTTTAATTTATGAAACTGCATGGGCAGCAAGAAAGGCTTAAAAATTAAAACCAAATAAGAAATCAGGCCCAAAAATGCCCAAAAATAATAAAATAAGCCTTTGTTTTCCTGATTTCAATGTTTCTTCTAAAGCTCTCTTGGTAAGTCACTTTGCATGCACTTATAAATGATAGAAATGGACAATTTAATCAATTGATTTATAAATAACCTAACTATTATATCACTCGTACTAATTTATTTACTCGCATTCTATTAATTAATTACTGGATCGTCTATTTTTTCTCGACGAGATTGATATTAATCTAAAACTGAACATGAACGTACCGGATATTTTTATAGGTGTGTGATAACATATGCAGATATTTCGCTTTTTTTATTCAATTAGTAGGTCTAAACAATTATTATTTTTTCAGTAGCTACTCTTGATTTCTATCTTCTGTCAGCAAATTGACGTAGTCAAGTTCATTACGAACTATTACTATAATTAATTGGTTTATTTATAATTGTTTTCACTAGAATTATTTCATATATCAAACGCCTACCACATAATTAATTCGATACTCTAGGATCGAACAAAGCACCCTCACCTTGGACAAGGCATAGAAGAATTTTTTAATGAATAAATTGTCGTTCAATCGAAGGCTCTGCTCCACTACAAAAGGAATTTAAAACAAACCCATAACATATTAAATTTAGAAATGAAAATAGACCAAATCAATTAAATAGAGTTGCTCAAAATTTCACCTATCGTCACATTAGTCTTATCAGAGTTTAATGTACTCGTGACAATGGAAGCGTAATTTCACAAGAAATAAAAGTAAGTACCTTTTAGTAGAAAGCTACAGATAATCAATTAATGAACCGTACTAGGTAAGTCGACAAAGATTTGTCAATATTTTCTTAAGTACTTTACCCATCTACTCCATCAAAGAGGATTTATAGAGAAAAGAGAAAATATAATTGTGTCTATAAGTGAGTTTAAAGCGCCAATTAGCAGCTCCCTGAGACTTGAGTGCAGATATGTACAAAACTACAAACATTTTCAGTAAAATTTGTTTGAAAATGTGGTATAATAAAACACATAAACATCATAGGAACTACAGGTATAAATAGGTAAGTATACAGCCAGATTATCGAAATTAAATCTATGTCAAGAGAAAAGTTTTCACTTTCGATGAGTTACTTTTGGATAACCACGTAGTTATTTCTCCTGGCACCACTTAAAATGACAAAATGTTCTCATAATTCAACGAAATTGAACATTGACCTTCATCATTCCGAACATGGTGAATCGCATTGTTCTGTTCTCAGAACATTCGTATTTGTACTCACTTTCACAATGTTCACCATGCACTTTCGTGACCCCCATTTTTACCATTTGAACCCAATCGAAAGCCAGAACCTCAACTGGATTTTTTGGCAGCACCTACCTTATTTAGCTTCCAGTTACAAAGCTACATTGAAACTTATGTAATGTAAAATACTAAATACCTAAATAGAGGTGCAAAGGGTTTTAATGTATAATTTATTAGAGGGGTTAGCAAAAGGGGTACATAAAAGTTGTAAAAATAACCAATTATTAGTAGCAAACTATCAACTTATTCTCTACATCAGTGTGTATATTTTTAAGAAGAAATAAATAAATTCTAAATTAATAGTATCAAAGAGACACACAAAGAATTTTGCTCCTTTCGATACATTTTTCTCTCTAAGTTAAATCTCACATAGCAGCGTTCGAATTGTAAATATCTGTATAAACTGACGCCCAATGTCTAATTCACTGAATAATAGAATTATAATAAACGAATTAATTACATCAATGGGACCGGAAGATAAACTAGCGAACGAATAATTAATCCGTAACCCAGTCACCTGTCACTTTCGACGGCACAAGTGCGGCCTATAGACGGCGGAACCGCATTCGTGGGATGACCCGGAGCCCCCTAATATACAAAGTAGGTTCTTCGGCATGCCGAAGTTTAATCAGGCTCTTTTGCATGCTACATTAGAACAGTTTGTAAAATGATCGAACACATTTTGATACGAGGTGTGCAGTGCTCGAGGTCAATTCTTTAATTGTTAGGAATATTGTGATAATGTGCGGCGGATGAGCGGTCGTTAATTACGAGTTAATTGTATTGTTGCAGTGATTTTATTTAGCTGATTACGAGATGAGGATGAACGTTCATTGTATTAGTGTGAGTTTTTCACTTTCTATATTGATCGGTCGTTTGAATTTAGAGTGCTTTTTTTTTTTTAATGAAGTTATATCTGGTTAAAGTAGCTTCTTAACTAATTGCTTTCTTTGGGATAATTGGAAAATATGTTTTATTTTTAAAACTATTTTGTAGCGAAAATAGGTGATCAAATTTTGGTGGATTGTGTTTTGAGAGAAGACTACAAAGCAAATATTTTTAGAAAAATGCATCAAAACTTGGAAATAATGCAAGTAAATTAATAGTTGTGCCTAGAATTTTTTCTAGTTTTGTTTTTAACAAATTTGCTAAACAATTTTCTTAATAAAATTCAACATCCTACTTTCTATAAAATATAGTGCTAAAATTTTCATAGTCCAATATAATCCTATAGTGTTTTATTTTATTTAGTCCTTTATAGTCCTATAAAGACAAGCACTTATCAATTTTAAATGTTTTTTCTTTAAAACATTTATGAGCATTTTTATCTTCGTTATAGCTCTTTAAAAATAAGGTATTAAATAAGCCTATAATGACTCTAAAAAATACCATTGAAATAAGCTATAAATTTTGAGTTTTTTTGGGTATTTGAAAACATAACACAGTAAAGAACCCGGAATTGGTGTTAATATTTAGGCACTGAGAGTGGCACGAAAAATGATCAAATTAATCATTCGACAGATAATAAGCAATAATAAAAATTAGGAATGATAGAAAATATGTGAAAGTTGAAAAGAATAAAGTTGAGATAAAAAAGGTTGATGGAAGATACTTTTATTAGTAGAAAGCTCGTAAATTAAATTACGCAAAAGTGGCTACATTATTTTGGATTAAATTCATTACCCTACCACGAGACTGTTCAATCTAACTAATAACGAATTTAGAACTCGTTTGAGAAGTATTGGGAAATATTGTACAAATTTTAGCAAGCATTATTAATGAAAAAATGTATCCAATTAGATAAATTCAATCCTATAAGTATAAAATATATTTTGTGGATTAAATTTTCAAATGTTATAAATTACATATTTGTATGTTCATCAGGTATTCCACTAAGGTAACAACAATTGGACCACTATTGGACCAAAAGCGAAAGTTAATTTATATTCCGTAATCGCAATAAGTATAAGAAAAGTAAATCTGGAAAAAATTCTACTCATATTAGATATATACTTTCCCCTATTATATTCAATTTGCAGAATTATATTTTCCCGAAAAGTTTATTTCAACATGCACTATTTCGAACCAAATAAAAATATAGTAGATAAAGGAAAATGATTGTAAAAATACAGTGCGCAACTCAGATTTCTAATTTATTTATTCTTTAAATTTATACGTTGCAGACGAACGTTATGAGTTAAATTTCCTATTACCAAACTGTCCTCTGCGGGAATCGCTACAATTAGAAATCGATTGCAACATAAAAAATGATTCATATACTTATTCAAATTACTACATCACCTTTTCAATAGGTTATAATTTTATATTCATTAATTTTTACACTAGTTGAAATTATTTTATTATCAATAAATCCAAATTTCCGATATGAAAATTTAATAATGATGAAACATACAGCTAATTAAACGTTATGGGTGTTAAACATTCTGTCTTTTACAGTCCAAATAAATCAAAGTAATCATCCTAAATTATCATTAATAGGAATTAAATTTCTTATACAGTTTTGATTATAATATAATTCTTCCTTTTGTAAGTTGTAAGTACCTACATTGTGAAATTTTATTACGCTTTGCTTCATTGCAACATTAGAGCTTTTCATGTTCGTAACGAGATTCTATATTTAATTTTACATTTTAATTATAAAAAATAACTAGAAAAAATGCTTACGCTACACATAGCTTTTTGTGTTCTTGCGTAAACGTTCATTGAACTGCAGCAATTAACTGCAGTTCAACTAAAACAATCCATCGACAGTTTCAAATTAATTATTGCTGATTAATTGAATTTTATTGCAAAATTTGCGCTTTGTCAATTCCATTAGTGACCTAATTACCGAATACCTACATGAAATTTTGGCGACTAATAATTAATTTAAATTGAATTGATAAACAACACGTGCGGGTATTTATGAAATAATTGCAACGAATTTATTGCTTCTTATTGTTGATTATAACAACGCCATTATTGAGTTGCACTAAATAAAAGCTAAAATAATATTCTAATTATCCTTCAAGTATTTGTCATGCATATGAATTAAGATAAATTTTCATTATTTATGATTCTACTTTTTAAGTAACTATTACTCCAAATTGTTAAAAATCTGTCTTTATTTTAGATTGTGTTATTAAGTTACACAGTAGTAACAACCCGCTCTTCCTGTTCGAATTCCTACGGCGCTGAGCCATGCAATTATTTACCAGCACCTCCCGGTAAAACCCCCAATTGCGCCCGACCAGGATACACCTACTGCGAATATCCCGACCGTTATCCAGGGTAAGTTGCATTCAAAATCACCAAAATTCCTTCCAATGCTTAAAAACATAAACCTATACGCAGGCAAGTGATCACTTATCTCGTCAAAAAATGGAAATACGACCACACAACGTTGTTCAGTTCGGAATCGAAGGAGGACTATTCCGCCTACTTTTATCCCCCTATTAACCCAGTCTACGGCCCCCCCAATTACCAGCCCCCAAACGTCCACAACCAGCAAACTGGCTTCAATCAACCGATCCCACCGCATGTAGGGACTCACCAAAACGGCTACCCGGAGCCGATTTACATACCAAAGCCGCAATATCCTTACCAAGATGAAGGTAAGTTATAGGTACAATTAAAGTTGAATAATGAATAATTTTTTATTAATTATTAGGTTACAATTACAACCCGCCACAAACTTATTTCCCCCCACAAAACTTCACTGGATATCCGGACGCCAAGTACAAGAGCTATCCTCCACCTAGGTACTATCAGCCCTACCAGCAGATCGTGGAGCAGCCCCAATACGGACAGTACAACAATTTGTGGAAAAGGTACTTTAACACTCTAAACTCGCATCCAGGAATTAATCGTGTTATTGCAGATCGATACGCAAGAACTATCAAAGATTCAAGAGATCGTTGAGGTACATCAGAGCGCCGAGGACCGTTTCAGCGAAGTTTTCCAACGGTACAGCGAGCAATAGAGTCAAACGGCAAGCGTCGAGGGAAACTCGGACCATTTGCTCCGTTAGAACGCAGTACATCGTGCCCAAAGCGGCCCTCAACAATAAAGGTAATTGGATGTATGTGGCCAATATGCCCGAAGTGGACACGAAAGTAACGCAGCTAGTCAAGACGGAAATTTGTGCGTAAGTGCTTGGGTTTGTAATTGGGTGGGACAGGCTCTGAGTTTGTGTTTGCTTTAGCTCTCAGACCTGTGATGGAATTTGTAGCATCCCGGATGGATACACTTCGAGGTGCGAGCAGAAATACGTGCAAAAGAGACTGGTCGCGTTGGAAGCTAATGGAAATCGGCTGTACACGGACGTGTTTTGGTTTCCCAGTTGTTGCCTTTGTACTCTCACGAGAATAGATACTCAATAATTCTATAATATCTTTTATATTTATTTCATTTTGTGTAGAAAAAGGCTCGTTGTTTAATTGTTGATGTGTTATTCTGATATAATTGCCTGTGAAGCATTTCTAACGTAGGATTTTTAATTTTCATGCTGGGATTTTTTTATGATTTGCCATGGAACAATGCACGTTTTAAATCAAGTTCACGTCTTTATATTTTTATTATGATTAGACGGTCATTTAAAATACTGCTTTTGATGATAACCGATAAAATAATGTAAATATAATTTCGTTTTAAATATGTATCTATTAATAAATGATCCAAATAGAAGTGGTTTATATCATCTTGAATTTAGAGATTTCTGCACTAAACTGTAAATAAGTTCACGAATAGGTTAACAAAACGACATATTGTACTTTTAAAATTTATTTTAACATTTACATTAAATTATACAATTACGATACATATCTAAACGACTCTAAAGGTTTCGCATTTTATTTACAACAATAAATGCAATCTGAATAATAAAATATATAATTACTACATAAAACTGTTCAATAACGAAGGAGGGACGTTTCGATTTTTTTAATAACTTTCTAAAGAGTTTGTTTCTTTAACGTGGAAGATTTTGCAGTCCTAAAATTCACCGATTTTTGTATAATATAAAAAATCTTCCATAATTTATATATAATGCAAGACTCAAAAAATTAAGTCTTTAGAAATTTCTGTAAAAATATCAAAAAAAGCCTCTTTAGAAGTTTTATTAAAAAAAATAAACGTTCCTTTAGACATATAAGGTTCTTCTACAAATACTTAGTGCCGTATGGATTTTTAATGGTTTATAAAATGTGCTGCTTATTAGATATGTAACTACTATGTCAGAAAAAGGTTCGAAGGAACATAACACCGAGATAAATAATTTATTGACTAAATTACAATTTTAAGTAGATAAATAGGAATCAATTAAATATCGTAAAATCCAAATTTTATACATTCTAAATTAATTTACAAACGGTATAAGAAAATTAGAATACCCCAAATAACGTTTTTAAAATTTTAATGAGACACCACTAACCCTGTATATCCAGTTTAAATAATGATCAATAAAAATCAATTATTTTTAATTCGCAAACGCAATCCATAAGGCACTATAAACATTCAATTTGACATTTTTAAAATACTGCTCTAAAAAGGGAATGCTCAATGTTAGAATTACATACAGTGTATTGCAATTTTAAATTAGATATGGAACCGATTACAATCCAGCAACTCTACTTTCAAAATATTAAAAAACGGATAATTAGGAAGACAAGCACAAAACAAACTACACTGACAACTGAGGTAAAAACAATAACAGATTACATAACAATTTAAAAAAAACTGTTAATATAAAAAAAATCATTATCACAACACTATTAATGCCTTAGAAATAATACCTTTCCAACTTTCACCAATGTACCCACAACAAATAAATAAAGAAAATATTTTCTTCCACTATTTTCTGAAACATAATTCGCGATATAAAATTTTATAAATTCTTCATAATTCATTTTCAATTTTTCACTGCAAAAAAAATTATACACCCTCTCCATGGACTAATAATTGGAATAATTAACAGAAATCTACAAAATTAATTCGTAGTGTACGCTAATAAAGCTATCATATGTACCAAAATTGCACCTTTTAAAAACGAATTTAAGAATTTGTATCGCGTTATGTCTAAAAACAGCAGGATAATTATCCCTGCAACAATTATTTTTAAAACGTACGTAAAACCTAGTAAAATATAATCTTAATTAATTCGGAATAAAAAATTTCTTTGGTCGACTTACGCAGGATTAAAGCGAGAACATGTGAGCAACAATAATAAGATATGAGCAAACTCTTACATTCTCGAATTATGTACTGTCATGATTTAATTATCCAAACAAAAAAATCGCGTACAATAAAATTTATCACAACCTAAATTATGTTAAAATTGTATTAGTAAGTTTTACAAACACGTATCTGGTAAAGAAACGCTTTGAAAAATAAATGCAACTAAATAGTTTGCATGTTAGTTAATTGTTACTTATGTTTAATTAAGTAGAGATGGAAGCAGAAGTAGTATTAAATTATAGCATACTGGGTCAGTTTTACTAGACTTTGTAATAGAAAAAGAGGTAAAAGTAGAGTAAAAATAAATTCCAAAATTGAAATCCCTGCAATTTGTAGGAATTAGAATAAAAAGGAAGCGCTTAACGTTCGAAATAAGGGAAACCTTTAGGATGACCCAAAATAACTGAATAATGAACAAGATTTAGGGAATTACTTCTGTAAAGGTAATTATATGAATTATGTAATATCAAACCTAAAAAAATTAATAGAGATTGCACAGTTAACTTTAGTTACTACATACTAACAATGATATCTTATGAAAACGTTGAATGAATTTGTTATTCACAAACAAAACTGATTCGAAAACACCTTAAAATAATTAATTACCTTTTTATAAAGTACCCAAGTAAAAAAGAAATTTAAAACGACATGACTGATATTAATCTTGTAAAAATCTGAAACAATAAAACTAGAGATCAATAAATAAAAAAATATTTAAGAATACAACAAAAAAAATAAATAGTAAATTTTTCAAATATAAATATATAACACATGGCACAAATAAATTATATTCAATAAAAATCAGATAAGGAGTGATTTACTTAAACTGGCGGCGCCAAAATTTGCCGTGATTCCAAATTTTCCTTCAACAAATGGAACAGTTGCAATTGCTGCTCCGGCTTCAAGTACAGCACTTGAGTCAGCAGCTTCTGGGGACTGTCACGCTGAATGAAACTGCTGATGTAAACATTAACGAACGTCGCCATTAGAAATTGACAGTCGAAACGGTCCATTATGCCACCATGACCGGGTATAACATCACCAAAGTCCTGCGAAACAAAGCCCAATACAATACTCTCATGCAATATTGTTGGAATACCTTTATGGAACATTATCTACTGAAAGGACAATTCAGTAAGGACTAGAACCCTTGGGCACAGTACTTTGGAGCATGTCAACCGTAACAGGAAGACTCACATTTTTTGATTAGATTCCTTATCAAATTTTGCTTACCTTAATTTTGAAAGCTCTTTTAAAACCAGATGCAAAGAATCCCCCAAACGGTCCGATAACGCTACTGAAGACTGACAGTGACAGCGAGTGCAGCATAAATGGATAAATCGATACGCTATCGGTAAGGCCGAGCTACAAATTTTAATAACGTTTAAAATATCGAAAATTTGGAATAAAAAGCATTTTACCGTTGTTAGGAAACCAGACAAAAAGTCCGGCAACTTAAAATTGGTAGATCTAAACAGTCCACTTGGTTCACAATCCATCGTCATGCTTCCCAAGGCTTCGCTGTATTCGATGGGGCAGACGAAATATGGATATTGGCACATAACGTAAGATATCTACAATAATAACGGTTTAATAATTTTTAGCTAGCGTTAAATCATCATTGAACGTACCATAAATCCGAAAACAACAGTCGATATACCGCCGCCAATGAAACCTTCCCAGGTTTTCTTCGGCGACAATTTGATGAGAGGCGTCTTGCCGAAGAAGAAACCGAAAACGTACGCCATGATATCGTTACAAATGATCATGGAAACGGGCACGATGAACCAAATCAGCCCTTCGAAAATGTTCTGTATGATTAAGTACGATTGCGTTACGACGATTAAGAGAGCCACGTGCGTCCAGGCGAATAGAGAGAACTGCTTCATGTAGTACTTTTTAACCAAGCTGAGGACGAACAGTACGAAGCCACCGCAGTAGAGAGAAAATGATATGAATCGATGGTAGGTGACCAAAATGCGCAGGAAGTCCTGAAAAATTTGTATTGTTCTGATTACACCTATTGGTAGAATTGAGCAAACTTACAGTTCTGTTAATGACGACTCCGAACTTTTCGACGAGACTTTCCCCGTAGAAAAAATAATTCGAAGTGATTAAAAAGTACCAGGACAACGACCTGAACCAAGGAAGACCGTGTATGCGGTAAACTGAGTGTCCAATGTTGATGATTTCTTGAAAACATTTTACTTGCACGATGAGTGTCTGAAAATAAGAGAAATTTAATTCATTTTTAGAATAAAAAAGAGCTAGTACTATTAGTTAACGAATATTTTTATTTCTTCAATTTTAATAACGTAAAATTTGCTTTAAAAGTTCCATTAGCACTATCATTTTTTATTTTCTCAATAAAATTAAGTGCCACTCGTTCAGCTAATATTGGCATTAATAATTAACGCTAGTTTAAAATTGATTTCCTATTTCAATTGTACAACATTAATTTAATTTTTCCTAAATCCTTTTATCGGTTTTTTATCGGGATATAATTATGCAAAATGCGCCTCTATTTCATACGTCAAAACGTAATTGCATGAATATAAAATGAAATGAATATTTAAATAACGCAGTATAAAAATTAATTGCAACGATACAAAAAACACATGTAAATTGTGTATACTTTGCAGTTTTGATTGTATTGAACATTAAAAAGAAGTAAAACTAAGATAGTGTCTGGGAAATCTAGTGAGAAATCAAAAATTATCTGCTTTGAATAAAACTACTACGAATTCTACATTTAATTTGATTTAAAATTCAATCAATACAAAACTCACATAACGCAACCATGACCAAACGTCAATAACTACTTTTTCCAATTGTACGGATTAAAAACACAATTTATTTCATTGTTTACCAAATGGATTACTAATTCATTCCCTTGAATATGTATTACATTTAAATTTAATTAATCAGTAATGCAGAATATAAAAACGTTTAAAACTCGTTTAAAAATAAAAATAAGATTAAGAGTACTTTACATTATAAAATTTCTCACATGCTTGTACAAATTTATGTTACTTACAGTAATCATAAGCGCGAGAGGTCCACCGTATATTACCACCAAGAAAAACGTGAGCATAAGAAAACTGAAAACTCCTCTCACAACCCAATTGCGCCACCTATCTGGCAACCCTTGTAAAAGAGTTTCTAGGAAAAACGGAGCCTTGTTTGTTCCAGATGGAATATTTCCAGATAAGTCAATGCCTCTTTTGTCATCTTCGCTGTCGATCTGAAAATTCCACATTTCAGTAAAAAAAATGTATATTCACCCTTTACTCATGCTTACCTCACTGTCCCTCAAATTGGATGCTAGATTCTCAGAGCTGCTGTTAGATTCTGCTCTAACCAATTTGTGCTCAACCTGTATAGAGAAAAAGGAAGTTAATTGTTTCTTTATTTCTTTGATAGACAGTATAATACAGTAAATGCAAGTCTATTGTGTGATTCTCAAGTTATATCCACAGAATCCACAATGGAGTATCTCACATCATCCTCTGCGTAGATAAAGCGAATTGTTTGACTATAACAATGAAGAAACATAGCCACATGTTTGTATTATGTTAACAAATAGTATTCGTGGTGATACAGAAAAATGTAGTGAAATTATGAGGAATACAAAAATAAAAAGTGCACAACAAATTAGACCAATTAATTTTGATAACTAAGAATTCGATTGCTTAATCTCAAAATAAATGGCAAGATTAAAACGGTCTGGAGATAAATGTTAAGTAATTTTTAAAGAGATTTATAGTTTTTACATTTTTAGATATCGTTTAATTTACAGGTTAAATTAGAGACAGATAAATCATCAAGTAATCTGGAAACTAATTTATTTCTTGAATATGTTTAATTACAACTATAGCATTCTAAATAATCAAATGTACGTAAATATTCAATTCTACTTAATTATTAAAGAATTCATTAACGGAAATATAATCTAGTACATATCTAAAGCGAACATTTTCTAGGAAAACTCACTAATCATTTCATAAAAAAGTGTTTCCTATGGTATCAGTAATTACTCATAATTACGTACACGATGCGTTATTATTGCATATTTTATGTATATTATCAAACGCAATTTTCAAGGGTAAAATGCTAGAACTATTAATTACTACAGCTAAAACTACAGCCATACGTCTTAAATCCAGTAAAAATAAGCAAGTAAAAACCATTCGACTAAGAAGGCTCTCAACAGAAAATGTCACCGAAAACTAAATGATTTCTCTAAAAAGCTTTAAAATTCAATTCTATTAAGTTTAGGAAGAAAGTATTTATGATTTTATTCATACTCACTCGTTCCGCTTCACCTTCAACGTTCCTCCGTCGTAATTCTTCAGACATTTCGTGTTTTATGTAAAATTTTTTGAATGAACAGGATCAAATATGCGTTGGTAACTCGCTTTCTTCTACTTGCCGGACAATAATGAATTTATAAATCCAATTTAGCAAATTGTGTTTATACTTGTGCAAAAATCAATAAACACAAATTGTAGGTAGGTGCATTTAATGGTTCTACGCCATCTATGAATTAACGTCGTATAAGTTAGAATCAAGTGCGAAATAGATTACTTTATTATTGACTTACTTGTCAATATTGGACAAATTCACTACGAAATTATAGTTTTAATAATTACAAATAGTAAAGGATTTAATTAATGCAAATGCACTCCAAAAATGTATTTTAAATTCACTGACACTGACAGTTGGCATTGGCATATGACGTTTAACATATGACTTTGGAGTAGAGGGACTGATCCGTTCGTTTCATTGACGCAATGCAGTTGTTTGTTTTATTGTTTTTATTTAATATTGCAATTAATTTCAACACTAAAAGGTATAATTACCTATTTAGCTAACCTTCATTATAAATTAGGCTAGATTATTTGAAAAAAGTAAATCCTGAATTAATTAATAGTCCCTTTGAAAATTGAACTTTATGTTTTGTCCTTGTTGTGACAGCAACATTGCAATACTCGAACGACAAACGAACGCGATTATGTAAACACCTGTCAATGTCAACAGTTGTTCTGTCAAAATCAAAACAAATGTAGGAACACCAACAGCAAGTGGAGGAGAGAACATTACAGTGTATATTGAATTGAATAGTACAAGACAAGGCTCCGCAAGTACTTATGTTCTACAAAAAAATGTTTGATTCGGTGTCTTCAATGTAAAGTGAGCCAGTGCGTAATATCTAACACATTAATGTAACTCAGCGATAAAATTTTGACTTGTCAAGGAGTTGATTTACCAAAAGCCTTCAGTACAATGCCACAGCAATTCATCAAGGTAAAAGAAAATCCCGGAAATGTATCGAAGGCAGATTTTAATACCACGGTGAAGACTCGGGACTGGGATTCGAATTCGAATTTATCAAATTCAATTGGAGACATTTGCCGAATATGCCACTGTGAGGCAGACACGGACAATCCTTTGCTAAGTCCTTGTTATTGTTCTGGGAGCCTGAAGTATGTTCATCAAACCTGCTTGAGGCAATGGCTAGCGGCATCGGACACGAGATCTTGTGAATTATGCAAATTTAATTTTATCCTGCATACAAAAATCAAGCCATTCTCGGAGGTAAGCAATTTTTTTATAACTAGTAATAGGAATGAAAAAAAAAAAAACTAGTTTATTGTTGATGCATCTGTTATTATCATTTATCAGGTATAATTTAGTTCCATTTTGGAAATTTAACACTATAGTGTTTCCAAAGTCTATATAAATGTTATATAAACATTCGACAAAGCAGCTATTCTGGGTGCAAAATTTAAAATATCAATGTGTATTTTCAAAATAATGAAAATATACAGTCTGGATTTAATGTGTTGATTAATAATATGTTGATTTAATTAATATTTTCAAATCGTATTCAATCGGCTTTGTAAAAGTCGAAACTTTCACGAAAACAACTTAATTTTTTTGTGATTCAATTTTAGATAATTAAATAAGCAAAGTCCTAATATTTAAAAATTAACTTATTTTGGTTCTCACTCTGGAGGATTCAGAAAAAATTACATTTTCTTTATAAATAATGAAATTTATACTTGCCTAATATTCTTAGAAAGTTGGTTAATTTACAAGTTATTGCCTTGATTAGATTAGATTAGTTTTCTCATATTTGCACGGGATTGCTGGATGTATTTACTTATAATTAATTAAAACCCACGTTTTTTTTTACTTCCTGTTCTAAGACACTCAACAGCTATTGTTTTTGTATAGCCATCGATTTACTATACTTTCTACACTTATTTTACACTTTTCAATTGTGAAATCACGACTCGAATACACTTATCACTACTCTATAACCCTATTGAAACATTATATTTTTTGTATTAATCGAATAAATGTTACTAAATTGAATATATTTACAGATAATGAGGTTTTAGTTTATTTTAAATATTTATCTTACATCATATCTTATGTTATGTTCTATTTTTTAAAGGACATGACTCCCCGCATTTAATAAGCATTTATTTATTTTAGTATGATAGAACCCTATTTGCATTTGTTCTTTGTATCATGAGATTATATTACAACATTTGCAAATATTATTCACTTTGGCATAAAATATGGAAAAAAAGTAATTGATGGGTTGTTGAAAATTTGATATTAATTTATTTGATTATATTTTGTGCTTTTAGAATGTTACATTTTATTGCTTCTTAATGATAATAATTTAATTCAAACCTATTGCTTAAATTGAAGTTTTATTAGTACAATGCTGTTTTAATAATTTCAAAACGATCACATTTGATTCATGAAGGACTAGTTTAAACAAATCTAGCAGGAAATCTTTTTATAGGTTTAAATATTTACTTAATTGACCCATATTTTGTATCGTTTTATTTCAATAGATTTCCTTACATTTACATAGGGTTTATTTTTGTTTGCAAATATTAACAAACCATGTTCTACTAACAATTTTATAGTATCTACATTAAAGTTTTTAAATTTACTTTGACCTACAAATTAATACATACATACAGTATATTGAAAATGGAAGAAGTAAATAAGATTGTTTAATATATTTCGGAATTTAAGATTTCTTTCATTAGCAAATAAATAACTGCGACTTCAATGCTATAAATAAATTCTAAACAATTTGTACTTGCACCAAATAAATAAGTTTTCATTTAAAACATAGCAATTAAATTTTTAATTAGTTACGCTATAATTTAAAATATTGACTCACAGTTGCTGAATTTAATGTCTACTTGTTGAGTTTTTGTTTTTGGTAAATTGTTGAGTATTTAAAATTAAATAAAAAATTTTGTTATTCTTCATAATCGAAGAAATTCTACGATATATCCGTATTTTGTTCACGCACCGCTAAAAATATAGACATATATTTTATTATTTGCTTTACTAATTTAATTCTTGTTTGGCAACGTATGCTATATTATTCTAAATTGCATGTTTTGCACTGAATATATTAAAAAAACGGTAAATATAACGTTGTTTATACTTTACCCATCTTATTTGTGTGCCTATTTATTGGAGCACATATTTCAGACCTTAGCACTTGAAAAAAAAAATAATATTTGGATATATTTATTTATTTACAAATACTTATTACATGTTTACAGTTTTACATTTGTTTTGTATTAATACCTATTCAAGTTTGTAAAGCAATCTCATATAACTATTGACCAATGTTGTGAGTATATTGGAAACAACAAGTTTACTTATTTTTTTGTAGGAAGTACTTAGCTATAGAAAGAAATTAATTAATCTATCATGTATCCATAAAATCTATTGTTTGATTTACATTGAATTCGCACTTGTAAGATGTTGACAGTTCACAATCATTTTCCTAAAAATTTCCAGGGAAAACTAAACGTTTTTATAATTTTACCACGAGTTTTATTTAATTTTGCTATGTATTACATAGGCTTTATTCGCCGTTATTTATACGACTTTAATAGCGGTTCACGGCAATTTTTCATTTAATTTCGTTCACTCACCTTTTGCATGTAATCACATGAGATTCATTCGATGGAGTTCATAATGATATGGAGACAATGTTTCAACCGTTATCCTAGGTTCACCGCTAATTTTTTATCGTTTGATTCCTGTTCGTTCACCGGAGATTGCTTGTAATTTAATTTCAACATTAAGTTTCGTCATATTGATAAAATTATGTAGGCAATGCTTTTGATAAATTCGTTGTATTCGTTAGTTTTCTGTTGATTTAAACTCAACTTTCGTTTGCTGCATTTTACCAATTTTATTATTAGTAGGTCATTCAAGCGGCGTTCATTACACAAACTAAAATTTTAAACTTTGACCTCTTGGTAATTATGAAAATTTTTTCAAACAGCCTTGAATGTATCTTATGCGGCCGTATACAAAGTGCTGTATTTTACTCATAAAAATGTTTGATGTGGAACATGCAAAAATCGACTACATTTATACCCTTTAATGCATCCAATAATTTGGATAGAATGAGTGCTTTTCGCATGATAAACAGAATAATTAAAATTCCTTTTGAACAAAATAACTGAGAACAACATCTGGTATTTAGTCAAAAAATAAAAATCAGTTGACTAAAATAATTCAGTCAATAATAAAGGTTCAATAAGTTTTTGTTTGAACTCGAATTAATCACTTTTCGACTTTTCTCCTTGCAGTTAAAATGATTAATTGTAATAAAATTCGAATTTAGAATGCAAAATGGGTTTTCGTAAGTGCAATGTTTTCCCCAAGAACGAGGAAAACGTTTTAATCAAAAAAATATTTAAAATAATTCGCATTTTTATCTCGTTTTATAATATATTTGTAACTAATCACTGACGTCAATATTACCATTTTCCAAAAATTAGAATTGTTTAGTAATACTTATTTTTATAACAATCTGCTTCTCAATGTGCTAAAAATTTAAGTTTTACCGGGCGTATGAGTACAGAAAGAGCTAATTTTTCACATGCTTTTGAAAAAAACATTTTCAACTCATCCTTTAAAGACCTGAACCTTTTACTTGAACATTCATTCTATTTACTACTTATAATTAGTAAAAATAATGTTAATTTATTGCCAATTTATGCACGTTTTTCATTATATTTTTTTAAATACTTTGGCCAGCTCAGGAATGTTTTAACTGAATTTTAAACTACAATTTTTTACTTAAATAAGCGATATTTTACCTTATTTAAACGCGATTAAAGATATAATGACCTGGTAAATAGGCCATATTTATCTGGATATTTACCTAACTGGTGACATGTTGGCTTATTAAAGGACTTATTTAAAACTATAGCGATAAAACAATGTATGTAATGGTATTCATATTTTCAAATATGTGAAGCATTTAAACTTTTTTTTATAAAACGTATTTGATCCAATAATTACGGGCAATTTGTTGTAAACAATTTTCAGTTTATCAGGTAAAGGCGCAGGTAGCTGTTATCACGCCTAATTATAGAAGTAAAACATTAATGTTGATTTTAAATATAAATAATTGCATTTCTTAAAGAAAATATATATTTTTATTCGAATCTGTATTGAACATACAATGTTTAATACAATACATACAAAAGAAGAGGTACAGTAAAGTATAGCAGTAACGCAAGGTTTCATATTTTATTCCAGAAATCGATACAAATATTAATGAAATTGTTCATGATTGCTTTTCTGGATTATGGTCGAATAGATAAACTAATTAGTTGATTAAATTAATGAAATGAAGGACTTGAAAAATAAAGAATTGCCTACGCCTAAAATTGTTATTGGTTGGCAGATTTGTTTTCTATTAGGCATTTTGTTGCCAAAAGTTAAGACGTCACTGTTACTATGTCAACTTTTTTTATGTAAGCTACCTAAAAATATTTTAAATGGATAATTTAATTGAAGAAACTCAGAAAATAAAAATTACAGTGCGTGCTCAATAATTTTGTTGTCTTTATTTTTTCAAAAATGCCTGGTCACTGGTATTTGTACCATATGTAGTTATTAAATTACCTAATAAATTATATTTGTACTTATTAGTTTTTGCGTTTAATAAAGGTAATTTTGATCAAATACTCTATCTAATTTCTACGAAATTGTGTTGAAATTTCGTAGTAACTGTCATATAAATAGAATGTTTATTTGTATTTACTTAGCGACTATTAGGTAGATACACATGTTTTTGCAGATTTAATGAAATTTATAACTATTGACAAACTGTGACTATTACTATAATTATGAACTATACCATGCATATTTCTATTGAGTGATTCAATTTATCTGCTATTTTTTTATCTTATAAAATATTAATAATTACTTACCTTAGTTTATTAAGCCGATGAAAGCCTCTCTATAATTTACATGTAATTTCAACATTATGAAATAGAAAATTTTAATGTTAAGAGAGCTTAAAAATTTCATGTTAAATTTCAGTGGCGGATTTTGGAAATGACTAGTGTCGAAAGAAGAAGACTCCTTTGTGCCATTCTCTTCCATTTTGTAGCGGCTGTTTGCGTTATATGGTCATTATTTGTTTTGATCGATCGAGCAGCCGAAGAAGTGAGAAAAGGACTGATAGGTAGGTTAGGCGAAGGGTTATCCTGGCGCTTTTTTAACCCATCGTTTCTTTCAGCTTGGCCATTTTGGACCAAATTGTTGGTCGTTTCCGTTGGATCGACGGGGGGAGTTGTATTTATGTACATACAATGTAGGCAGTACTTACATCTATTTTCCCGGTGGAAAGCGCACAATCGGTAAAGTAAAGAATGTGTTTTATAACTAGTACGCTCTTATCTTTATGACTAACGTTTATTGGATTCGAATGTTTGGCAAGAGGGCAATTACTCGGAATTGGCCTTAAATTACTACATGACTTTCCTTTATAATCGGCTACAAAATTTATTGTTGCTGGATTATTCCACCAAGGCTGGATTTCAAAAATTAATACGCATTTATACCGTTTTTGTTGTGGTTGCTTTCTTGCAAAAGGGCGATAAATTATAGAAAATTGCTATAAATAATCCTTTGTTATTAAAATTGTACAGGATGAGTCCTTTGAATTGGTTATTAATAGATTTTGTTAATGTCTCACTCTGTATATCTATTAGATTGTAGGTATAAATCATGAATTTATTTCGAAATATTGGTTTTTCCAGTTTGGATTCTTTAAATAACTTGAGTAAAGTGAAAACGTGGAAAATGCTCTTTTTATAGCAATTTTCGAATCGAAAATTCATTCCAAGATTAATACTGGTTCGTATAATTTCTCGTGACTCCGAAGATAAACTCAAATATTTCACTTCCTAATAAATAATGTTTACGACAAATGGAATAGATTTGGAGAAAACGAAAGTTTAAGTTCACAATAACTATTTGTGCGATAATTAATATCTGGCTTTCATTTCGCTTGGAATTGGAATGAATCAACATCTTTTCTAAATTCGATTGACCTAAATATCTACGAGTTTCAATAATTGTTTGTATCAAATTCCAGTATAATCCTCGTACAAAACGCTCCTGAAAAGCAAGCTGCACCACCCTCATCGCCGTATTGTCAACGGGATGTTAAGCACCAAGTCCCCACTCAGATAGTCACAGTAGCGGAGTATAATCAACCGTCGTCGATAACGAATTCGAATTCCCAAAGCGAAATGCAGATGTGTTACGTCTTCGAAAACGAATGTAAGGTAGGTAGGAACGCGGATACTCCGATTCTCTCCTATTTAATTACTACGAACTTTGTTAAGAATAAATCAAACGCGCTCGAAAAATCGAGATAAGCTGGATTCGCTTGCGTCACCGTTCGTTTACCATCTGTATAGTTGGAATATAATTTAAATATTTTTCAATAACAAATATTTTAAGGTCGGAAAGAACGTATACGTTAATTTCGGATCGTTCGGTTTTTAATAAACGCGTTCGGCGGCGTTTAAAGGGGGGTCCACATTTAATAACATGTTATATAGCAAGTGCAGACGATTTTTATTTTTATAATAGCAATAGGGGTCGTGTGATGGCTCATTTGAAAGCTTATTCAATTCTCTGTTCAGTGATATAAATATTAATATAATTATTATAATTATTATTATTGATTTATTTATTAGAATATATAGAATATTCTATAGAATAAATTCATTTTTTCGAAAATCGCCTAATTTTCGACATATAAATAGGAAACAATATTCGTTTACGGCTTCTTTGAAGAGATAAACACAAAATATCGAAAATATATCGATTTTATTAATATTTTTTGGTAAAACAAATGAGCGACGTTTTACTTTTGGCGAAGGCGGAACCGGTTTTGATATGTGGTGGAGGTGTTTTTCCTATTATTTTGTAGTGAATCGACGCTTAGGAAAGCATATTTAAAAATTTGGCGGAGGATCCAAAGAGATTATTGGTGAACAAACGAGAATATTATTACGCAGCGTATTTACGAAGCCCAAAGAAGTTGAAGGCGATGGGATCGCTTTTTGCAAGTGTTAATTGTTGCTTTTTAACAAATATTATGAAAATTTTCCTTCGGCAAATTCCACGGTGAATTAAAATTGTCCATATATCGAAAACCTATGCTTTCATGTAAACACCCCTTTTTATTGATATTTTACTAAAGCCTAGGGATTCTTATGCCCAATTTCACGCAAATCGAATTTTACCAGCATATAAGGACTATTATTATACAATTTTTGATTTATTTTTTGACAAATAGATGTGAATTTAAACTCTTATTATTCGATTTGAACTTTTTTTTTAGGTAAAGTGCTGCAGAAGTAGCGCATCGTCGATTCAAAAAGCCGATGTGCACGTGGAGGACCTGTGTGAAACACCGAAAAACGAAAAAAGCTCAAATAACGATTCACCCGACTTATCTAGAAGTAACATACTAGCGTTAGACATCGAGTGCCCTTCTAGTAGTAGAAAAAAATATTCGCTACAAAATTCTTTAAAGACTGAAATAGTGAAAAATAGGAGCTGTGTTTTTAAATCTTTGCCTAATTTAAGTACCAGTAGCGAAAATTTACTGTTGTAAATAATATATTTTTTAATTGTAAATTGGTTATACAATAAATTATTACTTTAATGTACCTTACTAAACGGTAATTAACTTTCTTTAACCTCCTTAACGGCTAGCGTAAAATCGAGTAAATAATATTGATATTTCAAATTGATAAAGTCGAAATAATTATTTGGATTGTTCATAACAAAAAAGGAAAGTAAAGCAATTATTAATTGACTTGATTATAGTAAATTTTCGTTACTATTGCCGCTATTAATGATTTATAATATATTTTTTCGTTAAGCATAAAGACTATTAATTTTCTTATTAAATCTACTTAAATAAACAATTTCGAAGTTTCTGCAAGTTTGCTCTTAAAATAATATGATCTTCCGAAAAAATTACCTCAAATTAATATGAAAAATGCAAATTGAGACTATTATTATATCGTGGACATTCATTTTCGCAAAAATCAAAGACAATTTACTAATTAAAAATTTATTACTTTATATCGAAACTACATATCTAAGACAACCTAGGAAGCATAATATTCTTTCAGTTCCTCATCTAAGGGTTTCAAAATGACCTTGTCCGTCAAATTCACGACCCATCCGGGATGCAAACCATAAAAAATCTGCCTGGGGTCCTTCCTTTCTTTCAACATTTCTAAAATTTGATCATCTAATTTGGGTAACGTGTATCCATACTTTTGAGCCAAGACCAGACGTTCTTGCGAAATTTTTTCAGGATCCGATAAGTAACCTCTGTTTGCCGGATTCGAGTAATATTCTATTGCATCTGGAGGCGGCATCATTCTCCGACGAATGGGAAGTCCTGAAAATATTAGTTTAATAGTAGATCAATAATCATTCATTTGAGTGAGAAATACCTCTTTCAAAAAACTTTTTCGTATTGATCATAGCCTGCAAGCTGTGCGCATCATAATACGCTGTTGTTACGAAACCTCCGGCTCTTTCTATAGCAGCTATAACGGGCTCGGAGGTCCACTGAATTTCTAAATTAATTTTAGCAGAAAAAATGTCTGCTCCTTCATCAGTTAGTTGAAAACCGAAATGGTGTTGATCTGGACGCAATCTGAACAGCCCTGTGTTCATTAATGCTACTAGGTCAATCGGTTTCGTTGTATCGATACGATTCGTGTCTATTAACTTTTGCAAATCTAACAGGGATATTGGAGGGTATTGTCTCTTCAGGCTGCAATCAAATTTATTTAGCGAAAATTGATATTTAATATGAAGGATAAGTCTTACTGGTGTCCTTTATAGTACGGTTCAAATGGGAAACGCAAATAGAATGGATTGTTGCCAGTCTCGAAACCTATCCGCGTGTAACTTTGCCTCGCTTTGGCCCCTTTGTTACCAGCTCCGTGGTAATCACCACCATGTTGAGCTCTTCCTCTTCTACTTTGCTGCAAAATAAAGACAATACAAAATTTAATTCAGTTGAATATTACAATTTTCAAAATTTGACTTACCCTGTGAGCTCCCGGGTTATCCCTAATATTAGCAATACAAACTCTTGGTAAATAACGAAGTAAATTTAGAGCTTTCTCTGTGGTGTTGCTCATTTTCTACCTACCAGTATTAGAAATATTTAATTAATAGTAAAGTATGAAATTAAATAAGTGGGTCCATAACATAACCTACAATTTGTGACATACGTCAATATTGTCAATGTCAATGCACAGCATAGAACAAAAAATTTGTTCTTTCTGTTTCATGTCAATTAGAAGACTGCCTTCAGCTTATTATGAATTCAGGCACCCTAAAATTATGAAATTACAAATAAATGTATAACAATTTCTTCCGGTTTTTCATACAAACAGCATTGTTATTGAATTTTTATTTTGATTGACCGATATAAAACAAATTGTAAATCTAAATAAAAATCTCTTGAAAACCACTAATAATACTTATGTAAATATTGTGCATTAAATAAAGAAATTTAATAACAGAATTAACTATAAATAATAATTATATAAATACCTATACATTTTTAAACGTTACATTATAAATTTACTTGTGTGGAAGATAAAAATTAGGCATTCACCTACTTATATGTTACAAAAAAAGCCTGCGATTAAAAAATATTACTCATGTTCCTGTGCAAAAATACTTGTTAAATTATATGTACTTATTTACGCACTAAACTACAATTAGACTTTTTACAGAGAAACAAAGTTTAAAGTATAGCCAAAATACTGATACGAAACGGTGTATTTATGTAAAATAGGTTCACACGAACCTATACTATTCGCAATAAAATTCAAATGTGAATTGTAATATTAATTTAACAGGCTTTCTTGCATTTGCTCGATAGTTACAATTACATAGGTACTTATTACACAAACTATAGCTTCATAATCTCGATGTTCCTACTACCAAATACCAGTTTTAGTAAACCAACAAAATTAATTATATAATGAACATTATATAAAGTAAAGTACACGTTTTACTTTTATAAGGAATACAAAATCTACATTTAACTTCATCAAAGTGATATTATCAATTGTTCTATGCGTATGCAAGCATTTGATTGTTTGTGTACCTACTAATGTATTATTATGAAAAAGTTATAACATTATATTCATTCTATAGGCGTATCGGTTTAATTATTATACAGTTCAAATCGATTTATTTAATAGTCTTAAAACTTTACCTCAAAATGAAAGCTTTTGTAATATTTAAAGAGTTAGCTACCAAATGGTTGCAATAGACTCGTTTCAACGATCAGTTCTAAACTTTATTCTGTTTACCCAAAGCTTTGTAAAATGACTGCGTAAAGGTACCTTCGAAGAAACAAACCTATCATAATAAACCGCCTAAAAAATACTAATATAACAAAATCCTTTTTTCAACAGCTTTCCTACAAATCGGGCATTCCTTCATTTGGTCTCCGCACATTTGGCAAAGCCCATGTCCACAAAGGAAGATCATATTTTTCAGCCTATCCAGGCACACCGGGCACATTGTCTGGAACAAAAACACAACCAATGCATTAATCGATTCAACAACTACATCCGGATCAATAACCCAACCTGTTCCTTAATATCCTGCAGCTGTTGCTGCAATTTTTGTATATCATTGGTGTTAGTCGTATCCCTGCCTCCGTTGTTCATTAACGGAGCTTGCATATTGGCCGAAGTTTCGCTGGTGGACGGCTTCGCGATGTTCTCCACGTCCGCCTCGATTTCCGTAATCGTCGGAAGATTCGCCCCGCACAATGTCGACACCATTTGCTCGATCGGCGACCGGCACTTCAGGCATTTCTTCACGATTTGCGAGCAGTGGACGCAAACGCAAACGTGATCGCACGGCTTGAACAGCACCGAGGCCTTCTTGTCCGAGCAAACGAGGCACTCTTCCATCTGGAAATTAACATTGATGAATATTTTTAACCAGGTTGATGATTGTGAGGAGAGTACCTTAATCCTTTGAGTGATGGATTCTCTGCAAATGAGGCATTTCTTCACTCTCGGTGCGCAGCTGGAGCAGCAGGTTACGTGAGCGCACGGCAGGAATAAAGTGTTCTTTTTAGCATCTGAGCACACGTGGCATTCCTCGTAGGAGGCGCCGATTTGTACGTTTTGAGTGTTTTGATGAGGCCCCATGTCCATTTCACCGCTTTGCTTCTCCTTGTGGCATTTGGCCAATGTTCTGCACAGATTCGGATCGGGGCAAAGATCCAACGGAGTTTGGCCTTTTTTGTTCTTAATAGTAAGATCCGCCCCGTTTCCTGCAATCCAAATGAATCATATATAAAACCAGTCACTTCAAAGGAGCCGAATCCTTTTTACCTGCCAAATAACAAGCGATGCTCGCCGACGATTTTTTATCGGATCCCTGCGCCCCTAATCCCATAAGAAGTTTCCCGACATCTTGCACATCTTGGAGTTGGCGGAGTTGCGAGATGGTGTGATGACGTAGCGCCTCGTGCAAGGGAGTATCGCCGTCCTTGTCGGCTATATTCAGATTAGCACCTTCCCTCACCAGAAGCTGGAAATTTAATTATGCTAAGTGAAAACAATTACGTAGCCAGAGCGGTAATTCTAATTCGAAATAATTTCGAATTCATCGAAGAAATATACGGCGGGAGGGAATAGACGAAGCGATATCGGGTAAATTATGGTAAAAATGGTCGCGAATGAAATTTTAGAAGCTCGCCGAGTAATTGATGTAATAATGCTACTCACTCGCACTATTTGCGTGTGCTGCCTTTCTACAGCGAGATGTAAGGCGGTTTGTAAATTAACATTCTGGAGATCCATATTGGCTTTTCCATTAAGGACTAACTGCTCAGCAACTTCGACATGATTGTTCAGTGCTGCTAAGTGAAGAGCCGTGTAACCATCGTCCTTTTTCTCGTCGACGATCCAAGGCCTCGGCAGCTTGGCTAGGAGGATTTTCATGGCGCTGTAACAAGCAAGTAAATTAATTAATCTTTCAGGTATACAACTTTCCAAAAAATTCCAACGTTGAAATTCAGAATGCGCCGTAGCAATTGCGAAAACAACAAAAACGAAACCGTAAAACCGTATAATTCAAGAACGCTCCGGCAAAAATCAAATATTTTAGAAAACATTGTATTGCCGGAATTCGGGGCCGTGGAACGGGAAATTCCTCGTATACAAATAGCATTATTAAACCTTCCGTTTACATTCTTCGCCACATAATTCATACGAATATTTTTTATGCCCTCTAAGGCTAGTAGTAAAATTTACATATCCATCTTACTTTAATATATAACCCGGCTACTTAAGATCAATCTATCCGGATATCGCATAAAACAGGCGAGCCCTTTCAGGTCGTTGCTCCCTTTTGGCAAGGAGTCTCTTCGCAATATCTTTTAACGGCGTTATAAACCTAGGCCAATCTCTTGTTATTCGACACGCCTAAAATTATTTCTTTATTTTCTTACCAACACTTCCCTTATTAGCCTCTATATTGAATAAATTAGAATAATTCATTCATAATTAAACAAATCTCTTCAACAAACATAATTAATACTTCTCATTTTGAACATTTTCAAAAAAATCCTAGTGCAATCAACCGGCCTAAATTAATTCGAAAATACATCATTCGTACTATTAGGTATAATAAAATCTTGACCTAGCGAGCGTCTGCATAAAAAAGTACGAATTTTATTATATTTAAAACGATCCGACAATTGTAGCAGGATTTACACAGACCTGGATGACGGTTTGTTCAGCTCGTTTGTCTAAATTTAATATAACTGCCCATAAAATGGGACTGTTAAGAGGAAATTCAGATTGTCTCCGTAGACAATTTATTGTTAAAATGTCTTTGAAAGTTTAAAGAGATTCCGAGTGTGGTAGACGTTCCGTTGTAAATGTTTACTAATGCATTCGAATACTAAGTGGGATCGTAAGTTTTTTTTATTAAAGGGGTATGTAGAATCTTGGAAATAATGTTAAATTGTTCTATCAAATCGCCAACTAATTTCTGTACTAATTTAATTTAATAGGAAGTGAATGTTTGTATCATAACATCTACTAATATGGAATCAATAGAATACTTAATAATGCTACCTTTAATTAGTTGATTAATTACATTATGGTAATGTACTGGTATTTCCTAAAGGAAATGAAAATAAACCTAATAAAATGTTGAATCCTAAATTATCGATTATTAAAAAAATTACCACCTTTATAGATAAATATTCATTACATTTATAAGTTAACTAATTCTATTTTTACATTTCCAACGGTTCTACATCACCAATTTATCGATTTAAAATGTTTGTCCCTCGACATATTTAACCAAATTTAAACAGTTATTTAATGACTCTCGTTAAAAAAAAACAACCGATACGCTCATGTCTCTTATTTAAATGCTTTTAATTGAGGCTATACGAAATTTACAGACAGTATTCAGTTATTTGTTCGTCTCCGATCAACATGCCTATTAAACGGCTAAAAAAATCGCCACATCAGATTTTTCGCTTTTCCGTGGCGTTTTGCTAACCGGTGTTTTGTTGCCAAGTTTCGAGTGCTATCTGCATCGCAATTATGAAATGAGGAACTCGTTCTAAAGTTAATGAAAAGAAAATACGAAAAGAAAAAGCAATAATTTCGTTGTAACCGCGCCGGTTTAATGGAGCCTCATTTAATATTTATCGATGAATAAATTAGTGCTTTAATGATGTGTTGTCGAGTGAATTAAACCTGTGGGTGCGTATGAATTTTACGCTTCTTTATTATTTTTGATTAATTATGAATTACGGTAGTCTTTAAATAAATGTCTAAAAAAGACAATGGCCACCTTAAGTAATTATTAATGCGCTATAAGTTGGCTGCTACGTCTGCATGAATATTCGTATTCGTTTCATAATGGAATGGAAATCCGGACTGAGAGTGTTCATGCACCCGACGTGTTATTGACCTGACCTATAGAAAGCATTCGTATTGACTACCATTGCTGCTTAACCTTGACAATCGACCAACTTGAACGACAGTCCCAATGACAAAGGGAAACGTTATAATCACGGTAAAAGTTTTCTATACCCGTTCAATTAAGAAGATTCCAGCTTGGCAAGAAAAACCCGGCGCTTCGCAGGTGAGTCTGGCAACAGAAAATCATCCCGTTGATAAAATTAGCAAACACGTATAAATTTATATTGAAATCTCCGTGATTTGAAAAATTCATGTCAATTTGCATACTTAATTCGGCGCGCAGCGTCCGCATTCGCGAAGAGACCGACCGCCAGCGAAACAATTTAAAACCTTTCCGGTGGAATTCTAATTCGGCGAAGTTTCCTGAGAAAATTTTGGCAGACAGCAAACGCTACATCAAGAGAATACTAACAACCGTTTCCGCATGAACATAAATACAAAACCATCTCTCGCCGTTCTGTCAACTGTAATGACAAGGCAGCAAAGTTGGCTCTTATGCAAGTTCCATCCAGACTTGCGACTCGCTTCTCAAGGCACATCTCCCAACCGATAATATGGATGGATACGTACGCAGACATCAAAGAAATATCGCTGACGTTATAAAATGCAACGCTAGGTACCTTTATTGCATTTTAAATTCATTACATCCCCATCTGATGCAGCACTTTTATGATGATATATACGATGATATATGATGATAAATGCACGATCATTGAGGCTAACAGGATGAGTTTCTTGAATTGTCTGATGAAAGAATAAGCCGAGGAAATTTTTATGTGCTTTGATTCAAATAATTTCACGAATGAGTTTCCTCTCGACTTTCCGTATATATTGTATTATAATTCCCTTCGATCGTTTCGAGGCTTTCATAAAAAAACTTAAACGGAATGTGTCTCGAAGGATATTTCGCGAAAATACGACAGCGCATAATTGGCCAGAACGCCAATAAAAAGGTTCATTACTGAAAATTGATTCGATGTTCATTCAGAGGCGAGCGATCCCGTGCCCAAGCCATTGAAGTGAGCCTTTTCTCGTGAAATAATTTAATTTTTAAATCGCAATGCGGTGCCAGATCCTCATTAGTCGTGGAGGTCTCATTTTCTTATTTTCATACAAAAATTTTCTTCGCATCGATTCCAATCACAGCAAAAAGTACCAAAACAGGTACTCCATCTAGTTAATTGATTCTGTGGTGTACATAATTGACTCTCTTGGGTAGATAATTGACTCTCCTGGGTAGTTAATTGAGTCTGTGGTGTAGATAATTGACTCTCTTGGGTATACAAACAGCTCCCTTAGGTAGATAATGCTTCTCAAGAAACCAACGAAAAAAGCGAATTGTCTGTTGAAGGGAGCTATTTATGTGACCGAAATAATCAATTTCCTACCCAAGAGGGTTTGGATAAAAAAGAAAATCCGTACTCGATTGTATCGCGCTCACTAAAACCCGTCGCCAGTTATTAAAATAGAGATGAAGAAAAAGTATGAATACGTAATATGCAAATCTGCTGGAATAATAAACGAAGTGACGACGAGGAAGAGAAAGACTGGCAGCCTGTGCGCGTCGTTAAGACGATGGCGGATGGATTTTACGGGGATGACACGATGAAAAGATGAGTAGCCTTATAAAAACTACCCACCTACTCGGAATTTCCGTGGAACGGAGGAGGAGGAGGAGGAATCATTAGTAGGTTTAATCGAATTTTTTGGGGAAATTTAATTAGGAGTGTTTCGAGTGTTACCAGCACTGATGGAAGGAATATTTTTGGAGATATTTGGACGTAAAAGCCTGATTAAGACTGCTTAATTTTGCAAAATTATTTTCAGCTGGCAAAAATAAAGTGTAATATCGTTATGAAGTAACGAGTGGAATTCAAATGAAATATTTTCTCTTGCGGGATCATATTTATTAAATAATCTTAAATACAATAATTGTATGAATCTCAGAACGTTACACGACCACTGGCTACGTTCTCAGTAATAATCGTAAATAACTAACGTGAGGTTACTGTTATTGTCGGCGATTTTCGAGCAGAAATCGAGTTGAAAATGGTTTGTACAATTTCAAAAAAGGAGCAATTTTTGCACGAAATTACGACTACGGCATCACAGTAATGCTTTTATTCCATACATACAAGAAGTAATTATTATCAGAAATTACAATCTTGGAAGAAGGAGAAAAAGTTCATTCAATATAATGCCAATTGCACATTAAATAGCATAGCAAGAAACTTACGTAAATAGATTAAATACCATAGAAAAGGAATGTAAAGAGATTGGAACGATAAGAAATTAGTTCAATCAGTTCGAGTTCGATCAATCGCAGCGAAATTGTATTTATAAAATCGCATTGAATTTAACGTAAAAAAGTCTTTTTGGCTGTTAGATCTAAAAAAATTGATTCTGAGAAAACGGAACGTACAGGCGAACGTTTAGGCGGTGACGGCGAGTTTCTTTTATTTTTAGCATCATAAATGTTGAAAACCAAACAGTGAACAGATGCAATCCCCCGTGATTCAAAGTCCCACACGTTAACAATGTCTATTTACAGATCTGTGAAAATATAATGATTAGATTTCGAAGAAAAGGCGTTAAAATCTTCATGAATTATCGAATTGAAACATAAATTAATTAATGGCAAAGAGGCGATATTTGGTTATTTAATCAACTTTTTCGCTGAAACATGCATTATTCATTTCGAATACTCCCAAATTCTGTGACTCCATAAGGAAAGCATTTTTAGGCCAGGAAATTAAACATTCCATTGATTTCTCTCTCACCTTTCGAATGAGTGGGGATCGACATTTAAAAGTCTCCCATTAGGTATAGGTATATTTAGCCGGTAATATTCCATTATATAAACCAATGAGATTTTAACAAAAATTTAATATAAACTTAAAGCGACTAAGTATAACCTAACACCGTTTTATAACAGTCAACAAAGTTGCAAAGTTTCGAGTTTATTTTAAGTCAACGTAAAACTCAGGTGACTCAGGTGTGTCTCCAGATTTTTAATAGACAATATTCATGGAATTGCTGTACAACATTTTACCACAGTAAATTTCTTATTAAAAAGTAGACAATAATTCGTTAGTTATAACAAGTTGTCCATACAAAATGACCATTTATCACGCATTATAATGTAATATAAATAAATTATAATTAAAAACAATAATTTCATTTAATCAATGCATGTAATTGACGAGACACAATTAAATATTATGGGAGTGTACATCAATTATAATTGGCGACATTACGATGAATAATATATAGACTGTTAAAAATAATTGAAATCATCTGGAATTAATTTGATTCTCAATGTACATAAACTAAAAATAAAATTTACTAACGGAAACATTTGCGGTTTATCGTAATAATACCTTTGAATATATTTTTAGATCACGTATGGGCGTAAGTTACATAATTTAATACATTTTATCAGGTATATACGCTTCATGAAGGGAATATTACAGTAAAATTTTATCTACAAAACGACGACCCTTAAATTATAAATTATATTTTTTGCCAACATCTCAATCTATCTTTCGGAACGTCCTAGAAACAAAAGGAATCGAGAAATAAATTCCGTATCGCATTTTGGCGATTATTCTTATCTTAATTGCAAGTTCGGCCGGCCCGCAAGCCGAAACCATTAAATTAAAGACTTTTTATTATCTCGGCACGTTAGGGTTTTCGCATATACGATTTTTCCCGGAAATTGCTTGTATCAAAATGCAGCGGCGACGATGAATAAAAAACAGTTTCACGGATTTCTATCTAGAATAGTTTCTCTAACTCTAAAACATCCACTCCTCCGTGAAATATGATCCCGGCGATTGCTCATCGGATAAAATTTGCGGACACTTCCATCGCCAAGCGAGGAAATCAATCTGAATGAAGAAACCATTTGTGTCTAATAGGTCCGATATCTGCCGGCTTTTTTTAATATTTACCCGTTGGTTTCGTAACCGCGCGTTAAAAAGGTAAATAGTCCGTGAGCTCGAGACGCATGATGTGATGAAATCGCCTGTTATTGAATAATTCTCATTCGATTAAAGCGTTGGTAAAATCACAGCAGCGAATTTAATAGCGACAAAATTAAAAAGAAACTTCGCCGTGGTTAAATTAATCCGCCCGTGTTCGCAGAAAAACAAAAACGTTTAATTAAAACTTCACATGCCGCTTGGAATGTACATAATGCAGTCATCAACTTGGCGCAAAAAATTTATTGATCACTCATTTTGCACGGAACACTCCGGCTTGCCAAAGGGCCATCAAGGCAAACAGCACGGTAAAAAGTATATTGACCCATTTCCACGGAGATATTAGGATTCAGTGCATTTTCCTCGACTTCTCGTCGGGAAATATGAACCAGAAATACCAAATATTTCGCGACATAAAAGACAGCAGGTACATTTGTAAAATACACTCCCATAATTTCAGCAAAGAATTCCTCATGCCGTGGAGGAATCGGACAGTAATACAACAGCTCTGTGCATGCGAGTAACATCATCCAGACTCCAAAGAGTGCTAAAAAACGGTTCATTTCCTTTCGCGCTGCGATTTTTTTCGAGCGCAGAGTCGACAAACTGTACGCAGCCGTGGCTGAGACCGATCGGAAAACCGTCTGGCCCAAGTAGCGCTCCAAAACAGTAGGCGATCCGGTTGGTCTCATCGATGTCTCTTCGAAAACGGACCTCGGTGCGTTATTATTCGAAAATGAAAAACCGCGTGTGCGAGCGAGCGTGTGCGAGTTAGTTAACCTGGTGCACGTAGTTTTCAGATAGTTATCGATATCCATCGCGGCCGGGAGATTAGTTCAGTTGATAGCCGAAAATCTGGGAAATTTACGACTGTTTTGGTCGTACGAACGGTTTTAGGTTTGATTGAATGTTGGCGGATGAAAGTACAAAAAAATGAACATAAAAAATGTATTTTATCGGCTAAAGAATATTAGATTTAGTAGATTGGTGTAAAATTTGCTTGTGGAATTGGGGGCAAATCAAAGTTAATTTTGGCATGGCGCAAAAATAATGGCAACTCTCGAAAATTGAATTATTTCGTACAGGCACTTGTAGCAAAGAATTTTATGAAGCGGAAGCTAAAATTTAACGAAATTTAAAAATCCCCGGTGCATACCAGATGTGAAAAATAGCAGACACAACGGAAGTAGCTGCGTTAATGAAAATAAAGTCTAGGTAGATATTAAAATGTACAATATTCCATGAATTAACAATTATATTCTTCATATCCTTCAAGCATCCTTCCTCGACTGTCTGCTTAATGCGTTTTTCGAACCAACAAGATACGCTTTTAACACAACTTCTATACCATATAATTTACCTAAAAAAATACGGACTGGAAACAATAGTATTTCGAAGCAAATAACATCCTTAGGGTCAATGTCACGATCAATATAATGCGTACACACTAAAGATTTGAATGAAGGAATTAGTCGCATTTGCCAAGAATAAGTCTAACTTTAAGAATGAATGAGAATTAAATGTGGCGGATCGGCGATAAAAGGTTTCAAAATTTTCGGCCGCTTTATAATAGTGAAATTGTAAAGAATAACTTATTAGAGATGGAAATGTGAAGGCAAAAGTTATAACAATTATTTATCGAGTTGTTAAATATAATAGCTTAGAGGTAGGTAATAGAAGTGAGATATTATGACAACTTTTTGAGAACATTTAAATGTAATAGGTGCATTAAATTGGTAATAAAATATAAATATAATCGAATGTATCTATTATGTTTGTATAAATTGTGAAAATAATGGTAATATGGAAACACAACGGAAATAAGTCATAAATTTATCCGCATCAATCTAAAGAGCCTTTCCATTTTACGAGCTGAAATATCTGTTAACATAATTTAACAATAAACCATTCCATCGAGTTATTAATTGTGCCACGATTGTATTCGAAAAAGAACTGAAATTTGGCGTTTACCGTGCTCTATTCCCGTCATTAGAACAACTAAACAATAACAAATAAAGATTATTTTGTGCGTTATGTATTACGCAATTCACAATTACGCAATTATATAGCTAAACGATTTGTTCGAAATATGAATCATGTGTTTAAATAAAACAGAAATAACTTCTTTACTATGTCACTGTTTGCGATGCGAATGTTTTACAGCGCTTAATAGGCGCACAGAAATGCGTTTTAGGCACTAGACGAGCGAATGAGATGCCTAATAATTCATGGAATATTTGTACACAATAAATAAATTACTCATTAAGAATATTAAATGCAACTATGCCGATAATTTGAATTTAGAATACCTAACATTCCACATGATAATATAAAACGCTCGAAACCCATAATATCATTATACAATAACGCATGAATTTTACACCAGCAAATGAATGAGTCGATTTTGAAATGAAATTTCGCCAATAATAGGACGTGGCAACGCGCCTTTTTCAAGTGTAAACCTAGGAGGCCGTGCACATGTGTTACCACATGGTCTATAATTACCCGGTAGGGATGGTGGGGAGCGTTCGCCGATGCTCCAAGATCCCAGATGTATTTTAGGAAAAGACAAATTTGGAAAGAGGGGTAGTCGACCAATCCTATGCACGGCACCATTTTTAGACACCAGGCTACCTAAGAAGCAACAGTATGGGTGGTGTAGTCAGTTCCAGTCGAAGAGCCGGCAGGCGTACAGTACCCCGAAGGATCGAGTACCTGCACTAAAGTCCCTCAAGTTCCGTACTTCCTTACTAATCCATAGTGCTATCGACATATGGAATGTAAAGAAGTATGGAGCGTCGAGGGCTTTGTCGTCCTAATTGGGAGATCTACCTGGATCCCAAGAGGTGTGACCAGTGGAGAATTACCAAGTGAACAGTGCGATACACGGTGCTAATTATCTAGATTGTGTTCAATTAGTGTGTACTGAGAGGATTTTGATATGAAAACTTTTAGAATAAATCATTTCTACTGTAGGTATATTAATAGTAACAATAAGCCATTTTCCAGTACTCGAACGTAAAGGCGTTCGTTTTTAAAGGAAACACACAGAAACGTTGAATCGAAATTTATTAGCTTTATGTAGCAGTTTGTAATGTCTGACCTTCCTGTGGGAGTAAAATTTACGCTTCGAGGTATATGTTTCGAGTGGGAATTAGATACAAGAATAATACGGAATACACAGCAAACAGCGAACGTACCAAGTTTAAATTTTAGCTTAACAAAATGTTGTTTCCAATGATCATCAACGGATAAAGGAATATTATTCGCTATACTGAAAGGATACCTAGTTGTTAAATTGTAATTACTCATTTTACGTTTATAACGAATAAGTGCCGAGTTTTTATAACTTTTTTACATCTACTCGCTTTTATTAGGTATTCTGTTCGTTCCAGTCATTTCATGATTTTTATTGATCAAGTTGTAAAGCAATGGCTAACGCACGAATATTGTGTGATATTTTCTCTACCCACAATAACTGGAAATTACGAAATTTGGGTTTTTGGGATCTTCCAAATGTTGCAGCTTCATTTTGAATTAGCAGGTGAAATATCAAATTAGCCAGGCTTTATCTAGGTTTTTCTAATATAATTAACTTCCCAAAAACGTTTGTAATTCTTTGGCTTATAAGACGTCAATCGCTTGATTCAATAAGGTCGAAAGTCTGTATGTTTTTTTTCTTTCAAACAAAACTCGACTGAATGGAATAACTACTGCATACGGTAAATCGAAGAAAACTTGTTGATGAGTTAAAGTTGGAGGAAAAGAAAATTTAATATCACCACAGGCGTGCCTTTACATTCCTCTTGAACGTTTAATAATAGATTGAAATTATGCAAAAAGTATGTAGATATTAAAGAGTATACTAGACGCAAATAATGTGTTGGTGATTTAATATCTATTATTTGTTACTTTGGGTAGTAAAAAACCAAACCTAAAAATAAAATTGTAACAAGAAGTTTTGGGGTTAAGTGTGTTTGATGCGATGTAACTTTTTATCATCAATTAAACCCCGAGCAAAAATTCGAGATATGCCCTTGATTCCGCCGTCGTCGCACCGTTCCCAATAACTCCGAAAACTTTCGTCGATTCCGTTAAAATATTTCGCCTTAGTGGCTATCATATTAAAAAACTTTCTTACGTTTACGTTTAACACCCAGCGCGTAAGCCCCGAACAAACTCTAATTGGAAATTTCATGTATGACTGGCTCTAATTTGATTGATAATTTATGTCGTGTCATTCCGAAAGTTATTTTCATTTTGTAAACCGCACGAATGCATTTTCGCCGACGAAATCCGGGCGAATTCCACGCCGAAAGTGCGGAATATTTCGCCGAGTGGAAAGGCGAAAACTTTCGTACGGAAACATTGGTGGAATTGCGTCGAGAGTGAGGCACAACCGATTTTAGCTTCGACCGGTAATTTATGCTTTCCCTTATAACAATATTTTCGCTCGCGGCGTTCTTCGAATTCGCGGCTTGTTTTTTCAGTAATTAATTATAAATAATTGGGTCTAACTTTGGTTTCCTTCTCTGCAATGATTTTCGAGCCTTCTTAAGGCAGACACAACGGATCGTCTAGTCTCTTCTCTTCTATACAAATGATGAGTTAGTAAGCGACACATCTGGACAACATATTTATTTATCAACCATTTAGCCGTTACCTCCCGTAACTGAACATCGAAGAGAACTTCTGGTTATTTTATCATCGTCTCCACAGTGGGTTAGTCATCGAAAGAAGGTCGCTTTTTATGGTATCCCATTCGTAACGATCTTCAATGAAAAATGTTCTAAATAACTGGAGTCTGCATGCAAAATTTATTGCATTCATAATTCCTTTATGTCATTATAAAATTAGATTATTTACTATCTACAGTACGACAGTAATAGCTGAAGCATCCAAGGTCCAATACGCAATGTTTTACATATTTGCGCATCTCGTGGGTTTATGTTATTTATATTGAACTGTAACAAACCTTGTATCATTATTACAAAAATTTCTCAGTACCACAAACAATCCATTCCACCCTTGTTTAAAGTTGCGCGAGCTTGCATAGAAGATAGGAAACCATTACAAGCATCTCCTTAAGGAAAGATGTAGTAATTGATCAAAGAGAACGCTGCATCTCGAAATATCCTCCGAGTAAATTTTCCTTCCTTAGGAACATTTCGTTGGGTGGGAAAAGCCCTGCGTGGAGGATCGAATTACCGTCGACTGCGGTAAATGCGTGCACGCGCGGCGTCGGACTCGGCGCGGTGAAAATCCCGGTTCTAAAATTAACACCCTTCAGGAGAGTTCGAGGTTCGAGTTCATTGAAAATACCAACGCGTGCGCATCTAAATATAACCAACTTAAGTATCAGATTGAATTTCAGGCTAGCGTCTAGTTAAGTAAGTATTATGACTTTATTACTTTTATTGATATTTCAGCGAGAGCGTCGGAAGAGGTCAGTGACCAGGGCGGGATGGCGAAAGTTCGCCTCCGAATGGAAGGGAATTATTCGGAAATAACCGGCATTAGGTGATATTACTATTTAGTTTTCGATTGTAAAGTTAATTAGTAAACGCCAAATAAGTTTATCTAGTATGCATAAAGTTAACTAGATAAATTCATTATTAGCATTCGCAGAGTTTACTTACTTTTTATTAGTCTGTAAAGTTAACTTTATATTTATATCGCAGGAATTAGAATAAACACACATTGCAGGTGCATTGAGCCGAGATTATGTGACTTCTATTAAATAAAAAGTAACTACTAAATTGAAAGTACCACGTACATTTTACCTACTAGTAAGTGGAATAGTTCTGATGAAACGCACAAGTCCTATAGTTAAATTTTAATTAAGAACTAATATTAACTTCGAAAACTGCTTTAACTATTCCGACATGAGAAATTAATATAAACAAATCCATCTCTGATATCTCTAATTATTAATCTCAGTTATTTTTTTAAATACTGAGGCAAATACTTAGAATTCCATTAAAGAGTTTGCTTAATCCTCGACGTTTAAACTTTCGCGAACTATTGCTATATACATCACCCTTAAGTTTGCTCATGTTAAATATAGCGAGCATACTAAAATTCTTATCTTAATGTAGTGGCAATATAGAATTCTGTATTTTAAATTGAGGTAATTTAATGGGAAAAATATGAAAATTACACACTCAAATGCTGTATCCTAGCAAGCACCACTTACACCCAAAAAGCAATAAAAAGGAAGTTAGAAATAATTTAAAGTGAAATTTTAATTTAAATTTATGAAAACTAAAATTACTTTGCGCCACTCGAAGGTAATGAAAAAAATTACCTTTTACAAGCCGTTTCCCATTTAGAAGTTTTTATTACTTATAAAACGAACGTAATTCTTATTATTCAATGGTTGCAATGAAATTTTAATTAAATTCGATTTCTTTAACGCATCGTTGTTCAAATATCTAATATATTTATAATTATACACTTGGCAAGTTTACTTAATCATTCTATAAAAAAAAACAAACTTTTTATAAGGCGACGAAAATTAATATAGCATAAGGAAGAGAGTATAAATTTATTAAGCGTAGGTAAATAGGTGCGATGAATTTTTTAATAGAGGCAATTAATCATGAATAATATGAATATCTAAATGAGTCTTCTTCACTATCTTTCTCGATACAAAGAAAGGTTTCTACAATGGCTCCCAAAAATTTACATTAATGTTGAATTACATACACTTTTAATCCTACGCTCTCCATTTTAGTCAAAAAGAAAAAAAATCGATTGAATTTCATTTCATAATTGCTTCTTAATTAAATCCAACTTGCTAAAGAGATAGTAGAACCGAGTTCAATAACGTCATATTATTCTTTTTTTAGAGATTAATCAGTGCACTTTTTGCTTCACTTTCACATTATCTATTCTCTCTGATATTTTTTGGGGTTTTAATTATGTATAAAAGTTTTATATAAGTACTGGAAAAGAAATTATCTTAATAAATACCTGAATAAATAAACGAAAGCATAAATTATGAAAATAAAAAATGAGATCAAATTTGTTATGCAGAAAAATATTTAAAAAATACTAGATAACTTTTTTATATCTAAAAATATCTTTAGTTTGAAAATAGGAAAACTATAAATCTAAAAAAACAAAGATAAATTCGAAAATAACTAAAAATAATCTTTACCAGTTTTTAGCTCTAAAAATATAGAAACTGTGTCAAATTCGCGAATAATAGGCTTATCACAGAGCACGATAAAAAACTGAAAATTAATGAAAGAAAATTCCGAACCAATTAACCTGCTACATTTGACACTTCAGGCAACGCTTAACTTTAAACAATAATTGAAAATCGTAATCGCTCCTGTTTGCTCCTCCGCCCATCAATTGATGAACTGGAAAATGAAAAATTAATCACAATAAACAGAATGCTCGCAAAATAAACGTAGAATTGTTTATTATTGCTATTGTGGGACGTGACAGCTTTATTGAATGGCCATTTTAGATTCGACCCTTTTGAATTACTGCTCTAAAAAGGGCCGGGTTTGCGTCACGAAGGCACAGCTATCAGGGTCGGCCTCAAACAATGTTCGATATTCGAAAAACAAGGGTGTTATTTATTGATCTGAAGGATTAACTTACTATTTTATATATAAGTGAGCCCCGGAGGCAAGAAAGAAATTCTCAAAAAATAATTTCAGTGCAGTACCTGCGGGATTTTGATGAGCAAAAATACCGATTAAATATTCATTTGGAGGTCGCAATGATTTTCCCATGCCCGTTTTATTGGCGCTCACGACCGAGGCACTTAATTCTCACCGATTATTCGCGACAATACAATGTGTGGATTACGTGACCCAAGAGTATTTATGTTTTAAATTCGCGCCAAGTGGATTTCGCCAAAAATATTATCTTGGTCGTTCGCAATGCGAACCGCAATTAACTCTAAAAATCTACTCGAATTGTTCGATTTCAGCGGAAAGAAATTTTATTTTTAAATCCGAAAGTTTTGTATCCATTTGACCAGTTTCAAGTAGGTATTAAAAAGAAAATTATTGAAGTAAAAAACATTCAATGTCGTGATTCCTACACGAAAAATTGAAGAGTACAAATCGGACGCCAATTATTTTTAATTAGATTAAAGAGGATAGTTTCTAAAAAAAATGACCGCAGAAATGATTGAATTATTTTCGCATGCAGATTTTATCAATTATTGGATAGCTAGTTTAGAGGAAAAGAGAGTTAAAAGTATACAATGCTTTCAAATTTAGGTGTGTCAATTTCAGTAATTAACCATTATCTTTATCGAATATCAGATTAACGATTTGTTATTAGACATAATAAAAAGCTTGATGTAAATTAATAATACAATGTATATTTTTTTATTTAATAAATTCTGAATTTATCTGAGCAGAGTAACTATAGAGTAATGCTCTTTAATAATTCATAAGAGGAAAACAATGAGTAAAACAACAATAAATAGAGCAAAAATATTGTACAAAGATAAATAATAGTGAAAGGTATTTGCAAAATGAACGAGAAATCGTGTAATTCATAATTCAAAATGCCATCAAAAATAGTACCTACCCAGCAATAAGAATACAGATAATTTGTAAATAAAATTAAATAATAACTACCTAACATCTACATGATACTAATATAAAGGTATAATTAAGGGACACCTATGAAGGAAATTTATTGAATGCATATTTTATTACCTGTAATTTACTACCTACTTGAAACACGAATTGAAACCATCTTAGATATTTTGCGAATTTATTAACATTAACCTTTCACTGAAATATCCTGATACATCTAGAGTATAAAAGAAATGGATCCGCTATTCCTTGATCACTTTCAGTCTTTAGTCATTGTGGTCACTTTTATTACGAACATTTTATCATGTATTTTCAAGTGAGTATATACTATAATTTAATAATCCTGATAATAAGTTGAATACATATTAAATTGTATGATTAGTAGATACTGCATTAATTCATTAATTAGGTGCATTTAGTGCAATTAATTAATTGCGTTTTTAAAAGAAAATTTAAGATATAATCAATAGTAGGTAGTATCAAAAATTTAGTTATATTTATTTCGATTTTAAAAAATTCGAAGTAATGTTTAAACTCCAAATTTGGCAAATTCTTCAAACTTGAATGTTTTAAATTATATTTGATTACACACTTATTAATATAACTTTTATTTTAAATATACTCATTTTAAATAGATTAAAGTATTCTCCTTTTGAGAGCATCGCTTTGAATAACTCTCGAAACAAAAATAAATCTTCACGGTTTATCAAGTAAATGCAATCGAAAAAACGTACATGAAGTAACTAGAAATGAAAGACATAAAAAGCTCCATTCACTTTTACTTTTTTGTACACTTTAATGAAAGTCATTTGATCAAACGATAAATTAAAAGAGTTTTAATTTATTTAGTAATTATAACATTGGAATGCAATATGAGGAATTGTTTTAACTATAAAAAATTAATTAAGATGATATTTTATGAAAAGTAAATTATTTTCAGTTAAGCATTACCATTAAATTGGCATTATCTAAAAGTAGGTGTGCAATTTACATAAATTTGAAATTTTCAAGAACAATACCTTTAGACCCATTTTATTATTGCTAACAATAATAAATACTTTGTACTTTCTCAAACAGCTCAATATTTAATTAGAATTCGTAAGGCTATATTTTACTCGAAGAACAAAGTGTAACTTATTACAAACTTGTACACCGACTGTTTTATCTACATCTCGTTTAATTTCTTTTAGAAACAGGCATTTTGCATTCTGCTTGTCCTGAAATTGACTGTTGCCAGCATCGGCGAATACGACCTCGGCGATATTGGAGAAAGTCATGGATGGGAAAACTTCCAATCGACCTCATCGGAGGAGCACAAATACGACATATCGCCACACGCGATCGTACACACCAAGCCCGTTCATATACCAGTGGTGAAGAAAACGGGAGTACCCTACCCTGAACCCGTTCACATTCCCATACCCCAAGTAGTCAAAGTCGGCGTTCCCCAGCCTTATCCCGTACAAGTCGCTGTACCTCATCCCGTCGCAGTGCCCATTTACAAACTAATACCTCAAGAAATAGAGAAGAAAATCCCCATTCACGTGAATAAGCTGGTGCCCGTTTACATCAAGAAACCCTACAAAGTCATTATGGAGAAACATTACCCGGTATACGTCGACAAGCCCTATCCCGTTCACGTGCCCGTGTACAAACATGTATACCAAGAACCCAAGAAGAGCCACAGTGAATTCGAACAACATGAAAAACACCAGTAGCGTGTAAATACACCGTTTTATATTTTGTTATAATGTGATTATTGTTGTTAATTTTATCTATTGTTATATATTTGTTTAATAAAAGTGTTGAAAATAGTTGAAGTTCAGAGAAGCGATGCAGAAATGCGTAATTTATAAATTGTACTATGCAATATTCGAGCAAGCGAGATCGGTCGTTTTCCGTTCTGTAACTACTGAACCTTCGAAATTTCACCCGATGTTCTGTGTGACACATCAAAGCTATAACTGTCAGAAGAATGCAATAAAATGCAAAAGCGCTGAGCTCTGCTCTATAAAATGGCAAAGTACATATATTAGAACAGAATATAAGCGAGCTGTAGGTATGTGTAATGTGTAAGACCACGTCATGGTAAAACGTTATTTTTGTAATAAATAATTCGTTTACTATTAAGAGATTGTAGACAAAATCGTTACTGACTATAATAATGATAAAAAAGTTCTTATGGGAATGCCGCAATTTTTATTTGTTGCAAAAAAAACTTGAAAAACGCAATTTTATAATACCGAAAAACCAATTACTGCGAATGTCATAACGTAAATTGAATTTAATTTCCTGCCCTTTGTTCAAGTCAAAGGGGCATACATGTCGAGATCATATTTCACGTATCTATTATCGTGCATCAATTATATTGTTCAAGTCGTATACTAGCATACAATTGCCTATAAATCCACAACATCAACAATTGTGCAGGAATTCTTCATCAGGTAATTTACAATGCACCTTATACAATTATTAATGTAGTTTATTATCATTTTATTCGTCGTAATAATATAATAATAATGCCTCGTTACTGTATAGATATAATTCCTGAACTTTCTTTCCTTTCGACTCCCCGAAAACTTTTCTTGTTCCAAGCGAAATGATTTATACCGTATAAATCAAACCTAATATGAGTACACTTTTCCACATAAATAAATCGTAGAGATCCGCTTTTCATCTATGGAATAGAATTTCGATGCAGATTCGGGTGGTACACCGAAATTGGGTTATAAATTACGAGAGGATGTCTCATGTATTATTCCATTTATAATGTATTTATGCAAATATATCACATAGTTGCATAAATTTCGAATCGGTATTTTGTTTTACATATTGGCGACGGTGTCGCCGATTTATCTTCACTGACCTGAGAAAATGACTTTCTTGTTTCCCAACAGAAGAATTCTTCTTACTGATTCGATACAAACTTCAAGTTGTGGAATTAATTTAATCGCGGAATCGTCATTAAGTTCACGAAATGCGCTTCGCAAGAAACTGCTTTAAAACTAAACTTATATTCATGCTGTTAACAAAAGTTATTGGAATCCAGTCGTAAACTTTTCATTCCAATATTTTATCCAGCGGAGAATTCTTATTTATCAGAGCAACGTTGTTTTGCCCCACAGAAATGCATTTTCTGCAAGAACTTCCAATTGGAGCGTGCTACGGGGTTCGCAAAACGTGATTCGCCTACCACAGATGTACGGCTACCCCATAGCCCCCGGGCACCCGGAGGCCCACAGTCGGGCCCTCGAAGTTTTAGTTGTTGGGTTAGCGCAGTGCCGGCGGGAAAATCGACCCTCATCGATATTTCTCCCGGCCAGCGAGCGAGATACTAATTGCGACCGACATACATTACAAACGCGAAAATGAAATATATATCTGCACGTCATAACTTACGGCTTCTGATTCCGCCGAGCATCGAATAAATTCTAAAACGTACTTACGCGAAATCTCATGTGAGAAATTGACTTGTTTACACCGCTACGAACTCAGATTGCGATGCGCCAGCTCCGATACTTTAACCGACAATTGGGAAAAATAAATTACCGAATGACATGGGATTACTTATCTGTTTGTATACCTAGCGAAATTGTTGTGCAACTTTTAGACAAAAACACTCGAAATAAGATCAACGAAGACTTGTAACAATTAAGGAAATTGATGATAAAGTTTTGATGATAATTTGTTAGCACAATTAATTATATTTAACCCGCCACTGGTTGCTGCAGTGGTAGATGAAGCTGACCGAAAGCAAAAGAGAATACGAAAGAACTTTAGACTGAATGCTGGAAAATAGATAAAATTGAATTAATAAAGCTACTCTTTGTTAAAAATGTGAATGAAGAATTCGTACGCATTAAGAAACTGAATGATATAAATGCAAAAATTACTGCAGATAACGCCGCGATAACAGAGAATATAATTTGAATCTACGAGGTTTTTTTATTCCCACATAAAAATGAGGAAAATTCTTCATTCGCAACGATTTAAAAGCGCCAAGGAAATACTATTCGAATTAAAGCTACTTTTACAGCAATTAAAACAATTATTGTGTGAAATTATTTACTAATACATTAGTCGAAATGATTTCTTTGTTTCCATACTTTGAATGGAACAATAATGCATTTAATGTCGATCGCTATATTTGAAACTTATAACAATAACCGTGAATGTGTACGCCGAATACCCATTATACGAGAACAATTTCGTTCGTATATGTATGTATGTATGTATATGGGTTTATATCACGACCAAAAAAAACCAACGAAAACGGTTTTGATCGCGTACAAGATGCACATGCAGAACTTTGTTCGTACGGTGTACGAGAAACTAAAGAGATTCTGCGATAAAACAAAAGGCAAAACTTCATTTTAAATTCCAATCTATTTGAGAAAACTTCTGATAGCCTTTTGTCTATAAGAAATGGAGCGATACGAAACTTTTCCGGCCCAACCCACGTAGTCGGCTGCGATGGTGATGTGAATTTGCCTTTTTGATGCCCAAAGGGTTATTCGGTTTTATTACAGTTTATTGCTTTTGCGATTCCCTCGGATTGTGTAGTGTGCTCGGAAATACAACGTACGTCCATGTTACCGTTGCCCAATGCATTTTTATGAGTAGTTTTATATTGCCAACGTTACGAAGAGTTGCTTTATTTAATGCCATAGGTTTACAGTTAGAGCATTATTACTTAACTTTATGAGTTATTGATTCGATCGTAAGAAATTATAAATAGTTGAATGCCAAAATTGCCACCTAAATAGTTGAATATCATACATATTAAACTCTTTGTTCTGTATTAAATGTGTAAAAATTTGGATATTATACATAAAATGTCAAGGTTCTATGTGAAATAACAAAGAAACCAAAACAAAATAAAATATTTTCTTAGTCTATATTTTCAACACAGGTATACTCTAATAAATTAATTATTAAGCTTATTACTTCCTACTATTTAGTACTAAGTAGATTATTCCAATCAATTAATCAAAACATTAAATCGACAACCCTTAAATAAAAATCTCTACTCTCCTGATTAAAAATAACTCGCCCGTAACCAAAACATACACTTTTCAAAATATTCAATATACATTAGAAACTTGATACAGTATGTAAATAGGAGGGTCGAAAAAAATCTGTGGATTGAATTAATCAACTATGTAAATGTTACACGCAAGTCACAGCCAATTAGTTATGAAAACGTAGGTATAAATTAATTGGACGACGTGCGGTACAAACGCTTATACTAACCAATTATTTGTCATTAGTGCTAATAGGCTAACTCTGGTCGCAGTTCTGTTTAGTAATCCACAGTGAACGCACATGATGTGGAGCGTTTCGTAATTCCAATACGGGAAAACTGTGTAATGTGGTCAGTAGGTGCATCGATCTTGCCGTATTTCGAACGTATGCGTACTGCGGAGATTTTAACACCGAATTTTTCTCATCGACAGGCGCGATAATTTAGCAAAAATTAATCGGAGAGCCATTCCTATTCTATCGAAGAGAAAAACCCGCCTAGTAAAATAGGCAAACAAGGATATATCGGCGAATTTCCGTTTGCGCGCCGAGTGATATTTCTTTTTCTTTAATAAAATACTCGGGCCATATATTTAGGGCAACTCTCAATTTCCATAAATAATATAAATTGGTTTTTCTCACTCGCGGCGGCTGCCTCAGTGGCAGCGGGAAACGTCAACACTTTCCCGAATGTGGAAGCATGAAAAACAAGATCCTGAAAAATTGAAATAAAACCAATCCCTCTACGACAAGATAATAACATTGCGGGGAAAAAAAACTCAATAAAACGGAAAGAGAACTTCGGGGAGTTTCGAATAATTGACAGTTGTGAAAAATGTCGACGCAGTAATTTATATCGATCCTCAAGATTTATAACAAAAACTGTTACAATATTTATATTGCGCTAGATACTCTCTCGCGCAGACTGATTTACAGTGAGTATGTCGATAATCTTCTACGTAAATAGGAATGCAAATAATAAGCAATAAGCCGATTAGAGAAAATAAAATACAAACATTTCTTCAATCAAAGGAACAAAAATCTCATATATCATAGTTGAATTTGTATTACTCTACATAAAATGATGCACGGAAATTGAACTTTGCCTAACTAAGCAGAGGCTTGTTTCGAGCATTCTGAAAGCAGCTTAAGATCGTGCCGTTTTCGACCCAACTATAGCAGCTCGTAGGGAAATATTTATACAAAGATTTATAAAAATGGTCGTTTGATTGAGGGACATGCCGTACCAGAATTATCGCGTTCACTATAATTATCAGAACCGGCCATTAATCCATATCGACTGGCAACATCTGCATTTCTCTTCCCAATTAGCAACTAGCGTTGTGCATCATCGAGTACAGTTCACATTTATGTCAGCACAAAATACCATAACTTACTGACAAATTCTTGGAATAAACCTAATACTCAAACTCCCATGCATTCCCGGCCAAATTCTCTTGATTGATTAAATTAAAACCATTATATCGAAAATTACTGTGGTAAATCACAGAAGACGTTCTAAACTGTATGAAATTTAATGATGCAATTTGTTGGTATAGGAAAATTTTATGGCTTTTCTTTATCGAAACTAGGCCTGCTCGATATTCATATAAGTACGAGAATCGTAAAAAGTATCGAACAATATTCCTCCACAACGAGAAACCAATCTGCGCCCATTCAAAAGAGCGCATAAACCTCGAAAATATAAATATAAAAAAAATAACCTGTTCATCCCAATAAATATTCAATCTGACGCAACGTTTCCGCTTTTATTTATCAAAAGGAAAAAAAGAGCGAACATTTCTGCAAGATATCTTTTAAGATTGCACAAACAGTTCGGAAAAGAAAAACCACGGTCGGATTTAGAGGTTTCCACGATGTCGTTACCTAAGAGATTGAAATTGGAAGCAGTTCGATATTTATAAAGTGGAAACCAAACACTGCAAATTCACTCATTAAACTAATAAAATGCTATAAAAAAATAACTACATAACATTATAGATACACGAACAAAGTGTCAAATATTAATAAACTTATTATTACAGCCAATAAATTATACTGCAGGAGTATTGTAGTAAGCTCTATGTAATGATTGTTAAATAATTAAGTTTGATTAAACAAGATAATGCGAAAAAAGAATTAAACGAATGGAAGATCCGGTTCTGGCGAGTAATTCAGAAGCGTCCCACTGATCGGGAATCAATAACCCGCAGTCTCCATAAATCCAAGTTTGAGCCCGAAACTGCCGTATATCCACGAAAGTTTTTTAATAGTGGATGCTAGACTTTCTATCTCCTATTACTGGAAAACTTTTTAATGCAAGTATAAAAACAAATGTACCACCGTGATTTATTTTTGTTCGTATATTGCCTTCTGATTGAAGGTGCACCAGTGACGTTCATATGTCATTTAAATTAGATTAAAATAAAATAAGATTGTTTTTTATTTACCTGAAAATAAATTTTGCATGTATTAGGTTGCTCCAATTTTGCATAAATAAATATTTTTATGGTCAATAACAGAAATTAACTTCAGTCATAAATAACTAGAACAGGAGCAATAAAGGGTTTAGGTAAGTCTAACTTTAAATATCCGCATAAATAAACGAATGCGAATCATGAAAGTATTAAATGCCACAAAAAAAAAAATGTTGGGAACATATTCGAATGAAACATGCAAAGTTCGATCAATGTGCAGGAACTACGAAAACATGATACGTCCTGTAGCCATTTCGCAAATCATTACAAAATACTATATCTCGCGTTACACACGATTCTTTTCAGCACCTATAAATAAACATACGGAACTGAGGCATCGTTTTTATTACGGCGAATTTTCCACTTTTGTGAAGTCTTAACATTAATATTAACCTCCGTTTGCACCTTCTCGGCTCTCCCCGTGGAACCCGTTAAAACTTGCATGCACCTTCGTAACGGCGTGTGCATGCACGTAATTTAGATAGAGCAACTTTCGCACTAGATTACTTCGCCCGGAAAAACAAAGCGGCCGTAAAAAAGCAGACGAAACAGATGGCACGTCGTTTCGCGGATATGTACGTTTCGGCGAGACCCTCTCGAAATTTTTATCGCGGCCACGCCAAAGTACCGCCTGCATATTGTACTTGCGTTACGCCAAGTGAGTCGTTACGATGATTGACGCGATAAAACATGTCGAAATTTTTACGAACTCCGGATAAGTTTCGCGCAAGACGTGAGCTTATTGCCGGAGTTAAGGGGAAAATGCATGTAATGCTCGCCGGTTTTCGGCGCGAAAAAATTCGTATATCTTTCAGTGTACGAATCCATTAAATGGGAGTACCGATTCGCTTCGTAAAATTCAACGAATTCGTCACAATCTATTCGGTAAATATATTTCAATTCGGTGCCGCTCAGTTTTTTTTAAAAGCTTCTTTGAATTACTAATGATTCGTTGCTGTCAGCTTCTGTATTCGTTCCGTACGAATGAGATTACCATTTACAGCTAAAATGATTCCTAGTTTGCCTTTCGTTAATCGACGTCGCTTCTGCATACATGCATAAGCTTATTTTTACGAGGATCGTGCCAAAAATAACCATTAAATTATTCGAGCTAATTTTTTTCGGTGTAAAAAATCGTTTCTTTCAGTGTAGAGATCCATTAAATCAGAACTTTCGCTGATTTCCTTGCGCGAATTCGGAGCTTTTGTCACACGAACCATTTAGAAAATAATATTTTCATCTTTCTGCCGGGGTTTCTTTTGAGTTCTTAATGATTCGCCTTCGTTTAATGTAAGGCGCGCCAGCAATTGGAATTCGATTATGTCGAAACGGTTTTGTTCATCGTAATAATGTACTAATTGCGGTAGATTCGAACTTTGTGAGATAACACCGACCAACTTTCATGAACTATTCTATAACCAATTATTAGCCCCCTTTAGAAATTGCGATGAAAGCGCGGCGGCGGCGCTTTGTACGCGGGTAATATCGTGTACAGGACGAAATTCCAGAAAAATCCAGTTTCCCGTCCTCGTTTTGCGCGAGAATAAGCAAAACGAAAATCGTTAATTACACATTCGCAGCCGCATACGCCATAGCGTATTTACCTGAATTTATGTATCAAGTTAGTCGCAGTTCCGACTTGACCACAATAATAAACGCGAAAGGCCATGTAATATCGAAATCAAACCTTTTCATGTAATACCACGCCGCAAAGTTTCATTTCCAGGGCAAAGGCTGCAGCCGGCCTACAGAGCTGGCCGAGGAGCAGAAATGAAATCGCCCTTATTTCACTACAATTTACAACCATTTAAATCCTATATATTCCACCCCAAAGGCAATTTGAAATTCCGATTAATAGGCCTATAAAACCAACGGTCCAATCGCCCAAATAAGTAGCTACAACTCTTTATATTTATAATATAAAGAGCATTTTAAGGGTAGATATTAATTTGAAATATGTTAAATTTGAAATACGAATTTAATCCGGTCCTGTAGGCTTCGCTTCCTATAGGGAAAAGGGGGTTTTTGGAAGCTAATTAATATGTAGAAACAGTGTAGGTATAATCATTTCGAGGAAACAAATAAACGCTAATAGAAACCTGAGCGAAGCATCAGGGCTCCTAATGGGACTGGGGCGCATTCTATTTGCATCTACACCGAGAGGATCATACAAACAAACCCCCTCCTCAATTAAAAACGATGACTACGTCATTATGAGATTTAGATTAAAATTGTGCCATCCAAAATTAAGCCTGCCTGATATTGAAAACGGATTGAATTGCCACAATTTCAATTTCGAAAATCATGCTTAGACCTGCTGCAAAGCCAATAACATATGTAGATGAGAAAAAAATTAATAAAATAGCAATTCAAAAAGTGACTAAATACTTACAATTAATTGCAATTATTAAATGGTTAATTATAGGTTGGATGAAAAATTATGCCGATGAAAATGCGCCGCTATTGAGACGGGAATATGAGCCCAATAAATGAATAAATTGCCAGCGAATTATAATGTTTGGTTTTTCTCGTTACCGAGCGTAATGTCCTGTTAAATAGGATTTTGCTGAAAGGTTTACGAGTCAATTTTGTTTGGTTGGATGGCGAAATGGATTTTTGTTGCGCACCCTTCGATTTTTCCCGAATGAAAAAATGCAAATTACGCGAATCGGATGCGAAAAAATTCGCGCAATTTGTTCACGGACCGCGGACATTTCGAATTAAATCGCCATACTTGATTTACATTGTAAACTATATTTGGAGTTATTGCGTTCGCCGTTCCGTTTCTTCCATTAGATAGATCGCAATCGAATTGAGCGTCAACGCCTCGCCAAAAAAAAAAACGAATTTCCTGTAAGTAGCACAAAAGAAAAGGGTCGGCTTGAGGAATAATAAAAACGTTTGTATATATAATGAATAATCGATAGAAGAGAAGAGAGCCGACCAACCGAGTAAGACCGGGCACAGCGTTACTCCAGATATCGACTGTGCCAGTGATTGTAGTCCCTGGCACCTGAACTGGCCCAGGATTAGGAACAAGTTCACACCTAATCCGGTCAGTCATTACGGTTAGGCACTTTAAGGGCCTATTTCTTGGCGCCCGAACATTAGCGCATCAAAAATTAATTGCGAAGGGAAATGAAAAAATAAACAGCGGACCCTTTGCAAAAGGGATTTCTATTTACTTAATGAATATAAATGTCCAAGTTAGAGCTGATTGTTTAAGTTATTATTGTGCGGATAAAATTCGGGTAAATGTTGGAAGATATATAGATCCTACAGGATTTATTATTTATAAATTCAACTTTTACTTTTGCTCAATTCAAGAATATCTCTAAAATGCACGATAAAATAACGTAAAAATAGAAAAATATAATAAATGTACCTACGTATGAAGTACACATAAGAAAATTAGCTGCTCGATATTATATCCATTTTGGCAAAATTCCAGCGCCGCTGATCGAGTAGTGACGCACATTCTCTATTACAATATCGAACCGAAAAAAAGAGGAAAAACAGTGAGGAGGCTATTTATTTTTACAACCGGCGAAAGGAGAAATGGCTAAACAGCGCCCAAAATGAAAAGAAAATAAATTCCTGAGACAAGAGTAACAAGAAAAATAAAATTATACGTTGGTAGGTAAACAAAAAAAGTTCGTGTTTGGTTTTTCCGAAGTAAAGTGGGGTTAATTCGAGCCGATATGGAGGATACTTATCACCAATTTGCATCGTGCTGTTATGATAATGCATCGCGCATAGTTCATTAGCATCTGGCCCATCTGGGGTAAATTTATTTCCGTCCATTCGATTTAGAGCAAAGTTTAGTAACCCCAGTTTGGTTACACCGTACGAAATTTTACATTTTTGCATAGGCTTTTTTCCGAAATTTTCGTTGTAAATCATTTCAGCGCGCATTATGCGCTTGATGTATGGACGCAACATCGTCGGAAAATGCTCGGACGTCGTCGGATTTATGTGCCATGCTAGTCCAACTTTTTTTCGTTATCAACCGATTGTATGACGCGTCAATCACTTTTCCAACAAAAGGTCTTGAACAAGGGCGACAAAAAGCCGGCGAGCGGGCGGCTACCGGCAATACACCGGCAAAAACTGCATATCAGCCGACCGAAAACTGTCCGGAACGAGTATTGCGACATAAATTCTCCCGTTTCACTTTATAGGAAATCAGCTTCAACCAACCCGAAGACCTTACATGGGGAATACACCAAGAATGGACGCGCATACGAGAGAAAAGAATGTTCAGAGTTATTAAATTAGAGATCAACGTCGGCTCGCCCTGTGTACATAAAAAGAAATTTTTATTGCAAGCGTATGTGTCAAATTAATAAAATGCCCAGCAAAAAACCACCCCCGGCGCGCTAAAATCTTCACGCCGGCCACACGTAAATATTAGGAAAAACTGTATATGAAAATTCGCCGACAATTTTTCATTAGAGCCGTACACCCTCGTCTCAACAGCATCGAGCAATTTCCATCTGGCCCCGTTTTTCAATGAGCCATTTATCAATCATCTAACACATCGCCGTTGCGACCATCTGATAAGTTTTTATTGTTATTTTTTATTGTCGCCGGCCGATCCCGTTTTTTTGCTAGCCGATTTTCTTCCGCTACGTTTGAGATAATCTATTAGATACGCCGGCTTTTACATTTTGATATATACTTCGCGTATCAATTTTTCCGTGACGTGAGCGATGCGCGATATATCAAATGAATTTGTCAACTCATGGCGAATCGCGATGTCGATAAATTTCGGGAAAAACTAAAAATAAGCGGGCCGAGTTTTAAGCGGAGCCAAAATTTTTTAGCCGCGGTAATCGGTTTGTGAAGTAACCTAAATCTCCTTGCTGCAAGATCAATACCGCGCTGTGATATATTTTCGCTAGAATTTAGTATAAAATAAATAAAACAAGGAAGACAGGAAGGTTGATTTGTATACGAAAATCGAATCGCAACTCGGGATATCTTAAGGTGCATTTCTCTTTTTTTCCCTAAAAAAATAAATTCGGGCTACAGCGAAGAATCTCCTTCGCCCTGAAGCTATCTCCTAATGTGTGTGTTTTAATGTCACCCCGTGATTTATGCTAAAACCCAAAAACTCGAAATCGCTTATCCCTGGCCTTTATCTTGCAATAGAGGTTCTCTGCTCCTTTTTACTCGCCTCCTATAAATTACTTTCATATCGATGGATACCTTGTAATTTATATAAGTAATTCGATCTAATCTCTTCTAATAAGATGTAGGCTCTTGGAGTTGGTAATTACTTTGGATATCAATAAATCATCGGCTCCCCGAGTGACAGAACTGTCACGTGGTATGATTCAGCAAACATGTGAGCCCCTATTTACACCTTACGAAACATTATTTACCTCTGCAACAGTGGCGACGCTACATAAAATATTCGCCAAATTCAATATCACTTTTACTTAAGGAGTTTGAGCAATGAATTATTTTTAGGCTTTAAGTATTTTGTTTGTGCAACCAATATGTTTAGATCCACTTTCTTAAGAATCCTAAATTTCTGGTTCCCATTCAAGGACAATCTTAAAGCATCCTGGTCGATTCTAAACGGTTTTTTGGCCGCCCTCTAGGCGGCTTTGAACGCTAGGTATCCTTTTCTTCGTTCTTTTGAGAGTTTTTGAGAGCTACTTGACTGTCAATTCCGATTCGAGCCACTCTATTATAATTAAAGAAAGTCTCTATGGGGTTTTTCGTCCACTTTATCATAAGCAAACGCGTCAGCTCATGTAGAAAGACACGCCGGGTATACTAATTTTAAAGCGATACATCACGCTCGACGCCGCTAAATTGATCAACTTAAAACATGAAACATAGCGCACATTAAACGATAAAAGCCCAACGCAAAACAGGGTAAAGCCGACTTGAATCTCGACTTGATGTAAACACACGAATATGTGACAGAGGATAGGTTCACGAATTAATTTCTGCTAGCAAAATATTTGCATCTAATTAATAAAGAAAACAGTAATAAAGTGAAGAAACTAATGAAAGTTTTCGTAAATGGGTTTATTAATCTTAATTTATAAATGTATGAAGTAGGGCTTAGAGAACTGTCCTAAGTAAATAACGAAAATCAACAACAACGGTGTAATTTTCATCCTGACAGTTAAACCCGAACTCGACATTTCCACAGGCCGCATAAAAATCCCCGAACCTCTCACTTCTTTATCGAGTTCATATAATTCTTTCGTGGATTATCCGCCGGTCTTCCTATACGCTTTTCGTAGCAAAGCTTTACCAATCATATAACAAATACTCTGTAATAGAGGAAAAGACATTGTGTTCAGACTTAATCCAATTGTAGTTGGGGCTAGTTTTCTTTATTGCTTTAGATTCCATGATTGAAAGGATGTTCGTTTGCGATGTGCCGGACTATCCGGGCAGTAAGAAAACGCGCCGTGTACACTCTTTCGCTTTGTTTTCTTTTAACGAAGCGCGCTTTGATGTCGAAGGAAGAGATTTCGTTGGGTATACCAAAATAATTATTCGGGTGATTATCAGTACGTGCAGTTGGAGTTTTCGTTATGTCCAATAAAGCAGGAGTTATGATCGATTCGGAACGGCATTAGCGAGTTCATAAGTGCCTGCAATTAGCCCGACGGTGGTATCAGGAACCCAAGCAGAATGCGGATTGTCTATAGGTCTAGCCCGTTCCTTTAACAACGCCGCATTATAGCGCGTCATCGAGATCGTTTTACACCTAGACAAAGGAAGATGAACTGCGTATCAGCACTTAAATCCAGAATTGCGCTATCTGTTAAGCATAATTCGAATGCTTCCGGTAATTGTAAACATGCATTATACGTGATTGGAATCGATTCCATTGCATGAATATATTCTGTTGACCTGATTTTTCAATAAGAGATATTCGTTATTAGCGAGTTGCCTCTAGCAGGAAGGTAAATTTTTGGAAATTCATTGAGCCGTTTCTAATGAAGGTGAACGACTTGTTTCATAAGCCGTTTTTGAGGATTTGAAACAATGGAAAGGGTCTGTGTATTTTGCGAAGAAGGTGCAAATTCGACCGTTATCCTCTAAATATCGCGGGACGTTTCGGTAAATAATGAAAACGAGATCACAACCGGATGTTTTGTTCCACAATTTAAAGAGAACCGGCATTGTTTTGATAAAGCTTATTTAAACCGTTTATATATGCGAAGAAAATATAACGGAATTGTAACGGTATTGTTCTTGCGTATACAAGTTACCCATTTTAAAAGATAGCAACGTATTAATTATGTAAATTCTAAATCGTAAATTAAACTCACAATGCTTGCTTTACGCTAGAATTGTTACTCTATTCAAATTGTAATCAAATTTTTTATTTTTCCCCTGATAAAAGTCGTTGAAAGCAATTTTCGCGACATCTAACATCAAATATCGTTACCACTTCGCTGCGAGGACCGTATATTTTTTTTATTAGAGAATTATACGCTAGTTTGGTCTAAAATTTCAGATTTTTTTACAGCCGTTCTCGTATTTTTCTCGTATAATAACTGGCTCCTTCGCATTCAAAAGTAAATATATCACTATTATGCTAATGCTTAACATCCACTGAGACGTTTTCAAGGGTTTCCCTATGGAAACGCAGGAGGACGCCGCGAAGAAGCAGGAAAACAGGAACGTTTTCGCAACCGCCTGACCTATATTTTATTAAAAAAAAAACAAATAGATTAAACCAAATTTATGAAATACGATGCCGGTCGTAAATTTTGTATGCTCACAAAAGAGACCGAATTTCCTTTCATTTATTTTTTTGTAAAATAATGTAAATTGGAGGAGTATAATAAAAATATTCAAAAATGTCTTAGTTAAAATTAACAACGTTGGTAATTTAAACCTTACTTTAACTAAAACATAATAAATATTTATAAAGCATTTAAATAACTAAAGCAACCTTTAATAGTTTACCTACGAATAAATATAGGAAGTACGTCCCATATAATAAGCTCCCTGGGATTTCAGTAAATTAGTAAGGCAGCAGTAAGGAACCAAAGTTATTGAAAATATTTGCCTCAAATATTGTTTTTGCAGCGAAACTACATACCTAATCTCGTTGCTCGATTTTCTTTTCCGGATTCTTGGCGAATATTGGATTAAAACCGGGATCAGAAAGCGTAAACCTTGTTTACACTTGGTTTTAAAGCTTTAATTTATTACGTGATAGCGGGTGCCTTTATGCATTCGGTCTTTTTAGTTTTTTTATTGTAATATATTTTGTTAAAAGCTGGAAATAATGCTTGCAAAAAGCTCGTATTTACTTGTTTGCCGCTGTCAACATAAATAAGGAGGAAAATTTAGAATCAGCTGTTTCCTCTGTTTAATTTCGCAAATTAATGTTTTTTTGGAATTTCAAGTTTGTTTAGCTACACAAACTATAATAGGTAGGAATTTTTAAAAATGTTTTCATATTATTCATTTAGAAAACTAATATTAGCACTGTTATTTCAGCGTAAAAAAGAAACAAACAGTGAGAATACTAATTAAATTTAATGTAGGTCTATTAATTTTGGTGGACACATTTTAAAATTTGGTGGATACATCTTTAATAAAAAATACTTTTAAATACTTTCGTATTATAATAAGTTTTTAGATTTTATGGGAACAGTTTGTATTTCTAATTATTCAATAAAAGGATCCTTTAAATTATTTTTTCATATTTACAAGTTACAATATTTTTTAATTTAATTTTCCTAACAAGAGTAAAGTTCCCTACTAACCAGTTCTGTTACTTTAGCCGAAATTCAATCTCTAGTGATTAAAGGCGCTAATTTAATTACTTACATTTAATTTATTAAATTTGAGCATAACGAGGAAAATTTATATTTTGGTGGAGGAATAGTTCGAAATATTGGCGAACATTATAATTTTAGATCTAGATCCTTATTTCATTCGGAAAAGGAAAAATATCAGTCGAAATAAACGAGGACCGCAGAAAAATGCATCGTTTTTTTCATTCAAGTGCGCTGCAAAGAATCGGACGTAAAGTGCAAAAATTTCCGTCTAAATAAAAGTTGCCGGCGTGACGCCACTTCGCGTAAGGGTTTTTCCAAAGTTTTCCCCATTCCGATTTATCGTGTTCAGAAAATGGGCATTATTAATTCATGAAACCGCAACACGAAACACGCCAAAAGCGAAAGCGTCGGACTGCTGCCGTGGCGCTATAGCAGCCCCGGCATAAAGCTAAGTTTATGATACCGACTTTTCATATGCGCCACGAGAGATTGCCGATGTTCATCAACACACACCTGGACCGGCTCTCCATTTTTTTCCTATAAAAACCCTCCTAATTTAAGCTCTCATATCAAAAAACAAATTTGTATCCAATAATCTGCGATATCTCATTTTTAAGGCAACAATTTAGATACCACCAATAGATTAGATAATATTATTAACAATTTTATAGAGACCTGACCTGCTTCAAACGAGAAATGAGCTTCGTAAGTTCCTGGTTGCTCTTATGAAAGAAACTTATTTTATGCATTTAATAAAAGGCACATGTAATTCCAGTCGGTATCAAAACGAAAACCCGAGACGCGAAAAATTCCATAATTAACACACTCCTCGTATTTCCTACACTACGAATTTAAATTCAATCAATTCATAAATAATCAAGCGATTCGGGAAACCGGTCACGCGGCCCGTTCAAACATCTCGCGAGATTCGCGTCCCGGCTAAACGATTTCCATTATCTCGAAGGCGATACAAAGCGGCCCTTTCCTTAGCAAGGCGCCGGGTTCCTGCCGGGTTCCTGCCGGGATCCCTTCGACAGAAACAAAAGCGGCCGATTGTCGGGCGAGGTGTTCAAGGTATTTACAAACCGCTTGCGAGCGCGGAGTTGCTAAAACAAATAGAAGAACGCAGGAGAAGACGACGTCGCGATGCCGACGGTGTTTGATTTACACTCGAGACGGAGGTCCGAGTAAATTAAGGGCCCGGCCCTTATTAGCCGGTGCTCGATGAGGCGGCCGATACTGCACGGGACGGCGCAAAAGGTGAGATTTTGAGAGGAATTTGTTTGAGAAGTTGGCTCAGGGTTTTATGGGTGTTGAGTTCTGGGGTTGATGATAGGAAAAGTTTGTGAAATAGGTGCACATACAGCCGAGTTTCAATTCCAAAAAAATAAACAAATATTTTAGCGTAGGTGTATAATTGACAATCAGGATTTCGGGCGAAAAAAGTGGGTCATGCCGCCTACCTCGTGCGCGTATGTGTGAAATATTCCTGCGAAATATTAGAGTATAGCGTTTAACAGCGATAAATGCATACGACTGTAATTCGCAGTAAATGGTAATTCGTTGCTGCACTGAACCTGAACTATCCCAACATCATAACGCACAATTTGGAAATGATCTCGTCTGTTCGCGCTTGGACGATTTAGTCAATTTAAATTGGAATTTCCGATAACTGCCGCGGTGGATATTTCTCGAATAAATAAACAAATAACATTAGTAATTGGCGGGGTAGGTTGGCCGTTTAATTTCATTTCGTCCGACAGTACGATTAAAATCATTTAGCAAGCAAATGGACATTTTAGGAACCAGTTACATTAAAATCGTTAATAATAATCGACTTTAACAAATTATCGTATATTTTATTCCGCCAGTGGTAAACATTGGAGCCTCCTTGATAAGTGACGTATTTTCCTTTTAACCAGCGCTGATCTAGTGATTTCACGGCCATTATTCTCAAAATGAGTTCCCGTAATCTCCGGCAACTTACAAAGACCCCTGCTGCCCGCCCGCCCACCACGCACGCCTTACGAGGGAAAAAATAAATGAGAGAAGTTCTGTAGCCGCCTCAGGTGACATATCCTCATTGACGTGTACGAGTTTTATTAGTCGAGAGGAGAAAACGAGGAATTTGCCGTTGAAGTCGGTTAGAGAAAATTTAAAAAACCAACCAAAAAAACGTTGATTAAACGGTGTTGTAAAAGGTATATTTCAAAAAAGGAGAGTTTCACGTAAATATGGGGGTTTGGTTAAATTAGGTAAGGGAAATATTGGTTTGGTGGTTTAGTAAAAGATTAGAAATTGATGTAAAAAATGCTGGAATAATTATTTAAATTTTCTACTCATCAAGAGTCAATTATTTATAACGAGAATCAATGATTATCTTTATTATTTAAAAGAGTCATGCTATAAAAGATGTAATTTGCAATCTGTCATAATTCAGAAAGTAGCCAACATTTTATGCCAACTTTTGCAACAAAATCTCAATAATTTATATACCTAGTCGCCTCTGTTTTGTAGAATGTGTTGTATTATATTTGTACCCAATCCGAGTCGAATTTAAAAAGAAAGATACTTGGGAAATATACTTAAGATTAATGTAATTCCGTATAAAATTCAGGTTTCGACAAAAAGGTTCACGAAACTAATCCCGCCGCCGGTTTTATCCCTTTTTCTTCAAACGCCCTTGTGCCTGTTTAGGGATGCCGACGACGAACCATCGGTTCATCAGCAGTAGTTGTGATGGCCCGCACGCCCCATTCTTTCCGATAAACTTTCGGACAACCTTTACTTTTTCTCGTCGCAGAATCTCCCGATCGGGATTAAAAGATGGCCGCCGCCGGTGGATCGCAGCCAACTTCGACAGCGTCATCGGAGCGGCGCTGCCAGAAAATTCTCCCGGCACAAGTTTTCCCGTCCCTTCTGAAGTTTTAACTCGAAAATCGCGTTTTACACACGACCTGTCCGCCCGGCCGAGTCATTTTTCATCGCGAAAACTATAATTAAAGGGCCACGTCAGTCATGCTTTTTGCTTGTTTTTCTAAATTAAAATTTTACTAAACATTTCCGTCACAAACCCAAGGCGAAATTTCTAACGCATTTTTTTTATCTCTCAAAGCCCTCTTTGAACCAGCACCAAGTCATTATATCAACAATTACATACACACACAGTTGCCAAATCTCCAAAAAAACCAACATTCGCCTACTTAAAATAAATTTTCTCAGAGTTAAATTCGCGCAGTGACGTCCCTGTCGGCCGCCGAAAAAAAAACTTCATCAAGTTTTCAAGTCATGTCGTTAATTATCACTTTGGAGGTCACTATTTCTCGTCGATGGATTTTCTTCATATTCAATTTGAGGAGAATCGCGGCGAATTGAAAAGGGTGCAGGAGTTTGGGCGCGCCGCGTTCGATGGAATGGGGTCGCTTTCGAAAGAGTGGAGTCGGAATTCAATGGAACGTGCTCCGTGGAAATGAAATTGCTAATTAAATCAATTCGAAGAAGATGTCCGATATACGTCAACAACGAATTTTTCGTCAAACGTTCCGAGCAAATTGAAACCAATAATTGATGTGCGTGCGTGTATAAAAGTTAATAAAGACTTTCCTAACTTCTTCCCTTATAGTAAAATTCACTTTTTTAATAACACCGCATATATAACGCGCAGTATCATCTAAAAAGATAAATAACTCAAAATCTGCCAACAAATCACGCTCCAATCAAACTCATCCGCTGATTTGAATAGTTCAATTAGTCGAGTATTTTATTTGCTTATGCGAAAGAAAACTTTCGCAATCTATTCTCGTTAAGGAATTGCAATTTGCTTGGAATTCTGAAAAGTACTTCTTGAAGTGGTAATATAATAAACGAACAAACAGTCTGACTATAATGAACGAATGAATGGGAGGAATATCTCCAGTAAATAATGTGCAAGTGTAATCATCCTTAAAGTAAGCATAACGATTTCTGCATAGTTAAAATATACCCGAATTTATTTATTTTTCTAATTTAGGCACATTGTTATATATTTTACAAAAAAATTAAGATAATAACACGGTGTGTTTATATCATGCGATAATGTGATAATTATACAGAATACGGATAATTACTTGTTGCTATTATCGGAATATATGCCAACATTAGCAGTCAAAATTAGTATTGTGACTCCCAGTAGGTCGTAAAACCATCTAAATTTTCTCTTTTACGATCCTAGTAGGTCCTCTGAATTCTAATGCCCGACTTAACATTCCTTTTTCTGAGGATACTGTTCTCTTATAGTTAATGCGGAAATTATTCACTCACTCTACCAACCACTCTCACTTTAAAGGTGCAGTTAATTTTGCCGTAAGCTGATGCCCAAAGTTATTTCAAGAGTTTCAACGTATAAATCTATCTGGCCAGAACGTGTAGGTGTTTAGGTAGGAAAGAAAATTTCGGAATTTTCGAAATAGTCTATTAAAATGTTCACTAAATATTAAACTATTTTTGCATGTTGGGCAAGTCTAAAATTGATCGAATTTTAACGCAATGTAAGTAATTTTATTTATTTAAACATTTAGAAAAAAATATTGGTCGAAATAGAATCGTACAGCATACACTGTGCAGACTGTGAGGAAGTTCCGTTTAAAAAACATAGCCTGTGTCAGATTTAACGGCGTCATTTTATTCCTTGATTTGGTGAAAGGGAATTCGTTGTAATTCCATTCATCCGAAATTAGATTAAGGTAAATTTCCCTTTTAAATTAGTATCTATCAAAGAGCCTTCGAAATTTCAAAAATTCCGCAGCTCGAAGAGTTGGAATAAAAAATTAAATACGGTATAAAGATTATTTACTACTCACCACCCCAGCAAAACCCGAAATAAGCATTTTGAATTACCTGAAAAAGAAAAAGAAATATAGGTAAATCGAACCAGTGCGCCATTAAACTTATTTATGGCATTAAATTATATACTTAATTCCGGTGAAAATAGTAAATTTTTCGAATGCACGAAATTGCGGGGTTGTCAATAATCGAAATTTACGAGTAAAATAAAAACCAACTATACAGATTATCAAATGAACACCGTTCCGAATTTACTATTTATTGAGCTCCATAAATGAGCAGAATTGTTAATGGAAGTGAAGTGAATGTTTATTGATAGAGATTAATTTAAATAAAAAACAATGAAATGTTTTATTGGCATCGTTCTGATCGTAAAAAGTGAGGTTTGAAATTTTCAATAAAGCGTTATTTTACGAGGAACTTTTTAACTCAACGTATAGACTTTGCAGTTTAAAATGCAACCCACGAAGATGAAAAATTCTAGTACTCCACAAAAACGAGCTGAAACTTTTAATGAAACACAATATATAAATTATGATAATATATACATGCTCACATAGAACACCGCCATAATTAAAAGTGATCTCACCGAAAGGGCACACAAAACGTTTTCGCCGAGTGTATATGAAACTTTTCCCAGCTAACTAAATTAAACTTTCGAATGATAAATGCTTCTCAGGAAGTTACTCTCGAGATGAAAATATTCGCTTATTCAAACAAGGTTACTATTTAACGTTGTTTTTTAAGCGCTCAGAATTATTAAACGCCGCAAATAAACGCATCATTATCGCGATTAAGGCGTAAGAAAATTTGTCATAAAAAATCGAGGCACATATGTAGAAAGAAAAAATCGGCCAATATAGCATGAACGTTTAAGCTGTTTGTCTTCCGGGCAACTTTGGCCGTTAATGCGAAATTAAAAGACCCCCAGATGGCGCGCACGGCCATGGAGCGCTGCCGGATTGGCTCGGCTTCGCCCCCGGAATCAAAGTACGTGCTTTTTCCGAATGACGTGAGGCCTTTCTGATTACGTGACCGTCCGATCTCGATCCGCTGGTCATTGATTATCAGGACTGAACTGTGGATCTTCCATTGTCAGTGATACACTCGAAAGGAGGATGAGGATTGATGGTAATTTCCGCGATTTCTCAGATATTCTTGCTGAGTACAGCGAAAGAATAAACTCAATGTACCCAGCGTGATTGCGTTACAGGCTTTTTATACCTCAGTAACATTTAGATTTTACGTTCCGATCAAGTTATTTTTCATTAAAAATCTAATAAACCTACTTAGGCTAAGCAATAAAAGGAATCTGAAAAATTGATAACACTTTTGTATGTAGAAGTGGATATTCGTTCGCGAAAACGCGACCGGTTGCCGAATAAATAAGTCAATTTTCATAAAATTTCCTTATCATCGTCGTCGCCATTGCAATTTTAATCTCATTTTCATAAAGATGAAACATTCCGCCTTTATATAGCGTGAGAGTGTATTTTAAAAAGTTCTAAATTGCCATTACGGCAGTCGCATTTAGAAGTTTTATTAGAAAGACAGTCGCATCAGTTCGAGCAAGAACCATGAAATTAAGGTCACTGCATTTTAAAATGATAACGGCGTGTCTTTGCTACCCCTATATAAATGAACTTTAGTCATTTAAGTTTAGATATTAATTGCATTTCTATTACAAAATATATGGAAGTAAAGATACCTACACACCTATTCGATTAATGATAAAATAATTGGGAAGTTACGACATGCCTAGTTCAAGCATCCTGTTTATCAAATCCATTTTTAATTTCCAACTAAATTAACTTTAATGTTAATAAAATTCGTTCTTGACCGAGAAATACAACAAAATTGTAAGCAACCAATTATTATCAAAATTATTATAATATATCACCTATATATTATTTTTATTTGCATAGATAATGGTCGACTAAAATTTGTATTAAGTGATTAACCATAATTAAAATGGAGCGCTGGGCGCGTAGCGTGGCTTTTGTGACTGGAGCAAGTGCCGGAATAGGGAAATCGATCGTCGAAAAACTAGTTGAGGCAGATATTAAGGTATAGAAACTTTCCGCGCAAAAACACTAATTATATTCCATCAACGATTTTTCAATAAATAAACTTTGCACACAGGTTGTAGGTGTAGCCAGACGGAAAGAAAAACTGGATGAAATAGCGCGAAATTTGTCATCCAAAAAAGGGAAATTCTATCCCTACGTTGGAGATGTATCCAAAGAGGAAGACCTTCTATCGGCTTTCAGATGGACGAAACAAAACGTCGGTCCTGTAAGTTTGTTGATTAATAACGCCGGTGTCGCTCCAATAACATCTGCGACAGAATTTTCTGCTAAGGATTGGGCATCCACATTAAACATTAATGTGATAGCTGCGGCTATTGCGACCAGGGAGGCGCTCAAGCAAATGAAAGAGAACAACATCGACGGCCACATTATCAATATCAACAGTGTCGCCGGCCACAGGATTAGCGAAAAACTTCCCGGGGGGCACGTGTATCAAGCCAGCAAACACGCACTGAAAGCAATTACAGAAAGTTTACGGTTCGAACTCATTAAGAACCGTTCCAAGGTTAGAGTGACTGTAAGTATGCTTATGTTGAATTATTAACTTGATGTACAATTTGTGAAAATATTCAGGGGATTCATCCTGGAACCGTCAAAACCGATATGTACTACATTAGCAAAGAGAAACTCAATAATGCAAATAACAAAGCTTTGAATATGCCAAGTTTAGAATCGGATGACGTAGTTCAGACGATTTTATACGCTTTGTCAGTTCCCCAGCGAGTACAAGTAAATATGCATTTTAATAGATATTTTTTGTTATTAACAGTTCTTGTTTGTTTTAGATCAATGAGGTGACAATACAAGCATTGTTTTAATATGAAAAATTTTCTAATAAAGCAATGTACGCCAATAAATATTTATCATTTACTCCACATTGTATGAAATAATATAAATAATAGATATAGCGAAGTAGATACCTATTCGTAGTATTTGAAAACCCACAAAAATGATGTAAAATATAATTATTCATCATATATTGTAGACACCATATGATTATTGTTATATAATCTACATAACAAGGATGCAAACACTTGCAAACAAAGGATTTATATTCTGGTAACATGCCTTAGATTTTCTGTTTACAACAGACAGAATTTATGTAGTAATCTTTATAATAGCTTCTATAACATTTAATTTAAAACTAAACGAAGTATCACTTATAAATAATGAACTAATATTAAAATTATTAATAAAAAACTGCAAATCACGGCTTGATATGCAAATGACGCCAATTGTAAATACCTACTACTATGATCAAATAATGACCTATAATTACTGTACTATTACGTACCTACATGTTAAGTACATGAATGCGTGTACAAAGATATTACATACATGTATGTAGGTATCCTATCTATATACACACTTAAATCGTAATTAGAGATAAATTTTATATATAAAATGCATAGAATAGTAGATAAATACACACCAAAAATTTCAGTGATTCAATCACAAAGAGATCGTGAACATGGAAAGGTGGACAGGTAGTGTAGCTATTGTAACAGGAGCCAGTGCTGGAATAGGCAGATCAATTGTTGAAAAACTAGTTGAAGCAGGAGTAAAGGTAAACACTATTTCATTCATTGAACATTAAACCAATTTTATATCTATTTATTACATAATTAAAAATAATCTGATAATAATAGGTAGTGGGAGTTGCTAGAAGAAAAGAAAATTTAGATGAAATAAGCAAAAGTCTCGCATCAAAGAAAGGAAAGTTCTTCCCATACGTTGGAGATGTTTCTAAAGAGAATGACATAATAGCAGCTTTCAAATGGACGAAGGAAAATGTCGGGCCAGTTAGCATATTAGTAAATAACGCTGGTATTGCCCGTACGTCTGGATCGAATTTTGAAACCAAAGATTGGGTGGATGTTTTAAATGTGAACGTATTAGCTGCTAGTATTGCTGCAAGAGAAGCTATCGAACAGATGAAGAAGAATAATATCGATGGGCATATAATAAACATTAATAGCATTGCCGGTCAGAAAATAGTAGCTGCTGACAAAATGTCTATTTATCAAGGAAGTAAATACGCACTCACTGCAATAACAGAAACGTTACGTTTGGAACTTGCCAAATCTGGTTCGAAAATTAGAGTGACTGTAAGTAGGCTTTTTATTTTGAATAGTAGTAATGTTGAAGTAGCATTACATTTACAAAATGCTTTTTAACAATAATTTTTTGTAGGGAATTCATCCTGGCGGGGTAAATACTGATATGATTAAGAAATTCATGGAAAAAAGTGATAAAGCTACATCAGAAAGAATGAAAAATATGTCATTCTTAAAGGCAGAAGATGTTGCTGACACTGTTTTGTATGCTTTATCGACACCAAAACATGTCCTGGTAAGAAACAAATAGTTTTCTATTTTAAATTATGACTATTATCGCAATTATTTTTTAGATCACCACATTAACAGTACAATCAGTGGGAGAAGTGTTCTAAAACTGGCAAATCTGCACCAAACTAACTCAATTTTATATGGTATTTTATTTCAAATAAATTTCATCAAAGTCCTGCATTCAATGTTTTCCTTACCTTTAAATAGAGAGCCCGAAATAAACTGATTAGATTAGATAAAGCAATTAATTTTAATGTAGCTATTTACTAACTTAAATAAACCTATAAACATTATCTTAATAAGTACAAGAGTATAATTCATTACGCTTGACATTTAAATATACCTATTAATTTTTTTGAACAATAAAAACACACTCAAATAAATTGACTGGACTATTATTTGAAGAATAATACCCAACGATTAGGTACACTAACCAAGATATTATGTCCATTTGAATAGATCCCAAAGTAGATACAAGCGCAAATCATTTAAAGATTTTTTTCGAACAACATGGATAGGTGGGTTGGCAGTGTAGCTATTGTAACAGGAGCCAGTGCTGGAATAGGCAGATCAATTGTTGAAAAACTAGTCGAAGCAGGAGTAAAGGTGAATACTACTATTTCATTCATTACATTATGTTACATCATCAAAAAATTTAAATTCTACAATAGTCACCTGAACATTAAACCAATTTTATATCTATTTATTACATAATTAAAAATGATCTGATAATAATAGGTAGTGGGAGTTGCTAGAAGAAAAGAAAATTTAGATGAAATAAGCAAAAGTCTCGCATCAAAGAAAGGAAAGTTCTACCCATATGTCGGCGACGTTTCTAAAGAAGATGACATAAAAGGAACATTCAAATGGACGAAAGAAAATGTCCGGCCAGTTAGCATATTAATAAATAACGCTGGTATTGCCCGTAAGTCGGGATCGAATTTTCAAACCAAAGATTGGGCGGATGTTTTAAATGTGAACGTATTAGCTGCTGGTATTGCTGCAAGAGAAGCTATCGAACAGATGAAGAAGAATAATATCGACGGGCATATAGTAAACATTAATAGCATTGTTGGTCACAAAATAGTAGCTGCTGACAAAATGTCTATTTATCAAGGAAGTAAATACGCACTCACGGCTATAACAGAAACGTTACGTTTGGAACTTGCCAAATCTGGTTCGAAAATTAGAGTGACTGTAAGTAGTCTTTTGTTTTGAAAATGTAGTACAATTCAACAACACTAGGTACATTTTACGAAATGCTTTCTTAACCAATAATTTTTTGTAGGGAATTCATCCTGGTGCAGTAGATACCGAAATGATTCAACAATTGAAGAAAAGAAGTGATAAAGCTGCATTAGAAAGAATAAAAAATATGCCATTCTTAAACGCACAAGATGTAGCTGACACTGTTTTGTATGCTTTATCGACACCAAAACATGTCCTGGTAAGAAACAAATAGTTTTCTATTTTAAATTATGACTATTATCGCAATTATTTTTTAGATCACCACATTAACAGTACAATCAGTGGGAGAAGTGTTCTAAAACTGGCAAATCTGCACCAAACTAACTCAATTTTATATGGTATTTTATTTCAAATAAATTTCATCAAAGTCCTGCATTCAATGTTTTCCTTACCTTTAAATAGAGAGCCCGAAATAAACTGATTAGATTAGATAAAGCAATTAATTTTAATGTAGCTATTTACTAACTTAAATAAACCTATAAATATTATCTTAATAAGTACAAGAGTAATTCATTACGCTTGACATTTAAATATACCTATTAATTTTTTTGAACAATAAAAACACACTCAAATAAATTGACTGGACTATTATTTGAAGAATAATACCCAACGATTAGGTACACTAACCAAGATATTATGTCCATTTGAATAGATCCCAAAGTAGATACAAGCGCAAATCATTTAAAGATTTTTTTCGAACAACATGGATAGGTGGGTTGGCAGTGTAGCTATTGTAACAGGAGCCAGTGCTGGAATAGGCAGATCAATTGTTGAAAAACTAGTCGAAGCAGGAGTAAAGGTGAATACTACTATTTCATTCATTACATTATGTTACATCATCAAAAAATTTAAATTCTACAATAGTCACCTGAACATTAAACCAATTTTATATCTATTTATTACATAATTAAAAATGATCTGATAATAATAGGTAGTGGGAGTTGCTAGAAGAAAAGAAAATTTAGATGAAATAAGCAAAAGTCTCGCATCAAAGAAAGGAAAGTTCTACCCATATGTCGGCGACGTTTCTAAAGAAGATGACATAAAAGGAGCATTCAAATGGACGAAAGAAAATGTCCGGCCAGTTAGCATATTAATAAATAACGCTGGTATTGCCCGTAAGTCGGGATCGAATTTTCAAACCAAAGATTGGGCGGATGTTTTAAATGTGAACGTATTAGCTGCTGGTATTGCTGCAAGAGAAGCTATCGAACAGATGAAGAAGAATAATATCGACGGGCATATAGTAAACATTAATAGCATTGTTGGTCACAAAATAGTAGCTGCTGACAAAATGTCTATTTATCAAGGAAGTAAATACGCACTCACGGCTATAACAGAAACGTTACGTTTGGAACTTGCCAAATCTGGTTCGAAAATTAGAGTGACTGTAAGTAGTCTTTTGTTTTGAAAATGTAGTACAATTCAACAACACTAGGTACATTTTACGAAATGCTTTCTTAACCAATAATTTTTTGTAGGGAATTCATCCTGGTGCAGTAGATACCGAAATGATTCAACAATTGAAGAAAAGAAGTGATAAAGCTGCATTAGAAAGAATAAAAAATATGCCATTCTTAAACGCACAAGATGTAGCTGACACTGTTTTGTATGCTTTATCGACACCAAAACATGTCCTGGTAAGAAACAAATAGTTTTCTATTTTAAATTATGATTATTATCGCAATTATTTTTTAGATCACCACATTAACGGTACAATCAGTTGGGGAAGTACATTAAAATTGGTAAACCTGCACCACCTAACTCAGTTTTATATGGTATTTTATTTCAAAAAAAATTCATCAAAGTCCTGCAGTCAATGTTTTCTTCAGCATGTTTTCTTCTTCTTTTAGATTATAGTTCATTACGCTTGACATTTAAATAAGTGTATTAATTTTTTGAACAATAAAAACACACTCACATAAATTGACTGGACTATTATTTGAAGAATAATACCCAACGATTAGGTACACAAACAGAGATATTATGTCCATTTAAATAGATCCCAACGCAGATACAAGCGCAAATCATTTAAAGATTTTATTCGAACATGGATAGGTGGGTTGGCAGTGTAGCTATTGTAACTGGAACCAGTGCCGGAATAGGCAGATCAATTGCTGAAGAATTAGTGGAAGCAGGAGTAAAGGTAAACAATACCTGATAATTTGGGTGGTTAATTAACAAAAAATAATAATTTAGGTGGTTGGTATTGCTAGAAGAAAGGAAAAATTAGATGACCTACAGAAAAGTCTCGCATCAAAGAAAGGAAAGTTCTATCCATATGTCGGCGACGTTTCTAAAGAAGATGACATAAAAGGAGCATTCAAATGGACCAAAGAAAACGTTGGGCCAGTTAGCATATTAATTAATAATGCCGGTATCGTTCGTGTTTCGCAAGCTTCGACATTCGAAACTAAAGACTGGGTGGATACTTTAAATGTTAATGTATTAGCTGTCGGTATTGCTACCAGAGAAGCTATCGACGAAATGAAGAAGAACAATATTGATGGTCATATAATAAACATCAACAGTATTGCAGGCCTGAAAATAGGATCTTTTGATCAAATGACTATTTATCAGGGAAGCAAATACGCACTCACTGCTATAACAGAAACGTTACGTTTGGAACTTGCCAAATCTGGTTCGAAAATTCGAATAACAGTAAGTACAAACTCAATTTATCTTGGATTTGTAACAAATTATTATGTTTTTTAAAGGGCATTCATCCTGGTGCCGTAATAACCGAAATATTTGAACCATTTATGGAAAATGCCGATAAAGCCGAATTAGAAAAGTTGAAAAATATGCCATTTTTACAAGCAGAAGATGTAGCTGATACTGTTTTGTATGCTCTATCGGCGCCAAAACATGTTCTGGTAAAGTTACCTATAAAATTTTCTTAATCAAATACATCCTAATTTTTATATTTTAGATCACCCAATTAACGGTACAAGCGGTCGGGGAAACTTATTAAAATCCTTTCTCAAAATGAAATTAACAACCTGGCTAAATTGTAAATTTTACACGTGTGCGTCAAATTGATTAGATTACACAACATGAAATTACTTAATTTAGATAGTTATTAGATAAGCATATTTTTTTAAAATAGCAAGCACTCTTACCTGTATAAAAAATTGCGATACAACATTTGAATTGACTTGATAAGGAAGTTCAAAATGATACACTGTTCAACCGTGTTGGTGCAATATCATTTACAACTTTCGCCATTTCTTTCGCAAATATGTACGCTATAAATTTTATACTTTAATGTAATTTACATGAAGCGAAACATCTGTTAGATGTGTGTCTGGCATGCTTTCGTATTTCGTTTTTTTCCCTTACATATCCCCAAGCATTCCAACAAGGCGCATAGTGCATACAGATATAAGTAGATCAATAAACAGTGCGCTGGTAAATGTTGAACATATAGATGTGTCAGTGGCTTTTGGGAAGTCTACATACTTTGTGCTTTAATTGTTCCTTAAAAATGAAAACGATCCTAATTTTCCAAAATGTACTGGGCGAAGAAATTTTGCATATGGAAGAGTTTTACGAAAAAAAAGTAGATTTTAACGAAAAATTAAAAACGAAAACGCTTTCATTGATTAAAATTGTTGCGTTTAATCCAGAATTGCTAAGTTCAAATCCCGACAAGTAAATATTTTTGCAATACACATAAATCAACAAATCCTCGTTTCATTAACATTTAAATTGATTCTCCGAAAGCAAACTGCACTAAAACGTTCGAAACAAAAGCATTACAACGAGTGCCGTTTGTTTGCTCGGGAATTTTCCGCGTTCATTTCAAAAGGAAATTGAAGAAAATATCTAAGGAGGCGTCCGACAAAACGGGTAGTTGTAACGAAATAAAGTGTCAGTTGTTAAATAATTTCATCAGATCGTCGGTGATCATTCAATGTCTAGGCAAAGCTGAGCTCCTCATAATTTACCCATCTAATTCACCTGACAGCAAAGGAAGCGTGCTCTCTTCATCATTCTTTGTGCACCACATCCAACGCATAGACGGCCATGTTGTTACGCCGTGGATACGTTTTAATCGGATTAACTGATTTTTTTCACCAGTAATCTACAGGGTTATAAATTCAACTATCCCATTCCTATCTCTTGGTAAGAGTAAGTATCGTATAAAAAAATAGAGAACGATTCAAAAAAATTAATTGTTTTATTAGCTACAGAAATGAAAAATTGACCTCTTATGTTTTATCATCATTTTCGTTGTTTAATTCACATCATCATAATTCTAGTTTCCTCTTTATGAATATACAAGAGCGTTCGAATGCGCACGTACGCTATAAATTTGGGGGTAGCAAGACCTTTTTGTCAAAAAAATACATTTGAAATATTGATAAAATATGCGAAAGCTATAAAACAATCCGCACACGCACGTGTCAAGAACGATCTATCGATCCCATTTTTTTGCTGTTCTACCTATATTAACTCCCAAGACCAGTGACCCTTTGGCAGCGAATTTCCAAGTCAGGAAAAACACATTTTGCACCGCAGTAGAGTGGTAATATTTCGAAGTTTAAATATGAACCACATCCATTATGCAAGAGCTAACCTCAATTCATTAGAATCTTGTATATATAAGGAAAACCGGGGATTTGTGCGATTTTTTGGAATCGATCCGCTAATAATGCATCCACGGTTTCGTTTGCAAGGATCATAAATAAGTTGGGAGTTGTGACACCGTTCGTGAAATATGTAAGCGGCGAAAGTTATCTCGGAGCGGCTTATATGAAAATATTTGAAAAATCGCCCTTCAAGGGACAGTCGTAGAATGGCGTTCAGGTTTCAATCCGGGCGAAATAAACCCGAGAAAAGTTGCTGTAATGTTTCTCGGGGTGTCATCGATGCGGAAGATTATATTTTTATTTAAGTTGTAAAATATGTATCTGTATAACGAAAGGGAAAAAAATTCGAATTCGCAATTTTCGAGTTTCGTTTTTACAAGAGACTGAAAATTTATTGTACCATATTCGATTTTCAGCGTCGGGATCTCGTATAGAAATTTAAGCGCATAAACGGTTATCCGGTTTAAATGGTTTTCCTCTAAATTACTGAATTATGGTAATTTCTTCCCGAATGCAGAACTTCCTAACTAACAACAGCAATCGAAAATTTAATCACAGCATTCGGTATTCTTACATCTGATATACGCATTCAATATAGCGAACGGAAATTCGGAATATTAAGCTAATATTGTTTTCCGCAATCCCTGCAGCCGTTTTGTCAATAGTTTGCTTTGCAAACAAAGAAACCTTCAAAAAGACTATAACATCGGTAAATCTCATGCATTTTCTATAAAGGATATCAAGATAGATATTCCCATGCATCACTTAGATATTCATGACAATGAGGCAACGCTATACAAAATAGTTAGTTTGATATTGCGAAACTCTTATATAGTGAGGATTAAAACTCCCACTACACCACTCAAAATATCAAGTAGGGGGACGAAGGAAAAATATTAAACATAATCCCAACAAATGAACCCACCAGCCGATTTAGATTCAAATATCCCGACTTTTATTTCTTGATAAAACGCAAAAAGCCCTCGAAGATCTTTATGCCGAGACTTACATATCTGTGGCTCTATTTTCTGCATTTTACGTCAGCAGTTTCCCTTTAAAGACAGCGCCGTTGCCAACTCTTCACCTATTTAAATCAATCACACGACCCTCTTAAATTTGAAAAGTTCGCATTTGGCACCGATTTTATACGTTAATAAAGCCAAATGTGCGCCCGGGCGTTTTTCTGACTACACCGCTCGCCCGTATGGAATAAAATTCGTCTTCGAATTATGAAACTTCGCCGCGTTAACGTCATAGTCGGTTCCGCAGGGAGATAAAATCCGACAAAAAGTAATTACGTTATACACTAAAAACTTTACGAATGAATCGCAACTAGAACTTGAAGTTTAGTATGAAAAATTATTAGGAACATAATTATTACGGACTTGAGGAAAAATGTTGGAAACTTTAAACAATAAAAAGGACGCAACATTTAATAAAAATATAAGTAACCTAACGACTTGTATAAATTTTGAATTGAGGACTAATTAATTCTTCATAAAATGAGCTGAAAAATGATAATTTAAACACCCTTCTAGTAAAATGATCCATGTTTCGAAGCATTTCAACCATAAATTATGCATCATTAACGCTTTCTATGTGTATTTTTTGAAAAAATTATTATTTTACAACGATCCATATCTTGCGTTTTGTTCTATAAAGTACCGTTCGATGTTGATATGTAAAATATGTAATTACAAGAAATTAAATCCAATTTACTAGTAGCTGGTAGGAGGCGCACGCGAACATATACTCAAATATTGATTATGTAAAACTTAACATGCTATAAGAAAATAAAGTGCTTACCTACAGATTCATTTGCCAACAATAACTCATTTTGATTTCTTTTATTGATTGAAATAAACCATTAAATGTCCTCGGTCGGAAGGAACGGAGTCAATATGGAGATGCATGATTGCCGGGTAATTTATTTAAATAGATCGTAAATAGGGCGAACGTGAATGGCAAAGGAAATGAATCGAGTTTAAATAGGTTCATAATTGAGTCAGGCTAGAAAATGTCCCAATAAAACTATACTAAATACCAATATAGGTACCCACTATAATATAAATATTTGTCTACAAAAAAGGAAATAAGGGTCCTGAAAACACCTAAATTCCCTTCAAAAGTTTTATCTCAAGGAAATCGTTTGCGTGAGGGACAGACGAAAACAACTCCTTTTTTTTATCGAAAGACATAAATTTAAGACACCTTCAATGATCGATGGGCAATTAATTTCGCGGGAAAATGCAAATTTCCAGAGGAGAAGTAACAGTAGCGGCAGTCAGTGATGGATTTTACGTATCGGAAAAGCGTAAAAAATAAAACTCAATTAAATCCATATAAAGAGAAAACTTGGAGACATTAAACGCCGTCGAGTCGGTGGTAAATTAGAAGGGCGTGTTGCGGTGCTTCGCTTTTTCCATTCGAAATCGAAAATTTAAATACTCTGAATAAATCATATCAGAAAAAAATTGTATAATATTCGACGAAGACTTTTCCACATAAAATAAAACGAAGGAAAAAATGTATTGTACCAATAGGGAATAACGTAAAACAATTTGGTAAGCTTCGAAATTTGGACATACTGTATAGAAGAAAATCTTGTTCACTAGTGAGCTGTGTCAATATTTGTCCGATTCTATATAAATTATCGCAATCATTTTCTATTATTAACAGAATTCAATTGAAAACTCTATCAAATGTTTTCTTTCCTTCTATCAATAGCGCAATAACTGTTAGGAAAATAAATGAAATAGTTTTGTTTTCAGATAATGAAATTTGAAGACGACTGCAAGATAAACATTAAAATGGCGATTTCGCAAAAGTTTCGACCTTAAAGGAGTCATTCGAAATATCAAAACAAAAACTTCCCGGGTTATCCCCGGTTCTTTCCCGAATAAGCCCATTAGCTCGAAACTCACGATTCATCTTTCAACCCTTCATAAAATTTTACAAGGGTGGTCATGTTATTCCAACTAGTTGGTATTACGACCACATGGTGCAAGACAGAGTATATTGTATCTTCCATTATTAGGATCGTGTTGTGTTACATTATGTAGTCCTGTCGTCGAATAAACTCAATGCTCAGGAATTTGCATCAAATTATTTTTGTTATGATGAAAACCCCGCTCCATTATAAACGAACATTTTTATTAATTAATGTTAATTAATTAATTCTTGCGGGGTCTTACTAAAGGCAAAATTATCCTCGATGAAATCTTACTAATAAGGTATTAGGGATGAGATATTCCATGAACAAGTTAAGAATTAATAGGTGGAAATGTATGGAAATTAAAATGAAATATTCACTGGTACTTATGCGTAAACTCGAACAAAGAATGAATACATAATTCATCTCAGAAAACGGACGTAAATTTTAATTTTTCGGGCCGGTCGAAAATTTCCAACGACAGGACTAAAATGGCGGTAGGTCCGGACTCGCGTTGGAATAACACAATATCGGTCGGGGGGAAGGTCCAAAAATAATAAAAAGCCCGAAAATCCCGATTAATTTAATAACTGGATCGTCGGGGTGGTGGCCCCAAAATAACAATAAATTCCCTAAATTGGCCGAGCCTTATGACAGTAATTTTCCGTGTAAAAAGCCTCGGGTTGGGTGTAGACATTCTATACACAACGTTTTTCATGTATAAATGAATGTATGAAGACTTTCCAAATTTGAATATGATACCTTGGCGGCTCGTTATTTCTATATGCTTTAAAGAAGTAGCTACCTACTGTATTACCCCTATTAGATATGACCAAAAAGGGAGAAAATTCAACTATTTTTGTTAGGGTTTTTTAATGAACAAGCCAGTTACTCCCTCGTAACGAGAACTTGTAGAGGTTTTCACGCTAAAATGAAAATAAAAATGTAAAGGTGGTTTCTAAACCACTAACGGGCAATTTGCTAAAGGTGAAATGTAAAAAAATAAGTAGGTAAATCATACATTTATAAATAACTATTTTAATATAGGATAATATATATTATTACTTTGCGGAGAAATTTCGAACATGTACCTATTTCTTTTTTGTATCTGACAAACTCGGAAAAGAAAAATATGCGGAATTTCCCGTCAAGGTTTCTTATGGAAAATCGTGGCAGGACTAGATTGCGTGCGAAAGGTTAGTTTGTGTGTTTTAAATAGCAGGATTGGACTGAAACTGACAAAGTATAGCCTGATAGGTTAATTAAATAGCTCATAAATTTTACCAGCAACTTGACGAAATAATAATTTAAGGTGCAATTAATGTATTTTTAAACAAAATCTAATACCTATACAACCCAATTACTTGGATAGAAAACTTGCACAGTGAAAGCTTCGTTAATTATTATTAGCTTTAGCAAATTGGGAAATAGTTACTCATTGTAATAATATTTATTAAAAAGTGCCTTAACCCTAAATAAAACAACTTCCTTTGACCTAAAATAATTTATACCTAAGCGAAAATTATTTGAGCAGGCACCTAATAATAATAAACTGTTTTCGGTGCGTATAAAACATACAATTCGAAGGAGAATCCGGCTCTGAAATAACGCAAGCGCCTGTCGTCGCGACGCGCTGCGAATACGCGAATTCACAAATTGAAGCAGCACCACGGCCCAAAAGCGTAACACACAGATGCCAAAATCGACGTCTCGCAAAACTTTCTTCTCCATTGTTGGAAATAAAAAAAAATCGTGAGTGCCAAAGCCGGCTGCATTTTGTTTACGAACGCGGTTTAAAAGCAGAGTGCGTCGCAAAAATAGAGTAAAAGTGCGCGATAGAGCGATGATATTAAAGTCACGTGGTTCGGGATATTTTCGGCGTCACAGTGATTTCATACGCTATTTTGATGATAATTTGAGTTGTTTTCTATGGGGATTGTCGATAAATTGGGATCGATCCTCAGGCAATTAATGATAAATTTGAACCTACTTTGGTATCCCCAGGGACTTCACACAGCTCGGTTTTATTCCTTAGTTAATATCTGTACAACCTACGTTGTTAATTTTAATTCTGTGATAAATATTGCAAGTAAAAAATAATTTCCTGCGTAACTTAATTAATCGTTCTATATTGAAATTTATACCCAAGTATTTTTCAACGAAGTAAGTGTGGGTGATAAAAAAAGCTTTAATAAAGCTATATTAATTATTCAAAAATTATTTTGGTGTACGATTTCTATCTTCAACTGCATTTTACAATAAAAAAAGTATTAAAAATAATGCAAAATTGCAAGTATCGTATTATCCTGAAGAGAATATGACAAAATTGGAAGTTAGTGCTTCAAGTTTTAGTGCCTCAGATAATATAGTAGTGCTTCAAGTTACTTTCAGCAAATTTACTTTTCATTTTATCCACTCATCAGAATTAGATGCTGATCCTAAAGGGAAGTGATTTAAGGTAGGTTTAAAAAAAAATAGTAGGAACATAAGACTTGTGTTTCATAACTTAAATTTTATTAGAGTCAATATGTAAATAGGGATTCTATAAATTCACCACAAACTCTCTAGATTTTTATATAAAAATGCTTGAAATCGATAATTGGAACATAAAAAAATATAATTTAATTAAAAATAAATAGTATGTACTACCTCATAAATATGAATCAATAGCTGCTAATGAAAATTGTTATTTATAAAATTTTATTTGCAAAGGTATCATATTCGACTAATTATTCAAAGACCTATTCTATGAACACCAATATTTACAAGGCAATTATACTGGTAGTAGCAATAAAGCTATGCCACAATTAACACTTGTGTTTATTTTCAGAATCAATACAAAGTTAAAAAAAGCAGTGTATCTTTTACTGAATAAAGCATAACGAATAAATATTTAAAAAATTCGGATTCAATGTAGTTGGATTTATTAAACTTATTTTGTGGATAATAATTTTGAATCGATTTCAATGTCTTCATTAAACGGATAATAAAATGTTCATCTAATTAATGTTTAATGAAATAAATCGTTTTAACCAGCTGACTCCCTTAATAGAATATGTAGTATATTAAACAGTAGATATTAAATTATTTTATTATCTAAACAGTAATGTTTAGTAGTGTTAATTTTAGTATCCAAATTATTCACAATTAAAGGTATTGAAAAATCGAATTGGTCTAACACGAATATGAAGTAAAAAATAAACATGGATTATTTCAAAACAGAAATGTGGAATTATAAACGTTTTGTCTAATGGTAATGACTTGAGTAAATTGATGATAAAATTGTCATCTAATAATATCTGTAACTACGATCTATATTTCAAAAATATTTATTTTAAACGATAACACATGAGTTACTTACAGAGTAAATAGTATCAAACATGCACTTAGAATGAGAACTTGTACTTCTTGTATTTTTCAAGCGTAGATAAATATTAACATTTTGAGCATTTCTCGTGAAACAGCCTGTATGTTTTATGTCCAATAATTGCTTTTTGTAATGCAAATAATGAAGTACAAATAGGAAGAAATTTTGGAAACATTTATATTGGAGCAATTGACTACCATTCGACCTGATATTCGAATTGAAAGGTCAAACAAAAATAGATGTTTGTCTCTGCTACCTAAACAGCTGATTGCATTCACACGAACACGCATACGTTATTTGCACCACACAAATTAATTTCAAATATTTTTACACGTTTTCACTCTATTTATGCAGTAACTTAAAATTAATAAACCCATTTAGAAACTATTGGCTATTACGTAAATTAATACTTTTAATTTTAGAATTTCTAACACCGGTATCCTGGTAACTATAACCCCTTAATCTCTCAAACTTGGTCGAGCAGCTTTTGTTGGCAAATTTAATTTTATGCGATACAGTTTTAGCTCTATTCTAGCTATACAAGTATTCTCTTTATAAATTTTGAATTACCATCAACAATTCAAATTTAGCTGAACTTAGTCGATACATGTATAGGTATGTAGTTTATAAACTTTCCAGGTAATAATAGACAAAGTAAGGATTCGTTTGATATTTAAATGCTAAAAAAATACCGTTGCATGAGTATAGTAGCTCAGATGATTTCAGATGATTTAAAAGTTTTCCTTGCCAATTTTATTGATTAAATAATTGTCATTAAAACTAATATCAGTATAATTGCCGATGAACGTAATTCCTTTAAAAAAATTAAAAAAAAATTGGAAACTGGGCCAGGAAAACATAGAAGCGTCGACATTCCCTTTGAAGTGTCCGAAAGAGCGGAGAATATATAGGTAAGTAATCCGGTTGGTTTTTTTCAGGGTGGAGAGGAAGAAAATGTGCAAGAACGCGTAACGACGACGACGGCGGCGGTGGCGGCGGCGGCGGCAGCAGAAGCAGCAGCAGTAGCAGCAGCGGCGGCCAAAAGCAGAAGCGGAAGCGGCAAACGAACGGCGGCGTAGGGAGCGGGTGGACGTGGTGGGTGTGCCCATCACCACCACAGAGAGGATGAACCGGGCGCGCATGGCTCGCGCCTACCAGCTCGAGACGCGTCGCGATGCTGTGCCGCCGCCGCCGCCACCGCCATAGCTCAGCGCTCAGTCGAGATCTGGACCTCCGTCGCGACGCCGATCCCTCGTCGCGCCACCCCTGCCGATGCCACGGTGCATCTCAGTTCAACACATCCCTCCAGCGGCTGCAGCAGCCCTTGTGTGTGCGGCGCGTCGCCGGTGGTAGACTATGCGGCGCGGCGGCCACCGTCCAATCGTGTTCTATGTGTTTTGCGCTCGTGATCGCGAGTGTGCACCCGATCCGACATCCAGTGTCCCGATACAGCGGGAACAGAAATAGCAGCGGCTTCGGTTTCATGTACGCCGGCGGAATTCCAAGCCTTCTTAGGGTCCGTCCTACTACCACCTGTGTGACTCGTCGGGACTCGCCTAACTGATGCGTTTATACGTAAACAACCCTCGTAGGCGATGTATAGCTTTAGCTGGTTGAAACCGGGTCAAATTTTTTTATTGCTATTTGGTCCCCTTCAACCAGCTGTGGTTGACATTGCAAGCTACATTTTTTTACCTACTTATTCGAGTACTTATCAGTGTAAAAATTAAATTTATTGGTGGTATAATTAGTAAGTGGTTGTTCTTGGAAGACCGAACGAAAAATACAAAATTATCAATAAAGTGGATTGAATTTGAGAAATTAATTTTACGACATACTGAAAAATATAGAATGTGGATTTTAAATTAGAAAACTAATTAATTCAATTAATTGTTTGAAATACATTCAAAAATTTGATAAAATTTATTTTAATTTCGGTGTAAAAAAACAACAAATAATTAAAAAATATTATACGGCCTAATAATAATCGAATGAATTGAAGAAATCCTAAAAAATAGTGATATTTGTCAATGATTTAATAACTAAACACCTAAATAACAACGAAATCCAGCCCAAAAAACATCTCACAATACTTAATATTTTAATTACATCATGATTATTAAAAATATTAAATTTTAATATGTAATTAAAAAATACCTAAGTGACATTATTATCATTGTGATACAAATTTTATAAACATTTTGAATTAAACGTTCATTGGAGACCGGTACTCCTAATAATCATTTCGTTGTTGGCATGAGAATTGTTACTTTTTCTAGAGATGAACTCTATAGAACAATAAACAAATCTGTATTTTATGTCTGGCATTTGTAAATCGAATATACCTATTTATTTATAGATACTTGCATGTTCATAATATTAAAGGCAATTACGATTTCTTTGGCATATTTTATTTTTTAGACGCTTTTAATTCTGGGCAATTTCAATATCAAATTCTCGAATACTTTTGAAATTTGGTAGATAAAAACTTTTAGTTTTACGATTTTATGTATCTACCTACATTCGTCACGCTTTTATTTTTGCAAATTGTGTTTACAATAATTGTATCAAATGGTAGAATTGGCATCGATTTTGATGATTGCTTTAACCGCATATTAACTTTCATTTTTGAAATGTATAAATAATATGTTTGTTTCTAATTTCATTTCAATTTGATATCTCAGTTTCAGTTTTTCTACATAACGAAGAACTTAATAATAGATCGTATTGGTAATAATTATTTTTAAATATTAAGGGTTCAGCAGTTATTGGACCAAGAAGATCAAAGAAGGGACCAGGAAAACAGGAGACAGTAGGAACTTGAGTGAAAGTGAACCAGTGGTGAATGCGCGATGAAGTTTATTTTTTCCAATTATGGATTTAAAACATGTATAATTGTATATAATTATCGTTATTTTTGACTCGATCACAAGTTGATATGTATTGAATAAATCCAGTGTTTACATCTGAACAATTTCAACACAGTGTTCTATTTTTGTCTCATATATTGCTAAAAATATAAAAATCTAAAAATAGAAACCACACGTTATTTTATACTCTTTACCATTAAACAAACAATAGCAGAACATTAAACACAGCTAATATGTCCATTTGCAGATTTTCAAATGGTATTTTCAATTATAAATTTCCACTTGATAAGCTTTTTAAGACCAAAAACTAAAATTAAGCGAAAATGGTATGAAAATACTCAAATTTTCATCACAAGTTCCCGAGTGATGATGTGATTCACAGTTCACTTTGTAAAACATGTGATTAAGAAATACGAAAATAAGAAACTTATGTAACAAAATCAACAATTACCGTTAACATTTCACAGGCCAACTTTCTGGCAGCGACCCTACAGTTGAACATTTATTTCATGTCAGCGATACTAAGTAAGTAAAGGTATAGGATGTCCTAAAAATGACTATGTGATAATCTACTCAACTTTGTTTTTGGGAAAAAATCAAATTATCGTTTTGTACACATCTTTTGCAATATATCCCATCTCGAGTTTAATTCCAGCTCTCGTTTGCTTCGCCTCATTCAATATTTTCCTAGCCCATCAACGATCGGATCCAATTCGAACATTCCCAACATCTATCAGAATTTTATAAATAAAATTTACTGGTAAATACACATTTCAATGGGCGTCTATTTTCGATGAAAGGGCATCGCGATTCCATTCCATTGTTGGGCTTCGAATCGAATGCGACTCGGTTTAAAGACCCGTACAGTTTCTCCGATGCAACAAACAATGGCGCGCAACATTCGAATCCTTTTAATCCTTTCAAAAGACTTTTCTTCGCTAGCGTCCGGCATCGATTCATCATTTCAGTTGTCTATCTTGACCGCTCCCGACTCAGTTCATTGTGTACGATATCCACCCAACGGGGGAAAGATAACCGCAGCTTTTTTGATTGGCGATATAAGAAATACAAGAAAGCTGCTGCTAGTCCTTGCCACCCACGCTCATTACGGTTAGTTTGGAATTAAATTGAAGTTACTAATTGCTTTCGGTTTGTTGGTTGTTGTGAAACTATTGCTTAGACTCGCGGAAAGGTTGGAAAGGGCGCTAACGCGCCCTTTTGAAACTATTGCTTAGATGCGATTAGGCAATGATTGAACGAGTGAAATTAATTTGAACTATCGATAAGAAGGTAATTTGACTTTACCGAGTTCATTAGAATAATAGATAGAAAAGGGTAGGTACTATTAGAAGATACAATTTTGTTTACTTTTATCTTGTATTCGAACAATTTGGTAATTAGATCAATCAAGAGGGATTTAGAAGATAAAGGTAGGTACAGTTTTTCCAAAGTTTTGATATGCTGAATAGTAGGTATATTAGTAGGTATATCACCTTTCAAAATAATAAATATTTATAGTCCTATTATCGAAGGCTAATTAGTTCAACTCGCAGGTGGGATCAAAATTCCCACATTCCCCTCGATACATAATTCATTAGCGTGGAAAATCCATCGACCCCGACCTCAACTTTCGGCATAATTTTTCGAAATTGCGAAACGCAAACAAAATATTTTAACGGCTCGTCTCCCACCGTCCGAAACACATTCGCTCACCGTATAACGAGATTAAAGAAAACAACCCCGGGTCGAGGCCCACAACAAAAATACGTTATGCCCGCGCGAAACTGAGCGAGTCTCCTTTCGCGGTCGGGATGGGCGAAATTTAATCGATGTGCGTAATTAGCATTCTACGAATGTCTCAGTAGCGTCGCTTAAAATACGCCGAACGCTGCCGGATTGCTGAGAAATTTCAGAAACTTTTCAGCCCATTCTCCATCTGTAGATCGCAAAAATTTATCATCGAAATTAATGAAAGAAGAGATGAAATTATCGCACATAGGCTATATGCAATTAAAATAGTTCGGATAATATCTCTCCTTGGTTTGAAATTTATCTGCAAACCTTTCACAAACACTTCTGGCTAAATTATGCCACGCAACTTTAAAGTGCACCCAGATGAAATATAAGATCCCAATATTAAAGGAATGGAGGAGCGTTTACATAAAGAACCTTTTTCCAGAATTTTTTTGAACTTTCCGGTGTCTTTGATTTAAGATCTAATATCAAAGGTCGCCGTCTTCGACAAAGAAAAAATCTCGGAGAACAATGCAGTCTGGTTATTCGATAGAGGGATGGAATTCATTTAACCCTGCGACGTATTTTTGTCGCAAAAAGATTAAATTTTTGATAGGTGTATTATTGATTAAATTACCTTATTAAAATTTTACGTCGAAATGTTTAAACGTATATTTCGAAAAATTCCTATTGCAGGATTTTCTATTTAAAGAACGACTCGTTGAATAAATAATAGGCAACAATGCAGGGAACACCGCAAAGCAAGGATTGATCTCTTTGAAAAGTACGGTTTATTTTTGTGACTAAAAGAGAAAAATGTAGTAACATCGTGAATGAAAATATCTACAGTGCTTTCATGAAATCTTTTTATTTTGTTGCAATTTTTCAACTCCACTAATTGATTATTGTTGTTTAATATTGCACCACAAGCTTTCTAAATGAACTTTAATTATGGATAAAGCGTCAAAAACTTGTGTAATATGCATTTATCAACAAGTGTGATACTTAATTTCTAAGATATGGGTAAAGAAGACTGTACGAAGGCACCCAAAAGAGCATTAAATGCGAGAGTAGTGCCTCTAGAAAGGCGTTTAACAAACCTATATAATTTAGCGAAAATGCAAACCGGGTTGTCGTTATCCCGTTATGAAGTGCAATTATTTTCGGCGTGGCCGCGTTTTTAACTTCTTAATCCCCGGACTCTGTCACGTTGCAATAATAAAAGTTCCTCCTGAGTTTCTCGGCTCATGTTAAGTGGCCGAGAATATTTGAATTATTTATGTAAGAAATTTAATTAAACTTAGGCGGTATGAAATACTTTAATCAGTACATTAAGCTTTTTACTCGCGGACATGAAGACTCGGCGCGGAACGAGCCGCAAAAAGGGCTTATAATAATGGAAAACTCGATTTTTTTTTACCTAAGGAGATTTAAATTTTTTTTACTCGCTTGCGATCGTATTATTTCACTTGTATTCGACGATTTCTCCTGTTAATAAAAATTCGCAGCGCGACAATGCACCAGAGATAGAAAACATTAACGGCGCGAATTGCTGCGATATTAGCTAAGAAATGGAAGGCGTGCTCCTGACATCGAAAGATAATTGGAAATTTTACTGTTACGATCCTTATACAAGACGACAATGTAAGTATATGCATACTTGAAAGTCTGCGTTATTCCTTTACAGCTACAGAAATGGATACGTAAATAAACGAGCAGTATCGTGAAATTCGCCGAGTTTCTACCTTGCATCGGAATCCGAGCAAATAAACCCTTTAACTTTTTTCTTATTATGCATTTTCCGACCGAAATAATAATTCCCCTTTTACGCCCTCGCGCGATTCGTGTATTTAAGCGTTGTTTAATGTCTGTTAAACGACAAATACGTTAATGAAGAAGCGTTTATTTGAGCCGTCACAGTCGAGACGCCCAAAGACAAAGGTTGAAGCGCCTTCGATTGGCGGAAGGCTCGTCGTCTTGGTCTCCCTCGATGGTGATAAGAACGCCCAGGATGAATACTAAATCGGAGCAGCCGTAGCTCGAATGATTAATATGGATAGCTCGTGCAGTGTTTGTGCAAGCCGGATCACCAAAAATGGCCTATTTCGCTAACTATACACACGACGCTTGTAAGCCGCATCTACATATTATACCGGAGGGGTTTCAAATTTCTACGGATAAGTCTTAATATTGTTATACGACGTCGAGATAAGATTCCGAGCATTTTATAAGGCGCATTCCCAAATTCCCATCCGACCGAAGGTGTAGTTATTATAATAATTGGCAGTAGGGTAGTAGGGTATAATGACTGTAATGGGTATATAGAGCGCTGTAAAATCAAGGAAACAATTTACGTTGAGAGTATTATAATCCTCAAATTAATCTTCGAAATTTAATGATATTAATCAAATCTGCATCTAAAGTATTATTGACGTTTTAAAGGAAAAAGAAGTAAAAGATTTCAAAGAAGATAATTCATGAGAATTTACAAAAAAATATTTGAATAATCATCCCGGCGTATTTTCGAGCGGGTCTTCGCAGCAATTTTTGGAATGACGCGCATATTACAATCGGAAGTCGTTGTCGATTTAAACTTTTCGGTATTTTATCCGTATCTAAATAACCGAACTTTTCCCCCAATCTTATTCACGATCAAAGTTTTACCATTTAATTAATGGATATTGCGCCTTCTAAAAGCTTCAGAGATTAAGAAAAAAAAACCTAGAGCGAACGTCTGAAAATCAATAAAATTCAAATGAGTCTAACCAATTCTCGCGGCGATCATCCCTAATAATTCGACGTAAACGCGAAATTATGCAGCAAAATAAATTAGAAATATGGCGAATAGGTAGATGGTAAAAATATGGCGTCGAAATGTTGCTGCGGACTAAAGTGTTTTATTTAAGAAGAAGACAAATAAAGCAAAGAGACAAAGTTGAAGTGGCCCGTTGGGATGTCGAGCCAAGTCATTTTACGTTTTCACAATAACACTATATGCAGTTATATCCCCCCAACGAAGGCATTCAGAGTAGGTATCTTATTAGCACTTTAGCTGAACGGGCTCGAACACGCCCCTGTCGTGATTCCTGCCACTCAAGCGTTTTCATTTCTCTCTTCATGCCACTTTTTTAGCGCTCGCCGTTTACTGGTGTCAATTCCAGCAAAAAAGTGTTATACATTTTAGCCGACGAAAAGGTTACATTGCAGCGCGAATGAATAAAAAATTGCTACAAAAAAGGAAGTCGCGATGTAATAAAAACCAAGAAGGTGGAAATAACAATTTTTTACGGTTCATTTCATTCAAAACACGAAATTGAGGCATCCTACCTATACCTACTTTCCTCAATAAAAAAATTACCTCATGCAAGTAACTAGAAGAAAAATTTAAATAGCGAGTATTGCGAATCAATAAATTACAAATTACCAAGCGGCGTGGAAATATTGCAGTAGTAAATTTTTTTGAAGTGTCGGATCCTTCGAAAAGATCAATCTCACCACCAAGCGGAATCGGTTGATGGGAAGTGCGAAATACGAAAATTCGCGTTAGAATTGACATGAAAGACATTCGGAAGTTCAGGAAAGTCATTTGTTTGGTATTCTGCCGGCGCTGATTGAAGCGAATAGGTTCGAAATGCAAGAGTCGTTTTTACGGAAAAACGATTTTTTTAAAAGTGTTCTCTAAAATTGGAAAAATAAACGAGGCGGAATAAAAGTAACGATGCGAACGTAAATATCGTAAAAAATAATACACTCGGTGAAACAAATTTTCTATCAACTCAGCTTCAGTTACCTACTTACCTATATAATTCTACCACATTAAAAGACTCGCAAATTCTTTTAGCAAAGTAATTTAGTAGGTAATTACAAAAACTTAAATTAGAAAGCTCCACTGGGGAAGTCCAAGTGGGGGCACGAATATTACAACCCTTATTTTATTCGCGAACCGGAATATCAACTTGATTACTGCCAAAACCAAGTGAACAGAAGCTTCAACATTACATTCGTAATATTTCAACTGTTCCGTAACAAAGTTTGTCGCCGAATAAGCCACATAAATGTCATTAAAAGTTGGCTTTCTGCGTCGCTTTGCGACAAAGACCCCGCCGCTTTGCCACTTCAATACTCCAGCGGATCATAAATATTGTGGTCCTCTGCGAGATACGTCCCAATGTTGAATTCCGGCCTGAAGACTTCCCCACCAAGTGCATTAATTGTCCGATTAATATACATATAAAGAGCTTTTGGAATTGACTGAAGAAGATGCCGAAAAACGATCCAGCTGTTGTTTAAATTTTCTTCATTTATTGACGCAAAGATCAATTTTGCCACCGAGACCAGAATGCAATATACAAACGAAAATACTACCAGGAAAGCCAATTATCTATACAAAAATCGATTTTCTTCTATCCTCTTGACTCTACTATCTCCCCAAGACATTTTTACTCAAATTTTAGAAATATTTTCCCTACCTAGACATTATATATTATAATAAAATGTTTGGCATTTATTGCCAACCTCTCAAAAACAAGCTCCAAAGCTAATATAATTCCACACAACAACAGCAGCATAAAAAGAAGTGAATTCTTTAGTTTGAAATACCTACGACCCGACGAAGTATAAATTAACAAATACACTTCGAGCAGAGCCATGGTGTTTGCTAGACGGATATCGCTCTATTGTTGTTCTCCGGATTGTTCTATCGCTTTGTAAATTAATTTTGATGTATAACAGAGTAAACGTAAAGTCGGCGGGTGGAAAGTAAGTTTCGGAAATTTATGTAAACCAGAAATTAACAATTCTCTAAGCAGAAAGCCCAGAGCAATTTTTGACATAATTAAAACGAACTTACCATCAAGAGAACTTCTCGAAGGAGCGGGGGCTTACCTAGAACGAAAGATGTAGATGTTGGAACTTTAATTCGAATATCAAATTATAATTAAGAAATAAGTTAGGATTTCTGTCAACGCGAAGACTAATGGAGGCAAATAGAGAGGTAAAAAGAAGGAATAGATCTATTCATCGAATAATCTGCAAGAAAATTTACGTTCATGGCAAATTGTTACCGATAATGTTGTAGGTATATACGGTAATTTAATATGCAAATTCGCGTCGTTCTGGAGTTGATTTTAGGAATGATTACAGAAGAAAAGGAACAGTTTTTCGTACTTCCCGTCTGTTCTTATTCGAATTTTATGAAAATTAAGTTTCGTACCTTTGTCACCGCATTAATCTCGTCTCTAGTTCGTTACCTTTTGGACGTTTCGTTCATTACAAGCCGTCTTTTCCGTAAAATACATGACGCAATCATGCCTTGCCTGAATTTAGTTAAATTATATTTTACGTGACATTACAAACCTAACCTCGTTTGCTCAGCAAACTTTGAACCTTTGTTTTGACCCTTTTTGTTTTCTTCATTAGTCGCGCAGTTTTCGCATAGAATTGATAATTGTACAAACCAAAAAAAATGTAACAATTACGCCAAATACTCTAATACAGTAATTATTTGTTATTAAGCGAATCATTTAGCGTAAATGAATAAAATTCTGGATGAGAGAATATTCTCATCTTAACTTTCTTAGCGCACTTTAATTTCGAACGGTAACAGGTAATAAGAAAATGATTTCCCTCAAAATAGCGAGCAACTTCAACTAGTACCGAGTCTCTGGGGTTATTTAATGAAATTCTCTTTGTTCCTTTATTGTAATTTTCTTGTAGGACAGACCATAAATGCATTCTGCTACAGGATGAATTAGTTCTCTCTTGTGATTAGATAATCTCAACGTGTTAAGAGATATTTCTAATTCCACAGTTACAGTCAACATTGCTCCGAGTGTCGTAAATTTTATCTCAGAAAACAGCGCAACGCGTTTTTCATTGTTACTGGTACTGGAGCAGATTAATCGGTCAGATTAAAATGTACATCGTATTTACAATAGGACGATTCGTGTTTATTTTACTGTGGATAAATTGTTTCTTCGTCTCTCGTCTTTGCTAGTTTTTTTTAATTTCCATTTTGAATGGAAAACTCGTATAAATTCATTCTTTAAATAATGCCTACTTGGACGATAAGTTTTCAGTGTTAAGTTGCGAATTCGTTCGTATTTCTGGTGTATTTAAAGGATTAAAAGCAGTAGTTGCAATTTGGTGCTTTATAAACCTAACAACTCTTGAAGTATTGTTTGTTGCGAAATAATTTTCAGTTTATATTTTCTCCTTTTTAATCCGCAGCCCTCTTGCTGTCAAAACAATCGGGCCAGCGAGAGCAATTTATCAATTTGCTAAATTAATTTCAACTTCGAAAATGACATCCATAAGGACATAAAAAATATTCCGCACGTTTTCCGGAAATTAAACTAATTTAATGCGGATGTTCTACGTACAATTTGTTTGAAAGTAATTAAATGAAAAAATTTATTCATTAGCTCATTAAAAATTAGGTACAAGAAATATAATTAATATTGTAGGTATATTAGATAGGTTAATTTAACGTCCGATTTGATAGGCTATTAAATATTAGGAAATTCGAAATTAATTTGGCAAAAACGGTCCGGATTTATGATTCATTAGAATAAGGGAATACCCTGTATGTAACTGACGACCATGAGTAATTCGAAAATAATAGCCGAGGAGCGATTCTATTATTAAATCCATCATTTCACGCGCTAATAGCCGCACTAGATGGAAATACGGGTTTCGGGGGAAATTGAAACATTTTAAATTTGTAGAAACGCCAAAATCCCGACCATTGCCATCGGTTATTTAATCTATTTTAATCCAATATTCAATATCCTATTTTTTTCAAAAATAAAACAGGAATGTAATTGATATACATCTGTGTAAGGTACATACACGCATATCTCATTACATGTGTACAAAAACATTGCTCATAAAAGTTAATAATTTAGCTTAAAATAACTTGCAAATTGAAGCGTATCAAAAAAAATATGAATTAAATAGGTAGTTATGATCAGAGTAATTAACAGCCTCAAAAAAATTATAATAAAAATAAGAAGAACTTTTTAGGCAGAAAATTGAAAAGTAATAAAAATAAATAGAATTCACATTAAATAATGGGGCGAAGTATAAAGCAATTTTTGTTTTAGCATTTCATTTTATTCTCTTACTGGTGAAATAATTCTAGATTGAGCACTAAAATTATCAAATAGGCGGATGCAAAACCTATCGGCAATAAATTAGAGCGGTTGGAGAACACAAGACGATTCAGCGTGTAAGAAGGACGAAATATGGGCCAATGAGCCTCGCTAACGGCCATCACGTGGGACTAAAAACGAGCTTCTCATTATTTCCCATTCCAACGGGATGATTTATCCAGTTGTGAAGCTGAAAAACTTAATCTCTGTTCTGCAGTTAGCGCGCCCTGGCCGGGATTTCAGACGGTGTGCGGTGGAGGTAGCTCGCAGGAAACCTCGAGTGTTTTTGCACTCGTGAATAAGGGAAGAGTGATGGTTCTAACAGATTAAATTCAATCTAAAAATTTACCTACTCCCGAGAATAACATGCGAAATTTACAAATTAAATTAAAAATCGTTGAATCAAACAATGTTTAGGTCGGTAATAGTTATAAATAGAAATATACAAATTATTTTTTTTATTGGAAAGTTAATCAAAATAATAGATACTGATTTTATTAATAATTGGAGGTATACGTTGGAAATAATAAAAACCAATAAAAATACGCTTACGTTAAATATTATATCTACGTTGAAATAAATTTTCGGGTAAATCGGTTTTTAGCAAAATATTTTTCAATAGATAGATATTAATATTTCAAGCGAAATATCATTTGCGTAACAAATATTGAATCAACAACTGTATGCGTCGATAACTTTCCATCAAATATTTGTTGTGCTGATGAAGGGCTAGTTTTCTATTTTCATATGATGATGAGCCAATGTTTATTTTCAATAACTAAATATTGAAGTACGCGCTGCTATAATAGAAGCTCTTATTATCGCATTGATTTAGAATCGAAAATTCAAATCAAATTAAGCGATTGTCGTACGTGCCGCGATTTTCTCTCACAATCAGCCGATTAGAGAAAAGTAAAATTGAAAGGATATTTTCGTCTGTCGGCTATTTTTCTCGACTAAACGATTTTTGATCGTAATTTCATGTCTGGTTAGCTTGTAAACGATGATAGTGTGCGTGCATAAAATCCCTGCAGGAGTCTAATAAAATTCGTACAGACACAAATCAAACCGACGACGACGGGTGTGTCTGGCAAACGAATTATAGTGATTAGGCGACATTCTTTTTCAAAAAAGTCGCGCTACTACACTGTTAGTAGCTTTCTATAATCACGATTTCCACCATTTTCCTTCGCAATAAAATATCTATGTAGGTAAATCATCAAATAGAAATATTACAATACAAAAGCAAGGCTTTATTAATCAACTTAAACGTAATAAAGATATTTCCAGATAGAATTTTGATTAAGCGAATTCCGGGAATTTGCGCTTCCTTTAAAATTACTTGCCGAAATTACGCTTGTTTTCACCTAAAAATTTTAAGCCGCGCAAATTTGTATTCAATAACGAATTAATTCCGTCGAATTAGCGAATAATCGACCGGATATTTTTAAAAGTGTAGTATAGCCGGGTGGCGTGTACGCGGTATTCTGATTAATTGGCACAGGATCAGTTTTAAGGTGAGGCGAGACAATGTCAGGATTATCGATTAGATTTATTGTGCTTCCGACTTGCCTAATGACATCGAGAATTCAACAATATCAATGCGAAAGTTATCCAGTTCCAACCCAAAAATAAACGAATCAATAGATTTGTCCCGAAATATCAACGATTTATTTATACATGATATTAAATCTATTTTTATTTTGATACCAATTGCAAAATTAATGGAGTAAGATTGAAAATAAAAGCGGAAAAGGTAAAGTGAAATATATTAAGAAAACCAATCTCTTAGTACCTACCCAAGACGTAAATACACACTCATAGATATGGTTAAAAGCTACTTGGAAATATTTCTAGCCTACGAGTAGCTTCTTTAGGTAGCTCTAAAGATTACACCATCTATAAAATCATCAAAGAAACATTCGATTCGAGTAACTAGTCGCTCAGTATCTCCTTTCAGACTTATAACGCGGGAGAGAAACGAGCGAAATATTTAAATAAGTTCAGCGTGAAATCTGCAATTCTTTTTTCTCTAAGTTTATATTAAAAGCTCTCGAGTCATAAATCTTAACTCTTATCACAATTCACAATATGAAAAATCTCTCTCTTCTCTCTACCAGTACTCCTCCAATCTTTTCGAGTAAATTCCTTGGTGCTCATGTATATGAGAAACTTAAAATAAATTCAGAAATGATGAAGTGTAATGAAATGGAAATGGCTTGCCGGTTCGAGCATGATTTTGCAAAAAGGGAAATATTCCGATTTACCATTTCGGGCCCCAACGTTCAGTAAACAGCTTTGCTCGGGGAGGTTAGGCATGCACTTTGAATCCAATAATGAATTATAAATACATTTTTTCCGCCGGCTCTAATCCAAATAATAAAATTCTTGCTTCGGAAATTCATCCAGTCCCATGAAAGAAAATTGCTGAAAAACTTATGAGACAGCCGGAAATCTGTCCGTTCGCCAAGCGAAAACAAATGTTCGAGGCATAAATTTATTTCGTGAATGGATTAAAAACCCTATTCAGGATCGTACGTACAAAGACATCATTCTTCCAGCAGGGAAGCCGCCGCTCCATTCACCACTCTATCCACTTAAATACGATACATGTTCCTGCACATACCTTCCCATTACGTGTTAATTCTAAAGAGGATCAAAAAGTTGTCAGCCTTTGTAAACGCTAGCCGTGCTCATGTATTCTTACTAGCTCCCTAACACGCTAAAATCAGTAGCGCACCCGGTGGATCCCCATCGTAATATTTTCCAGATCGTTTCCAAAACAACAGGAATTGAATAAAACCGTTCGCAGAACACCGACGCATTGTATACTACACCCCATTGCGAGAACTTTTAATAATTTCGATTTCGACTGGTCCCCGAAGGTGTCGGCAGGGCACCCCCACTGCATAAATATTAAACAAGCAACACATTTAGAAGCTTTGTGCCGGAGCGCAACTCAATAATAACATTACAACTTTCGAATACACAGCAGACTGTTCTTTTTTGCCGAAGCTTCGGAATTGAATAAGCTTTACAATGTAGGTCGTCGAAAGATGTTCTAATTGGATTCTTTTTTTATGGGAGCAGGGAACAAGGAAGAAAACGAGTTTAATTCGATCGAGTGCGTTTCGTTTGGTGTAATTCCCATTCGAATATATGCGTGCGAAATGATCGAAGAAGTTATAAGCGTTCGATTGAATGGCGAGCTAATTAAATTATTCACATTGCAGCGCGGCGAGTAGTTTTGTCTATTAGGCTATATATAATGAAAATTGAGTCGCACATAATGGACTAATTTATTAAAAGACACGTAAAATTAACAGTAGGAGGGTAAACATTCATTAAAATTCGCGAGCAATTAGTCAAAATACGACGTTAGTTCGAAATTAATGATGGTTTTTGCTCCATAAAATGACCCAGCATATATGGACGATGTTCATAAATGGAGTCCTTTAATCACGATGAAACGAATTTGTGAATCGATGACATTAAAATTAAATATATGGTGGGAACATGAATTATATCACCGCCAAAACTTAACACCAATTTTTCAATACCACCAAATTTTAGACTATGTTCTCCAGTAATCGAGAAAATATCCATTAAGATGGATGACTAGTCGAACATGTAGTAAAATTCATTAATTAAAATTTTTATCAGACCCTATTAGAGACTTCGCATGAGCTAAAGGATCTATTATCTAAGTAATAAAACGTTCATTTGGCCTAATCAATCTCATACGTGGTTGATTTTACGATATAATTCGCAATAAAAAGGCAGTAAGGAAAGTGTAAAAACGTAAGGAGAATTTTACGAAGAGTGGCCTCTCCTAAATTGCTTGCATGCGCTTTCACAATACACGCAAGAGCTCGTTTGGGATCGGAAAGGGTGGAAAAAGTTATATTCTTTCAAGTGATTATAAAGGACGAACTTTCAATAACATTTCGCAATCATCAGCTATAAAGTTTAATCAAACGAATTTAATCAATTTAACGGGAACGTCGATGAGGACGTCAAATAAGAATCTAATAAAGTACTATCTATTATAATAAATACGATGGCAAGTGATTAAATAGTTCGTATGTAAGTTTCCCATTTCTGTTTAACTTCCTTGAAGCATTCCAACCCTTCTGTTTATATTCCATGAAAGAGCAAATGAAAGTCATCTGTTGAAATTCTATCGCGATTGTGTAACGTCAGCCGAGATCGACCTGTTACGGTTAGCAAACATCACGACTTCGAAATGAGTGAGAGAAGTGAATATCGCTCAAAAGACATCATCGTAATCATCAATTTTCGATGAAATATGCGTGTTTGTATCGACGGAAAATGAGATATATTTTTTTATTTATATTCAAGCAGTTTTTGTGGAAAATTCGGTAGAGAAATTGGGATCATCCTAGAATTGTTATTGAAGGGCCATTACTTAATTTTAAGTGTAGGTAATAAGTCTAAAAAAATTGATATTTTAATGGAAATGATGAAGAAATGCTATGATTTTTAAACGAACTATAAATACAAATACTGTTAGACCCACGACATTCAATCTGACACAATGACCTATTCTATTAATTTCAGTGTATAAAACATTTAGCGTGCCAGGCGGCTAAATGTTCCTACAAATGCCAGACTCTGAAATAATCGAAATTTCGTGTTAAGACCACGCTCTAAAAACTCCTTTTCAACTAAATTCATCAATTATATTTCAAAGAGAAATCGTTAACAAACTCATTAAGAGACACTTTTAAAGTCCAACTATATTGGTGGAAAGTCAATTTGCTACAGGGTGAGCAAAAACCCGAACCATTCACAGGAATATTCCACGTATAATGCCACTAAAGTCGGCATCGCACAGAGATATGTGCGCCTCAGTTGATACGGCAAGCGACATGGATGAAATGTGCTCTATCCAGATGAAATTTGCTTCTGGAAGTCGTTGTTTTTGCTGCAATCAAACGGGATTAAATTGACTAATAGTCCAATTTCGGAATTTCCTGAACAATCGCTTCGCCGACTACGGCAACCGGCGATGGTGTGTCGAATTCTGAATTATCCAAGTGGAATTGCGCGTATTTATATCCGCAGCAACAATAAGAGACAAGCTTCGAATTATGCAATATTCCAAGATTTTAAGGCTTATATTATCTATCTATACAAATCCTAAAATATTTAAGAGGAACTGTTTATTAGATAATTGTGTTAATTGATATCTAATGATATTTTCAAGAAAAAGAAGTTTGCATAATGCAAATAGGAATAAAAATGTGGAAACTTTCGTTTAATCTCAGCCAGTTGGCAAGTACTGGAACAATTTAAATGATTAAAGTACAGATGATTAGACATCAATTTTGTTAAAAGAAGGAAGAATTTCGGATCGCTGATCGAGAACCCGCATTGCAGTAATGACGGAATTCCGGCAAGGAGACGCGAATAAGTTCCTTTGAAATTTACGATGATAGTTTTTCCACCACCACCGGAGGATAATTCCGTTTTACTGAAAATATCCAGCACATAAGCAGTTTCCATAAATCGCCCGGGAACGAATTTTAAAATTCCGCCTACACTTTAAAAATGCGTTGCCTAAATTTAATCGCGCGAGACATTTGAATTTGTCTAATAAAAATTCGACGAAACAAAAAGAATAATTAAAGGAGCGTACGCGGAGCATTTCGAACACGAAATGGAGAAGCAATTGTGTTTTCATGAAAAGAAACGTCGGTGCACACTAGACTACGGTAGTGCCACTATTGCTAATGCAATATGCATCGAGTCGGTTCTTTTGCAGTTGCCAAACCCAAGACAATTTTCTTCTATGCTAACGGAATATGTAACTATCCCGGATGGAGGAAGTACAGCATCGCGCCGAATTTATTCGACAATCGCATCGAAATCAATTAAGCATTAAAATAACTGTTATTTACTCAACATTTATAACACTTTTCAGGTGCAAGGACAGCCGTTGAAAATGAAATAATGCGCCACTACTATTAAAATTCCTCATTCGAAACAACCTCGTAAAGTAAGGATTCATTAAGACGCGAACACTATCGTCAACAGAAACGGCCTCTCGAGGCTAACGCCGTTGGCCGCAAATAATTAAATTCGAGCCAGAAAGGCGAGACGAACTGAAAAGTTTCCATTTTAATTGACAGATATATTCGGGTCAGCAGTTATCTCATTGAAATTCGGCTCGGGTAGTCGACGGTGCTTCTCCACCGCGAATACAATCAAAGATACATTCTTCGAAATTGGGAAATGTCCGGTTTAAGATTGGAAAGACGGTATCTGATGGAAAGGAAGTGCTCGAGGGGCGCATAAAAACGTATTTCATTAATAGCAAAGTTTCTTTGCTATTAAATTTCCTGGTCATCATAAATTCGTGCATGCTTAAGTAATCCCAGGCGTAAGATTCGATGAAGATACGAACACCTATATCCGTTTCTGCGGGCATTAAGCGACTATAATTCTCCCTCACCTTGCCTTGCATATATCCGGAATCCAATAACGCCGGGGTAAAAAGTAAAAATGGAGAAAAAGAAAGAAAACCGTGCCGCTACTGCTAGGCCACAATGTGACTTGTGATCCGATTGTGGTTGGGCTCCGACCCGTTATTTAGGATAACGTGACGTAAGGTTATTGCGGCTCTGGATGCGAACGCCCGTAGTTGCTCGAAACTTTTACCAATAATTGTCGGACGAAGAGCCGTTTCTCAATATATTTAAAGCCAATTCTACCTTGTCGGCGAAAATATTTCGCCGCGTTCTTTGCGGGTGTTTCGAGGAAAACTAATCGTTTATTTAACGAATTGCTTCCGGGTTATAGAATTAAGAACGCTTTCAGAGGTGTTTTGTTTGAATCGCAACTCATAATGGGTAATTAATTTATCAAGATTCCCCGCGTAAACACTCCAAATTGCAACTATCATTAAAGCACTTATCTAAGAAGTATTTATCAAACTTCAATTCTGTGATCACCGCATGGAAAATAAATCGTTTTATCGAAAAGTTTCGGATGGCTTTGCGCTAAATCAATAGAGAAACTTTTAAAAATCGACCGATGAACTAAATCATCAATTAATTTGAATGCAAGAATTTTTTAAAGGAAAAGTTCTTCCGACGAAAATTTCCCAGTAAATTACATCATTTGACTCTTTCAACGTTGGAAAAATTTTCATCTCCTCGTGTAATTTGTCATGGAAAATATCTTTATAAATTGCTCATTTGATATGCAATAATATTCGTGCGATAAATCTGATTAATGTTATTCGCGTAGAAGTTAAAATGACAAACATTTATTCTTGCGTATAAAGCCGATGGTTTCGGGATGTAAAAATACCAAAAACGTTTCTGCCATCAATTAATAATTTCCGTTAGTATAAATTTCACCAAATCAAACATTAATTTTGATAATTTGAATTTAATAAGTAGTGTGAGTATATCATTGGCAAATATTTAAAATAAATTTCCTGCAATAACCAAAATAAATAATTTATAAACTAATAAAAAGATATATTAATTAGTTGGTATGCAATGAATCGTGGGCAATAAACGATGTATTATCCGCTAATTTACTGGGGATCAACATACTAATTTAACCAACTGTCAAATTAATATACAACGATTTTGGGAATTCAATCATAATTTTATTAGTAATTTAAGCGAACTTAATTAGATTTTAAATAAAACAACATAAGTAATCATTTCGTGGTATTAAATTGATTCGATGGACTTTCATACTTTTTGAACACTCCTTTTAAGGATAGGTTTGGTCGGTATTAAATTTGTTTTATCACGCTAACCTCAGTTATTTCACAATCGTAATAAAAACAAATGTATTCTCAAAACTCACCATTTCGAAATTAATAAATGATAATTGCGAATAACGTTGATATCAATTTATTATTATAAGATTGATAGTTCTTAAATATCAAACAATATGCCCTTCTCAAGCTTTTACTTTAGCAGTTAAAAGACTGAAAATCTTTTTGTACATTTTTTTTACTATTTTTGAATGGAAAGAGGGCCATTCGTAATCGAACTACAGAAAAACAAGCCATCAGTTATTCGGAAGAGGAAAAACTTAACCCGGATCTCATTCAAGACAATGACATGCAGAATTCGGCCTTGTCATTGAAGAAACAGTTACATAAAGGCCTAAGAGATTGATAGATAGCACTGTTGAAGCCAGAGCAAAGGGCAGGAGAAATTTTAACGAATTTCACAGTGTTTAAAAAAATACATATCTAAATTGGTAGAATAATTGAATTTCAATTCAAACGAGCATAATTCCCGATTCGAACAGTAATAATCCGCTACAATAACAATCATTATCCGGCGGCGTTCTATGTACTATAAAACGGTCCATTCGACATGCATTTTATGCACCTGTGGCGTATTAACTCTTTGGTAAATCACACAGCGCCTCATTTAAAATTACAATCGAATGACGACCATCAAGTAATCCACTAGCGGAATTTACGCGGGCGATATTCGATAACAGCCCTGGCCCAAATTTCGAGCGATTTTAAAATGAAAATATCATTAACATAAATTTCATTTATCACCAATTCGGAATATATGACAACAATGCTGAGCTGCCGTACATCGAACGATAGAAAGATATGAAATATTTATATATCCGAGCTTTTCGAATTCAGGTGCGTTTCATCTAAACGAAAAATCTATCCTTTCCGAAATGCTAAAAAATATTTATCATCATTTCCGTTTCGCACATATTATAAATTTCCTCGAAAAATTAAACTCGCCCTTCCGCATCTTCCCCCGGAAGCATTGTATGCGATGTATCAAGGTGACACGATTCAGTGGAATTTATCACGGTTCATTCTTTTTAATTTTGCATTTTTATCTACCCATCTCGATTACACTGCCACTGTTCGCGGGATTCTTTATGAATCTCGAACGCGAAAAAAATAAACGGCTCCCAGAAAAGTTATCAATCACGATCCGATACCTTTTTCTATTTTCCTTTTCGATTCAAATAAAATTAATGCTTGCAACGTTGCTCCTTTCACGTCAATGTTTCTGGCGGCTCTTTTGTTACATTTTCTGTCATTAGACGCGTTGTTTTGCTATACCAAAAGTTTCAGTTTATTACAATTAAAATAAATTAGTAAAAATTTTTTTCAGAAACGCCAATGGCCGTGATGGGTCGAATTATTTTATAAAATAGAGGTGGAAATTTTGTTGGGTTGAAATTTATATACTAAATAATAATATGAATCAAAGTTACAATCGCCTCTCGGCCAGCATAAAATATGTCACTCAGTTATCGTTTGAACTGTTTTAATAGTTCATAAAAATAGGGGATTGTCGATCGGAAATAAACGAAATAAGCAATAAAATGGAAAAATTTGTTAACATTATTACAGTTTCATTTTCGGATAATAAAGGCGCGAAATATTATTCTAATTAAAACAAACAGAACTATTGATGCGTGATTAATTAAGATTATCCTTTTAATCAAAATAAATATTAATCAGCTAATTTTTGATTCGCTTAATCCGAACAAAAAAACCTCCTTGATTTTATTCGGGGTAAAGTAAAAATCAAATTTTTGTACATACGTATTTCATTTATGGAAACATAAAGCGAATTAGTACAACAGAGCGTAAATCTGTGATAATTAGATTGCGTGCGCGAGGCAAAAAAGTAATTTAGAACGTGCGCATACGAAACAAATGAAAATTTGTAGAGCTTTTCTTCGAATTACCACTCACATAAATTAATTATAACAATGTTGTAAAATAATGACGGTAATTAGTCAACGGGGAATGGATGGTTGGTCATTTTCAAATCCTAAAATTCGGGTATTTTGGCTGTTTCAATATACATACAGTGATCAAAATATATATAGGTAATACCTAAAATACGTGTTAATTTTTTTGAAATAAAAATAAGGAGCGTTATAGAAACTTTGTATATGTATATCATATAAACAACACATTTTTATGAAATTATATCCAGGGTGTAATTCTTTTTTAGGCTTTATATATTGTACAAATTTTTACGTTAAAAATAATTTTTATGAACAAGCTGTCCAGTACACACATGCATATTCTGATATGTATACGCATTACGAATGCTATTGTTGTGACATTTCTAGCAAACTCAATTCCCAGTTGTTACAATTTTCGAAGAGTTCCGCGATCCGCAGATAGATAAGATTACAAATCAGGAAATATTACGTCGCACAAAGAAATAATAAACAACTCTATATACGAACATACGAAGAACATTAATATTTTCCATGCTCGTGCGAATGCGATTTTCATTGAAAACAAATATTTTTTCGCTTAAAAACAATCCAGCAAATCTAAAAACTCGCAGGTTCCCCATACCCCGGCTGACACTCGATAAAGCATAAGAATCGATCTGCTCGGTATAAAAGCCATTTTGCACAAGCACGACTGTAAATTTGTCCAAAAACTTTGTGTTAGCTAAGAGCAACCGATCCTAAATCAGGATAATACTTAATGTCGAGGATAATACGGGCCAAGCGGCCCTAGGACCTCCAGATATGCGCTTGGCTTTCTATAAATTCCGTTATTTAAAAGGCATATCCTCGTTTGAATTTATATTTTTCGGTAGATAGACGAGGGATTGTGAAACATCACGAATTTATGCATGAAATGGGTTACACGGTTTATGTACGGGGCGTTCCTTCGCTGAGTAATGGACGCAGTTGTTGCAAAGTAAACCGAAATATAAGTTTGTAGCGAAATTTATATGTTACCGACAAACAAATTACATTTCAGATTAATAATTGATCTACATTTAAAGAATTAGTAGGCGCATGTGTATAAACTTTCCCTATATAAAGTTATTATTTTTTATATCGTATAATTTGCATGAATGATGTAAATTTGGACCACATTGAAACCGGAAAACGTACGGAAATGAACAATCTGTGTCTGGGCAAAAAATAATGAGTCCACCCACCTTCATTAATCACGCCAGTAGCCCTTTTCAGTACGCATATCACTGTAGCAGTTTTTGCTCGCCAACATTTCTAAAACTCTTGTGACAAAGGCGCAATTTCCACTGTACATTAGAATTGGAAAGGGATTACGTTTACGTTTTAAAAGATTTCAGTCAACACGTTTTTGCTAGGTAGCCGTACAGGCTGTTTAAATTCGAATGCTGAGGTTTAAAGAGAGATGTTAACACTTTTTTCTGCCTAAAAATTCACAAATTCAAAGTAAAAAATTACTCTTTTAGATCGTTTGTGCAACAAACAAATTCAGCATTTTTTTTGTTCAGCTTAGGTCATTTTTTATTAATTGGTATCTCTGTTCCTCATCAAAGGCGAACGCACGCCATCAGAGGAAACTCGTCGGAGTAAATCGTCCGTAAAAAACTATTAAGGAAAACGGCGTATTACTCGACATACAAAAGCAATTCTTTTTCAAAACCATCCTTCACGAGTATAGCCACTATGTTGATGGTGATTGGGAGTAGATAATACTTGAATATTAATGGGTGAATACATTAATACGTAATGAAGATAAACTTACAGCAGCCCTATGGTTTTTAAACGGTTTCCGATGGCGGGGATCAGATTTTTAAAAAGCTAATGCAGCCAACGAAAAAAACTAATTTGTAGTGAAAAAATTTCCTTCGGAATATTTTGGTAGTTGTAATAACGCAAAAAACCAATAAAATTATCTTTGTTGGTTTTCCTCATCCAGAATCTTTTTCACAGATAAACATTTAGCGAAACCAATAGATATTTGTATGCAGAGGTTTTTTGATGGCCTAGATTGATAATGGCCAATGGCGGTGTTCAATATTGACAAAAGAGTAGGGGAAGCAAATATTTTTGGAGTCGGAATCTAATAAGCGAAAATGAAGGAAACCGAACCACCATAAAGATACGAAGAAAAAATTGAGCCGAAAAACAGCATTCCCTCTTAATTGTAAACATTAATTTTATATGATAGGTAATGCGGATAAACCAATACAAATTTCCAATCATCATTGACCTAAATCTAATTAAAAAAAAATCCTCTTTTAGCAGTTTTATCTCAGTCGAAATTATGTCAAAACCTCGTAATTAAAACAAAAATCATAAAGCGCAAAATGCCCAAAGCCGCGCTTGCGAGACAAAGAGGCCGAATAGCAGGAAGATTCTCAGTTGCCCTTTACGGGCATCTCATCATAACCGTGTAACTGCAGGCTCGGGCTCGGTTCTCGACTTTTGCATAACTGCTCCCGAGGGGAACATCGGGATCATCTCCGTTGGCTTATCGCCCCGTGTATCTGTTGTCTCTATCAGAAGAGCACCGGGAAGCCGAGCGCAGAGGCGGAACGCTTCAATGCTAGGAGCTATTATTTGTAAAGAAATGTAACGAGCAAAAATAACGGTAAATTAAAAAAATAAACTTTTAATTATTCCACGGAATCACTAACAATCCTAATGGCGCTATAAATGCATAAAAACAGTTTTGTATCAACAATAAAAGCTACCTGTCAGATTGAAATTTCAATTATTCCAATGGATGAATTTTACCGCTGTTTTACAGGGAGCTGTCTCGATTCTTAAAAAGTAGATATTTTACATTTTGATAGCGTATGAGTTGTTATTTGTGCGAACAGATTACTAATCTCGTCACTAAAATTGATTTAATGACATCACTGGCAGTTAAATTTTATGGCATCTAAACTGTGTTATGTTTAAAGGCCATAAAACTCCATAACAACTGCAAAAAGGAAAAGCTCGCCGTAGACATGCTTTTGTGGTCAATTAACTTTTCCTTGATTGTATTTAAACGACGGCAGTGCTTTTAATTTTTGTTACTGATGGCGAAGCCAGGGAAAAAATTAACGAAGATAAAAATATCTGGGTGGTTATTATTTACTTTCGGGATTTTTGTTAGGGAACTATTTTTCCTTCTCGGCGATCGCTGGCTTTTTAGTAAATGACAAAAATATCGCCACTTAGTCCAAATTACAATTTAATCGAGCAGAATGAACGGCGCGCCTAAGGCATGACGTCCTTAATAAAAATCCGAGGCACAAAGGACGAAATGCGAAAAAGATAAGAAAAACACTCCGACATATTTTACGAGGATTATTTTACGATACTTAGGGAGCAATTTTCTCCTGTTCGAAATTTAACTTTTCCTATCAACTGTTGCAAGTTATCCAATTTTGAATATAGGTGCGCTCTTATTCGATATTGATATAATATAAAGTTGATGTTATCTTTTCAAGGGCGAGGGATCCGCATCGGAAAATGATGTGTCCTTCGGGATGGAGGAACGCAAGTTGGAAATCAATTTTTATTCAGATACAATACAAAATTAGCGGCCAAGCGGTATAGGGAGAAGAGAATAATTGGACGTCAAAATCTTCCGTTAAATTATAAATTCCGAGTAGCGATATAATGGAATTAAAAAAATAAACTAATTCAAAACAATTAATAAAGCGCAGAGTGCCTGATGTTATTCGTAATGTTCCATTTAAGTGCTGCTATTAATGCCCATGACGACGTGCACATTTTAATAGTTGAGCCATATTTCGCATTCAAACATCCAGATTTCAAATGTACCAAACGTTAGCAACGCTTTGGTGTACACAATTTCATCTGAATTACATTGCAACTATTAGAATAATTTAATACCTTTAAGTGCTCCTCTATGCATAGCCCATTTGTTAATGTGTATTTTCGCTTGTGACAACAATTCACAAAAAATCATTTATATTGTTATAAAAAAATATTATCATTTCACCTAATAAAATAGAAAATTAACTTGCATTTTAGGAGGTTTAAAAAATAAATTGAACTGAAAAAAATAAATAGACTAGAAAGTTTTTCCGAGGGTTCGTTAAAAGAATCAGAAAAATAGACCTAAAAAAAGCTCGCTTCATTGTATAAAATTAAACCATTGCTATTGCATTCACTTAACTTGGCGCAGTTAATGGGAAAAGTTTGAAAATATATTGTAATTAAATCTAGTGCGAAATATATTGTAGATTTTAGCCATCTTCCTTAATTACCCAGAAAACCTAAATCAAATGGAAATTCCAGGCACAGTTAATAAATTGTTTGATGAAAACCCCAGTTAAAATACCTATTAAAACAGGGCGGAACTCTTAATATTTACACACATTACAGGAAATAATTAAACTAACTTCATCAACTTCTGTTATTATTCTCATCCCTTACGCAATAAAAACGTGTCATGTACAAATTTAATCAATCGGACGGCAAAATCATTCTAAAAAATATTGACAGAATAAGGAAAAATTTCGAAAATATTTAACCCGGGACCCGAAATTTCACGCTCCACGCAGCTTGAAAAAGGAAACGTTTTATTTATTTTAGGTGGTCAGGGTCCAAGACTTCAGCCCTTAGGGAATCAACGAACGATAACCGAATTACAGCCAACGCAACGAATCCTTTGAAGAGGGTTCTAACTTGAAAACGGCTTAGTAATAGTCCATTATATATAAACACAGAAATATCTCGGCCGAAATGTCTTAAAACCTCCTAAGTAAAGAGTAAAGGAAAAAAGTGAAAACGTTATAGGTATGCGGAGGATTTTATGAAACGAAAATGCGGGGAAAATATATTTCCTTCAAAGTTAACAACTTCAAAATTTGTAAGAGATTTTTGTGTGTAATACAGTTTGCAAAGTGTTAATAGATTTAACAAGAAGCAAACCTATTTGTGTTTAATAATATCTACACTTTTATTAATTTTCTTAATAGGAGCAAAAAAGGCAATATAGAAATCACGAACAATTAAAAAAGAGCGGAGTCAAATTGAATCGCAGGCGTTTTATCGAGGACGATATTTTTTTAATGGCCGTTTCGCTCTTTATTAAAACAATTTATTAGATGTAATTTGAAGCAATTAAACGTAAATGGCGAAATAGGACTTTTAATTTTCATTTTGTTCACAAGTGGTTTTCCATTGAAATGGAATTCATGTCAGAACAAATAAATGAGCTCGGTTTTGGCGGAAACTCCAACAATTAGAATAAATTAGAATAATTATTTGATTCCGAACGGGTAAATAAACCAGAATGATCAAAGGTATCCGAATCATGTGTTAATGGCGAATAAATGCAATTATAATTCGAATCGCTGCAGATTTATTGGGTTGAATGGAGAAGAATAATTATGAATTTATAACTAACAATAATCGATCTTTTTTAATTACCCACCATATTACATGTTTAATCGCTCTGTTTAATTTTGGATAACTTGCAAAGTCGCGAACTCGAAACTTTAATTTCATCCAACAGAGAGGGCCGCCTTTCGTGTAATGAATGAAATAAAAATCCGAAGTCATCATTTCTAATCCGTTGCCGAAGAAGCAATATCGCAGCAGTCTTCACCAATTTAATATTGGAAATTTCAAATTAATGTCCTCTGTGTAATCTCTTCTTCCCAACTGGTAACTAATAAAGAAGGGAAGCCGGGAATATAATTTATAATTTCGACAGCACTTCGCCGAGCACCTTGTCGATAACTGTATTTTATCACCGATAAGGGTCAGAATATATAATACGAGTATAATGTTCTGTTAATCATTCATTAATGCCACTTATCGGGTTTCGTATGGAACATTTTATGGCTCTGCAAAATGTGTTGATACTAAATTAGAGCTGTTATTTTTCTTACATACTTATTTTAGTACTTAAGATTTAAGTGATGGTTTAATTTTTGTCAGATATGATTAATTTAGGTATTCGACACTTGCTTTTTGAGTTGGGACCATTATTTATAACGCGACAATTTATAATACCTACTGGAAAAGAGAAAGATGTATAGTATAAAGAACGAACTGAGAATTGATTGACGTCTCTAAAATTGCGACTGTCATCCGGCAATGCGGAAACGAATGAGTTTGTGAACGCTTTCAAATGACGCTGAAGTTGACGTAAAATTTTCAACAATTTCCTTCGGAGCTTAAAAAATTTCGCATTTTTACAAGTGCTGTTACTTTTATATATAATTTTTATCCCGGAAAAGAATCATCAGTATTTTGCGAATATCGGTAACACAAATAATAATTACATAAAATACTAAGATCTTTGGTATGATTAACCATTAAAATAATTCCCGTCGAAATAGCATTGAGATAGCAACAAGCGAGATATGAATTTCAGATGAAATTCGGGTGAAATTCAGCCATATCTGGAGTATTATCGCATCCATTTAAAGACTCTCAACTTCTGATTGAATTAGTTTGTTGTTCGGTATTTTATAAAACTGGGTTAAGAATATCGTCGAATTTTTGAATATTATTTTTTATTACCACGTCCTTCGACTAGATAAAACAGCTCTGCTATCGCACATCTCGTATAACAGTAGAATTTAACTGGGCAATCAATGAAGAGAATTTTGAAAGTTTATTATACAGGATATTTAATATAATTATCAAAAGTTTTGTCATTGTATTACCTACCTAAGTTTAACTTGATAAAAGCAAAAAGCTATGATTAACTGTGATTCAGGTAATGTGAAAAATTAGAATCCTAGTTCGCTAACGGATAGTAAGATAAAAAAACTAGATCTAGCGAAAATAGGGGACGAAACATCCCGGTCCGGATATAAAAGGTTGAAGCGGCGAACGGCCTCATAAACCATGATAATGGGATATTTTCGCAAATGTCCGTTCGAAAGTACTGTCGTTTCGAAAGGGACAAAATATCGTCGTGCTACTGTTTTATAGATTTGACAATATTTCACTTCTGTAAGCATAAATTACCACGACGCTACCACGGGCGCTGGACCATAAATTCCAAAATGCGTTTAGTGTGTTTTCAGTTTCAGCTAAATACGTGAAATGTAAAAGTGTATTCTTCGATGTAAATGTAAACTCCGAAATTCCCAGCTTTCATAAATGAAATAAAATATTTACAAAACAAATATAGGACACCTGATATAGATAAAAATTAATTTTGTAATAATAGTGCATCAAATTAACCGAATAATACACCCATTGAATTTTTAATCCCACCAGGTTTTCAAACGAAAACACCGCTCATCCCCATCCCCCACAGAAACTAATACACTACTAAGCGCCCTAAATTAAAATCTAATTCCGTAAATTTTCTTACGAAAATATTTTCGTTTAATCTCGCCGAGCCGGCGAAATCGTTATCATCATTTAACACGGTCAGTTTAGCTTGTTCACCGTGAAACAAAAAAAAAGCGAAGCTCGAGTGAAAAATCCACTGGAACCTTTTAATCCGGCATTTTATTTTGGCTTGCGATCATCATAAATTACGTCCCATCCACTAGACCGGATGCGGTTTGTAATCCGACGAGGATCAATTCAAACTTGTACGAATAATAAATAAATCCTCGGCATAATATTAACAGCAGGAATGAAACTACTAGTAATGAATAATAAAAGTTCGAACCGACAGATTAGCGCACTCCAATCTATATGCCTTTTTGTATCTTTTTTATTGGATTTACACGGGAATTGTTAATTTAATTTTACGTTACATTAGTAATTAACCGGGAAATTTAATAAATTATTCAATAAAATTGATGGTTTAAAAAATACATCGGCTGATTTACGAATTAAATGTGAAATGGTATTTACCTACTAACACTAAACTGCAAATGCCAATAAAGGAAATGTTATTCAACACCAATTTCATGTAATTGGTTAATTTAAATTCATAATTTATGATCTTGTGCCGAATTTTGGAAATATTGGTTTCGCGGACAACAATGAATTTTCATGGCGGCGATTACATATCGACGTAATATAAATTTTAATACGGATTTATGTTTTATATTCGAATATATCCAGTCGAGTTATGTGCGCCGATGTAATTCTGATACAGTCAACAATATTGAAAATGGGCTTTGCGAATCTCTTTTTGTCGAAATAAATCAGTTAGAACTTCATCCTAGTTTATTTTTCATTCTATTTTCGTTCCACGAAATCCGATAAATGGCAAAAACGGTTTTCAATTATTCTCAGTTAATTTTCCAAAAAAAAGAAACCGAACTGGTCAAATATTAGTCGAAAAATGCGCCTATACGAAAATCCCAATAGTTAATTGATACTTTACTCGACTTTACGACTTCATTTAAATAATTTAACGCCGCATAGAACAACTCCTATCCGAATAAAAGTTGTAATTAAAATCGAAAAACGCTGCCATAAAAGCGACATAATTTCATTCAGCGCACAATAGTCTAAACTTTAGCTAATTCCGAACACGCCGAATTAGTTGCGAAATTTCCGTCCGGCAAACCTGAATTTTAGCGGGGAACAATTTTATATTCACGACGTGCCGTGCGTTACACGGCCAATTCGGAATTTCGTTCACGTGATGCCCAAAAGGCAATTGCACTTTGTAGACACGTCAATCAAGTGGACGTTCATAAAGTGCAACTTCAGCAACCTGCCTTTTCTCCCCGAAGAATCATATAATAAAGGACGCGAACGTGACGACCCAACGTTTGTGAATAGAATTACACGCCACGTACTCGTACACATGCACCTACGCCCTCGTTTATTGCCATAACCTAACTCCAGGTACAAAAATAGATTAATTAATTCCGTTGCGATATAGTTATAACGAGCACTCCGCTAACGACTTTCCGTTTAATCGCGTCTTTCACTATTCCCCAATAAACTACTGTCTTGACATTATGATCGTCTTTGAATTATTCACGGCTTCACCTCGCACCAGCCTCGAAGTTTCTCTGTGGTTATGTTGGATTTCATCAATCAAGTTGACGTTCATGAATTTAATGTGTAAGAAATGCATAATAGACAATATCACTGCCGCCGGCTGTAGTTTATTAACGACAATACCTTCGCCGTATTATTGTTCTCCTTAATGTCTGTTATCTACGATTTCCCTCTTCAAATAGAGCGATAAAAAATAAATATTGCAATCTAAAAATATTTAATTTTCGACAGTTTAGAAATTAAAATGGTCCTTTTGCCAGTGTGTACAAGCACGTGAAGTTAATTCATTCATGTTTATGTAGCTGCAGGATTGCATAATATGCAGGGATGTTATCTTTCGCCGCACATTTCATCTTCAAACGCAGGAGATAAACGAAACCGTTATACACATTCAGATGACCTGGTTCTTAAGAAATTAGTTCCAAACTTGACCCAAGTTTCTGGAGGACATTTGCGAATCTGCGCCCTGGTGTTGAAATTATACTACCTACATGAATTCTCGCGAGAAAGTCGACCCGAGTTAATGCATTCGTAAATTTATATCTACTTGGGGCAAAACAACTACTCGGATTGTTTATACGACAAGACGGATACAACTCGAGTACCTATCTAGAAAATTGAAGCGAATTAATTTTAGTTAACTAAACTAAAACCCCCGAATTTGAACTAACATCGTTCCAATTAGGAACATTGACTAATTTCCGAGATGAAGAGATTCCGCTAACGCAAGTTTACTAACCCTCGTACCATATCTTCGAGTTAGACATTCGACAGCGTAATGAGGCTAATGTGATGAATAATAAAATGATTTACGCAAACCATCAACGATCCCTGCGGAGTACTCAGCAGACAGAAATGAATTACTTACCGGGTTTGTTGCGGCCTGCAACAAATCGATGTTTAGGACTCTTACCTGAAAACGAAAACCGAATATTAGCAAGTTTCTCCTCTAGCTATTAGTCTTAATAAATACTACAGCAGTAAGGCGAATGTATTTGTACATGGGAAGTATGTACAAACATTTCGCTCTCCATTTTTTTTCCGTTCTGATGTGTAGTTAAATAAAACATGGTAGGAACAAAACGGTTCTTGTTCGCTCAGGCAGCGTATGTGAGAGGGCGTTTATCACGAACCAAAACAAGTCTCCTAAATTACATTGCTGCCTAGTAAACATTGATGCACCGAATTGCGTTAGCTTCAACAATGCTAAAAGTGTTTATTCGTAATGGAACACATGGGTTTTCGGTCGAATGAAAAAAATAAATAAATAGGAGACAAATCGAATTAAACGGCCATAAACGGAAACCCGTGACAATTCAATTAAAAAAATCCGGGTGGAAGGAATACTGGAATAAAGCTTCTTAAAAAAATGAAAATAAAAAATCCCATTCGTTCGTTTCGCAGCGTCACGCGATATTTTTAAATGATTTTAATACCAATTTACATCGACATTAATAACAACATTTATGCAAATCGCCGTATGTACAAAGCCCCGATTTTATCCTTACTCCCGATTTATATAAAAAAAAGTACGCGCTCGCTCGCTCTCCTCATGACTTACCCAGTGATTCGAGGCGAAAGAGAGAGAAAGCCAGATAATTTGAATACTTGCAATAGCTAGAAGCCTATATACTGTAAAGTAAATACCCACGATGACCCTCTTTACAATGTAAATGTGCATTAATAACAAAAGCCGCAAGGTTGAGATGTGAATATTCAGTAGTGGAGTTGCGAGAAGTTTCCATCCTCGTGCCTCGGAATTATTTTCGAGCCTGGCGTAAGCCTAATATTGTCTAGCGTTTACAGTCAACCGCGAATCATTAAAATTAATCAAAACGTACCTTATATTTACCGTTGCGGTTCGGATTACTGCACATTCAAGGATGTACCGGTTAAACCGAGATAATTGCCAAGGGTTTATCATTTGGTATTGTAGGTTTTTAACGAGCACAAAAATTATATGCAATTATCCACTACCATGGCAAAGAATGTTAGATGAATAGACGCCAATAAGTGAATAGCGAAAAAATTTAAATTTCAATTAAAAAAAAATAGATACGGAATTACGACTGTACATTGTGGGGAATAAGTTCTGAGGCTTTGGTGTAAATTCCATTCATTATTCAGTACCAATTCATTTACAAAACATCAATTCAAATGAATTCAATTTATGCTAATAACCCTTGTCGCTGTCGAATACTGCCTTAATTCGATTTGTACTTATTTACTCATATACACTAATACCCATATACACTGCATTATCTCTAATTGGCTAATGTAGAGGAAATAGCGGACGTGTTTATATTTGCCCTCGACTGAACTAATCCAAGGGATGTGTTCAAAAGCCGCTTCTCAATTCAAACTTCAGCCGAGTTTACGACCGATATTCCATCACTGTACCGTTTTTATCAATTTATGTAGGCATTTTAATGCACAACTATTATAGTTTTATGGGGATAGTTGAAGATGTGATATGCGCAACATTATTAATTATTATTTCAGTGTTGCGCAGGTTACGTGTACAGTTATTCCTTACTTACTGTATAATACATACAAAAAAATGATGAGTTTTTTTATTAGTTTCTTTGCATAGGCGGTAGTGATATTCATAACGAATAGATTTGCACTACGATAATATTCCCATAAACCATATAGATCCCATTATCCTATGTAGATTATTTTCCACTGCGGATTGGAAATTTACGCAAAAATATCGTGCGCCAGCGCTACGAAAATCGGCACCGAGGGAAAGGAAAGAATGCGGTAGCAAAAACATGTCAGGCGTATTTTATATAAGTTCCATTTGTTTTAAAACATGGCCCGTTCTGACCACATTGCAGCCGGGAACTAAAATAGCATGGATTTGTGGGTTTTTCTCCGGGATATACGGAAAAAAAGAGCTCGGTCGTTTTAGTAGAACGAAATTTTACGATATCCACTAAGGACGTCCGTTAGCGCTACACACAATGGATATTTAACAAATTGAGGACCAAGGGCGACGTAACATAGACGTAACTGTTTATTACGTTTTAACTTTATGTCGTCGACGTGCTAAACCAGTTTCTTGGATATTTACGAGATTTTATACTTACTTATTGCTAAGAGCCTTACACCAGCTCTAAAATACTTAACACTTCCCACACACCCTTGATGTATACTATATAATAGTATACGAGCAAGACCATATAACTACCAAAATATTTAATACAATTATTAATTCCAAGTATATTGAATATATGAAATGTTTGGTTATTTTAGGAACACAATTTGTAACGAAACCCCAAGGAAATATACGCCGAACATACAGGATAAAAAGCAGCAAGAAGAAGAATAAATAAATTCGCCAAGGGTTCACGAAATCGACGTGAAATATACAGGGTGGTCCTTAATGAATGGTCAATATTTCAATAGCAGATAGCGGAGGTCGAAATAATATGATTTAGCCGCACATACCTTAGTGAAATTATTACTCGTTAAAGAGATACAGTGCGTTTAGTGGAAAAATTTTATTTCAATTTTCTGCAATTACGCCCAAAGTAGTAGAAGGATTAAATCGAAAATTTGGAAAACCCAGTTTCTGCGGACGACAAATCACAATAAGGCACTCAATCTTGAATTACTCCTAGGTCGGACTAGTTTCGCCACATTAAATCGATAAATTATTATAAATCTTTTTTATCGGAAATTTTTTTATTATTTTGGTTAAAAATTATGATGTAGACATGGTTTCTGAAGAAAAAAGGTATACTTGTTGAAAGTCTCCAAAATTAATAGTATTCGTGAAAAATGCAAATGAAGTTATGAATGCAGATGTAATTGTGTCAGCTTAAAAGGTTTTGTCAATCATCAATCATGCCGAGGCATAATGAATTCTCCAATTCTGAAATGAGGGATATGATTTGCATTTATGCGCAAGAAAATTTTTCTGCTGCTGCTGCGGCAAGAAGATATTTGAGGACGTATCCTTTGCGAAGACAGCCGGATCGCAGGCTCTTTATCAATCTTTTTAGAAGACTTGGTGAATCAGGCTCTTTTCGTCCCAAACGGCATAATATTGATGCTGGACGTGCTAGGCGATTACGCGTTGAAGACCAGGAAGAAGTTCTGATTCGAGTGGCGGAAAACCCAGAGATTAGTGAACGTCGTCTCTCTACAGCTGTCGTTATGAGTAAAACGTCTGTTCACAAAATTTTACATTCAGAGCACCTGTATCCGTACCATTTCACTCCTGTACAAAATTTATTGCCGACTGATCTTCCAGCAAGATTACGTTTCTCTCAGATGTTTCTTCAACGTTGTAATGCAGACCATACGTTTTTGGGCAAAGTTCTGTTCACCGACGAGGCTACTTTTACCCGTCGAGGAGTTTTTAACTGGAGAAATAGACATACATGGGATTCCGAAAACCCGCACCTGCCCAAAGAAAGACATTTTCAACATGAGTTCTCCATTAATGTTTGGTGTGGTATTATTGGAAATTAGCTGGTGGGTCCGTTCGAATTGCCTGCTAGGCTCAATGGTAACTTGTACCTGATTTTTTTACAAAATCACCTCCACGAACTCCTGGACGAAGTCCCTCTAAACGTGAGACAACATTGCTGGTTTATGCAAGACGGCGCGCCGGCTCATTATTTAAATAATGTGCGTGCCCATTTAAATAGGCGTTTTCCTCACCGCTGGATTGGTCGTGGAAGCGAATTTCCATGGCCACCACGTAGCCCAGATCTCAACCCTCTGGACTTTTATTTATGGGGGCACATAAAGGCACTGGTTTACAAAGACACTATCAACAGTCGTGATGAACTATGGACGAAAATTCAACGTGCTACTGAAACTATCAAAAATGACCAAGATAGAATTTTGTTCAGGGTTGGAGGATCTCTAACAAAACGGTTAAGAAAATGTGTACAATTGGAAGGGGGACATTTTGAAAACGTGTTGATTTAAATTTAATGTTACTTGGACTTGATATTTTAATTTTAGTTTTTGACATTGGTCCTACACTCGTAACTTTATTTGCATTTTTCACGAATACTATTGATTTTGGAGACTTTCAACAAGTATACCTTTTTTCTTCAGAAACCATATCTACATCATAATTTTTAACCAAAATAATAATAAAATTTCCGATAAAAAAGATTTATAATAATTTATCGATTTAATGTGGTGAAACTAGTCCGACCTAGGAGTAATTCAAGATTGAGTGCCTTATTGTGATTTGTCGTCCGCAGAAACTGGGTTTTCCAAATTTTCAGTTTAATCCTTCTACTACTTTGGGCGTAATTGCAGAAAATTGAAATAAAATTTTTCCACTAAACGCACTGTATCTCTTTAACGAGTAATAATTTCACTAAGGTATGTGCGGCTAAATCATATTATTTCGACCTCCGCTATCTGCTATCGAAATATTGACCATTCATTAAGGACCACCCTGTATATCGGCCCGATTATTGTATATATAAGTAGGTAGTGCGAAAATAGTGTACTTTAAGCAGTCGCGACACGTATCGCAGATCTATTTACTTGTACGAGGATTGAAATCGAAAATCTCGTTCTTAAAAGGGCCGATGAAACAGCCCTTCGTGGAGCCACTGATAGCGGAAAAATGGTGGTGATACGATCGATGCGTGCGACACTTCTATGTGTCAATGGCGAGGCTATGGCGGTAGCTTGCATATATATTGCACACATTTCAGCTCGAGGGACTATTTGGAAGGCAAAGCTTTTTTTATTTTCTTTGTTTTAACGAATCAGTGGGGCTTTGCATAGCATCGCGTATATCTAATTTGAATAATTTCATTCCGGTGCTTGTTGTGTTACACTGGTGATAAATTGCGGGAATATTAAAAATTTCGCGATTCAGATTGGGATGGAAATTTTTGCGCAAATATTGACCGAGCGAAATAATTTTATAGTTGCCTCCGCAATGTGAGCACACCAATTCATCCGGATATTTCAAACAATTCAAATTCTTCTCGGACTATTAAGGTTTATTTCATTTAACACGGCTCGGGTCGGGAAAAGGGAAGTGTTATTGTCAGGAAACGTACTTCGTATGTATCTCCTATTGAAATTTCTAGATAAAATCACAATGAATTGTAGTAATAAACAGTGGAAACTCCGAAGACTTATGCACTCGCTTTGTGTACAATTCAAGCACAATAAATTACAACTAGACAGCTTTATTCGATTTGAATATCTCCCTGCAACAGCACAGACACCAAAGATGACGGATGAAATGATTCGGAATAATTCAAAATAACTCATACATATTTTAACCTAATAAAATTATAAATCTTCCCATTATAATCACTTAAAAGAAAGTTAAAACCTCTCCATTTCAATTAAAATCAACACAAATAATCTAGTTGTGTGAACAATAATAAAAACAATTCCAACATCTCGAGTTTACCTTTAAGCTAAACTTCTTAGGACGCAATTAGAAGCATAAAGAAATTATTTAATGGAGTTCCGTTGGGAGAGAAGAAAAGCGGCTTTGCCGGTAGGTACAAGACGGGGATCAAAGTTTACTTAACTATCATCACAATGAACCGCAAAGCAGTGCGAAAAACTAACGTTTTCAACTGAAACAAAACGAGTCGGCGATTCGAAGAGAAAAACTTACAGAATGGCGAAGTAGACGATGTTTTATCGTATTATAGGATGTCGTATCAGCGCTGTGTGGAAAATACAATAAGGGAGTTTTTAGGAGAGTAAAGATTTTAATTCGATATGAGTAAGGTTCTGGAAAAAGCGTTCTTCATCGGTCGAATGCACACAAACTTTTACTCCAGGGACTTGCCACAAAAAATATGAAATTAAAGAAATGTTTTTGCAATGAACGCAGACCATATTTTTGTTATGAGTTATGAGTAGGTATTATAGGTAGGTATATTTCGTGCTTTGATTAAACTAACATGTGTGAATAAAAACTAAACAAATTCCAGAGCGACATATCTACATTTTTTTCGCAAACTAAAGGAAATTCGGCCGGCAGGAAATGCCCTACATTTACTGTTTAAGAGGATCTATCTACGTGAGTTGTCTTGACATAAAAAAATCGTCTTGCCAGAAAGACAAAATGAAATTGTCCGCTTTTATCTGAAACGGGGAATTAAGGAGAAGATCCGGAAATAAAAAGCGACTAAAGAACCTAATGCTATATTCTTTTGACTAATGATGTTTGAGATCCCTATCTACTCCGCATGATATACCATTTTTATTTAACATTTGGCATAAACTAGTATGTTGGATACTTATAAGCATAATACTCCTCTATAAATGATTAACAATAATACATAAGTAATAAAATCAAATATAACAAAATGTTTCCATCTGCAGTACCGCACACATAAAAATTTGTTGAATCTGTTCATTAAAAAAAAGGAATGAAATTTTGAACAAACAAGAATAATTGACCAATGACAACAACAAAAACTAATAAACAAAACATAGTGGGTTTGTTGGACAATTTGTACATGCATAGGGTATAGCGAAACGCAAACATTTACCTGAAATATTAGGTGTTTTCAGAAACAACCAGTCGCGGTCCGCGTGCATGTAAAATGTGACAGTAATTGCGATGAAAACTCGAGGGGATCTCGTCATTTGGAGTCGTTACTTTGTGATTTTCGAATCAATGGAATCTCAACGGCTCTCTGCACCGTAAATATCATCAAACACAAATGTTGTGGCATCAGCAAATGAAAAATGACGTGTAAACACGTACACGAGTAATTTTCATTAAACAATGGAAACATCGAGTGAAAGCCGGTCGGAATGCGAAAACGCGTCCAGATAAAAGGAAAATATAGCCTCTTCTCGCGCAGTTTTTCCACTCTTCGTGTTGTTTCAGAAAACGTTTTCGGTATAGTAAAGGAAAATTTCGAGTGACCTAATTTCGAATAAGCTCCAATTAAATTCTCTAAATTGCGACGAAAGTTCTACATGATAAATTCGACATTGAACTAAAATTTATAAACGGCATCTCGAACGATTTAATAAAACATTAAAGGGAATTCCCCAACTATTCGAAAGGCACTACTAGCTGTTTGATTGGCTGGTGCATTGTTTTCGGCTAGGGATTTGTTACACCAAACTCTGCAGTCTGCCTTGCTGCATTCCTCGATACTACACACATTATATAAAAAAAACGAACAGACTCTAAAATTTCGTTTCAAAACGACCTGCAATTCAACAAAAAAAAAACTGTTAACGCATTAAACAAAAAATCCGACTTGTTTGACTTCACTAATACTCTTTGAAATTCCGTACGTGAAACAATCAGCAAAACACGTGTGTATAATTACTGGGATGCATCGTTCTATACGTGTACTAGTAGACTGCTGCTAATGATGTTTCTGCGATAAAACAGCTACTTTGTATGCAGTGGTTCACATCCAGGTTCGATATTAAATATTCTGATTAAATAATTTTACTCCACACAACCGTTCGCTAATTGGAGTTTGCTGCACTTTTTGCACGCCAGATGCGACCTGCATAAGTTGGAGCGAAAACGCGGTTCGTCGGGCCGCTAAGAGGTTCAAATGGCGTATGTAAGAGGGTTTCGTAATGGATAAATTAATAGGAAAATGAGCGGTTAATATTTTTTTTGTCGGCTTCCCGAGTTAGAAATATTTCTCAATTCTTTCCGTTTCGACGGCGCTGAAATTTTATCACCATTTTTATTCAAGTTCGCGCCCCTAACCCGATTTTATCGGTAACGAAATAATAAATAATTGAATGCAAAGTTTCGAGTTCGCGAACCGCTAGTTGTTTTTCTTGCAATGGACGGAAAGGGAAGCTCCACGCGAATTAGTCAACAAAGTCAGAGAAGCAGGGAAGGCATAAAAGAGTCTAGAGACATAATAATTAATTGACGTTTTTTATGTTTCCGCGGTCGCAACAAACCGGCAAAAACAAAGCAATATATAAATAAGGTCAAAAGGAATAAATGTTGAGGGTCTTTTAGAGCGAAAGATCGTTTCGCCGGTGCAGGACCGGCCCGCCTCAATACACCAACATTAATAAGATTACTGTACAGTTAATTAAATAAATCCAATTTGCGCAATGCGATCAAGAAATCGAACAATATTCAACGGTTTAGTGACCATAGCGCTTTGTTCGAATCCTATCGGAATATCTGTCAGCGGCCTTAATACATTCACAACCAATTTTACAGTCGATGTTGAATCGAATTCGCATTACTAACGCTTTATCGCAGGACGAAGAACAACAATACTGTGACTGAACCGTACAGAATGAAGCCGATGCCATTGCCTCGACCGGAGACGTCAACGAATGTCAAGCAGACGAAATTAAATTCCAATTATGCGAACAACTAGCTCGCTTTAATTAACACATGCATACACATTAGATTATACCAATTATAGTAAAAGGCGGTTTATCTTTGTAATTGTGCGCTATCTCTTACGATGCGAGCAGGCTGGGGGTGTTTGTTCGTCTCTGAGCCGCGGCAATGTAAGGTAAGGTTGAATAAGGAGGGCCAGTGGCGGTTCTGTTTAATGCCGGAGAGTCCGTTTCGTGTTCGTCGTTGTAAAATAAAAGATTCTTCATAAAGAAATATGAACCATAACATAAATAAACTTGTATCTATATATTGGATCTTGATGGTAGTTCGACAAAAAAAATATTACAAAGAAATAAAAGAGACGTAAAACGTTTTATTGTTTAGAAAGTCGAGGATTGATAGATATATCTAGAATGTGGTATATTTGGAGAAAGTATAGATAGAGTGAGTAAATATTTTCAACGCTAATAAGGCGGCATTAACTAACTTCAAAATTTCATTAATTAAGTTGGCGAAATTCAGAGTAAATTTTAATAGAGCAAAGATATGCCACTGGTTCTAAACGGTTGAACGTGGTTTCTCATAAATTCAGCAGGTTATTAACAAGAGCAGAAATTATACCCTATTTCGGATTTCTCGGTATTTGGAACGAAATTCGGTAGGTACGGAGGCAAGTTATCTATTGTCTGAGATCAAACGACTATTTCGAATTTAACTTCTTAATAACATCCATAATAAACTTTACGGTTTTTTAAAAACTATAAAGTAAATTGAATAAATTCCTCTTATCTATACAAAATTCTATCAGATTATTATGTTCAAAATTTTCATGAATATTTGCATCATATTTCAAATTATTTGTTTAAGACAAACATTTTCGTAAATTGGAATGAATGAAAAGTTAGACATTGGCCTAATTCAATTGGACGGGGCATCGGTGTAATGGAACGGGCCTAATATAAATAGGCACATTAAGCTAATTCGCAGCAGAATTACAGGAAATGGAGGCCTGCTAAATTAATAAAAAGAAAATGTTGGGAAGGAGAAAAACCGACAATTACATAATTCCCCGTCAATTAAAGGAGCGAAAGGAAACTTTTCTAAAAACAGAATACTTAAATGAAAGTAGCTAGTTGATGAATACAGCAACCGTAAAAAATTGGAAATAACTAAACTCCAGAAAATCAGAAATTAGTAGTTATCTATTTATACCTACTTTATAAAAAGGTAATCGTGAATATTTTGTATCTAAAATAATGAGTCAAGTAATTTCTGTTAAATTAATTCAAAGAGTAGATGTATTTTTTGCCACTAGTCAAATATTTTCGTTTAAAAATAATTTGGCGACATATCAACGAGCGTAATGTCATGGATTATCATTTGGAAGGGTTATTTACATTTCCATGAAATGTTTCTAGGCTAAAAGGCTGTAAAATGGATAGATATTTAAATTTATGTAAACTGCAAAAAATATACCCAATATTCTAACCATTATTTTACGAGATGACAATGTTTTGAATTAAAATTTTGGTGTATTAGATATTGCGGTTTCTGCGCTGCCACCAAAAATGCAATTTTAATTTCTAGCGAAATTTACAAAAAAAAATATATAATCTTTTGTTTTTATCAACGAGACTGATTGTAAATTAAATAAACCGAAAAATTCGCAACATCTTCGAATCCTACAAATAACATTAACGAATTCAATTGATTATATTTCTCGGCGCTGCAGATTGGCTTCTCCAACAAAGAAAAATAGAATTTTGTCAAATTTACTGGTCGCTACAAAAACAAAGATTTAATTTTCCCAAAAGAAAAACCAATAATTCCTAAAGCGAGAGTTGGGCCAGTAATTCCATATTTATAAGTCGAACGTTTCGCCGAGAGCGTATCCTGCAATGAACAGTTGCGGCGTATAGCCGTTGGAAATTGGGAAAACTGCTCCCGAAACTCTAATAGTCAAAATCTCCAATAAATGAAGCGATGAATTGTCATCGACTCTCTAAGCTCCGATAATCCCGTTTGATATTTTCCTCTCGACTATTTCCAGCTGGGTATTAGTTGCTCGACGAGAAAACCTCGACACTGTGAGATACAATTGCAAAATTCAAATTGATAATTTCATAAAGAGCAACTAATTTTGCTGCGATTATGTATGAACACAAATGCTATTCGAAATTTCCCAAATTTACTGTTAACATTTACCAACAAGTAGCAGTGATTAGTATACCAGCTAGTGACACATGTCCTGAACCAACAGAACTAACGGACTGAATATGTTAATTCGGTGTAAATTTTAGTTTTGTAATTACATACGTTATAGGATATATACTTTCCATTAAAAATTTATGTATTGGGTATTAGTAGAAGCAAATCTTGATACATTGTAAAACTCTTTTTTTAAGAGCATACAACAGATCAAATTTGAACAAAGTTTTCTTGTAATAGAAGGTATAGCAACCCAATGTAGGTTTATATCAACAGAACCCGCACCTGGGTCGCAGCACTAACGAATTAATATGGGGCCGGCCAGGGACTATATGAAATATCAAGTTCCAGATAGAGGTATAATCAGTTAAAGCAGTAATCTAATGTAACGTAGTGCCTACTGTACTGCGAATAATGATAGGGATATAAGCAGTTTGGGAGAACAGAAACGGATTCACTAAGCGAATTGTACTGTTGCAATTTTACCTGTAATTAAGTAGATACCTACTAGCGCCTCAATAATTGTAACGAATGATTAGAACTTATTTGTAGAATAACAATTAGTTTAATTACATTAGAATATTCGGGGGATGCAAGAAATAATACAGAGTGGTTGTTTAAAAATAAATGAGCAGTAATATCAGTAATTCCATGAAAATTTGGAGACAAAAAGTCTTGTGATAAATACCGAAGGATAAATTTGTAAATACGGGCCTGCGTTTGGTGGAAAATTGCCATCCAAATGGAAGGGTAAGTTGTAGCTAATATAGCGTCGTCCGGATCTCCGAGATATAAAATAAGAGATAATATCGTAATTATTGTTATACAAGGGAAATGTTTGTCATCGAGTTGGTAACGCGTCAAATTATGTTGTGTGCACATGAATAACATCTACAAGTTATTGAAACGTTCATTTCCCGAGTAGTAAAATAAGTTTTAATTGCCACTCTATTACAGAGGGAATTTACGATTTTTAGTTCAGCATCGCGAAGATCGCGGTAATTGAAAATATATTTAAATTCGGCAAATAACTTACAAAATTCGAATTTACGCTCATCAGTCTATCAAAGCGGGTAATTGCACACATTACGTAAGGGAATGCCTATGCCAGGAAACAAGTTAGAGTGAAAGTTCTGTTGAAAGCGTAAATTTCATTTCATCAAAGTCGGGAGAGCGTCACATAAAATTTCCCGTTCCTTTTGTAAGGCTTAACTAGCAGTTTCAATTTCAATTGGGGCGGAGGAAAGCAAAATGGGAGTACATTCCAGTAAATAAAACTTTCAGTTTTCATTAGTAAAATGTATCGTTTGCTTAAATAAAACCAAACTGTCCGTACTTCGGTCATTTCGGAAGGTTTATTTAACACCGACCAGGAATTCTCGACAAAGGACCGAATTAGCAAGAGCACAATTACGAATAATTAAATATACACAATGTATATCTTTCAAAACATTAAATCATTATTTTCCAGGATGTTGCAACAATTAAAATTAAATTTATGACATAATATAGTACATAATATCTCACAATACATAATTAAAATAATTTTATTGTATATTGAAAGAAAGAAAAGCAAATTAATCATCGGTACAAATTTCAATTCAATTTTCAATTAACATTCCTAAATAGGTACTCCTATTATTTTCTATGCTCTCTGAGATGGCATATTGAAGGAGACGACTCGACGTCCTTTTGTTCTAATAGTTGTTCCTCGTTTTCGACGATTTTCTTATTTTAATTAAATCCAAAATGATGCAGCCAGTATAATGAGCTATTAACGTCGTCGGAATCTCTGAATGGGTCACGTTCGACGATTTCGCTTATTATATCGTTGACGAGGACGGAAAAACAACGAAAAAATATTCGACAAGGAACTTTTGTATACCGAAAATAAGATAAAAAAATAGTACGCAACAATATTCAGCGAATTTTACAAAATAGGAACGAAGTTGCTGAAAAGAAAAACTTTCATCTAGTGTATAATTTAGTAATTTACAGAAATTCCTTTTGTTTGTGGAAATTTAAAACTGAAATTTAACCGCAAAACTATGAAATACCGCGGAAAACTAAGCGAATTTAATTCGAATATAGCTGCGAATAAGAACCTGTAAGGGTTTTGAGCTGTAGAAACAGCGTAGCTGGCCCAGGTATATCCTGCACCGGCGTATAGGCGCAGAAGCGGGGCGGAAAGATGGAAAAAGGAAGTTGTATATAATTGTCAGCACGGGTAATCCTCGCTAAAGTGTCCCGAGAGCGCGCTGCAGAGTTCTCCGGATAAACGGCTAAAATTTACGAGAAAAGCTCCTAATGTGTTGCCTACGTCAGGTCTAGGAAATTTCCTGGCAACTTTCTACATTAACTCCCCAAGTTATTCGAACTGAATACAAAGATAAAGGAATAACAAAAATTCAGCTAATGCCCCGGATATGTCGAGCTTATTAAACGTACCCGGGCTTTACTATATGAATGGTCCTCAGGATGTGTTTAAAATTTTCAACTAAGTTGTGGATGAGGATTTTCCACTTTGAAGTTACGTTACGGTGACTTTAAAATAGTAGATACATTTTATTAAACATGTCTTTGCTTAGCGAGTACCTATTTCTCGATATTACCTGTGTAAATATTGCGTTGACTTAATAAATATACCTAGCATTGCGATTTCTTTGTAGATTACCTCTTCAGACAATTTCAATAAATATGAATGCTGAATGCATGTTTCAGGAATATTAACTACAGAATTCCGCCGTTCTATTAATGTTTTTTAAAATTGCTACCTATAACGATGCTCCGACAATGAATATTTCTTTTTGTAGGACGATTCAAACGGAGCCTAGCTTTACTCTGTGAATAACGAACTCTAAAAGTACGAAGCGGCGCTTTTTGCAGGTATATCGATTATTAAAATGGGGAAGGATTTTCATTTTAATTGAAAATCAAAGTTATAATTATGGGCATTCGAAAATATGCATTAATGAAATGTTCGGAATTCTATGGAAATCATCATCGTCAGTTGGTACTTGGGAGAAAAGAGAAATTCGATAATTAACACACTTTAAAAGAGATTGTTCTTGTTAGTTCGTGTCCGTAATTTATGATTATTTTCTATCAATTATAGGTACATAGAAAAGAGGCAGAAAAATGGGCTTTAGAAAATATCGAAACAGAATAACAAATGGAACTTTGCGATTTTTTTTCGTTTTTTCAATGTCCACGAAGAATTAATTGCCAGGATTTTTTTGGTTTTACAAACGGCATTACCATTTTAAAACTAGCTAAAACTCTGTGACAATTACTGAAAACGAACAAATAATGGAAACTGCAATGCGTTCGGTTTTATAAAAGAATTATCAATTGCCATTGTCAATTAAGCATCAGTATCACAACGAAAGAGATACTCCGACAATTAAAATGAAATTACGTTGAAAAATCGATTTGACACTACAATTTACATTTTTGTTAATTATGTAAAAATTGTTCCAATTTATTGACATCACTAATGCAGTTTTACTCAAAATTTATACTGCAAAATAAACCGAAAGTATTAAAATATTATCTCAATGGTGTAAAGTGAATCTATTTCGTCAATTAAAAGCTCATCAGTATGACAAATATATTTGCATAACATCGCGCATTTATCCAGCCAAACTTTCCGCACTTTCCCAGCTTAAGTAGTAAAACATATGAAAGAGGATTCAAGTTTGTATAAAAGATAGCCATTTTCATCAAGATAAAAGTGCTTTTACAATACCGGCAACAAAAACTTAGCGTTTTTCCGGTTTGATAAAACATCTATGAAGTTTGCGCTGCTGAGAGCCAAAAAAACAACATTAATTTTGTTTGTTTTAATTTTCGTAGCTAAGATTAAAACGTTGATCCCGAATCTGGCACGCAGCCATGTTCGAAATCGCTGGCCGTGCATAAATTCCTACTGTATGGTTATAAATTTGAGGCGCAGGGCTCGCATGTAGGGCGAATATTTTCGATTATATTGAATCTCTTTTAATGCGAACTGATTTATTCCCCACAAAAATGTTTTTTTTTAATTTGCATCTATGTATTAATTCGTGTTTTAAATAACACAACTCGTGATGCATTCCAATGATAATTATCGCTTAAATTGCTAACAGAGTTGGTGAGCTGATAATTGAATTAAAATACTTTATTGGAAAATTTAATTCAATTTACTTCAATAATATTGTAGATAGTATTTATTTAAAGGAACACAGAGTATTGCAATTAAAAAAATTAACAAATATTCCGAGTAACTTTTCGCTAAAAAATAAAAATATATTATCAACGAGCAATTAGATTTGCAATTAATAACTAATTAGTAGATATTTAAATTAAAAGTTTTTTTTACGAATAAACATTGTAAATATATGTAGGTAAATCAGTGCATAAATGATATATCAATATTAGCTCAGCTTGGATAATATATGTATAATTATCTTTACCAGCGTAATTTACATATCATATATGGTAACTCAACTTTCTGAAAATGGTAAATTTCAAAGGATCTCAGATCGAACAAAGAGATGCGAATTTATTACCATAAATTATTCACGTGTATCTGGTATTATTGATTGCACGGTTGATTCTTCCTGTCGTAACGCCTATATCATGAGTGACGTATGCAAGCGTGATCGGAATCAAGCATCCATTAACACCAGCTTCAGCTAATAGAACATATTAATTTGCAATAAACTGACAATGGCGTGTTATAACTCGTCGCTGAAATGGCCGCGATGAAACTACAATAATAATCGCTGTTGCGGGCACGTATACTCGAGGAATCCTCCAGCTCGCTTAATGGCACATTATAGTTACTTTTCATAATGTACAGATATTTGAAAATTGTTTTAAAAGAGTATAAAAAAAACAATTTCTATTAGGACAAGTATAGTTAAGAAATAATTTGAACCAAATTAATGGTACCTGTTATAGGATTAATAGTGGTAGTTCAAATAGAATTTACGACGGTCGTATTTTCGATCTTAAACCGTCGGCGTAATATTCCTTTCAATACGTTTCCCTGGAAGAAGCCTAACGGGAACCGCAGCGAGTGCTAATAGAACCAAAACAGAAGTATCGCATAAAATTCCATTGCGACGTATGTGTACCATCAGCGAAGGCTTATTGCGGCGTTTTTATTTACGATCGTTCCGTATAATCTCCCGGGAGCCGTTTCGGCTATTTTCATATCCGTTGTTAATATGAAAACGAAATTAGCTTTGTTCAGTACGTTGCGTAATAGACAGAGGCCGGGATTAACGCTGAAATTGTATTTGTAATGACGTTATTACGTACCCAAGCGATATTCGTTATTCTTAAAGGATATACAATTACGGAGATAATTAAGAAATGTGTTAGCCTGGAAATCCAATTATTTAGGTACTCTACACGAATTTGTACCATTTCCAAAACACTTCTGATCATATTTGATTATGCTTAGTACCTCATTAATGTCCAATTGTGCGCTCTAATCAATTTTATCCATCAGGTCGATACAAACCCGCACGAAAAAATTTAATACAACCCGAAAGCAATTACCAGCTTAACAATTTTTCTCCCTCGATGCCGAGATTGGTATCAAAAGAATTCGATTATAAATCCACAATAGTCGGTACAATTTCAGCACTTCATTTAACTCTAATGTCCTTTGAATGCGGCGCTGTTCTTATCGAAAACAAGAAAAAGAATCGAAACGATATCATTCGCGCTTTTCCTTTTATTATTGTAATTGCGCGAATTTCAAAGAGCGCCGAGCTAATGCTGTTGAAAATTATTTATTTTGAATTACGGTAACAGGCAATGTGAAATTGAAATTGCTGGGAATAGTTAAGAAATTGAAACTAAAGGTTGGTATGGAATTACAGTAATTGAGATTTAAAAGATTTTTCAATTTTAAATTTTCTACTGAAACTGGGTTATTCCGTGTATTTTGGACGCAAAAAACCAATAAAAAAGTATACGTAACTAATGAAAAATGCGCACATAGTGCAGTGTACGTTTTATAAAAAAAAAACTGTATTACAGTAAGCAAAAAATACTTATTTCGAGCTGTGTTACCCATAAAATCCAACCGTAAACGAAGTTTATGAACTCTCAAATTTACAGTAATGGTATTTTTATTGAAATTGCCATCACAGTGACAAAATAAACTGGATATTTATACTTAAACTCAAAGATTGTTTAATTTCAATCGCTTAATAGAAATATACTCGCATTTCTGCGACATTCTATCACTATTTAAATAGGATAATTATCCACTTTTTATTCGCAATTTCTCAATGGCATCAAGTCAAAGTAATTGGATATAACAACAAAACCCGAAACACGAACGGTCGCTTTGCAACTCGAGGAACAAAATGGATCTGGTCAGCTCTTCAGCAGATTTATGAACGTTATTAGAAACGTTTGCATTGCAACCTCTAATGCAATTGGTGCTTTTGTACCGCTGCGACCGCATACTCGGAATTATTATCCATGCACCGTCGCTGCAGTTTTTGTCACGGCACTACATCATAGGAGTACTCGCGAGGAAATTCCCGGGCGGTTTTCGACGATTATGCTCGGAATAATTGCAAGTTAACGAGCATTTCAAGACCATTATTAACGATATTTCTATCGCTTTTCCGAGCGAAACGGCTACAACGCGCCATCGTGTATTCGCTAAGTGATCTTTGAAAAATTATGTACTGGTGAATTGTTCGTAATTTTTGTTTGTCATACTCTCGAGTATCAGTAAATAAACGTGAACAAAAATTAATTCAACTGGTCGTATTGAAGCGCTCCTGAGCTATAATAACGTACTCCAACTCGACTGGGTAGATCCGATAGCACTTGAAAGTTTCAATTCTACATTACGAGATGCAATTAAGTTGCACCCAAAACCCAAAACAAACCTACACCGTTACATTCGATGCTTGTTCATTTCAACTTGTGCTTACATTACTTAAGAGCTTTCCAAAGTGTATACATAGTGAGCGATATAAATCAAAGCATTAAAACGATCCTCACCGTAGAAAAATTTGCAAAATTCAAATACTACAGCCCATAAAGAAATCGAATTATTGGAAGAATTTATCGGCGCTGTATTGGAAAAGGACCGTGCCAATACTTAAGGGCTTTCCCGAGCAAACGGAATCATACACACACACGCTCTGCATTTCGGCAATCGAGTCGCAAGTTTGCGAAGAGAAAAATCACTTCAGCGGATTCAGTCCGAATGTGGAAGGCTTACGACGACGAAACCCGGCTAGATAAGAAAAATAAACTCGCATGGTTGCCCATGGATAATGCCCAATGGCAGTAAATGTAGATTAAGGAAATGGGAATGAAGTTCCAGGAGCAATTCGATCACTTTTTACGATTGTACGAGATTTGTTTACACTGAATTACTTTTCAATTAGGAAAAGCAATAAAGATAATGGAAATAAATTATCGTTCGAGGATTCGGGATGGTGAAATAAATTATAAAAATCGAAATATCGCATTCGATTGGAACAACAAGCAATTAGTAATTCTATCTTGAAGGAAATCCGTCTAGTTTTTAATAAAGGAACGATACTATTCCTATTCTGCGAATTATGTAGTTTTACGCAATCTTAACTGTGATTTGGAAACGGGGGCCAAACGGAATTGATGACGTATTTGAGGTCGTAACCAGTTTTATTGTGATTTTATTTTACCCAACAAGCATTTAACTCGTAATAAAACCAGTCTCGGAGGATCCCTGAAGTTGATATATGTTTTGTTATTTGCAACTCAACCCTCATTTCATTCTCCCTGTAATGACATTTTTACTATTTTAATGTCTCTTATTTTATTACTTTCGCCACATATTTTGCTGGATATTAAAAATTTCTTCACGCAAAATATCTATTAATTAACAACATTGATTTATTATTCGTTTCTAGTACAAATTGAACTCAAGTTTAAATTGGCTGCTGTGTATAATAATAATATATCCTAATAATGTAATATGCGTTTCAGTGTGTATGTACTACAACAATAAGTGGTTAAAGCACTTGTAACATAAATCAAAATTAATGAAGCAATAAATCAGGACATACAATATAGTATGTATGTTAAGTTTAATTATTTATACGTTGCATATTAAAATGCTTAATGAAGATAAATGCAGTTGCATATTAACCCAGTCGTACGATTTTATGTCTTAACGTTAAATTATGCTTTAACATTGAATGTTTTTATGTCCAACTGTTTGTCACGAAACGCTAGTAAAAAAGAAAAAAAACCTTTCGCTTTCTAACTATATAACTGCCTTTTATTACACCCTTTCATATTTATAACACCTTATAAAGTTCTTAGGGCCTTTTGGGGGTATCAGGGCACTGCTACTTCAACAAAGTTTCAACTGGGTGGTATAAATCTTTTCCTGCCAAGAACAAATGTCAACAGACCTACCTTTTAGCAAGGATAAATGCTGACACTCGGATATAAATCTTTGTTCATTACCGACTAGTTAGTGTGGCAAAAACTGGAGCGTTGTAGAAAAATCACTTTACCATTTACAACGTTATACTTCAGCAGAAACTGTTTACGTTATGATATAAAGAGAACCACTAATTAAACGGCAGGAGAAGAATATTATATGATGAGGTGAATGAAATTTTTAGGAACGGTTTCAGTTAAAAAGCCATATACACAGTTTAACCAGCGATATTCCGTTCAATTAACACTTCTTAAAAGAAGATACATTGGTTGTTAGATCAGAAGTAAATTCCTTCTAAAAAACAACAAGCAAACTTCTCGTATCTAGTTCCACAGCCCGGGCTCCCGAAAAACTTCTTTAATTGATGGGATCCAGGACGCTTATGTTTGTAGAAACTTTTTTCTACAAAACTTTCGAGGAAAGCTTTGTGTACACAAGAAAAACTCGAGTATCTGCCGGTATCGTCCGAAAAGTTGCTCGCGCCCCCGTCTTAGCATTAAAGCATCAAGATCTTGCAGTTCGGAACACACATTTTCATTTCGAATCGCCCTCATTCTAAACAGAAAACCCGGAGAGAAAGATAAGAATGTATGATGAGTATGTTGTAATAAAGTTATAACGAATATTTGATTTACATTTTTATAGAATCTACATTGAATGTTAGTTTTAGTTGGAAAAACTATAATAGATAGTAAAATATTCGCCTGTATTCAGGCGAATGGATTACTCCACGACCCGCTTCAAAGATATCCTTGTTCAATCTCGTAGGGGGTGTAGCGTTGAGGGCAAGAACTCGATAACTGTCCGGATAAAACAAGGTAGGACTACGGCAGGATTAATGCATTATTTACAAAAGGAAACTTCACGATACCACTGAACGCTTCGTTTTTCAGTCGAAAACTCTCAGCTCTTTCTATCGAAACTTCACCCGTTTCGTTAACAACTCTATGATGAAAGGTTCTTTTACAGCCTTTTGTCAAATAAGTACAGAGTTAAATGCATTCGCTCCTACTCGAGAAGTGTGTTTATAAATGTATTGAGTAATCGTTAGAAAATCTAGTAGATAGTAATCAGAAAAACCTCGAGATGTTTAATCAACGTCTTACTTTTATTATAGCCCCGAAACGATCGTCGTATATTATTTCCTCAAATATGAAATACGATCGTTTTCTCCAAGTTAAAATCTATAGCGCTGATTAAGTCTCGCGATTCGTTTGCAGCGATTTCTCAGCCGTTGAAAGTTGCTTTCAACAATAAATCTTTACTGATTAATTTTCCCCGACAAGCAAAATAACGAAAGTCTTTTACTTTATGTATTACCGCAATAGCTGCGAACCGTTGGCAACGCTTTGTACTCGTCGATTTTAATTCCATTGCGGCGATTATCGGTTTTGGATACGCAGTTTTTTTAGTCTGTCGCCGTCGTGTTAGCGATTTTATTCGAGAGAATGACATTATGAAATTTTCTGGGACGTACTACGCGGTTACAATGAATGCGAAATTGCCGTCGTCTCGCAAAATATACCGCGCTGTAATGGCGGAGCATAAATCTTGGGGCACGAATATGAACATCGTGATATACAGCCGAGCCTGATGCCGCCCCAAAATGTTCCCTCGATCTGCAAGGCTAATAAAGGTAAGTGGTACCCGGAGATATTCGCCAGCATAAAAAAATATATCGAAAACCGCGATTTTATCGAATTTAATTTGGAAACTGGTATAGAAAAAATTGAGTGGTAAAAAATCTTATTCAGTAACCTTTTGTTATTTTTTTTTGTAAGAAATTGGTCAATGGCGATAAAGAAAACTCGTAATGTAAACTTTCAGGTTATAGCGCAGTGGAAATACTAATGGGGTGTGAAAAGCACACACGTCCCATGAGAATGAGAAAGATCAATTCGTTGGCTGATGAATAAATCAACAACCTAGCAATTAAGAGACTCAAAAAATAAATGAACAAAATCCCAGATATATATTCGCTATAAAACCTAGAATAAGTCGTCCAATTTGCGCTCATACAGCTCATATTTTTCATTCTCTCACCTTCGCCATCGAATAAAATTTCTACCTTGCAACATTCACCAAAACGAGGAAATAAATTCGGGCTTCTGTAAATATCACATTAGACTAGTAAACAAACTAATAAAATATATTTCAGCAACGGCGAGTAGTAATAAAATTTACGACATTTTTAGACCATACAATCTTTATCGATTTCTACTACAGCCCGGCATAAAATTTCGACACAATGAAGTGGAAGCCCGGCCGAGGATAAAATTCCATGTGAAACCTTTGCGATCAGATACGAGCGTCAACGTCGAATTGATCTCGAGTAAATGATTAGAATAAGAGTTAGCCGAACGAGCGGCCATTTTGAGGTAATGGTCTTTACGACGGTGCACTCGTATATTTTCAATGACCTACCGCATTAGGAGCGCCTTCTATAGGGTTATATACCTCAAAGCCTCTTTCTTATTTACGGTAAATAATTAACGAACTTTCTTCCGCAAACGCATTGCTTTACGCCTCATTAAGTACTACCAATAACTCAGGAGAAGATGAAGATTAATTGCTACAAATACCTACATATATGAATTACCCTGTAGGTCTATATGCGGGTTCTCATGGCTTCTCCCTTATTCATAGAAGTGAAATTAAATTTAATGTTAGCCGTACGTTATGCATTATTTGCTGGGGACCGAGCATCTTTCCTAATATTTCTAATGGTTGCCTGCGGCTACCGAAGGATGTCGAAAATTGATGGCAATTTAAGATGAAACGTACTCGTGGAAGACAAAGCGAATACCTATATTAATTTAGGTACGGTTCGAAGGAAATAGCTGTATACGCTATTCGCGCATGTTATTTATGTCTACTGGTTTTCCTGTAGCGCTGAATATTTCAAGAATTTCTAAAAATTGTATCATCGTAAAATGCAAATAATGAAAGAATTTTCATAAAATCTTCGAGTATTGAATAATTTACGTGAATTTTGCATAAAACTTTAGTCATCAGCTAAATCTTACAATACATCCAAAATTCCATCTTCTGCAGCATAAAGCATATTTTTTTATTTAAATAAAAAAGATTCCATAAAGTATTTGGTAGTAAAATTATATATTAAAAAAAGTCTCAACGTAACTGGAACGGAAGCAATAAAAGGAGCAAAAGAAGCACGAATAAACATTTTTTTTTCAATATGTAAAAAGGTATACACAAAGTTAAAACTTATCCGTTGAAGCAAAAGCAATAAACAAGATTTTATTGCGGTCAACGGCTCAAAGGTAGCCCTTTTATACTTCCTTCAAAAAGGCATCTTATAAAACTGGAGCGCTCGTTTAGATAATAGTGGGAAAATCAAAGGCTTGAAAATGGGATAGCTTTTGAGTTAGAGCCACAATTACCTTAAAAACACATGATGCATATAAGCTGGTTCATGCGAATAATATTAAATTAAAGTCAAATTAACGTCTCAATTCGATATTTATTTATAGACGTGTATTTATTTTCTTAGCCGTGCCACACGTAAAAGCTAAAAGCGAGGTGAAATCGGTCGAAAATAAACCATTAGGGAGATACACGTCGATAACGGGTTTTATTAGTCTGAAACATGTTTAGCAAACATTTAGACATCCAGATTTTCCTCGATTTCGGCAGTTAGCGTTTTAGGGAAAGGCACAGCTAATTGCCTACGAATTTATTGGATCAGTCGTTTTCACATATAAGATCCGACAACCTGCTTCTCCGCTTTATAACTCACACGTTGCCCCAGAAATTCTTCCTCCCCGTAAAGCCAAGCTTGATAATATAATGCTCAAAGCATTACCATAATACTCCTGTTTCCCGTTTCAATTTATTTAACTAAAACACTAAATGGATAGATACAGGGAGAGCCTTATTGTACTCATTTTAAGCTATTTTTCCAAGATCTACGAAAGCCATCTCCATTTAAATCAAGCAAAACGAACCATCAGTTTGCCGGCGGAGTGTGTGCGATAAGGGGGCGCATGCAAGTTGTATTTATGTTGGAATCGGGCGTGCATGTTCGGTCTGGAGGAGAGTCCTATATCACGCTGTTTGGTAATTGTAACGATCGGCTTTCGTTAGAGAGGAGAAACCAGTGCCGAACTTAAAGTGTTCCGCCACATCTGCGCCTAATGAAATTATTGGTAAACTTTTAGTTAGCGCGCCCTAACGGCGTTAAATTGGTGTTACGTGGTCGTGAATCGAGCGCCGTTTTGTGTTCGTACCTACTCGAAGCTGACCTAACGAAATTTTCTTTTAATTACTTCGGTGTCTTCGTTGATAAACTGCCGCCAACTGCCGAATTCGATTCCAAAACGTGTTTTGACGCCGAAATATTCTTTCATCCGTATAGAATTTGAGAAAATTAGATAATTATTTGGCTACAAAAACGTGTGGAAAAGGGGTTTTTCTTGTGGTGCAGATCAATTAACAAAAAAGCTGTAATACTACACCCTGTAATAATTTTGTGGCCATTGAAAACCCTTATAATTTTTTTTAAATATCGTTCACTATTAGATTACCCTGTAGATAAGTATGCCAAGAGCCGACCTATTTTTTCCTCGAGCTATAGAGTTATCTAAGACAGCCATATTTCAATGGTAATACGGTATTTTCCTATCGATTTCTTTAACAAAAACAAACGAAATAGCATTAGGAAATAACTTTTTTGCGTGCTAGGCTCCGGAAGAGATTTGTAGGGAATAGGTAGGAGCCTTTAGGAATACAGAACGGAGTCCGGTCGAGTTTCGAACATAAATCTGTGAATTTCCGATATAGGAATGTCAAAGCGTGCCCGACAAAAACTAAGAAATATAACGGTCGAACTCAGCCCCTTTTTATCCGATAATATGGCTTTTCTTGACACATACTTGCAGCAATGGTCGGCGCTCGCGAAGAAATTTAATAGATAGAAAATCGTTTTTCATTTCTAAAAGCGCTACTTGTCACAATATTATTATCATCGCGAATTGATAAAGTAATATATGTGGTACTAAATAAGCCAATACTTCAAAGATTGCTTTAATAGAATGCCTCATACTAATATAAAACGTTTCAAAGATATTAGTTATAAATTGTAAACTGAAATCCATAAATACATAATCCACATGAAGCTTGTAATGAATTACTCAAACGACTATATTACTTTATAAAGAGGCTTTTCCATTCCAGTATAACTTATGGATTATCTAATAATGCAATTATTAAAATAAAAAGTAGATATACCTAATATAATAGATTAAGCTACCTTAATATTAACAACAGGAAGTAATGTAATACTAAAGAACCAAGTCGAAAAAATGTTTTGCTTCCCTATTTTATTTTCTTATTTCATTGCAAACAATCAGCAATATCATCCTATGAAATATAATAGGTATGAAGAAAGCCTGATGTGATATGGATATGATGTTTTTCATAATATTGTAATTCTACTATTTGATTTTTGAAAATATTCTTATTAAAATACCGAATCTAAATTGCATACCTGTATTATTCCAATTAAATGATTATTTTTACAGTCTTACACATATGTATATTTAATTAAATTCAAAATTATAATTAAATCAAAACATGTAGTACTACTACCTACAGGAATGCATATGGTTACTGTGCAAAAAATAATAAATTAAACATTGGTTATGAATAAAACTTTTTTTACATCTACAATAATGAGTTTAGAAATATGTCATCAATTCAAAAAAAAGCGGTAAAATATAATTTTGGATAGAATTAGGGAAAATGTAATGCGATAAATCCCAAAAACGAACTGATATTGAATAAATAAGTTCGCAGAAATTGAATGTAGTACGAGCACCTGCGGAAAAATTGTAAAAATATATTGGCCATTCCATTTCGTGCCATATGGTAGCATATGCGATTCATTCTACAATAACAGCCCATTTTCCGCGCCGCTTTGCATTTTATAATATAAATTTTGCGAATCCTCAAATAGCACTATTATCCGAAAAATTATTTTTAACTACATTCGTTCGCAACGCTCCCGTTTCGTCGCCATTCCGATAAAAAATGCAATGAACTCGAATAAATTTCGTGCATGTGATGTTTTCCATTCATATTTTACGAAAACTACCTGCATTATTCAGCCAGTAAATCGCTCCGTTATATTATTAATTCAATAATTAGTCTCGCACCGCACATGATTCTCCGACAATACGATTACATTTCTAAAAATTACACGTATCAAAGAGACATTATTTGATTTAATTTCTGAAATATCCAAAAGCAAAATCGATCGCTAATTTTTAAGCGAAGTCAAAATACTTCTTGTTTGTAAAATAGCGGCTATAACGGTGGATTTAGTTGCAGAAGTGCCATTAGGAAACAATTTTACCTTTTACTGTCATTATTTATTTATGGTCAGAACGTGGTAAGCAGCAGAACATACATGTGACTACCAAAGGTTTCTAACACGAGTTTAACGGTGATAAAGTTCAGTATTACGTCACAAAAGTGCACTAGCAGTTTCCTGTACATGGAACGATTTTTAAATATTCCATTAAATTCAGTTTAGACTTCGCCTGTAAAATGCGCAAAACTCCGGAATTTATATATAAGTTTGAAAATGAATTATTAAAGCGAAAATGGCCTTAATTTAAAAACGAAACTAAAGTAATTTAGCAACAAAAATGAATGATTAATGAGCAACTACTAATTATTTAATATAATATTATAAGCATGTAGGTAGATCATTTATTATGTTAATAAAATTATCCAGTTGGGACGTAATCCAATGAAAACGGGATTATCAACGAATAAAAGTGATCGTGACAAGTTGTTCGTTTCTGAGATTACAGTATTACAACCGAGTTATGAGAGATGAGAGTAGGAATAATAAAAATTAAATTAATTACAATTGATCAAAATAATGTACTCAATTCGTTTCAGAAAGTATAGATATAGATAAGATCTGATATTTCTTCACGCAGCGTTAACAAAAACCAACAAATTGTCTATCTTCTGGTTAATTCAATCGTAAGTAATCGACAATTTTAAAAACGAATTTAATAAATTCTTCCGCCATTCCACGTCTTGGATAAGCTATGTAAGCTCCGGCAATCTCGGTACACAGCTCGTCTGGGGAATGGCTCCATTTGCAATACAAGGGATAATGTTATCGATTCATTTGCAGTATCTATTTGGATAATATAAGGCAAATTGCATATACAATCGCATTTCACAGTCTGGAGGGCCATATCTGTAACAACTCGATGAGATACCATCGTTTCTCTCCACCCTCTAAATTTAACGTAGGTACACACCGCATCCGACCGCTAACCCTAATATAATGGAGTCGCACCTCTATCGCGTTGAAATCGTCAAATTAATATACGATACAAGGTGATTCTAATAATACAATGGAAAGCCATTGTGTTGGAATCAAAAGAACGGGGATATCTGAATTATATCACATAAACAAAAAATGGTGTAGGTATAATCAAGCAATGGTGGGAATCATTTCAATTTGCCCAAATCTTAAGCATATTTTGAAGTATTATCTAATCCAAACCAAATCTTAAATTATTTTCTGGTAACCAGGTAAATGTTCCTCACATTAAAAGGCCAATTCAACTGATCAAAAGTTTATGCTGGGCTCGTACCAATAACTGTAGTTCAAGTTTCTAAATTGACTTATAATATCGTTTAATACGTTGTAAATTCCAATATGTATGCACCACTAAATTAATTTGAAATGAGTTAATTATAAAATGTTTTACTCGACAACATGCTTAGGGTCACAGCATAGTAAGGTAAATTGAACGTATGTTATATTGTTGTAGTATAAGCCAGTGCGGTATAATGCCTGGTATAACCATCGACCACCTGTTGTTTGTTAATGAAACAACACAAATTTAATGTACATACATAAATAAATAAACTACTAAATTATTTAATTCCTTAACAAGCGCGTCGCTAGCAGATCTTTAATGATGCGCAAAAAATTAAACTTTACTCTATCATAACCGTAAAAATGGTAACGATTTGTTCGGAAGCTATCATAGAATCTAACGAGATCTAATTAAACGAAACCCGCAGCGTAAAACCGACTGTCATATTTAGTTATTAGTTTGCCGTTAAGTCTAAGTTACAACGAAACTTCGTTAATTAAAACCCGAAATGATTGCATACTATCCCATTCGGCGGATGAATAATTTTATCGCTTCATATTCTAACAAGGACGTGATGTAACCTGACAAGGTGAAAACGATTCGGCGGAGTTACATTTACGTTCTAATTTAAAATTATCCTCGACTTAATGGGGGAATTTTACACCTTTTTAAACTATTGCAGGTATTTGCGGTAAACGGATCATCCGCCATCCAAGAATCCCAGCTATTCGCGAGTCTTGGATTCGCGAACAATGTAGGAGAGGAAAATATCTCGTGTTTTTGTTGACCATTGTGCAATGGAAATCGTCTTGTAGGAATTCATTCTATTCATTCGCCCATTCAATGGAAAAAAATTTATATAGGGTTGTTTGGTATCTTAAACACTCTCATCGATAGAGCGTCTATTTTAGGCACAATAGTACTCACCGGACCGTAAGAAAAACGGGCTATACAAGCAATAGGTGTGAAGAGATAATTGAATAAACCGTTAAGTGGCTGCGATGATGAACAAGAGGTAGAGCGAACAAAGACCAGAAAATCGGGAATGGAAGTTTGGAAAATACGTCCGTCGCAAACTAACTTTGTTTTACAGTTTCCGCGAGCTCACCACTTGAGGAAACGCCAAACGTCGGTGTCGCTATGATTTACCGAAACTGTTTTTGACTTAGCTCGGCATTCGGCGCAAGAAATACAACGTAGCATCAAAATTTCTGTAATAAAACAGACGAAAAGTCACGGCCGACTGCAACTGCACAAAACTTGCTTATTGAGATCCAGGCCATGACTGTCTTTTTCATCGCAACTTTCCTCCGCGAACAATGGAAGGAGTCGAATTTCGAAGTTTAACTTGTAAAACGACGAAGTCCGTCGATCGAATCTTCGCTCTATTGTGCCGTTTTTGCCCTTGACAATACAACTTAATACAATTCCGCTAGATAAATTTATTGTTTTTATAAAATCACAACCAGTCGCTTCATTTTTATAAATTAAAATCCCTTAATAATAATAAAATAAGAAGTAATCCAAGGCCCAAGTTTCTATTTACAGGAAAGGCTTCTTCGCAAAATAAAGTAGTGCAAACTTTCGCGGAGGTTCGGAAAGGGTCATAAGAGCTGTTCCGTAGTCTTGTTATTTGTGCTAGCGGTTATGCCATTGTCATTTGCAGACAATTCCAGCAAGTCCAGATCGAAATAAATGGCATACGAAGCGCCATCGACTTTCAGCATAGGCGCGTACTCAATATATTTATAAAAAAAGTATTTTTTTTTATATTTTTCAGCTGCATCTACAATAAATATATTGCGAATTTCGGTTTCAGAAGAGTCTGATTTTAATGCCAACAGTTAGCTGAAAGCATTAACTCTGGTAAATGCTAATTAATCAGCTATGTACAGAGCATTGCTTAATTATAAATTTTATAGAATAATGTAGATAAAAACTAAATAAATATAAATCTAAATAAACAAAAAAATACATCTATTAAAGAGATACGCCAATGATGCAGAGAGTTTACGCTAGTGATAAACATATATTGCTATACTACGGATGCTTTGAACACCACGAAAGTTAGTTATATAACTAACGAATTACCCTCAGACACAAAAATACCTCTTTTATGATGGTCTGAGAGCTCGATGATGGCTGAATCAAGTATTGTTTCCTTCGAGATAAGACTACTTCCCTTTTTTTTTGTTTTCATTTGCTTTATATATTTTATACGATTTACGGCTCCGCTCTCGCGAAGGTGAACTAAAAACTTTTTCATTTTATTTCTGGAGCATTCTCGTTTTATGTCACGCCGGAATGTTTTTCCAAACTATAAAGAAGAAACGTCGTAACTCCACATTTATAGACACCTAAGGAACTTAGATCTTTTATGAATACCTAAGGATGTGTGATGCATAAAAAATACATAAATATTGCCCCGAGTTTTGCACGACAAATTTTTACCCGCGTTTGTTTTATTAAAATACTTAAATCCTCGCCCGTAAACTGTAGCAAACTTACAAATTTAGCCGGAGGAATTATGGATGTTCCAATATGTAAACAAATGGAATTGAAATTTTAAAATTTCCTCCAACATTCGCCCCTAAACGAAGAATGTTTAAGTATTCACAATAGCCTTGCTAATTTCTTTCAAGTCAAAGAATCCAAGAGTCATCAAAGTAACATTTGGTTCGTGACGGTGGAGGCCTCTTGGGGCTTTCAAGGCGTACCTAATATCAAATGCCAGTCTAACAACTGAGATCGCAGGTCTTCGGGGTAACATTTATTCAATTGGACAATAATTCACGTTCTTTTTTAGAAAATTTCTGCTCCGGCTCCCCTACCGATATTAATGAAAAATAACGAACGACGTTAGGAAAATTTGATATACTGGTTCGACTTTGTCGATACACTTGATGTCGACGAGAGCGTTGAATTTAACATGCATTCAATCAGAGAAAAAAAGTGGCTGGAGTTTTCAAAGACTCTTCCAAGTTTAGTTTAATTAACCAGGGGTTATTTTCAGTTGATTCTAAATCTACTCTGAATTCGGAAAGTTTATTTACCGTAAACAAAGCTCAAAGCCAACGGTAACGAGAAAGACCCTCTGGCGTGAATATGTTAATTTACTTAATGCATTTTTAATTTCCCTTTCTTTTATAAGCCAGTCGTTTCGTTTAATCCATGAAAATTTTAACCGGCATATTCCAATAAGGAATTTTTTAATAAGATGCATAGTAGCAGATCGGAAGCTCATTGTATCGAAAAACGAGATGAAATCCAATTTCTTCGCAGTAAAAATATCAAAACACGACTAATTAATTACAGCACAAGAGCCTCTCCCCGGCGAGCGTCAAAATAAAACCGTTCTTACCACGGCTTAAATTACCCCAATTCGCATTTAAGTGATATAACTTTAGATTAGTTCGCCCAAAAAAAAGTTTTCAAAGGAGGAGAATTGAAAAGTTTCAGTCCTCGGCGTTCGAGAGAAAAATGGCGGAGATATAAAATAATTCCATGCATGTAGATACTCGTTTTCAATAGCTGCCGCTCACAAAAAGAACCAAGTCAGTTTGTTTTTATGGTTTTGCGATTGAATTCTCTACGGCTTTCGGAAGAAATAACCGATCTGGCATACAAGGAGGACTAAACACAAAAATACCTAACTCCAAAAGCTAATATGCGAAAGGCAGAACTTTTCAATAAATTCGATACCCATTTTATTACATAGAGCAGTTGGGATGGAAGATGTGCTAATAAAATTTAAATGTAATGGGCATAACAGTTGTTTTAAATCAAAAAATTGTATTACCTAATGAATTTTAGTACACAAAACACGTCCTAAGCTACCTATAACAGGAATAATTCGAGTTAAATATACTCATTTTTGGAGATGGTTCAGTGGGGCCATCCTGTAGTAAACAATCTTCCGTTTTCGGGGCGCATCCGGAATGTAACACCGACCTTGATGCACGAGTTTTATCGGAAATGATCAATTCGCAACTGTCATTCATGCAAACATCGCCTAAGGACCGAAAGAAGAAATGCAATTTGGAAAGTGGAAACATATTTCACGGCGGGTCCGGACTGCATCTCGCTGCTGCAGACACCGCCGTTGAGATAGCCGTAAACTACAATCTCTGGTCTAGTCGGTAGCAACTTTGTTATTTCAATTTATGGTGTTCGCCGGTCTACGAATCACTGTATTATTTAAATGTACACTGATAAAAAGCGCACTTTGATTCAAATTTGGTTTCGGAAGGACCCAAACTAAACCTACTGATGCTAAAATAATGAAAATTGCTTTTCTTTTTCGAAAGAACTAAAAATTATTTAATACAATTTATTTTCATATAAAATATAATATGCAGTTGAGGTGTATTGCCTATAAAAGAACACTAAAAACCTCAGATATAAGCGCACAAAAGAAGGAACAAGGAAAAATAGAGTCATAACTGAAAGAATAAAAGATACTGTGTGAACTGCAGGAAATAAAAAAGTAGAATTAAGCTGGGTAGCGTTACTTACAATTCCAAAATTTCAGTATTTCAGTATATTCACAAAAACAGTCTGATATCCCTATGTCAAATGATAAAAATCAGCGGCTAAAAACAAGTTATCCAAGAATGCTCGAAAACAGTCACGTATACGGGCGATAAATCAAAGAAAAGTGGCTTATCAATAATTTTTAATATTTTAAACTTTCCCGAACTTACATTTATCACTGAAAATTGAGCCTCGAAAATCCCGAATTCACACAGTTGTTTGTGATGTGCCTAGGAGTGGAAACTTTCAGTAAAGTTTTGATAACAAAATACGACCTTCTACCTTCCTTGAAATAGCTTGCTACATTAAATCTTGGAAAAGTTAGGAGAAATTGGGCGACTCAAGTATAACAACAAAATGGGAGCAATTTATATTTTATTAGCGATGTTACTGAGTTTCCGGATTTTCCGTAACGACAGTTATGCGAGTTAATATTTAATTTGTATTCTAATGAAAATTTATGGCACCTGCTACTCGTTAGGATTGTTACTTATGATCACGTTCGATTTAGATTTTTAATCGAATTAAAAGTCACTTGGATTTTAATAAATGTAGAAATATGATGCGTTATTACCTGTAAAGGTAATATTAATCATCTTCTGTATTTTGTTCTTTATTAATTTATTTAAAATGAAAATCGATCCGGTAATTATATTGAAATTTATTCTCTTGCATAAATTCCAGCATCCCTTCCTCTAATCAACTTTAAAAATCTACTAATTTCTTCATTACAATGGAATTAGGCGAATATTCCTCTGATGTGAAATTATGGCTGAGGCGATTTCCAAAGCGATCGTTCTGAATTTAATTCGTGCACCGGAGAGGCGAATTCTATTCTAATCCAAGTTATTGATTAAAAACCTCGAATTCCAGAATCCGCCAAAGCCATAATCTTACGAATCGAAAAGGGGACATCAAGTAAATTTCAATACGCCTATAAATAATGAACGAAGGAATAAAACCAGCAAAACGGGCTCATACAAACGAGGAACGGCAAAACAGGGTACGCTAATTGCGCAAACTCTCGTTGCCTCGTTTGGCTTTCGCGTCGTACACGTCTCTATTTGAAAATCACTATTGAAAAAAGTCACGTTTACAAATTACTAATCGAATAAGCTTGTAAAACGCCCGGCCGCCGTTTTAAATTTCTCATGGTGTATCGGCTCCGACAATGCCAACGACAGTAACAAAATTCGACCGCATTCGAAATTGCAGTCTCCGCATTAAAAACTTCCAAACGTTTTCCTCTCTTGGTAAAACGTTCGCATCGATTGTGCGCCAACGGCGAAACTAACATCTGAACGCAAAATGAGTACTCAATTTTTGTTTGTTTCGCTGCGTTCAATTTATATCTTCGCGAATCCCATTAAATTGCATCTATTCAAAAAGAATTTCTTGTTAATTTGCCGCAATTTAATAAATTATTCTCTTTCATTATGCAGCATCTTCACAAAGTCTCCCTACTCAAGTATCTTTTGTTGTTAAGCAACTCAAACATTTTGACTACAACTTTATTTGTTATCTAATATTCGATTTGTAAGACTTGATGAAAGCTTGAATAAGTACCTACATCAATAGTGCATGTGTATTCCAAATATTTAAATGAATTAAACCAAAAATGTAGGGCTAGTTATTCGCATTAAAAATTACATTTATCAATGTATGTACGTTACGTTTGTTACATCGGCGTTCCGGTCCGATTTTGTTGACATTCGCACTGATTGAAATTAATCCGGAAGCACTTTTCTCCCTTTATTAACCGACGGTGTGCACTACATCAAATTCATTCGTTATTCGATGTTTGCATTTTAATGTAATTATGTGCTTTGTCATAATTATTGATATCCATGAACTGCGGCGCACATGCTTAACGAATGCAAAATACCCAGCGTGCATTTCGTCTCTTCTGCAACAAATATTGCACATCGGGATTAAAATATCGGAGCAGTAGATTAAACCAACAAAATCCGTATCGACGTACGCAAAAATAAATTCTGAGCCTTTCGATTCGACGAACAACGCAGTTTTTATTCGATTCGACATTTATACCAAAATTGTGTTCCAGCGAGCTATTATTTGAACTCAGATTATCGATCAGTCAAGATCTAAAAACATATTTTTGGGGTGCTGAAGTAGAATAATCCAAAGGATAATGAAGATAAACTAATCATATTGTATAATCAACGTTAGTACACTTATTTAAAATAAACAATATTGATATTCGTCCATTATCTTCATCTAGACTTATGCGTAAGTTCTCATAGCAATTTCCTACGTAGCTGTTTATGGAAATGGAAATATATGAACATCGGATATCTGGCCGAGGAATAGAGCGCTTTGTGTTGATACTAAACTGCCCCGGGAGATTTCTCTCTCCTAATCCTATTACAATGGCCGGACTCTAACAAACCGACCTAAGAAGAACAGATTGTAAACACCAGCGAACAGTCCTGAAGCTGATATTTATCTTTTTCTAAGATGGCATGCTCGAGCGTTTGGGGTATTATTGTATTGGGCTTTTTTCTCGGCCTTTCATACTGTCTACAACTGGATTACCAATAGATACAGCAAAAGCGGCGGTGGTTATACGAACAAAAAAATGTTCAATGCACTCGAAGATCTTCATTTCAATCTTCGTTTTGGCTATTCCGGCGCGGTTTGTATTTAGATGTAAATGTTGAAACACAAACCTACAAAGATCTGACGCGAAAATAGTGCATGTCAAACTCCGGAATTTATGGGCGACTATTGTTGATGGTTCTGCGGCTTTAGAGCCGTCTAGAATTTGGCCTCGAGCTTGTGGTCGTCTGGTTACATACACCCTTCCGCTGTTCGCTTTGTTTCCCGTTTCTTATTTTTACGGGTCAGCGATCCGATTTTCCCAGCAAATTAAATAACTGCTGCCTCGCGAGTCGACTTGAATTCCCTTTTTAATAACCTCTTCAATTATTTTTCGAATGCCTCTCTTGCCTATTTAATAGTCGGTTTGCTCGCATAACAGCCATTATTTAAGGTCATTTTTTTCTCGAATAAACTGGAGTGAAAAGCGGGTCGTGTTCGACACCTTTAGGGCCCGATCTAAATGAATGCTGATACGTTATCTAGCGTGCGTTCGCGTTAAAACTAGAGACTAAAAGGTTTTGTGTATCTCAAATTATTCCTGCTTTGATCAAGTTTAATTACATCGTGTAGTGGCTTGGTTTCTGGCGTATTGTGTCGGATATCCTCTGGGAGTAAGTGTGGAATATGGGCAGAAACGCGGGGCGGACGTAAACGTTTGTGCGGTGCTTTCGCTCGTGAAATTTAATGGCAAAAAAATTATGCGCGAGACAAAAATGGAAAAAGTTCCTTTGCCGAAAACACAGACGAATTAGCAGTAGGCGGAATAACTCGAAACAACTCTGTAAATTATTTTTGTTGAACGGACTCTTTTAAACGGATTCTATTTATTTTCCTAATTACATAATTCCGAGTTGCTATTCTGTAAGGCGGCAGTTGCCGAAAGTACGGAGTAGTAAAATATATTTGCGTATCCTCCGAAGTAGGTATGGTGACGAGTTAACACGTAACGCAAATAATAAGGAATCTAATAAAAGAGAGAATGGCGTTGTTTAAAAGCGTCGTAGAGACTAAGTGTAATGGAAATAAATGAGGATCTTTTCGAGAGATACAACAAGGGTCATACCCCCCTGTTGTATGGTGTAATATTGAGTGAAGGTTCGGTCGACAAACAAAATTATTGTCCTGTAAAAGGGGAACAGGAATTTTTGAGCGGAATTAAAATTTAAATATTCATCGGGCTCTAGACCTTGTTCCATATTTTAACTCAAACAACTCTTAGCAGGTTGCGTTATTGCGTTAGTTTTAGCATTTATTTCGGACGCTTTTTCACTAATTTGGACTAATATAATTGTACTAATTAGTTGTTTTGGACAATAAATTATCAAGCATGTTAATTTGCCTATGAAACCCAATTAAATTGAATCGAAGTCGCGTTTTGAATAAACAAATTTCATCAATATTCAGTTTCGGATAATTTGGCCTTCTCGCATTTCCCCTTTAAGAATTTCCCTTCGACGCTTGTTCAGTATCAGAGCAACATTAAACAGCGAAAGGAAATTTATTCATATTTATATTGACAAACTCGATTGAAGTGAAACTGATCCAAAGGAGAAAGCTCTTTTTAATAATTCATTGTCGACCGTGGAAACTTCGTTTTGACGGATATACAATGGAAAAAATTTCAGTTTGCTAAATCAATTTGATATTTGTTTAGCTACCGGCTAAAAATACGCATAATTAGAGTATCATAACTAATTAACTAGTTAGGAAACTTCTGAAATTTTTCGAGAAAATAATAATGAAGCGTATAGGCAACTTTATGATAGAAACGGGCTCGATTGAAATACCCAGAATTTCGCGCCGTTGATTTGGGAATATTCGGAGGTGCTTTATGCTTACCAGCACGTAGCTTTCAAATAAAACTACCTCCATCGCGTATTCAGGACGAGACGAGTAGATGATACAAAATTTTCGCATGGTATAAAGCTACATGCGAACCGGTAGGTAATATTATTATAAGTAGGGGAACAAACGCGAATATTCTACGCCGGAATGTGATTATTCTATCAGTTAGATATTAGATAAAGATTCGACAGAGCACAAATGGTACACGTGCGCAAAATATCAATTAATAATTAATACTTTAATGTAAATTTTAAAGGACAAAATTTCACTCAAACAATGTAGGTAGATATTATAATAAAAACACTCTACTGCTTAACGAGCGTTTGCTATAAAAGGGTGCATTAGAGTTTTTGAATTTTTTGAATTAGGTACATTTAGCATTGCAGATGAAATCAATGGTAAATGTTATGGAATTAATTATAGCGTTAGCGGTCCGAAACGGCTTTAATGTGGTAATGCTGGATTCTATTTCCATATAATAATAATAATGGCCATTGTAGATGTATAAAACCCGCATTGGAGTGCCCGCTATAGTTGGGATAATATAACTCATGAAGATTTATTGTTGTAAAATAAAAAGGTGCACCAAAATTAGTCAATAACGCGATAGCAAAAAAGTTTTGCAAATGCTCCAAATTAATTATATCTACACGCTATGTATTTTTTCATCTTTCATTAAAAAAGACATAGAAAGAAAGGAGCTTTATAGGATTTAAAGGAAAATGTTTTTCACCTAGCTAAAAGAAGCTCTACTATTGGGAACTGACGATAAGAATTATCGGAAATAAATGCAAATACACTAAAACGATTTCGGGGAGTTTTCGCCTTCTGAGACCTTTAACGTCGTAAAGTTAAGATTTGGTCCCTGAAGCGGTTTATGTTAGAATCGTCCTCGGAATTAAAGTTAGTCAATTATACCTAAACACTGCTATTTTTATTAGTTAACTATGCAATTAAGCGCTACACATTTCCCGATAATCGTTTTACTGATATAACTTTTAAAAAGAAAAAACGAAATTTGTAAACATAAGGGAATAATAATGTTTTATGCCTATTTTATATTCCGGGCACAAATCACAGTTGAAATATTTTTTATTCGCAATTTCCGGTCGCGATTTCGGGCTTATCCAAACGATCAAAGTTAGAGACAACCGCTGAGCCATCGTTGTAAATAAAACCTTCATAAATCCGAAAGTGGAAAGTTGGAAACGAGAGCGCCATAACCACCAACTTATTCTGCCCGTAATTTATTATAATAAGAAATTCTTTCATTTCTGGCGCAGGTAGGTATGCATGATCTGTAATCTTACAAATTTCCTTCCTCTCGTGCGCGCCCGTCGCCGGGAGATAAAAGTATGTTCCAAGCGATAAAATTCTCCACAAATCTCCGCCGAATTGTCCTCCTTCTACGGTAAAAGACCCAAAAAAAAAGGCCGAAAGCGAGACCTGCCTGCACAAATCTTTTAACGCTCCGAATGGTCTTAATGTGCCATTTAAAACTTTAAATTTAACGTTTTCGAGTCCGGAAAATTTAAAATCGCCGTGTTTCGCTGTACACAGGTATAACAGCTTTTACGATTCATAAGGAATACAAAACGTTTTATTCTTATTCCATTTTCGTTCATTCAATTCAAATGTGGAATACAAAAGTCTTCGGAGGAAGAGACTGATTTTGAGAGTGAAAAATTCATAAACAGCAAAAGCACTCGATGGCAACATAAGCTTTATGCAATGCTAACTTTGCAGAAACTTATCGCTCAAGTTTTAAGTGAGTAAATATAAATTTTGATCATTTCACGATTAATACAAAAACATTAACAATTCCCCGACGCAATTTCCAGGACACGAGAAAAATGATCCACTTCCCCGCCCCGTTTCCGAACAATACCTTATCCCGCTTCTTATACGACCTGAAAATTTCAATAACTCAGACCGAGGCACGTGATTCAATGGGCGCCCGCATTTTCCAGGGAATCTGGCAACATAAATCGCGCGACACCGCCGATGCATCACGCTGTGCGTATGCAGCTCAGCCGCCATAGGAAATTGCATCGGTAATGTAGAATCCTGCCGGTCCTCCTGGTGTGCGGGCCTGCACAAAACGGATGACATTCCTTTTGTGCGACCTCCGTGATCAATAGGAAGACAACAAAACGGACCGGAGAAAAACCGGGCGTTTTGAAAAAAACCCAAGCGGAATTATTGGAGCTATAACTTCAGCAATTGACGACGAATAATAAAGCGGAAACGTACATCATAAAAAAAACTTCCTCATTTTAAAACCATTATACATATTAGTTCTATAATCAACGTTGAGTACTATGTGATAATAAATCATATACTGAACAAGAATCCTCTATCTTAAAGTATGTAAATAAGACGTATCTGAATACTTATCTGCTCGTGTTCAGATTTTTCAGTTTCATCAATAATCCGGTGATCGATCGGATGTGATTCCTCGTCTAAAGCCGGATATTCCGATTGCAGTCGGCTCGACAGGAAGACAGGTGCAATTCGGAGAATTATTAAATGATGTAAGAGAACAAACGTTAAATCCGCTAGCCGGAATACGTTGATCTGATGCGATCGCATCGCAGCGATCAACGCGTGTAAATGTGACTTTTCCCGGTGTTTCTAAAATTTATTTCCTTCAACAATACGAGGATATAAAAGGGATTTGGAGAACTCGAAGCGCCGATGTTAAATGTCTGAAGAAGCCAGGCATCGCCGACGCAGAAATCTTTTAAGAACAATCTCTTGTCTAAGGGACTTGTATTTGTACAGATTAGAAATCTCATACAACTTTCGGATACTCGGTGGTGCCTAAAATTTGTTACCTGTAGTGTTAATATATGATGAAAATTGTTGAAAAGAATTCATTAGGTGATGAATTTACTAACCCATTTCTACCCCAACTGCTTTTACTAATATTATAGTAAAGTTATTTTAGGATACACTATAAAAATAAAAAAGTCTATAAAATTCTAGTCAATATCAATTCCAAGAAATTTGTTATATATTTGTACGTATAATGAATTTTATCCATTTAGTTATTGCAAAAAGTAAATATATCTTGTCTGAATTGGAAGTAAGTGAGGAACAAAGTCCCGAGGAAATAAACAAAAGGAGCGGCTTTCCGCCTTGAAGAATTGCCAGATTTGTGTTTCAGATATGTGAAAGGCATTTTTCTTTGGCCCCGTTTCGAAACTTAAAGCATTCATAACTCACATCAATTTTTTCCCGAACGTGTACGTCACGGATGCGGGAAACGAGTTGTACCATGCCAGTGATGAAATTGGACGGTTCGCTACTTTAACTTTTCATTGATTTTTATATCGGGGTGATGATATTAAAACTTGAGCAATTTAACAAAATCCATCAGGCTTGATTTATTGCTTGGGATTTTTCAGCGAGAGGACCATCGCTAAATACGGTTTTAAAAATTGTTAAAGGGCGATAATAAATCTTAACCCGATGCGAATCGATTTGTTGGGGTAATTAAAATGCACACAAGCGATTTTGGAGATTTACCAATAAATAACGCACGAATAAATCTCTTTTGAATATAAGAATACCATTTGCCACGTCGGTACTTTGAGCTCATAGATTTCAAATTAAATTTGAACGGCATCGGGGTTGAAAGCGGAGGTCTAGGCAGCCGCTATATACAGCCCATCGTGGAAATATTAGATCCTCGAGATCAAAAAAGGACGCATCATCGCACATCGAACATTTTGAAATGCTCATTTCGAAGAGTGCATCTGCATGTCATTATAATATCCAGGGGCGTTTACAAACAGCCCAAAAAAACTAACCGATTCCGCGAATATAAAAACTCATTTTCCGCAATGGCGCAAATGGATTGGATTTTAATTAAATTTTCGCGAAATAAAATATCTGTTTTCTAAATAAGCGGTCAATTGCAACTATGCAAATGGGAGATTATTTTTTTTAATATTTATCTTCTATTATGTGCTTACATGAATTGTAAATCCCATGTTCAATTTTCGGATATGCGAGAAATGCCATCATTTCAACGTAATACATTTCTCTAATAAACCTCCACCTGTTCCACCTACATCAGTAATTATCTTGAGTAAGATTTCATCTGTTGAAAACCAACCATGCAAGAAAACCTATTTCGTATTTAATTATACAAGGCTGTTCTTATCTGGAATAGAAACCCGACGAGGTTTCTACCAGAAAAAAAATTTAATGCCAGTTTTTCGTTTCGTGAATAACGAAACGTGAATAATAAATTAATTAAACAATTTAACAATAGAGAAAAAATTAATTAGCGTCTTTGTATCCGAGCAGGAACTGATTCCAAAAAAAAGCTTCCTCATAAAATTTTAATTGCGAGATTTGTTCTCACAAAAGGATTTTCCACCGAAATGAGTTAAAATTCAAAAAAATTACCAAGTAATTGTTTCCGCAGCGACTTTAATTTGTTAATCTAACAAATTTAACACTTCGATTTGTTGTTATAGGTAAGTATTTACCTACACACTCGCAGCAGGAAAATTTCGTAATACCGTGCGAATTTTATTTGGGCGTTCTTTTTTTCGAATAATTACTCACGGAATATCTGCAATTCAAAAGGGGAAGCGGACAAACCGTAAGGTACACACGTAACACATCTCCGCCTTTCATCGACACTTCCTTCCTGCGCGATTCCTTATCAGCACCTCGAGGATGAATGAATGGCTGATCTCCGGTAACCATCAATATATCATCGCCGGTGACACGGAACTAATGTTGTCGGCTCCTTCGCGGATAACCTTACGGCGAGAAGACGACGAATTGCGAAGAAAACGCTATCTGAGCCGTATTCCGGATTAATTATGATATTTGGAACGGAAGCGGGATGAAATCTCGCGATGGAAAAGACGGTTTTTCTCTTGTAGATCCGATACCAAAACAAAATTAGGCATTTTTTAACGAATTCAAAATCCACTTTTGATGAAAAGCATTCGTACAGGATTTCGCAAGATTAATCGTTATTATTTCGGATAGGTATCGAGTTAAAATTAACGTTAACAAAGAGAAGCCTATAGACGGCAGCCGTTAATTTTGATAATGAGTCACGCATAATAATTTGTTGGAATCAAATCCGGCCCGGCTAATCTTTACAAAGCGTACACGCGTCTCGTCCTGAGGGAGATGAATTTTCGGCATTTGCTTCATTATCCGGTAAATGATGGTCTTTCCGTAACGAAGCGTAGTATTAACGTCAAGAGGAAAAAATACTACAATGCTCCATATAACGTGCAATATATTTTAAGTCGGCCCGAAGGAAACGTTCCTGCAGCAATGTTGAGCGTTAAGCGTATCTTTCAGCGTCGACCTGAAATATTTAAGCACTCCTATAAGGACTTTTTTGTCTTCTATATATTTATTCCTTTAATAGCCTTTATTGCCGCGCATCCAATCATTCTTTTTGGTTACTTTCTTTGTGTATATCAGCTTCTTAAGTTGATATCAGTAGTCCGATGAGGACATTTTTAAGGTACTTATTTGCATACCAACGCACGGGGAAGTGCGTGCAAAAAAGTACGTATAAATCGATAGTGATTACGGTTATAAAAGGAACCTTTCAGCCATAAGCGTATGCGAAGCCATTTTAACGCCCCTTAGACATCAGAAAACACTCTTATTCATATTTATTCGGCGATACCGTAGACACTAACCGAAAATTTCACTCCGACCGAAACGAGCCATTGTTCCTGCGCCGTACCTGAATGCCCCGCCGTAACTTTCTCCGGGGAAACGTCAAATTATAACGAACATATTTCTCAATTTCTCTCGCCCTCATCCCGGGCGATGTTTAAGATCTCGTCCGCATCAGCGTAACAGCAGGTCGGGGTTTTCCTAGCCGCAGAAAGGATAAACTCACGCCGAATATATATATACCGTTGTTGAAAGGTTTCATTTAATTTGCTCGCCGCTTAATATTATTTAAATGTTCTCTATAGAGCTCACCTTATTAGATAAACAAAAAATCAATTTGCACTGATCGGGGCGGGTATTTACAACAGCATAGCGCTACCCTCTTCGACCTTAAACATGGTAAGAGTTAACCCTGTAGCATCCGACGTCGACGTGAGATTTTTACCGTCGACCCGCATTTGCATAATTTTTTTTTCAACGTATACACGATAGCGTTCGCTATAGCAACGGTGCGAGGACATGTTGCTTTAACAGGAAATTGGCACCCGCATCCGTTTCCTGAAATTTCGCAGAGGTTGAGGTCTATCGAAATAACGGCGGATATAAAGGGTTCTCTCTCGCTGCGAGAGATTTTTTGTCGCAAAGTAAATTCCGATACGCCGGCCGGATGATTAGACTTTTATCTGGGAACAGGGCGGGCGAGGCGCGCGGAATTATCGAATTTATCCGCCTGGTTCGTTCGAAACTAAAACCATTACTCCTGTTCTGAGCGGTAAATACAAAACTGCCGTTTCCGTCTGACCTCTCCGGTTCGAGGCGTCCTCTAATTTCTCAAACACACACATACACACAAGAGATTTGTCGGGAATCACTGGAACGTAAGCCGCAATCCGTAACTAGAGTGGACGTTCTAATACCGGTGGTACTTTGGTGTCAGACCTAATCCTGGCTTAGATCCCACACCGCGGAGATGTTCTTCGGTTGGTGTCAATTGAGTTAAATACACCGTAAAGGCATGAGAGTCAGTTTTACCCGGAGGATTTCCGATAGATCGAAGCGAACTCGTAAATCGGAAATGTACAGATGCATTTAGATGTAGGTATATACCTACTCCGATTTTCTCTGATCATTTAAATTGGAAAATCTCAATCCAAATGTACCATTGAATATCCAATAAATAGATGAAGATACGCATGTTATAAAAAAATAAACTTACCTTGGATTTCCGCGAAGAGCTGCGTGATGCAGGGCGTTGAATCCGCTGTTGTTGGTCAGAGTTATGTCTGCGTTGTGATCTAGTAAAAGGGTTAACATGTCATCACGTTTCTTAGATATAGCATCGTGTAATGGAGTATCGCCATCCCAGTCCTGAAAGCAGAACATTTCTTGTAATATAAGTATAACAAAATGCAGCCGAGGGATAATAAAAAAGTAACAAAATGATAAAGTAGGTCTGTCGCTTCGTTACGAGAAGTCACGGAGGGTGGCAATTTTCGACGATGTAAAATTTCAAAAATGAGGGAAATGTTGGAAAAGTGCATTTGGAATTTTATATCAAGGCACACAATTGCATTGGCATAATTCTTTGTATTATTTATTGAAGAAATTATATTGGTAGAAAGTTAGATCTACATAAAAAACACGTAGAACAGCAGAAGTTTCGATAAGTAAAAAGAACAATTCGCTTATCGGCCAAAGAGCAGAAGTAATTCTCCGTACTAAACGGAAAATAAAATTTTAATGACCGTACAGTTTAATTCCATTCAATTTCGTTTTACAATTAAACGCGCTACTCGCTTTTTAGTTCTAGAGATATTTCTTCCTGATTTTTTACTGAAATTGGTTTTCGGTCGCATCTTAAACATCCTAAAGTATTAAATTGAATTTCAGGAAAAATTCCTTCAATTGAAGTAATATTGAGAGGTAAGTATAGTCATTATTAAGGTATACTTATTCAACAAACTGCAGATAAAATTCCCTTTTTTAAATATCAAATATCATCACAATGCATATACTTTTGAAACAATAAAACACCAGCCGCAAAAGTAAGACATAGCTGTGGCGCCAGAATAAAAAAAAATTGGCATTATTACAAATATAAGCCCAGTATTTCATCCAAAATCTCACTTCTGTATTTGAACCGTGAAATACTAACCTTATTAGGTAGAGAATTGCTAAGTTTGGAACCTACTGCAAGTAATTTAGCATAAAAAATTATTATTTATACAAATTGCATTTGCTCATACAAAATTGCATAAAAAAACTAAAAAAATACTTATGCTCACAAAAATGGCTTATTCAAAAATATACCTACCCATGTTGCGATTCTTATTAAAAATTTCACGTTGCGTGGCGCATTTTGTGAATAACAAAGATTGGCATTAGCATTAACATCAAAGGTAATATACGATAACTGCACTGACGCGGCGGACCCAATAGTGTTTTTAAACAAAAACCCGAAATTGTCCATGTACACATAACTCCGCTGCGATATCCATTTCGCTCGTTATGCAAATAGCAGCCATATCTTCGCATTCGAATTCTTCTGATATGCGAGAAGCGGTCCGAGCGCGGCACGTATGGTTATGGATATGTATGTGTTCGTATACGTTATACGTGTGTAATACAATTTCCCATATTGATGGCAAAACGAAGGGATGAACAAGATAATGTGCATGATTAATAGCTAATACTCTAACGGGGTTCTATTAGAAGGGATTCCGGTCCTTTGATCAATGACAAATTCAATAAGGAGGGCCCGCCATTATTTACAGATCCTAACTTCGGACATACGTTTCGAACGGTTTTAGAACTTGTAGAGTCGCCGCACAATTGCATTTATAGTATAGAACACATAAATTACTTACTACATTAATGGTTTTGTGATCTTAGGTATCGATTTTGTTGGTTATGGTAAATACTAACATAGAGTTAGGGGAAATTATGTTACACTCGATAATACTTTGTAAAAAAATGTTAGGTATAGTAAGTGCATTATAAAAGCATGAAAACTATGCGAAAGCTGGATGTTAACTGGTGGAAAAAATCGTAAGAAAATTGCATTAACCGCGAATCGACGTACCAACACAACTAAATTGTATTCGTTAAATGTTTTTCTCTTTTCCTCGTTGCCTGATTGCGGTGGAAAACGTAAGTAGGTACGCGCGACGCTTCGCTAGCGAGCAAAAGGATTTTCTAAAGAAAAGAAACAAAAATCCCTTTGGGCACTTTTCACGTAAACAGAACGTCATCAAAGTTATAATAATTGCCTCAATATGCTGCGATATTTTTTCATTTCGAGACAAAAACAATTTAATCTAGCATCACAATGATGCAATCTTCCTTTATCCTCGGGCCACTCAAAATGAAAAAGTCGCAATGGCTGAAAGTTGTGCCACCGAATTCGTGATGTGTTTGTATATTCAGAGACTTCCCCAAGTCGGTTTTTTAAATAATAAAAACAAACATTTACCAACCGGTAAAAATGTTTCGCAATTAAAAAAGAAGAAAATGAGGAATATTACATTTTAAAACAACAGTAATGGAAATTCGAAAAGAAAATGGATTGTTCAGATTGTTAATGGAAAACTGTGGAATAAAAATGTTTGCTCATACAAGCTGTACTAAAAGATAATATGAACCAATTTAACTAATAAATTGAAGCAAAATGCAGAGATACATAGGTGCATTTTCCAACATTATTTGATACTAACAAGTCCATGAATAATAAATAATCCAAAAAATAAGCATCTGATCTATTAAAAAAACTCCCCAAGATTTATCCTTGTATTTTATTACTGTGTCGTATCATTATTTTAAAGTAGATGCTGTACACTGTTTGCGTTTCGTATCGTCGCAGCAAAGAAAGACACGATGGCTGGATGCACAGCAACGCACCGATGGCTCCCTGATACATAGCTGCTTTATGTTTATGTACTGTAGCTTCTGCTTTGTTTTAATTCTCCGTTCCTTTGCCTAATTGACATAAGAATTAATTACCGAGCCCTTCTAAAAAGATTTACTCCAATTTTAATAAACGCACGAAATATTTACAAGCTCCGAAAGCGACACTTAATAACTATTTAATTACGATTTTAGACATCGAAATTTATAATTGCGAATGAACAAAGCGTACAGCATTGAAACGCAATAATGAAGCGAGGTTTGTTTAATAGGAAAAATCACGCTGTGTATAACGCTCGTTTAATGATCATTCGCAAAAATTTTTGCAGAGGCCAGTCATAAGAACGCGCGGCAGATAAAAGGGAAGTATATCAAGATACGAGGGCAATAAAAGATATTAAGTACGATTTATATTACGCAATAACAATTCATTTCAACTTCTGTAATAAACTGCCGAGGGATTCTTAATTACCGAGATCGGCGTTTTCAACTGTCCGACAATTCGGCTGGCAAATGTGCAGTGTATGAGGATTCGTCACCAGAATAACCTTTTATTGCCATACGCTTTATGAAATTTGATATGTAGTAAATTACACGTAAACCCTGATAATGAAACAAAGGCAGAAAATAAAAAATAAAATACTGGTATAATTGTATTCCATAAAATTGACTGCTTTTTTAATAGCTCCAAGTTCTACGCATTTCCAGATTAGTCCCTATCAGTTTAATGTCTTCGTAACCTACACAAACATATCGATGTGCCGCCCTACAGCAGATAGCTTTATCCTAACTCAATTAATATCTCGTTCTAATGTATTTGCCCTTCGAATATTTGCGTTGGGAACGACTCCCGTCCCCGGGCCACAGCCATTTCCAGCAAAAGTATACCCGATATAGCCGACACATCGCATACGCGGGTCGGGTCTCGACTCTCTAAATTTCATTCCAGAAAGTATTTCCACACAACGGCAGGCAACTTCGCCGAAACTTCGGCCATTGAATTACGCCGGCAGAGGATGAGAAACTTCCAAGATGACAATTACTGGGAGCTCCAGGTTACATTTTAAGTTCGCCCAAGCACCGTTATTGGAAGATTAACAATAAAAAGTTCGATGCCTAACTGCCTAGATAGACAAATTTAACTTTGCTTGGTCATTATTGGGAATAGGAAATCAATGGCGGCATCACAGCACACATTCTTTGGGAGTATAGAGGAGCCAGTTAATACACAATGCTTTAGAGAAATTGATAGAAGTAAAAGTACAATAATTTGACATTTGTCATTATAAATTCAAAATTCTGATAAATCTCCATAATGCTTAAGAAAAATTTACTATTATTCAATAGTGTGTTTATTAGGCAAATATCAGAATCAGCTAACAAAAAGAGATTAGAGAAACTGAAACATTTGCAGAAATGGTATCAAAAGGACGATGGTCTCCCTGTTTGGATGAAATCGGCAACTGATAGATTTTTGTTCAAAATCACATGTATAGGATGTCTCTGTGGCCTTGCAATGGGACTGTATACGGTAATTTGGGAGCTGTCGATTCGCAAACGTTTTTTCAATGACAGTAAATAGAATTTTGAGTCCTTAAACATTGTAAACATTAAAATAAACTTACTTACTTTAACGTTTATAAATAGTAATCATTTGATTTACCTCAAACTTTCCAAGAAGAGCCGTTTTAATCGGGAAAGAAACGTTTTTTAATTGATAATTCCCAGACCACCAAATGTAATCCCATCGCGAGACCGATTGCGATTCCTGCTAGAGATATTTTAAACAACAATTTATCGGTTGGCGTTTTCCGCCACACCGGCTCCCCTTCGTTAGATTGAAACACTTTTTGCAATTTCTTTATTCTTTCCAATCTCGGGTTTGGGACGGGTTTCGTAATTTTTGGCATCGGAATTTTTGCCTTCTCGGGAAGACAAAGCGGGGGTTTCTTCGGCGGCTGCGGAGGCTTCTTCGGCGGCTTACCGCACATGGTTCTTCTAAAAGCAGTACTCGATATTCGTAATATATTGGCGGGAATCATTTTGATCAAAATATTGTAAAATTGGGGTTGTTTTGATGGGACATTTGACGTAAATTAAAGCTCGTGAACCGAACAATTGCAAGATGAACGTTATTGGATGATAAATTAGCTGCTACAAATATCGAGCAAGGCCACTTCTCGCGAAATTAGGCGCCGGGATAAGAGTAAAACTCCGCCAGTATTTTTATAATCCTTCAGAGGCACGTTCGCCCCGAACGAGGTCCTTCCCTCATTTTCAGCCGCTCGGTTTATGATCGTCACTCAACCGGCCCTGCTTTGTTCTGGATTACCGTCGAATTTATCGCTAACAAGATTGAACGTCCAAGAAGAACGCCAAAGGGGAGAAAAGATTTAAAAGATATTGTCGATGTAATCCGCCTAATATCCAGAATTGAAACGTAAATTAATTAAAAAAAAAAACGGGAAAACTTAAGCAGCTAATTGCAATTTCTCGCGAACGAGAACGCACTCGAAAATTTCGTCGAAATTAACGCTTTAATCAGCATAGAACGAAGCGGATAGAGCACATTTGAATGTTCGTCGAATAAAAATTCTATTCGTAACGAAATGCCGGCCCATTCGAAAGTTCCGCTGGCGACCAAGCCGGCAGGATGTTGCGAGGATACGCCAGCAGGAAACCACGTGATTGCCGCATTGTTGTTGATGGTGTTGCTGAAGTGAGTGGATGGAAGGTTTTATGACGTGCGAGGAAATGCAGAAAGGAAAAGGATAAGTGAGAAGGTATCGATCCGCCCGTTTTCGAGATAACAAAAGTCATATCTGGCTTTTGGCGATAAACTCTCCCAAATTAAATATTTGTTTGTTCGTCTTTGAGCAAAAGGGGTAAATTCTATTGGTAAATTGAGCTGCTGCATGTAACGATTTATTTAAATAGTCCATGGCAACATTTGGGATCTAATACCTACAAGAATATGCGACTGAGAAGCTCCTATTAACGATGGAAAACTTTGTTAAAAATCAAATTTCAAAATCAAAAGGGTTATATTTTTAATAGTCTTAGTTTTATTCTAGTAGATTTCGGAACTGTATAAGAAGTACTCCATAAAATTAGTCTTATCTTTTCTGCGTAAAGACATGTACCTGTGTGAATTCGTTCACTTTACCAATGAGGATTCCAATGAGTAGAGAGTGAATAATGAAAAGTTGTGCAATGCACTTGTAATTACAAATCGTAAAACTAATAAACCACAAAATCATCGAGTCGATACGTCGGCATCACGCGTGCCATAAAACCGGATCCGGATTGGGCCACATGCCGTGGAGTTCGACGTCGCTGGATTAGCCGTTCGTTCCGTAATTATTGCCTTTCGGTTTATTCGTTATCTAATTTGTTGTTCTGGTCTTTCAGCGCCATTTACGGCTCACGCAATTACCTTTCGAGTCGCTTCGTTCTCCATTGTTTCTACAACATTGGCCGCGTCTGACGAATTTTATCGCTGACGCCGGGCTCCGAGCGTTCCGGCTCCTGCGACGATTTCGGCGCTATCTTTTTTTATGGATTGCCTTTCCGCAGCGAAAAGAAAATCAGCCCCGGCACGCAACTTAATGGTTTAATTACGGTAATGGATTGACCTATTCGGATAATTACCTATCTATATAGTATAGTAATATCCACAATCGAAGTTAAACGAAGCAAAACATTCAGTATTTTTATGTTTTAATTTTATTAATAATTTATACATAAATTTCCGCCCACCTTCAAATAAACCTGGTAACCTAAGCCTAAAAGCTAATGAATTTTGCCGATCCGCATGATTAGACAAAACGAGCAATTCGCCCGGATGACTGACCCTTTCATAAAAGCGAATAATCAAAAGTAAAGGCTAACAACCGTGGGGGGCATCGCGGAGGAAAGGGACCGGGCTCCATCGAATATCAAGCTCACCAACGGGGGGATACGCCGCGCCTTTACATAGCCGGGCCAAGCTTAATCTGAGGGGCGGTTGCAGGCAAAGCAGCTTTATTGTTAGCTAAATGTCTTTAGTTCGAGTCGAAGTGTGCTTTAGATCCCATTTTGCTCTGGTAATTTTTCGAAGTGTGGCAGCTTTTAAAACCCATTAGTCGTTTATGGTGTGCTGAAATTACACTTTCGAAATACTTACTGCACTATTAGCTTTTCCGTATAATACCATCCGAAATTCCGTAGCTCATATACCGCCAATAATTTAACTATGCGTGGTATTGAAAATTTAATTGGGTCATATTCCTTAAAAACTCAATTTGATTCAAAATTATACCTCTATGCATTCCAAAACGAGTTCAATAATCATCTTTAAGCAGTCTCACTCAGTCAACTCGGGACGTCGAATTTTCCTCTAATCTTTTGAGATTTCCAACGTATAAATTAATTATCTCGGAATATTATTAGACTAGAGGCTAATTAAAATATTCATGTCTCGAGAATGCCGAGCTGACAGACAAATGAAATTATTCTTCCGAGCGCCATTGTTGCCGTGACAGTAAGATATATTAGCAATTTTGCATTTCGAAAAACACGGGAAGTGCGAAACTCTAGAATAGAAGCTTCTTATTTTTTTCAGAAACAAAAAATTCATTATAAATTGACTTTCGAGTATTAAATATTCAACCTGCTACATGAATGATATTTAAAAAAATATCTACTAAAAGAGGATTTTGGTCGTTTTATTGCGATCCAAAGCGTTGCCAAAACCGTCCATCAATACCGCCTAACGGCGTGTTTCTAAATAATTTGTATTCATGTTTTTCTTGAAAGGCACCATTTGGAATAAAACGCTAATGATCGCATTGCAAAATAAAAGCGGCCGCCAAATGAAGCTTTTATGCTGAATTTTAAATGAAATGTTTACAGTTAAGGAGCTGGCAGCTCGATCGCGAACACTGAAAATAATGAAGGATTTTCCTCGAATAATCAACCAGACTTTCTCAATATTTTACGACCGTATACGGTTATTTAGTTAACGCCCTTTCATAATATTTATCGTGCTGGCGCTGTAATTAAACATTTCACAAGTAAAAAGTATTATAATTAAAAATCTCCTACAACGAATTTAAAAAACATTAATTAAACGCGTGATGGGAAAAAATCACTGAAAACAAACTCCATTCGATTCGAAAAGCGGACATTAGGTATCCAATCCCGGCGAAAAATCGAAAAAAAAAAGATTAAAACGGCCCGGTTAGGCAATCTCACTAAAGCCTTGTACGTCTTACGATAAAAAAGGTTGGGAGAAGCTAAAAAAACTTCTTCAAGTTAATTATTCTCTAGAAAGGTACTTAATTAAATGAACAATCGTATTTATTCAAAGAAGTCGGGACTCAAGTACCCCCGCTGGTGTCAGTTAAGATTTTCTCTCCTTCCATAAGAAACACGCCAAGGAAAAATAACCGATTGCCAGAGAAGGGGAAAACGGGGATTCTTAGTTACTTTTTTTTCCTAACAAACAGCTAAAATTATTTTTAATGTATTTACATACAAATACATCCCAACAAAAATATTTCGTTTCCACAACAAAGGGCATTGTTTTTGAACGCAATTATGCGAAACCCTTTTAGGCACAAAGGGCCGAAACAAAAACGAAATCAACAACACTAAAATATATTTCTTCCTTTACACCCGATGAAAAACTGATAATCCCCGTTTTTAGAAAGCTTTTCGTTTTCCTTAATTCAACCGAGTCGTACAATTCGCGGAATTGTAGAATTGATGGCCCAGTTTAAGCTCGATCTAAAGTAAATTAAGTCCACCGGATCTCCATAGAGTGCAGCTATAATTTACCGACGCAGAAGACAATGTAACGAATCTTTGTTAAGGAAGGAAGACCGGAAACTAAGCCGGGCCGGGAACAGTGTTGTCGCTGTAATTTAGTTTAGAGAGGAATTTTCTTTGGATCTGTAGATTATATTTCGGAAAAATTAAATGTGTATTATATGCCCAGCTATTTAGGTTTATGTACAAGCTACTAGTACACAAAAAATCAGAGGCTGTAAAAATACTCCTAATTATGTTTGTGTTATTTGTTTCATATTGTGCACGTAAATCTCGTTTTCGCAAACGAACCAACTGGAATCGTAAAATTTTTTACGACGGATTAACTCATACCGTTTCATTCCACGAAATCGGAACGACTTGTTCCGGCAACGAAATTAGTGTTTTCCCAAGGAGTGGACGAAACGGATGTTCAGGTTCCGAACAGCAGGTGTACGAAAACGACTTGGTATTTACAAATTACTTCGAGCAAACTAATTTAGTTTCCTTTGAATAGTTGACTATACAGAAAAACACAATAATGCTTATTTTCATAATTAATTTTTATTGTTTCTTTTATTCTCCAAGTAGTCATAAGATTATGACCTGAATAATCCACTGATTATTAATTTCAAAATTAAAATTTGCGCTTTGTTTCTGGTTGTCTTGCGTTCAACATCAAAGAATATTCATTCAATTAAATATCTTCGAAACATGCAGATCCTAGGGCAAGAGGGCGCATTTGCAGGGTACATCAGGAAATTACCTACGCTCTTTCGAGGATGCTACATTCTAATTTTTGGAACACGAGAACGGGCGAACCAGCACATGTTATGCTCCGTCTGGTCGTGCAATTTTCCGCGAGGAGCGGCTTTTCTTAAATTGAAGTGGTCGATCATTGGCGTGGTGGATGACTATTTTCACTAAACGTCGATTCGAACTATTCAAATCATTCTTCTAGATTCCTAGGAGGAGTAATGGGAATATCAACTGTGAGGATTATTTATCCATAATTCCTAATTTGAGACATATGTACTATTTATTCAGGTTTTTCGGTTTAGAATATATTCATTCGAATGTGAAGATTTGAAGAGCTACTTCGTGAAAAGCGAAAACTTACTGTTATGCTGTATAATTTTCGGTGTTACTTCCATTACACAGTTATTCGCATATTTGCTAAATATATTTTTATCTACCTTTTTTTGTCACATTTCAATTCGACGTTTTATTATCGCCATTTTTGTTCAGCTGGTAATACTAGAAAATAAAAATTGCGAAAAACTCCGATGTGCCACTGTTCCCAGTAAAGGATGTTAATAGGATTTTCTACGTTTCCGCGAAAAAGGCTCCGCGTCTTTACAGGTTTGCTCACAGAACGCTAATTATGCTAGTTAGTGGCTGCGGTTGCATTCTCAAACTTCTCACGAACATTTTAATAAGTTACACAGGTAGTAAAAGTGCAACTAAAGGATGTAGGTCTTATTAATAAAACCGGCAGGGGGTAATAAACTTTGCAGCTAACCGCGTATAGAAAATAAGTATGTACATATCCTGGCTTAAGCTGACAGAAGATTTATTGAAAGTGACCTGCAGGAAATTGAATTAGTTTTTCGAAACCCGCCCAAGTTTGTTATGCTACATTTATTTTTGGAAGAAATAGAATTTTGTAATGAAAAGGAATAAGAATATTATGAAAACTAGTCCAATTAAGTACATATATCGTAGGTACAAATAAAATAAGTAATTCCATGGGAAATGAAAATGGCGATAATAATCAAATGTAAACATCATCGGTTTATAACCTCCATAATGTTTGAGATTGTTCCTTTTTGAAACAATAAATTCCCTTAGGCATCTGCAGGATGTAAACAATGTTTCTGAACTATGTTTTGGATCAGAATATACTCCTATATAGTTTCGAAATATTTTATGTGAACACAATGTTTACATTGCCGCATACATATGTACCTACAGCAGGGAGGAAAAAAGGTAAATTTATAAATTTTAGCGATTGTAATGGAAGTTTTTCTCTGCTGAAAAAAGTATAATTAGAAATTAAATTTGAAAAAAAATATATATTAAAATCGAAAATGTAGGTATAGGTACTGCAAAGAAAAATATAAAAAAGAATTCGTTTTCAAATAAAATGTACCCTAATTATCTCCACTGTGAATAACTCCACCCTAACACAAACTCATCGCACGTTGCACAAACTCATTAAAAATTTTCAAAAATTAAATCATCAAAGACAAACTCGACGCTCTCCGCCAGAAATACTCCGGGCAAAAGTTGCCGTGCAAATGTGGAGAGTTCACGGTTTTGTGAGTCGCACGTTTCCGTTGTTTAGTCAACTTTCGTTCCCATACTGTTGCATATTTTATCTAAACGGAATGACAAACGGGTCAACCGATCTTCGTCATAGGAACGACTCGGGATTGGCGCGTCGCTGTTTAAGGAAAATTAGCAACTCGCTTTTAACTCTGATATATGCAGTATACATCTAGTAGGCGGCGCTGGGTACAAATCCTAGTTAGTAGTTGGCGCGTATAATTCCGAATAACTTACGATTGTCTGCTGTAACTTGATAATGACTTTGTTTTCGGAGGTAGGAATGCATCTCATCGTCTATAGTCGTATATAATAAGGTTTGTGAATGAGTTATGCCCTCCGGTTCTTCCGAGAGACCTGCTAGTGACAGGGGAATTAATGCCATTTCGATTTTCTTAATACCGCTTCCAGACTAGTCGGAACGGTAGATATAAATTATAAAAAAAACATCCATCCATCACCATCGCTCATTAGCAGAGAGGGGATATTAAATTTAATTTCTAACGCCGTCCCGGAGGATTAAAACAACAAAAATGCCGCATGCATATTCCAGCCAAGGCTGTACAGTAATGCGCTTCCGTAAGCAACAATCCCTTAATACTTTAATTACACAAAATTCGTTTGCTCTGATAAGACATGTATCCCACAGCAATGCGCAAAGCGATGGCGCGCCATTCAACTCGTTTCACTTCCATGGCACCCCCACACACACATACACACACACGGGAATTATCTAGACAATAAGCTCACTAATATACTCACTCTTGTAACTTAAACACATTAATCATGTGTTTTGTGTTCGACGAATAAACTTTAAACTACATACTATAATTCGGTGCCAGTACAGCTTAAGTGTTCCGATTTATATATCCTTCACATAGAAAGGATTTAAAGATAATGGACGCCAACGCCAACGCACCCCCGGGGAAGGGTTCACAGCAAAAAATAACTTTCATAAAATAGCCAGTTAATTTAGTTTCGGGGATAATTAATGGAATAGTTGCGTTAGAAAAACGGCCTTCCCGTTATCAACGGAAATTGAAAATCAAATGCAACATAATAAAACATTTCTGGGAAGACTTTGCCCTGACGACTTCAATGCAGAGTTGGACAGAATTGCGGATTCGCCAACATTTGAAGTGAAGTTCTTTTCGTTTTATCGAATTCAATTTATTCAATCCAGTTCGAGTGCCTGTGAACTGCGTGAATTTTTAACAGGCTTTTTTGTTGCACAATACTTTAAATGCGAAACGAACTCGCGAAAGAACAATAATTTCGAATGGGGTTAAAATTTTCCTCTACACGGAGCTTAATTAAAGTGTTTAATTCTTAACCAAAACTCTTGTATATTATTAAAATATTAACGCCGAGAGGAGATTAATGGAACATTTAAGATGCTGGTGATAACGAAATGTTTTTGAATTTCGTGTCTCGAAATATTTTTTCATTAGGGATTAATGAACTCTGATGCCATCAAAAAAAGTCTCTTCCGTTAACTATATTTTTTACAAACTCTTTAAACTTAATCGAATCCGATGGGAGTTCCAAGTCTGCGATATTGTTTCAATTCGACCGGGTTCACTCGTTGGAAACGAGAGCAAATATTTATTGTTCAGTCTGTACTCGAAACGGTAATGAGAATTTTCTCTTCTTTAATAAAACCTACGGTATTTGGCTTACTTCAGATAGCAAAGTTTTCACGACCAGTGAAATGATAATACGAGTATATTTTATTGAATTGTCCAGGAGTTTGAGAAGACTCTACCAGTTTTTCACAATTATATTATACCTACACACTACACAGAAATAAATATTTTTTTGTAATAAAAAAAAGCTAGGAAGAGATTTTATACAGAAAGAAAAAATAGTTTCGAATTTTCATTTGTAATGCGAGTCCGGTCCAGGCCATAAGGATTTTCCAAACACAAACCTTTCCGAATTGAAACAATAACATGGGGAGCTTATAAAGTCCAATCACATCCTTCGAACATTTAATAAAAACAAAAGATATAGGTACGAAGGACGGGAAAATTTTTTGATAATTGCCCATTTCCAAGCTGTCGGCGTAAGCACTATTAATCCCGTTAGGAAGTAAAAACCATTCGACCGACGTTTTGAGTTACTGGCCTTTGGTCCCTTTCATTCACCGCTGAACCCAATAAACTAATATATCATCTACGAGCTAAAATTAATACAATATTTCGGCTTTTCCTGATAAATTTATATACGCAGAAGGAACGAACTCAATCATCGCAACTTTTCCTTTGCTTGATAAAAAAGTATCGCGGATTGGTAACCATTTTTCTTGCGTTGTAACATGCCAGTTCGCGTTAATAAATTGATGTTATGTAGAAGTGCATTGAATCGCAAATGACACCGCGAAATGAACTATCGACCATCCCAGGTTTTTCATATTATTTCGCGGGGCGATAAAAAGCCCAGACACACATACTTGTCGCACATAATATAGAAAAATACCGTATCTTAGATTCCTCCCGAAACGTGCCCCTTACGGAGTTCTTTTGAATAATTCAACTTGTCATACTTTATACCGAGAATGTGCTCTCATAAGATTTAGAAATGGCTAACTCGCTTCTCTAGGGATTTTTACGAGACAAACTTCTTGTAAAAGCTTAAAGGGGACTTTCGGTTTAGTTACCAGAAAGAGAAAACTCTCCGTTGCGCTAGCTAAAAAAATCCACCTAATCCAATTTTAAATAGGACGCTAAGTTATAAGATTTGTGAATTTTACTTGATACGTACCAGTATAGAATGGTCCAATATTCCTTTTACACCAAAAAAAAAGAAAGGCATTTCGAAGAATTAAGAATAAGTTGTAGAAAAAAAAATTGACTAATATGAATTTTGAGTATAATAAATATTCGGATTTATTTTTAATTATTTAAATGGCCGTTAAAGAGTTTTACGAGAAAACGTTTGGATAAAATAAAACTATAAAAATAGAGTCGACTCGCTTGCTCCATTGTGGAGTTAAAATAGTACTTGTTGTCGGAAATCGAAGGAAAGAGACGGATATGGGCGATATATGATAACGGAGTTTGTTATAATAACGGCTCGACTGGCGCCAGATGCCTCTTTGGCTAACTTCAACTATAAAGGAAACTTTTTTAATTGACGAGTTTCCCCGTCGAATATATAGGTGTTTGCCAAATTTTTATCAGGACCGAATCGCCGTTGTAAGATAAAAATTTTATATTTTCCACAACTTACTAACAGGTATACGTTTTAAATCGCATAAAAAGAATATAAATAATATACCAGGGAAGTGGTACATTGCGGAAACTTACATTTCCGCAACCGATTCCAACTTTTCAAAGTAATACACGCAGGAACGAATTAATTTTTCTTCTCGTTTCGAGATAAATTTCCGGAATCGCAATTCATTTTCTTATTACCGAGCCATTCGGAACGGGTTTCGAGAAATCGCAAGTGAAGAACGCGAAGACGACTTTCCTCCAACAACTCGAGACTCCTCTGCTCTCCGTGTTAAATTAATTTTTAATCAAGATTTATTCTGGACGGTCGTCATTAAGACAACGAACTAATAAGAATTTCGCCCGAGAGATCCCACTCGAACTTTTTCCGCTTTCAAACATCTCGAGAATTTTTAATTTACGATGCTCTTTATTTCTAGCAGAAGAAAAAAATAACATCAAAATCAGTTTCTCTAATGCGGACAGGAGCAGCTTGTTATGCTCCTTGGTTTTATTCTCTTTTGTAATTGGTTTATAGGTTTTTGTAATTTAATTTTGATGCCTTAATGCTTCCAGAAAAATACTTTACTATGTTCCTGCGCTTTTATAGGGACCGAGGGTATATTTTATTATTCTTTTCAAATTGCTCAATAAAATGTAATGTACTGGCCGAATACTTGTGGTTAAAAGAAACAATTTTTTGTTAAAAACAAGAATATTTTGTCCTTAGATCATTCTGAGCCGCTTCATAGTGCTCAAAGAATGACCTACAATAGTGCATAATAAGTGCACTGTTTAGGTAAATTCCGGGCAAATTCCGAAGCAGAATCTCCCTCAACGCTAAGAATTCCGCAAGAGACAAGCACCAAGACCCGAATAAACCGGCATTCTGGGTGCGCGAATAAAAATTCTAACGATTGGCGTGCCCCTTAAAGCAGTACCGGTTTCGAAGAAGCAATGCATCTTATCGCTCGGCAAAAGGAAAGGCGCTTTTCAATTTGAATTACTCATTGGAAATGGAGAAAATTTCAATAGGAACACCGAAACTCAATTACGCCTTTGAACAAACGTTAACGATGCGGATGCCGACGAATCGCTCAGCTGCGACTCGTCACACTTTTGTTAAAGGCTCTAAAATAATCATCATCATTATCATCATCGCATAATACATGCAAACATGAAGAGAAAAATCTCTTCAGTTTCTCAATACTTGAATTAATCTTTTAAATAGGCGCTAGTACAGAAAATATGTAGATAATTCATATAATACATGCAAATTAATTACCTATATAGGTACTTTATTTCAGGATTGGTAAGGTAATAAGTTTGAGGATATTCGTCCAAAGTTAGAATTAGTTTCGAATATACCATGCAGGGAAATTCGTCGTTTTCCAGTGGAAATTCGTAAGAAAAATCAATATATAAAGGCACAGAGGCACATTGAGAAAAGTCTTCGACAAACAATGGGCCGAGAATGTCGACGAATCGCGATAAAGCGTTTCCAGAGATCATAAAATATAACGGAATAATCTTGTAAGAGGACTAGAGAAATATTACTTGCTTCCCGTGACGGTTAATGTTATTTGTTGAGACCGCTTTTCGCACACTTGGCACCGAAAATACAACGGAAATATATCCATAAAGTTCTACGGTGTTCGTCTAAAAAAAGGTAAAAATAGCGATAACGGTTGTTTCCACTTATTGATAAAATATTAAAACTCAAGTCTGTTCCACTTCCGTTTAAACTGGTGTCGATTTCTTTGTTTTGAATGAACTCAAATAATTTAATTGCTGTTGTCATAAATATTTGCAAATGCTTTGAATAAAAAATAAGTTCTTATTTAACATAATGGTTTTATTAATTTTATTTATTGTTTCATAAATAAAAGAGAGAAAAAAAAAGGGTCATTAATTCGATGAGTGGAACTTCGAAAATTGGCAATCAATTAGAACGCTTTAACCCGCTTGCCAGATAATAAAGAAAACCTCGTTTCTAGTCATTTTATCAAAAAGGATTTTCTCAATTAGCGCAGTCAGAATTTCTAAACCGACTTCAGCGTCGCAAGTCGACTCTTCGAAGTATCTAACAATAAGGCTCAAACAAAAACCCTCTTATTTTAACTACAAATACGAAAATCCGGACAATTAATTAACTCTACAATCGCACCTTCTTAAAGCGGCGCTGCCGCCATTGTTAATGGACCGACTAGGCTTTTGTGGGCCCACATACGCCTCGATTATTCCCCCTTTATACATAAGGGGCTTCGAAATGTCAGTGGCGGCTGCATAAAAGGTTGGTTTAAATCAACATCATTAATAAGCTTTTCGTATCGACGGAGGATTTTTGACAAATTTAATTGCTTTAGAGTTGAAACTACTAAAACTTAAACACAAATGAAAATATAGAGACTTGTTATAACTTTTAGTAGTACCTATATCAAAATCCTTTGCTTTGAGCCCCTTTGTATATGCTCAAAAGTGAATTTATAGTTTGTTTCAATCAGAGAAATATAACAGTAATCATCAGAATCCAAACAAACATTAGGAAACAAGGAATTCTGCATCTTGTTTTTAAGTAAGTTATACAACAATGGAGAAGGCTCGTACAAGAACGAGGCTGTACGGGAACCACGCCTACGGAAAAGCACAATGCCCATCATAATTAATATCAAACAATAACGCTGAACTTTTGTGTAAAGGTCCTTCGCTAACAAAACATGAAACGATTGTTACAATTTCTTTTATTTCTCAACATAAAACTCATCATCTTTTTATCGTCATTTTTGCTCGCGATTGCGTTCCTGCAGTTCAATTTTTTGGATTATTACGTTTGCGAAAACGCACCCGCGATAATTGAAATGGATAAATTGGGCATAAACAACGCTACGAAAAAACTCGCCGATTGCGATTCCATTTCCGATGCTAATGCCGTTCGGTTTATGTAGGTCGGGCTAGATACGATGGAAATTACTAACAAAATGCGATTGTTACATAAATAACGTTCGCAAGGAACGGGTTAACTGAAAATCATGCCATGACAAGTAGATAAATTGATGGTATGTGCACCGGTTTAATTTGCAAAATGCACGGGGACGGTCCAAATCCATGCGTCATTCAACAAACTTTTATTTGCGAGGAAAGTTTGTACGCTGTAACTTTCGAAAACAATTTATTAGAATATAGTGCGATAAGTCCGCTATTTTCTAATACGTTCCATTAGCTTCAATTTGTAAAAGAATTCAGCCAAAATTAACGCTTGAGATTCCAATTTTTCTATCTACATATTTGGGTATCCCAAAGAGCCTACAATAATCTGAAATCCACGTGTTCAACTAAATTACCATTATGCAGGTACATGATTTCGCATTTTTGAAAAAAAAAACCCGAAATTATTCGCTTCATCAGGGATGAACGGGGGGGCTTAACGAAAAAACTAACGGCGCTATTGCGGCAGCAAATACCCGGCGAAATCACGTCGTGACCTCGTTAGAGGCGGACAGCACGTATATGCCCGTCACATCTGTTTAAATTTTATTAAAACTTTCAACTTTTCGCGGCGTCAAATTGCATATACGTCTAGGTGGTGTTACACGTATACCTACGCTTCCGAATAAATTGTTAATATAAACTATGTCAGGTATTCGAGGAATGAATAATGCTTGCCGCTGCTTTGACGAGCGGATCGCTCTTCGTTTTTCCCTAGTTCGAATGAAGCTTTTTTTATTAAGATTACAAATGATACCTACACAGGAATAAATTATATGCGACAAGCTAAAGGAAATGATATGATTGCACTGTTCTTATACGTATGATATTTAATAAAAATAACAAAAATAGCGTGCTTATTTAACCCTTTAGCGTCAAAGGTGGTGGAACGTTTGTGCTCATATTTCATCATGCACACATTACAAACGAGCAATTATAGTCAGCTTTTTGATACTCGCCACAGGTGGGTTATGCGGTAACACCCACATCATGCGGGTTGTAGGTAACATTTTTAATTTTTCCTATTGAAATTCGAGTACACTTTTGCTCAATAATGCATAGTACAATCGTGGAATTGTGCTACCATAAAATAAGTGATAGTTACGTTTAAAAAATCATCCTTAAACGATTACGGCGAATCCCGTAAAGAAAATCGTGAAGTTTCATTTTTTTTTTAGTACGGGCACACGTTCCGTCCCGCATGTAAACTGCTGATGTAGTTCGGCACTTGTTTCCGATTGCAATTGAAAAAGCAACGTCGCACCTGGCCCCTATGATCCCGGCGCTCTTGATGCTCGTTCTCGAAAAATTGACTGTCATAAAACGCGGCGTTGGCGAAACGTGAACGATTTGGGAATTGCATTAAAACGTATTAACGAAAGGGGCATAAAATTTAGAATGACTGCGACGACCATAAACAGAGAATTAAAAAATTCGAGTTAGTGTCTGACGGAATTTTTATATTTTGTGCTCGACACGAGTTTAAATCACTCCGGAGTCGCCGTTACGAGTATTAGCACAATTCAATTAACTAATGAATATTTAAAAAAGCGAACCTAGTTTTAATTAAAACCAACCGTTCCGTAATCGTAAAAAAGCTTAATGCGTTCCGTTTAATGAATCTACAAACCGAAAATAACCAGTGTACTCAATTCTACCGAAATTATGCATCAATTTACTTGGGGAAATTTTCGTTGTATATTACAACGTGAAAAGCCATTTCCTACTACTTAACTTGTACCCATACATCTTTTCAAGTTTCGACTTTATCAGTATTGAACGACAGAAGTGAAAACACGAACGGCGGGCGCAGTGAAAAATATCAAAAGTTATTAGCCTGAACTCTTCTACTTTAAAAGTGAGCTAATACTAGTCGAAGCTTTTTAAATTCGCTGCCGAACGAACTGACAGTATAATTGATCGACTCTAGTGCTACTACACAAAAGCTCAAGTTAACAGGATAAACATATACATACGTGCTCTTATCGGCTGGCACGCTAATAATTATCAATCAACATGTCGTTTAATCCGGCTTTTTGCCTTGTTCAAAAGAGCGCAAATTTTACGGTTATTTTATCAAACGAAACATTACTCCGCAACTGGACAAAACCGAACAGCTCGTAATGCTGAAAAGTACATTTAGCCAGGTAATTATGGTTGAATTTATAAAAAAAATCGCTTAAAGCGTGCCTAAAAAAATTTAACTCTCCTTGAGAACTCGCTCTACTCATATTCAGAATATTTATAAGAATCCATTTATTTATAATAAATATTAATAAAATATTTAGCAGTTAACAAACGATTGCAGGACGAACGAGCAAATCCCATTTATTTCAGTGTAATAATTGAACATTTAGTTTTAATAAATATTTATCCGGCAACACTAATGAATGTAATAAAACGCATTTATTAATAATAAATTCCGTTAAAAATTAAAACTAAGCTGTTGCAATATTTGAATTAACATCGTTACCATTAGTATACAACAGGATGTTGCTGCTTCAAAATAATAAAACGCCATGCAATCAAACAGTACGTTTAATTGTTGTTAAACTTTATTGGATTAATTGCAACTAATGATTTCATGTTAGCTCAATAAATCAATTTGAATTTATTATGAAAACAATAAATTGGAAAAAAATAGAAATCCAATACGTAATATGAATCCTTCAGAATTAATAAATAAAGTAATCAGTAAAAAAAACATTAATGTGAATAAAATTCCAATTTTTGTAGTCCTTTTAAAAAATTAAACCTAAACATGCCCCATAAAACTCCCTAAGAACGGTTACAAGTTCTAAAATTACTTTTCCAGATTAAAACGGCTACGTCCAACTAGGTTCTGGCCATATAACGTGAGACCCACACAATGCAGGAAATTGAAACTGTGAGATTTTAATTAGATATGAAAACATACTGTACGCCGTTATTGTTCGAGTTGCGCTAACGACGCCATAATTCAACCGGCTCAAATCGAACTTGCCGCACGGCAATTAAAACATTTTCATTATCATTTATATTGGAAACACAAGTTTTTATCTCTTTTCGCGACTTTGGTTCGCGTCGAATCGTCGCACTACCTTCCGTTGTCGCGACATCGAAACTTATAAATCATTCGCGGAACAAAGGGCTTTGCGTTCCATTCAATGGACGCGAAAGAGTAATGAATAGGTAAAAAAAAAACGATTCGCTGTTAAGGGAAATTAAAGGCACGGACATTTTTATAATGAGAGAATTGTTTTTTGTATAACGAGACGAGTAGGTAAAGTGCCAACTCTTCTGATAAATCCATATAATTTTATACAGGTTATTTTCCTTCAGAAATTGCTGTAATTAAATTTGAATTTTCGTTAGGTAGGTTTCTGAAGACTTACGTTTTCTACCTTTAATTGCTTTAATTACTTGATTGTACAGGAGCAGAAATTTCATAGAAGAAAATAAGATTGCAATTAAGCAATCAAATAAATCGCGAATTCAATAAAAACAAGACTAAAATATAAAATCTACTTTTTGTACTGATACATAAAATTGATGTCACTTAGTTTACAAAAACTCGTTGCTAAACGAAAATGAATTTATCCGATACTTTTGCAAAGCACAACTATATCATGTATCTATTGGATATCGAATTATCAAGCAAATATTCATGTCACAAATCCAGCGATGACACATTCAATTGAATTCAAATTCAATGGAATATTGTTATGTTTCCTTTCACATCGGCGAATTAGTCGTGTATAAGCTAAATTAATAGACGAATCTTGTGTAGGTTCATCGGGGCTTACTACTAAACATTGACAATGATAACGAGAAACCATGACTGTTAAACTTAAAAAAAAAACGATTGAAGATAGCGAAAAAAAGGGAAAGTATAGAACCAAATAAAGCCCATGAGATATGAGGACTATGTGGGATGAGAGTGACAAATGAGCACTCTTTGTTGTCGATAAATTTTGGGGATAAAAATGTTATGGTATCAATTCCGCTAACTTTATATGTGAAACAATTTGGGATAAGGGGATAAGTCAAATTGGGTCGTGTGAATTGTAGTGTGCATGAGTATAATTTAAGACACGTAATTATGTTGTTTAATCCGCTCGTAATTCTAAATTTTGGTGGAGTTGCTCAAAGGTCACCAAAATTCTTCCACCCAAAAACCAATTTTAGTTAACTCTTCTTATACAGGAAGATATTTTTTAAACTGTTTGTATTGTTGTTTTTCAAATTTTTCCATTTTTCCATAAATACAGTGCAGATATTGTGAAAAAAGCTCCTTTAAAATCCCTAATTAAATTAGCTTCGAGATTAGCGTCTGGAAATTTTCATCCAGCGAAAAAAAAGGATCAAAAATAAAACTTTTAATATATCAAACTCGGTAAACCAGAAGAAGCTAATTACAGTAAAATTTAGTGTTACGATGCCGTTTTTAATAACCGAGACTTGCAAAATAAAGCCGCATTAAAATTGCACTTTATATCATCTGGATGATAAAAAACAAATTAAACACTAACAGGAGCCGTTTTAAATGGTTAATCTTCGCTACGAGCGATCTCGACGGTTATGGGCAATTTCGGTAACTTTTTAATGGACGCATATCCTAAAATTTTTATAATGGTTCGAAAAAAATTAAGAAAAATCCAATTAACCAGCATTGCTTACTCGAACTATACTAAATCATTTGATGGCTCGTCACCTACTTACTTATTTATTAATAACTAAACAACCAAATAAATTAAACCGTAAAATTAAATTAGAAAAAAAGAGTATATCGCAAAAGTTTATCCGACCGTTCGCGTTCCAACGTTCATATATCGTTCGGGATGCGCTACAAGACATAACATACACAAAAGGGGCGAAATATTCGCCGAAGACATATCTCGCTCTACAATAAAATTTAATTTCACGAAAGATATTGCATAGTTTGGCGGTTCGGGCGTGTAGCTACCCTTTAGGAGATACGCGAAGAGTGTGATTCTTTAATAATACGAAGGAAGCAGAGGAAAATAATAACATTTTCTGCATCCATTAGGAATATTATAAGGCACGGATTATGCGAGAGTTCCCTAAAAAATCCATTACAGATTCTGCGATAAAAGGAACTCGCATGAAATCTCGTAAATGCATTTTTTTTATAATTCTGTGGCTTGGTACAAGAAGTGCATATGCCAGCTTATGTGAAATTGAGATATGATCCATTTTTAAAGGTTTAATTCTAAACTTTTAAATAGTTAATAAATGATATTTATAATTTTGTCATCTTCACCATATTTTTTCGTTATTAGAGCAAAGACAAACCCCTTTAAACCAAATAAAAGATAATACCTGACCGAAGAAGATCTCCGAAGATCAGTAAATGGATTTAGCTATAAAATACAAGATTGGGAAACAATACTTTCGAGAAAGTAAAAAGAATAGAAAGTTCCCAACGTTTCAAATCTCTTAATACGACTTCGGGACTCCCTCTACCGCATTAGTTTCAAACTATAACAGAATATCACAGACTTACCTGTAAACTAGGATGGCACTGGAGGTCGAGCAGCATTTTCACGAGACCGATATGCCCTTTATTGACGCCTATATGCAAAGCGGTTTGTCTACGTTTATTTCGCGCGTTCAAATCAGCACCGGCGTGTGCCAATAGCTGTACCACGGCGGGTTCGTCGCCGAACGCGGCGTGGTGCACCGCACGATCACCATCTTTATCTTCGATTTCGACATCGGCGTTGTACCGAAGCAGCACCGATATGACTTCCAGGTGCCCGTTCTGGCTGGCGGCTTGCAGGGCAGTGTGGCCGGCGAATACTCCATTTACATCAGGTCCTACAAGGAATGAACATATGTTAATATTTGACTGATGTAATATAGAGAGTGCAACAACAGAAGAATAATAATGCATTTCAAAAACAGCATTACCTACTCCTGCTCCAGCAGTATTACTTTGTTTCAGTACTTCTTCGCACTTTTGAACATCTCCGTTAGCGGCCGATTTAACTAATTCCTCGTTCACGTCGCCGGAGACGTGAGTTTCGAATAACTTTTTAAGTAAGGCACTGAGACGTTCCCCGGACGAGGTACCGTCTATTCCGCCATTTTTGCTCGCTAATTTGGTAACTGCGAGAGGATTGTAGGTCCAAGTAGTATTGCACACTTCCACTTTCAGATCGTTGTCGTTGTAGATTTGCTGAACGTGTCCCACTTTTCCTAATGTCTAAAAAAAGCAACGTTTCCTTTAGAAATACAATTAACATGTTTGTTTAGGACACTTACAGCAGCCATGCCATCAGCCCAATCGCCGTGGCCTCTTTGTAGCATTTTTACTTTTTCAATATCGGAACATATTTGGACTTCATCTCCGACGGCGAACTGTTGTTGAGGTGCTTCGTTAAATCCACTGGCATTGGTTGGGGTTGCCACTTTCGTTAGAACAGCAGGATTTAAAGTCCATCTACATAAACAAAAATCAAATGAGTATTTGCTTGATCAAGGAGAATAATATGCAACTTTTTTAGCATATTTTACAAACCTATTTCCACTACTATATGCGACAACAATATCATGATCTTCGTCAATTCCTACTACAGTACCGAAGCTATTTAAACATTCAAACATAACATCAATCCAGCCCCCATGGCCGTGCTGTAACGACTGAACTATTTCTAAATCTAAATTCACGTGGACCTAAAACAAACATAAAGTAACAACATCGCTTATCACAAATGATCTCTTTGACTAGAAAAACTACCTGATCTCCAATTTTAAAACCGTGAGGTGAATTCCTTCCCGGCCCATGTTCACCGAGACAAGGTAAGTGATCTCTGTACACATTTTGACCTTTCGCATCATTAACCACTTTCAAATCCGCCATTCCTTCGAAGCCGACTCGGTACAAATTTTTCGATCCATTATCCCAAACGATATAAGCCGCTGATCTCGGACTGGCTGCTGACCAATCTTGAATTTCTTGAACCTTGAAAATTAAATCAGTTTTCATTCATGTACTCTAATTAAAGGAGTATAAATTAACCTTTCCTCGTCGTCCATTTCCCCCATCTTGATCTTCCCATTGCCAGTCAACACCACGTACCACACGAGCCCCGGGGAATATACCACGAATGGCGATTTTCTTCGTTTTCCGGCGGGTTTCTAAGTAAACGCGTTCGCTTCCAGGTGTGGTAATGCGATAAAACCGATGCCTCAATTGATGCTTATCTCCATGATAGCAGATGGAACAGAGATCGTAGTTGCCACATTCGGCGCATTTCCAACGGATCCCGAATATTGGCTGTTGTCTACAAGTGTCGCACATCGTGCCCTCATGCTTAACGCCCGTGGGGGCGCTGTCTAGAATTCTCAGATCGTATTGGCCGGAGCAACGATAATTGGCGGCTGTTCCGTTGTCCCAAACTACTACGACTTCATCGGGAGATTCGAAATTTCTAACGGTTCCAACGTGGCCTTCGCCTCCGTCCTGAAAATCAATCAAAATTAATAAGCAAATTCAAGAGTATGAGTTGAATAAGTAGGTTGTTATTAATCCAAGAAGAAATATTGTTCGCTAAATGATTTTGATTCAGTTACTGTAAATATTTTTTAATAATTTTGCATTGATCATATTTAGGCTTATTATTACTTGCTTATTGCATAAAATAAATCGCTAGCTGGATAATCTGTACCTGTTAGCAATAAATTATTGAAGTCCTATCGAAATTAACTATTTTATGGACTTGAAAATTAGTAAACAAATGTGATATAAATACTATAAAAAAATAAGTATGTTGTGTAAATAAAGAAATATTAAATGGGTATAACACCTAACGGAACAGTCCAAAATAATAATTGCACAACAATCACTAATATGATTAGTCCATTCATAGTTTAGTTCACATATTTAAAAATGCTTTCTACCATATATGACTGATTATAAAACCGAAAATAATATTTACTAATTTTCGGGATTATTAACAAACTCTTATTTTCCATAGCCCACCTGATGTTATCCAATAATAATAAGTTTATTTTGAAAAATAATAATAGCAAAGAATTCTAACCTGTTTTCCCCATTTCCAGTCTGGCCCTCGAATGACCCGTGCACCAACACCTTCCATTACTCGCGGATTTCGCGGTACACCAGAAGTAGTCCCAACCGCATTTGCAATTTCCATTTTTAAGGGAAAATGTAACAAGAAAAATAATTTTCCCACTGGAAAACACTAAACAGATTACCCACGCACGACACCACTGAACAATAGAATAATACAGAATTAATATTGACGTTGACATATAATCTTCTTTTAAACTCATGTCATTTTACTACGTATGTCAACAACTACTTATCATCACGTTAATTTGTTACATAAATATATTTTAAAAAACATGAGTTTAATCATATTGATTAATCGTGTTAAAAACATACGTTTATTTGCGAATTTAACTAATTATTTTTAGTTAATATCTTATTTATACATTTAAAAAATTAAAATACCGTAGCCGGAATGTTAGGCAGAGCTTTGTTTATTTGTGACTTCGTGACAACCTGAGATTGACAAGAGATGACATGACCGATGATTGTTTTACAGTTATATTCAGTAAAAAATGTTTTACATTTCAAAATTTTGTCGGATATGTGTTCAACCAGGAAAAAACTTAATAGACCTTAACACAGAAGATTTCGATAAAATTAAGCTGAGTGAGAAATTGGAGACATGCACGAAAATGGTAAATGTAATAAAACTTTCAAAATATGATGACTTATTGATTTTCTGTATAGGTTGTTACCAGAGAGAGTATTTCTTCTGAAATTTGTATAGACTGCCTTTCGAAACTTCGAACTTCTTACCATTTTCATAACATGTGCAAGAAATCTACAAAGAAACTTTATGGTTATTACAAAACACTCCTATCTAAAGATGGTAAAGAAGAAGACTTGAATCAATTCATTAACACAGAATTGCACGTTGAAGTTACTCCGATAAGGGACTTAAACGTTTACAGAGAATCTTGGAATGATAATTGTACACCAAATATAAGAGAAAAGCGTAAAAGAATTACCAAGGAACAACGTTGTTCTTTGTTAAAACGTTTACTTACGAATCCAGAACAATGCAAGAAAGAACGTAAAGCCACTACAAACGATAGCTTCATTGGAGGATTGAAGAATATAATTGATTTTACCAAAAATTACGAATTTGGTGAAGTATTAGATAAAAACTCATATTACGATCCAACTGCCCTAGATAAACTAAAAGTGTTCTCTATTAATTATTTTAAAAGAGATTTTTCCGATTTCAGTAATACAATATTATATATTATAGAAAATAAGGATAATTTATTAGAATATGGAGATAGTGAAGATGAAGATTTCTTCAATGAAGACACTGAAGTAAACGAAACAAATAGAAGTATAGTAAAAGTCGAGGAAGTCATCATAGAGCCGGATATTAAAATAAAAACTGAACTCGAATACGACGAAGGGACATCTATGGATTATTATGCAGGTGATCTCCCGTGTAAAACGGAAATTAAAGAAGAATTCGAATGCAGCGATGAGCCCAGCAATAATTCCAGTACAAATTCGCACTTTTGCAGCGATTACCCAATTACTTCGCCGGCAATAAGTGAAAAAGTTAATTCGATAGCCTCGTTGAACAATTTTGTGGGCAATTACCAACACAAAAGGACGTTCTCCCCGAGTAATGTAAGATGTAGGACTCGAGAGAGTCCTTATATCAACCCTCGATTACAGCAACAGTTTTTGTATAGAAGTTTTATGTGTGACAAATGCAGTAGGTACTTTAAAAGTCCTGGATATCTGAAGGCTCATTACTCGAAAATTCATTTGTTTGAAAATACAGAATAATTTGTTTTTCGCGTTTCACTGTAAAATTCGTTCTATTGTGATGTAAATAATTTGCTATTGCCAAAACAACTTTATGGAAAAATTAACATTTTTAGTTATTTTTTTGCCATTGTTATATTACAGGATGGTTCTCATTAAAAATTTGATTATTAAAAGAAATTGACATTTTTTAAAAATAAAATTATATATTCTGTTAATTGTTTATGTTAATTATGTATTTTTTAATTAATTATACTTTGCATAAATTAAAGTTTACATGTAATCGTTAGTAAAAGTTATGAACCTTTGTGAAAATATGTATAAATTATTGTTGGAAATTTTTTAATATTTAATATAAGATACTTACACTTTATTATATTGCTCAACTCTTTCCCAAAGTTTCCCTCTCATATTATTTTTATATATTTCTGGTAAAAAAAGGCTTGCTTATGCATGTATTACCTAAGAATCTCGGCAGGTACAATGAAAAATGTAAAATTATTAAATTAGTGTTTTTTGAAACTCCTTTTACAAAAAAAAAACTGGTGGTTGTATTAATAATATGCAAAAGGCAGTACTTTTTTTGACAATTAAAAAGGAGAATAAGCTAGGTTAAAATTAACTGGACACTACGAAAAATTTTCCTAGTTTTTAATCATTGAAAAGAAGGATTAAAAGAATAATCCAATAATTATAATTACAATAAACATGGGCAGCCAAGACCACGAAAATTGCAACGGCTACGACTACTGCAAAAGCTACAAAGGACTTCACATACTGAAAGCACACGACCAAATTAAAGAACTGCAAACGATTCTAAGAGACCGGTAACCATTTATTAATTACATCTATATAACTGTGTTTAATATCCGAGTTTTTAGAAACACCTCAAGAAGCGACTTCAAATTTTTCGCCGATAGGCTCATTAGATTGGTAATAGAAGACAGCTTGAACCAATTGCCCTTTACCAACTGCGATGTAATAACTCCAACAGGAGAGACCTACATTGGCTTAAAGTACAAGTCTGGTAACTGCGGAGTGTCTATAGTGAGATCCGGAGAGGCCATGGAGCAAGGCCTGAGGGATTGCTGTAGAAGCATTCGCATAGGGAAAATTTTAGTTGAATCCGATGTAGACACGCACGAAGCTAAAGTAGTTTATGCTAGATTTCCCGAAGATATTTCACAAAGACATGTTAGTGTATTTCGTAGTTCATACCCCTTCGAGTTTTAAACATCAAAAATTTTTCAGGTACTTCTGATGTATCCGATAATGGCTACAGGAAACACCGTTAGTAAAGCTGTTAATGTTCTGAAAGAACATGGAGTCAAAGAAGAATGTATAGTATTAAGTAATTTATTTTGTACCCCTCAAGCGGTTCAAACTGTTTTGGACTTGTATCCGAAGGTTTGTATTTTTGCTTTAAATTCAAGAGGTTTTTATTGATTAGTTTTTTTTTAGATGAAGATATCTACCTCGGAGGTTCATCATGTAGCACCAAATCACTTTGGCCAAAAGTACTTTGGAACAGATTAGAATTGAATTATTAATAATCAGGGAATTTACTTTAATCGGCCGCCTTTATTTTGTTTTTGTGTTTGGCTTATGGACAAAAACCCCGTTTAATGGAGAGGAATCCCATTAAAAATAGAATATACTGCGCTGTATTTTATGCAAAGAATTTGATGCATTTTGTGAAAATTGCTTTAATTTGATTATTTTTTATTTGCATATTTAACCATCATTGTACTATGTATTTGTTGTTACAATTAAGAACATGAAAACGCAATTTGTAATTATCTACAGCTTAGATAATTTTCTTTGTTACTATTTTTATAAGAATATTTTAAAATATAACTATTTCAAATCATTTCTGACTTTTTTTTAAATACTCGATAAAAAATAATTCCATTCACTTTAATTTTTTCTCTTGCAATTATGAAAGTATATGTAGTAAAAGCTTATATTTCTTTAAAAATATATTTTCGCTTTAGGATAGTATAATTGTTTCATACAATGTATAAATACATGCGAATAATATGATTAAATTCATAACATGTATAATTCTGATGCACATTTAATTAGTTAAATACTATACTATGTAATATTGATCTCTGGTTTTTCTCTTCAAAGTTGTGTAAAATTTCTTCTATTTCATTGTCAAGATCGTCTGCTTTTGCCAACTGAAAAATAAAGTGAAAATGAATGCTTACAATCAAATAGGAATGCAAAAAGTATTCTTAAGTAATAACATACCATCATACACAAATCACTGATTAAAAATGCTCCTATAGTTGCCTCTTCCAGGTTGTCTTGAATATCGATATTTATTACATGCACTATAGAATTGTCCAGAGGAGCCTTATTTTCCATAAATTCTAGGACTGCATCGTAGACTCGCTCTTCGCAAGTAATTAATATATCAAATTTTGCATTAGTCTCTTGAAACTTTTCTGGGTGGCTTTTTATTCTTTTATTCCTCTCGAGAGTGTGAAGTAACCCGTTTTGTGTATATCTATTTGATAATTAAGGTAAAATACTTGAAAAAATTATTACGTTTCTAAAAAGGTTGTTTGTAAAGGATACAAAGATTTATCTTTTTGTAATAAATCCGTGTAAATTTCTTCATAGGATGTCCCAAAATCATAGATATTCGGTCTATCAAAGGAAGACCCTGGGATTTTAACTTTATCCCCAGTCCCGTACGATTTCACATCGAATCCTTTTTTAGCTAAAAAGGCATGGGCTTCCATACTCCGATTCATATTGCTGGAGCATATTACTGCAATCTTCAAATCACTAACTAAAGCCATTGTATAAAATTTATTGTCTACAACTATTGGAACAGAATCAGAATTTCATAAACATTACTCAATTTTTTTCTAAGAGGATGGGTTTTTTGCTTTTTAGTACAAAACGCAAAAATATCGGAGGATTTATTGTAAAAAAATCCAAATTCTTGCTATCAATTCTAGACGTGTGGGTGTTGGATTTTAATTATTTTACGATTATTCTCCAAAAATAACTGTAAGAAATTGATATTTGACTCATTTGAGAATTTTGACAAGAATGACAGTATGTTCAGATGACAGTGATGACATAATTGTTTTTTTTAAATAAAAGAAGTAAAAGTACGTTCGGAAAAAATTTGTTTTTTTGTAACTAAAATATTTTTTTCAACTTAATATTAATAATTAGAAACTTGTTCGTATATTAAATTAATAAATTATTCGATAAACTTTGAAATAAATACAACAGTGCAATAAATTGTTCGTTTGCATAGTTCATGAGCCTTATTAAAAGCGGAACGTACTCAGTGTGAATTGTCAACAATGTCAATTGTCGAATAGTTCCCGCTTGTTCTGTGTGGTGGTGGGAGCGACGTTTCGTTTGCGACCTGCGTTTATGAATTTTCTTCTCGATTTAAAACAAGATGGACGTTGTTGTAACGTTGTTAAATGTACTATTATTTCATTAAATATCGACTATAAACAGCTAATTTTGTGTCAAGTAGTATATGGAGCGGAAGGTGCAATACGTAAATATGTGAAATTATTTGTGGAATTGGCAAGAAACGTAATCGTCGAAGGAAAAGATCAATAAACAAACAAGCGTAATTGATTAAAGTAACATACCTCGCCTAACTAAAGGAACCTGTTTGAATAACTTTTGTGTTGTAGGTACTGTATTCACAATAATTATTATTAGTTGAAGTGAACTGTGTAAATAAAAGTTAATTTTAAGAGGTTTTTGTATTGCATGTGGACATTTAAATCAAACCTGTCATATCAGAGAAATTATTGTTAATTATACAAATAAAGCTTTTTCATGTGTTTTGATTTATTTTAAGCCTTATTTTAAAAGGTGTCATAGCGACAGTTACGTTTCTATCAATTTTTTGTATTAAAGTTCATTATTATTTTATAAACAATGATATGATGGGGTGGCTGAACTGTTGAAAGTTATAAAAAGAAAATGTTTTAGGATTTCCCAAAAATGGCAAACAGTGTTGTTAACGTGAGCGATATAAAAGATGAAGAAGCCGATGATGGTTTACTTTTGCTAGTTGGTGAAGATGGTACAGTAACACCCGATCAGGATACCGTAGAAAATTATTTAAGTGAGTATACATAGGATATTCTCTCATAAGTAAAACATTTGTGACTGCAAAATGTAAATTTATGTTCATTAAAATGTAATTACATACTTGTTTGCTAAAGTAATGAAACAATTTTAACTTGTAAAAAGATTGTTCGAAACTATCTTAATTGTTATTTATTCCGCTTTAAAATTAATGTAGCATTTTTTGTGTATCACCTACCGTAAAAGATTTAATTTTTCAATTTCAGAACGTTTCAAGTATATTTGAAATCTTTCCTTATTAAATATTTAACCCCCAATTTGACAGTTAAGTAATGTTGACAAATAATTTTAGGACAAAGAAACGGGCCTACAAATTTACAAATCATGAAATTCAATAGATCTGAAAAGCAAGGCATCGATATCACTGTTGATAATGTAACTTTCATACCAGATGCTGTAAATGAAGGTTAGTGCACTGATGAAGTTAAATATTTAATAAATTAATTTTAATTCTTAACATATATGGAAAGAAAGATTTTATGGATGTCAATGGAAAGAACAATTTAAACTACAATTCAGTTCATTTAACATGTTGATCACATTAATACATGCTTTATAATACAAAGTTATTTGTTTATAAAATATGCCTGTAGAAAAAGCAGAAAGTCATACATGAATCAGAAAAACTTATTTTATACTTTAAAATATGTCAAGATTACTGCATTGCAGCTGCAAATATTGAAAGTAATAGTTTATATGTACTTATTGAAGAACTAATGAAGCAAAAGATACACATAAAAATGATTTAAGCTCTTTTTTTCATCCAGTATGTATGTTAATAAGTTGTTAAGTTAAGAATTTAACCTAATACATATAATTAAAACTTGAAAATTATTGTCTAAAGTACGATATATACTACAAATTGTAATTTATTTGTTTACAATACTTACGTATATGTTTTACACAGTTGTAATGAAATTTTATTATAACATTTGAGCATAAATTTAATCAAATTATATCTTAATTATGGTACCCGATGAATATATACTGTATAATTGATCATTTTCTATATTTTTAGAAATAATTAGATGTGACATGGATGAGGTAGCTAGGAATTTATATAATTTTCGTTTAGATCATGATTATACGCCGTTAACGTCACCAAAAAGAATTTTTACTGAAGACGAAGATGAGTTAGTCAAGACATTAAGTATATTAGATGGCTCTAATACAGCAGATCATATCATATCTGGGATGGAACTTTCAGAACCTCCTCCGCTAATAATGGCGAACACGGCGAAATCAAAACCCAAGGTTAGGATAATTCAGAGCATAACTTTAACTCCGAACAATTTAACGAGTACAAGTACTACATCTGTGCCGAAAACAAAACCTGAAATAGTACCTTCGGCTCAGAATGAAGTTAAATCTTCAACGGAAGAAATGGAATCGGAAATGCCCGCTTTAGAACCCATGTTAGATGAATTTTCGAGTGATTCTAGTAAATTAAAAACGAAGACCATAAGAACTAAACTTCCTGTTAAATCGCTAAAATCTAAATCTGACAATGAGAGAGAACCGGAGGAAGATAGTCAAGATGAGGATTATTTAGAGGATAATAAGGATGTATCAATGGATGATGATACAGACGATTCAGATTTTGTTGCAGATGAAGGGGAGACCAAACAGAATATTGCCTCAAGGAGGCGATCTCGCGTAAGGTCCCAATCTAAATTCAACAAGTCTTTAAAAACACCAAAAGGCAAAAGCAGAGAAGTAAAATCTGCCACATCTCCCGATAATAAAGAAGAAAAATATCAGGAGAAGAGCGACGTAACAAAATCTGAAGAAAAGTTATCAGACAATAAGAAACCCGAGGAATCAGACCCAAAAAGTGCAGAAAAGAAACCTGTAAAAAAAGAAAAGAAACCTCCTAAGCCAATACCAAATGACTTTGCATTATTTTCTACACCCGATATAATAAGAAGGGTGGGCGGCAAAGAGCCAACCACTCCGATTACTCCTGAACCAATTCCTAATAAGCCTGCCAAAATCGGTCAGCAACAGCCTAGAAAATCCATTGATCAGTTGCAGTCATTGAACAAAAGCAGGAAAAGCATCGAAGACGCTGAAAAAGAGAAATACAAAGAAAAAGACAAGCAAATGGAGCATAGAAAGGAAAGAAGAATAAGTAGCGGCGATTACAAGTTCAAGAGGTTAAGTGTAGACGAAAAAATGAAATCCAAGGATATAAAATCGGAACGGAGAATATCCGATGCTAAGAAACCGGACAAAATTAAAGAATCTACAGATTTGTCGAACGACGATTTCAGAAATAGCATTCTAAACGACGACACTAAAGCTTTCCCAATGGATGCAACATCGTTAAATAACATTGAAGCCGCTTTGGACGCCACGGGGTTGGATTTGGATCCAGCATTGTTGGAGAATTTGAATAACGATGAAATTTCTGAGGATATTCTTTACCAAGTGGCTCAGTCATTGGTTTCTAATCCAGAAATACAAAATGCCATTGACAAAGGTATAAATGAAGGGGTTCTGGATCCAATGACTGTTGATAATGTGGTATCCAGTCCCAATTTAATTCTAGTTGTAAGTATTTATTCATTTACCTCGTATAATTATTTTACGTTAAATTTAGTTTGGTTTTAATTATTTTATTTCACCTTTTGTTAGCCTACGGATGATGGGTCTAGTCCGGGAAGTAAACAAATTGTTAGGCCAGACGGCAGAGTTGTTATAATACCTCCGATTGAAAGGCCTACAACTAGAAGTAGGAATAAGAAAACCGAAGAAACACAACCTACGTCCAAGTAAGTACTTTTTAAATATTTATAATATATTTTATAGTTTAATTACATTAATGAGTAGCAATTGTGCCGTTTGAATTATAACAATAGTTTATTTTATGCTTGTTATTTCATTATCTTCAGTTACAAAGTTGAATAAAAAATGTTAACTTATCAGTGTATGCATTTATTTTATTACGTGAACATGATTTATGTATTAACAGCGTAAGAAACTAATTCATTTATTTGAAAACATAACATATAATCAAACACTTTACAATTACGACCTCAATTATTTTTTCTACCCCAACTTTACTGCACTTACTTTAAATTATTTTTCTCTCACTGGAATTTTATATATTTATCTTAAACAATAAATGAATAATTAATTTAAATCGTTTCCTTATGACTGATAGTCAATTTAATTATTTTGCATTCTGCCGACTCATTATTATTGAAATTTTCAGGCCCATATGCAAACCTTTAGATGAAGAACACGTATCTGGTAATGAACTCGATAGCTCAAATGAGGAGGAAGAAGAAGAGGAATCCGAAGATGATCCTAATAAGCTTTGGTGCATTTGCAATCAACCTCACAATAACAGATTTATGATTTGTTGTGATACTTGCGAGGAATGGTACCACGGTAAATGTGTTAATATATCCAAAAGTATGGGCCAGCAAATGGAATCCGAAGGCAAAGAATGGATATGTCTCTTCTGCCAGGTATGTTATTAATAATGAACCAAATTTATTCTGTTTAAAAATATAAGTATATCTGGGTTAATTTTTGTACGAGTGGCAACGTTGTATAAAATGTATACTGATTTATTTGAAATAAATGATGACAGTTAAATATAACATTTGAAACGTAATAAACACCAAAATCTGGGTAATATTTTAGGACCCCAGTTTAAAACGACCACAAGCAGCAGCAAGGCGGATTCGCAAAGCATCAAGAAATTCCAGAACATCCACGGATAGTTCGGGAAGTTTAGCTAAAAAAGCAGAGTCCTCTGTAGGTGCAATACCTTGCGTAGTTTGCCAAAAACCGTCTAGAAAGAATTCCATTTATTGCAGCGAGGAATGCATTTTAATGCACGCTCAAGGAGTAGAAAGGGTAAGTTAGGCGTTATTATTATAGAAATATGCGCACTATTTATGGATTTTTGATGCATTTTCGAATTATTTATTAGGTAGTTGTGTTTGAACGATCTACTGGGAAAATGTTGACTGGAAATAAAGCACCTAGTGCATCGAATTTAAGTCAATGGCTCAAAGAACATCCTGGTTACGAAGTAGTCAGATCTGGCGGGAAAGTTGTAACAGCGAAAGTAAGTTCCGCATTTTATATTTTGTGTTTCATAATAAACATGTACAGAAAATTATTTGTTTTATTTGTAAAATAAAAAAAGTACATAAATTACTGTATAACGAATTAAGTTAACTCCCCGAAATATATAATCTTGTTTCATTTAAAAAATTGTAATCACTGTAAAGCCGAATTACATTTAAATTGTGCATTGTTTCACAGGCTGGCAACCTAACGCAAACAAAATTGAAGTTGGTTAAAAACGTTAACAATCACGGCGTCTCTCTAGCTGTTCAAAAGAAAGGTGGCGTCAATGTCGGCATCATTAAGCATTCTCCTAAGCAACAGCAACACCAGCAAGTGAAGTCTGTGTTAAAAGCATCGATAATAGGAATAAAGCAACCTATGACCAAGCCTCAACAGAACAAAGAATCTCCCAAACAGAAATTTGCGCTGGATCCTGAGAAGACTTCCCCTCCAAGCACTTCGAAGATACCCAGAACGCTGCAGACCACACTAACCAAAGCGTTAAAATCTAACGTGGATAAGTTGCTGAAGAGCCCACCATTGAACAAAGAAAAGTTTCTCATGAGTAAAGAAAAAGCCTTAAATGTTACTCCTAAAGAGAAGCCAATCGTCAGGACACCAAAAGTCAAGAAGGTAACATATGTGAAAATATATCAAGTTTTTCGATTTAATATTTATTTTTCTTTGCAGGTGGACAGGGATGAAACGACTCCTCAAAAACCGCAAGAAAATATAAGAGAAAATGTACAAAAAACCGTATTTGAACAATTGTTAAACCGTCTCAAAGGTGTGGAAGATCTAAAATTAACCGAAGATGAAGTAAAATCTATGTCTATAGAAATTGAATCTCAGTTATACAAATGCTTTGGTGACACCGGCCAGAAATACCGGAACAAATACAGAAGTTTAATTTTTAACATTAAAGACGTTAAAAACCAAACGTTGTGGAGAAGAATTTGTGAAAAATCAATAAATCCTTATGAATTGGTAATATTTGCCCAATACGTGATGAATTTGTTAGTTTATTTCGTTTATTTATACAGGTCAGGCTGTCTACTGATGATATGGCTAATCAGGAATTGGCCCAATGGAGAGAAAAGGAAGCTAAACATCAATTAGATATGATCAAAAAGTCTGAACTGGAGCTTCTCAATTGCAACAGGCAATATGTATTAAAAACGCACAAAGGTATTACAATATTAAATAATTAAAAACGCTCCGTTTTTAACCAATTATTATTTTAGGCGAACAAGTCGTTGAAGATTCGATTACCAGTAAAATGGATAATATGGAAGTGATTAAAAGTTTAACCGAAGGTTCTGCGCTGGATTCTGGCGATTCTAGAAGAGACAACTCGAAGGAACGTGACAAGAAGAGTTCTAAACATGGGCACAAAGATAGGGACAAGAAGAATAAAGATAAAGATCATCGAAGTCACAGGTCATCAAGCAGAGAACGGTATGTTAAAAATAAATAACTTTATTTTTGCGCCTGGTGATAGGCAACCCAATGTAGTCGACACGTTTTTATGTGTTCTATTTCATATAATCTTAACGACTCTGAATTTATTTGTTACAGGGATAAAGATCGAAGTAGAAGAAGATCGAGAAGCCGAGAGCGAAAACGTGGCGACAGAAAGAAACGACCATACTCAAAGGAAACCGACAGAAGCAGAAATAGAAAATCATCTCACAAATCGTCGCGAAACAAGAAAGACCTTATTTCGACCACAGATAAATTAGACAAGAAGGCTAAAGAAATACTCGAACAGCTCGTGGATAATAAGATTGTGGCTCCTTTGGAAGAGGAGAGATTGTGGAAGCACGTACCCCAAGAAGATATCGTTCCGAGTGCTGGTAAGTTGATCATTTTAAAGATGATTTTTAATTCTATATGTACTATATTATTCAATGTAATAGCTGCGGAAAGTGATAGCGACCACGAACCCACTTCAACTGTAACCATTCCCACTCCTCCGAGGATTCCCGAGAGTGAAGAAGAGAAGACTGGTGAGTTGCTGTTAAATTAATCCTCGTTAGTTTTGTAAAATGGTATATTTTCCAGTTCCTACAACTCCTGAAAAAGAAAAGGAACCGAGCAGTTTTACAAAAAGCACGTCTCCGCCACTATCAATTAAACCCGCGGAAATATGGAGAGGTGTTATTAATATGATAGACGTTGCTGAAATATCTATCACTGCACACGAAGTTTCCGGTAATTACTCATGAATATTTTATAGATTATTAAAAGTTAATTTTTGTTACAATTGTAGGCGATTGTTCTGGATTGAGCAAAGAACTTTCCCCCAATTTGGATATAGTTGGTAGAATATCTCCCGATACCGTTTGGGACTACATCGGCAAAATGAAATGCTCTAATAGCAAAGGAATCTCTCTGATTCGATTAAACGCCACAAACATGGAGGAAAAAATGCCCTACCTGGCCTTATACAGTTACTTAAGTAGCAGGGATAGACTAGGAGTCGTCAAAAGTTTGAACAAAGCTGTTAAAGACTTCTATATTTATCCACTAGCGCCACAGAAGCCTATTCCCCAAGTTCTGCTACCGTTGAATGGACCAGGTAAAACAACAATGATTTTCTTCATAATGATATGTTAACTCGATATTAAATTTTGTAGGATTTGAAGAATCGAGGCCTGCGCTTCTACTGGGCATTATCGTTCGAGATAAGAGAAAAAGACCTTATGGAGATGCGGTACCGGCTGTTAGTAGTAAAAAGATTAGGATCGAAACTCCACCATTACCTGTTGTTCCGCCACCAGTTGCTCCACCGCCTCCGCCCTCACGATCTTACACGCCGCCGCCTGTTAAAGATCCCCGCTTACCTAAAATCCCTCCCTTGATTTTGCCACCTGCTTTGAGAGAAACCACGCCGCCGGCCATTTCAGAAGGAGGTAGTTACTTGATTTTGCCACTTTATAATAGTTTGTGTATAAGAAATATCTCTTTTAGACGAGCCTTATAGTCCAGGAGACTCTTCAGACAACTCGCCTATCTCTGATGTGCCTCTGTTAAACACTGTAACTACACCGCCTCTTCTGCAACCTTCTATTTTGGATACTCCTTCGTCTACTTTTACCGCCATACCGGGTATGTTTTGAACTTGAAGTGCGATTTACAGGTTTTATATAGAGCTTTTTTAGGCCTTACGGGTAGCTTGCCTTCGAGTACCCTCGAAGTACAGAGGCAGATCGAGGAATTGAATAAGAAGATCGAGATGCAAAAGTCTGAAATTAATAGCATGACGCAGAACATTGTTAGTGCTTCGACGGAGATTGGTACAACTGCTCTGGCGAATATCGCCCTACCGACTAATCTCCAGCAAATTTTAGATAGCATCAAATCGATAGGAGATGTGAGTTAAACGCAATTTTATTGACTTAGTTTCTTATTAATGTTATTATGATTGTTCCAGACTACTGACACACCGCCCGTTCCGAAGAACGACTTGCAAACAGATCTTACCATTCCTCTGTTAATTCCAAAACGGAATAATCGAACAATGGGCAGTACACCTAACCAGATGCAAAATAACGTGCCCGGCGATACGATACCTTTAAAATTGCCGAATAAACCGTTGATAAAACCCCATTTGGTGAATTCCCCTTTGATTGGTTCACCTTTAGTTGAAGAAAAACCCAGTGTGCTTAGTTCGCTTACGGAAGAAGAGTTAATCAAAAAGGCCGCGGAAATGCTGAGCGAGCAGGAAGTGACGGATGATAAGGAGGAAAGGGTAAGCACTTCTGGCCCGAGTGCAAAAAGGGCTAAAATAAGTCTACCAGCAGTTCCGGGTTTGGAAGACGAGGAGACGTAGAATTAGGAATTAGCATTTAGTTATTTTTAAATTTGAGCAGCCTCGGAGTTCATCGTTTTGTAAATTCAGCCGTTACTGTTACTTAATCGATTTTAGTTTTACTTTTAAGTAATTATATCAAGATTCACGGAAAATGCAGCATTTTCAATTCGAACTTAGAGAACCAAATGCACGTGTACAAAAAATTCCTTTGGCTTGATGTGGAATGTAAAGAAAACTAACTGTACAATTTTAGGAATTAACTTAGTGTTTAGTACTTTTTATTATGTATATAAAAAATAGAAAGTGGATTTTCTATAATTACAATTAATTGTATCAATTATGTTACACCAGTTATAATAAAACAAACTGCATGTTCATTTAAATATCTACTTCAATTTATTTGTCTTTATAATTAAATTGTTATATTACAAATTAGAAGGATTAAAATGTGTTTATACATTTAACTTGTTTTTAAATGCAAACCTCCTAAAATTCCGCTTAATTAAATCAATGTTGGTCCAGATGAGCATACACTCTTCTCAATTTTTCTTTCTTTCCCTTGTTTTTATGTTTATTATGCTGCTTCCACGGTTTCTCAGACATATTTTGAGCTTCAGATGAACCGCTAAATATCGCAACATTAAAAAATACAATTACATAAATTTGTTATTGTTCTTACCTGCGACAAAAATCCGACGGAATTCCTCTTATTCCTTTAGCATGAGCACCTTGTTTAGCTGAATTAAAAAATACCTTATCGATATCATCGGTAGTAGCATGTAAAGTCTAAAACCAAATATTCCTGTAATATAGTTATTACGTAATGAAATAGAACTTACTCTAATTGCTCTAGCAGTCCTCGGAGGCAAAATAGCACTTTCTATTTTCAAATTTTGCCTCTCTGGCCATGTGTGATATTCCATTTGATCAACATTCGGTGGGGCATGGCAATACAAAAGCTTTCCATTCATGTAATCTTTCAAAACATATCTAGCAGCTCTGGGGTTATCAGGTTGACCATTTGCTGTCATGAAACCTCGATTATCTGAAAATATGCAAAGTTATAAAAAACAAATTGCACCAAATAAAAGATTTACTCACAAGCATATGCGTTCAGTAACTCTTCAGCTGTGGGATCTCTATTACAATCCTCCCCTTCGATTGGTTTTGGTATCATTATGTGGTATTTATCTTCGATAACATGGCGAGGAATTTGGCTAGTTAGTAAATTTGTAGGTGGAACGTGATCCCTCATTTGATCTATTGGAAGTATACCATTAAGAATCATTTCGGCTTTGGAGAATACAAAACTAGGCATTACTAGACCAGGACAATCACATAGAAGAATGTCGTTATCTGAAATGGAAACATTTTAAATTCAACTGCAATTTTTAGCAATCATAAAATACTAACCCAAATAGTGTGTTTGGAAATGCTTGGTTTTACCAGGTGTAGCAGATACAGATACTTTTTTGCTCCTCAGCAAAGAATTAATTGTTGAACTTTTTCCTACATTCGGGTAACCTACTAAGCCGATTGTTGTCACCCCATCAGTTACCTTAAAAAATAAATGATATTAATTGAAAAGGACAAATTTCCAAACGTTCAATACCTTTTTTCCTTTGTGAATTGTTTTAAGTAAATCGATAAATTCTTCTCGATTTAATAATTTATTGGAATTAAAGGTCTTGTGTTCATTTAAACTAGTGTTTTCCACAAGTTTTTCGATTTTGTCGATAATTTTATTTAATGTTTGTGCATTTTCTTCAACGACATTTTCTAGTTTTGTTACACTTTCTTGAAGTGTTTCAAGATCTGATTTTGATTCCTCATTATCAGATACTTCATCTTTGCTACAAATCGACTCATTTTGGATATCATCACAATCTTCATTCTCTTCAGGTAAATCATCTAGAGAAGCTAAGTACGCAGAGTAAAAAACTACACTCACTCCTATACTTTCGAAATAATCAGCCCAATATTGCCTCTGCTGTTCATTCAAAAAATCAGCCTTATTTATAAGTATTAAATTCAATTTATCCTTCGATACTTCCTTCGAATAAAGTTCCAAATCTTCGCATCTGAATAACAGCGGATTTCTAGCATCAACGATCTGCACTATTACATCACTTCGTTCAATTACTCGCCAGAGTTGCCTCCAGAACTCCAAATTCTTTTCATAAGGAGTCAAAAGTATGGAATCTTCGTCCTGCAATTGAGCTAAAGATCTCCTCCACTCCAAAAATGCCTCTTTCTCATTCCTATCCAGCTCATCCGGAGATGTCTCCGCGTTCCAAGGAGGCCTACAAAAAGAGCATACAGAACTCGTAACTACTTATCCGGAAATCGTACCTTCGAGGGATTTTTAGATTGGATTTGTTTTTGGTATGAGCTTGTTTAGCTGCTTCCAATTCGTCTTTAGTGAGTAATCCTACGTTTGAACGGGGATTTACAAACTTAATGTTCAGTTTTTCGGCCTGAAAATCAGTGCCAGCCAGTTCGGCTGTGGACAGAAATTCCTGAAACGAGGACTCCTCGGTAACAGATTGCAAATTCAAACGGCCCCAATCGTAACCGTCTTGAATTTCTGTAGTGTGTAACTGAAATTAAAAATTGCTTAAACATGATTCATTACAAATATTCGATTGTAAATTACCATCGAGTTATTTGCGACCATTTTTTTTCCTTTGTTGCTTCCAAATCGGTTTTTTATAAGACTTCGTCCGAGATTGGACGACATGGAGGGTTTATCTTTCTTACCCATTTTATTATAATATATATTTTTTTATTTAATATTGAAAAAATACGTGAAATTGCAGATTATACTCTCTAAAACAACATAACCTAACCTTGTGTCATGTGGGAATGTGACAGTGACAGTGACAGTGACATTTGCACTTCTTTTTTCAGCAAAACTAAAAGTGGCTGAGACTATTCGGTTTTTGGTTACATTCTAAAGAACAACTAATAACTATACAGGATGTCTCAAAAACTTTATTAATAATTTCAAATTTCATACGTATAAAAATTTTAGACTTTTCTAAATAATCTATAACATTTTTTCTTAAAAAAGATGTACTCACTACTCAGAATTTTTCTCACGATATTAGGTAACTAAATTATATCTGAAAAATATTACCAATCTTCCTCATATCTCTCATGTTGTGAAAATAATAATGTTCGAATCTGACAACAATAAACCTGCATAAAAACCAGAAAAGAAAGTAAAACATTCGTCCGCGATTATCCGGCATTGTGAAATAGAAAAACACACATTTTCCTTTGTGTTTTTCATTCCCGGATTCCTCAAAGAATTCGTACATAATGGATACATACGCAAAAACAAATCGCCGAATATTCCGATATAAGGAAAATTTTAGACGTTACGTAGGCGTGGGTTTCCCCGCATGCGCCCGACCCTTCGGCACAACAAGAAAACAGCGACAGCATCCATCTAGAACGAAGGACCGTTTTCCTCTCAGTTTGGCGAGTTCTTCGCGGCGCCGAGTCGTTGTATTCGCGATATCGCATTCAAGATAGTGCAGACAGAAAATCAATAAAACACTAGCTCAAATTTTGTTGTTATCAATTATTGAGGTGGTTTTCGACGGGGGTTATCGGTTGGCCAGCTTCGGTCGGCCTGGGACTCTACCAGATTTACGGCTGGGGTTGACATTTACATAGAGGAGACCCACCCTAAAGGTAATTTAAGATGGAGTTTAATTTTATTGGAAAAATATGTTACGTTTTTAATCGAGTTGATGCTAGTGGGGTTGGTTTAGAAATTTTTGGAGAAATCTTGTGTTGCGAATTAATTCATTTCATCTGATTGGCACCATTTGCCGCTTACTTGGAAAATATGATTACAATATGAATGCAAATAAAATTTTTTGTGATGATGTTTTATTGTAAAAACCAAACTTCTTTTATCTACTGCAGGATTTTGATTTAGGAAAATTTTTGATCTTCAGAGCTACTTTTGGGCTATAAGCGGTATACGATTTTTCGTATTTTTCATTCATGAAAAATACTCAGGTGTATATACAACGATTTCCCTATTTTTATCACTTACTTTTAGTTTAATGGACCGAATAATGGAAAATCGCATTATATGAACTAATATTGGGTGCATATTGTTTAGGTATTTACTTACCTAAAATTACTCAGCAATAGCTCAGAAAAGCCCACAATTTAGGCTCATTTTTTTTCAGAATTTCGACGGCCACTTCATTTAAAAGACGACAAATGCCTGGATATAAGAGAAGATACTGAAGTGAGGGGTGAAATACCTCTGCTTCAAATTCAACTAAAAGAAAATAATGGTGGAATCATACTTCAACCTATTCGATATTCGAATATTTTTGGTTGTCATTATTCTCGTTGCATATGGTAAGTTCACTATGTTATTCCGCTTAACAGTAGTCAACCGAAAATAAGAAAGAAAATTAAATATTTAAGAAGTAATTAAAATTTTGGTGGAGGATAACTGATCTTCATATACTGGAATTCACCAAAAATTAGAAAAAATTAATAACAATGAATTAAACATTGAAATATTGGATTAAACAAGTAAACATTTTTCGCAGTTGAAAGCACTTTCAGTTGTGAAAAATCACAATTCAATGCTTAGGCACTAATTTTTTAAAATTTTTGGCGAATCCCAGTATAAAAGTCAGTTATCCTCCACCAAAATTGCAAAAATAATATATAGTTAATATTGTTAAATTAGCCTATTGCTTACGCTCTTACTACATTACACATCAATGAATCTCAATAATAGATACAATGTCTATAAACTTACCTACCACAACATTTTTCATATGTACTCCCTACATTTTAAACTACAGCATGAATTTCTGACAAAATGTTTCCTAAAAGGAATTTCTAAAAATCGATAAGATGCTACGAATAAACAACATTTACCTAATTTGTTTTGGTATCAAGAACAAAAGCCTTTAAAATTATGCGTCTCAACGTTCTCCTAATCTACTTGTTATTCCTCTACTTGTTATTTTTACAATTACTACATAATGTCTTCGATTTTCCTATATGCGTAGATACCTATATTATTCCATATATATTTCCATCGCCTCGTCTCGCTGCATAAGTTCTTAAATTTATTTCTGATTTGTATTTTATACCTCGACAGTATTACCGTAAGCATGGCAACAGTGTCGGGATACGTGGGATGCGTAGTTGTATTGATTGCTGGCTGGCTCTCGGAGCTGGTTATATTCCGGCAGTCTCTTGAATGAACTCATTCATAGATTTAACATTATTAGCCGTTCGTAAGCCATTTCCATAACGCCAGATATCCAATTGAATAGTTATTTTCGTTCGAATTAATCACGAAACAGGGGCTATTTTCGAACGGAAACTTATTTGCTATTTTATTAGGAATGAACCTACGTGGATGATAATTGATAATTCCAATTGCTGGCATTGTCTGAGAAACTTGCGGAGGCGATTATAATTCTATCGTAACTTAGCAACATAGAATACGCTCATTAAAATGGTACATTATTAAATTTCCTTTGCTCAGATTTTTAAATTTTGCTGGATGCGCTTCTTCCATATATCATACCAATTATTGAAGAACCAAATTTTCCAAATTCTCGTACATTTAGGCAAATGCAATGGGAACAATTCGTTGAGCATACCATCTCCCACCTACACTGCGCACAAAGGTGCAGCAAGGCAGATGTACGGATCGGGTTCCTTGAGGCCTCCTGGAGCTCCAGGACCTCCACCAGGCCAAAAATCCATCATCTACGCCACCGGGCAGCGCCACAAAGGAGTACGCACTACTTTGTCTCCGCAAATGGAAAATCAACCGGAATATGTCTACGTGCCGTACCCGTTGTTCCCCATACCGCTCAAAGCGGACGAATTCCTGCCCATGATCAAAGGCAAGTCTACAAACATCCACTAACTCGAAGTTCTGGGTGCTAAATCTTTCATATTTAGGCTATCCCGGCGCTCAGAATTTCCACATTTTGCGCCGGGGAGACCAGCCCTCCAATAGGGGCGCTGGAGGGAGATACGGGGGCAGGCTGGAGTACCCCAATGGTAGACCGGTGCACGGCTTGGCGAACTACCACTACCCGAACGATTTCGGGTTCCTGCTGGGAAAGGACAACTTCGGCAGATCGATGTATTCCGACAGGAAGAATTTCGTCCAGAACAACGATGAAGAAGACGAATACGCGGATAGTTATCCTACATCGAAGCCGCAGGATGAAACTGACGGGCTCGGCAACCAATTGGGCACCCACCAAAGGACTCCTTCCTGCCAGAAGAAGTGCAAGAAGGACGAATTTTTGTGCCATAGGACGTGCGTTTGTATACAAGAAGAGTTAAGGTAAACTTTGCTGTGCGGCGCTTTACTTGTAGTTATTGCTGAACTTTTTGATAGATGTGATGGGAAAAGCGACTGTGATGGTAACGAAGACGAAGTAAATTGCGAGGCTATTGAGCACCACGTGAAGTGTGATGAGACTAAGGATTATTTATTATGCCCCAAAACTAAGATATGCATTTCAAAAGACTGGCTTTGTGATGGCGATGACGATTGCGGTGATTTTTCTGATGAGACTCATTGCGGTTCGTAGACTATACACCCCCTTTAATCATGCACCTCGCTCAATATTAAATTTTTAGGCTTTGTAATGAATTGTACAAACGATCAATTTCAATGCGAGAACGGTTTATGCATTCCGCAGACTTGGGTTTGTGATAACGACAACGACTGCAGGGACTTCTCCGACGAAGTAAATTGTACGATTTCGGGGTGAGTGTGCTACAAATACGATGCATTTCCTGACCTTTATTCCTCGGTTTTTATTTTATTCTCCAGTTGTGCGGAACACGAATTCGAATGCTCCGATTCCACGTGCATTTCTATGGCTTGGAAATGCGACAAACAAGTCGACTGTTCAGACGAATCCGACGAAAGTGACTGTGGTCAGTACCTCTCCATAAACTAAAAATATCTACAGCAACATGAAGATATTAAAAATTACAAATTTCAGATATTATTCCACCGTACTGTAACGAAGAGGAATTCCAATGCAACAGTCGAAAATGCATCAAGAAACAATTCAAGTGCGACGGTGACAATGACTGCCTGGATTGGAGCGACGAAGACGATTGCCCCAGCATACCCGGAAATTGCGCATCCGGGGAGTTCAAGTACGCACAATTACTCCAATCAATTATCCCAAATCAATAACGCCTTTGTTCTATAATATCAATTTGCAGATGCAAAAGCGGCAAGTGCATTCCGGCGAGATACGAATGCGACAAGGAGCAAGACTGCGAAGATAACGAAGACGAAGACGAATCGCATTGCAACTATAACGCCACTAAAACTTGCTCACCCGACGAGTTCACCTGCGACAATGGGGCTTGTGTACTGGTAATTCTCACCTCTAATAATGTCGTCAATCATTGCTCACTTGTATATTTTGTACAGCAAACTTGGGTGTGCGATGGATTGGACGACTGTTCACAAGGAGAAGACGAATCCAAATGCGAGATAGTCTGCAACGAGTTCAAATTCCCTTGCAGCGGATTGGATCCGAACGATAACAAAACCGAGTCCTGTATTAATGTGAAGCACAGATGCGATGGCCAGAAAGACTGTCCAAAAGGGGAAGACGAAATGAAATGCCCTTCTAAAAGGGAATGTGAGAGGGATACTAAATGCAAGCAATTATGCATCACGACTGCTGATGGTAAACAAGGATGTTCCTGTTTAAATGGGTACCAACTTTCTAATGATGGATACAGGTAAACTTGATGGTGGTTACAAAATATAAAAATTGTAATAATAATGTACTTTCAGTTGTGATGATATCAATGAATGTTTGTATGCAACTGATCCTGTGTGCTCACAAACATGCACTAACACTGTAGGTAGTTTCAAATGCGATTGTATGACGGGCTACGTTTTGAGACCAGATTTAAGAACTTGCAAGGCAATGGGAGCTCCACCGACATTAATCTTTGCTAATAGAATTGATATAAGAGAGGTAAAAGTTAATGAGATATTTAATAAAGAGGATGTTATAAAAGTGAATTGCATTTTAGGTATCATTGAGCAACTCTAAATATACTGCTCTACTGAGAGGTCTGCACAACGCGATATCCCTGGACTTTCATTACGAAAAAGGATATATATTTTGGACCGATGTCTCTATGTCGGTGATAAGAAGAGCTTTCATGAATGGAACTGGAATTATAGGTTTGACATAGTTTGTGATTTTATCCATTAAAATTCTTATGCAATGTTTGTTTTTAGATATAGTCAAATCAGGATTGGAGTCTCCGGGGGGTATCGCTCTCGACTGGATACACGACTTGATATTCTGGACCGACTCTGGCACTCGAAGAATCGAAGTAGCTTCCTTAGACGGCGAACAAAGATCCATCATCGCCGCGAGCGAAGTCGATAAACCCAGAGCAATCGCAGTACATCCTGGAGAAGGGATCGTGTTCTGGACCAACTGGGGCCCGAACCCGAAAATAGAGCGCTGCGAGATGGAAGGGATCAACAGAAAGAGCATCATCACCGAATCAGTCTTCTGGCCCAACGGCCTAACCATCGATTACACCGCCAACCAGATATATTGGGCCGACGCGAAACACAACGTAATAGAAACCTCCAACTTCGACGGCTCCAGCAGAAGAAAAGTCCTGAGCAAAGGCTTACCCCATCCTTTCGCCATCACGATTTTCGAGGACGCCCTCTTCTGGACCGACTGGCACACGAAATCCATCACCACGGCCAATAAAATCACTGGAGCGGGTCTGCGCCTGCTGCACACCCAGCTCTACTTCCCGATGGACATTCACGTGTACCACCCGCAGCGACAGCCTAACTACAGGAACCACTGCGGGAATAACAACGGCGGTTGCGCGCACATGTGCTTGCCCAACAGGAATTCCTTCACTTGCGTGTGCAAGCTGGGCCAGAAGTTAAGAGCCGACCAAAAGTCTTGCCAGAAACCGGACACGTTCTTGCTGTTTGCTAGGAAGAAGGATTTGCGAATGAAGTATATGGATGGGAGTTATCAGCACCAGTACGAAATGGCAAGAAATTCTAATAGATAAGTGGCGATGAAGCTACTAAAGATATCATTTTCGCAGGTTATTCCGATCGATGGGATAAAATCGGCGGTTGCAGTCTCTTGGGACTCCAAAAAGGACTTTATTTACTGGTCGGACGTTGAAAAAGGATCAATTAACCGAGCTTTTTGGAATGGGACGTTCCAGGAAGTCATTATTCATCAAAATATAAGTATTTATAGCCAAAACCAATTTAACAAAAATCTGCATAAAAATCAATTTTAGTGTCTCCTGCTGGGATATCATACGATTGGGCCACCGATAAAATCTACTGGACAGACGGTATCACAGATAGAATCGAAGTTGCTCAGGCTGATGGAAAGATGCGCTCGCTGTTAATTTGGGAAGATTTGGACAAACCTCGAGACATTGTTGTCGATCCTGAAGGTAAATTATTCTGCATAGAATTGGGCTAGTTATATAAAATATTCTCTTGTTTATAATAGGAGGGTTGATGTTTTGGTCGCAATGGGGCGAGCGAGCTAAAATCGAACGTGCTAACATGGACGGCACGAATAGGCTCATAATTGCCAACACAAATCTCACTTATCCCAACGGTCTAGCCGTAGACCATCTTTCCAATAAGATTTATTGGGTTGATGGAGGCATCGGAAGGATAGAATTCGCTACTCTGGATGGTTCTAACAGAAAAGTGTTATTAGGTACGTTTCACCGGTCTGTTTTTTTGGTAGGCATGTTACAAAAATTGGTAAATTATAGGGGAAGGTAGCGTGAAGCACCCCTTCGGATTGGATATATTTGGAAACTACGTGTATTGGACGGATTGGAAAACCCAGAGCATCGAACGAGCCAATAAATTCACCGGGCAAAATCGAACGGTACTCACCAACAATATGAACGATCTGATGGACGTGAGAGTTTTCCACAGAAATAGAAAATACTTCATGCATTCTTGCAGTAACAACAACGGAGGTTGTTCCCATCTTTGCTTGTTGAAGGCCAAAGGCCACTCTTGCGGTTGTCCAACAGGAATCACATTGGGAGTAAGTTCTTAAAATTGTAAACACTGACGTGCAACTCACGGATTTGCTATTTTAGAAGGACGGTAAAAATTGCGAAAAGGGTCCTGTTAATTACCTAATATTCGCCCATAGAATGGACATTCGTCAGATATCCTTGGACGTGCCGTACATGGCCGATGTTGTGCTACCCTTTCCTAAGCTCAAAATGGCTTCTTCTGTAGACGTTGATCGTAAAACAGGGGAGATCTACTGGACTGACACAGCCGAAGATGTCATACAAAAATCTACACCAGACGGAAAATCCATGGAAGTCATTATTATGCACGAATTGGAAACACCAGAAGGTATTGCCATCGATTCAACAGGAAGAAAGGTACTAATTTGGATTCTAATTAATTGGTGCATGACTGAAGTTATGTATTTATTTGTAGATGTATTGGACTGATGTAAAACGAAACAGCATCGAAGTAGCTGAACTAGACGGAAGGCACAGGAAAATCCTTTTCCATCGCAATATAAACAACCCTAGAGCAATTACATTACATTATCACCACGGTCTAATGTTCTGGTCAGATTGGGGAGACGAAGGCAAAATCGAGGTGGCTTCCATGGATGGATCAGGAAGGTAAACATATTAAATTATACACAAATTAGAGAAACCTTGTACTTTGTAAATTTGCAGGAAAGTACTGATAGCCAAAGATCTGAAGTGGCCCAACGGTTTGGCAATCGACCGGCCGGAAAACCGGCTGTATTGGAACGACGCCAAGCTTCACACCATCGAATCCAGCAACCTCAGCGGCAAAGACCGCCGGAAGATTTTGAACGACGTGTCCCACCCGTACGGCCTGGTCGTAGTGGGAAACCACATTTACTGGACCGATTGGGAGGAGCGAGCGCTCAACAGAGCGGACAAAATCACCGGCAAAGACAAAACCATTATCCGCGGCAAACTGGACGGGTTAATGGACGTCAGATCGGTTCAAAGCGACAACACCGCGGAGAACGCTTGCGGCACGGACAACGGCGGCTGCTCGCATCTGTGCCTGCGAAATTCTGTGACCTACACCTGCGCCTGCCCCACAGGCCTGAGTAAATCCAAAACCAACGACAAACATTGCGAGCTGATACCCGAAACGTTCCTGCTCATCGCCACCAGGTACGCTTTGAACCAAGTGAGTTTAGATACTGATGATGCATGGGATGTAACTCTACCGGTGAACGAGATCGAGAACGCTATTGACGTCGATTTCCATTGGGAAAAGAAGCTTTACTACTACACCGACATCGAAAAGAACGTCATAGCCAGCGTGTCCATGTACAATTTGTCCGATGTGAAGACGATAATCAGCGAAAATTTGTCCAGTCCCGACGGATTGGCCGTGGATTGGGTGGGCAACAATATTTACTGGACCAACACCGGCAATAGAGTCATTGAAGTGGCGAGATTGGACGGTTCGCATCGAAAAACTCTAATCGATAAGTACTTGACCGATCCCAGATCCATAGCGGTGTTTCCCAAAAAAGGTTTCCTCTTTTGGAGCGACTGGGGAATACCCAAAATAGAAAGATCGCATTTAGACGGCTCTAACAGACGGCCATTGATTACCAGCAAGATTAAATTTCCCATCGGGCTCAGCATTGATTACGATAAGAGGAGGATTTATTGGATCGATGCTAAAATGAACGAGGAGAAAATCGAAACCACTGATCTGCATGGAAACAACAGAGTTATGCTCAATATCCAATCTACTCATCCGTTTTCATTGACAGTTGTAAGTTGATTTGATGGTACATTAATATATTGCTTTAATTTGCGTTATTTTCTAGCACGAGGAATACTTGTATTGGACTGATTGGGTGAAGAAAACAGTGAAACGCGCAGAAAAGAATACCGGCCAAGACGCTGTTATCCTCAGGCCCCAACTGGACTCAGCCATGGGAATCACGATGGTGTCAGGAAAAAGACAGCAAGGATGGAATCCTTGTTCAATGGGTAACGGCGGTTGTACTCACCTGTGCTTATTTAGGCACAAAAATTATACCTGCGCATGTCCAGACAAGCACGATCCCACTTGTAAAACAGGTATGTACTCACAATTTAACCCCTACTAAATGTTCTTATTCCTTTTGTTCGTTTCGAATAGAGCCGAAGCAAGTAATATCATCAAAATGCCCCAACAAAGGTAACAGCAACTGCGACGAAGAGGAGGACCTCGACGACTACGATTATTACTTCCACCGCATCGATACGCCCAAAATCGACAACGACAACTCGTTCCCGTCGATGGGCAGCTCCAAGTACTACATAATGACGCTGGCGCCGATGCTCTTCCTGATACTGCTGTGCATCACGCTGGTCGTGATCCTGCTGGTGAAGAAGGGCAAGAAGAAGTACACCTACGGCGCGAGCAGGAGCTTCTCCAATCCGAATTACTACTCGCCTAACGGCGATCCCAACCCCGTCCCGACTAACGGGAAGTTCATCTGGAAACGACTCAAATACGACAAGACTCAGGTTTGTACAACTCTGCTCTTCATTACCCCCCAGGCCAATAAAAGCTTCCTTGTTTAACCACACGTATTTAGATGGCCAGCGTCTTGAGAGCGCATTGTAAAGCTGGCAACATTGCTATGGTCAGGCCAGTCGAACTCGGACCTTTTTAATACCTTCGATGCAAGTCCGAGTTCGACTGGCCTGGCCATAGCAATGTTGCCAGCTTTACAATGCGCTCTCAAGACGCTGGCGATCTTTTTTATGAATTTGTGAATGTAATATAGGAAAGAGTATACGAGGAAACGGTGGGAGCGGGCAGCACGGAAATCTCCAGCCTGATTCCCACGATTCTGACGCCGTGCAGTTCGAATTGCGAAACCGTGACGCCGGACGTGGAGCGATCCCCGTCCATAACGCCGTTGCACAAAGTCGACGTGAACGAAACAGTTTCTTAAATATCTTAGTGTAATTGCGAAAGTCACCTCTACAACTGGAAATTACCTACCTATGCGAGCGTATGTAGATACAAAAAGTCAAATTAAGGTGACTGACAATAAAATTGTAATAATAATTAAGGGAGTATTTTCCGATGTAAAGGGTTTGTACTAATCATAACGTGGACATCCGCGCACGACAGACGAATTAAATCAGAGCAGTTGAAGGCGAAGGAGCAAATTTGTTGTAGAAGAAACTGTAACGTACATTATCTATGTGTACCTGTCGTTTACGGTTATCCAACAGGAATATTACAGTAAGGGTTATTTACGTTTACATATTTTTATTCTTAAAAATTTCACGTGTACTGTACTAGCTCATAAAAAAAATGTTGTAAACTAAAAAAACCATAAATCTACTGATTTAAAAAAATACTTTGTTATTATTACACTGCACTATGTAATAATCTGGTGGTACCTATTTCATATTTTTCTAATTATTCTAGATGTAGTGACATATCAACAAGATTGTTTGACAGTCCTTGATTATTAATAAAAATTATATTTTAATTATACTGCTGTATAATTCCTTAAAATTATAACAAAGAGAAATATTGAAATATGAGTAACTCATTCTCTACTCTATTTCTTTATTAAAGGTCTAAGTGTGGAAAGAACAATTAGCTAAAACAAGGGAATTGAATGAAAAAAGGAACAAACTGATGTAATGTTAGCTATACAAATCCTCTAGATGAGAATTGAACGAATTGAACGTTAAATCGATAATACATTTATTATTGAAAGTATGCTTTTGTCAACAATTACCAAAAAAAAGGTTTTTTTTTAAACAGTCAAGGTTTATGGTTTTGTCGATCAATTTGGAAGATTAATTTAGCCCCAGAACAAGTTCAATGGTTATTATAAAGTAAACTGTTGTTAATTATCCAATTACCGTTAATATTAGTGTATTTAATAAATGTTAACTACATATCTCGTTGACAAAATAATTGTTTATGCATATTCAAAATTATAACTAACATATGGAAATGTTTTATATGTAATTCCATATCACGTTTCCTATGAATATTTCCGTGAAAAATAACTGTTCAAATGTTTCGAAAATATTTGTTTATAAGGTAATTTACCTGCTCATGGATGTAAGTTGTATGATACTTAAAGATATTTTTTATAAAAGAATACCACAAGTCAAAAAATAAGACTGAATGATAGATGAGGATGATTAAAGAAAAATGTATTTAAATATGTTGTTTATTACAAAATATTTAGGTACTATGTTAAAGCGTTTGGATTATAAGTTATAAAGAATCTTGTATATATTTGCCAGAAATATATCCGCTAAAAAATTCTAGATCGAATTATATATTAACTAAATAAATATTTATATTGTTAATTACTAAATAATTTTAATTGTTGTTATCTATTTTATTAAAAACTATAAATGTTTATAAGATGCGCTTTAAAAAGTTTGTAGGGGTACGGAATTTATTCAACTCATATACTTTTATATACAAAAATAGAAAATATATTTTTTTAATAATTATTTTACATGAATACGTTTCCAATATCTATTAATTAGTAGATATGACTATGATAGTTCTTTTTTATGTAGGATAAAGCGAGTTTTTTAGCGGATATTTCACAAGTACTTTCTTCTAATGGCTCAAGAAGATAATACTCGGTGCGATTGATTAAAACTTACATAAAATTTAACATTTTTTAAGAAGCTCTATTTTCATTTTTCTAATATTAACATTACCACACAAATTATGAAAACAATTATTTTTTGTTTAATATCTATGGAATTAATTATCTACTTCATTGTACTAAAAATTATTGTAAGGCGCTCGATAAACTAATTTTGAATATTCTAGCCTTCTGTAGTCAATTAATTAAAGGGAAATGCCTTGAGGTACTACCAAAAATACCTATTATCTTTTTTCCAAGCACGGTTTTAATATTAGAAATTACATAATTACAAATTTTATAGATAATAATCGAAATTATATCAATATAATTAAATTTTATTATTCGTCTCTATAAATTAACACATTCGCTTATATTATGCACATCACTTTTCTCCTTTCTTGTGATCTTCAAAAACTCTGATTCATCATAATTATTAGGTATTTAACAATTAATTGGCTACAGATCCAAGATGTAAGTATCATTAGATGAGCGAGAGAAAAATTATTTGATTATAAAATATAATTTTATAAAATTTTAAACTAACAATAAGAAAAATTCTTTAGTATACTCTATTATAATAAATGTTTTTCAGAATGTTACGATATATTTATAGATATTTATGTTAATATATGGACAACAATCATGTACTCTGTAATATCATGAATCTTGTCAGAAGCCTCCGGCTAGAAACATGATAATAAAATTTAAATGTTTCATACTGCTTTTTATTTTATTAGTAAAATTCAACCCTGTACCTATCTATATAATTGGGGAAAAAGATTACATAAATTGGAGCACTTATTGCTATTATAAGTAAGTGAACTTGAATTACAGAGCCCGGTATATGGTTTTAATATTATTACAAAAATGATTTATTATCGAGTACCTATACCTATAATATTTTATTACTTAGTTTCTTATAACTTCGTGCACAAACCTAACAAAATGTTTGTGAATAAATATTTTAATTTCTACTTCAAGTGCGGATACTATTTATTTTTGTTTCCCAAAAACGTCGATAAAGTTAATTTAAAGTTTTCTGTGATAATTTTCTTACTATATGTATCTATAATTTCCTGTGAAATTCAGTCTCTAATTGAAACAAATTTTTTCGACGGTTCTTTCAATACATTTTTGACTTTTATATCAATAACTGACAAGATTTTTTCGATTTTGTCCTTCTACAGTTTTATTACCGATAAAAAACATTGGCGTGCTCTTCTTGCTGGATTTAGGATATTACATGATAAAACGACTGGGAGCTCAAAAAAATTTAACATACCAAAATTCATCACTAAACTGTTATTTACATTACTAGCAGCATTTTACGGAGTCTTTTTAATCATCACAGAAACTGCTGAAAATACTTCATCTCCAAAAATAATATCGATTTGCAGTGCGTTCTATTACATTTTAGTCCACGTACAAAAACTGCTAGTGATGTTAATGGTGATGGAAATTTGCAATATATTGTCCAACATTAACCAATTTATATACAATTCCATCGAAGGTGCTTTTGCCAAACCACTAGATGCTCTATTAGCCGACATAAACGCCATAAAATTTATATGCAAGAAAATATTCATCATTTCCGAAAGCTTCAATAACATTTTTGGAAAGCTAATACTAGTGGTCTTAACTATGACACTGTTTAATATACTTCACATGTTGAGCGAATGGGTGAGCCTATTTAAAGCTGGAAGTTCCGACGAAAAATTATATTACCTGGCAAACGTCCTTCCGTACTTTCTATTAACATGTGTAAGTATAAGTATAGCAATAAATGTTTAATGATATAAAAATAATTGTGCATATTTTAGGCATTCCCGTTTTTCATGATTCTTTCGTGCGAGAAATTAGAAAAAAACGGCGAAGAGCTCGTTAAATTGTGCTACACCTTGCAGAGAAATATTAACGATCCTAAAAAGATGTATCAATTAGAGTTGCTTTCGGAATTTGTCAAGGAATTGGCGCCCAAAGTATCAGCGGCTGATTTTTTTTACCTAAACAAGCGATTTGTAACAATTACCTTGTCCACTGTAACCACGTATCTTATTATAATAATTCAGTTTCACGATTCAAAAGTAAAACAATGAATTGTAGGTAAATAAATAAATAAAATACCTAGTTTACGAATGGTAAAATCGGCACGTCTTTTAGATAATTTGAGTCCTCTGTTTTAGGACGAACAGCCCTTGATTTTCTCCTATCGGTTTGTAATATCGCTTTTGTAATGAAGAAATAAACCATATCAATTCCTGCAACGAAACTAAATCCAGCCAGATATCCCAGGATACCTCCTAAAAATGCTGAAAAATAATTAAAGTAGTTGAAAAATATAATATTAACAATATTTTGAGAGATATCAGAATTAGGTTTACCTAGCAATGTTTCTGAAGTATATACAATGTGTCTTCTGTTTTTCACTGCTGTAAGTCCATTAAAATAAATTCTCAAAACGCTATGAGCTTTTATTTTTACTCCTCCACTGAAAATGGAATTAATAAATACTCGTATATATAATTTTCTTTTGCCTGTTTATTAATCAACGTAGTACTTACAATAAATAAGGCACATAAGTGGCATATGTGCTGTTTAACAACGTTGTTGATGTCCTATGGGTGTAATAAATGCTCTCACAGTCACGTAGACAGCCAAGTCTTTCATTTAAAAAAGAAAAACCATTATCCTCCAGTGGCATGTCTGTTTGAAGAAACGCACTTCGTAGCCTCACTATTAGAAAACGGGTAATAATTTAAAGCAGACGTTAATTTAATTTTCAAATACTTGCTTTCAATTTTCGATAGACACGGCACGTCCATAAGGTTGCAAACTTTTGATGCGCTATCTAAAATTTATTAACTTCTACTTATTAGTAGAATACTTACATTGATTAGTTAACATAACTCACCCATGTGCCTAAAATAGAAAAACGGCGTGCAATTGCAAACTTGCCTAGTAAAATTCATTCTGGCTTCCACCAGGCAATTGGTAAACGTGTACTGTGTGAAATAATGTAGTTTCCTTTCGTCGGGAAACAGGCATTGCCTTATTTTCACAGGAATTCTCCTCACTTCTGTGGAAGAATGAGTGCTTTTCGCATCAATGCTTAACACATTTAGGACACTCGCCGGGCTAAATGAGTTCCTAGCGTTCCTATCGGGAAAGGAATACGGGTCGTGAATTTGTATCTAAAATAACCATTTCCTAATGAAATAGTGCAATTTATCAGTAGGCTATTTTTTTGTTCAAACATATTGTTGAATATTAGGTAATTTGTAAACAAACCCGGTGTCCTAGTGTAGGAACTGAAGAGGCGTAATAATCATTTATATCGTTATCCATGAGTAAAATTAATCCTGAATGATATCCGCAACTTGAAGTCCTGAAAGGTAAGCTCGGGTTTTTATCAGAGATTATTCTACAAAAAACGAACTTTTACTTCACATCTACAATTAAAAAATAATCGATAAACATATACCCCGTTGAAGGAGTCGCATTCGCGAAAACGAAATTATTAAAGCTGCAACAATATCCTTGAGTGGTTCTAACTGGCTTGATTATATTGGTGCATTTTCTTGTTAATCCGCTCCAGATGCACTTTATCACTATATCTTCGCAAGTATTTCCCAATCGTTTCAGTACCGAATGAGCAGTGTAATTGTTCTGATCGAAAATTTGTTGCAGATTGTACAATTCTTCCGCAATTTCGTCGTTAACGTTTAAGGTATCGATTAAGTAATATAAATATCGCAATTGCTTTGTTAACGCTTCTACATCTAAAGATTCATTATATTTTGCTCTGAAATAAGTGGGCAATTAATTAAAAAATAGCAATAGTTTCTCATACTTACAGGTGCTTTGCAAAATTTCTTGCCTTATTTTTAGAAATTTTGTTATTCTCACAAATAGTTATAGCGGGAAAATCGTTATTCCATATGGGATTTTGGGTAGTTTCGGTTACCAATATTAAAGGATTTTGTTGGTCATTGTACAAAATTGTTGCTATTAATCCGATCGAAGACAGCAATGTGGTGAAACAAATAGCAATCCAAAAAAATCTAAGCAATATTATCTATTTTAATATCATTAATATTTAATCTACTTATTCATTGGATAATCTAATAAATAAATTAAATTGTTTGTACTAACCTTTCTGGAGGGGTGCGTTTAGGTAAAACAGTAAATTTATAACCGTGCATGGAAGTAATTAAACAAAATTGTATGACATTTTCTTTTAGTGAATATTTTTTCGGTTCTTTTTTGAATTCAACATTTTTTGGAAACGTAATAAGTTCGCGATTTTTCATTTTTACGAACGAAACAAGTATTATACCCAGACACGTTTTAATAAAAAGCAATGCTTCAAATGATTAGGACATTTGATGAGCTTCATGAAATACAAAAATTATGATAGCTATTGTTGAAACATAAAGCACCGGATATCCTCAAAACTACCAAATAAACCCGTTATTTGAAAGTTTGTAAAATAAAAATAACAATAAATATTCTTGTACTGTGTATATTTCTATAATTTTACAATTGGAATAGTGACTATAGCTAGATTTAAGAATCTTATTACAAAAGATAAGTGCAATAAATTACGCTTTACATACAAGTAAGAAAATATTTTTGCCTCAGTGTAATCTTCATTCATTCGATATTTTCGAAACTTTATTTGAATTCCTCTTGTATAAAGTGCCAACAGGTCGAATTATAAAAAAATAAACGAGTTCCAACACGGAAATAAAACTGAATCCCGTGAAGAATCCCAGCAAACCTCCGGAAAACGCTGAAAATATCAATAAAACAGCCATTATTGATTAAACCTATAAGTTTCTTACCTAAAGAAGCGTCCCAGTTGATTCTAACATCTCTTCTATTAGTTGTTCCAACGAGATCGTTAAAAAATATTCGAACTACTGAATGCTGATTTGTGATATTAACACCAGCACTACAACAAAACATTGTTTATATTTCTCAATTTTAATAGCATTTAATTTAAATTACTAAAGAGTTGCATGATTCATTGAATAGCTCCTGCCTAGAACCGCCACTGTATTTTCAATTTTGTATTTCACTACCTCACAATCCGGCAAACAATTACATCCTACCCCATCTGTTGTACTAGCCGTAGGTTTAGATTTATGTACTGTTTCTGCAATAAAAATAATTTAATCAATTGCACTACATTTTCTAGTACTACTCTTACTAAAGTGCATAGCCAAGCACGGTACATCTCGGAGATTGCAGGTCCTTCCTAACTGATGCTTGACTGTAAAAAAGTACATAAATACTTTTTAATAAAACAACAATTCACTCACCTTCATGTATGGGTATGAAATAAAACGGAACGCAATTGCAAAACTTTAAAGTCAAATTCATTCGGCATTCCACCATGCAGTTGCGAAACGAATACCTGTTAAAATAATACATTTTTTTCTCGAAATGAAATAAGCAAGTTCTCCTCTCGAGCGGCAAATTGGTCACTCTCGGCGAACAATAAGTTTTCGTAGGCTCGATTGACACGAAATTGATAAATTTATTTTGAATGAGAGTGAATCTAGAATTCCAGTCTGGATAATCGTATGGGCTGTTTATCATCACCTAAAATAAATTGCAAGCAGGGAATGAAATAAAAAATTGTATTTTATAAAAGGGAAATCCTACTTGTAGTCCTCTAGTTGGAATGATCGAAGTCATATAATCGCTTGGTTCACTAACCATTAGTAATTCCAATCCAGTTTGGTAACCACAAGCTGATAGTCTACTGGGCTCGCTCGAAGCTCTATTGGCGTTATATCTAAAACCATTTCCCGATAATTATATTTATTTATGAATATAAAATGAATGCCTAACCCTTCGAATAAATGATTTCTTGTGGCGTAGTAATTAAAGCTGCAACACAGCCCGTTTGAGGTTTTTACCTCTTCAAAAATACTTTTGCATTTTTTTTGATCTCCTTTCCATTTGCAAACTTTTAACATATTGCATCCGGGGTACATCGTGGATACCACCGAATTGACGGAAATGTTTTTTTTATCCAGCAAATCTTGAAGTTTGAATAAGTCTGGTAGTTGTTCCATTTTGAAAAATTTATAGGCAAAAAGGTACATTAGAAGTTTCATGTTGTCGATAAATTTATCATCCGGTGAACTTTTCCTGTTGAAAATTGATTTTTTATTAGACAATTATTTTTATTAGACATGTAGAAACTTACAGTTTCTTCGCCAAACGGACAGCATCTTGTTTCGAAATAAAATTAATATTGCATATAGTTACACTGGGGTAATGATAGTGCCATACTGCTTCATGCACTGAATCTGTCACGGTTACTACTGGGTCTTTTTGAAAATGCATCCAAGATAGAGCGAGTAAAGCTACAGCAGTAGCAATGGAAATTAAGCAAACAGCAGCCCAAATAAATCTACAAAAAATTTTATTGATTGTTATTCCAGAGGATAAGAATGTTATATTTTGATTGAATTTAAAAAGATCTTGTACTAACCTTTCTAGATAAATTCTTTTTGGCAAAGCCATGAACCTGTATCCATGAAGCCCAGTGCTCATACAAAATTTTTTAAGATCCTTTAAAAACATCTTAAACCTCCAACGAAACGAAATCAACAAAAATAAAATTGTCTATTGATCCTTTCTGTCAATTTCCTGGCAATTAAGTACCTATAATTTATTAAAATGACTGGCTACTTGTAATAAATTATACGTAAAGGATGTATAGAAAATGTGTAGCAGAAAATATACTTGATAAGTTGAAAGTTGGATTACTTTTCACGCCTATAAGTATTAGGAACTTTTTTCATATCGACTAATTCAGTCAATTTTATTTACCCAACTCATGAATTATTTATGAATTTACACGGATTCGGGAAACACGCTATGCATGTTACATGTTACAATACTTAGCATCAGCATAAATTAAACGTATTGGAGTAATTTATTGAAACAATGAAAACAAACATAATGAGAATATTTTTATGTGCATTTATCATTTATAATCATTTATAAATTCGATTTTGAAAGGATTTTCGAAGGAAAACGAGAGAATAGGGAAAGTATGAAATAAATCGCAAAACAACAATTATAAAATTTAATATATACAAATAAACTTATAAAAAATGATCAACACGTATCTAAAACAAAAATAATTGTACCTATTACACGCCTAAATAAATAAGTATATCACATTAAAAAAAGGAACGATTTGTATTGCTTAATAGCTATGTACTTCTTTGAGCTGTAAGTAGTTGTAACTCTGTAATAAATGAAATTAATAATTAATAAATAACATTAGTTCAAGTAAAGAAAGATATTTAACAAACGTATATTATGGAGAAAGATTTTTAGATTATTATTAAGAAAATTTTACCTGCTCTGCTATTTTGCTTAAATTCTCAGCCATCGATTTTCCAGTTTGTTTTACTAGGCTATAAAATATACCCTCAGGATTCTGTAGAAGTATGTGGGGATGGTTAAATTCAACGGCAGATCCCGCATCCATTACCAAAACCTTATCGGAATCCATCACTGTGTGTAATCTAAAATTGGATATTTTAGTAGCAAAATTTTAACTAAATCTTGCGTAACAAATAAAGATACCTGTGAGCTATCGTAAGGACTGTGCAATTAGCAAATTTGCTTCTAATTGTAGTTTGAATTAGCGCATCTGTTTTCGGATCTACGTTAGCAGTTGCTTCATCTAATACTAAAATCTTGTTCTGCTTTATTATGGCTCTAGCTAAGCAAATCAGTTGCCTTTGGCCAAGACTGAAGTTTGATCCACCTTCGCTTATTTTGCTGTCTAAACCCATTTCCATTTCGGATACCACTTCTGTAAAACACCACATTAATAACGCTAAATTGAGAAAAAAATTCATTACCTTTTAACGCTACTTCATGTAAAGCCTTCCACAAATCCCAATCGGTATACTCATTCAACGGATCCAAATTCGCCCGCAGTGTTCCGGAGAAGAGCACCGGCTCCTGCGGTATGATGGCAATTTTCGATCGAATGGTCTTCAACGGTATGTCCGACGTGCAAATGCCGTCTATCAAAATCTTTCCTTCTATGTTAGCCAGCCTGAACAGGGCGGATATCAGCGTGGATTTTCCAGCACCTGTTCTTCCCACTATACCCACTTTCTCCTTCGGTTTTATTTTAAACGTTAAATTGTTCAGCACGTAGGGTAGGTTGGTGGCGTAGCGAAGGTACACCGATTGGAATTCGAGCAAACCGTGTTCAGGCCAACGTTTCGGCGGTTCCTTTCTGTGATTGTGTATTTCTTGCGTAATATCGGTATATTCTAGGACTCGTTCGACGGAAGTTATCGAGTTATCCAGCTCACTCCATTGACGCATGCCCCATTGGAACATTCCTGTGAGGCTAATTGCTTGAGTTATAGCTAAACCTACGCTACCTCCATATGCTGCAATAATATAATTAGCAATTTTATTAAAGAAAAAAAGTGCATCTTACCATTTCCAAAAACATTGAAACTGAAAGTAACTATTCCGATGTAGAGTACACAGAAGAGGTCTAGCCAGAAACCAAACGTACGATTACAACATAAAAACAAATAGTAAGCTGAGCTGTGCAAATCTTGGTGTTTATCGAACTCCTGCTTTAGTATGGTTTGGGCTTCGAAGGCCCTCACTGTAGTTAGCCCTTGTAAGGAAGCATGGATGTGCGAGAAAACTGGGCTCCTGGCTAAAAACGTAGAAAATACATGAGATGTTGTATTGAAAAAGTTTTTAATAGAAGCATCTACCCATATAAGCAAATATTTAGTTTAGAAGTAAATTATACTTACTTGTTGCTTCCATCCTTTTAAGATTTCTGCTCGAAGAAACATAAACAATTTTGAATAAATAAAATAAGACGCCTATTATCAAAGTAGGAAGTAAAAACCATCTATTTAATGTAGCCACTATAATATTAACGGCCAGAACGTTTAAAGCGATCTAAAAAGATTAAACTTTCAAACTCCAATCTTAAATCTTTAATTTTGATAAATGAAAACGACACTTCGTATTCATATCTACAAATTGGGAATGTAAAACTTACCTGAATAGTATCCACCAGATAGTTCGGTAGCATCTCATCAACGCAGCCAATGTCTTTGGAAAATCGGTTAAGAATGCGACCAGAAGGAAGTGTGTTAAAGAAAAACATTGTACCATTGCAAACTTTGTTGAACATAGTGTTATGAAGTCTTATGGACGCCTTAATGCACATTTTATAAAACGTAATTGATCTGATAATAGTAATTACAATAACCGAAGCGATGATGCAACTGTAAATGTAAATGCAATGAGTCGAGGTCAGTATTCTTGATTCTTCCGTTACGATTGGGCTTTGAATGGTGAACAGTTTCGTGTAGTTTTCTTCCATTATAACGTCATCGGCTAAAGCTTGGAGGAGAAGACGATTAGATTCGTCGTTTACATACAGCTTTTGCTCAAAGTTGACCCTACAAAGTTATAATTTTTCTTATAAAATATTTAAAAAAATTAACAAAAATTTTACCATTCCTTAACGAAATAGTCCGATCCACTTGCAGCGAACTGCGTCAATACAAACAACATCAGCACGTAAAATCCATAAAACCATCCGCCAGAATATTTCAAGTACCTGATGTAAGTTTTAGAAGAGGACTTTTGCACGTGCGTCTCTTGTTTGGCCACCATAGGCTCCTCTATGGAAGTACTATCGAAGAACGTACAATCTGATGTCTCTTCATCAATTGTATCATCGCACTCCTCGACTTCCACGTGCTGCTTGAGCAATTTCGCGAACTCACCGGGCGACTCGCTCATCTCCTTGTAATTTCCACTGGATACAATGGCGCCTCTTTCCATCAGGAAGATCTTATCGACGTTCTTCAAGTACTGCAGCTGGTGCGTCACCAGAAGGGTGCATTTGCTTCTGAGGAATCCGCTGATGCAATCTTCGAAAATCTGTTTACCAACGTGAGTGTCGACGGCGGAAAGCGGATCATCCAAGATGTAAATGTCGGCTTCCTTGTAAATGGCCCTGGCGAGGTTGATCCTGGCTCGCTGGCCGCCGCTCAAAGTCACCCCTCGGTCTCCCACCAAGCTTCTGTCGCCCTGGGGAAACATACTCAAATCCCTCTCCAAAGCGCATACTTTGATCACCCGTTCGTATTTCTTGGCGTCCCAAGTCTCGCCGAATAGGATGTTCTGCTTGACGGTGCCGGTGAAGAGCCACGGTTCCTGGGACGCGTACGATATTTTTCCTACGATGTCCTTCTTTCCTCGGCAAATGGGAAGCTCCTTCATGACGGTGTGCAATAGCGAGGTTTTCCCCGAGCCCACTGCGCCTACGACTACCACCAGCTGCTGTGGACCGACGTTGAAGTTTATGTTGTGCAATGTGTTTTCCTCTTGAGTGTCTATCCATTTGGCGCAGATGTTCTCTAGGTATATTCCCACGGACTTCTTTTTGGCGGAGCTGTGTATGAACGGAGTGCTGGTGTTGTGTTTCTTCGAAATGTAGGGATCTCGGTTTGAATCGTGGTAGACTTCATCGAATTGCAGGAACTCCTCTATCCTCGAGACGGACACCAAGGCTTCCGCTGATTGGCCGATGGCTTGTGGAAAGTCGTTGCTTATAGATTGCTTCAAAATGTTGTAGAAGGAGGAAATTACGTAGACGTAACCGGCGTTCAGTTTGTTTCCTGTAAATGTGTAAACGATAATGCAGAGGAACACTGCTGCTCTGGTGATGAATTTGTTGAAGGACATGTGCAGTGCTCGAATGTATGACAGCAATTTAATTTGGTTCACTTCAGAACTGTAAAGTAAAAAGAAATTTGAGGATTAATGTGTGGATTACTTTCAATTATCTTTACTTACTTCCTTATGTTTTCTACGAGCTGAGAAAACGCCCTTTCCCATGTGTACATTTTAATGACTTGGATTCCGCAAATAATTTCGCTCATCAAAAGCACCCTTTCGTCAGTTTTTACTGCCGTTTTTTGTCTGAAATTCGTTGTAAGTTTTCCCATAAACACTGTAATTTAATAATTTAACAATAATTTAATAATATAACAGCCAGATTTTACGATAATGCAAACGCACTTACTTTGAAAAGGTATAAAAAGCAACAGGATTATAAAACCAGATAATCCAGTGAAGCCTGAAACTTCGTATATGAGATACATAATAACCAAACTTTCCAAAGGTCCCACCCACAAATAATGGATATATCTAAAAATATTATCAAAACGATTCACGTCATTAGATAATAAATTAATCATTTGGCCGATGGTGGTGTTCACTAAAGCTTTTTTGCTCAATTTCAAACTTTTTCTGTAAATCAGCGAACAGCAGGCTATTCTTATTTTCATACCGAGATGCTGAAGTGACAGGTGGTACCAATGACAAACAAGCACGTACAAGAAACAAGACAGTACTATTAACAGAGAGTAAAGGTAAGCTTCTAAAGAAGATATGACAGTTTGGCCTGGATTGTAGTATTCTATCAGTTTTCCCAACAAGAGCGGTTGAGACATTCTGCAAAACGACAATATTTTTAGATGACACGCTTGCACTAAATTTTAATAAATTCTTACTTGAAAACAAACTCTAAAACGAAGGCCCAAAAGGCGTGAATTATTACATCTTTCTTGAATAATTTCCATAATGGGCGCAACAAGCAAGGATGAGAGTGTTCTATTTTCTCTAGTTTCCACAGTGATTCCAGTTGATCACCTAAATGTTGGGATTCGTGCTCCTCGAAGGGCTTGTAAAGATCGTCTTGGTTGAGTTCTTTATTCCATCCTTTATAAAATATTTTCAAACCCCAACTGAAATATCAAACAAATTAAACATCCACAGAACATTAAACATCATTATTACAGTTTAAAAAGTTAAAAGTTACGTCATTGTTGTAGAGCAGGTTAAATTAAAATTAATAAAAAATTCCACTCGATAAATTGGAGGATGAATCTGTTCATTATTTTATAATTATTATAAAATTAAGTATCTAAAGGTTGTGCTTACCAAAAAAATATATTCGACAAGAAATTCGAGCTTAGTTGCGGATGTTTACCCTTATTCTTGAGCTCATCATGATTACCATCATCCATAGTTTGAAAACCTTACTATTTAATAAATAACTATTGTTTCTTTTTCTGTAAAAAAAATTACAATATTGTTATCAAATACGTTATAGCCATATTTAAAAATATCAGAAAGCAAGAGGATTTGAGTCAATTAATGCGAATAACTTCCAGAAAACGAATGAACTACCTAAATAATAACGAAAAGAGTTGGTTGACTTTTTATCAATATTGTTCTCTTGTTCGTGAAAACATTCATTTACTGTTCTCTATATGTTTAATAACATGTAAATTGTTTATTGTTTGCGTTCCATTAACGATATAGTTTATTACAATTTATCTGTTACATTTCAAAAGAAATAAAATTATCTTGGAGCATGAAGATAAATACCACAAAAATTGACCTATATTGAAAGCATAGTCATAATAGATAAGTTAATGATTTACGTATTAAAAAACAAAGAATATTTCCGTTTATCCATTTTTTTAGTAGGTATTAGATACAGAAGTAAAATTGAGAGTTGTATCATATGCAGAATATCCAGAGAGATGTTGTTTTCTTGAAATAATTAAAAATAATTTTTAAAGACAGGGTATCAAACAAATAACAAGGTCTATCTTAAAAAGATAATAATAAAATATACAGTATATACCAATAAATATATTTTTCAGTTACTATGAAAATGGCATTAAAACGGTATTAATTTTCAATTTTTACAATATTTTGACGATGATTACTAATTTTAAATTAATTATTTCCGCAGACAGGTAATTTTATCATGAGTAAGCTTTTTGACTCAAATTTAATTTGAATTTAATATTAAATAGAACAGGTAATCTTGACCAATTTTAAATATCAAACAAAATACGAAATCAGAAGAAACCATAAGAAATCATAATGAGGATAAATAAAACAGATAACTTGGAACATTTACAAACGATTTATGAACATTTCGTAATATCTAAATATTAACTACTATACCTTCGACATAATGTCTATAAAATGGAAACTATGTTTAGAGATACTTATATGAGTCACATTGTTTTTCACTTTCTAATGGAATAATTCGAAAAATATTCAAGCTTTGTAGTGGGTAAGTGGAAAACTTCATTTCCGTATTTTCTTGACTCTTAGGATTTTTTGGAATATCAGATAAAAAATTACAATGTTTCATGAATCAAGTATATTCAAATATTTTCAAGAATTTTAACAACTTCGTTTTTCTCATAATATTTTGTTTGTTTGAAATTCTTGGAACTGATAGATTAAAAAATTTCGACAAGTTTCTATTCTTAGTTTAAGGTTAAGTCGAAATGTAATGATAATTTAATTCCTAGCAATTATTTTGAAAACTTAGATACAAAAAAATTGTTAATAAAGTGAAAAAGAAGATTATTCTATATTTTTCATTAGTCATTCCAGATTTTCCATTAATACAATCGGAGTAAATTGATAAAATTTCCATTTCCTAATACCTACAACATACCTATTTTACGATTAATAAATGAATAAAATAATTAAACTCGAACGCATACAAATACAACAAACGATTATAAAACATGTTATAATAACCTAACCTAGGGTAACCGACTTAACGTTTTTCAATTTCATCGTAAAACATTTTAGTGATGCATTTTTTTCAAACGAAAATTTCAATTTGGTATTATACTAAGAATTAATATCTAACAATCTGTAAAAAGTTTAAAAATATCTCGCTAATTCTCATCACTTACAGGTAAGTATACCGCACAACCTGATACTCGCCTTATAATTTTTTCACACGTGATAATTAATGATAATAATCAATAACACTCTTTTTAATAATCAGTGTTCACTTCAACATCCGTGTGTTGACTGGCTGATCAAGTGTAAAACAATATTGGTTTTAACCAATATTTCAAAAAGCGTTAGTATACACTCCCAACGGGTTAAGGTCGTTTCACTTTTTTTTTGAATTTTATCGTGCTGGCTTTAGATTTAGATAGCCCGTCGATTTTATAACGAGAATTACACTGAATAATGGTTGGTTTCAAAGACTACAATTTAGAGAATGAATTGTTTACATTTTTATGTGGTAAATCATTAATTTCCACCCGATATTATCGCTTGTTCGGGTCGATTTTATCTGTCTATAATAATTATTTGAAAAATTTCCTTTAAAAAAATTAAATTTGATATATCCTATGGCTACAATTTTATATTATATAAAATTAGTTCTAAATGTCTTTGGTTGATTTACATTATAATTAGTCCTTAAAAAAGCTCGAAGATACGAAATGGAAAGTCAACGAATTGTGAATGTCTTTTATGTTTTTTCTAAATAATTTGTTAGATATCGAAAACGTTAAAAAACTTCAAAAATGTGCAAAAGTGAGAGCAATTAATATGTGAAAAATACTACAAATTTATATCACATTACCTTATTTATTCTGTATTAAACGCATTCATTTACTCCTTGAGATTTCGGTTAACTTTGGAAATTGTAATAAAACAACCTGCCTTTGCCACTATTGTCACTTTAATCGCCTTTGATGACACACTATAAAATTACTGGAGGAAATATCAAATCTACGTGATCCATGAAATTAATGCTGCGAAATCCCACACTTTTCTGAAACGCAGATACGTGTGCACATAATATTATTATTTGGCTTTAACGAGGTTATTTAATATTAGTAATGACATTTATCATTTGTTGATTTAAATTGTGTCTTGCTAACGATTGCATTATCTTCCAATACATAATAGAATAATTGATTAATGTGCTATTCATATCTTACCTATTAAGCAAGCAGCACTTTTTATACAACATTTAGAACGCTAGAATTGCAGAACAAATGGAAGCTGCGTTAAAATTTTCTGAATGCACCTTGAATTTTTCTGGAATTTTTCGAATTCTAGGTGATACGTAAATATCTAATCACCAAATTGTTAGCACATTAAGCAAGCAATACTCGTAGAATTTTTAAATAATAGAAAAATAACTGAACTGCTACCCGCATCGTTAGGTAAGCAATTTAACACATCATAATTCTGTACTAATAATTAGAATATTTGTGTTTAATAATATTTAAAAATAGTACGTACTGTGCAAATGCTAATTTAAAATAATAGATAAAAAGAGGACAACATATTTGTAATTAATTTGTTTTTTGTGCCGGCTTATCCAGTGTTAATTCTTAAGTTATTGATGTTATTTGACTTGCTGATTTAGTAAATATGTACTTGCAAATTGGTTGATAGACCCGGTTTAATAATGTAAATGACCAATTAAGTGCCTTCATTAAATTTTATATAAATGCTCAATTCCGGAATTGTGTTAGTGATAGGATACAAAGAGTATTTGAGATACTTTAATCTACAGTTATTTAAACTCGCAATTTATTTTAAAATAACTATTACAATACAACTATTACAATAAGAGTAGGTATAAAATAGTTCACAGTGTCTTCATAAAATAAAAAAAAAAATTAACATAACTACAATTATTAACAAATCACCTCGTTAAATTAAAAAACTTGTTTTACTGTAATAAATATTCCTTTTATAGATTTCGATTCATGTCCTGACAAATTGCTATATTTACTAGACTTACAAAATTAAACAGACTATTTTCGTTAAATTTTACAATTTGCGTGCAATTTTTTATCATTATCTGCAATAAGTCACGCATAATTTCGACAAGCCTATTTTATTAGGTAAAGTACTTTTAAACGACCTCCTTATTTTACACACTGATGCTTCCATCTATAAGCAATAAATAAATTCAAATTAATTTGGTAAGTGTATTGCAATATTTTTAATAAGAGCGAAGAACATATTACATTAACAAGAAGCGAAAGCTATACCTGCTTGTGAAATGTCTAATTATTTTGTGACATTGTTAATTTTATTTATAATCGAATTTAGACAGCGATTGTTTACATGATCCTATACTGAGAAATATGATTATTTTTTTGCAGTTAACTCATCAATAGTGTGTAATAAAATCTTTGTGTTTCAATTATATTAGTGAAAAAAATTGTACTATTTCCTATTTGCGCTGTAACTTGTAATATATAGAACAAATTGTAATTGGATCGATAAAATAGTTTATGAAATAGCATCATCTAATCTGGACTTAATACACAACCTAAAAGTCAAAAGTCACAATAAACAAAAAATAGAGTTGGTTCCTTGTCAATATTTGGATCAAATTGCGTTATTAGCTTTCAAATCACATCAATTGATTTCGTTTATTTCGCATATAAGTGAACAAAAAAATCGCTTCTTGTTAATATATGTTTCTTACACTTTTAAATGATAAAGCGTTATAGACTTAAATCGCCCGTACTAAAAGTGAAAGAATTTTTAATGTGGCAATTAGGTTAACCAATAAATATATCGAACCCGCAATAGGTTCATTGATTGCACGAACAATACAAAAAAAAACCGACAGTTACAAAACAAAAATTCAATTTATAATTACTGGCGCATTCAATTTTTGCTCCGGCGACTTCATATAAGTAGGTAATCCTGAAAAAATTAATAAAATTAGTCAACTGTAATATCCCTGTAATTTTTAAAGTTCACGCTTACATCTGGGGCTTCTGAGTAGTAGCATTGATGAGTTAGCCAGGCGTTTTCGCAAGGAGAGTTCCCTTCTAAAAATAATGCATTTATCGCAAAATTAAAACAGGTTCAACATGCATGTTGGAGTGTTCCATGGAGTGCTATTCCCAATAAAATATTTTTGAAAGTGGAAGATTTGATGAATGACGGTAATTTAAATCCAATGCGAATTAGGAATCGCTCAAATTATTTGAATATTTGTAGTATTTAAACGATAAATTACTTACGTTTTGTACCGCATTTTTTAATAACTGGTGCAGCTTTATCGCGATATTCTTCTGGCAAAACAGCTATGGTTGCTTCTTCATCAATTGTACCATCGTCATCTATCTGTAAATATTTCATATATTTCATTTTTTTGAGTAATTTTTGTTAAGTATTTAGATGAAACATTAGGTGTTAACAATAGATAATGATACTTACACAAGCCATCTGCGCCATTATGCATTTTATGTAACATTTAAATTCTTCTTTGTTAGCAAAAATACCATTTCTTGCATTAAATATGTCGTCTGCCAAAGTAATTTTACAGTAAAAATAAAATAAATAATAAAGAATAATATTGAGGAATTACCATTAATGGCTCCTGTTTCTTCGACACACGTATTGTGCAGCATATCTGCCAATTCTTGCATTTCTTCGCTGAGACTCTGGAAATTTCATCAGTGTATACAAACTTATTGTAAATAATATTAATATGACTTACTTTAACTTGATTACATAGGAAAAATAGTCCAAAAAGACACAAAAATATATCCATTATTAGCTTCACTTAATTCAAATAAATTGAGATTGAAATTCTAGGATAACTGAGAACATATTCCGAGTGCAATTTGATTTTATAATTAACCGCAGTGCTGTAATTAGCTACAATTTTAATAAGCAGTTTCTCTAGCGAGCTTATGACCAAAACAGTAATTTTTCACGATTAAAAGTTTTTTTTTTATTTTTACTTTTATAACTTATCCCGGACTGTAGATGTTGCTTCGTATAAGTTGTAATTGAGTGCCAGTTATCAACTCTCCAACATCTAAAAGTGCTTAAGAGTTATGGGAGAGCGAGTTTTTAAACTCTTATATCCGAAAACGTTTTAGATAGGACAGTAAATGAAACATTTTATAACACTATTCAATAATACTATTTTAATAATTATAAATAATTTTTCAATGATGCCACATTAAACACTAGTAATATGTCGGTATGAATTGTTCATTAACTAAATAAGAGATAACCATTTCAGGAAAACACTTTATGGTAAGAAGAATGCCTGAAATTAAAGTTTGATAAATTAAAAAAGCTGTTTAATAAAATCATTGTTTCATAATTTCAATGAATAATTTATATTTTACCCTTTTATCGGTGTCCCAGTAACATTTTAGTGTATTAAATATGGAATCGCAAACGTCAGATCCAGCTAAAAGCAAAATAAAAAAATTATACATCTTCTTATATGAAAATTTAACGTGTCTACCTTGAGTTCCGCATTTTATTACCACAGGAGTGGCAACATCTTTCATTTCTTCGGGTAATATAGCTAAAGCTCCTTCGATATCCAGTTTCCCATCATCGCCAATCTACGATTCAAAAATAAATTTATACCTACCTATGTTAAATGAACTTACAACCGATTACAACTGAACAGTTTTAATTAACAGATTAATAGTTTATTTACATACATATTTATGTTATACTTACAATGCCAACTTCATCGAAAACGCATTTCATGTAACATTTCAAGGCGTTGTCTTGGGGAAATTCACCGGATTTAGCTTGAGTTATAACATCTATAAAAAGATTTAATCAAAACTAATTCTATTTTTTGGTTGTATGGAATTTAATGGAGAATTACATATTGTAGAATAGAAACAAATGGGAATAATTCCAATATTTGAAAATGGAATATTATTTGTTATAAATATTTCCAGTAATGTTGCATGATGCATGATATCGATCAGAATCAATTTAATTCTCTTTTTATATTCATGAACCATAAATAATAAATTCTATTAACCATGAAACATTATTGACCAAAATAATAATTTTTTTTTGCATACCATGTAACTTTAATATCTTGTATATGTATAAAATATGTGACTTACCCTCAGAAACTCCGGTTTGCCCTTGACATTCAGCATGAAGGGAATTCATCAACTGTATTTGCTCTTCAGTTAAAGCCTAGAATAAACTAAACCTATTCAGCTTCTAATTGATGAGAATTGGAGAGAACAATTTCAAATTGAGAGTGGCAAATCCATTAAACTGTTTATTTTAAATCCGGTTTGACTTGATGCCAATTTTATATTAGAAAATTAGCTTATTAACGCACGTATCAATGAAAATGATTTCGAATAATATTTAAAATCGTTACCTTTATTCCGGTTGCCAAAATACATATCACAAATAATCTGAACATGTTGATGCTCCTAATCGATAAACGATCGTTTAGCCTTTAAACAAATTACAATCTTCTGACTCCATATTTATATAATTTTCAATTTCATTGAAATTTGAATGAACGTATAATTTTCGTTTAAATGGTAGATAGGCATTTAATAAAAAAACAGGGACTGATTTAATTTATTTTGCCTAAATATTTACATTATATTGGCAATATTTTGTGAAAATTTGCGAAGTAAAAATTTAAATGTTTATATTTTTAAATTTAATTTTATTTTAATCTATTTCTTTGCATGGAAAAAATAATTTTCATATTGCCTTTGTTTATCTGCAAAAGCCTAATAGAAATTTCCCCAAGGATTTTAAAATTAAAAATTGGAATATACGCATCGATGCATTCTTTTAATAATTATTAATTTAAGCATGAACAGTATACCTATGGTTTGTTGCGCCATCATTGCATGTCAGGCCGCTAGTATTTAATTAATTCAAGAGTACTCTGTATTTATTTAATTCCCCGTATTATTTTCATATGGTTTTATCAATGAATATTGTTTATTTAAGCTCGTGAATATTTTACAAAGTTGCTTTTAGTTAACGTTGGACAGGGCAGGACATTATTAGGTAATGTGTAGACAACGAAAATCAGTTATTGGAATCTTTAATACTTTGTAATATGTACTTTTACATGTGATTTTATAATTACATTAAATCTAAACATTAATATAATAGTACATACATTAAGATATTTCTCTATTTAAATACATATAATATTTACAAAACTAAATAAATAAATTCTATGCTAGTTCACTGATATAGTTAATTTAAAATAAATAAATAAATATATAGAAAATTAAAAAATTTATACAATTGCTACCTTATAAAATTTACAACACTCTCTACTTTTAACATTGAAAACATCAGAAGTGACTAACTGGAACTCGCGAATTCATATTCCTCCTGCACCTGAAAAACAAAAACTTACTGTATCTACCGGTCTATTTGTTATTTAAGTTGCCACAGGTTTTTTATTACCATCCTTCATGTACCCCTAAAGCTCGACTCTATTAATAGAGCCATAAAACGTGTAAGAATTTACTAGAAACTACCTTTCTCGGAAAATATTAAGAAGGTGTGCGGTGATAATTGTAGAGGAAATTCAAGGCGAGTAGTAGCGATGTGGATGAAATCATAATGCGACTTTTGTCGTTAGCTTTTATTGCCATCGATTTTCTAAAAATAGGACTATATTAAAGTCAAATAGACTGTTAAAATACCCGAAGACATTATTTCTTCTGACTGTTGCATATTTGATGCCACTAACAATTCAGGTGATGATTTATTTCATCTGCCTATACGTATGTATAGGTGAGTATAGAAAATGCAGGAATCAATCAATAAAGGAACGCAGGCCGTAATTTATGCCCATACCGAAATACTGAGAATGCGGCAATAGAATCAGCAAGCGACATTACGTATGATTAAAATTTAATAGCCCTGGATTCCTCATATTTGCGTCGAATTGTTCGTCATAACGCGACCATTCCAGTTTTTAGAGCCATGTGATGTTTGTTTGATGTTCGGAAAATGTAATACAAATGATAAAACCAAGATAATTTATTGCGTAACGGCCAATACGCCGAAATGTTGAATAAATTGCTACTTTGAATTCCGATTGTTTTTCGTTTATAGTTGCGTAAACGAATTGTAGAGGTATATCCTTTGAATTATGTTACAATTATTTCGTTCAGTTAATCTGGTATTCTGGAATAATTGATAATTTCTGAATGCATTCAAATTTCTCACCAAGAAAAATATTCAGCACCTTAAACATGCCAAGTTTTCTAAGAAAATTTTTATATTTTTTTAACACGATTTTTTTCCACCTTCTGAGGCTTCAATAAGGCTTCATTGTATACCTGTTTCAAGTATTTATATACCTAATATTATTCTAAAAACCAAAGAAAAACTCGAAGGTAAAATCTCATCTGATTTATATAACTTTTTATACTTTTTAATAATCCAGTTTTTTATCATTCATTTCAATCAAATTCATCTTATTTAATCGAACATTTCCATATGCATAATTTCCCACAGGGCAGCAGCAATAATCTCATAGTTTAATACCATCATTGTCATCGACTTACCTATTTAGAGTTTAGTGGTCACAGTGGATTTTCTGTGAAGACTGCCGCCATTAACGAGGTACACGCCGCCGCTATCAGCCGCCCCAGTATAGCGGTAACTGCTGTATCTCGTGTCCCGGTGCCTCAAATTGTAGTAGCATCCTTTCAGCGCTTGTCGTACATCATGATTGGCGAAGCAGAATAGACATGCACAGCACAAGCCCTGCAATTTAATTCGATGCCGGTTATTAAAACCATAAGTGCCAGATTAACAATTTCATCGCCAGATAAGTTTCCAAGCATGTCTGTTAATTTCAACTTTTTTGTATCTTACCTGGAAAGGTACGATGATGAGCGTCAGCCACATGTAGGACCGGTACAGGGGATGTCCAGGTTCAGGAACTATTGGTAGTAAGATGTACTGAATTCCAAAGAGAGGGATGAGAATTAGAGCGGCTCTGACGGCCCTGCGGATTCCCACGGGTGCTGGGTTCGATGAGTTAGGGCGCATTATTGTTAGAATCACGCGAAGCACGTTTAATAAAAACGCTGCAAAGGGAAGAATGTGTTTGATTAAAGTTTGAATAATACCTAATAAACCACATAGAGTTGATATTGCGATGTTTCAAATTACAATTTGATGTATACGAAAACTTTTATTGGGCTAAAACATACATTAAAATTTGTGTTATTAGCGCAGATATTTATGAGGAAATAGAATAAGTCGGGAGTCTTGGAAGTTTTAATTTAAACAGCTAAGTTTGCCTTATGCTTGGGTAAATTGGAAGGCTTATTTCCGTTTTCAATGCAAGTCTGGGTATTTGGTAATTAAAATTTTTAATTTACATTAAACTATTCTTAATTAACCTTTCAGATGATTAAAAATATTGTGAATTTATTTTTAAGTTAGTTTCAAAGTTACCAAGAAATTGTTTTGGAATAAGATAAATTGAATTACCTGTACACACTCCTAAAATTATTAATACAGGAATGCTCAAAAACCAGTGGCTAAAAGTTGATTCATCCATCCAACACCTAAAAAAAAATTAAAAAATAACATACTCTATAGTACTTATCGAAAAAAAAAAATCATTGTCATTCAAATTTTCATTAAAAACTCAAACGTTTAATTTCCTTTTCGCACGGTTATACAAGAAAAATAAACTACTTCTAGGTCAAGTATTATACGAGTGAGTTGATTTCATATGATAACACGAGTTACATTTTTTACTCTATTCATGTTATTTTCACATTTCAGTAGATATATCTAATAAATATTCATTACAAAGACTTTAAATGGATTCAAATGGTGATTTTATACAAACTAATCACTTACTTATTCGTGTCTTTGGTGTAAAAATACCTAACCAAGTTATGGACGCCCACAATTAAAACAGGCAGGCCCCAACCCAACCCGTAGAACCACTTTATGGTACGTTCCTCGCGAACAAAAACCACCACTAGAGCTAAATGCAAATGAAGACCCTCGCAGAACATCCACATATAGTTGGCGATCATAAAGTATTCTTGGATAATGTGGAGAAATTGACACCAAAGCTGAAATTAAACCATTTATTGTATACCAAAGTTCGATACTTCAGCTCGAAAGAATTGAGACTATTATATCAAGATGGTAATTTTGCTCGTTACAGAATTACTTGAAAGTTTGTTAATAAAGTTCGTCGATTGTTCCCGAACTAAATGCTCCATCATTCAACATGGATATCGTTTACCGAACTTACCGGATTCATTAAGGTAACTTCTAAGTAAGGTACAACTTCTTCGTACCATAATATCCATGTTATGTTATTCAAAACGAACGATATGAACAGCTGCGTGTGGATTCTGATCCTCGTGCACTTTAAAGACCTAAAAGATGATCTGCGTGAATTATAAAGTTCTGTAGCATGTCGATTGAACATTGAAACTCCCGGCGAAATATTTTCACCGAGTAAATAGTGTCCAGAAGAAACATCTTCCATCTACATCCATCATACTTAGCGAAAATAATTTTTGACGCGATTCGGAAAGCTTTTAATGAAACAACGATGTCGTTGGAGATCGATAGAAGAATTTATTTTGTTCGTAAATATTTCGCAATATTTTATTTTATATAGATACAATGCTTCCAAAATTGGATACACAATAACCCATTTCTCGAATATAAGCAGCTCATTTTACAATAAGTTCATGATTAAAAATCAAGCTTGATAATGGTATCAAAAGCACTGCACACAAGAGAATAATACCCACTTAAAATCAGGAAGTTCCTACCTTTGGCGAACCTGCGAAGCATTCTAATTTAAACCACCATAATTCCAAAAACCATTCGATTATAGTAATTGAACACAGAAGCACCTAATTATCACAATGGCGATGCCACGATGAATATTAAAAGGGAAGCTGTTCCAATAAAATAATAATTAAGCGAAGTTTCTTTAGAATATGGAATAAATTAAAGAACGAGTTCTTTAAATTCCTCCGCAGTAGAAGCCAGATCGATCGATCCGGCAAGTTTCCAGCCTAAACCAATTAAAAATATTGTAATTGGCCGACCAGTAACAATTTTAATTGCTAATCGATCACAATGATAAGATGAGAGATGAGGACAAAAGTTTCCCAATTTAGCTTTGTTATGGAGATTGCAAAAGCTTGGGAATTATTCCTTGCTTTGCATCGAAAAATAGTTTTGTACTTTTTCGCTAGTAATTCCGAATAAAGATGATTTATGGAGAAATTAATGGATAATATACGGAACAAGAACGATGAATCCCATTAAATTCGGCCAGTTGCTGATGATGCCCTGGCACTGAAACGACTGTCGACTGGTAATTTTGTAATCAATACGGTTATTATTAATAAAGATCAATGGTTACTATGAACTACCTGAAACGGAGAGATGCGATGAAATTTCCAGAGGGAGTGAACGTACGTGATAAATTGTTATTTTAAATGAAGTTGCGCTTCGTCGGCCTGTGAAATACAAGCTCAAAATGCATCATAATAACGCTGCAATCAATAACAGTTTGAAGATGAAATGTCTAATCGTGTTGAGGAAACCAAGAGGATTTAAACTTTACAAATTATTCCTACGAGGAAAGGTCTAAGTAAAATAATTTTTCACTATGACAGCCTCTCGTTAATTGAAACTAGATGTCCAATCTGCTATCAGTAGCATGCCCATTACATTCCGCTTCGGGTGAATATCTTAAACGTAACGAACATTCGCTCAATTGAATTGATGAAGACCTTTGTTTTCGTTAATAAAGCATGCGAATTTATCGACAAATAGACAAATAATGTTCTGGTGATATTAAGTGGATATATCGGATGTAAGAGGGGTTAAATGGTTTCTGAATCGTATCCAACAATTAAATGAACTTGTCTGTTAGTAAGTAATTGTTTCCATTTGTTCGAAATGGATTTTATAATTGCTCGTTTTAACGTAATTGTGAATATAATCTGCGGAACGGAGTGGCGGAATAAGTGAATATCGAAAGGGATTAGAATGCAATTATTAAATTGTGCTCGGCTTCTGCTCTCGAAATTATATTAGCCATTTTTAGTGGTTCTGCTGGAATATCCTTTCGGATTAACTTTAAGGAAATTATTCTTTTTATTTAATGTGGTGTCGGGAAATCGGAAGTTTATGTATAAATTGAGTGCTGCTGATACCTATTTTACTTAAGAATTTCTTAAAATGATTATGTTAGCATGTTAGTAAAGAATCATTCCTGTTAACTTAGAGTGCTCTACTTGCGACAGAACTTATTGTGCATTGTGAATTTTGTTCCTAGATATATTCCCATGGGGTTACATCTTTTACACTCCTAAGACTTTCATACTCATTAATCTTTGTTATTGCTTGTCTATTCGATTTCTCGCAACGACGCAACGGCGCTGTTCCTTGAAACAGGATGCATTAACATCGGACTCGGTTAACACAGAAACATCAGAACTTCCTTTTATCAAAGGAATCTGGATTGAATTTCAAAGCAAACAGTTGTATTTATCATTTTCTTTTTAAGATACTCTCATATTAAATGGAGTGGATATCGAGAAGTCTAGGCACGGTATTTTTCAAACGCTTTGACGGCCATCTAGTACTTTTGAAGCTTCGAATATGTTCAATACAGTGTTTGTTAAAAAATGTATAACATTTCCTTGTAAATATCTCTCTATAGAAGAGTTTGATATAGCCATTTTATGAATTCTCAAGATTTGAAGGTTTCATTCATTTTTAATATCTAACAAATAGGTAAATAGTGTATCATATAAAATAATAAATCTTACCTGAAGGAGAAAAATATAATAAGAGAGATTACTAAGGCGGCTGTAGAGATTGCATATCCAATTACAGTAAGTTCAATAATGAGTTGAAGGAACTAAAAAGAATGACTAGAATTATTAACAAGATTTATACTTAATACAGATTATCCTGCGATGGAGATACAATGTTGGTCACAGATCAAGTTAGGCAAAATATTATCTTTCAGCAGATTTCTTTGATTCCTGTATAAAATAGTTCTAGCTATTCTAATCAATTTATGCCACTTCATTTGGCTAATCTTTAGACTGGTATTTTATTGTTCTGCTAAATGTATTTTTTTATGATCTCAATGTAAACTGCTCTAACGAGCATATCATTATTTTCCCTTCTCTTTGTCGGGATCTAATTATTTCCATCCATTTAACTGTATAATATTTCCCAACCCCCATCGCAAGACATTAGGTTCACTTGTTTGATCCTGCTAAAAGGTCTCCTCAAATTGGATTAGATAATGAAAATATTTGCTTATTTTTGCTATCGTTAGCATTTTGCGAAATCCTATAATTTTAAAGCTCGCATTTCTTAAATTGAAATTAAAGTAGAAATATATAGCACTTACATTATAGTCGTCCGGACTCATGATAAAGCACTTCGAATAGTCCACAAAAGGAATTGACATATTGTTCAAATACCAACTTCCATTTTGCAGACAATCTTTGAACATGTATTCCGATTGATTAAATATACTTATGGCCGGGCAAGAATGATTCGCCAACGTGCCCGGCGGAGTTTCGGGCCAGCAAATTTCTTTTCCCGCCCAGAGGTACACCAATGTGTCGAACACCTCCGGACAATATCCTGGAAAAATAATTTCGATTGAATAATTTAGCAGATTGCTGCACCTCCATCAAGACTTGAGTCAAGTGTATAACTAAATTCTTCAATAATTGACCTATTTTTTAATTAAAAGCTTTGCGCATTAGGTAGTGTAATTTACATAAGATTAACATCTTGGAAATTTCCTTCATAAAGCTTTGATTTTCCTTTTTCCAATTATCTAATCCTCTGTACCGCTGGGTTAGCTAGTAATAAATCAAACTCCATTCATACACCTGTTACTCGGTTTCTTTCGCTTCAATTCATTAAAGCCAATTTTCTTATCAAATACTTTGCAGAGACCTCATTTCGTATGACTTACTCTCGTTCTTTATAATTGAATGGCACGGAAAGTTACCTTCATTATAAATAAATAAGGTAATCTCCACGGCCCTCAATATTAAATTCCATTTCCAAAAAACGCCTGTAAGGATCTGGGCGGCTCGGATTCCTTTTTTTGTACCAGAAAGAGCTTCCTAATTTGATTAAACGATTCGAGGCATAAAAGAGAATAAAACGAAATTAAAGTCGGTGGATTATTCTTGAGTTACACCGAGTCCAATATAATAGAGGCACAATAGTAACTTCTAAAGGAATCTCAGTAAGCTCAGATAGTAAAATTAACAAAATATTAAAAATAGTGCGCATAAAAAATATTAAAAAAATTAATTAGCATAAAAGTAATTATTATGGAAAGAAGGTCGGGTCTAATTAATTATTTTTTCCTCGCCGATTAAAATCAGTATGTTTGTTTTGGGATGAAACAAGCAAGTATCAATAACTCAGGATTTTTATACGATCCTTCCTTTATTAATAAGGGAGTGTGGCTTATGTATAGCAGTTAATATAAGCTGTAGGTAAAATATATTGTTGTGTTTTTCATGGGAAGGGCTTTGTTTACCTTTCATAAAGCTTACACGATGCCCACGCCTAAATTAAAAGAATCAACCGATTTAACGTTCCTGAACTTAGACCGTCACAATTTCCTTTAGGCGGTATCAAATTATACAGAGAAATGTCCCTAATGATCCTAGCACGTTGAATAAAATATTATAATATAATGGAATGACCTTCTTAAGGTGTTTGTAACATTGTGCTGGATTATCGTTAGCGACATAAAGGGCCCCTTGTGTTTTATAACATGAAAAATTACCGAAATGGCCCTTGGCTGTTGTCAATAGGACGGAAAATATTGTTTGCTCACACTAAACTGTCGACTCGACGATTTTGGGCGGATAATTTGTAAAAAATGGTTTTCAATAACTCCGGAGAAAGTACATAATAAATCTGATAAAAAATTCACTCGGGAGTTTACGAAAAAAATGGAATTGCGAAAAGTACGTTGTATAGAATTTTGAAGAGAATTGTTGAATATGACGAATCCTATAGGGCTGAAATATGGGAAAACTTTTAATGGAATCTTGGATAAAGTTGCACAATAAATCTCGTTTAATTAGCCATATTTCTATTTAAGCACCAGCAGATACGTAAACCTTCCAAAAAAGTTAGTAATTATTTCATTACAACGATGAAATAACCAATTAAAAGGTCCCAAAAATTTCAGCATTTGCTCGATTGCGGTTGAAAATTAATCCGATTGATTTAATTCGATCACGATCGAATGCGTTTTTAATTTGCCGAAATCTCATTTTTCCAACTGCATTAAAATATAAATGAAATAAACCTAAATCCGTCTGATAAATGAATGTCTGTCCGGATAACAATTAACAAAATAGTTTCCAACTGCTTGGGACGATCAAAGTCGGATTCATTAATTTTATAAATCCCCCATTCGTCCAAATTGTTTTTCCAGAAGTATACGTTTTGTTATACTTGTATATTAATTACAACATGCCCCTGGTTACTGAACTACTTATACCAAAGGATTGTAAGTAAAAATTAATTTCAATTAAAATTTTTTCGATAACTGCGAAAATAAATCTTCGTATATCTACATTTCAAATTTAAAATTTTTCTACATCACTCAAGAACCTGTAAATGCAATTACTTTTAAATCCTATATAAATATAAGGTGTTACTTTATTCACACTATAAATATTTACGAGCAAATAAGACAGTCGTTAATGAATCTAAATATTATTACAAACGTCTTCGTACTTGTATATTTTTTTTGTTTATTCTGTAAAGAATGTAGGTACACTTATTTTTATGATGCGTAATGTAGTTCAAATAGAAATAGTCCGGCTGTTGGGAGAGACTAAACACAAGGGTTTCGCACTTTTGATCCTTATTATAGTTATTTATCATAAGAGCCAACTGTAAAATCATTAGTAGAAACGTAAACTGGGTTCTCATAAATCAGTGGGAAACATTACATTTTGTTTTCCCCGCAACTCATATAAAGCATAATTACCAGTTAGGTATGGTGGGATTTTAGTTATATTTAGTTATACACCTACTGCCAGGATAACTTCATTAATTGGCTACGAACAATAACAATAAATTAATAAAAAGGAAGAGGTGGTTTAGATATGTGCAGTTAATTAACGTACCTGGGGTGGTATTTTTGTATTTTCCGCATTCAGAGTAGACCTTGCTTTGGTTCAGTTGCGAAAGAGCCTCGTCGTCCAGTAAATTAAACATTCTGAAAAAAATATATAATTAGATTTAGCATCCAGATTGAACATGTTAAATAAATATTGAAAGTAGGTATAGGTAGCAAATATTGGCAAAAAGAAACTATCGAATTCGCTTCTGAGCTCGAGCGGCCTTGTTCTTTGCTGCACGGAGAAGAATAAGTTCTCGCAAATCAGAATATGTATCATAAAATATGCAAATATTGCCACTTTTACAGCGCACCGTGAGCGGTAGATGAGAACATATTGGAAACTTACAGATGTAACATACGTATTTCATATTTTTTATCTGTTCTTGTGCTTTTTTATTTTTACTAATAATCCAAATATTCATTGTTTACAGAATGAAAATTAAGCATTTGGTGTTATTTATGAAAAATATAGTTTTTGAATATATTATAAGGTTTACGCACAACTTCTGTTTAATTGAATTAGGAACATGACATAAATATCATTAAAAAAGCATAAATTAAAACTTTTATTAGCGTATGTGTTGCCCAATCTTACTGTAAACGACTATCAGCATATCTGTTATGAAAATATTGATATTATTTAAAGGTATTAAAGCTAAATTAAACATAAATCATATGTTTATTTTAAATAAAAAAAATAAATTTAAGCGATATCCATTCAAATATTTGTTCTATCCAAGGGTGCCAAAAAATATACTAGACGTCATTTTAAATTAACTTTCACCAGTTAGAGGATTTCAAATAATTCGGTAAAATTTATATTAGACCGGTGTGGGTGTCGAACTAAATAGGCCAAATCTTATATAAAGGCCGTATCGCTTGATTGATGAATGATTTAACCGTATTCCTGTAGGTTTTCCGCCTGACAGGTTTGTTGAATGTGTCCTTGTGCACTGCTATGATGAACGATGTTTGTTTTTGAACAACACCCTTACAAAAACGTCGAATCGTCGCCTCCAAATGGTGCCGTGCATTTTTAATAAAATTCATTTTTTTATTTACGATGCATAATTTTTATTTAATTGGCAAACTTAAACAGAAGTACAAGAAATATTAATAATAGTAATTTCTTGTAACTAATTTTTACTAAAAAATATTTGTTTCAGTAGAGACTTTAAAGAAGCTATTTTAAGGATGGCTCGTTTAGTTTATTATTTCATTACCACAATGTGCTATTAATATTTCCTATAAATTAGTATTGTGTACAATAAAGCATTTTAGCGAATGAAGGTTGCTCTTATAAACACCGTGAAATTAGGTCATTATCACTTTAACTCTTTTTATTTACTGACACTTTACATGCCAGCCGGTATGAAGTTTTTGAAAATAGAAAAGAAATAATGAATTATTTAGGCAATTTCTACCTTTTCAATTCAAACCAACTTTTTACACTCTTTCATTCGGAGAAGAAAAATTAGGGTCTCCTATTTTCCCGTTTTCCGTTGAGCCTCCGTGCATTCCAGGGATTCGTTAAACAAAGCTCCATCGAAAAAGCTAGAGCAGTATTAACCGAAAAGAACTCACATATAAGAGCCATAATTCATCATTAAAAATACGTTTCTGCGGTGTTGTGTGTATTCGATCCTATTTTATGAACGCCCGAGACTAGTAACAAAAAATTGGAGCCCTTTGAAACAACCGGACTCTCGCTAGAATAGGATACTGTTAATGCAGAATATCGTAGGAAGATATTTGCATCGTATAAAAACCTACAAGGTTTTGAAGTAAACTACATTATAGTATATCTAGTAACTAATTTTAGTATCAATTATGATAAAAAATTAGTAAGAATTTCAAATGGGAGTAAGTAAATTGGACCGACCACATGTTAAAAGATTCCTGTTTTACTTTCATTTCAACACTTCTACATATAAATTAAAACTGGACAGAATTTGGTATTTTTGCTTCTACTTAGTGCTTTACCAAAATATACCAAGCTGATAATTGATGAATGAATTATCTCACTTACCACATTAAAATAAAATTATAACCTGTGAAAAAATAGCATAGGGGAAATATTGAGACTTCTGAGTGTACTCTATATACTTATTTTTGATTGTAAAGCGGTTCTTTCTAATTAGTTAATTGCATTCCACAGTCGTCAGAAATTATTCTGAGACAACGCAAATTGCAAATCAACATGGTTTAGGTGCAATCTGCATAATTGCATATGCATGAGGCAATTAAACCTAATTAATTCCATGCAAGAAAAGTCAGCAGTTAGTCCTCTTCTGGCACAGAAATTGTAAAACTACCACGTTTAAGTTAAGCAGCTACGACAACTTTCAAGGGGCTTCTATTATAAATAAAACCTGCATTATTCGATAAACTTGATTATAGGTATTTAGAAGCTAGTTAATAAATCATTTTATTAGCTTTTTTAGACGTCTTTAATAAATTCTGCGACGCAATTTTCTTTCGTTTTAATTAGCAATACAGTTGTCATATTCCCTTTAATTCGACATGGAATTCAGACTATTAGACGCGTAATGACGAGAACTTGTATTCGAAGTTTAATTTTGACTGTGACTAAATGAGGAGAAATTAGATTGGAATAAGATTTAACACAAAGGCGATAATTTAATGGGTTGGTAAATTACGATTCCAGAATACATTAGAGATATTAATGAGTTTTTAAGACTTTGTTGGATCTCGGAGCATCAGCCTAATTTCGACTTTATCCAAATACATATAAGAATCCGAATTAACTCGGTTGAAGCTGAATTGTGTATCACAAAATATCAAATTTGAGAATATATAAGTGTGTAGCGATTCATTCGAGAGGTGAATACTAAAACTAACCAAACCAACCATTGATTGAAACTTTTATTACACTGGGAATTCGATTTTGCGGTTACACATCGAAACATGATTCGCTTCTGCAGACACGACCTAATGAATTCATAATGAGAGCAAACATATTTGAGTTGCGGGATTAAACTGGGAATAAATGAAGCGGCCGCCTCATGACAAAGTTTCGCCCAATAAAAACAACTTCTCTTTCGTTATAATTATCCTTTCGCGATCTCGAGAGAAAACACAAAATAATATCGACGTCAACTCGTATATTATAATATTGATCCGCACAAATAAAGTGTTCATTTACATGGTTAATAGTTGAAGTAGTTTTGGAGGCTGAAAGCACTTATGATTGAATAACCGAGGTACATACCCTTCTAATCTTCGGAAGTTTCAATCGATAAACACACCGTGAATATCCATTAAAATTAGTTGTATTAGAGCCTCTTTTGGTGTTCTGGGGTGGATGAGGTGTAGCCTTAAAACGCCGGAGCGTCGAGGACTGCATGTTGAATAAAACGGTGTAGGTGGATAAAACGGATAAAACGGTTAATAATTGATTATATTGTTAGTGAAAGAAACCTGTCACAGAAGTAGAAACGCTGATTAAAAATGTATGTGGACGAATTCAAAACGAGTTCGAAGAAAATCGAATTGTTTTGAATAATAAGTAGAAGTTATTAATTGTGAAATTGTCAATAATCTTTAAATGATTTTTATATAAAGCATCTCCAAGATTCGACAATAAAATTGAAGTCGCTTCAAGAAAAATCCACTCTTTTCAACGCGTCTCCTTGTTCCGTAATGTAAACAAATTGGATTATTTATGTTCCTGTATTTAAATTGAAATGGATTGGCAGGATACATCGAATACCAACAGGAACGAATTTTCTCGCGTATCCAGACAAAGGAAGTGCTTATCAACGCGTTTTCAGAGGTTGAATTGTATTCTATTTAGCTGACTTTTGGAATCACTAGAAAAGCTTAAATGTCGATACATAATTTTATTTATTACCCTTAGTATTAACGATTCTAACAATTATGTTTTACAATTTCCGCTCTCTTTTTCTCTTCAAACAATAGTATTAGCTACGCATTTTTTATTGCTTTATATTTTTTTATTGGCTGGTTTTTACGTCATTACATTTGTAAGTACTTTGAGAGCGCTACATATTAATGAAAATTCGTTAATAACAGCCCAATATCAGCAATTATTAATTTGGAAAATATTGGATTATTAATCCAGTAGGTAAATTATCATAAATTACCTTAACCTATATTAATTTATGAAAGTATCAAAACGAATTAATAAATTACGAATGACTGTACTCTAATTTAATATTGAATGATAGATAATAGCCAGATACTCTATCAAAAGAAAACTAGTTTAATTCAATTTAATGATAAAGTATCTTGATTGTTTTTATTCACAGTCATAAAAGTAATTACATCTCTAGTATTTATATTTTATTTAGCTTCCTCCGTTGTTCACGTTTGTTTATAGTTAGGTCATAATCCATATATTTTTATGTTACAGCACTCTTTACCTTGTCCTAGCCCCAATCTAGTAAATGTATTCAGGTACATTCGAGAAAGCTACATCAAAACATATTAGATAACGATGATCGCATCAGTGTCCATAAATTTTAGCGTGCATAAATAATTCTGCAACTTAATTTAAAGGATAATCTAAACTACCTAAATTTAGGCAGGGTGTTAGTTCGCTGAATTACCTTCAACCTCAAATTCTAAATTATTCAATTAAGTTTCAAACATTTCTTGTTTAATTTAATTCATCGGCCATTCCTGTAACTATAGTTCGTTCCGTCCACTACACGTTCTATCGATTTATCCCTTTTTTTATTTCCTTAGCCCTATCTGTACCCTTTGTTCTTATTATTTTCGGTCTTGGATCTCATCGCTCCGTTCATTCCGGTTGATTTTTATGGCCTTATATTAGTTGAGTAACTGAGCCCAATTTCTATTCTTCCTTGCCAAGCGAATGAAGTCGAAAGACCCATTTGTATCCAGCCTGCATCTTGAAGGTAAATATTTGCCATAGAAATTTCAGAGGTTTACAAATTACAAAAGCCGCTCAGACAAGGGAAACCGGCGCACACATGTTTAACCTAGGCCCGATTTTTTAGGAAAATATAAGCTTTTCAGGAGCTGGTAATTTATTGAGACTATCATTGTTAACGTCTGGACGTACCAGGGTATTTATTATACTACATAAAATGGTTTTATAAAAATAAATGGCTGATGAATAAAATAGGAAGTGTGATTTATTTACAAAATGTAATTCGTAACAGTCGAAACAAAATGGTGAGGTGCTTCATTGAAAATCGTGGCATTACGTGAAATATGTGTCGTGTTCGAGTTCCAAATTGAATGGATAAAAACAAATAGAATGCGAATTCGGAGAGACAGTCAAGTTTATGGAACAAGTTTATTTGATTTTCAGCGAATTTGCGACAACCGTCTCTGCGTATGTGGATAAGAGGTTTCATTCGAGTTTCTAGTTTAAGTTGAAAATTTGTTAGTTGCTATTTTATGATCATTATGATATTACCGGCTTATTACTAAAATGTGGGAGGAATTTTTTATGCTTCATTCAAAGTGCAACTTTGTTGAGAAAACGGTTTGCGTGTTTGTTTTACGGATTTTTATTTTATAGCAATGACTTTATACGATTTAAGTCTTTTTCTTGTTTTGGTAAAGCAACATAAAACCAAAGCAGTTATAACATTACGGCAAAGAGAATTGCTGTAGATAAAGATTATTGAATAATATATCAAAATATATAATTATTGTACATAATATTTTTAGTATGTTCCTAATTATTGGTTCATTATTCGATTGTTTAACAGTTTGGAGAATTATTAGGTATATGTATGTGACAAGAATATTTAATTACCACTAGTGCAAAAATAACAGGCAATAAACTCCGTTTTATCAATATTTGCTCCTATCAGCTATTTGCTTATTAATTAAACGATGCGAGTAATTTTCATTTTCTTGTAATGTAATTATCACTACTACTACAAATATTTCCTTAAAACTATGAGTAGAAATGGGCCTCAGAGATGACACTTTCATAACATCGAAGTAAAATATTTACAGGTAATAAATAATGAAGCATTAGTAAAATTAGTGAATATATTTACTACAAGTTCCTAATTTTAAAGTGTAACAGTGTAATTTCTGCACCTTCTCAAACAAAATTTTTTCTTCGCCATGTCTCGGATCGATTATTTTAGTACTTAAATAAATAATTTCTTCCACGTATTCTACCAAAACATCTCGTTTAAGAAAGTGGAAACATGTTAAAATAAACAATTTTACCCGGGATGACTTGAGCAGCAAGCTATTTCAAATAAACCGCGATATTAATGGATTTACATTGCTTTTGTGTCTTGCGGCAAACTTTAAAATGGAAATATTTGTTGGAAACCTTGCAAGTTTTGCCGAGTTTTGAAATATAATAGACAAGTAGCAGTTAACAGATAGGTAGGTATATAAACTTTAAAAAATGGGATATTAGGGGTCCAATAAAAATGTCTACCGACATGATAAATTGAAAAATATGAACACTTAAACACGGTAAACTGATTAAAAAATAGTTAATTCAGGTTTGCTTCAAGTTAAGTAGGTTCGTTAGAAATGTTTTCAAAATAAGGTAAGTAGTATTTTTTTTTTATTTTCATGATAGATTCGTACGTGTACAGTCGATACGAAGTTGAAGAAGTCTGGAAGATGAGGGAACTGAAGATAATTATAATAAATAAATTCATTGAAAATTCCCATAATGTAAAATTATCTTGAAAAACAAATTTATTGAAATTAATGGTTCAAAATGAATCTAACTTAATTGTACGTGCAGCTAACAACACTGCCACATTTATTTTGTGAATTTATATTAAACAGCTGGATGTTTTGATTTTAACGGTAAAAAGATGGAAAAATTATTCTGTTTGTGTTTGCTAAAACCTAATTTAGCTCATAATGGATGCATATACATAAAATATAAATAATTAATGCATTACAAATCGCTGTGTTACATTTTATGCATTACCAATCAATTATTCGATCAACATTTTATAGGAAAAATCTGTGCAATGTTTTTCAATGTTTTTTTTTGTGATTTTATTAAAAAGTGTTTATGATTTTAAGATTTTATTAAAATATAATCCTGAAACACCTAATTTTACAAAAATAATTGATAAAAGTATCAATTTCTTAATGTATTTTATATTTCCCCTTTGGCGTTCATATAAAATTTTATATTTAGAAAGAACGTGTCAAAAAATCCGGCCCCACGAAATTGATTTCGATTTCTCATATAATTTTATAATCATGAAACCGATCGCTTTACTCCAATTATTTTTAATATGGTATTAAAATCTTTTTTTCAATAAAAAGTTACCCTAACCTGAAGAATTTAGTACAGTGGTATACAATATAGGCTTAATATAAGAAGTAAATATTTGAAGAAGTTCCTCTAGCATGTTTACTTTCATGTTTAGTAAACTATGAGATGTTATACGTTGTAGCATTGCCTAAGTTTATGTTGAAATTGATAGGAGAAATTAATAAGAATTTATTAATTAATTGGTTGATATAATCCAACAGAAAAGCCAAATAAAGAATCAATAGTTAATAGTTGAACAATTATGAACTATGAACAATTATGATTTTTTAGTTTCTTAAAAAAATATAATTCTACTAAGCAGACTTATTTTATTTTTTGAATTTTAAATAGTATGCTATTCACCCATATTCCTAATGTTTTAGTATCACATCCAATTGATTCTAGAAGCACTATATATGTTAATTTTGATGTTTAAATATTTTGCTATTCACTACATCATTTTTGTTTGACTTCATATCAGTACACATATTTCAGAACTTTAATTAAACTGTCACCACTTCATTTAGCAGGAATTATATTTAAATAATTTATAATCCGAGAAAATAGTTCCGAATTATCGTGCACATACAAATTTGCTAGAAATATCCAACAATCCATTTAGCCGTGAATATATTCTCATTTTCCTATTAACTCAGACACTTTAATAGAGTTTCTCAATAAAAAAAAACTCACCTTATTATCTCTATTTCGTTGTCCCACAACAATAACTTGGACTATTCTAATAGAGCAAAACAGCGAACACTCTTACATTAAATTACATTCCCGCCGAGCGTCCCGAATTTACCGAAGTTTCTGCTAGATCAACAAACGGCGGAAAACTGTGAAGAGCAGCTCTGAAGAGGACCGCCAAATATCAGCGTCAGTCGTTCATTGGCACATACAGGAGCTGGAGTTTGAAAGTCCTGTGTTTGCCGCCGCTCCGCGCAGCGTATTTTTGAGGCGAATAATAAAAATTGTACAAAAAAATGGATCGGGTTAATGCATCAAGCGAACGAATGCGAATAAACGGTGTTTACTCTAAATGCGGCTCAACTCAGAAAAAATCTATCTTTCATCATTGTTCCACCCAAATGCTGTATTTTTTTTATTTTGAAATATCCCTACTAGAGATATATTCAAAGGCTTTAGTATGTGTCAGTCGAGTTGAAATAAATTTTCAAGTTTTTAGTTCCCGGTGCTCCATTGGGATTAGCTATATAAATGAGGCCGTTAAAAAGTTTATTTAACTGTCCTATAATTTTATCTGCTTTGCAAATATAGCTAATTCTTGTCCCAAGGAATATTTTGTTGAATAAAAAATGTTAATAGAATAATGAAAACCCTGTATAAATCCCAAATTTTGTCGTATTGAGCACATTGAAGCATTTGAAAATATATCCCATCAGGTTACAAAAGTCTGAATTCATTAAATGAAATCAGTTGGAAAATGAAAAGGTGGAGATACGCTTTTTATTATCAAATGTACATACGAGCATTTTCCTCTCAAATTTCTTTGCGACTCCGGTGAACTTATTTCCTTCTAAGGGAAATCAGGAGGAAGTTATTTTATCCTTCATAAAAAAATCAAACGACGATAAGTACGCTTCTTGAATGGATTTTTCTTCATTACTATTCTATCATATTTCTAGAATAATGTATTTTCTTTCAAGCATCCCACTTTCATGGCTAATTCATAAAATATTTAGGTGCATCAAAATGCCCTATATACAAAATATTGAAATAAAAATACCCGACAAAGGAATTTGTAATCTGCATATATTAAATTAGAAGATAAATAGGTAAAAAACAGCTCATGTTGAAATATACCTCGAAAACTTATGGTTATGGATAAGAATCAATTAGGACATCCGGACATTCAAAACATTTTTATAGGAAAACTTAGTTCATCCTTCGAAAACTTTGAAAAGTTGCGTATGTCAAAAGAAATACTCGTCTGTTTTCCTTTTTTCCAGCCATTCGTCTTAAACTTAAATAGTTTTTGAAGCTCGAAAAAGGCCAAGGATAGAGTTTTTGTTTGACAAACTCGCTGTATAGAGCTTCTGCTTGCACTCTGTGCCAAATCCTCGACTAAGTTTTTTTCTTTTCGATCGAACTTTTTGTTTAATAATGTAATAGGGTTTAATAATGTAATAGGCGCTTTGCCAACATTTATAATTGCTGTTTTGGTTACCAAGAAAATGATTTTATTTCCTCTTATATAAATTAGGTATGTTGGGAAATAAATATACTAACGATTTCGGTAACAATTTAATTATAAAAATTACAAAATATTTTTTAACATACACAATTGCATAAATATTAAGTACTCGTTTTTAAAAATAATAATTTCTTCTAAGAAGCTTTCTCGGTAGTTGATAGTTTTTACAGTAACAATGAAATATTACAAATAAATATCTTTGTAGAATTTTTAAATACATCTTAATGGGACTAGCCTATGTCTAATATTAATACTGTTTTACTTTATAAATATAGAGTTGTTAAGGCATTGTAGTGATAATATAATATTTCAAATGATAATTATTAGATGCCCTTGTTTATCACAGATACAAATTTGCAGGTATTAAATAATATCAGTCATTTGCATGAACGATTTGAACAGTATTAACAAATTAAGAATTAAAAAAAAATCAAGAGTTTCGAAAATTTCATCAGGCCACTTATTAATATACGTAATTATACTATCAGAATTAATACTGTATTATTTTGTTTAATGGAAAAACATTCTCAAAACAGTTATTTCAATAGCATGCTCGGAGAAATTACTACCTACCATAAATTGTGTGATGAATTTTCTTGTTTAATTTGCATGCTTTTCCATTCACTGCGTTATTAATTAACTCCAAATAAAAGAGTTTTTTAGGTAAATATAACGTTTAACAAAACGGAAAGGATTGAGTGAAGCGTTTGTACAAACAAAATCTAACATTGCGGTTTGAAAAATACTGTTTGAGTTAAAATTGCAAGAACCACTAATGTTATATAGAAACAACCTATAACTGCCCCAGATATTTTAGACAGTCTAAATTTACCAATCAAAAGAATTGTATACAAAACTACAACAGCAGCAATTAACGACATAATCGTGTATTCTAGAGAACCGGAATGAATTTGAATAGGCATTTTACCTGCTCTTATTATATTTTTGAGTAGCCAAGGCAGACCTAGAGAATATAGAATGTTCATCGTATTGGCTCCTAATGAATTGGATACACCGAATGCCCCTTCCCCTGAAAATATATTTTATATTACATTAATAATACAACAGCGGATTTAATTGCTTGTTTTTACCTCTTCTTGCTATGATGGTCATCGAGACTGTTTCAGGCAAACAACCTCCCACCGCCATTATGGTCATACCCAATAACGCATCGGGGAGATGCGTAATTAGACCTAAAAATAAAATGTATAATAAGCAAAATTTATCCAACCACCGTTAAAAATATCCGAATTTTTTCCGATTTAATCATATTATTTCGATTTTTAAATCAGTGAATTGAATTAAATCTTACCTATTAGGCTAATCATCCACGAAATCACGTACGAATTTACTCCTATCCAAAATATGCACATTATGAATGTAAGTGGATAAAACCTGGGATAAATTACTGGATTTGGAACCGTGTACCGGAGAATTAGTTTCAGTGGCCAGGCATAATAGAAGAAAATCTTTTGAAATAAATTTCCTTTCGGTTTTCTGAATATGGATTGTTGTGCCTCTGAAATTAGATATTAAATTATATTTGCATCATAAATATTACAAAGATATCTTAGTAAAATTCTTATTTTAGTAGCAAAACATTATTTTTTAATATATAGTAAGTTCAAATAATGTTTATGGAGATTTTTTTAGGATATTTATCGTGCAATTTTTCTTTTACTTCAAGGTTAATTTTTGATAAAAATTAGATACATAAATTGATAAGTAGTATACACTTAACGACCATATGCGTAAACAGGGTATTGAACTTTATTACCTACGTAAATGATCCTCTTTCGAACTAATCTTATTTAATCTTTAATAAAATATTGGTACCTAATATCTACAGCTGATACTCACATATTTGAATTAAGCAATATATGTAAGCACGATTTCAACGCAGAATATTTACATATAAATTAACTATTTCTTTCGATGGGACTATTAATTACCTTTCTTTTCTTCTGATAAAGCAGCTTCTAGAACTTTCTGATGTTCGACTTCGTATTCAGCAGTGTTTGTTCCCTCCGAATACGTGCCGTAAGCAGAGATATGTGAAGCCCTGGGAACGTCCGGAGCCTCCTCTTGAGGCTCTTTGCTGATTTCCTCTTGAGACTCTTTGCCGATTTCCTCCTTTTTGACTAATTTCCTGACGAATCTCGCGATTCTTTTGTTGTTGAACATAATTATGAAGTAGCAGATGTACACCGACAACGATATGAGGGTCTCGTACCAATAAATACGTCCGTCGAACGAAATGTAAATTAAAACACTAATTGCTATGAGGTAAATGGCTGCGTCTCGAGTAAGAGGGTACCAATCCAACTGAAGTGGCTAAAATGTACATAATGTGTAAATAAAATGTACCTACATAGAAGGACCCCAAAATCAATAATCTCTCTATGCCTAAAATAGACTATTATTATTTTGAAACTTACTCGTGCACTGGCTAAGCCTCCTATCGCAGGAACACCTAAGGCGTTGAACATGGAAGAACCAACGATAGTACCGATTCCCAAGTCGGAATTCGTGACGAAAGTACCGATGGTGTTCGTGAAAAATTCGGGAGTAGAAGTAGCTATGGACATGAACGTTGCAGCAGCGACGTCCTGAATGGAATAAGAATTAGTTCGATTGAAATAAGTTACGATTTTCCTATTTTAAGCCATGATTGAGACTACTACGTTCGGTGAATGCGTAATTTTTACGGATATTCTGCGAGAAAATTAACCGTAAAGGAGATTTTTAGATTGAATTTTAATGCAACTTTTCAATCATGTTTTGGTTGGGAATTTTATACATCGTAAAACTGTGTCATTTCAGAAAAATGTTGATAGTTTCTTTCCAGTTCACTGTGCTTGGTGTTCGTGAAAATAATTTGTGCAGGACTTACAGGTGTTAAATTTAGTCTTTCGCAGATCGTTTCAACACATGGCAGGAAGAAATCATTGCAAACGACAGCTAGCAACGTAAATCCGTATATTCCGATCAATACAATTAGGACTATGCCTCCATGAAGGATTTGGTCCTCGGTTAGGAAAAACGGGAAATCGTCGTCGTCGCCTTCCGAGCTGCAAGAGGAATTGTCCTCTCTGAAAAATTTTTTTTTAGATTATACATATTACATTCATTTATATAGGTACTTCAGATATTATATAAAATTCTAATTATTCAAGTACCTATGTAACTAAATAAGATATTAAGTTTGGATTAGATAAATCACATGACTGTAACAACGTTCTTTACAAAAATAATATTCTAATTATAAAAAAATACTAGATTATAAACCTTTAAATGAGTTAACAATTGTACTGAAACAAATAGAATATTGGCAAAATGACTACTTACCCTTTGCGTAGTTTTGCAAATGGAACGAAAGATAGTCGATTCCATTCTCTTATATACGTTTTTTGGACTCCACTATTGTCATCATTTTCGCTTATTTTATTGTCTATTGTCAAATTCGATTTGTCGCTTGATGGATGAGCAACTGAAATAAAATGCAGTTCAAATGAAATCATTATTATTCTAGTCAAGAAAATATTTATGGATACTACAATCGAATTTTCATTGTATTTCGCTATTTTGAGGGAAAATTTGAGATATTTTTGGACCTCAAACTAATAAAAAACCCCCTTTAAATACAGCATAAAATATTTTTTTCCAAATCTCTGAGCTCTCATATCTTAGTATACAATGTAACATAAATATCTGATATATTCACAGGTAACCAAACAGCGTACATTTTATGAGTTATTTTATAGATATTTATCTAACAGTCTAGTCCTGAATGGTGATTAAATCGAAATATTTAAGTTTATCATGTTTTAAATCCGTCTGTAGTTGTTTAATAAAGTTAATAACAGGCACTTAATTTTAGTATGATTTGAGTCTGAAAACCCCGCACTTTCTTTGTCTTGTGATAATTGTCGATAAACTTTTCGCAATACCATCTTGTAAATCGCTTTCGTAATATTTGTTTCTATTGTTAATGGCACTGATAATAAAATAATTATTTGTTTTTAATCAATTTAGAGGGGAATTACTAGAACTAAATTGTTTCGATGAAATCAAAATTACAATTTATCGATTAAGCCCCTTTTAAACAAAAAAATTTATTAAAGATTTTTATACCCGAATACCACGAACTTTCATCACCTCTTTCTATAATACCTAAATGGAAAAAAAATATATTCAAACGAACTGGATAGAAGGAATTAGTATAGTAATGGAAAAACAACCTGGGCAAGGAGATTTTAGGATAAAAAAGGATATTTGGATAAAAAATGAATTAAAATTCCAAACGTAGCGTAAGTTTGCTCATAAGAATTTGTTATTTTCTTACCGACTAATGTAGCAGCATACGAGCATACCAGAATAAATAAACAGAGAGACCTCATCATCACAGCGATTAATCTGATTGACTGATACCTAACTGCACAGAAGATTTATTGAAAAGCATCACAAACTGTTATCGACAGATACTAATCTATAAAAAAAAAGAAAGAAATTTCAAGTGCTTATTTATACGCAGGTAATTCAATAAATTTGAGTATTAACGTCATTAATATTCTACTAGAATTATCACATCTTAATAGGAAAAGTAAAACTGAGTTGTCAGAGCATTAGGTAAAAGTTAACTATAAAATTAATCAATGATGTCAAAATGATTAATGATGTATGGATTTTAGTACTTATAGATTATATTCAGATAGCATTAGCAAAACTATATCGAATTTATCTATAAAATACACTGCTTTACGTCATAACATATCAATGAAAACGAAGTTGTGGGTTAATTTCCTGTAATTATACCCTATGCATATAGGGTAAATAGAAATTTTTGTGCTTTCTCTGTATCATATTAATTATTAATCCATTCATACTCCAATGTATTGACAACGGTCCACATCAAAACAATATACATCACATAGAGATAAGATTTTGATAGATACGTCCTCGTGTTTTTGCCACACTTGAGATTTCTGCACGACAATATGTGATCTTTTAATTGCCACATTAAGATAAAGAATTTAAAATTCAAAAAATGTGGCTTATAACGACAATTGATATTATGTAACTAATTAAAGGTATGTATATAAGAAAGTGATGTTAAAAGTGTAGTCTTACCTGAGAGTAATTTGTGAGAATCATTTTACAACTGATATTCTTGTCTGATATAAAGGAAATGAATTAGGTAAAAGGTACTTTTTCGGTACTTTTCAAAAAAATGGTTAAACAAACAGTCGTATTCTTTTATATGACCCGAAATTATCTTATCATATGTGATCCCCTTTAGGTATTTCCATATAAACACGCACATAAACCAGACATAAACATTGTTATGGGCAACTCAAAAATACCATAAAGGTATTCACTAATTAGAACCTTAATAATTACAACAATAAAGAAACTGATACTAATATGGTAAAAAGTTACTTTTATTTTGTTAGTTGAAGCTTATCACTTTTGTTCAAAATTTCTCAAAACATAATAATCATCTTTAATAAGTATCATATTTTATGGTAGTTGTTATTACGGTTTAATTCTCTTTCGCCCCTTAGTTCTCAACTTTCTTTATGTTTTTTTATTAAAACATAGTAGCCAAGAGAATTTATTGAAACTTCCGGACGACGTGATAAGCATTTTATAATTTATATTATAATAATTGTACAATGTTTAAATAATTTACATTTGGATTTTAGTCTATGTCCGAATCTCGTCCGTCGTCGTGCGCGGTAAAATCGACGCGAGCGAGGTTCTGTTTGCGTCCATCGAGACTGGGAAGGTACGGGTTGATGTTCCGCACGATCCGGTTCGAGAAGCTGAAGTCGCTGATGTCGCTCTCGTTCTCGTTGTCGTCGATGTTGCTCTTCGAATTCGAATCGTCGATGCTGATCTGGCTGGCGTCGGACGGCGTTTCGTCCTTTTGCAAGGCGCTTAAATTTACCGAGTTCTTCATCGAACTGAAATTTTCCAGGTTTTTCTCCAGCTGCTTCATTTTGATCTGGATGTTCTGCAGGTCGAGCTCCGGGTTGGATATGGATTGGACGCTGTTGAACCGCTTGTTGGAGTACTTCGATTTGATTTTCGCGATGTCAGCGTCGTCTCGTTCGGGCGCGTTGGCGTAGTTGTTCATTCGCAGGTGGTCGTCGCTCAGGATGAACCGCTCCTGCAGCCGCTCGTAGGCCTCCTGCAGCAGCTTCAGTTTCTTTTCCAATATTTCCTTGTCTCTGGTCACTTGCTGGAGCTGCTTCTTGAGGTTCTCGGCGTTGTTGGCGAGCTTCTCCATTTGGTCCAACGAAAGTTTCTTGCATTTCTTGCTCGTCGTCATTTCTTTATTGAGCATGTCCACTTTTTTGAGGAGAATTTCTCGGTCCTCGACGAGTTCTTGGATTTCTTGCTTGGCCACTTTGTTCTCGTGTTGAGCGGTGGCCAGTTGCTTGGATAACTCTTTCTTGGACTTTTGAAGTTTATCGATTCTTTTGGACATATCGGATTGCTCCTTCATCGAGATATCCTCGAGATTCACGATCTCCTCTTTCAATTTGTTTATTTCTGAGTTAGCGACGAAGGAGAACACTCTTTGTTCAACAGGAGGTGGACTGGCGAAAGCTACATCTTTGCTCCTTTTATTGAGAAATTTAGATTTATCCGACAGGTTTACGCTTTTCGAGGTGTGCAAGATGTTGGGACTGCTTGCGTGGCTTATGATTTGAGAAGTTTTGGGCAATGCGACCTGGGAGATGGATCCTTTAGGTTCGATTATTCTAGATCTGACTTTTATGGGAATTTTGGAACTGATGAAGTTTGTGCGCGGGTAACAGCAAGACACTAAAGCCAACGTGGAAATAATTTGATTATTCCTGCTGATCGAGAACGGTTTAAAGCACATCCACCACAGCTTCCTGACCGTAAAACAAAACAGTACAGAGCACAAAAACGTCGCCGAATTCCATAGCAAAAGGGAGAAACCGAAATTTTTAAGTACTACTAATAGTTGTTGGTCCAGGCTTTTGGGTTTTATTTTTTCTTGGTACAACGTTTCGTAGATCAAATTGTAATCTTCGTCGCGCATGAAACCCCGCGGATTACCAAGCAAATCGAACGAGCACAGGAGAAACCAGAATATTAAACCGAATAACACTAAGGACTTCCAGTGCACGAACATTCTCTGCGGACGTTTCACCCTGCATCGGTGTTTCGCTGGCATAAAAGGCGTTGGGATTACAGTTTATCGGTAGGTAACAAAAACCGCTTTCGGATGGTGATTAACAAAAATTATTTTTGTTATTTCTTGACTTTGAAATTTAAAACGTAATGACTAAATTAATTGACATGTATAATGCAGATCATTCGCTGTTTGTAATTACCGACGTTGACAAATTTTTGTGATTAGGTTTAGGGAAAACTTCAAAGTTTTTGGATTTTGTATAACCAACGAAATTAATTAAAATGTAACACTTACCTTCAATACAAAAGCACAATAGTTAATTCTCCGATGAACAAACGCGAACTTTTATATTTATCTGCCATAAATTTCGATGTATTCGTATTAGTACGTAAATCCCTAATGCATCGATAAGAATTTTAAATTGACATTACGTTTTTATAGGTTTGTGTATGCAATAAATTAACATTAATAACACCAGAGTCGCTAAATAGTCGCAACAAGTCCATCCCGTTTTTCTCTGAACAGAAATTTTGAAAGAAAGGATTTTCCTTAACGTGATTCGTTTACAAACACATCGGAAATCGGAAAAATATTTATAGTATCAATACAAGTTTGTAGCGGGTACTTTTTTCATTTGGAACGTGTACATTTTATTTCATTGTGGGATATCCAGTACGCGGTATTTATAATTCACATCAACTTCTATTCGGTTCGTTGATTTATTTTCGTAAACGAATCAGATGATCGTTCTAATAAGTTCTAATTGAATCAATAGAATGGTTTAATTTGGAATAACGTTGTTAACACATCGATTATTTTTTATGGAAATTGCGGTTTGGTTTAAGTTTCAACTACATTGTTTAGTACTGAGAATCTTGAGATAGGTAAGATTTCTGGTGCATTTTAAATAGTATACAGTGCATAATAGGTTTGGAAATAAAACACATATTTTAGAAATATTCTTTATAAAATAGAGAGTTTGCTTTGTACAATATATTAACTAGTATAAATTTTCCAATAACATCGACAATAATCGACTGTAAAACGTGCTAAAAAACTAATAAAATCTTAATTATCATCACTTGTGAATAGGGTTTTCAGATAAAAAATCTTCAACAGATATATTTAATTCATCACCGATCGCAAGTTGGTAAATTAACAGGAAAGAAAATATTCAGCTCCACTAATGTGGCTAATACCAAAAAACTCAGGTATGTTAACAGACAGGTCGTTGCCACTTTCCAATCTAGTCTGAAAAATACAACGTTTTTTTTTATTTATATGCAATATATATTATTTTTTGCAACTTACCGAAACTTATTTAGTGCTATACTCAAGTAAAATAAAACCAAAGTGGTTAACAAAGCGCAAGCACTGATGTTAATTCCGGCTGATTGAATGTCCACCCAATTATTTCCTGGCACCTTCGGATAAAGCCCGGCTTTTACCGCCCACGGTAATCCCAAACACAGCAGTATATCGAAGGTATTTGACCCGAGAGAACTGCTGAGACCCATAGTGGCATGACCTTAAATTTTTCATTTCTTTGTTATTCTACAATATATCTTAATGCGATAATATTACCTTGTTTAGTAACGATTACACTAGATACTGCTTCAGGTACACTAGTTCCGGCAGCTAGGAATGTTAATCCCATAATGGAATCTGGTATATCTAATGTGTCACCTACGAAATATGTTATCTATAAATTTCAAATAAACGTTTATATAAGTGGGGGTAATATCTCACCTATTATTGTAATGATCCAGGACACCACATACGATGTAGATCCTATCCAAATAATACACATGATAAATGTAATGATGAATAATCTGGGATACTTCCTACAATCCGGCGTCGTTAAGTAGAGAATAAATGATATTGGCCACGTAATGATCCACCAGAATTTTGATTTAGTGGACCCTTCTGACGGCCATTCCCAAATGTTCGTCGATTCTTCTAAAAATAGCAATCAGTATACCAGCAAAAATGTCGCTTGCTTAGTAACTTACCGAATTTTTGGCAATCTTCTAATGTAACTTCGGCGTCGAATATTTCCTCTATGCCGTGGTATTTGCCGTTTTTTTGAAACAATAAAGGGTACGTCTCTCCCAGGACTTCGTTGTAATATTTCCGGCGGCGGAATTTAGCCACGCATTTATGAGCAACTTTACTTAATTTTTCGTTAAAGCACATTACTGCAAAAGGCGCTGTTACTAGACAGCAATTCAATTAGGGCGGGATTCTACTTACGCAAAATATACAGCGAATAAATTAGAATCAAAGCTACTGCTTCACCGAGATAAATCTTTCCATCTTCTAGTACTACAATGAGGCTAATTACGGCTATGCTGTACATCACGCTATCGCGACTCAGTGACCACCATTCTACTTCCATATACTAGAACAAGGGCTCCGTTTAAAATACCAATTTGAGGAAATTGGATTAGGATATTATGCAGAGACATCAAACAGAGAAAAAAATATAAATTGTTAAGGATATCAGTGGGATGGTGCTTCATAGCGAGGATTATAAAAATGCAACATTTCTGTTTTTATCATTATCTTGCGACCCACGTTTATATGAAATCAGCATTTTATTTCTGCTTTTTTCAGTATACACTATAGCTTTTGGTGGATTATTTCAGCTCTGAAAAAGTAGTAGTATTAATTAGATATAGGGAGTTTTCATAAGAGGAAACTTCCCAGATTTTTGGAGCAATTATACTCGTAAGCTGTTCTGGAAAGGAGAGTTTTATTTAGCGAAAATTCGAACCAAATTTGTTGAAATTTGATATCAATCGATTTGAAGCAATAAAATCGAATACTCGAATTGAAAATGAAAAGCGTCATATTCCGCCAATTAACATCAATCGGCCGTTTGTCTGGCAACGACGTTTCATTTAATATATTGATTGCCTACTACAAACACGACAAAAAGGAAATTACGTACGTTTTAATGCAAATTATTTAAATCACATTTTTTATGTGTTTATGTGTTTCATTTAACACAATTTCGAATATATCATTACGTCCCGTTGAACAAACTATATACGTATATGTAGAGTATTTGATAACATAATATTGCTGTGGTACAACTATTAGGTATATTATTCCTCATAAAACATTCAACTTATATTTAAATAGGTAAGCAGATAGGCCTTAATGAAGTGTTCATATGTCATATCTAGATAATTTTATTAATAAAATGTTTCAACAACCGATAATATCTAATATTGAATGAATTTTAGTTAATCCAATTGATTAGATATATGTATAGTCTATATAAAACATTTCTTTTGAAAATTTGAATTATACTTCCCACTATCCTGATTTCTTTACAATATAATGCGTCTCAATAAATTTAGTTCTATAATAAATCGATAATACCCTCGTAATTATGAGTGTATTGATGAAAACGATAATTATCCTATCAACAGCTTTAATTACTTAGTTCCAACAACTACTATAATAGTATCTATGTAGATACATTATTTATTTATAACGTAATTATGAAGATAACTTATACAAACTTTAGCAACACTCTAGTCTGTGTATTTTTTACTCACCACACGGGCAAAAAAGCCACAACAAGCAGGCACAGCTAAGATATTAAATACTGCTGATCCAACCACAGCTCCAACTCCCAAATCTCCTTCAGTTACGAACGTACCAACGCTGTTAATAAATAATTCCGGACTAGAACTGGCCATAGCCATGACGGTGGCTCCGGCTATGTCTTCCTTCATTTTCAACTCTACAATGGAAAGTCGCTAATCATTAATAGAAATCATTCGATCGCCGGTGATCCTGCGGTACTTACTATCACAGAATTTCTTAATGGCCGGGACGAAGTATTCGTCGCAAATCGTCGCCAGCATCACGAACAAATAGCACGCCAGCAATGCGTGTAAAATAATAAAACCATTTTGGCGCTGATCCCTTGTGAGCCCATCTGATGGAAATTCGTCGATGGCCGGCGGGGTGCAATTTTTCGTGTCGTTCGTGACGAGAGTTTCATCGTCTACGGCCAAAAGATGCCGGGAGAAAGGATTTGCTGGAAAAAAATGGTTTTTATAATTAAATAGTTTGTTCCTTGGAGTTACCAATGTTCGATGGGAAGAATAAAAGGGCAGAGGTTTTGGTAAATGCGCCATTGACTATTCCTCTAGTATCTAATTTGTTGCAATTTGTGAGCTTTTTTAAAATTGACTTCTACATTTTACGAATAAGCACATATGTAGATATTATTAAATTTGTTACCGAGTTCAAAAATGTAGTATCACGAACGTGTTATCTCAAACTTTGTTCTTGACAGTGATTGTTAATTAACATTCGAAGATTGACTCTCGTGAATCACCAGGTCATAAAATGTTTGGGAAAATATTAAACAACTATCTACTAATTGATTGTCAATATTTTCTCAACATTTTCTTCTCAATTCCACAAATTATTTCTAAGCTTTACCCACCAAATTAAATTTATTTTAAACCAGATTATTGTATCGCTGACCAATTAGATAGATTTTATTATTGCACTTTGTTGTGCAATGTTTTAACATCTGGCATTAGAAGTAATAAGATAATAAATCGTAAACCTACCTGATTGCTTTCGAATAAATCGGTTATTCCCCGAGAACTGGTTAATTAAAACATAAGTAAGAGTAACTGAAAGCACAGAGAACACTCTAAAGCCCAAAATAAAACCACTCTTTCTAGTCCTGAAGGGTATTCCCATTCTTTTACTAAAACAATGCCTGCCCGTTTGTCAAGAAAGCATGAAATCCGGTGTTATCGCCGCTATATTCGCGGATTTATCTGCAACGTATGACGTTTGACCCGAAATTATTTTTAAACCGGCGTCACAAAGCTGCCCGTACTTTCGAAACTTGCACCAGACAAATGAGCCGGTCACTTGAATTTCTTGGGAATAAATAATCCTCCTATCCCCCTTCCGATTTGTCTACCTATCAGTAATGGAAACGTTATAAAAACAACATTGGTTGGTTATCAAACCAAATGGAGTTCATTTAATGTTATTGAAATGTACTGAAGATTAAAGAATTTTGTTTGCTATCTGCTGCGTATCCAAATAATATTGAGTTACCTACTTATACAGTAACAAGTGATTTTATTCTTGTATTTGCGCTTGTATTAATTTCGTAAAAAAATACCCTTTAATTGTTGTTCAAAGTAAATTGTTTTTGGCGATAATGTTGTTATTGAATAAAGTGTATTTTTTGATTGTTTCTGGTAACTGTAAATAAGTTTATTCATTGTTTTTGGAAGTATTCCTTACTTAATTATGAAGATTCTTGTAGGAGCTATAGCTGACCTCATGATTATCTCTAATTAATAATAATTTCGTATGTAAAATTGCGAAAATTGAATATTACTTATCAAACAAACGTGCTTAAAATTGCGTATTTAAATCAATTCATGTTTGCTTGCCCTTGGGTCATCCAAAAGTTCTAATTCCAAAAAACTTAGTTAATCATTAGATTACATCTAGTTAGGTAAACAATTATCTACTTTCAATAAGTTGTAAAATCAAACCTTTTTTACCTTATGCCACCAATTAGGCTTATTTCTATCGTAGCGCCGATAAATGGTTTATTTATTTTACAGGCTGATAAGTAGCAAATTAATAATATTGACGATCTGACTGAATTACGAGTTGTATCGAGTATTTACTGCAATTAAACAGTTTCGATTTAACCCTGAGTATTTTTCCATTTTAAAAGAAAAGATTTTTCTAAATTGAATGACCTGTGATGCAAGAGTTATTGATTAAAAAGCCTCCTATAATTATAAATAATTTTATCGGGTCGTAATAAAATATTTCAGAATCGGGCGCATTGAATTTCCTCTGCAAGAGTTGTAATTATTAACAGCTTGATTAAATGCGAATTTAAAGAAGTGTGTATGTTGTGGAGTGTCTTAAAGAGAATTATTTTCTACTTCTGCGACCTTTCGTTCGAGTTTTAATATTGAAGTTTGAATAGCCGAAGGAAAACTTGCAGGTTTTTCGTTTTCTGCGGACGTCAGCGGGTTTGTACAAAGGGTAGAAAATTGAATTTTGTCGAATTCAACAATTCGATCAAGTTTTACCTGATATACCTACAGCTACGTACATTCTACACATCGATCGAATTGTTTTTAGATGAATTCCCCGGATGATATTTTTTATAGTACTTTATACATCGGTTTCTTGAATTTCTTATTCGCAATGTGCATTGCATCGAAATTAACGAATTATCGTACTGAAGGAGTGTATTCGAAAACATTGCACCGCATACGAAATTACACGAGTTCATTTTGGCATTGATTGATTGATTGGTTCAATATTTAAAATAACTAATCTATCGAAGTTCAATACAAGTCATCATGTTTTATCTGAATTTTTAATTATGTTGAAAACGTAAAATAGCAAGTAACAATTTAAAGAAAAATAATTTTTCTTTAGTTATCTCTCATTTTTTTTGCTCGACCCATGGTTTACGTAATCGATAATATATTATCTACCGCATCTTAGATTCTTAACTACTCAAACTTTATAAGATAATACATATGTATGGATTTCCATTATCTTAAGTGGAATTAAGTTCGTAGCTAGGTACTTCAATTATTATTTTGTTCCATAAGAAGTTACATTAAATATTTTGAATAATAACACGTCTATTTTAATACTCGTATGAGTACGGTTATTCCTCATACATTATAAGAGTAAAATAACCTCTCTGGACAATAACCTACAGATTATAACAGCAAAGAATCAACATCTTCGTAGTGAATAATCTGTACAACAGTGATTTAATATATTTTTGGAGTTTTAAAGTACTTATAAAATAGCTTATATTTTCTATTATAGTACTATGCTCCATGACCCTGAGTAGATATTGATACAATGTTGTTTTATTTACATAGTACTTTTCCTCTGGTTAGATATGCGCTCTTTGGCCTAAAAACTGTGCTACGATTAAGTAAACAATTCATTAAAAGCCTCAACATATATTAATTTCAGATATTTAATTTACGCCGTACTAAGCAGAAACTGATGAGATAATTTTAACCGATTTAAATTTTTAGTACCTAATAATAAATTTTGAGATGTTTTTGAAAAATTTTTTATCTTATATCAAAGGTAAGTTATTTGTTTATCTTAAAAATGCCAGTCACGAGCCATACAGGTACTTACATACATTAAAAGTTAAGTTCGTTACTTACTCATTTGAAGTAGGTTTTCGATTCATTGTTAAATGATTTTTGCAAATTTAAATTAACCAATTAGTGTAGATAATTTAAATGAAAGAGAAGAAGGAAAATAAACATCGACTACAAACTTTATTTTTCAACAATATTCGGAAATTTACATTAAATCACTCAACTCTTTACAAAAATAGTTTTTGGTTTGAACACAATATTCACGAGAATTTGATAACTATAAAAACATAAAATCAATATCTAATTATTATGTACCTACCTAGTATAATGAAATTATATTACAAAATTAATATTTAATAATAAAGGTCACAAGTCACACAAATCAACAAAATTGTCAATAATCAACTGCACTGTACAATATATTACAAAAAAATAAATATATTGGATAAGTAATATCGTAGTTAAGAGTATTTTACATATTCACACAAATTACATTTACGCGCATACAAGGAAAAACTTAAAAACTATTTTTCAACACAATATTTAACCTACAAAATTTCCCTTAAACTGCTTCAAATTTATTGCACAGTAGATATAACAAAATCGTTAATCAGATTTTAACTCAACAAATTAAAAAAATTAGATTTTGAAAACACTTCTAACCATACAATGAATCAATAAGAGACCCGATTGACGCAAATTGATTTTTAAATATTTGGATTTAATAAGTATCAATCAATTATCAATTTTGTAAGTACGTTCTCCGTGCATCAAATAGGATAAAATATGATCATTAATATTCCTTTAGAAACAATTTTAGTTAATCATATTCATTGAATATGGGTCCAAAAACCACTAATAAAATCTAAACTTGATACTATAAAATAGTTTACAATATACATACTGCTAAGTATGCAAAATAATCAGTTTCATGTGAAAAAAATGTAAGTGTAGCTATTATAAATAAAATGTTTTCTAATTAGGAAGTGTTGCTGAAATATTCCACAATTTTGTTTATGGTTTAAAAAGAAGGAATGTCAATTGAATTAAAATACAATAAGAATTTTTGATAAAATACGACTATTTTACATATCTATTTGAACGGATAATTGGACGTTTATTTTTCACTAACGTGAAAACGTATAAAATCTAATTTTAGCTAAAATATCTAAATTATCTACATTTATTTGATAAAATCAAGATCTGGAATCCCGCACAAGCTATTATCAAATGTGCTAAATTTATTTTTTTAATTTTTAAATTTATGTATAATTTTCCGCAAGACTAATTCTTATTGAGAGTAGCAGCACCCACACCCTGTATTTATTTATTCATCAAAATAAGAAATACTACTATATTTTCGTTTATAATATCTGCAGATAAATAATTTATTTATAACAAGTTTATTTTTCGTAGTACGATTTAGTCAATTTCTGCTAATACGAGATTACCCAAAATGTACAAGATTCCAAATTAATTAAAAAAACTACAATACTCGTCTATTGTATTGGCACATTTTTGGACTAATAGAGTATTAAAATAGCTTCAGCCGCCAAATGGAGATTGGTCGTTGGAACACCGTCACCTGCCCTTGCTCCTTCCCCCCGAAAATGTACAGATACACCTTCAGGGAAGGATCAACGCCCGGCCCGAACACCTCGTGCTTCACCTGCTCCAGTTTATGCTCGGCCCTTCCAGCGCTGTGCGCCCTGCACTTCTCCCCGCCCCCGGATCGACTGCGGCTCTTCTCGATAGCCAGCGACTGCGGCGGCGGCCTCTTCATCCGGCTGGAATGCCTGTACACCACCTTGGTGTTCCTGCTGAAGGTGCCGTTGAAGCTCTGCATTTCCAGCGCGTTCTCGTCGTCCGAATTGCAGCGATCATCCGTCGACAGCAGCTTCACGATGCCCTTCCTGTCCGGCTTGCTGTCGCTCATCGCCGCCCGAATATCCGGCCCCATGTAGTTGGGGTTGCAGAAGCCGAAGGGGCCGTTCTTGTCGCGCTCCACGTTCCTGCTGTTTTCGTCCTGAGGTGTGCCTGGAATGCAAATGTTCCAGCATTATAGCTTTAAATGTGGTATACACTTATACCTGTTTTGACGCTGTAACTGCTGGCAGAAGAGAGCCGGTTCACTGTCTCGATGCTGGCGTAATCCGAAGTGGAGGAGACGTTCTCCCTGGACTTTTCCTCCAGCGATTTGATCATTTCTTGGTACAGCGGGTTGTCCGCGTAGCCTATGTGAGAGCTGTAGCTCTCGCCTTTCTTGATGGGTTTGAAGCCATCGTACTTTTCGTTGTTCGTTTGGACGCCATTTAGTTTCTCCGACGGCTTGCTGGACTTCTTGCCCAGCAGCTCGTTCTCGTCTTCGCTATCTAAGTAGACTAATTTGCTGGCTTCTACGGGGGTTAATACTGGCGTCGGTAAGGTTAGAACGCTAAAGTTTGGCACCGAGATTGGTTCTCTGGGGATTTTCGTGGCCGTGCTGTCGAACTCCACTCGCTTTTTGGCCACCGTTTCCTTCTGCTCCTCGTCCGCCGACGGGGAGGTGTCCGAGTTGTATTTCTTCTTTATCACGTACGCTGATTTCGATTTTATCATTGAACCTGTTCAAATTAAATTACAAACACAAATAGCTATAACATTTATGAGTAGCTATATCTACCTCTACGTGGGGTATCGATTTCAGTGTCTATGACTTCGACTTCCGTTTGAGGGCTGGCGTGTTGCCTCAGAAGGCTCTCTGTGCTATCTCCAGCACAGCCGGTGAGCACCGTGTAGCTGCATTTGTTGCTCATGCGGGGAATATTGAGCTGCGATAGTTTCTGGATTTCTTGTAGGAAACTCCTGGAAGACCGATTCGTTTCGGAGAATTGCTGCGCTAAATCGCTACCATCTGTATAATTGTTCTGAGTGGGGTGGAAAACGAATGTTTGTTCGCATGGCGCTACCTGCAATATAGAGCCTGCATTATAGAGTAGCGAAGTTAATTTGAAACTGACCTTGTTGTTGGGAAGATAAGATGAATGTCGATTGCTGCGATCCGCCGACGTGCAGGTCCTTGTGCGTATCCTCAAGGATTTCGAATCGAAGGAAGTAGTGGAAGAACCGTTGAGGAGTAATTCAGATATGATAATGGCGATGCTTTCCGAACGGGGCTGCGGCTTCACGCTGGCGTTTATGGTAATTTTCTCCCAAGTTTCCAGCGCTGGAACAAGGATTAGGAGCAATTTAAATCGCGTATAAACATCCTATTTTCGATCTCTTCTATATAAGTTCTCGAAGTGATCGATTCGAGTTGAAGCGCGTCGATGTAAGAGAATGTTTAAATATTTAACAGCCCGCTGATAAAAATTCAGGCTGGTTTATTATTCCATTACTGTTTTTTAAATAGGAGCCGTAAATTCGGGTACACAAGGGCGATGTGAGTAATCGTACGTATGAATACTTCATTTTGAATAACAGCTGCGTCAACATCAAGGGGAACCGGCATTTGTTAGGAATGAAAGGTAATTTTAAATCGACGAATAGGAATATTAAAAAAATCTTTAAACAATAAGATTGCTTTGAGGATGAAAGAATCGATTCTGAGTGATAATTTAATTTGACATTGAAGACAAGAATAAATCATGAATTATATATATTTTCATGAAAGCTTCCAGGGAAATTTTCTTATCTATTTATCTTACCGAAGCTGAACTTCCACAGGTCGCTGCTGGCCTGGCCGTTCCTCTCGCCGCCGAAAACGAGCATGTGAGAGGAGGGCAGCTTGGTGGCGGCGTGGCTGTGCAAAGGCCCCGGATTGATTTTGCTCTTGACACAATGCCACGTTCGCGATGGCACGTCCCACTTCCAGAGATCGGAGCGCTCCTGAAGGTCGGTCATTCCCCCGTATATCCACATGGCGTCGCCTTGGAGGATCGCCGAGTGCTTGTGGCGCGGCGGCGGCGTTTGGTCGGAGCCCCGGCCCGCCGTCGATATCAGATGCCACGAATCCGTCTCTGGAAATTCGCGAAGCGTGATTGATTCCGTGCCGGATGTACGGTAAAATATTTTTTCGTGCAAATAAATGACAAGACTCGGTAAAAGGAAATTTAAAAATACCCGATGAAGTTGTCCCAGAATTTGCGGAAGATTTCCCGGGAGATTCCCAGCAGGTTTCCCATTTGGATAGAATACAAAAAATAATATGAGAAGCTGCTATTTAAATTGCTCATATACACAATTTTAGTTTATTTCCTGGTCTTCCAGGGGTTCGAAATCTTTAAATTTTATTACATATTTACATAATAATTTTTAAAGCTCCTTGTATAAGGATTCATCCTATTCAAGACCACAAAAGGGAAGTAATAGACTACTTTATAACGTCCCCATCCCGTCAATATTCGATTAAAATGTGGACATTGTTTAGTTAATTACCTGCAGTCGTTTGTAAAACGAATGTATAGGAAATTATCGTCCAATAGCAGTTTCCCCTGAACATCGTTCGATCTCTATTTGTGTTAAAATAGGAACGAGAGTTAATGCACAATGCAATTCATCCGAGTTATGTGAATTAAAATCGATTTCCGTTGTTAATGTGTCATTAATTGCAGTCGTATGAGGGAATTTAATGAAATAATTTGAATACGTACCAAAATGATACGCCCACAGTTCGTTAGTAGATCCTTTTAGGTCTTGGTATCCCCCGTATATCAGCATGGAGCCGTTGTAAACCAGCGCTGTGTGTCCTCTGCGTCCTTTGGGAGTGGAAACACCTGAATAAAAAATTGCTCGAATTGCAAACGAGAATCTGGCATTGTTCCAACATCAAGTTGCACGAATGCAAAAAAGAAACATGAAACTACAACGTAGTTGTGTCAGTAATTGATTTGGATCTATAAGCATTAACCTTTTTTTGTTTTTTTCTTCTTCCAACTGTTGAGTTTGATGTCGTAGATCCACAAAGGAGTTTCGGTGCCGTTCGAAAATCCCACTTCTCCTCCGAAAACGTAGATGCAATCTCTGTAGGCGATTGCAGTATGTTCTTGAAGGCATGGTAATTTATCCCCTACAGGTTTGACTTGGTGCCATTTACCACTCACTGGAACAAAAAACACGCGGTAGTACAAAACACTTTGTCATCGTAATTTATCATCATTTAGCTGAGATATCGTTTTTTCATCCATCGCAAATGCGATAATCGCTTAATTCAATTTAGTTTCACCCTCGAACTTCGCCCGTCAATTACATTTATGCTACCTTCCACATATATCTTCATCCGGTCAATAATCCCCCAGATACTAATCTGTCGGATTACGTGAGAGTGTTGTACAAGTAGCTAGAGATTAACAAATTTCCCTCGGAAAGGGAAAGTTTCCCTAAACATGTTCGGAACATCGGATAAGTGCACCGTCAATAAGATGAATGGCATTAACACAGATACCTAGTTAGAGGTCTAGATAAACGGGAAGATATTTAATATTCCATTGATGTTTAAAAGATTGAAAGGAAGAATGATGATTGTAAAAAAATACTGGTACAATTACGAATACTCTCTGTATAATTTATACTGTTTAACACCCACGAGATTGTACCAAATCCCTCGCTCTGTTTCCGCAATAAATCATTCAGAACGTGACCATACGTCGCCAGTCTAATTCCCCCAAACTAGTCGTGTATTGCAGGAAGATTTCCTTTCTGGTTTTCTGTAATTGGATATAATTCTCGACGCGTTGACAACCAGTCGAAGCAATATATCAATTTGATCGGTCTTACTAAGTCTAATTAAACGCGCTAAAATTTAATAAACTAATTAACTCACCTAAATTGTACTTCCAGAAGTCCTTGGTGGGCAAGTTTCCGTTCCTGCCGCCCAAGATGTAGACGAACTCGCCCACGAGCGTGGCGCTGTGCTTTGACCTAGCCGACGGCGCCGGGCTTTTTATGTTTTCAGGCGCTACGCTGCTCCACATTTCATACGAAAAAACCCTTCAATGGCTCCCTGAAACAAGCGCGATTATCGCCGAGGCTCGAGGATAAAAGGAACGCCTACAACTCCACATATTTCAAGGGAAAAGGAGCTCAGTTTGATATTAAGATGTGCTTAATTCGGATTAGAAGAGCTTGCTGGATCGTAAATAATTTTTCGCGGCGCGACCTTAGCAATTCTAATGGGATTGAATAATTAAAAAGGAACACCGACCAACGAGAATTCATAACGGCGTGAGCCATTCGTTACGCTGTATTTACGAGTCCGTGCAAAGCATGGTGTAATGTTTAACTAATGTATTCGACACGCAACGCAACAGGAATATTTTATTTGATAAAATAAACGAGCTAAATATAGTCTTTTTGTGAAGTTGGCTTCGAGTTGAACGACATAACTTAATAATACGGTAGGTGTAAACAGTTTTGCGGCAACAAATCTTTTCATATTTTTATTATAACGGTGCAAAATCGTAAATAAGGGTGGAGGGTAGAGAGAGTGACGCTCAGTTGATAACGTAAAAATCGACACGACTGCGTCTAATATTTAAGGGTCGGCAACCGAGTATAATCATTCTCCAGGGGCAGAAGTCGAAACTCCCCTAGGCATAGCTGAACATCTTTCCCTCCTTTTAGCCGAGAACTGGCCCATTAGGAAAAATGCGATGACATATAGTTGCGTGTGAGGATGAGAATATCAAGAATTCATCGCTATAACTGTACGCGATGTTTTGAGAATTGTTCGCTCAAACGTAGCGTTATTGATAGTCGTGAATAAAAACTGTTCTCATTTCAGAAAATTTAGATTATTTGTTTTAGATTGTTGAGAGTTGTGGTTGCTTTTCGATTAGAGTGGGGTAGTTTTCGGAAGGATGCTCTCGAAACTTACCCCTCTAAATGGGAATTTCATTTGCATAATAATTAGTTTCCTACTATATAAATAGTTCTATGGTTTGGTTAACTAACCGAGACAAAACAAACAAGAAGTTACCTTCAAATGGTTATCTTTGTGTGTCAATGTTTGGTGCTAGAAAGCGATATGAGCAGTATTATTTAGTTGAAAAATTTAATACTGTGGACGATTGAATAAAAATGCAAATAATGTAAGAAGAATTGTATTTGTTTGCAGCATTTTTCTGAATTATTTCCATTCCACATTCCTTTCGGTTTTAAGATTATGTAAATTATTTAAATAAGTTTTACTTCCTACTTATTCAATCATTAATTTACATATTTAAGCATTAAAAATATAGGTATAATGAATTAATTATGTTAAAAATATTTAGGAATTTTAATACATTTTGTTTTGAATTAAATTACTCAGGCACTAAAAATGAGTTTTGAAATAATTCAATTAACAAAACGAAAAAAATCATTTGCTTAAATAAATAAAACAAAACTACAATATCAATAGATTGTAATATAATCAAAAATACCTTTTCCTGTTTAATACAATTCAATAAAGAGAAACGTTTGCTTACTTGAATGAGGCAATAGCCCGCCTACACCTAATCTCTCCTATCGAATGCTAATCGGTCACACGACAATACGATTTATTCAAATCGCGTACAATCACCGTCTCTTCCGCAACACCACCTAAACCAATCCCTTCAATCTACCTACATCGCACAGACTTTCGACTTTCGACTTCCTCAAACACAACATTAACCAGTTTGTTTATTTACGTAGCGACACCGCGAAGGCCCCATTACAACGAAACGCATGGCTCGAAACACTATTATTGTTTTCCGGATATCACCCAGCACGGCGGCCGGCCGGAGGGGCGCCTGCGCCGCGACGTCGCCGTCGGAAGGAAAGCTCGCGATAAAGCTCAGGACAAAATGATATTGATTGGAGTTTTCCCGGCAGGAAGGCGAACCGGCTCGTCAAGCGCCGCACACACTGGTTGTTCGTTGACGCGGCTCGATTTGCCGGCAATGGTCGTTGGTGTCAGTTAATTGACCTCTACTTATTGTATGTTAACAGCATACATAATTAATTAATTTAATTAATTTATTAGTAGGAAGTTATTGGTACATGTTCCAGTTAGGAATGCAATACTTAGCGCTAGATAAATACAGGGTGAGCCAACGATATTACTCTCAATATTGTGAGTGATAAAAAAAATTTAATCATGTTTTGCAGTCCCTACAATGATATATTTTTATGTTTGTTTATATAATTGAAGACCTCAACTTTAAATAGTTGACCCATAATAAATATCTAATCTTGTTTTATTATTCAATTTTTTTGCAAAATGAATAATTTAACAATTATAATAAATATGCTGACATAAAGTAGCCAAGGTTCTTGTGTATAATTGTGCTAATAATCGCAATAATTACATAATTAGTATCAATTCGTTTATTTATTGTATATTACATTATAAAAATAATTTGTATTAGTAAAACTTCTTAATTGAAACACTTTTAAATATCCTGCCTACCCCTGTAAAATAACTTAATAAATGAGAAATAAATATAAATTGCGAACCTTCTGGTGTATTGACTAATTGAACAATACATAAAAATTACATTAGTAGTAATTGATTGATTTTAAAAGTGTAGAAGCGTTGATTCACTTTGCGTTATTGACATTAGATATGAGTGTTATAAATGAATAAGTCGCCCGCATTATCTAAAATATAATAATTTTTATACCCTCTAAATCCCTCTAGATATCTACCAGATAAATATTTATCAGACACAAGCGTTAACTTACTGCTATAAACGTTTCAAGAGACATTGTGCCGAAACTCCCGATTTCCAAGGAGCAAGGTTTGTTACATCGTTGCATTAGAATAAGGAGAGTTTTCTTAACAACTTCAGGTTGCTCATACCAACGACTATCATATATTGCAACAGATATGCGGGAACTCTAAAAATTTTGTTCCTATTACAATTCATCTACTAATTTCCATATGTTACCTCAATTATAATTTCGTTCGCACACCAATAATAAATCAATAATCTCATCACCATGCACATTGCCAATTGGAAACCTAGCAAAAAGTGAACGGGTGTTATGGTAACCTAAAATTAAGGGCACTTTAATTGCTATGAATTTTGAAAATATTAAAAATTAAATACCGTCAAAACTTGAAGTATAGCAGATGCCAATTGGAATGAGCTTTCCAAAAAATCTAATAGCATAACATTGGCCATGACTGCATTAAAACTATCCATGAAGCTGCAATTAAAAATATTCTACGCTCTATGTTTCTATTAATGCTCTATATGGTATTTCAATTAACTAGGTTACCTTAACATTGATTTATGCAATAGTATGCACTCTCTTAAAGTTACAAAACAGGCCTCATCTTTGCTGCATTTTAATTGATTTTGCATTTGATTTGCATAAGTATCAAAATTTGAGAATAGCTCGTTCAAGATTTTAAACTGACCTATTGCATAAATTATGAGGCCTATAGTAAGAGCATCTGGAAAAGAAATATTACCGGCTGTGTAATGATTTATTTAGTAACTTCCTACCGGAAAATAAAGTGAAAAATGTCGGCATTAATCCGCAAATACTTTGAATAAAATAGGCAGCGTAATAATTTTCCTGGTCGTCGAAAGGTAGCCATACACTCAAAGGTAGCAACTTGCTAATTACGGTTTCATTTCTCTTCGAGTAAAATTTAACACTAGGAGGCGCAATCAGTGGGTAAGTAGCGTAAAAACAAGTATCTGAAATTAAAATGGAATATTTCGAATTTTTGGAAAGCCTATTTAAAAATCTTTTCAGCAACTGCAAAGACAACCAAATTACCTAATAATAAGCTGAACGTGTACACCACAATAAAATAATTATTGATCTTTGCGAATTCATTGTAAATCCTTTTAAGGCCAGAAGGAGAGTTTACAATTCGTTTCTCCCTAGAAAGCACTTCCTTTATCATGTCCTTTGCCCTTTTCGACTTCAAAGCATACGCTCGAATCAGGCTGAGCAAGTGTAATGCGGTAATACTAACGTTGCCCATAATTTCGTTGACTAAAATTACTTCATCGAGAAGCAGTTTGATTAATTGTATGATATAAGTGCTCACAAATAACCAAGTAAATAAGTAAATTAGTTTAGAATATGCGAAATATATTTTTTGGCGAGAGGGGTTCTGGGAAAACGTGAATGGCCATAATCCTATAATAGAGCAGCAGAACTTTGTTATTTTGAAGTGCTCGTTTTTAGGAAAAATCTGCAAAATTCATAAAATAAGTTGTATTTAATGCTTTTCATAATTTTCAAAATTGTTTGTATGTGTTCAAAAAAGTAAATACTTACCTCTTTGGAAAGCATGCTGATGGATATTGCAGTAATTAGGTATGTTTTAACTTGAACAAGCTACTTTTATACATATTTCCTGCTCATATATATTTAATCCATATGTAGGCAAGCAAACCGAAAGGATATTGTTAAAATGTAATTATAAATGAATATTTTATTGCATAATTTTACCCCGCAATGTTTGCATTGCTGATTCAAAATGTAATTATTCAATTATTTCATTGCAAATTTAAATGTGAATCCAGCAAAAACTGGGATTTATTAACATTACCAACATTTTACTCTAAAATTGGGTATAGCAAATAAAAACTTTTATATGGAAAACATCAATTTATTTATGTAAATAATATAAATCAACAAAATCACATTAAATAATTATATGACGAAAATTCACATATTTGAATTAATACAAAGTACGATTATTATTAAACAGTTTATAGACTGTAAAGCTTTAAATATATGTTTATACTTATATGCACAATTGCAGTTTACAATATAACAAACTATCGAAAAAGTAAAATCACTTAAAGCACATCGACTACTTTTAAAAAAATTAATAAGCAGAAAAATCGAATGAAAACAATGCCATTGAATATCGGATAAATTGTAATTACTACTTTACCAATTGCCATCTATTATTATTTAACAGATATGCCCACATGATTTGAACAACAATTACTTCATTAATCGTTAACTTCTTATATATTAACAAAGTCTTAATATTACGTGAATAAATAGGCTTCTTATAAACATCAATTTGCCCACACAGGAGAATGACTTGTATTTGTCCAGTTCGATGAAACTACAACTAACTAACATACATTATTATTTTGTGGAAATTACATTAACAACTGTATAGCTTAATTTAATAGGTACTCTATAATTTATGTATGAACACGGATTGCCCACAAATAAACAGTTTTTATTACTGTGCGTAGTTAATTAGCCTTTAATATCCAGGCTGTTCGAATTTAAACGCGTAGATTTTACGAAATATAGAAAGCAACTTGATCTCTCTATTACTGTTCAACTCATTGGAATTACTTATTTCTAAAAATGTAAGCGTTGGAGTTCGAACGTATTTGGTAAGTATTTTCGGAAGTAGTTGGAAAGTACGGCGATAAATTCCGAAAAAATTGCAAAAGTTTTTCATAGAGTAATAAAAATGTTGTGTTATTTTTTTGGATTTGAGGATATACTTTCTGAAGTTTTCGAACCTAATCAGTTTAAAATAAATAAGTTTAATGTTGGTCCACTTAATAAACGAAAATAAATTACATATGTATGAAACATAATTATTTAAGGCGTCACTTTTTTGTGAAAAATTATATCTTACAATATTTTCCAACAATCTGCTCTACTAAAATTTTCTAAGGAAGCATCAATATTAATGTAGAAGGAAACGTAAGATTCTGTTCGTTGCATTATCAATCACAAATCAAATTGCTAATTTTTAATATTCCTTGAAACTAAAATAAATAAGTTAAAAGAAAGAATATAGCAGAGGTGTTTTACCTAAAGTCAAATATCTTTAGATATTGATATTTTAATTGGTTAATTTAACAAATATATTTGATTTATTGTGAAATCAAATTTGATGGACCAATTGCCTTTGTAAAAATATCTTTCCATTATTTTTTTAGTGTTTTTAGGTAATACACCCCAGATTATAACCTTGAATGGACGGAATTGAATCTATTAATTGTGTGAAGTTGCTAATTTACTCTTTTGCAGTAGTTTACGAAAATAGTGCCGTTGAAAATTGAATCAATTTTTTAACAAGTAGGTAAAATATTCTTTCATCTTATATCATTTAATTTTTATGGTATTTACCCGCTAGTTTCTTATAAGATTAACTTAACACAAAATGTAGACTTAAGTCTCTCTTTATTCTGCGAGCTATACATATAACTTGGAAGTGGTATACTAGACTTTTCCCACGACTATAGAAAAAGATTTCACAAATTCTATGAGAAGTAAATTTAGACCATTAAAGGAGTTTATGAAAATGCACTCTTTAGTCGTGGGATAATTATTATCTTTTATAATCCACAAAATTCCTCGCCATATTATGTCAATTCCTCGCAATATTATTGTTAGTTCATAATTATTTTAATTTATTGTTAATAGTTCAAACCAGGGCTTCAGAATTAAATGTTTCAATATCTTAATCCAAATCAAATTAATTGTTGCAATATAACAATATTTGGTAGGAAATATTAAGAAAGATTTTCCATTCATTCATTGTCTAAAGCCCCAGCTAACACAAGGTAATTTGTATAACATATATTTCAAGAAAATTTATTAATAAATAAACAACTCAATAGAAACACAACTAAAATTGGAGTTACAAAACAATTTGTAAGTATATCCTTATTAAAATTATGCAAATATTTGCTAAATATACAAAAAATAAATAACTTTATTTGTAGATTTAATAAAAGAATATCTCAAATAAAACGAGACAAAAATATTAATTTAAAAATTTAGACAATTAATTTTTGTCTAGACAACAACATCGAATTCGTTGAAATATGCCCACACGTTTTTACGTGAAATTTAGTACCATAAATAATATTTTCACAATTATTATTAGGCCTAGTGAAAAATTTACAAATTTATACACCATTACAGAGTATTTAATACACTTTACCTACACGTACAAGTAGGTTGAATTTTGAAAAATACAATAGCGATCCTTAATCGTTTTTAACTAATAAAAAATAAAGAAACTTGTGCTTAACTTTTGCAAAATTCAAAAATATTTAATCCTATATAACTTTGGCGTACATACACTTTCGATTTTTTTTATTATTTTTGGCATTATGTATAAACGAATACCTAAAATCTAATTCTGCCAATTGGGTCCTCAATGCTAGAACTTCCAGCATCCATAATAAGCAATTACAAAAATTTAGTAAATTAATACAAGGCGTATTAAATTACTAGGTTCAATTGGATGAATGATTCATAAAATTACAGCTTACATTGTTATCATTTCTATCTGAACAACATAATTATCAAAGTTACAAAAAACGTATCATTTTTTTTGTGAATCACAGATAGAAAGCCAGTTCAAGTCTTAATGTTTCATTCCTTATCAAATTTGCCTGAATTTTAACAAAACAACTCTAACAAGATGTAGTAAAATGTATAACAAATCAATCTTGTTGTTTCATCTTAATCCTATGAACTGTAAAAGAATACTAAAATTTGAGCATATTCACTCATAACATAGTATTACTGGCACATTTATACAACATTGAACACCTGTTAATATTAAAGCTGAATAGGTACAGAATTAAAGCCTGCAAAACAATTATAATGTCGCTTATAATAAAATGCACCTGCCAAACTTTGGTAGTTTTTTCTTTTTTCGTTTATCATTCTCATTCTGGGGTTGATTCCTAATAATTCTGACCACCTGAAATAAACAGTTATTCCTCAGTAAAACACCAATGAATAAAATACCGGGTAATAAATACCTCATGAAATGTGGCATCAATATTTAACGGAGGATCTTTTGCACTGGTTTCGATATAAGGAATACCTAATCTATGAGCTAAATCGCGTCCTTGTTCTTCTGTCACCTTCCGCAAATGAACAAGATCCACCTTATTCGCCACAAGCAGCATGGGATAAGTGTCTCTAAAAAAGTATTGGGTAAATTTTAATTGTAATAAATCGATCTATTGACTAAATATTACCTGTCTTTAACGCGTAATATTTGAGTATGAAAATGCGTGATGTTCTCATAACTGTTTTTATCAGTAACAGAATACACCAATAAAAATCCATCCCCTTTTCTCATGTATTGTTCTCTCATAGCGCTGAATTCCTCTTGGCCAGCAGTATCGAGAACTGAAAGATGAATTGATATGATAAATAAGAACCAAGGTGTTACTATTAAGGGAGTATTACCGTCTAAAATACACCACTGGCCATCGACTTCAACATGCTGCAGGTAGCTGTCTTCGATGGTGGGATCGTAATCGGTCACGAATAACTTTTGAAAGAATTGTATTGTTATGGCACTTTTACCGACACCGCCGTCTCCAACGACGACTAGTTTAACGGTGGGTATATTTTCGTTTGGTGGCCTCGTCATTGCTCCTCTTGTGCTGAATTTCTTACTTTTGCTACCTATCGTGCCTATTTAATGGTTTATGGAAAAAATCATCTACCCTTCCTGCAAAAAACGTCCGTGCGTATTATACAACATCGCTACTTAGGCGCTAGTTTCAGCTATTTTAGGAAATGATCGTATTAAATATAAAAACAAGATATTGATCTCGTAGTTTTTACGTTTCACATCACAATTCTATTGACTTACTGTTAGCAGATGAACAATTTCACGTACCTTTTCATAATCGCGTTAGTGTGTTTATTATTTAGAGCCCGTGGTTTTCGTTGTATGTAAATTAAAATTAAAATCGAACCAACAATGTTGGCTGTAAAATGAATGCATTAAGCTCAATGTCCTCGGCGACCTTGAGCTTTGAGTGCTATTAATTGACTTTTGACTTTTGACATCCAGCAATTGCAACTTACACCGAGAGTACACCGAGCAATTTCAATTGAAAGGGGAAGAATATATCATTTTTCGTAATAATAGAAAAAGAGGGAAATAATCGACCTTCAAATTTCTTCTTTTTTTTAAATAAATAAATCCACTATTTCAATACTACAGCTAAAAGCTTTGTAGTATTGCTAAATTTTTTATTCTCAACAATAATTGTAACGATGTAATGTAATTATAGCTATAATCGATTAGTTTTTTACTACTTCTTTAACTGTAATTAAAATCCATTTATTAGATGCGTACGCCACTGTGTGGCTGATGACTCAACTTGTAGCGTGTGAAGTGGGTTGATTGACGGCTAGTTCTTGCGAAAGTGGGAGTTTAAACAGAAAAACAATCATGTTTAAATGATTTAGCGGTGTGTGTATATGTGCATTGTTCCGTTTTTCGAATTCCGCAGCGTCCAAAAGCTAATCTCCGATCGAACTTTGCGTCACTGGTAACATCTTGGTTGTTGGGTTCATCAAACAAGGTGAGAAATGGTTAAAAAGGTCATTGACTGTCAGCTTATATGAGTAAACATGGCACGCCTATTTTTATCTAATTCCCATCGTTTTGCAGCACCGAAATGGCGAAAAGACCCGCCGTGCAGCCTGCCTTGCATAAGGTGATAATGGTGGGCAGCGGAGGTGTTGGCAAGTCAGCGCTCACCCTGCAATTCATGTACGATGAGTTTGTGGAGGACTACGAGCCCACCAAGGCGGACTCCTACAGGAAGAAGATCCTCCTCGACGGAGAAGACGTCCAGATTGACATCCTCGATACCGCCGGTCAGGAGGACTACGCAGCTATTCGGGATAGTTATTTCAGGAGCGGTGAAGGTTTTTTATGCATATTTTCTATCACTGAAGATGAGAGCTTTATGTCGACAGCAGAATTCAGGTATTTTTGTTGGATCGGGCTAGCTAGATTTGTTAATAACATCTCTTATTGTTCCAGGGAACAAATTCTTAGGGTAAAAAATGATGAAAACATTCCCATTTTACTAGTTGGTAACAAATGTGATTTAGAGGATAGAAGGAAAGTGTCCTTTCAAGAAGCTTCTGATAGGGCGAAACAGTGGGGAGTACCTTATGTAGAAACTTCTGCCAAAACTCGTGAACATGTAGATAAGGTAAATAAATTTATCATTTACCCCATCCATTTCTGTACTTGAACTAATTCATATACAGACGAGTTCAAATTTGTACACAATATGGTGCAATAAAGACAACTTCCATTAGTATCATATATAAAGGAAAAAGAAATAGTGATATTGTAATAATAATAATCTTTGTTCATCTCATTGAATTGATCATATTATAACACTTACTGTATATTTTCATTACTAATCTAAAGCCCATTACTTGCTTTAAAATAAATTATTGAAATTGTAAATAAGGAATAGGCAGTTAAATAGTGGAAATTGTTCCATTGTTTTCTCCATAATAACAACACTTATCAATGTATTACCATCTCAATGTACGTTAAATATGGGAATTTACTTTGTTTCGTTGCGCATGCGAAATTTTTAAATAGAAGCATATTTGAAATCTCATTTGTGTTAGTTAAATCCGCATCTATTTTAATTCCATTATTTTTTATAATGCTATTGGAATTTTCAAGGTGTTCTTTTTTGCAGGTATTCTATGATCTCATGAGAGAGATAAGGGCTCGGAAAATGGAAGAAAACAAAACCAGTAATGGCAAAGGAAAAGACAAAAACAAGAAAAAGAAACGTATATGCCGTATTCTCTAATATGTGTAAAAATGTGTGCTTGTTCAATTTGCTTTGTGTATTATCATAAGATATTTAAGTGGATGCGAGAACATGATGTTCGGGATTCCTGTTTTAACTTGTTGAAACGTTTAGAAAAGACTTGGGTTATGTTAAATTCGCTTTGTGCACTGTTTCTTAATGTTCTGTATATTGTGAAATTTGCATTGAAATGAGAATACCTCGATAAATTACAACGTTCAAATTGAATGTATAAAACGCTTTAAACGGTTATTAAATTTGGTTTTATGTTTCATTTTATATTTTCGAGTGGTGTTAATGTCCCACTTTAAAGATGAAACGGAATATAACGCTTTTTAAAGCCAAATCCAATTAACTTGGTAATGTTAGCTATTTTCCACTCCAAATTGAATCCTCTTGGTCTAGGTTATTAGTGCATATACTCATTTTATACGATTATTTTAGAATTATTTTTAAGGTATGTACACAGTGACTAAAACATATTTGAAGAGAATGAAGAAATTGCTTCATCTAAAAACCAGTGTACTTGAAAAAACGTTTTTTATATACATAATTTAAGCAAATCGAAAAGTCCCCGTAAAATTAAAGTGTAGTAAAAACTGATTTGTACATAAGCAGATACATATTTACAATCAGGTGGAGGATACTTTCAACAATAAATAGTCACTTTGAAATTGCATTTGAATTTATTATATTTCTTTAGATTGTTGATTATTAAAATGTAATATCAGTTTATGAAACTTAAATTCCAAACATGACTATTTAAGGCTGAGATGACCTTAGTTTAGTTATGTGGATGTTACAATTATAAATATAACCAGTTTGATATAATAGTAGTAAAGCTCAAGGGAAAATACCACTGATTACTCCTGTTTGGTACATCCTTATTTTTTTATATTATGATAATTTCTAAATTTGTTTAATTGATAGTTGTATATTTGCTGTACTGAAGGAAATGGTGTTGATAATTGATTAAGATTTCAGAACATAGTATCATTTCATTTCAACTGTGTTATGGAAATTATTTTCACATTCTAAGCCAAAATTATCTATTAAATTGTACAATATCAAAAAGGTAATAAACCTTTTAAAAATACTGCTATTTTTATTACTATCAGAAATTCGTTCCCTAAATGGTTTTACAGTAATTATATCCATTACTACCTATTATAGTATATTATCATATGTTGAATAATAAATGAAGCTTGTGTAACCAATTACATTACGTGTAACTAAATAAAATATTCAATATTTGATAGTAATGAAAATATCAAGTTCGGCCATTTTTGATGCATATCCACTTGAATTTTTAATTTTTGCTTGTTTTCTCGAGTTTTATTTGTTTTATTCATTTTTAATTCTGTCTATTATCAAATCAAAACCAGTGAAATAATAAAAAAATAAACACCCATTAAAGACAACCAAAATTTATCAAAATAAAGTACGTCTTTATTTATTTATTTATTATATATGTATAATATTTATAGTAGTTTGTAGTGAATAGTTTCACTTAAATTAAAAATGTTACATAAATGTCATATATTTTTTCGTTATCATGTAATCATTTAGTAAAAGTAGCTTTGATATCCATTTTCAGCTTATTATCATTAGCTTATGTCCAAACTTATTTATTACTACACTTAGTTAAATTGATAAATCAATTCTCGCTTTTGCTTCAATTACTTCCTAAATAAATTTAATACCTCTAACAAAATTTTCGTCCAGTGATTTTGGATATAAGCTGAAAACTTGCAGATGCCAAAAATAAGAATCAATAAGTGATAGAAAAACTGTAAATGAAGTAGTGTAATTTTTATATGACAAAATGTAACTTTTTTTCACTGTTTGTACTGCCATAGCGTTAAATAAACTTTATTTGCAAGAAATATTCATTCGTCTTGATTCTCCAGCGTAAATTAAAAATAAATTCAGTCCCTAAGATGCCAGATATTGGTCCGTTTGCTTTTGTGCATTGTTCTGTTTGTTTCTTATTTTATTAGTTCTGTATTTACATATTATTTATTATATTTTCCAGGTTGCTGCTTCTGTTTGTTCTAATGTTAGCGGAGACCATAAAACTGTAGGTACAGTCATCGTTTTTATACAAGAAAAATATTAGAGCACTAAGCACTTTTTACCGAGGATTGAATCATCACTTGCGCGTTTTTCCAGATTATCGTCGATAGAAAATCAATGTTAAACATCTTGAATAAAAGTTATCTATAAATATTTCAGTATATAATATTGTTGGTATAAAAGTAGAATGAGAATTAAGACAAGTAATCGAATCATTAATCCTATCAGTCCAATAAACTTATAAACTATAATATATAAAATTATTTTAAAACAATATAAAGTATCTACGCATACGCACTCATGGAGGACCCGCGAAAGCATCTAAACTGAAACACTTGCAATTGCACCCACTCACGGGACATTCTTGGTGCTCCCTGGAAAGAATCCGAGCATGAAACTTTATCCAGAAAATACACAAAAATTAAACTTACTCAAACCACGTGCAAATATGCGCAGCGTGGCCACCGTGCCTACACGTTTGGCACCAAGTGAACCAAGAATCAAACGGCGTACTTTTATTTCCCGACATTTCTCCGGAATTTGTGCCCATATACTGCAAGCAAATGGTACATCTCGGCAATGGTTTCCTGCAGTTCGGACAGGATGACAACTAAAGAAAAAAGTGTTAATAAAATAGCCCATCGGAGAACTGACATTACCTTTGTTTTGCTCGAAGTTTTGTGGAGTTGCCGATTTCTCTCGGCGTTTTGCAAGAAAGCCGATATGCTCTTCCCGCAAAAATTGCACGACACGAACACCTGTTGTGCCGGTTTTTCGGCGTTTTTAAAGGAAGCCAGCATTATGTCGAAATCTCCACGTTCGTGGAACATTTTCCAACTGTTCAATATATCTCTATAACTAATATTACAAACATTAACAATAAAAAATACAATTTGATTTAAAAAAAACACACTTTTCTATCCAGTTTTTGACGGTGTGCGAGCCCAAATAATCGTGGAATGCCCGTGATGCAATTACAGTAGTTGATTGGATATCTCCAGTATTATCCAGGTATTTTTGCAACAGTTTCAAACCATTTTCACTGTTACCTAAAAGAAACCCATAGTAAAACACATTTTAATAGCTAATTTACATCCCACCTGTTACTAAGAGCCCATCTAAATTTCCTTCACTGCATAACTCATCTCCCAATTTCTTCATATACTCCAATAATTTATCATCGGGCAGGTACAAACAAGCTATTGCCACTCTGTCATCCACGGCCATTCCTTTTTCATTCTGTTACATATTAAAATCATAAGACATACTTATTCAGTCAATTAAATAAATCGTATATTACCAGGACATCTTCGTAATTGTAGTCAGTGGCCGTCAAAAAATTGAACATGGCTTTCAAGTAGGGATCGGTCATTCGTTGGATGCAGGTGGAGCAATTCTGTTTCCAAACGCTAACTGGATCGTCTGAGAAACCCGATAATGCCATTGCTACGATGTTTAATGTTGAGCCGTAATCTGTATCATCCGGAGCTCTGTTTAATATTTCCATGGCCAGCTCTAGCTTGAGGTTGAGTACTGCTATAGTTGCAGCCCTTGTATAAGCTTTAGCAGTTTCTAAAGTTGTTAGGAAATCGGTCATGTATTGGGAATCTCGTTCTAGCGGCCAACTGCACAGTTGTAAAGCTTTATCTCTGTCTTCGTGTCTGGAATCAAATTGAAAATTTAGTGGAAAATTGTATTGTAATTAATTTGAGGTAAATGTAGACTGCTAATATACATTACTTTTGATTTACTCTGTACATTTCCACACATGTGAAATTTAAGATGATAATTCAAGCCAGATATTTAAATTTTTTGTAACGAGTAATTTGAGCTTTATTTTGATCCGAGCCTGTTCTCGGTTTTTATCACTTCATTCTACTTTTTGCCTGCTAAAGTCAGAAGGACAGAAGCTACTTGACCCGACAGATATGAAGTGCATTTGATTTTATTATGTTTTTAATTTTATCATAAATACTACGCCATTTATTTCACACTGTACACCTTAAAGTAAATTAATAGGTAAGTGCATATATTGTAAGTGATTCAATTCTATTTTTAACATTTTAATTCATTAGCCTTATGATGGATTTGAAATTACCAAACCTAACAATGAGGAATAATAGCAGACTATGTAACGAGGACATGATGTGGATTGATGTGGCCCAAAGTTATTTACAATACCTCACTGGCACTATGCAAATTATATTTGGATTTCTAATTGTATTGTCAGACGTATTTATAATATTGATTTTTTGTAAAAATTCCCAATTGAAAACTACAACTAACAAGTTCATCTTCCATTACGCTATATGGCATTTAATTTTTACAGTTTTTTCCAGCACTTTTATATATTTCACACAGCTCATTTCAGTGGCAAATAGCATCCCAATGATAGTTTACTATTTAGTTCTTGAAATAGATAAACTGAGTTTGTTACTTACTTATTTATTTGTGCTAGGCTTAGCCGTGGATTGGTTGTTTTCTTTTTACAATACCAATTTGCAAGAATCTAAATTCAATGTAATGTACACTAAAATGGTTTACATAATTTACGGAAGCGGATTTATTTATTCTATCGTTCAATTTACGCTTCTTATGACTAATTGTTGGTTATCCAGGATCACAATCAATGAAGTTATATATTTTTCTATTTTGTTATTTATAACAGCATTGAATTGTTTATCAATTAAGAAAACCCGTTGCGAAACTACTGACAAAACTTATTCACTGACAATAGCATCGATTGTAATATTTTTTTGGCTTCCATTAAGAATTTACCGTTACTTACTGATATATTCCAATGATTACGATTTGGTACACGCGGTTTTTGTATTAACCAGTTTTTTACCACAATGGATGCAATATAGCACTAATATAGTAATTGTTATCATGCTCAGGCAATTGGACACGAAATTTAAGAGGGCTTATTATTCAATATTTCGTAAAAAAGTGACAAAATCTGAGAGTTATAATTTTAAGAAATCAGACGATAGCGCATGTGAGATTGAAAATGTAACCCCAATTGAAGAACATTTTACTTATATTTAGAAAAATTGTTTTGTAAGTTAATTATAAGTATGTAAGCGATAGAGTTTGTTTTCCAGCAAAATTGTATTTATTATCCTCCTTTTAAATAAATGTTTTCATTTAAAAATTTTTATACTTACAGAAATTAGTGCTAAGTTACTTACCTATAAAATACTATTGAACTCTGGCAATTGGGATACCCCAAATCGCTCCAAGCCATCGTAACAGCTTCCGACTTGTTTTGAACAGGATCGATATTTGACAATATCGATAGGACACCCGGATGATTATCGTCACCTTCAGGAAGAATACCTCCTTCTTTTAATTTCACCGTTAACTGCAGCCAATTCCAAACATTGGCCAACGATAAGTTGTCTTTTACCAGTTCACCGTTCTTCGAGAATTCATCCTGAGAAAATGTTGATTTTAGTGAGCAATGCATTTTAGGGGAATGTTTAATGGTGAATTTACCTGAACTCCATATCGCTGTTTAGCCCTTTCTTTGATGCGAGCAGAAATATCATCTACAAAAGAGTCATCCAGGTATCTCAGCGACTTCCTTCCTTGAGACCAAACTATAGTGTTCGTAGACCAATTCACTGTGATTCTATCGAAAACAGTGTAGTCTTTAATAGAACCTGAAATAGAAAAATTGGTTTACATCATGTTTGCAGCGTAAAATAATTGATATACCTGATACTGCTATAGTTAAAAGTCGATTTTCATCAGTTGCATGCCAGGAGAAGGAAGTTATGTTATGATTCGAACCAGGAATGACTATTCGATCCATAATGTTCGGCTCGAGCTCTTCGTTACTAACCACTGTTTGTTTAATATCGTACAGGTTAATAACAGAGCTTTCTCGCTGGAGGGACGCCAATGAACTGTACCTGTAAAAGCAAATACTCTCTTAATAAATAATGTTTCGGGATATGAATAACTGTTTACTTTGTTGGACTCCAAGCTATTTTCACCACAGGTTTAGTTTGCGGTATAGTAACAACGGATTTTTCGAAATTCCTCATATCCCAAAGATAAATTTGATTTTCGAAATAGGAAGCCAAGTACGTGTCATCGTTCGGATTCGTGCAAACTCCAAAAACTGCTTTAGTTGTGGTGGTATTGACGATTTTATTTTGATCTAGAACACCGTTGAACTCGTATAACAAACAATTAATGAACGTTTGATGATGATCATACCACGTAGATCGAAAATCTTAATATTCTTCGAATTCATTCCAGCAGCTAACACCCTATTTGAGCCGTAAAACCAGGCCAAGCTGAACGTCACATCCGATGTAGCAAACTCGGCAACAGGTTTAGCTAATTCCACAGCAGGCGCCATTGTATTCACTGCCATTCTACCCGAGCTGGTCGGTTCGTTGTTCGAATTGAATTTATTTATGTCCCATATCAAAATGGAGCTGTCGGCTCTGTATTTGTCGAGGCCAGCAGCCAGTATATTGTGTTCGACAGGATTGAAAAGTACTGCGTTACAGTAACGACTATGTCTAGGAACTGAAAGTAGTTTATGGATTAATGGAAGAAACTTATAAGTTTCATAATTCTCTTTTACCTAACTCTTTTCCTGGAAGATTGGCAGCATCATGTTCAGAAGGACCAAATGTAGTCAATGCTACCCTCCCGTTTGCCAAGCCAATGGCCAACAGCAAGTCTTTGTGGCATTTTGGGTAAATATCGAGGCTTCTAACAAGGTGATAGTTACAGTTTGTTGTTAATACTTGAGCAAAATGAGTATCAGACACCTTGAAACCTATGCAAATTAAAAACTATTAGGAGAAACATTGACTAAAATAATAAAAACGATGATATAAGGTATAATAATGTAGGTAAGAATGTAATTCTTTTGTTACAAATTTTAATTGCAATTACTGTAATGTTAATTGTATTTTATTGAAGCTGCTTACCTGTTGGAGGTAAATCCAAGTCCTCTCTATAAGGAAGTATTTGATAAAGACCAATTTCAGCTCCCCAAGTTATGAATTTATTAGTAATTGGAGACCACTGAATTTCAAGTTTCCCGGACATGTTTCTTGTACTGCAAATTACAGAAAACGCTATAATCGAATGGAAAGTTATAAATATTGCTTAAGCAAAACAAACAATAAACTTTAACCTTTTTCTTAAACCAAAACAAACTACTAGAAATTTATAAGTAAGGTTATGTTTAATGTTGTTGGTTGTAATTTGGTTTGTTCGGAGTATGAATTCGGATTAGGTCGGAGCAGGTTGGTGGATTAGAGCATTAGAACAAATAAGTCCTATGTTTATGCTTCTGTGTTTCTGTGCTAGTTTTAAATTTTAAATCACCCACAAAAATTTATTATTTATTTTAATGAGTGTTTCTATTTTTTAATTATTTTGATCATTATTCCAAATGTTATCTACAAATGCTTAGTTCAAAATAAGTTATAATAACACAGCAATTTTTCACCAGCTTAAAAAAATATGTACGGAGTGTCCCAACGAAAAAATTGATGTACTTGGAATGGTTGAAATAGGTCTTCCAGGTTTACCTTAAACTACTCATTAATTCAGCAAGTTGAAAAACGACTTTTCTGCCACGTTTCCACTGCCTTCTTCGGTTTTTATCCCTTTGGGCTTTCGTCAATTTTGGCACGGGGGGATTATGATAAGTGCAATCGTAAAATTGCATTTTTTTTATAAAATAAGAACAGTTACACAATCACACGTTTAAATTTAATTTACTATATGAAACAGAAGCAAACACAAATCACTTCAAAAGGTAACAAATGCATATGGCTAGGTATAAATAATCTAAAGTGTTAATGGGTTAATAAAACAGAAACAAGTTCTTTTTTTACAAAAAAATATATTACTGAAAACAATAAATATTTAACTATTTAGAACGTCAACAAAACATGAAGGAAATAAAATAAACAACAAATTTTTATGTCTATACTATAGGCAATAATTTTTATTATTATTTATTTTATTTTTATTCTTAATTACCGGTGTGGTAGTTTATTAATATTAAAAGTAGAAAAATATACATATTTTAATAATAAAATCATTCTTTAGCAATAATTCTATTTTTTAATAGGAATTAGAATTAATTAATAGTGATAATTTAATCAAAACTAAAATAACCACAAAAATTCAAATTTGAAATCTGATCACCAAAAAGCGAAAAATCGCCTAAAAAATATCACCATCATGTCACTTGTCAGTGACATGTCAGTTGTGTCAAACCCATTGTCAACGTCAAATATCTGTCAGTTCCAGTTCATTTTTTGAAGATTTGTAGCTTATGGTACGAAATATGTTATTATTAATATGCCCTTGCAGGAATAATTGTTTTTGAATTAAAATGTGCGTTACCGGCCTTATTTTGTGATAATGGCATAAGTCAAGGCATTAACAAATTAGATTAAAAATGTTTGCGTCGTTGAAAAATAAAATACGTGAAGAAACTGGGAGTGACTTATCCAAGTTAACAGCCAAAATAACATCCTCGACGGTCCAGAAGATCGATTCCCTAAGAGGCCGGTCGACCCAGGGCTCCTCTTCCAGTCTCAATTCCATCGTGTCTTCAGAAGGTGTCCGAGACGAAGGTCCCATCGACTCCGAAGAGTTCAAGAAACGTCTGAACAAGATCGAATCTGAATTTACCAGAAAACTAGAATACAAGGAAATAGAATGGCGTGAAATAATCAAGGAGAAAGACAAGAAATTGCAAGCCTTTGAACAAGAAAAGGAGGATACCCGGAAGCTAGTCGAAACTCTGAAGGAGTCATTGAAAAATGCCGAAGGTATGTATTTTTACACTGCCACAGCCATAATATCTTATTACTCACTTAGGATATGAATATTTGGGATTTGATGTTAATTTTATGTAAATTGCAAGCTGTTAATCAAATTAAATGGGGGGAATGTGAAGCATCCTTTGTCGTATCCAGTATTACAATATTATTGTGTTTTTAATAATTTCTCGGACAGTTTTCCTTCTTTTATTTCACAGGATTTATGGACCTCCCTTCTATATTGTTTCAATCAATAATGTATGATTCGATATTGAGTCAAAAATTATCACTATCTAAATAATGAGGTTTATTAAACTTTGTGATTTCATTTGATGTAGGTCACAAATGCTGCTGAAGTATTTAAAACAAAGGCTACCTTAGGGTAAGCTTGGGATTCATCATTTTAATTTTGAATAAATGTATACCTACTTAGATTAAAGACATTCTATAAATACTAAATTATCTTTACGAACACAGGTGGATAAAGAAATTAGTTCAGAATTTGCAATTTTAAAATTTTCTGACCTGGTTGATAATATTGTTCTATCGAACTTAAATTAAAAGTATGCATTTATTAAAAACGCGGCAAGTAAGCAATACAGTATGCCTCTGTTTTGTTATCGTTTTCATAACAAAAGTAAGTATTCTTACTGATAACTTTATCTACTAGAGTTCCATGTGTTGAGTAACTTTTTAAGTCATTAGCGCATTAAAAAATATATCGATAAACAAATTTTCCGGCTATTTTAGTTTCACGCTATTACGAAATCGTATAATTAAGTATAAAATTATGAGTCGGATTTTATTGCACATTTTATTTTTTCGCTGGGTTGATTGATTTTTTGTTTCATAAAATTTTATTGTTTCTTATCGCTGAAAGTTCCGACAAATTGAAATGCGATAACGTACGCTTTGTTGCTTCAGATTTCAATACGAAAATTCTACTGCATAAGGAAAACAATGAGCAATTGGAAAGCTTGCAAATCCAAGAAATGTCTAAGGTTAAAAATCTAGTCTTGTTAAGGGATCAGGAAATTGCCGAAAAAACAACTGCCCTCAAAGACGCCAATGTACAATTAGAAAAATTAAGAAATGAAGTAGCCAGACTTCGAAGACAGGAGGAGACCCTGAGTGATGTACAGGTAAGAAGCGTTTAATTGGTTTAATTAAAACGTAAGTATTTTTTACAAATACTCCACAATTTGCACTGATTTTTTGATGTAATAGCACTGTTAATTGGATTTATTGCTTGATTAAAAGGATGTTTTAGTTGTTTAATAAATACCTCGTTTTGAACGGCAATATTTCACTTCAATTAATATTATTTTAGATAAATTTAAGTACTTTATTGGACATACTTTGGTGTCCTAGTAAATAATCGTTTATATTGTAGGTGTAAAGTACACATACAATTCGAATAAAAAAAAGCAATAAAACGTCGATAAAAGGTAACATGTATTTCAAGCTTAAATATGCAAAATTTTCAACTTATATTTTGCATAAATTATTTTCCACGTTATTTAAATAGAACAAAAATTCATGTGGTTACGAAAAGAATTTTTAATTTGTGTCTTAACATAACATTAATAATACGCACAGTTTAATGATGTTTCACCTTACAAATAGTAATAGTTACCCACTGTCTTGTGTTCATGTATAAGGTGGGCTTCTGGGCAATTCACAGGTATGTGCTTCTCGCATTTATGTGCATTTTAGTAGAGAGAAACCGCTCAACTCGCGCCCGTTTCGGTTGCAGGACGATTTGGAAGCGTTGCGGCACAGCACCTCGCGAGATTTGGCCCACCTCGCCTCTGATCTATCCAAAAGCGAGCAGGAGAAGAAGTACCTGCAGGATCTCGTCGTTATTTTACGCCAAAACAGCAGCAGCAACGCGGACGATAAAGGGGTTTCCGAGAGGAAATTGTTAGAGCAGCGATTGGAGGAAGCCCATCTGCATTTAGCCGATATAAAAACCTCTTGGAGCGATAAAATAGCTGCGTTAGAAACGCAAGTGAGTGCGTTTAATCACCACTTCTCCATGTTGTAATTGGGGGTATTAAATCGCGATTTTTAGGTAGGGAGATTGAGCAGGCAGGCTGCTGAAGAGGGAACTGAGAGGAGACGGGCCGTGCAGGAGAAGGAAAAGCTGGAGGATCGAGTAAAACAGTTGGAAGCGGAGTTAGAGTGTAGTAAATTCGAGTTGATGAATCGCGATGTGAAGATCAAGCGTTTGTCTGAAGACGTGAACGAGCTGTCGGCTGAACTGAAACACGCGCAGGTCGATAAAGAAGAAGAAGTGACGTTCTTGAGATCGGAACTAGTGAGTTAAGATAAAGTGTGTTGGGGTCCTAACTCTTTCCTCTATATTTTTTTAACCCGCTTGGTTTATTTTAGCACAAAGCTTTGCTTTCTCATTGCTGGATTTAGTTTTTAAGGAACGCCTTAGGTTGTAAGATTCAAATTTGTTTTTATTGATTTTAGATATTTATTTATGTTATTTACTTTGTCCTAATAAAAATTTATTTGATTATGTTTGAGTTGTTCTTTCTATTTATATGTACTTAACTTGGTGTATCGTCGAAGCGTTTCTTTCGTTAATAATTTTGGTATGTTTTAAGGATAAATCGGAGGATAATCTACATGCTACGAGGAGGAATTTAGAAACTGCGCAAAACGAACGGCAGGATCGCGAAAACGAATGCAAGCAATTAAAAAAGTCTTTTGATTCGGAGCATTCAACTAACAATTCACTGAGGGAGGCCATTGCAAAATTAGAAAAGGAGTTGGCCGAAGAAAAAGCAAACTCTTTAAACGTACAAAAAACTCTAACTAGGTATGTGCATAGCGAAACAGGTTCGTATTTAGATTATAATTCGATGTTATTGTAGGGTAACCTCTGAAAAAAACACCACTCTCGTACGTAACGCCGAAATTTCCCAACAAATGGAGCTGGTCAAGCAGGATATGAGACGACAGGAAACCGAAACCAACGAACTCCACAACAAATTAACAGTTTTAGAAAAAGAGAATGCCAAATTGAAAGACATCGTGCAAGTAGAGCAAAGACTGAAACACACTATATCCGAATTGGAGGACCAAATAGCCGAAAAGAATAAGGTAAATAATTAAATTCAACAAAGACGTATCTTGCTTTGGAATTTTATATACAGGGTGTATATTGTATATTGATATTTTTTGACACAACTCGCTGCGCGAGCTCCACTTCCTAGTTCAATTTACTGTTGCTACATTAATCATCAACTTTTAGAACATTAAAACTTTACAACTTCGGCTTGCCGACATGAAAAAAACGCTGCAACAAGAACTCCGGACACCCGGAAATCCGAACTACCACTCGGATTTGATGGATTTGAATTCGGCCGCTATCCTAACGCCTACGCAGGTGTCGACACGGCATTTCCCTTCGTTGGTGAGAAGGGACGACGAGGACGTGAACTTCAGGTATCTGAAGCACGTGGTATTGAAGTTCCTGACCAGCAAGGAGTACGAGGCGCAGCATCTGATCAAGGCCATATCGACGCTGCTGAAGTTCACGGCGGACGAGGAGAAGCTGATACAGGACACGCTGGAGTGGAGGAAGTCGTGGTTCGGCAGCAAGCCCAAATATCCGGCTTCGAAATTAAAAAACTTTTCCAACAGTTGATGGTTGTTTTCTTTGTATCAGTATTCTATTTAATGCAGCTGGTTTTATGTGGACTTTTGTTAGGAATATGCCGTTAATTGGATTTGTTGCGTGTTATTGGAGATATACATTTGTTTCGTTTGGTCGAAAAGAAAGGTAAATGAACTGTTTGTAGTAACATGATGTATTATTTTTCATTTCGATTTTTTCAGGACCTTCCATTTAGTTATTTGGTCATTGACAATGTATTGGGATAATTCCGTTTTTGTAAGCAAATATTGTATATTTTTAAAAGAAATTTTAACAGTCTACCCAGAAAAATAAAGAAATTTATGCCTTTCGTACAATCTTTAACGTTGCTTTCCAGCACAAGTTTGCTCTCAAATGAATTTGATTCGAGTTAATTTGTATTGTACCTGTATATTCTACCCTACCTCATTGAGAGTAACTATTGAATTATTTCAATTATACTATAATACCCTGCCTTATTAAATAATTAAGAAAGACGTTTCTAAATATTTTTAATTTTATAACCACGTATTATACTTATCAAAAAATGAGTTATCATTATTGCGTACAATAATGTTCACCTTTTACCAGTAGTTTTATTATTTATAATAATTGGTTGTGTAATTTTTAATTTAATTTTTTCCAAAGAGTTGCACGAGGAAGCACGATAATTATATCTCTAATTTGTAGAAGACAATTTTCATTCCGTTTGTATGTGATATACAAGGAAAAGCATCCTTTAGTACGTTTAATATTAGGATTAGTACAATAACTCTGTAAATATGTAAATAAGCTTCACATATTTATACATTTTTGAACCAGAGAACATAAATATTATAATTGGAATTATGTGTTTTATTAAACCAAAACAAATCAAATATACAATTCATGATGATTAGCTCTTGCTGGTGGTTTTATCTCCCCTTCCCATATCCTACTCTCCCAGAATGTTAACATAACGAGCACAACAACATATAAATAGTTAAGCAGTTTAATACGGTATATTATTAGCAATTACTTCGTTTGTCCGCGATCTGCTTTATTTAATAAACATGGCTCCGTCTTTGTACTCGATACATACTAGCCCTCCGGTTAGAGCTGTTTTAATGTGTGCCAAGGCTATCAATCTTGATCTGAAACAAATAAATGTAGACCTTCTTGGCGGGGAACACATGAAACCTGAATTTTTGAAGGTAAGAAAAATTGATTTTTCCTAAGAGCGGAAGTATTAAAGTTTCTAGAGTTTTCTGAGGCTTCTTTTCTTCAATGAGTCTGAAAATTTTCTAGTTTTTCGTTGAGAACCTACAATTTTAATTTTTTTATATGTATATTACCCAAAGACATCAATGTCTTAACAAGTTCAGTCAACTGTCTTGGGTTAATCATTGTTATGTCTCGTTTTTTTTATCAATTCAAATTACACTTTCAGAAACAAAAACTCCAATTTAAGAAAAATAAAAATATTTAATAAAAAATATTATCTTTCTAACTTATGGCTGCTTTAAATATTTTATCTATTGGGAAATAACAACAGTGATATAATATTTTAATTACAATAGTTTGATAATGACGATTGATTATGTATTAATTGCAAATACGTAAATTTTGCAATTTTATTTACTCGTTTATGGAATTGTTTTAAATGCAAAGGAATCACGAAACAAAACGTTGCAGTTATAATTCAAATTAAATAAATACGCAATTTACCAGCCTTCAATTAAAATATGTTAAAAAAATTGTAAGTTACAATTTAGTTGATTTGTAGGTATCTACTCACGAATAATCATCAAAAAATTAAAAAATGTACCTATTGTTTCTAGTTAAGCAAATTACATTTCAATTGATTGATGTTAAAATTATAGGTAATTATACCTACTTATAATAATGGTCTTTCAAGGTACTTACATTAAAACCTGTACCTACTAATATCTACATTAAAAAACACAAATACATCTTAAAATTATCTAATTAATCCCTAATAACTAGGTGTAGATATTTTTATTATAACGATGTGAAATAAAACTTTAAAATAATTGATTCAACGGTACCCCTACACTTACAGTTTAACCATGAATTATTTTATTTGTTAACAATTTAAGTTTTTTATAAGAAGAATAATTTAATTTGACCTCTAACGAAAATAACACGATGGTTTGATAATTTTAACGTGTAATGCATAGATAAATCGATACATTTGGTATATTTCTTAAATCATTTGAATTTTTAGTAGTTTAAATTAGTATCATATTTTTGAATAAGCAACTTTGATGATTGGCCATGATTATTAAATTTGTACTGATAGTAAAAATTAGAAATAATATAAATCTGTCGTAGTTTTTGTCAAAATTTTGAGTACCTTTCCTGTAAACTACTATTATAACAAAACAAGTAGATAATACTATTACTATATTATAATTTCCTATTTTCAAGTGTTTTATCTTAATGATATTTATCTTCGGAACTTATAAAGGTTTTAAAGTACCTATAACCTTTTAATTGTTTTTAAATTAGGCACTATTTTTTCAATTATTTTACTTACCACTTCAAAAATTGAATGGAAAAATTATCTAATATTCATTCCGACTAAATTTTTTTATGAAATGTCCATGGCCACCATCGTTTTTTTAGATCAGAATGATTTATATCTATTAACATATTGAATTTTTTAAGAATAGCTGATAAATATTCATTAAATTACGTGTGTGCAGATTACTAAAAATATCCAAATAGTTCAAAATAACTTCTTGATAAGATTGTTAGGAAATTCGATATCAACCGTAATTAAATTTAATGGACCACCACCGTAGGAAAGTTATTTGTTTAGTTATAATCTTAATTATCCTCCTCCTTCTATTCATTACATCAATATTTTAGTCAAAGAAGCTCTTATTTCCAAAACTTATGAATGGAATTAAAATTGAAGCAAGAAAATGAGAAACTTTATTAAGACATTATTTATTTAGAATAAGATTATTAATTTAGATAACTTTGTTTAGAAAAACCCTCAACACACTGTACCATTGCTAGACGATGACGGTTTTATGCTAGCCGATAGCCATGCTATCATGGTCTATTTGGTATCAAAATACGCAAAAGACGATTCATTATATCCCAAAGATTTGAAGAAAAGAGCTATTATTGATCACAGGCTTCACTTTGATTCGAGCAGTTTGTTCATCTGGGGACTTATGATCTCAGTAAGTATTTTATCTGCCGTTTGATCCACTAACGCATTCAATTGTGATATTCATATCACTAAATTGGCCTTGTACTTAAAGAATTAACAAACAACAGAAACATTAAAAAGCAGATATTAAAAGTTTATTTGTATATCAAACAAAATATAATTGTTCAATTAAGTCAATTTTCATGCAATTCATTCGTTCAAATAACGAGTGTGCGATAAAATTTCATAATAAAAGTATTTTGTAACAAGCGGGAGATTATTTAATTTTATCTAGTGTTTGGAGTGACGCTTCACTAATTTGGATAATTAAATTTCATCAACTACTCGCTGAACAATTTAGAGTGTCATCCTTCGTTAATTTCAACTATCATTGCTCGACTTAATTCTACAACCCTTATTCGTTCATCAAGCATTACCATATTTTTTTTTTAGAAAGGCATCATCTTCTATGGTGAGACGACAATCGATCCTAAGAAGGTGGCAGCCCTCGAGGAAGCGTACGGAGTCGTGGAAAAGTTCCTGGAGGAAAGCCCTTACGTGGCCGGTGACAGCTTAACACTAGCTGATATAAGTTTCATTACAACAATCGCTGCGTGGAACGTGTGCATAGCTCCGGTCAATCCAGCCAAGTTCCCCAAAATTACCGCTTGGATGAAGAAAATGGAACAATTGCCTTACTATAAGGAAACGAACCAAAAGGGGTTGGAGGACTATGAGAAACTAATTAAAAGCAAATTATCTAAATAGATTAAAATCGTCTAAATGAATGATTGCATGTTTTAATATTCCATCCTTCAGTACCTATAAAATTCGTAATATGATTAGCTCTTGCTGGTTGTTTTATCTCCCCTTCCCATTTTCGAGCACAACATATAAATACTTAAAGCTTTTGATACGGTGTATCAATACAGTAATACACGGTAAATTATTGTATTTTAGCAATAGTATTCGTTTATCCGCGGTCTGCTTTATTTAATAATCATGGCTCCAGCTTTGTACTCGGTACTTCTTAGCCCTCCGAGTAGAGCTGTCTTAATGTGTGCCAAGGCTATCAATCTTGATCTAAAACGAATAAATGTAGACCTTGTTAGCGGGGAACATTTGAAACCTGAATATATGAAGGTAAGAAAAATTTATTTTCGCTAAGAGTAGAAGTATTATAGTTACTAGTGAGTCTAGAGAGTTTTCTGAGACTTTTCTTTGCTTCAGTGAGTCTGAAAATTTTCTAGTAATTTTAGGAAAATAAAAACATTATTATATTTCCTATTTATGGCTGCATTTAAATATTTTATCTATTAGGAAATAACTAACAGTGATAGAATATTTTAATGACAATTATAATCGTTTGATAATGACCAGCATAAATTATGTAATTGACAATATTTAAATTTTGCTATTTTATGTACTCGTTTATGGAATTTTTTAAATGCATAGGAATAATTCAAATTAAGTAAATACGCAATTTACCAGTTCAATTAAAATATGTTAAAAAATTGTAAGTTACAATTTAGTTGATTCGTACGTACTCACGAATAATCATCAAAAAATTAAAAATGTACCTAACTAATAATAGGTTTTCAAGGTACATATTAAAATTGAAGCAAGAAAATGAGAAACTTTATTATTTATCAAAGTTGATAACTTTTTTTAGAAAAACCCTCAACACACTTTACCATTGCTAGACGACGACGGTTTTCTGCTAGCCGATAGCCACGCTATCATGATATATTTGGTATCAAAATATGCAAAAGACGATTCATTATATCCCAAAGATTTGAAGAAAAGAGCTGTTATTGATCACAGGCTTCACTTTGATTCGAGCAGTTTGTTCATCTGGGGACTTATGATCTCAGTAAGTATTTTATCTGCCGTTTGATTCACTAACGGCTTCAATAGTGATACCCACATCACTAAATTGGCCTTGTACTTAAAGAATCAACAAACAACAGAAACATTAAAAAGCAGATATTAAAAGTGCATTTGTATATCAAACAAAATATAATTGTTCATTAATTAAGTCAATTTTCATGCAATTCATTCGTTCAAATAACGATAAAATTTTCATAAGTATTTTGTAACAAGCGGGAGATTATTTAATTATATCTAGTGTTTGGAGTGACGCTTCACTAATTTGGATAATTAAATTTCATCAACTACTCGCTGAACAATTTAGAGTGTCATCCTTTGTTAATTTCAACTATCATTGCTCGACTTAATTCTACAACCCTTATTCGTTCATCAAGCAGTACCATACTTTTATTTTAGAAAGGAATCCTCTTCCAAGGTGAGACGACAATCGATCCTAAGAAAGTGGCAGCCATCGAGGAAGCGTATGGAGTCGTGGAAAAGTTCCTGGAAGAAAGCCCTTACGTGGCCGGTGACAGCTTAACACTAGCTGATATAAGTTTTATTACATCCATCACTGCGTGGAATGTGTGCATAGCTCCGGTCAATCCAGCCAAGTTCCCCAAAATTACCGCTTGGATGAAGAAAATGGAACAATTGCCTTACTATAAGGAAACGAACCAAAAGGGGTTGGATGACTATGAGAAACATATAAAGAGCAAATTATCTAAATAGATTAAATTCGTTCAATTGAATGATTGTTTATTTTATCATTTTAATATCTATGGCTACAAAAATTATTTTATCAAAAATGCTTCCTCACTACTATACACAACTATCAGATATAAGATTTGGGAAATGAATCCAAATAAAACTAGTTCGAGCAGTTTATTGAAATCTCACTTACATTAATAAGGGGGTTGTAACAGGAATCTACATGTGCAGTAATTTAATTATTTAATAAAAAGTTCATACAACTACTAGACTGCGACAGTTAAGTCTCATCGACAGATTTTTACTAGTTAAGAATTACCCAGTCTTAAAATTGCATGTGTTAAGTAAACGTTTCTATAACTTTTTGTCTTAAACTAACGTGAAAGCCAAACTTGTTTTATCACAGAAAAATATATTCGATATAAATCTGGAACGTACAAAAAGCGAGGAGTTTGACTCTTTACGTTTGTACACGCTTTCTGCCAAAGGTTCACATTTTTCCACAACCTTTTATTAAACCAAGATGTTGAATGATATTATTGAGATGATTTTCTAATTTATTTAATGTACCGGTTGTAGAAAAAATCGTAGTAATTTTCACTTACATAACTAACAACTTTATTTGTCGATCACAAAGTCTTACAATTTTTACGATATGTTATTTGCAATTAGAAGATATTTAAAGTTCGTTTAATATAATTATACTGAGAGGGTATATGCAATTTTACACGTATATTGGTGAGATTAAAAACGTATTAAATAGTTTTTCATATCTTACAAATGGTATGAATACCTATAAAAATATAAGTAAAGCACCTACAATAATTTCACATATAGGGTGTACCAAATAAACTGTTGGTTATAGGGATTTACGAAAGTTGTGTTAAGGTTTCAGGTATAGGTAACCTAAGATCATTAAATAGGACATACCATACCTTACCTTTAAGCAACCTTGGGTTCCTTACTAAAAAGCATTAAAGCTATTTTATTAATTTTATATATCTAGTTATCTACTATAATATCTACATTCTACTCAGCTGTTTTGTAAAACAGCGAGAGATATTCAGAAATAAGTGCCACAATTTCTCTAATCGACAGTTTATTTGGTGTAATTATTATCGGTACTCATGATAAAAAAGTGCAAACATTTGGCCATAAAATTATTCTATCGAAATTATTTCTTTACAATCTCATCAAAATCTACTCGGTAGTAATTTGATGGCCACATTGTAAAACACTAGCAAGTATTGGATACATTTTATAAACGTTTTCAAAAAATGTCAGCAAATTGAGCATGCTTGCAATAGAAAATATTCCAAACATTTACGCACAAAACTTTGAGACAATCTTCAAATATTTAAATCTCGTTCGTTTTTGCTAAGATCTTACAGCGTAAAATTTCTTACAAAGCCGTACGTTCATCATACACTATAACAGCCTCATTGTCGACCAAGGAATCCGTATCCTTGTGCAGGAACTGGCTCCTGGATTTGCTTAAAGCTATTATTGCGGCTTCGTCGTTGCGCATTCGATTTTTTCGTTTTTTACTAAAGTTTACCTACACAAAACATCTCATTTACAACAATTTTAAATACTTACTTCTTACTTTACCTTAGCGTATAAATCGTTAATATCGTCTTCCGTCGACAGAGGTCTAGGCTTCGATCTCACCCAGGCTGGCAGGCTTCTGGTTTTCAATGAAGGCTCGCCAGAAACCTTATCCTCTTTGGTTCCAACTTCATCTAAAACTGAAGCCAAACAACGCGTAAATATCGACGAAATAATTAGAGAAAGTTTAATACCGAATGCTGTAGCTTAAAATTGGAGATTGCGGTCCTCTTACAAAATAAACCGACCCATCCCCGAGCATTCGCAGCTAGGCTTAACGCAAGTTTTAAGTTAAGAGAGGGCAGGAGGCGAAGGGGTAGTTGTAAATTAAAATTTAATATGGGCCGCTAGACAAAAGAGACGGGCCCGAGTTGAAATAACCGGTGATTACGAAACGAACCATTTAGTTTCGCGAACAAAGCTTTTAATTATTGCAACTAGCGGGAGCATTGCTGCGCGCCGTAATTATGGAATAATATTTATTTAAGCAACTGAAACATTTAATTGATATGGAGGGTTTGAAAAGAAAAAACGGCCGTAAAATTCCCGGCAGGACGATTTGCATAACCGGATAATTCGTCATTCTTCAGATGGATCACGTTTTATGTTTGCATTTCGGGGGGTCGTAAAATCCACCAGATTTCGAATTACATGTAAGATGTTACGCAGGATTTTCAACCTGTTTTGCGCCCACGTATGTGCTTTGAGCTTTATTGATGGATCCTTGTAAAACCAGATATAAAAAGGCGCAGGTACAGTCTTTTTAAAAATGCATAAAACCAGTGAAAGCTGATGAAAGCTACTTACTGCTGCTCGAAGCGTATTGCGGGCTGCTGGGAGAAAACTCAGAGATCTCCGGCAAAGGCGTTTTCGGTACGATTTCCCCGTTCAAATTCTGAGGAATAGGCTGACTAAGAGGTCGCTGTTTCCTCATAGAAGACTTGCTAGTTGAAGGAACCTAAAAACACCCACATTAATCTTCCCTCTTATTCAACCTCGATTGAACAAACCCACATTATTAGAGGAAGTACCGGGATTGCTGGAGCTCCTAGGAACGGGGCAAATACCGGGGCACTGGGTGCACTGAGGCCCTCCTATCACCCTCGGAATGTACCAAGGGCTGGGCTGAGCCGGCGCCACCAGGCGGTTGCTGTACCCCCAGGAGCAGCCCTTCTGCTCGGCGAAGACGGCGGATTGGTTGGGGTACGCCGGCGACACCACCGCCGGTACTTGGGTGCCCGTCGAGGTACCGTCCGCTTTTCGAAGACCTGCGGGATTTTCCGAATAAAAATCTGGAATACAAGGACTTGCCGATCGTTTTGAAAGGCGTTACTTTTTACGGTTATTACATATTGCAGCCATTTCGCTGGATAAATAATTATTTATGATCTACGTAAAGGCGAATTAATGGGCTATAATTTTTACAATTTACGAAGATAATTATTATGGGGTTTATCGTTTATAATAAACTTCGTTTTTTCGTTGATTGTAGATATGATTTAACGTCGGAATATTCGATATTTTATTGGTTTTAATAGAATAATCAATCATCGTAGGTTTTATGTAGCTTAGAAAATTTGAATAGCGCGGAGGAATTTATCGTTTCGATTATTTATTGCGATAATTTCGGGGCGATAATGTTCAGCGGTGCAACATCGGCCCGAAGCGCTTACCGGCTGAAACTTCATTTCCTCCCGAAGCGCACCAAGTCTTCACAGGAAATTGAACCAATCGAAAACTGTAAATACGTATACGTGCACTTCGGATTTATTAGAATTATGCGATGTGGAAATGACACTTTTCCAGGCAGACGATTCCAAATATCACCCAGCTAATAGCTAAACTTATTTTTCCTAAACGCGCTTTCCTACAGGTTTGTTTTCCTCCAGGGTTTAGGAACCAAACAACACTTATTCATTTCACTTACAAGGTCTGCGGTTCGAAAATAGAAGTGTCAACAAAGACCTAACGAATCTATGTTGATATAAATAGCAAAATTATTTTTGGATGCATCCAAACAAAACTAATTCGATGACACAAATATTTTCTGCGAGAATTTCTGGTGCTTGTAAGTTCCACAAGGAAATTTGCCTGCAGCCTTCTACATCTGCAATCTTAGTTTGGTCAAATCAAAATGCATTTGAACTACTACAAGTTCAAAGAGGTAGATGTATTATAGAAGAGTAATTGGCTTACAAAATTGCTTCTCCCTGCGCGGCATCACGCAGCACCGGTAGAGGAAGAAGGCGCAGAGCAGGCAGACGACCAGAGCGGCCCCGCAGAAGACGGCGGCGAGCAGCGGCAACTTTTCGGAAGAGATCTTCCAGCCCCTGGTTGAGGCCGTGGTGGGCTCGGGCCACATGCTAGCCGTTAGCGTCACCCACTGCTGTTGCAGCACCACGCCGCCCCCGGCGTCCACCGCGTACACTTGCTGCCCTTCATCACCTGGAACAAAAGCGGAGCTCTCTATAGGGAATTATCGAAGTCTGGGTGCCGGAGAGTGTTTATGTATTAGCGCGAAACTAACTAACTTTCTTGGCAAGAGCACCCGGGGAACTTTATACCATATTAGAGTAATTCAAATCCCTTAGGAAAAATAAATATGTTTGACAAGAAGTAACTTAGTAATTAAACTTTTTAAGGAATAGGTAATTAAGTCAAAATAAATTGGTATCTACTCATTTGATTCATGGAAATTCATATTTCATGAACAAAATCATGAATCCAAATCGGAAAATAATCACGCGATAAATAGACTACTAAATATACTCCATTAATTTCGTGAACTAATCAAATTGATGGAATAAATAACACGGCTAATAAATAATAACCAGAAATAATGACTCTTTTAGGAACAGAATATGCTTTTGTACTATGTCCAAATTTATGTGAACTTATTTGTTTGTCACATGAAAAACGCCTGCCTTTAATGGAGTTTTAATTAAATCTGGCTCTGTTACAACCACTGTGGCGTATAATTCCATTATTTGCTTACTTTTCATTTCCCTAAAATGGCTATTTCAAAAATCCCTATTTCATAGGCCGAATAACAATATCATACGAGTAGATAGGTACAAATATGCGGAATACATTTTTTTACTTTATAAAAATGTTATTTTTCACATATGGATACAAATTTATTTAAATTCTAGCGCATTTGGTTCGATTCTTTTATTTTATTTGAATAAATATTTAAAACTTTAATCCAAGACCAGCGAGGGAAACCTTAACAAGATAACAAAGTAGAGCAACTCAGAAAAACTGAGTCGGCAATTTCATTTGCGGCAAGGTCGAAATTGATTTTTAGAATTTACTTTACATTAAAATAAGTAGATATAGTACCTAACCTACCACATGAATATTTTATCAATTAACTAACTATAGCCACCTATGGCAGAATATAAGAGAGAAATAATTAGCAGAAGCTTTCGCGCCCCATTAGTCCTCGAGGGAGGATCGTGAATCCATTAATAATGATTGTACAGAAAGGGTAGATATTTTCCAATCGTTTTTAATAGAAATCGATTGGTTCTGTTTCGCTAATTTCTTACCTTGAACTTGAGAGAATTCGTAAGCTTTAATCATAATAGACGCTCGGCCATTTCTTTAAGGTCGCAGAGCATTCGAGGTAAAAGGTTTTAAAATAGAAGGGCCTCACAATACAATGTGTATTGCGTGGGAAATATGCACCTACGTCTTTTCGCTTGTATTATACTAACTAAATTATAAACCATTTTATAATACTGTAGAATATAAGCCATTTGACGGGCGTTATTTGTGCCCAAAAAACCTAATAGGTATTCTATTCAACGTAGACACATAAATTTTTCCCGAAAAACGTACGAGATGTGTTAAATAACCTTAATAAAATACACCTTCGACGAGTTATAGGAGGCGAAAAAGGAGACGTGAGAAAATGAACCTAGCCCAATAAATTTTCAACTCATGTATTTAGAAAAATGTCATCGCAACGAAGCGAATAAAAGTTGGTTTGCATTTTAACTAAATTAAAAGAAAATAGAGATATCTACAGTATAAACAATGGTGCTCAAAAAGGAACATGGCAGATATTAAAGATGAGTTTGAATAACCCGAATGTTCTTTGTTTGCCATTCCAATATTTGATCGCGATGTTGAACTCCGCGAATTAGTTTTGAACTTGTTACAATGCAACGAGAGAGCTTTGAATAGGGTACCGATGACTGATAAAACTTACGTATGGAACATTTGGAAACTTGGAACGTTTGTTATACCTTTTTTATTCACCCAACTCGAATGTAATTCCTATTAATTACAACCATCACCTCTACAGTTACTACCGAATTAATTACAAAGATCTAAAAGTGTACAAGAACATTAGGAACGTCTGGGACTGGAGTAAAAAAAGTTTCCCAGAGCTCTTTCACTTTGTCTAACTCAAAGGAATCTCTTTAATTATTTATAGTCTAACTGCTCCAATATTAACGAAAAAGATGCGAGTTAGAAACGAATTTAGAACCCACCCAACCCTCAAAATTTAATTAGCTGTAATGGTTTACTTTCGGCCATCATCAACCACCCGAGTTTACTAAAAAAATCGTTCCCAAGGCATGCGGTTTAAAAATAGGCGTGAATTAAAAAAAATAACGCATGTGTCTCGTCGCCGAATCTGCACAAAAACGCTTAGAATGGGATTTTTTGTTCGTCCGTTTAAGTTTGATTGATGAACCTTGCGTGTCCCATTCCAGGCCGCGTGTAAAATATGAACATCTTAATTTGAACTGAAGTTAAAAGACAGTTAAATTGGACTTGAGAGTAATAGGGTTTTAAGTTAAATGAAAGTGCTCACTTTTTATGTGCGTTGGTTTCGTTAAAATTTATTTTAAGGCCTTTTATTGTGGATTTATTACATGCGTTTACTTACAATGTATTTGATATTTTATAAGGGAAGATAAATGCCCAATAAAGGAGTATGTACAAGTTTTGATAAATTCGTATGTATGTGTATTTTTGGGCCAGCTAATATTATTTTTTTATTGATAATAATGTAGGAAGCTTTATGCCCACGTGTAGCGTTTATGTATTCTTCAACGTTATCTACCAACATAGCGAATGTTTAGGTAATATATATTCCTTAATGCTTCCATATCTATCAAAATTCTCGCCTTCTCCCGTAATTTGTAGCATTCTGTTGAGATATTTTACGTCTTCGTCGAAACGACATTCAATTTTCTTTCCGTTCTGGAAAACGCGATTTCATTTGTTACGTGCTTATTTTCTTACAGAAATTTTCTCAACATTTCCACTGAATTGGACGCCTTGTATTCCTAGCATTACTTTAGCCGTGTAATTCCTGATTACTTTTAGTATATTACATTATCTCATTATGCTTGAACAAGAGAAAATAAACTCATCTATTTATACAGAGGATCAGAAAATTTTCATTGATTGGTTTGTCCATTGAATGATTGGTTGATTATCAATTGCCTGTATATATTTCTTTAATATATGTATCAGGTTAACATCATTATTTTTAATAGCGGCTTCCAGTTCGTTTCGGCCGAGTCCATAAATTTCAATCGTTCGTATTTTACGATCTAACACCTACATGCTATTAAAGTTTATATCTTTTACGCGAAAGTTACCTGCACACACTTTCTTGTCCATTTCTACTCGCATCACGTCCGGAGGAGTTTAAGGAAAAACGTGGATAATACGGAGTAGAAGTTAGCGGTCAGTATTAAAAGGAACGTTTGCGATACACTTGTGGGAACTTCGTCCTTTCTGGTCCTTTCAGCTCGAAATAAATGTCGGCGTGCTGATAGTTTCCGGTGAAATATTAAAATACTAATTCTAAGTAAGGACTCTTAGAAGTATTTTTGTCTAGATACTAAAGCCAGACAGTACATATAAATAATATTTTGTGATTATAAAATGAATTTATCGAGTTGTAATTTGGCATTAAAATCATTGCGCATGTTACACAAGTAATACTAAAATTATTCATGATAATTCAATGCTATTATGTGGTTTAAAATGAAAAACCAGTGCGTATAAGTTCTTGCTTTAAACAGGAACTATTCCATTTCATTTAGCTGTTCATTAATTTTCAGTAGTTGTAATATTTAGCTTAACTTACCCGTATATCACAAATACGTTACTCAATCGTCACACATTCGCAGGCTAGGTCACAGCGACTAAATTAACAATAAATATTCCAAACTAATTGTAATTAAGTATGAGCATTCCACCGACTTTCGTGAAATCAGGGCCGGATTGACTGCGAATTTTGCCTAATTATTTTTGCCTAAATACATATATTATATTTGGAAATGCACACAATATTTTTATAGGCATTACAATAATCTATGTTTTCATCAAGGAAAATTTCTTGAAAAATGTAGCGAGTTTGGTATGCAAGGTTGTTTTTAAGGTAGTGTTATTTTTAATTAATTTAGACTTAAAGTGATTGTAAATTTCACTCAACCCCTACCAAGGAATTACTATCATCGAAACCTTGAAAATTTGCCAAGACTAGGCTGTCTAGGCTGAAGGTTTTCATCCGTTCTGCTAACATGGCCAGAATAAATTAGTTTCTACGCAAGATATGAGGGTAGCTATATAAATTTCTTGCCTTGGGACCGTTTATTGAATTGAAACTAGGTCAGGTTGGGAAAGTTTTATGGAAATGTTTACTTAATTTTCGGAAATTATCACTTTTTATATTTTCGGCAATTTTATTGGAGGCTAAAGGGGCTTTTAAATTTCTTATTTGATCAAAAGTTTTTGGCTGTCATACTGTATATTGTAGAATTAAAAAAACTATATATGTATTCACATTTTTAATTCATTTACATATCTTTGATATCAGACCGAAAATCATTAAAGATTATCCACAAAAAGTTCCCATTTAAAAATTGTAATGTAAATATCATAATTGCAGTAGATAATAATTAAGTATTACGTCTCTGGAAAAACTAAAACGAGTTACATACATATTAAGTATATTTGTTTACCTTGATATTTGTTGATATCCACGTGAGGCGACATGAGCGAGGATACCGCTTTCGCGGTGGTACCCATTATTTTCGTAATAATTAGTTTTTTATTGGAATTATCGCGCGCAAAAAAAACGAATTTTTACATTATTACAGGAATGCGCCAAAAACGCAATTATTCACCAACGACTCGAAATTGTCGCGAAACGCGATAATTTGCTCTACGCTATGCAGTAACCACCGCTAACCGCGGCAAACAAGTAACAAGTAACAACTGATTCGTGCGAGAATGGGAATAGCAGGATCATTTTTCCGGTGTTGCCAATTTCCCAATGTAAACATACATTTTCCTTTTTCATCGTTGCTTTGAAAAATTGAATCATTTACTGCATTTTTTCGAAAGTAAGAGATTTTTTTGGAAAACAGAATTTTTGGAATTTGCTATGTTCAAAAATATGGTGGAGGCGATTGACTCCTCCGCCCATTTTTAAAGGAAATTGGAGATACAGAAGATTTTAATTTTCACTAACTGAATTAGATATTGGAAAAATTTTTGTTTAGCTACAAGAAGTATGCCATTAGCACTGCCATAATATCTACTAATTACCCCCACAATTTATCAAAGTAATTAGCATATTTGATGGATTCTCCATTAACAAAATTCACTGATAATAATGCAATTTTAATCGATTTGGCAACGTGTTTTATTCAAGCCGGGATTCCGTGTTGTTGGTAGACACCAAGAGGCGCAGCATGTGGCATGTGGGCGCCCATGCAAGGCGCGTCGCGGCGCTTTGTGCGGACCAAACGGAGCGCCGCGGCGTCGACGACGTCCAACGCGAAATCTGTTAGGCGTCGAAAGTTACGTCACTAGTTACGCGAAACAACCCTTCACAACGACGCCCACGGCGAAAATCGCGCGTCCGCCGACGCTGATGTTGATAAATTTGTTTAGGTGCCTAATTGGTTATTCCGGGGATTTGGTTTTAATAAAAGTCCCCCCGGAATATGACACGTACCGGAGCTCGATGGGACGAAAATAAATAAATTTGGTATGTTAATGTCGTCCAGGACACTGCATAAATGCATTGTGCATACTCTGAGGTGCATATTTACATAAAGTTTTCGTGCGGATAAAAAACCGCAACTGCGATAAATTTGCGAAACGAAAGTGAATTAAAGTAACACGTAGAAAATAAAATAAGAACCCCGCGAGAGAAGGTATAGCCGCAGAAGCATTTAAACTGGAGTAGCTAAAATTTGGTATTTTCGTAAAACACATATAAAACAATATAGAGAAAGTTTTATCGCAGCGTAAGATAATTTTACTTAAAAAGTTCCCAGGTAAACTCTTGCGGAAAAGTCAGATAATTATACGGAAACCCACACCGAGAAGATATATGTACCTACGACGAGAAAAACGAAATTACCTACTGTATTTAGCTAGTGAGTTATAGGCAGGAATAACGCAAGCAGTAAAAAGTTTATTACACCAAGACAATGAAGAGGTACCTACAGGAAAAAATCCGGGGGATTTTTCTCCAAATTCACAAAGAAAGACTTTATTCCGGTTTGTTTTATTCAGTAGTAGCTATGTTGGCGGTACAAAATCGATTTTAAAACGTTATTCGACACGAAAATGCTTGATGTAAAGTTTCTGTGCTAAATGCAAAGGAGATTTTTTTAATCTTTGGCGAAGAGCGCGGAGATGAAAGGGCCTTTATATAGGACTTGTTTGTTTAACTACCCAAGGATTCTGGGCGGCGCTCTTGGTCCATTATGTAAATAATGCTGACCACCTACAGGCTTTAATGATAAAGGAACTCCTTTGAAATTATTCATAAAGGATTAAAACGAGAAAATGAGAGCCAGATATTGTAAAGTCGAGTATTGTAAAATACGAGTTAATTAATTAAGATAGAAAACATTAAATTAATATCGCTTTGATACATCTTTGCATGCTTTTAGAAAATGTTTGATATTTTCAAAAGTAATATGAACTCATAAACTCAACTTTCTTACAACAACCTCGGGAAATACTAGAAATAAAGGGAGCCGCTGTGGTCAATTATTTATTCATTACACATTGTAGAACCCTTCCTCTTGAAAACCCTTTCACCCCTAAATAATAAAATAATAAGGAATGAGTCACATTTTCGAGGGAACTTTCCTCGTTGACTGAATTTTAAATATTATCTGTACAACTATATAACAAAGCCTTTTGGGCAACTCTACAATGTTCTAAAGCTTTTTGTGTTATGTATAATGAAGGTAATGTTATCTTTGTAATTTTGTTTAGGTAGTTACTATGCTGGGTGCCTTAAGGAAGTACCTGAATACCAAGCAGGACATATTGTTCCCGCAGGAAACTACAGTATATAGAGTAAAATTTAGGAGTCAATAAACTACCTTCTAATTAATAATTTTTGCTGATTGGCCACAATATTACGAGTTACTTCCAGGAGGTAGCTTTCCGGTACACGATAATCGATAAATACAACCTTCTCTCCTAAGCACATTTGAATAAATAAACATGCACAGGAATGGAAGTGAAATACACCTACATAACAGCAGCAGTCAATCTTCTAAATTTAAAACAGCTTTCAGCTTCAAGCTCTCGGGTTAGAATTAATGTGGGTTTCTATCAAAATCCGTCACTTTCTGTGTTATATGATGAAAGTGCAAAACGAAAATAAAAATATCAAAATGCAATTTTGGAAGATCAGTAAAGTAAGTAAAAAATCAGTAACTTTAAGTGGTTTTTAATGAGAAAGGGGTATAAACTATAACGCCATCCAGAAGTGAGTTGTAATCTCTAGTTTAAGCTTGAAGCGGAATTTGAATTTTAGATAAATTTTCACTATCTTCTATAGAATGGATGGCCTTCAAAGGTCATTCCCCAAAAATGTTGAGGCTTGCGTAACATAGTAAACATATCCCAAAGGAAAACCAAGTTGAGTATGTGTCCTAATAACACATATAATTGTTTAATATGCATAGAATTGTATAAACAACATACAAATCATACTTAATAACCGTTTTATTTATATTTCAACTAAAATATAACCCACCAGATTTTCATCAAATCTCATTGTTTTCATTTATTTACACCCCCAGACTAACCTTGTGTGAGCTGTAATTGTCTTCTCGATTTAAACACAAAATAAAATATAGCACCAAGTTAATAATTTAGGCCCCTTTGGAGAACTACCGTTTCACTAATAAATAAATAAAACATAATAAAAGCACACAAAAATATAAAAGATGATATGTAAATGGCCCCGGTATCTGGGCAACCGATGAAACGCTTGCGCGTTTCTGCTAAGGTGAGGGTTTAATTTCGACTTTATTGAGGGTATGAGATTTATTTGTACTCCAAATATAAAATAATCATTAAACTTTATCTAATTATAGGTAGAATATGCATCTATGATTTATTAGAGACATAGAGGTGTAATCTCCCTCTTTTAAATTATTTTAGTTTTATTATTAAACTTGCAGTAGAAAAACTTTAATTTCTAAATCGGTATGGTAATCAAATGAAATATTAAAGAAATGTTTAATATTTGATTCAAAAAATATCTCATTTTCCAAATTCCAGTAATATCTCAATGCAGGTGTAAATAATTGTAGACATTATTGTGGAAAATTGTATTTTAAGAGTACAAATTAATTTTAGTAAGTGATTTGTGGGAAGTACCTGGAAAAATAAAGAATTTCCAAAATCCAAAATTTAAAAATGACAACCAAATCATATATCAACGAAATCACCCTTTAACCATTCGCATCTTCTTTCAACTAACGCAAACTGTATTTGTCTATCTTCTTCCTACAGAGTTCAAAAATATAGAGCAAAGGTTCATTTGACATTTGAACTACACCAATGAAAATATTGCATCGGCACCACGTGACAGAATCCCGGCTCGGTGATTGGTCGAGTTGAGGTAGGTCGTGGTAGTAGAATCGATAAACGTTATAAAGTGGGCGAATCTGTCAAGGAAATCGATTGTAGGTTAAGTACTCGAGAAATGTCAAAATAAAAATTTAAAGGTCTTAGCATCTGCAAGTGCAAACGATGAATTCACGAGCAAAATGTAAAATAAATTCAGATGGCAGTGTTTGCTTGTTAAATATAGTAAATTCGTTCAATTCGTCGATCAAAGAAGAACATGCATGGGCATTGTGCTATCAAATTGCGAGGTACTTCGACGAATGCCTGGAAAAAAACAAACAAAAATCGTACATCATTAGTGAAATGCAACATGTTTACTTGAAAACCGATGGATCAGTGCACGACAACACTGGCATAGTAGACGAAGACAGGGGCCCGCAGGACGAACTTCACATCATCAGAGGCATAGGGGTGGTAATTTACGCCACCTTAGATTCCGAGTTTCAAAGTGGAGAAGAGAAAGTCATCAGTTACGATTTGGAGCAGCTCATCAGCGACCTCATAGCAGATGACGCCAGCAACGCGGACAACGCTCACCACGAAACAGACGATGAAGGTATCGAGAGAGACTCGGGCGAGAGTGAAGACCCGGGAGCGTCGAGAGCCCACCCCATCACATTGAAAGATGTTATCAGAAAGTGCGAGACCCACTTGGGATACTTAAGCAAAGCTCAAGCTGAAGCCCATTACAAAGCTGTGGTGAGGGCTTTGGTAGCGGAGGCCATAGAACTGTCCACGTTCCTGGAAAAAGTCGCTCAAGGTAGCATAAGCTTGCCATCGAGCAGCAATAGTGACCAAATTCAATTCTCAGATTGGGCCAAGTTCTGGGTGCAAGTCATGAACGAACTGAGAACGGGCGTTAAACTGAAAAAAGTCAACTTCACCAAAGCTCCGATCGAATACGAACTCACCCCGTACGAAGTCCTAATGAAAGATATTAGAAATTGTAGGTACAATTTGAGGAAAATCATGATCAACGGCGACATACCATCTCGGGTTTCCAAAGATGCTCACAGCATAATCTTGGAGTTCATCAGGTCCAGGCCGCCTCTAAAAAAAGCCAGCGATAGGAAAATCGCGCCTCACACGAGAGCTCTAACACCACGCGAACAACTCCTCTCTTCCATCAGGAAAGGAAGGAAGCTAAAACCTGTGCCAACTCCTCGGTATGAACGATTTATATTTTATTCCAGAAGTTGACGGTATTTAGTCGAAATTGCATTTAGTAGCACACAAAATTAGATACATGGAGAGTCCGCTTAATTCGTTCGATAAATAAATGTATGAGACCTGAATACGTAAATAAAATCAATGCTTACCTTGTCATTAATTTATTTGTATAATATCAATTTTCATACTCTTAAATTACTAAACGTAAGTACTAAATGCAAGTTCTTATATTTCAGAACTTCCAAAATGAAAATGGATCCTACGAAAGTACCAGACATTGTGCAGACACCTCCCAAACCAGCAGCCAGGAAACTGATCAAAGTTGATTTTTCCCAATTCGAAGACGAAGATGACGATGATCTAGCCGATACACCGGACTCTGCCAGCGAGCCCGGCTTGTGGTCCAACGAATATCCAGAATTCTGTGACAACGCTCTCCTGGAAGCCTACGATCTTGCCACGCAAACTTACACGAGGACTAACATTCGACGAAATACACTCGAAGTGGCAGGTAAATTTTACTTGTCATTAAGCTCGATTCAGATGCTCAAGTGATGTTTTAATTTTTAGATACGAATGTCGGTTGCTATTCGGTGCCCCAATCGAGGCCGGGCTCGAGGCAATCGTGCAACAGCTCGGAAGCTGAATCGGTCCAATTGGAGCCCGAAGTGGCCAGACAAATCCAAGACGAGTTGACCTGTTCGCAGACTTGGCAAGACACCATATCCTTAGACGATAGACTTTCGCTCACTTTATCAGAAATTGTGCATATTCGAACTGTGCTTACGAAAGCCGAATTGGACGCTCTGCCCGTGGAAGGAAAGGTGGACTGTTTAATGAGTTATATTTGTATTTGGTCTGAAATTGTAATTTATTTTTAAGGTTCGCCACGACGTCGAAGCGAGGAAAGTGTGCTTCCTATGCCTGAAAACGAGATTCGGGATATTCGGCCCTTGGGGCCAGAGGTGTACACTTTGCAAGCGCACAGTTTGTTCAAAATGCTGTTCCAGAATGAACATTCCAATGGAGCACTTTTCCAGCGTTCCAGTTGTTCTGCTCAGTCCTAGTATATTGTCAACGCCCGATGAAGGTTCCAAAGAATCGTTAGCTAAATCTCTAGTGAATAAACTATCCGATACTAGTCCTCATTCGAAGGAATCCAGCCCGAATTGCAGTCGGCCGGGTTCCAGCTTGGATTCCAACGAAAGTGGCGCCTTAGGAAGATTTCGCACGAGGGCTACGGCTGTAGGGAGAGTCTCACGAGCAGCTGACAGGTATCAAATAATTACACAAGTATTATTTTGATTCTGATTAATGGTATTTGAAGGTACAAAAGTTCGCAGTTGATGGTTTGTCAGGATTGCAAGATGATGGTTTTGCAAATAATTAAATCGGCTAGAGCGAATCGATCGGCGATTAGGAACAAAACCATTCAGAGCCTTACCCTTAATTTGTCACCTGTATTCTAAAATGTTTATTGATAGTGGATGACGGTTCTGGTAACGTAATACATTTCATTTTGAACGAACTTCAGATGCATTCCTCCTCACCATCTAGATCAGGAATTAATTGTACATATACTATCATAATTATTCAATCTGAATTCTAATTTTAAATGCTAAAAAATCATGTATGTTCTCAACATGATTGCTGGACAATCAATTCTGGTATCAGATCTATAGAATGGTCACTAAATGGTTGTTTTTAAAAATAATATCTACTCAATTATGGGAATGCATTCTGGGTCCAATTTGTAGGTTTAATCGTGAATCGAGTACAAAATCTCATGTTTTTTATGTAGCTAATTTAATTTTAAACTTAATTATGTGTTCCCTTTCTAATGAGGTGTATTGCTCCCTGTACTGAACCTCTGGGCTCAGTTGATTAGCTAAAATTAGTTGATGTATATTTTTCAAAAACTATGCTACAGAGTGTTTGGAAAGTCTTACTCTAGGCGCAAATTGTGATTGTGAGAAAATGCTAAATATACATAGTTTTGTATGCTATTTTGCTGGATAATGAAATAAAATACACATTTACTTCTGTCAAACAGAGATTAACACGAAAACACTGATTAACTCTTTTAAATTAGTAGAATTATATCTCAACTTATATTTGCTGTGGTTAATTTTTTTATATTTATTAAAATAACTGTGATACTTAAAATAATTTGTGCAACATTAAGCTATAACTTCATGACACAATTGAGGTAATTTCGCCTTCTTAACAACTCTTTTACCTTATTACACTATCACAATGACAAAGTTACAAACACTCTGTATTTTTATGTACGTGTGATTAGATTATTTTTTCGAAAAAATCAACTTCCAGGTGTAAACATATCAAGGTCCACCTCAACAATAATAGTTCAATGTTGAAGGAATTCAAATTATTTCGGCAAGTCAAAACATATTTGGGTGGCTCATGATAGTTTACATTCAAAATACTGTTATGACAGATAACATTGCATGGAAAATAGCGATATTGTAAAGCAAGCACATCTTTCTAATTGTAAGTTATAGTGATAACAACTTGGAAAGAATGAAAGGTATTGTAATTTGTGATAGATCAGTAAGTTTAAAATTCAACAATTATACAAGATATAGAGAAAATATTAGCAAATATTTTGAATGTGAAAGAATATATTGTAAACGTTCCAAAACATTTGCTTAGGATTTAAATCGAAGAAAAATTTTAAAACTAATTGGTATATGATAAAATATTTAAGAATTTACTAATATTAAGTACACTATTTATGTTTGAATATTTATTTTAAAAATTATAAGATGAAAGGATAGATTTAATTTTGAGATTTTATTATTTGTAAATTTAGATTTTATTTTGTCGTTTAAATATGATTTAGTTTTAAAACCTATAATGTTGCATTTTAAAAGTGCCTGCATAGTATTTTTTGTTTGTTCTTTCTCGTCGATAAATAATATAAATACCCTAATAAAAGACCTATATGTAATGTGATAGAATCGTTGCTGTTCTGTTAAGATTTTATCTATTGTAGTAAACATAGCTATATATCATTATTTTTATATTATATCACAGATAAAAGAATGTACATTTATTTTTATGATGGATATTTTAATTTGTAATTGGTGTGTTATTACGAGTCAAACTTTTTTTGGATATTGGTTTTTTTATGGATATTATTTTAATTCAGTTTAAGTTTGGTTTGGCAATCGACAAGTACAATAATGAATTAGATGTTATTACAATTAAATCGCGACTCCTAAAATAGAAGTTCGTAAGAACCTCTCCCATATTCACTAGATTAAGTCCCTCTAAAATCAGAAAGATCTATACAAATGCTAATGAATAGTTGAAGCCACGCAGTTTTTTTGCAAGCATTTTTCATCGATTTTAAATTCCTTCTTATAACTTTATTCTACATTTTAACTGACAAAGTTCTTCTACATCTCTCTATCAGTCTTATTTATTTTTGTTAGATTTCTCTCTATTATCTTCTTTAGTATTGCTTCATTTATCAGAAGTCATTCCTTACAATAACATGTACCAAAAATTTATACTTCAAAATACATTTGCAATCACCAAAGATATCGCTTTATACCAAATGTTGTAGACTGTTAATTTTTATTATTAATTTACCACAGTAATATAGTGATATTAGAATGTAGCTGTATTAATTACAAATTATTTTATGTGATATTATTTAAGAAAAACTCTAAAGCTCTTTAAAAGGCACCCAACAGTGTTTTATTTTGATAAGTGTAAGTGTATGGAAATTATCTCTTAAAACTTGTAATGGAAATAAAACGCTATATTGAATGTTACTGGATTATTTCATTCTAAAAATATTTTGAAATTATAGTGAGTAAAGTAACATTGCGGAAGCCAATTGCCAATGCAAGTTGGTCAGCTTCCAAAATTTTATTTGTTAAGGATTCTCCATTGTGTATCGTATAAAAGTTACTGAGGGATCAAGATTAAAACATAATGTAGCAAAATCAATTTATTTCACAGGCGTATAAACATTCTCACAACAGATAATTAATTGTATGGAAAAAGAAAACGGATAAATTAAAATTTGCTGTTATTGATATATAATTTCAATTTTTTTATAAGATTGAGTATAAATTAAATAACAATATAGCAATAATTTAAAAGACACTAAAACTTTTCTTCTTCCAAACCGTGTTTGAAGAACATCATTACTGGCACAGATTCTCCATTGATGTCTCTGTATTCCATTAATCCTACCATACCATCAATTTCCATAGATTCGCCGGTAAAGAATTGCAGCTCTTTAAACCTTCCTAGAATGTCCTTCATTACTTTGTTCATATTCGTTTTGAAAACCTCTACTTGGTCAGGCGATTTTTCTTGCAATTTCTCGACTAATCTAAAATAATATAAAAACAATTAGATTTTAGTTTCGTTAATAGAAATATTAGAGATGCTTCATAATATCTAATTGTATCTTGCCCATTTTCAATTCTTTTCTACATTGGAAAATCAAGTTTGAAATTTTTATGTTCATAATTATTCGAAAGTATAACCGATGCACTTTTACGTCTACTGTAACTCTTCTGCACAAATACTTACATTTTGCTTTTTTTTACAGTGTCTGTAGTAAGTAAAGCATTTTATTCTTTCAGTTGTTTCGTCAAGCAATGATTTGTACAATACTTTTTAAAATCCTGCCATTAGGCCAATGGTGACCTATAGGGCAGAAAGAATGAGCTTGTAATGTTGACAAATACAATAATAGCATTAAATAAAACATCTAGTAACATTTTCAAATTTTTTTTCGAACGAATCATATTGGACAAACTAAAATTAGTTTAAGCTAAATATAAATATCTACAAATTTTGTAATTAAATTTACACTTTATAGAAGCGATTTAAATTAAACTTTCTTAAAGGTTTTTTTTATAATTCAGTTTGAATTTTAAGGTGAATGAAGCATTGTAAAAATCATATATTGTTTCATACATTATGTAAAATACGAAACATGAAACACAATGATTTTATTCGTATCGCATGAATTGCTCTGAATAAGACAATATAATCTATATCCAGTATTAGATCATGCTTAATATATTTAAATTTCCAAGTTTAACAATATTTAAATTAAATTGTCACCCCTTATCGCAAATATCCACTATCAAGTTATTAAACATTTATATTTAGCATAATCTTACTTATAGCAATATGGTATTGTTTGTTATCGACTTACTTTTTCATATATTCCTTGAGATAAGCCGTGTATGATTTTTTGTCTCCAAAAGCGTATGTTTCGAACAACCTGTGATTGAGAACGATATCAACACCAGATTCAACGTTCGCGTCGGTACCCTCATCAGCTTCCTCTTGGGAAGGATTCGCTCCATCAATTACAACGTCGCCCTCTTTTCGTTGAATTAATTTTCCGTAGACTTCGTAGACCACTTCGTCCACTAACTTTATTTTATAGGTGTCTGAGAACATTTCGTCACCTACAAAAAAAATTGCAATGTCAGATTGACAGGGGCTACAGATTTTTGTTATTTTACGAAAACTACCAGCAGAAATTGAAAAATACGTGAAAATACTAACGGCAGAAAGGTAAACGAAATTACTCACCAGTAAAAATATCCTTGTAAATCCTCATTTTGATGGATTAAATTAGATTTTGCTCTTGAATACGGTGAAGCCTCCTTCTACCTCGAAAGAGCACTTAAAAAAGGAAGGTCAAAGTCAACTGTCAGACGTCGAAAGCGCAAAATGGTACATCAGGCTGGCTAACTAAACAAAATGAAATCCCTGTTGTCAACAAAAGACTTCTTCTTCGTCGTTTTGAGGCCTACGTTACTTAGACTATTCGGTATAACATTAACAGAAGACTTCACTAATGTCATTTGACAGCCACTTTAAAACTTTTTTGATCCTGATAACACCGCGTTTGTTTAGATACAGGATATTTTTTTCAAAATTGAAAAACGTTCGAGGTTCGAGTGGAATAAAAAACACGAATAAAGTGGTTTCGATTTTGCTTTAATTTGAATATCTTTAGTTATCATTTTGTTCGTTTTAATCTTATTGTGTAGTTGTAATTATTCGTAGATACACTTTTCATGCATTCGAGCAGTTTGTTTTTAATAGATTAACGAATTTTGTTAAAAATGGATAAGCTGCTCCTGCTTTTTTCGATAGGTTTAATTCTCACGGTGATTTTCGATTTCCCCGTGGAGGGTTACCGGTATTTTCGACAAGGACGTTTAGGTAAAAAAATCGACGATTCCAAACCAAGTAAATTCGAACGCTGGTTTACACAACATCTGGACCATTTTAATCCCAACAACCAAAAAACCTGGCAGCAAGTAAGTTATATTTTGAATTATTTCCAAAATGCTTGAATATGACATGTATAGGGATGAATATTTCGTTGGTTCAGTTGTTTTTCCATGCCTATCTAATTATTTTGTTATTTTATTCGATAAATAATAACTACAATATTGTAATGTTAAATTTGATAAGTACGTTTCTTGTCTGTTATTTTACAAATTTTTATCGCTCTGAGGTCAACTCAATATTATTGTATGTATTTTATTAAATAAAAATATATTTGTGAACTAATTTATATTTAATTGTTTTTATAGCGTTATTACGTAAATGACGAATTCTTCGACAATGCCACCAGAAAGACGGCTTTCCTACAAATCGGTGGAGAAGGAGAAGCCACAGCAAGCTGGATGACCAACGGCTCTTGGTACATTTACGCAAAAGAATTTAAACCCATTTTATTCCAGTTGGAGCATAGGTATTACGGGAAGAGTCATCCTACCGAGTAAGTATCATTGTCAATGTTGCTCGAAGAGTAATATGCAAAAAATAAATCATCTTCGTTTTGTAAGCAATTTGCATATAATGAGAACTTGAGGTATTAATTAAAAAGTTTGTAAATACCTGTGGTATTTTAGAGCAAATCGGAGTGTATTGATAAGATATGTGATGTAGGTAATTTATTGTTCTTATCAATTGTTGGTAGTTTTTATTTTTTATATGTATCTATTGAATGCTTTAATCTCAATTGATTGGCAAATTTAATTTGCCACCTTTTCCTATTAAAAAATTGAGCAATTTGACCACCCAATGAATCAGGAAAATAAACTCAAACTCCCTTAAGAGTGTACCTGAGACCTAAAAAATTGGCTTATGATGTGTCTCTAGTATATGCTCTTAATATTTTTTCTAATTTTCAGAGATCTAAGTACAGAAAATCTGGTCTATTTGACGAGCCAACAAGCTCTAGCCGACTTGGCCGTCTTTATAGAATCTATGAACGAGCAATATGAACTCTCTCCGGACGTAAAATGGATTGTCTTCGGCGGTTCATACCCAGGTTGTTTAGCCGCCTGGGTGAGACAAAAATACCCTCATTTAGTGCACGGAGCCATGTCAGCTAGTGGTCCTTTAGAGGCTCAATTAAATTTCCCAGGTACATTATACAGGATGTTTCTAACACTCATCGATTTGAATCAAATTCTCACCAACTCACCCCACGAATTAGGCAATATTATTCAACGTACATTATTTTAGAATACTTTGGTGTAGTCCAAGACGCCTTGAGATCAGTCAGCGACGAGTGCGTAGCCGCCGTAAAAACCGGAACAGCCCAAGTGGATAAAATGATACTTACCAAAGAAGGGCAAAAGAGCCTCGACGAGCTGTTCAAATTGTGCGACAAGATCGAGGACAGCATCGACAATCCCATGGACGTGTCCAATTTCTACGAAACTCTGGCCGGTAACTTCGCCGGTGTAGTCCAGTACAACCACGACAACCGCGAGTCGAACCTGAAGATGAATCTTACTGTTGAGAAATTGTGCGATGTCATGACCAACGAGGATTTGGGAATCGAGGTCGATAGACTAGCGGCCGTCAATAATCTGATACTGAAAGGGTCTAATGAAACGTGCTTGGATTTCAAATATGATAAAATGATAGCCGAGATGAGGAACGTCAGTTGGGCTGCGGAGGCTTCTGAAGGAGGTAAAGTATCTACGTAATACTCTGATGAGATATTTAATGTAAACTTTGCAGGTCGCCAGTGGACATACCAAACGTGCACTGAATTCGGGTTCTTCCAAACATCCAATTACAAGCCTCAAATATTCGGTAATGGTTTCCAGTTAGATTTCTTCGTTAGCATGTGCGAAGACATATTCGGAAAGGAATATGATAGGAAGTTCTTGGACAATGCTATTGAGAGGACGAACACGCTCTATGGAGGTTTGGATATTGAAGTAACGAATGTGGTGTTTGTACATGGCTCTTTAGATCCCTGGCATGTTCTTGGTATTACCAAAACTCGAGATAATGATGCACCGGCTATTTTAATTAAAGGTAATGAGTTAGACAAACTATTTATGTTAGCTGTAAGGGGTAACTTTGCATGGAATTCTTTATATTTTAGTTTATAAAATTGAATTTGCCATATAGTTGTTTTATATTTTAGGAGCAGCGCATTGTGCCAATATGTACAATCCATCCCCTAGTGACACACCTCAGTTAAAGGCAGCTAGAGTTCAAATCAGAAATTATATAGAGGATTGGTTAAATTTGTAAATGTTGTTCAAAGTTATTGTACCTGTTAAGTAATAATAAAATCACATAAAGAGTATGTAGACTTGTTTTTGGAAACCTTATTTAATTATTGTGTATCAAGATAGATCAGTAATAATTTGTAAGAAAATGTTTATTAAATGAACACAAATACATTTTTACTTTTGTCAACTATACGCTAAAACTACACAAAAAGAACCGAAAAAAATTTAAATTACAAGGCACATTAACGGAAATTTTTGATATAAAAAATCGAAATAAAAATATTGCCGTTACGGCAGGTTAGGTCAGACGACGTAAGTTTTTCTCTATTTTTACATAGTATTGCATTGCCTTGCATACAGTGAACACATGCCCAACAATATTAAAACACATCATTGACACATTTTCCTTAAGTCTTGTTAATATTACTAGTGTATTAAATTTATATATAATGTATTTCTTAAGCAGGTTGAGAATGTGCCCCTTTCTTTCCAATAAGTGATTTGTGAATGTGAGGGATAACACCACCACCGGCAATCGTAGCTTTAATTAAGCTGTCTAACTCTTCGTCTCCTCTAATGGCGAGCTGTAAATGTCTCGGCGTGATTCTCTTTACTTTTAAATCTTTACTGGCGTTCCCAGCCAATTCCAGAACCTAAAAAATACGTGTGGTGTTTCAGTTTTATTTCATAAACATAATTTGGCTGTTGTAGTTACTAGTGAAGGTTCGAAATAATAATTACCTACAAAGGGGCAATTATATACTTACTTCAGCGGTCAAATATTCCAATATAGCCGCAGAATATACAGCAGCAGTGGCCCCAACACGTCCATGGCTCGTTGTTCTATTTTTTAAGTGTCTATGAATTCTGCCCACAGGGAACTAAAATCAATTTGAATTAATGAATGGTTTGTATAGAAATTGTAAAAAATATAACGTAGCCCGTCATTAAAAAAAACAATCTTATCAATTCCAAATATTTAATAGTAGCTCTGACGAAAAACTACCAGACATTTAGCACGCTAAAACAATATGAAACTACGTGTTAAAGCTGAATCATTGTAACGATTAGAACAAGTTTTGAACTTCAACGGTTTTCAAAAAGGGTTATGAAATAATAACCTCAACATTAACCTAAATTAATAAATAATGCAAATGCAATTTTTGCTATCTTACCTGAAGTCCAGCACGCGCTGAACGAGAAACTGCTTTCGCCTTAGCTTTTCCACTATCTTTACCAGCCTTGCCACCAGCCTAAAACAGTATTATTGTTTACCTTATCGAATGTTGTTCCAACTAAATTAGCCAATTAACGCGTATTTACTACGCGTGGAACTGGACGAATTAATTATATCTGCGAAATAAACTATCGCCTTACCATTTTCTACTAAATTTCTTAAAAAAATTATAAAATCCGACAACTCCCGACTTCAACACAGCTAGTGGATACAACTATTCCCGACGCAACAATAATAATGGCGCCAATGAAATATCTCCACCAATCAAAAATTAACATTCGCGCACGTGACTCGCTCCGGCCAATAGCCGCTGCGAAACAAAGCGGGAAATGACTTTATTGATTAAAGGATGACGCTTGTGATGGCTTGGCTTGGCTTTGGAGCGAAAGTACGTTCCGTAATTAATAGACTTTTGCTTAAGCAGTATGCAGCCACCCAAATTTAATAAAAAATAAAAAAATTAGAAGAGGAAATACTGTGTTTTACTAACGTCGCTTATTGCATATTTTCACTGTTTCAATACACTATCAAGTGTGCGGCAAAATTAGGTATTATTTATAGAAATATTGGGTACAAAAACAAAAATATTTTTAAATATTGAATAATATTCCAAACAATTATTTATCTGGACAAGATCATAAATATTTGGAATTTAGGAATACATACATTTTATTTACTGCTTTGAAGGCAAACATGGTATTTAATTTAATATGTTTATTAAAAGGTTTTTAGAAGCAATAATATAAAGTATTGATCCAAAAATTATCCAGGAGGTTTTTTACTGCGAATAATTCTTGAAAATTCGTGTAATTATTACGTGCTTGTTTTTTTGTTTTAAATTCATCTAATAACTACACAAAATAAGTTATGAATAGACGCGGTCAAAGAGAGAAGGAGTTAGTGAAAATCCAATTGAAAATACTTAAAAAATGCTGGCGAATGAAAAACGTGCTCGAGTGGCCTTTAATAAGTGAAAAACGACGTGCTGGCATAATTTTATCGAAAGCGCTGCTGCTTCATATGACTTTCTTTGCACACAAATTTCCTTTAAGCGCCTCTATTAAAAAAGGACATTGCGTAATACATATTTGAGTACTTGCTGATGGTCTATTTTTAGGCCTAAATACCATAATTAAAATGCTTCTACATCCGTACTTCTTTTCATACTCATTTTTCCATGAAAAAGTCAATTTTTTCAATCACATTTTTCGCTATTTTCATGAAATTTACCTCCTATTTACCTCCCCCCTTTGCTCATTTATTAAAAAGAATTATCTATTTTTAACTTAAAAATGGTTTAAATCCCGCTCCCATTGTCTCCATGATGTGACGGTAACATAATCACTCCATAATGACTTCGAATGAAGAGAATTGCGAATCGAAGAAATGATCCCTCGAATTCAAGGAGATTTATTTCTCAAAGAATCTTGTCGGGTATTAAATGAACTGTACAGAGTGGACTGAAAAAAATATGGACAAAATTTCTTTGTAATACCTATCAGGTCTAGTGAAATTTTCTGTTCATATATAGGTAGTAATTTTATAAACCGCCAATTTTTATCCATATAATCAATTAGAGAGATATGTATAGTTCGATAGAAATAGTGAGGAATATGATGCGCAATGGATTCTATTATCACTTTAAGATCGCGCAGGTTATGTCCTCAGTTATTTCTGTCGCACTGTAAGTTTTAGTACCCATCATTTGATCAGATTAAGTGGTAAATAGTTCACACAATAGTAAGACTTACAGTAGGTGTAAAATCGCCGACTCATCCAGCCCTGGCTCCTTTTCCTCCCTTTCTCCAGCGCTGCGCCCTTCAAGTTAAAGTGTCATCATCCTTCTAATCAAAGGAGGTAGCGCCTGCGACACATTCCACCTCCATTAAGAACGCGAACTACCCTTATCCGAGCTTCGATGAAACGTAATTTTCTAACTGCGACCTACATTTTAAATTATGCTTATGACCTGTACTTATCCGCGTTTTCCGAGAGGAATTGTGGAATCTGAAAAAGTGAAGTTATTAAAGGAACGAGTAATTACAGGGTTTAACTGAAACGGTCGCTCCGCGAACGAGGGATTTAAAAATATACCTACACTTTTTTAATGACTAGGTACATTATTCAGATTCGTTTAATCAACGTTTGCATACGTACAATGCGATGTGAGTAGCTGCAGATGAGTGAATAATTAGGCGCAATGGTTTGTACAATATAGTCACATTTAAAAAAAATAATTGGGACAAAAATAAGAATTCTAGGGGGTCCTTTATTGATTCTAATGGAGGGTCCAACCAATAATAGGTAGGTACTAGTTAGATTCTGGGTTCAGGTTTAGGAGTAGAAGTGAAGAGCTATAGGTACAGTAGGTACAGAGTACTGAAGGAAAAAGACACCTATAATTACTCTAAATTGATTTGGTAATAATTGATTCTCTAAAATTTTGTTCCTATGCACTTTGAATTTGTGGTTTTTGGCGTCGATTTGCTATTAACGCGCAGGGGATGATTCCAGCCCTGATTGCGAAAAAGGTATAAATAGGAGCAAAAAACTTCCCCTTCTAGTGCAGATATTTATACCGTTAGGTAGGAGTTATTCGTTGAAGTAGTGTAGCGTTGGAGTTTATTATTTTTTGTTTCAACATTGTAGAACGTTTCGGATAAAATGAATTTCTGTGAGTACCATGCATAATTTGTATTTTTTAATATCTCTAGTTTAAGTGAATCAATCAAATCGATGTTCACAAAAGTTGAAATATCAATAGAAAAAAGGCAGAGATCTTTATGCATCTAGAGAATAAAATTTGTTGCTGTATTAGGATTTGAAAATTACCCTTTAAAAATTTTTGTATCAATTTAGAAATACGTACGTAGATTTTCACGAATTAATTAATAATTCAACTCCTTCTTCTAATATTCTCTCATGTCTCCACGAATATTTTTTGCAGATTAATAAAGAGAATGGTGTCAATAAAATGAAAATTCGCGACATTTTGATGACCATTCTATTTCTTCTCGAACAAGACCAATATCTTGCAGATATTTCGTAAGTAATTATAAAGCTATTTATAATTATTTATAATTCAACGCAATTATAATTTTCTTTTACTGATCATCATTTATTTTTCATAGACTATGCCCTTTGGATTTCTATCACGAGAAACAGCAGGACAGAGTGGATACAGACAGAGATGAGATTCCGTAAATCTCTGACAAATATTTGTTGGTTTTTATCCTTAAGCGACGTATTTTTCAGAACTGGATTGACCATACGCGACATCTTACCCACAGATCCCAGCAAATACGACAAAATGAGACCGCCGAAACGGGACGGGAACCCCACAATCGTTCATTTTCACGTTACAGTCATGGGTCTCGATAGTATCGATGAAAATTCAATGGTACCTAATTCTAAAAATCCATAATAACAGCCTTGATTGATCCATCAAGTTTCTAGAGGAACTGCAGTGATTGGTCAATCAAGGTTTTCAAGAAATATAGTAAAGTGCGATTAATTTGAGGTTGTTATTTTCGTATGTAGACCTTTACAGCAGATATATTTTTCGCGCAAACGTGGAAGGATCATAGACTAAGGCTGCCCGAAAACATGACGACCGAGTACAGGCTTTTGGAAGTGGAATGGCTGAAGAGCATGTGGCGACCGGATTCGTTCTTCAAAAACGCCAAATCCGTAACATTCCAGACGATGACAATACCGAATCATTACATGTGGTTGTACAAAGACAAGACTATATTATACATGGTAAAGTAAGTAATTTTTATAATTGTATAAAACTCTTTAATATCCCCAATTCAATGCGTGTACGAGACAAAAATCTATCGTTTTAGATTAACGTTACGACTGTCGTGCTCGATGAATTTCATGATATATCCTCATGATACACAGGAATGTAAATTACAAATGGAAAGCTGTAAGTATCATCTACATAGAAGCTGGTATGGGGGCTGTTAAATACAATTCTATTTATTTTTGCAGTATCACACACTACAGACGATATGATCTTCCAATGGGACCCCGACGTACCTTTGGTTGTTGATGAAAATATTCAACTTCCCCAACTGGCTTTGGTTAAAAACAATACAGCAGATTGTACGCAAGTGTATTCTACTGGTGAGTTTTACATTTTCAATTAATTATTCTGATTCATTGTAACGAATTTTACGTTCCAATGCAGGTAATTTTACATGTTTGGAAGTTGTTTTCGTGTTGAAAAGAAGACTGGGATACTACCTGTTTCATACGTACATTCCCACGTGTCTCATTGTAATTATGTCAGTGAGTATTGATGTGGAGTTTATTAGATTGGATAAGTTATTGCAATAATTTCCAGTGGGTGTCTTTTTGGATTAAACCAGAGGCGGCGCCCGCTCGGGTTACTTTAGGGGTGACGTCTTTGCTCACGCTCTCCACGCAGCACGCCAAAAGCCAAGCAGCTTTACCGCCTGTATCATATTTGAAAGCAGTAGATGCTTTCATGTCGGTTTGTACCATGTAAGTACCACATTATATCATCTAGACCGCGTTTTCTATGTTAAACTCCATTACAGATTCGTGTTCATGGCTTTGATGGAATATTGCTTGGTGAATATCGTACTAGGCGATTCGGATGCTCCGCCAAAACCGCCAAAAAAAACACCAAATACTTTGGAAAGAACTAAAGATAATTCGTTATTGTTGAACACCAGTAAAGCAGCACCAACAGGTATACCGCAGGCGCAAAAACAAAGAAATAGAGCTATAAACATCGACAGGTGTTCCAGAGTATTCTTCCCTTTGTTATTCGCGCTGCTGAATTGCACATATTGGATACTGTTTGCAGAATATATTTAAACAAATTTAGTTGTTTACAAAAAAATAATCTATGTAGGATTTGTTTCAAGTAACCGTTGTAATGTATGTAGAACGTACTGAATTTAGCTTGTAATATTTTAATTTGGTTTACATATCGCCAATGTGAACATTAAAATAAGACGCTTTACTGAAATAAATTTAAAATATCGTGGAAAAAGTTTATAAATTTATACATATAGCGTGCAAACAAAAAACTAATAACTCTAGAAATGGAAAAACAAGTACACAAGTATAAATAGATATAAAACAAACATTAATAGAATCAATTAAAAGGTACTAGTAAAGAAATTACACTATTTTTATAAAATATTGCATATATAAAAATAAAAAAAAAACTCAACCCAGAAACACCTGCATTCAAATCCCAGAATCATCACCTTCATTATCAGATTCTATAATAGTTGGGTCCTTGTTGGGATCAGAAAATAAATCCTCAAAAGGTTGTAACTTAGGCGGTGGGAGAATCGCCACGTTTCCTCTTCCATTATTAACTCCTGTTACATTATTAAACTTTACTTCGGGAACCCTACGAAAGTTATATTATAAAATAAACCAAACGATATATACAATTGCTTACTTTTCAAGACACTGAAAATCTCCTACAGCCTCATCTTTCGTTGCTGTTTCCAAATCAATGGCGAATTCAGAGCAATCTTTGAATGTCACAGATTCAAGCGTAACTGCTGTATTATCGAAAATTTTCAAACCGCAACCGACATTATAAATATTGCAATTTTCCAGCTTTATAACAGATCCTGAATTTCCAACAATGGCAGTGGGAAATCCGAAAATTTCGCACTTCTCCAATACCACCTGTGCTCCTTTCAAAACCAATATGCCCTGATGCACAGAAGAGTGGGATTTCGTGAATATTTTGCAGTTTCTTATGGTGCATTTACCTACAAAAAATCAAATTAAAATAAATTCTTACATTTGAAATTAAATTTAATAATCTACCAGCTTTAACTAGTATCCCACATTGTGCTGAGGCCACATCGATCGTTAAATTCTCAATAACTACTTGTTCTCCGATGAAATTGAACATGACATCTTCAATTTCTGTTGTTAATACAACTTTTTCCATTGATCCAATTCCTTTTAGCACTCCTCCTTTTTCTAATGCACCTGTATTTACAATATTGTGGACGCTTTCGTTCAGCAAGTAAGTATCATTGTAGTTGCCAGCTTTTAATACCGAAGCTAGATTTGTACTTAAATTAAGATTTTCCTTCGAATATTGCTGTTTAACCTTCGTTAGGAAATCAATATGCTGTTCGGCAGTTCCCGTGTTAGATATCAGCCAAATTTGATGTACAGATTGCGAGGGATGAGTGACCAAATTCACCTGCGAAATTCTTTCTATAATAACGTTTCGTAATATTGGATTTTCGCCGATTTCTATCTCAGCACGAATCTCTTGCAGCCTCACATGAATTTTCATTAGAGTTTTGAATTTATCATCTTTCATATCTAAAAATTATTTGTTGTAATTAACAATTTATATAAGTAATGAGAGATTTTTTAATACCTTCTTCGAAATCTTCCTGCGCATGAAATTCTTTTTCCAAATAATCCCTTCGATGGTGCAATCTTCTGGCCTCTGTCAACAACTGGTGGTAATGTTCAGCTACTGCTTTCGGAATGCTTCCGTTTTTCAGGTCATAATAAAATCGCAATCTAAATAAAAGTTAATAGAAATTAGTTCATTAAATTTATTATTACACCAAATCATCAAAACATTTATTACCTGCTTTCTAAATGCTTTTCTTTCCAATCCTGGCCATCATCATCATCTCGATCCCAAGGCATGTAAACGTAAAAATGGAAGAAACGAAACATGTCGAGTGAATTAGCAGTTTCCCACAAATTCAACAGCACAGCTTTATCTTGTTCTTTAGTAGGCCATAGTTGAGTTAAAGATACCCAATTTTTCTCTGGGATGATCAAATCATTTTTAGTAGCTAGTATTCTCACGTAGGCCGATAACTCCTTGGTATTTATGGTTAAAACGATGACTAAAGCGACAGATGGGAAAGGTATATTTAAAGATTCGCACGTTAATCTTGGTATTTTCCAAATCGCTTGCCAACCGATTTTATCAAGAGTTAACTCCAAAAAGAAGCCCCATTGCTTTTGCAGTTTTGAAGCTGGCAATACGTCGGAATCAGATAGTACATCAGTAAATTCTGTATAACGTTGCTGGAAACTTTTATCAAACGTTATGACATCCATTTTTGCTTTATCGAATCAAAAAACTTCACTATTTTAATATTAAAAAGATATAACGTAAAAACTGTTCAACTTCCCAAACGGTAAAATATTCAAATATTTGTCAATAATGTCAATGTCAATTCAATCACTTGTCACATTTGCCTTTAACTACGGAGTAATTTGTTCACTAGAAATATTTATAACTAAAAGAAAATATTTGAAATTTGGTATTTGTTATGTATTTAATTTGATAATAACAAATTTAGTATAAAATAACTCATAAATTATTTGGTCATTTATATTATAACGCCTAAGGAACAACTACATAAAAGACAGCTTTAATATAACACTGTAAAAGTACAAAGAAGTAGAAATTAACCTCAAAATATAATCATCTATTTTCCTGTCAATATTTTTATTAATTGTTTGTACTAGTAAAAAGTCGTTACAAATGGATGTTGGAGAACTTCTTGATTATAAGGTAACTTCAATTAGATTTCATTGGAGTAATTAAAATTGAAATGTTTGTTACTTTTCATTCGTAGCCTCCGCAAGCTTTAAAAAGGCCTTTGGAGGGCGAAGAGGAGGTGGATGAGGTAGAGAAAACTCGAAAAATGAGGCGAATAGCCAGAGCTAAAGCTAATAAAATGGCTAGATCTGCATCTACACCTTCAGCACAACCCTTGGATTACATAAGTGAGGAAGAAAGGGCAGAAATTCTGAAATTCGTAGAAACCGAACAGACACAAGTAAATCACCAATTTCTGTGTGTTAATTTCTTTGTAATTCTTTCATATTTTTAGGGAGAGGTAATCGACGAGACTGCTTTGAAAAAAATCATTCTAAACTTTGAGAAACGGAGTTTGAAAAACAGGGAAATGCGCATAAAATTCCCAGATTCACCAGAAAAATTCATGGACAGCGAGGTAGAATTACACGAAATTTTACAAGAAATGAGAGTTTTGGCTACAGCTCCCGATTACTACCCCTTATTAGTAAAACTACAAGTTATTCCCAGTTTATTGGAATTGCTATCTCACGACAATACTGACGTAGCTGTAAGTTGATAAAAATACTACATCAACTTACATACTTAAATGTTTACTCTTTTTAAGGTTGGTACAGTTGAATTATTACAAGAGTTAACAGATGTAGATATTCTCAATGAATCCGAAGAAGGAACAGAAGCGTTAATAGAGTCGCTCTTAGAACACCAAGTTATCGCCTTGCTAGTGCAAAATTTAGATAGGCTCGATGAAAGCGTAAAAGAAGAAGCAGACGGAGTCCATAACACTTTATCAATCATAGAAAATTTAACGGAGTTAAGCAGTGAAATAGTGAATGAGGCCAACAAGCAAGGTTTGCTAGCATGGCTACTCAAAAGACTGAAATTGAAGGCTCCTTTCGATGCTAACAAATTATACGTTAGCGAAATCCTATCAATACTCCTTCAAGATAACGAGAAAAACAGGTAGTTATTTTAGATATGGGGTTGTTCAGTGTTTAATTGAATATTTTTCAGATTGACATTAGGAGAAATGGATGGAATAGATACTTTGCTACAACAATTGGCTTTTTACAAAAGACATGATCCGAATAGCGTTGAAGAACACGAATACATGGAAAATCTTTTCAACTGTTTGTGCAGTTCTTTAATGATAGTGCCAAATAGAGATAGATTTTTAAAAGGAGAAGGTCAGTTCTATCTGTATAGCAAATTATTAAGTTAATTTTTCAAAAATTTCAGGTTTGCAATTAATGAACCTAATGCTACGGGAAAAGAAAACGTCCCGAAACGGTTCATTGAAAGTCCTTGATTACGCCATGTCCGGTCCCCACGGTAAAGACAACTGCAATAAATTCGTAGATATACTCGGACTACGTACAATCTTCCCCCTGTTTATGAAAACGCCGAAGAAGAACAGGAGGAAGGTGCTGTCAACCGAGGAACACGAAGAACACGTGTGCTCTATAATAGCTTCGATGTTAAGAAATTGTCGTGGATCTCAGAGACAGAGACTAATAAGTAAATTCACTGAAAACGATAACGAAAAGGTAGACAGACTTTTAGAGCTGCATTTTAAGTATCTGGAGAAAGTAGCTGCACTGGAAAGCGTACAAGATGGTCAAGAGGAGGAAGAGGATTCTTCGTATCTCAAGAGACTCGAAGGTACTTCAATACGAGAGTAATTCACCACATTATGCTTACGTTAAAATATTTTTTAGGTGGTTTATTCACGTTGCAATTAGTGGATTATATTATCGTTGAAGTTTGCGCAGCAGGACCAGCAGCTATAAAACAGCGAGTCATGCATATGTTGAACCTACGAGGGGCTTCTCTAAAAACTATCAAGCACATCATGAGGGAATACGCTGGGAATTTGGGCGAAGAAGGCGATAAAGAGTGGAGGGATCAAGAACAGCAGCACATTTTGAATTTAGTTGATAAATTTTAAATACGGTAATTATTTCATCATGGTTTGGTTTCATTTGAGTTGAATCTTTTAGACAAATATTGTTTATTTCGTACAGTATTTATCTAAGGATATAAAAAAGCTGGTTTTTATTATAAACATTTATTTGTAAACAGCTAATATACATGTAGAATAAACGTTTATTAGAATATGAATAAAACTTAAAAAATAAATTTCTACAAAATAATGACTAGTTTTGTTTAAATTTTTTTTATTTGTGTATAAAATTTTTAATTTGAGATAAGTAACTTGTATAATTTTTATTATAAATTTAGTAAAAGCCGAATGATTGTTTTTTAACAGGATACTGTTATTAGGGGACGGTGATGTTATTAGTTTGAAAAGAAAACTACCCTAAAAAATAATATTAATGTAATTTTCATATTAAAAACGTTATCATTCCAATCTCTGCTAAAAGTTAAACATGACATTAATGAAGCATTATGTGTGAAGTTCCTACTGTGTGAAAATTAGTGCAAAATTTTACGTTTCCTAATTTTTGTTAGTTTTGTGTTGGAACTTGTTTGGTTATTAATAAGGCTTTATTGGGTTCTGAAACAAGGAATACTTAAGATAGATGAGACGAGAACGGTACTGAAATTCCAATAATAAATGAAAACAGTTATTTCCAAATACAATTTCAAAAAACCTGATATGTTTCTTGATATTGTGCAATTTACAAACACAACCCTCATCCCTCATCTCATATAGTATCTACTAGATTTAGGTTCATACCGTCTCATTGTCGAACAACCCATACTTCTGTAATTCTCCAATTGGGCGATAAATCCTTGATTGGGAAAGACGCATCTCTTTATTTTGACTCTATCCAAAGCCTCGCGAAAGCTTATGTTGTATTTCTTCATTAAATAAGCGATGACGATCGTAGCGCTCCTGGACACCCCCATTTGGCAATGCACCAGCACCGCTCCACGGGTAACCCCTTCTCTAATAAATTCGTAGGTTTCATCGAAGTAAGACATTAAGTCTACGGGAAAATAAAATTAGTCTACATCTTCGATAATAAAGGTATCGACCAAACCAGAAGTAGTGATATCCGATAGCCTTATGTACTTCATTTGAAGATAAGGAAGGGCTTCTTTAACAGTTGATGTTAGTGGATAATCATTTATGGTCAAGATGTGGGTAATTTTGTACTTTTTCAGCGTCTCAACGTTCCTTGCTTCGGCCTCACCGCTCAGGTACAAATTGGGCTCTATCATATCCAGGCTATCAGGATAGCTTCTCATCCTTGTGGAGAGGTTCCTGTTGTAAAACATGGAGAAATAAAAATTATAATAATAATTATATAAATAACCCATCTCGGTATTAAATGCCATTGCACGAAACAATCAGATCTTTCAAACTAATAGTCAATTTTTCATGGAAATTCAAACGTAATTGAATCATTGGATAGGGAAGTACTCACGATATTCTGGAAAATATGGACATCTCGGAAGCTGTTAATTGATACTGATTGTAATATGCGCTTTTCTACATCTAATACAAAATCTATATTTATCGGGTATAACCTCCTTCTCATTTTTGCTATAAATAAACCGGATGACTCAGTGTTGCCAATCGCGATAAAATGCAACAATTAAGAAAATAATCAATGATTGATTTACTCCAATCCAGATAGTTATCTAATATTTTTTTATGGGATTTACATGCATGATTCATTTTAGAATAAACGATTCGTGTGGACTTTTACGTAATGTGTAATTTAAACACGTAATTAAAAAGCGTAGGCGTTTGAAATAAATGCTTGCAAACAAACCACCTGTAACAACAGGTAAATTAATTAAAATACGCAGCACACCCACGTTATTTCGAAAATATTCGAATTGACAGTAGAAATGTCAAATACATGACGTTTTGACATTTCACTTGACCTTGCTCAATGTTTGTTTATATTTAAAACCGATTCTCATAACCTAAAGGTAGTGCTGATTATATTAGACGCAAAAATGTTTGGCTTTCAATTAAAAAAATGCAATACCATCAGTGACGTTGTGCATATAAATAAAAAAATATAAATCTCCGTGGCTGATGTAATTAAACTACATGAGATATTGGACTGTACAGCCTTATTTGAATATCGCCTCCTAGTCATCACACAAGATAAGCAGGTAAGTTAATATTTGTGTATTTCATGGCAGAAATTGTAGAAAATAAATCGTTTCAGCAATGGACGCAGCTCATAAATTAGATTTCCAACTGGGCCCTATAAGCATCGATATGATCGAAGACAACCTGTATTTAGGCGGATTGGCAGCAGCCAAAAACCAGGAGACTCTAAAGAAATACAACATAACGCACATTTTAACTATAGACATATGCCCATTGCCTAGAAATATCATCGAGCAGAAGAATCTCGTCACAAAATTCATTCAACTATCAGACCAACCCAAAGAAGACCTTCTTTCGTACTTCGATGAAGCTGATCTATTCATAAAAGAAGGTAATACTATGTTAATTTTGTAATATACAAATTGCTGTTGGTATATTTGTTTAAAATGTAATACTTAGTGAACACGTAAGTGTACAAACGTTACTACTTTAACTGTATTCATTTCAGGTATGGCTAAAGGTAGCGTTCTAGTTCACTGTTACTTCGGAGTTTCGAGGAGTGCCACTGTAGTGATAGCCCACATCATGAAAAAATACCAGCTGACCTACTACGAAGCGTTCGAAAAGGTGAAATCCAAAAGGAAAATCGTGTTCCCCAATTTGGGCTTCGTCTACCAGCTGAAGCTCTACAAAGAAATGGACTACAACATCGACAAAAGCAACATGCATTACAAACTATACAAGCTAGTTTTGGCCAGCGACCGCGTGAAGAAGGCGAAGATTCTCCCCCAAGAGTTCCACAACGTCATCAAGCCGGATCCGGACGTGGAGCAAATTAAACCCGAACCGAACGTGTACCGGTGCAGGCAATGCAGGAGGGTTTTAGCCACTGAGTCTAACAGGTTGATACACCAAAACGGCGCTGAGAACTGCAAGGAGATATATTTCGTGGAGCCTATAGCTTGGATGAACGTGGCTCAAACGGTCGAAGGGAAGCTGAAGTGCCCCAAGTGTTCCAGTAAATTGGGGTCGTTCAGTTGGAACAGCGGGTGCCAGTGCCCGTGCGGGGCCAAAGTGGCCCCCGCTTTCTACCTCACGCCCTCTAAAGTAGATTTTTGTGATGTCATTAAAAATATCGAGACTACTTGTTAGATTATTTATTTTTGTAATTGTTGCCAAATATTCAAACGCACGTGCTTAGGGTTTATGTAATTAGTTTTTTTATTTGGAATAAATCCGTAATTGAATATGTAGTAGTTCGCTTTTAATGGTTGTAAATAAAACTCGAGATTTGGTATAAAATTTATTTTTCATAATTTGATTGAAATATTAGGTAAAAAATGTACATAATCAACAAATTTAAATGACGTGGAAATGTAAAGATACTTGTAAAAAAAGCTTTTCGACAAGCACAAGTTTCGATATTGCAAAGTCTAGACAAAACGTAACGAGTGTTTCATAACCTGAGTTAGAGTGGTTATTTTTACTGGAAAATAATAATCCTGAATTGTATTATATTGGAGCCAATTGCTCCCTTTTAGTGAGAAACTTTAATATTACTGTTAATTTAGCACAATCTATAATAGAGAAAAAAGTACTGGAACTTAACGTAGGTAATTAAAATGCGTTAAATCGTGAATATAATTAGGAACGTGTGCTTGCAAGATAAAATAAAATTATGTATTTTCCATAAATTGGTCATAGTTTCATAAACATGTTGCTGGTGCTTACATGACGTATATACACAGCTCCAAAGTCAATTCGTTACAAAACCGACTTAATTAATTAAATAAACAATCAATCATTAACATAGAATCAACTACAACGTACAAAATTAAGCTTAATTTGTTCGAAAATTTCTTATATATTATCTAAAGACTTGATTGAACGTCATTAACAGCCCGTCAACCGACAACATTAAAAAGTAATATCACGTTCTCTTCAGCGCCCATTTCATATCGTCCGCCCTCGGTTTGATCCCCGTGAACGTTTCGATCAGCAGCTCCAGGGCGCTCCAAAACCGGAGCTTCTCCAACGGCCAGTTCAGCCAGCCCGTCGTTATGCAGAAGTACGTCTCGTGCGGGGCCACGTGGTGGATCCTGTGATAGCGGCGCGGCAGGATTATCCGATACTCCTGCAGGAACACCACCCAACGGGGCAGGTCGAAGTACGTGTGAGACCACTTGTGGATCTGCAAACGGTTACACCAGAGTTAATACACTGCGATAATGGTTGCAGGAAGGGGGGCTCACTTGGTTCGTCATGGCGACGAATATGGCTAGTAGAAATATGTAGCAATTCCAGGTGAATTTCACTTGAATATCTTCTTTGGATAGGGTCAGGAAATCCAACACCATACGGCCCAGGAATGGTATGGTTACCATGAAATTGTCACCGTTGGTTTCGATGAAATCATGGCGAGTAATTGACGTAGGATCGATATGGTGTTCACGGAATGGTCGAAGAAAATTCTGAAACGAAACAATACCATTATACAAACGACCCTACTGATTCCAGATAATACCATAATATAAATAATTGACCAGAAAAAAGGGCATCAAAATTGACCTGTTATAAACCAACAATAGAAGCAATTTAGGTGATTTTTATCTATATCTTTAGAAACGGTTATGATTTTTTTTCTGTTAAGTGCATGATTTTTCGGGATTCTCATTGGGATTAAGAGAAATTACCTTTCCTAAAATTGGCAATTCGATGGAACCCCACGTGTCAGCGGCCCAATGGACGAATCCAGAACAAAAATCGGCCGTGACGATTCCGCAAAAAGCGGCCACCAGTATGGTGCTCAACCTTTCCAGGCGAGCGTAATACACTATAAATACGAAGTTTATCGCCATTAGGGCCAAACAGATACCGACGCAGATGCACTCCTGAGTCCGCTTACCTAAAACCAAAATACTTCAATCACAAAAAGTCCATACTATTGGTATCTGGATATATGGAGTCTGGATAAAGGCTCATTGTTCATCTAATCAGGGCTAAAGGTGAATTGTAATTACATTTATTAATAGGTTTTTACTCGTATTGATGGGCGAGAGCCTAAAAATAATACGAGCGTGTGGTGGAAACAGTAACCTATTACCCTATCTGGCTGAGGCCGCTCCCTGCATTTATAATTAAAACCGTGATAATCAAATTGAGTGGTTGTTTAGTAAACGAGAGAACGACCTTCGCTAATATATTTTGCAAAAGTATCTCCTCGATTAAGGAATTCTTATTACATCAAAAGCTTGATTCCAAAGTTTTTCCAAAGTCATCAGATGATATGGCATAAAAATAAAAACCACTTTTCTTCTATGCCCAAAAATAATGGAAAGTTGTAACTAAGCGATGAAAATGATTTTTTATTAAAACATTATCGATCTGACCAGATGACTGGAGACAAAAAGTTTCGAACTATATTACTCACATTATTAAGTTTTTAACGAAAAATAAGGTGTACTCAAATTTTATTAATCTTCCATTCCTCGGGGATACTGCCGACACGTGTTTAACCCGGCATGCTAATCTTTTTATAGTAAGTATACACATAAGTTTCCTATTATTTTTAATCATGACAAAAAATCTAAAATCGATTCTTCCGTGTACTTAAAACAATTTTTTTAACTTTGTAAAACTTTCATATAGTGAAAAAACTCCACTTGTATATAGCTACCTACATTACATGGATTAATGTCATACGAAATGTTAATGATGATTGATTGGTGATTCTATAATACAAGTAATATTGTTAATGCAATTTATGTTACTGGATGTCTCCTCAAAAATCCTCAATTAATCCTTTAAAATATCAGCATACACTCTTTGAAATGCCCTTGGAGGATTAGTTTGGAACTTCCAAACACACGTATTATAGCTTCTTTATCCCAATAATTTTCAAAAGGAAAACCAAACAAGATTAAAGTTTCATTATTTTTGGAAGAAAGACGCATAAAGAATTTCCAAGTACCCGCTCCAAAAAAAGAAATCAACGTCGATCTTGACCCCCAAATCCGATATTAACGAAGCGCCTGGACGAATGTTTGCCACAATAAAAACAATCTGATTTATGGGAGGAAATTAGGTTAGGTCAGAGTAAGCAACTTGGCTATTTACGACCTCCGCGAATAAAGTCTCTATTTGTGAATAGAGCGGCTGGTATATTAGGCGAGGTGCGCGTGTGACACACCTCTTTCCACGGAAACAAAGCCCCACGTCCGATATTAAAATATATATAGTATACCAGCACTAGCCCGGATCGAAAAAAACGGGTCATATTTCTAAATAAAGAACATATACAACAGAGATTGCTTCGACATTGCAGTGTACTAAGAAAAATAAAATGACATTGTCCGCAATGCACATCTTAAGGGTGCCTTAAAAAGAGTAACCTAAGAATTGAAAGCAAATTACATCATTTTGAAAAAAAAATAAGTATCATTAAGTAATACTGAGAGGGAAAATGCTAGTTTTAATTTTCCACATGACTGCTCACTTTCGTTTTCTTCTAAGATAACTATCAACGATCTGAGTAATGATGCCAATAAAAAAGTAACTTTTTTAGGACACCATGTACATCATATTATCATCGCTCGAACGCTAAGCAAAAAACGGGAAAATCTACGAACCGTGGAAAAGGAAAACCGCGGCTAATCCGACGTTTACGCTGCTTGGCTGTTACATAGCGGCTTTACATAATGCTTAATAAATATCTTGTCTTTCAAGTACCTACTTAGCGCTCTTTAGACTCGATTCGAACGTGGATGTGCGGTCGACGAGCCGTCGCAGCTGTCGGGAAAACGTTTTTACGGCTATTTTTAGGAAATTTCGTCGTCCGAACGTATTTTACCTACACTATACGGCATGGCAAGCCGAGCCAAAATGTATGTTCAGTTGGCCTATATCATTCATAAACGTCTTCAATTCGAATCGATATTTCGGTAAATTCGGAAAATTGATTCTGAAGGAGCAACACATACTTAATTACAGGTATTGAAAATGTTTCCTGAAAGGGCTACAGCAGGAAAGGATGACAAAGAAACACGAATTGTAATGTAAACAGAATGGTATTCTATTTGATCAAATATACATTGGGTAATTACTGGATCGTGTAATACACTCGCATGGGAACATTTCAAAGATACTTACATAGTAATCAACGGGGAAACGAGCAGAATTTGAATTTTAAAATAGAGTTAAAAACGTGCAGTGTTCATTACAAAGATTAGATTAAAATATTTGCATAGCTAATGTTCGATTTCAATCTCTTTAAACAAGAACATAAAAACGTCTCATATTAAATAAAAACGAATCCGTAATATTCATAAATGCTTGCTCAACGGCATGTAATCAAATAACATTAAAATTCCAGTTTACTGGATATTATCCATTTTATAGGAACCCAATCGATTTCCACTTGCAATATTCAACGAAAGCCTGTGACCCGACTTCCACAGTAAACGATATATGGGCAGTTTCGAGCAACTGCAATTTTCCCAGCTTTAATTCGTCAAATAGCTGAAAAATTGCACATGCTCAACGTTCAATTCGCTCAAAATGTACCAAGGCCGAAAAAATTGAAACAAATCCTCCATTTACCGCTTTAAAGGTCGACGAACCATCAGAAGACAATGGATTATTGTGGATCGCCAACGAGTAGACATTAATTATTACAGATAAATTATGTATTTTATCGATTGCTGGATCGATACGAATTCTTATTCGATATAGGAACAATCGGAACTATTATAGCTCGATATGTTGATATATATTTCAGTAAATTTTTAAGAGATACTCATTTGGTTTACTGCACCTTTAGTATAATTTATATGCATTTTTTTGATAAGTGATAAGTACTGAACGTAAGTGTAATTTCCAATTATTATCTTATCCGAAAGGCTAGGCTTTTATGATCCATTATTTACCAAAATTAACTTTTCACATATTTATTATTTATTTAAACATATACCTACAACGTGTCCCATTAGTGAGGTGAGCTCTTTTATTTTATTATCTTTACCTGAATGCATTTTTTTAATATTTTTATATCATACTATTGGATCACCTTGTATATGCATGACTCAATCACAGGAACAGAGATAACTCGTAAAAAGGTACGTAAATCAACTCGTAAATAGCTTCAAATTGTGTCAGCGAATCACGCCAAATGAGCTTATTAGCAAGTACACACGTCCTCGAAGCAAACAAATACTACGTTTAGCACAAAATGCTCTTATTCAATTACGAAATCCGTAAGTAAACAAAACCCGAGCAAAAATACGCGATGCAGAAAGCAGAAAATCGCTTCTGCGAATCCTACAAGGAAAAATAAATCCCCATCCAAACGATCAACGTTTAAGCGTCCGTCATCTTTGCGACAGATTAAATTTAGCATTGCTCGAATTTTGATCGGGCTGCCAAAAAATTGTGTCAACGTTACGGAATTTCATTCAACTCTCAACGTAACGTGTGGCTCGTTACTCCGGAACGTACGTCACGCGAAATCCGAGCACCGGCAAGCCGCCTATATGGGAAAGCCTATTTTTACATATTAGAGTCGCATACGCTCTTATTTCTACCACTGCTATGGCAAAGCAAAGAGTACATAAGGAAATCAAGGGAATAAAATAAATGTATGTGTTGTAATTACAGCAGCATCGAAAGCAAATTTCTGATGCTAATTAATTGCTATTTATTTTGCTCAAGCATTCCAGATTATAGTTTTCCAAAAAAAAATTTTTTTTCAAATTTCTACCATCCCAATTCTCATGTAAATAAACCATTGGTAGAAGCTGCGAGCTCACCTTTGCTGTACAAATTGGCGAGTTCCTGGGCCCCCTTGTGCTGGGGCCCCCAGCGCGGGCCCGAGCTCTCCTTGGGCACGGCGGAGGCGGCGCAGTTGGCGTTGGGGTCATCCTCCAGCATGGAGTTCTCCAGGATTTGCTGTTGGGTCTTGACGGGGGCCAGCAGGTTGGTGGCCACCGTGCAGGTGATGGGGTACACGAGCTCTTCCTTGTTCATGCGCGGGGAGCAGCTCAACGGAGGCAGAGCCGCCATGTCTCCGGGTTATTTGACTGGAAGGGTTCGATTTAATTAGTGGGTTAATGTGGAAGGGTGGTGATGAACTTACCAAATAAGCCACTTTTGATCACAGGAGAAATTGATAGGGCATTTTGAAGTTATGCCGAGACGCGTAGGCACAGCAGTGTATCTGGAAATCGAAAAATTGATTGATTTTTGAACTATTTGCGTTCCAAATGATCTGGATTTTCAGCTGTAATGTACTTATTTTTGATAGTTTCAAGAACTTGTGCAGCTATTCTGTTCAAATTCGAATTGACAATTGACAATTAGCGTAACATTAAAACATCAAGCAAACATGAAACTTTGGATAATTTTTAAAAAAATGTATACAGGCTGTCCCTTTAATAATAGGGATATACAAATATTTCCATACAAAAAGAGTAGATCGAAAAATATAACTAAAATTATATAATCTGAATAGAAGAACCAGTTATTTCCTCCTACTTCTTTATTATTAATAAATTTAGATTAATTCGTTATTTAATCGAGGATTTTTAAGAGTTTATTTTACTTTTTCACTTAATTTAATTATTTGCAATGTTTAAATGACGACTTATTCCTAAACATTTTTATAGGCGAGCAATCATCCCGAGAAAATGGGAACAAATAAACTTTAAACTCGTTTAATTGCTCGCTGATTTTCTGTTTATTACTTCGAAATTGGATTTAACGTTCTAATTATTTGTACAAAACAGTTTAAAGTTTAATGTCGTATCCTATTATTTGTTTTTAAAACTGCAATAATTAATCGCAAATATAATTCTACCTACTTACTGATATTTTTATAGTCGTACAGAATACAGTAGGTATAGATTTGTTCTTTACAATTTATTCTAAAAATAGTTCATAAAAAAATCATTGTTGATTGCATCGTAGGTGTACTTTTATCGACTCACCCTGTAGCTTGTATACCTACAATTTGCCCTTTGAATGTAAATAATTTGAATAATTAATATGTTTCGTGTGTAAACCTAATGAAGTAAAAGCCGTTAAACCAGCTGCTTTTCGAGAGCTTTACGATTTCCACACTCTGGATAATTCTCTGGATGGACTCGTATTTACTGTTCGGTTTATTGCGAACTTCGGATTTTAAATATTTCATCGCTTTACATGCACTTTTCTCGGATTCAATCGTTGGAAATTATTTTTTAATCAAGCCTTGCACTTAAATTGAGTTTTACTACCTACTAGCGACTAATTTTAAAGCTAATTTCCTAGTTTCCTTTTCACGATTTTCCATGGATTAAAATAATTATTTCGCTCTGCTCGACAACGAATTAAATATAATAATAACTCATCGACGAATTAATTATATTATTAATCGTGTCTGGTAATAATTAACCGTATGGATTGAACGATGAGGTCAAGTTAACAATAGAAACAGTGGGTGTGTATGCGTGTGTAGAAAACTCCATTACATTTTAACAAGAATTTTAGGATGAATAAACTTGGATTTTTACTCTAATGTACCCTAATCAGAAATCAAATAATCATTAAGTAAAATGGGTAAAGTTGTGCTTAATGGATCGGTTTAACACAATTATTATTATGAAAAGAGGATTTACATTTATCCTGCATGAATTATTCATGTATGTAGTTTCCGGAAATGCAGTAAATTTTACAAACAATCGCGTTTAATTGTTTCAAAAAGAAATTCATTTTTAACGCTCTTTATGAAAATTGAAATCGTAGTATATTTGGCCGTGTGAGGTCATTCATTATTTTCAGTCGATGCATCATTAGGTTAAAATGATGAATAAATAATGTGCTACAAATGATATTGCCTAATAACCGTGACTATGTAAAGCACAAATTCTTGTATTTCTTCCATATATTTTTTCACCGATTTTTTGGATACAATAAAATTTCGGAAAACGATAAATTATTTCGCGGTGTACCCAATAGCGGATACCTATATTTAGTGTAATATCCGGTTGTGAAAGGTTCCTTTCCTAAAGATATCTGCTCTAATTTAATCAATTTGAAAAATGAAAAACTGATCCAATCGTCGTGTATTCTGGCGCATATCAAGATGTTACCGGTAATATCTGCTCAGGTAATTTTTGTTAACAAAATAGCAGGAAAAAATAGTTCAATTAGCACCTACTGCTTCCTACTTGTAATTTTATATAAGAAGTCACCTCCTATCATTTATCATCAATTTTATTTTCTAATATCCCAAATATTGTTGAATATAAAACAATGTTTTCCATAACTCATAAATCTGAATAACTCTGAATAAAAATAATATTTTTTGATTTCATTCTAACTTTTATACAAATTTCTATTTCTATCTATCTACCATGAAAATTACAAAACTATTTCACCTGCTATGATTACCTAAGTTATTTAGGGTATTAAATTTAATTGATGATAAAGTTAATAAAACCATTTTTATCGAATACGCGATAAATGATTGGTAAACATCAATTCACCTGTTAGCCAAACGTATGCATTTAAATGATTACCTTTGATTAGATACTAAAACGGCTCCTAAAAGAACACATTACATCGCAAAATTATAGCAAATCGTCTCTCTTGCAGCGAATATTAATAGAAAACTAATTATAATATCACAATATATCGCAAATAAAACCACTAAAATCCATCGATATCATTTAGCAATTGAAACAAGTCGTGAAGATATTTCATCGGGTTCCGGTACCGCTGCGGAGCGTCTAGCGAAAATCCAATTTAATATTTCGAGCGTCCGATTTTCCAACTGAATTTCCCGACGAAACCGAGCGCAGGACACGCGCACACTTGCACGCACGGCGAGCGGACTTCCCTCGGGCTCGTTAAGGACTGACGGCGATGCCGAAGTGGAGTTTACTTTTATTTAGAGTCTATAGAGACTATGTATAAATTCGACGGAGTCCACGATACGCTGGCCCGTTGTCGTGGAGCTCCTCTGTGGCGCGGCATCGCGATAGGCTCGAAATTTCGACGGGAAAATGCACGATTGAATGGAAAGATCGCTTTTTTTCGATGGGGAAAATTGATTATTTTGCATCTTGTTTAGGTGGTGATACTTGAATTGTTTCTCTATTTTTGAGTTTATTTCGTAAATTTCAATTTTTCCAGGTGCTAAATTAGACGAGATAATGCAGGATGTATCAAGAGGAAACTTTTCATGGAGTTTCTCTCTTACAGGAAACTTGAGTATAAGTTTTCTGATGACACATCCTGCATGTACATAATTTCTTTAAGAAAAAACTCCAACTTTTTTTACCTCATAATTTATCAGAAATTTCGATTTTTCCTATATAAAAAATATAGCAAACCATACACTATAGTATTCAACATTCTTTTTTATCGGAATCAGTTCATATGTAATTTATTTATGTGTCTACATTTTTGTGGATTATATTCTAAAGGTTAAACTATCGCTTTAAACAGAAATTAAAAATTCAATAAATCGGGCAATGCCAAGGAAAGACACATCCTGTAATGCGTATTTTATCGATTAATTAATCAACTTCACTGCCCAACTTTAACTAATTGTAAACTAAAGAAATTACTACCAGCTGGTACTTACTAATAATCACAAAGAAGTAAAAGGCTTATTAATAAATAGTAGTAATATCCCGTGTAATTTAAGTAATTTCTAGAAATGCCGAGGTGGAAAACCAACCCACTTACAAAAGTTTTTTTTTCCCCAACGTAGCCCTTTTTTGCTCTGAATATTTCATGCGGGCCAAAGACAATAATTATCTACCTGCAACGTAAAGAAAGCAAACACCTATAAATGTTGTATTACTTAAATTCATTATAGATTTACGTGGCCTCAATACTAATATTCAATTATTCCAGCGGAAAGGAAATTCTGGAAAATGAATACCTGACGTTCCTTCAATTAAATATTCATAAAGTATATTATCGATAATAATTAATAAGTTATCGTGGATTTTCTTATTTTTTTTGTGAGTAAAAACGAGCATCGTTGTGGAATTATTTATGCCAGCAAGTAAAAATCGATTAGGTTTCAATTTAGCATAAAAAATCACTATTTCCCATTCTTGCTATGCTGGTAATATTGGAAACTAACCCAATATGCAACTACATTAATAACCCCAATACCGCAAAGCCTACGTTTCCAAATCCACGTAGCTTCGCCTGGGAATCAATTCCTCCAACCGAGCTCCAGCCCGTTTATCAGCCCCTACGCAAAACCACAATGCACGCAAATCCTCATTGATTGCCCGACAAGTGACTAAGTTCTTTTCGCGATGAATCGAAATTGTTACTCGATCCGTTCCGACGATTGGAGGGTCTCCGGGCCGCCCTTTTACCCCGAGCTTTCGTGTCAACGAGACGAGTTTTCCACGCGGTCACGAAAACCATTTACAATTAGACTATTCACCTCGTTGCCACGTTCGTAATTACTGGAAGCGTTGTAAAAAATATTGCACAAGGTAGGATAGGATGGGGTGATCTCCAAAAGGGGTAGAAATTATCTGGATTGTGTGGATACTGACCTTTTTTTGGGAAGTGCACTGTATCGAATAAAAAGAACTACTAATAATAAGTATTATGAATGTTTGCTGTATAAATTTCTAATGATTCGTGATAGTATTCAATAAATGCCGTGCCTGCATTGAAACAATTCGCCCGCCGTGAATCGTGCAGAAAGCGATTTTATCGCTGCGTGTACAGCAGGAAGGATAACAACCGAAATATTGGTAAAAATTTCGAAAAGAATTTCCGACGAACAACGAATTTGTACGCTGGAAATTTCGATGCAAACCATCCCCGCGAAGGCGATGTGCGAGTCCAGATTGATTGCTTTTAATTGCCCGACGGTGCCAGAAACTAATCGATAACATTAGAAATTTAGTGTTAAAATAAACATTGACATCACCGGTTGCTATGCTTGAGCGAAGTTAAACGTGCTAGCAGACATGCACAAACATTTTTTAGGTTTGCATTAATTCGATGGATGTATTTCAAAAATATATATTTAAACATAAAGTAGAATACATTTTTTATAGTAAAATATTACTAAAACGATAATAAAATATACACAGAAGTAGCTTAACCATAGCAAGTTTACCTGTCCTTATTTTAATGAACATTTACATATTTATTTTTTAATAATTACAACAAATCACTTGTTCTTAAGTTTTCACTATAGTATCTTAAAAAATTTCTTCTCGAAGCTAAAGGTAGTAATTAAAGTCGTATCGATTAATCGCAAACGCACTGATATAATATCGTAGTCATTGTGAATTACAATTGCCTATTAAATTTACTTGTTCAAACTTTCCCATAGTTCATCATCGCCCCACTTGTTGTCGTTCCAAGTAGTTTTCGCTTCTTTCGCTTTAGATTCCCCCTTGCCGGACCGGCCGGACTTCTCCATCGCAGTCGGCGACGTGGCGCTATTCGATGAATAATTTTTCAAACCCGACTGGTAACTGCCGTTATCATCGTTCTGGTACCCGCTCCAGCCGCCGTCCCAGCTCTCGTTCGGCGATTTCGGGCTCGAGGCTCTGCAAAAAAACAGAACAATTAATTCATCTCCACTGGTTATACAGGGTGTCCCAAAATTCCCTGTACATAGAGCTACTGGTATGTTGGTGAGATCATCAGATGAAGATTTCTCGTACAATTTTTGGACTTACTTAGATCCGTGTTGACTAGCATAGCTCCAATCTTCTTCTCTAACGTATCCATTGCCTTGGCTGTATAATGAGGATTTTTCACTAGGCGAGTAGTTTTCACCAGCCATTTCTCCGTAACCGCCGCTGTTGCCTTCACTGTTTAAATTGCTTATTTCCTTCCAACCTTTCCTGCCCAATTCGCCCATCTGTCGCAAAATAAAACACATGAAATTTCTACTTATTAGGAGATTCGAGTCAATTAACGAAAATTTCAATTAGTATTTACCTTATTTGTTAAACTAGTAACTTGACAACCCAAATCATCCAACAAAGTCCCTTCTTTAACCTAGTAAAAACAAACAAAAATAACAGAAAATAACAAAAAAAATCAAAAATTCAAATTTACTGAACGTGTTTAATAATTCTACAGTTATAAACATAATTGCTGTTTTAAGCGGCGATGTAAAAAACTTACGCACAAATAAATACCAAGTTCTAAACTTGTATTTCGATGTACACAAATCACATAAAATTATTTACAGTAGGGATCGTCGCCGCAGTTGAGCACGCACGCCATGCAATTACCGGGAATTTGGGCCCCTTTGAGGTAGCAGCAGGCCCAATCGTCGCAGCATTCGCAGCAGGATGTGCAGCAGTAGGCGAACCAGTACATCAGGCCGCACAGCAAACCGATCGGTACCGACAATGTAATGAGCAGTAGAAAGCATAAGGTGCATTTGCCCAAATTCGCCATATCATGTTCATTTCAAGGGGACTAAAATTTTCTCTCAAAAATATTAAAAAAGCAAATCATCGAGAACATATCAAATTGACTTATTTGAATCGTTAATTTGTCATATTGACAATTATTCAATGAGTCGAATTTCAAAGGGCAATAATCAGTAGTAAGGCTGTTACATAAGATACTTGTATTTATAAATAGATATCGACATTTTGGTGTGGATTGGAATGTTTTAGGGCTGTTGTTTACTTCACCTATGGCCAAATTAATTTGGTTTCCTATTATGTTTATAACAATAAATTATAAAACCTACTCAGTAAATATTGTACCTACATAATAAATAAAAAGTCAATGAACTAAGAGATATGTAACGGAACATAAGAAATCGAATATGTATCACGATTTCCCTATAATATTAACACAATTTGATATTTTATACCCTTTTAAGTTTATACCCCGGATATATCAAATGTATAATTATATGAAATAAAATTAAAAAAAAAATAGTAACAAACTTAAACGGACCTTTTCCCCTACATGTGAACTAACTTCAACTACCTTCTGACTAGCTAATCCGCCGTATTTGACGGCATTCTCTGACGCTTTGCTCGCCAATTTCGTCGCAGAAGACGATAGAAACGACCAGCCCTGCAAAAAAAGACAATTTCATAGTGCAAATAACTATCAAATTTTATCGAAAAGTTTGCAAAACTTACGCTAGCTAATGATGAAATGGCGGTATCTACAAATTCTTGAGATTGGCTACGCGGAGGAGGACTCGCAGTGTAGCCGAACCCGCTGTACTTGCCTCCTTGGCTAGGAGGAAGATTACTAAAAAATTAATAAACTGCATTAATTGAAAATCTGGAATAAACAGTCAACGAATCCTGATTTAGCGAGGCATTTTTAAAACTCAAATTAACATAAAATCCATATATATATTTACTCTGGTCTGTGGGCGTTCTCCATTTGTTTCCTAGAAAAATACGCTTGCGTTTGATCCTTGCATTCTTGAGTCTCCACATAACCCGTCAATTCAGCATTGTATGATGATGATGATTGATAAGAGGAAGACGTGTAAGTATCTTTTGATCCGGAATATTGAGATGAATTCATGCCGATTAAGCTACTCGTGTAATTTTGAGCGGGGGATTTCCTCTCATCCCATGGTTTTCCTTGAGCTAAAGTTGAAATCTAAATGGAAACATAAAGATGAATATTTTGATAACAATGGAATAGAATAGAGGGAACATGTAATACCTTATCCCTGTATAAAGCCGCTGCTTTTGTGTTGTATCTCTGCTGAATGGTCATATTATCGTCCCAGTCGGGTTGTGCTTCGAAAAATACTCTGGCATTCCGATTTCCTCCCGCTTTCATTTTCTCCAATTCTATATCTTTCCATTTATCCATCGTTACTGAACGCACGAAAGACAAATGTACGCCTAATCCACGATGCTTTCCTGAACATTCCAAGCAAATCCAGATTCCATATGTAACGGACACCCATTGTGGGTTTAAAGTGCCACATTCGAAACATTTCTGAAATGAACAGTGCTATGTTAATTGCTCAAGGTAAAGAACGTTGAACAATGGCAAAGTTGTTAAAAAATTAGTGCCTTATCAGATTAAATAATATACAGGTAAATTGAAAAGTTCTACTTACATCGTTTTCATTGTTGGGCTTTAATTCCTGCAGTAGTCGTCGTGTTCTGGGACTAGCCATTTCTGGATTAACTAGGTAATAAATAACTATTTACAATTGTCTAATTTAATAACCCATTCGAGAAAATCTCGGCAAGAGAAGAGAAACTCAAAATTAACTTCAAACGTGTCAATCTTTTTTATTAAAAAGACATGACGTGAGCTGACATTGACATGACAGATGAAATTTTGGACTTTTTCTTTTAACGACATGTGCCATTGTATCAAATTTGACTTGTAAGTAAAAAAGAAGAGTTACCTAGGTTATAAATTCTTAATTTGTGGGAAATAGAAATGTGTTAAAAATGTTTAAACGTCTATAAAGTTGCTATAAGAATTTTTTCATTGCTAGTAAATAAATAAATAAAAATGGCAGAAAAGTTAGATGATTTGAATCTCCCCAACGCTTCGGTTCAGAAAATAATAAAAGAGGTGCTTCCGGACTCCGTAAACATTGGAAAAGATGCCAGATCCGCTCTATCCAGGGCTGCATCGGTGTTCGTCCTTTACATGACTTCCCAAGCTTCTAACGAGGCCCAGAAAGCCAACAGGAAAACACTATCTCCCAAAGACGTCATGACTGCTTTAGAAGAATTGGAGTTCGATAATTTCATAGAACCCCTCGAAGAAGCATTAAAAGGTTTTTTACTCATTTTTAATATAATTGCGTCATATTTACAATCTTAATTATTTCAGAGTACAAAAACTCAAGATCCAAGAAAGGCAAAGGTAAGAAATCGACTGAAGGGAATGATACGAATGATACTGATGATGTCGACGATCAGCACGAAACTGCCGAAGACGATCTGAAAGATGATGAATGAGAAACTAGTTTAGGATTCTATTTTATACAAAAACAGTAATTTCTAAAGTTTATTTAACAACACAAAATAATTATAAATTTTAATAAGCATAATGTAAATGTAAAATTTTAATAACAAATTCGTCTTAAAGCTATGTACAACAGTTAATCAATATTAAACTTTCAGTAGAATTGAATTCCTTTAGATTGTCCAATAAATGTGACTAGAATATCAGTATTGAAAGGCATCGAACTGTGCTTCTGTTTTTGTACAAAAATACCTTAGTAACATGTATTAAAAAGTTGTGTAATTTGAATTGTGTGGAATAAATTTATTTTAACATACAGCACCATTGTTTTCATTCACACATTATCAATGAATTTGCTATCACTCAAGAATTCTTAATTATTATGGCGAGCTCACTCGATTATATGGAAAATATTTAACACCCGTTTAGCATAGAAAAACGTGGGAATATAGCAAAAATTGTGGTGGAATAATTGGAGTTATTAACCATTATTAATAACTAATCGAAAACCTTATAAAATTAGGGTAATTTTTCTCTCTATACTACCCCTACACAATGGACAGTCCTTTATAGGTACAGCGCATTGGCCACAACAACACAGATGTCCACATGGCACAAATATAATTTCGCACTGAAAAATAAAACGAGTAAATACTTGCTAAAATATCGATAAAAAATAATATACCTCCATATCCAAGCATATTACGCATTCAGCACTGTTAACAGTTTTGATATTTTCTGGAATCGGAGCACTGGCCTCTTCTGTGGGCTGTGCGGGAGGCGCTGTGGCGCACGTATCATTAACACTATCACACACTTCCTGTCTGTTTTCGTACATTTGAAACGCATCCAGGATTTTCAAGCGCTCGTTGCCGCACATTACGCCAGCATTCAACAAATCTTCATCGGTTATGAAATGGATTTTCTCTAAAAATTGTTGCAAATGCATAAAAATACTCATCAACCGACGCATTTAACTTACTTTGGCATTGAGTTAGATTCGCTAAAAACGGCAAACAGTGAATAACGCCGTTGAAAAGAAGGCATTGCGCTAATAGAGGATCGATGTTCTTTTGTGCGTGAGATAAACCTTCGGGTAATCTAAAAAGATATGCCAATACGATAGATATTTGATCGAAGTACTATTTTATATGTGCTTACTTATCCAGCAGTCTTTGGTATTGCCGCAGCCAAAAATCTTCTTCGCTTTCGATATTGCTTTCTTCCATCATGTGCAATGTAGATATGAGCTGGGCTCTTCTTTCTCTTTGCAGTTCCAATAAATCCACAAGCAACACAGATAAAGTGCATCTTTTATCGCACAGATCATTCTGAAAATAAAGCAACAAATTGGCCTTAATTTACTTTCGTAATATTTATTTACTTACTAGATGTTCGTCCATTTGAAGTTTTTTTCTATCGATTTCTAATCGAGTAAGACCTGCTAGTTGAGATTCGACGAATCGAATTTGCTGTAGTAGGCCCCAACTCCTGGCGTCACCTCTTTCCAGTAAAGTAGCCACTGCAGCTTTTTGCAAATTATTGTCGATTATGAGTTTGTTAACCAATTCTATTTTGTGGTCGTCTCGATTCTGCAGGACTTCTAGCAGCTTATAATCTATTTCCGTTTCTCTGAAATATTCATATTATTCGAGAATCGGTAAATGTAACGCAAAGGCCACTTACTGTTCTAGTATGCTCTTTGATACTTCCGTTCGATTTTGGTCGAATTCTTTGAATTTGAGGGCTTCTTGCGCCAAAATTTCTTGCATGGCTGTTAAAATGTCCTCTTTACGTAATGTTTCATTGTATCGATTTATGGCACTCAATAATTTTTCTTCCTCTTGTTTCTCAAGTTCCAAAAGCTGCCCTAAAGGTTCTCTGCTTATGACTAGTAGCTGTTTGATTGCAATATCTGCAGTATTTTCGGCTGAAATTAAAAAAATATTAGTGAGTAATATATTTAGATATTATCACAGATGATTATTTACCTTCTTGAAGCTGTTCTATTAATTTAAATCTGTCGATTTCCTTCTCTTGGTGGAGTTTGTAAAGTTTACTATCAATGTGATCCTGTTGCTGGGTTATTATTGCTAATAGCTGGAAGTTTTAAAAGAATTGTAAGATAAACATACATCTAAATTGTTGTATTAGCATTCAGAAATTTGTTGTATTTTTACAGTATATCAAAAATATAAAAAAAAACTCAAAGTACATCTTCAAATAATAAATCTTACTTTATCTCTTTGTACTTTAGAGGCATTTGCGTATTCGAGTTCTTGCCTGCTAAGAATTTCATTGCGCCTCTCAATTTCAAGAAATTCTTTGATCTTTTTTTGCTGAAAACGTTTGCATTTTACAACATAACATTGGCCGTTTTTTAATCATTACCTGAACAGAGTCCGTAGAATCATTTCCAGCTGAAGTATGCGTAGCGGGTTCTTCATCTGCTTCATCATCAGCAGCAGTATATGGCACACCTACATCTAATAAAATATAAAATTATGCGTTTGATCAATTTATGTTTAATAATACTAACCATTACAAATAAAGGTCATTAAAGATTCTAATCCCTGAGTAACGATATTCTCCGGAGGGTACTCGTATAAAACAGTGTCTAGTTCTAAAACACGGATTTTTTTCCATTTGTGTATACTTTTTGGCAGCATTCTTATTTTGTTATTGTTAATGCGACATATTCTCAAATTCTCAAGGTTACCTATGTCGTTTGGTAACGCTTTCAAATGGTTATCGGCCAAGTCAAGTATCTTCAGATTCTTGAGCAGGCAAATATTATCACAAAGCTTTTTCAATTGGTTATTGGACAAGTACAGTTCTTGTAAATTACTTAGAAAGGCAATTCCAGCTGGTATTTCGTGGAACGAGTTATTGCTTAAATTCAAAGTTTTTAACAAATGCAAATCCTTCAGGTTACCGCCTCCATTTAACGAGGTTAAATTATTGTTTTCTAATTTAAGGGATTGCTTGAGGAATACTCTGCACAGTGAATAAATACCGCTCGGTACTTCGTACAATTCACAGTCGGTTAAATCGAATACTGGTTCTGGATTTTCACGAGCCTAAAATGAATCATTCTAAATTGAAACAAAACTGTTTTATCTTGAAATATCTATACTTACCAAATACAATTTATGCTCCAATTTAGGTTTATTAGGTTGCTTTCTCTTGAACATTGCTAATATTAGAAATTTTGAATTTTGTAAAGGATTAGAATTAGCCTTTATTGTTTAGTTGTTTGTTCAACTTAGATTACATTGACAATGTCATATTAATTTTGTAAAAAAGAAGCATCCAACTATTCGGGTATTCAGCAACTTTACAAAAAGTAAGCCGGGTGTTGATTTTTGGTAAATCCCGGAGCACTCGTAAGGGGAAGAAGATCGAGTTCAGAGTTATTCGATAAATTTAAAAAAAGCGGCTTTAAATAAACAATATTTATAGTTATTTCACAACTTTTATCTAAAATGACTTTCATAAAAATGCAGAATCAAATTGTTCCTCCTCTTGTATACCTACTATGAATACTCCGATTTGCGGACATCCTGTATATTAGATATCTACATTAAAAAAACAATATGCGAGTCGTCAACCTGTATTATCAATTCGCAAAATTCGTATTTAAAGGCGATAATGCACACATTTGTACGGTTGTTTACAAAATAAGTTAATCTCTGCACTAGAATAACATTGCTTTTGGATATTAATAGGTGACGTATTACCTTTCCAACGGAGCTATTTTGGTAACAATAAATATAAAATATAAAATAACAAACAACAATAACAATTTAATATATATCTTATCGTACATTGATTACTCCCAAAAGAAACAACAACGAAGGCTGTATTATAATTTTATTTTTTCGAAAATCATTAATTGTTTTCCAAAACTCAAGAGATCTACAATTACATTTTACATTATTAAACATGGTTCTCAAATTGTACGGGATAATTTCGAGCCCTTCCGTAAGGGCTGTTAATCTTTGCCTCAAAGCTTTGAATCTCGAAGTAGAGTGGATGGATGTGGATTTATTGGAAAAGGAGCATTTACAACCCGAGTTTCTCAAGGTGCGTATTCCTTTTTCTATTCGTAAATAATTAATTTTCCCTAAAATTGCAGCTGAATCCTCAGCACACTGTACCTGTTTTGGATGACGATGGATTCATAGTAGTCGATAGTCACGTTATCATGTCTTATCTGGTCAGTAAATATGGCAAAGGAGAAGCTCAATTGTTGTATCCTAAAGATGTACAATTAAGAGCTACAGTTGATCACAGGTTACATTTCGATACCGGTATTTTATCTGGACGAGGTGCTAGTATAGTAGTGAGTAAACTTAAATTACGTTTTGCATGTTAATTCAATAATTTGATTTGTTTCTGTTGCAGAGAGGTTTAATTTTCGAAGGCCTGATGCACATCCCCAAGGCTCAGATTCTCGCTTTGGAAGAATCGTTTAGTGTAGTAGAAAAGTTCCTGGAATGCAAAGATTATGTGGCTGGCGATCGATTAACTATCGCTGATTTTAGTTTAGTTTCATCGATCACTTCTTGGTCGGCCTTTCTACAGATTCAGGCAGTTAGGTTTCCAAAAATAACGGCCTGGTTGAACAAATTGCGAGATTTGCCTTACTATGCAGAAGGCAATCAGCGGGGTTTGGACGTTTTTTTGGATTATATCAAAGATAAATTACCAAATGGACACAAAAATCCTTACTGAAATACGCTTTTATTTTGGTAGTTCTCCATATGGCAATTATTTTATTATATTATTAACCTAGATAAATAAAAAATGTTCAAACAAACATATTTTTTTTTTGTAGTAAATCTACTTGGCCGCCACATCAAATTCAATAATAATGACCAAATAATTAATAATAAACGAAAAAATCATTACCAAGCAATTTTGATTGAACGGAAAAAATCCTGCAGCGTTAAAGCGAGGTTTCAAGTGCTCAGCCAATGAAGCCACATCGAACAATTCCTCTCTCATATATTTATCATTTTCTTCCTCGCTTATTTGGTAGCAAACTGTTACTATTTTCCTGCCGAGTACTTCCACAGACTCGCATTTCATAGCAAGGAAACATACGATGAGCTAGAAACCAAAATTAATTTTTACCTAATTATACACACTGAGTTCCAATTAACTCACCAGGTTTCCAAAGGGAGCATACGCAGCCGTCCAAAACTGCTTAAACAGAAAAGTTTTATGCAATACAAACAACAGGGAGGCCGAAAAGAACAAAACCGAGCTGGAAACGAAGAAGAAAAGTTCCCACCCGAAAATCTTGTTAAAAGTAACATTAACATCGCTAGCGGCTATCAGAAACTTAGAAAACTTCTTCAAGTCGCTGCGTAGCATCTTCCCGTTTTTCCTGCAGAGGTAATCAAGCACGAATGCGTACCTGCTCTTCAAAAAAATCACCGTTGAATAGAACAAAACGTAGAACCCAACCGTGTAAAAGTAGATTATGAGCCTCAGGTAATTGCTGTCGGCTTTGTACACGAAGTAAAAAGAGGATATTATGCGGATGTTGTAGGCATTGAAGGCGAATATGACAGTGATAGAGGCGCCGATTTCAATCCACAACCAGGGCGTGGGTTTAAACATCATGCTAGCCACAGCAGACTCCAGCCTGCTCAATTGCCTCATGAACAAGATCCACTTCCTCCTGTAGACGACGTTGGGGTTGAAAATGCAGCTGATGGCGAAGATCGCTCCGAAGATCTTGGAGGAGAAGTACACCAGCGTTAGCAGCGAGATGATCTCCTTCGCCGAGAAGTATATGGTGAAGGCGAAGCACAGGGCGATGACCAAGCACATGATCAACGTGCGGCATATGGGCAAGCTTTTCTTGTTCAGGTCCGGGGCGAGGCCGATGAAGGCGGAGTATTTGTAAATTTTCTTCAGGATTTCGAAGTCGTTTTGCTGGGGGTTTCGCTGCGGGCAGGAGCAATCGGCGATAGACATGGTGTTTAATGCTTCTGCTAGAAGGGGTTCGAAATTAAATGAAGTTATGGTTAGGTGAGTACTCGTATAAGGTAAATAAGATATATATCTTATTGCTTTCGAATTTTATCTCCGAAATTCGAGCGGAAATGAAAAAAAAATGTTCAATTATTGGGAATTTTATTTGATTAATTGGAACGTTGGATTTTGTCACAATTAATGTTATTAATTTAACCAGAAGATAAAGCGTGATTATTTATTTATCAACTACTTCGTTAACATTGGTAGTGGTTTTCTATTTTTAACTAGGTAACTATGTGAATTCCCAGCGATTATTTCTTATAGTCATTTACGAAAATTTTGAAAAAAATATTTTTTTCACGCATAGTTTTGGGTATTTTTAAACAATGATTCAAAAATAAAAGCTTATCTTTAATAGAGGTACGAATATTACACTTTAAACATGAACATATAAGTACATACATTAACATTTAAAAATATAATTTAGCTCGAAACGGCATAGTCAAAATGAAAATAAAACAATGTCAATATTTAATGTTTGTTGCTTCTCAAAGGATAGAGGCCTTTCCAAACGTCGAAACGTTCTGTGAAAAGATTATCTTTCATCACCAATTCATTGCCTATTTCCAGATATTTGTTGTTTTGTGGGGTGAAAGGCACCCACTCAACGTTGTCCATTTTTTCCGATTTCGTCGGAATCGGGTTTCTACAATGAACACAAGTTAGAAAATTGACATAGCATTAACAATTAATATATGTCTCACCCAGTTCTAGCGAAATTGGCATAAATAGATGTGAATTTTTCAATCATCTCGACATCTTTCGGCTGTTTTTCTGCAGATATCGGGAATTTGTCTTGGTTGAACAAGTATATCAAATCATCGTGATGAACGACTCCTGCATAGAATAACAATTATAATTTATTTATCGACTATAATTTACTAACAATTTACTCACCAAACGGTTTGGTAAAGTTACTTGTGGGCGTATAGAAGTTACTGTGAGTTCCCTGGTAGGTAAATTCGAAGTAATATACGGGTTTATCGTTGGCGGCTGCTACGAGTTTAGTAAATCTATTTACAGCAAATCCAACCATAGCATCTGCGTACAACTAAAATACTCGATAGTTAGTAAATAATTAACAATCAATAATTCATTATTAATTACCTCGATTACATGCTCCAATTGCGATTCATCGATATCTTTGTTGTTCAAATAGAATGCCTTTATGGTTCTGCTGACGTTCCTGGAATGTTCAGTGCCTTTATCGTAAGAGAAAGCATCAGGAGCGTTTCCTTCGAAATCTTCGTTCATTAGGTTCCTCAATGTCTCGTTGTAAACAAGATCTGTAAAATTATTAAATAATTGTTGTATTGGCGAAATTGATTAATGAGACTTACTGTAAGCGAGGAAACCGTATTCGTCTTTAGATTGACCAGTCATTACGGGGACTTTGCTGTAGAACCCAGTCATAAGTAACTCAAGGGGATGAGCTGGCAAGACTCTTTCTTGCCCGAAATCTGGCTCGATATTTGGGAAATACAAAAACCTAGCTTTCTCGCCACCTAATCCCTGTAAATATGAAAAATATATTGATACCTGGTAAGGTAATAAGTGTCTTAGAATATACCGTGAATTTGCCTTGTGAATCGACGATTTCTTGGGCAGATTTTCCTCTCATACAATTAACAATATTAGCTGATGTGTCATCGGGACATCCTAAAAATTGTGCCTGTTGCTTAACTAAATACATCTGGTTAGATTCTATTGGCGTTGATCCCGTAGGAGTTCCACTTGTAACTACAGCTTTGTGGAACAAACCTAAAAAAATCAAGGAATCATAAAATATCAAGAGATAGAGTAATATGTATGATATACGAAATTAATACCTTGGGCTAATGGAGACATCATAAGGAAAGCAACAGACCATCCTCCAACACTGGAGCCGGTAATGGTGACTGAATCAGGATCACCTCCGAAGGATTCAATGTTATTTTTAATCCATTTCAAAGCTAAAATTTGATCTCTAAGTCCATTGTTGCCAGGTGCTTCTTTTCCTCCGGTATTGATGAAACCTACAAAATGCAATTTTTAATTAAATCGCTTTCATGTGAATTTGGAAGCTGAAATATCATACCTAAAGTACCCAAACGGTAGTTAAGTGTTACTAAGATAACATCTTGGTCCAAGAGATAATTGGGTCCGTACATGTAACTGGCTGAACCACCTTTGAGGTAACCGCCGTCGTGGAAAAAAACGATAACCGGCAGTTTAGGGCTTTGCTTTCCATTATGCAACTACATAGAAGAAAGTAAATAATTAAAATATAATAAAAAACACCGGAATTAGTTTTTACTTTTGGAGTGTACACGTTGAGCATCAAACAATCCTCAGAAACGGTTCTTTTAGTAGCTTGTGGGCAAAGAGGACCATCTTGAGTTGCGTCATAGACTCCTTTCCATTTTTGGACTGCTACAGGAGGCTAAAAAAATAATTATATCACTTAATTAAGAAGATAAGTGAAGAAATTTCAGTAGGGACTGATAACAAAGCTAAACCAAAATATGATGATAAAAATGTTGTCAATTTATTTTTGCTAATAAATATTTATTGTTAGATAAATTTTTAATTGTGCTAGGTGTCCATTTCTGATAACCTTATACCTCAAACCTCAATTAATTTGACAAAATACGCATCTAATAATTAGTTGCAATGTAGGTATGAAAAATTAAAATCTATAAAGACCTTACTTGATTTGATATTTAAATCCAAGCAATTTTTTTATTTTAGGGCTATTTAGTACTTACTTCAAATCTCAATTCTTTAACGGGAGCTTCAGCGTACCGAATTCCTCTAAACATATAGATAGGTCTCCCTAGCCGAGTAATATCTACAGATCCTTGCACTGGACCTAGGGGTGTATGCACCACCGGTTGCATTTTTTTTGCGCTTGCATCCAATGCAAATTGGATACAAACTAGAAGCACCACCGAAATTAATTTTGCCATATTTCTTGTCAAATATCACCAACAAAATTAAAGTGATTGAAGCAAATAGTTTCCGAACTATTTATACCGGCATCAATAGGCATGACTTGTTAAAAATAATGATAAATAAACGATAAGAAGTTGACTTTTTGTACAGGGCAATTGATTTGAATATTGCATAATTGAACATCGAATATTTTATTATGTGGTTCGAGATAGGGAAAAAATTTGGTTAATATCTATGTTTAAATGCATTTTGTATGGTCTAGACTTTTTAATTTAGTATTTAGTATTTAAAAGCAAAATTAGTAGGTACCTACTTACCTGTCTATTCCTATAATTATCAGTACTTACTTCAAACCTTAAATCATTTATAGGAGCTTGAGCATAGCGAATACCTCTAAAATAATATATGGTTTTTCCCTTAAGGGTAGTACTTATGGACCCCCTTATTTTGCCTAGTGGGGTACGTACTAATCGTTTTGGTTTTTTTGCACTTGCATCCAATATAAATTGGGCGCATAATAGAAACACCACCAAATTTAATTTTACCATTGCAATTTTTACCAAACTATACCCAAAAATAGTAGCACTTTCTGAATTCAAATGAATAAAATTAATAGATTTGGGAATTTTTATACTTTAAGTACCGGTTTAGTATTTAACAATAAGTAGGTATTTTTAATAGTAGACGATAAACTTTTTATACATGTAGCTTGAATATTGATGAAAATATATTTTTCAATAATCATTAACACAGTAAATAATTTATTTATTTATGCCTTACAGAATCTCAAAATTTCTCTTCTATATGCAACATTTCAATTACTTTAATTAATCATTTAACAGTAGTACTCAGTGGCTGTGTTTGTTCTTCTGGTACATGCTCAAGGGGTACAACTTTTCCCATTCTTGCAAACGTTTTTCTGGCTGCTTTTCCTTCATTACTAATTTGCTGCCTATTTCCAAATATTTATTGTTTCCAGACGTAAACGGTTCCCATTTCACGTTATCCAGTTTTTCCGATGGAGACGATATTGGATTCCTGCAACAAATAAATAACAATCCTAAAATATTACTAGCTGTAAAACTTATCAAATATTATTACTAAAAACAACCTACCCAGTTTTTGCGAAATTAGCGTAAATTGCAGTTAATTTGTTCACCATTTCAACTTCTTCGGGGGAGTTTTCCTTAAACAGCGGAAATAGTTTTTCAATGTGGAACAAGTACAATAAATCATCGTGTTGACCGATTCCTAAAAGAATGGTTATTATGTTAATAAATAGAGTTAATAAGTTACCCGAATACTCACCAAAGGGCATTGTGTAATTACTTTCCGGCGTGTAAAAATGGCTGTAACGTCCTTGGTAGGAGAATTCGTAATAAAACACTGACTGATTAGAGTGGTCAGATATAACTTTCGCTGCTCTATTGACTCCGAAATTTACCAGGAAATCTGCGTATAACTGAAATTCCCAATTTCATTAAATGCTTTTCTACAGGAACGTTCATTTTATTACCTCTGCTAATGGCGTTAGTCGAGATTTATCGATATTTTTATCGTCCAAGTAAAGATTCCTTATAGTTTTGCTGATCTTTTTGGAGAAATCGGTGTTTCTTTCGTACAGAAACGTAATCGGAGCGTATTTATCGAATTTTTCGTTGAGTTCTTGCGTTAATGTTTCGTTATCGATTACATCTGCAAAGTTTTCATAATTTCAGAACAACTGGACTAAAGAATTGGAGAATAACTGGACACAAAAAATGAAGAAGCTACAAAATAAGTCTAAATTCTTACTGAATGCAAGGTATCCGTATCCATCTTTAGTTTGGCCAGTCATGAAAGGGATTTTGCTAAATCTACCGTTTGTAATAAACTGTATTGGATGGGCTGGTAAAAATCTGGCTTGGCCAAAATCTGGTTCGATGACGGGCGACCATATGATTATCGGATCGTTACCAAATTCCTGCAAATAGCTACTTAATGATAATGAATCAAGAGTCAACTACAATACCTTAAATTTAGTAAGAGACTCTCCGATTTCGTGGAAAGACTTCGTTTTCAAGCATTTTATGATAATGGAGGAAGTGTCGTCGGGGCATCCCAAAATTCTGGCTTGTTTCTTGGCCACTTCTAGTTGGTTAATTGGAATTGGCCAGGGTCCTAAGATAGAACCGCTCATAGCTACAGCCTTGTGAAACAAACCTGCAGAAATTAATAAAACGTTTAATATAATGAGCTCCTAAAATTGCACACATGTACCTTGAGATAATGGAGACACCATGTGCAAGTTAACACACCAAGCCCCAGAACTGTATCCCATCAAAGTCACTGAATTCGGATCACCTCCGAAAGATTCTATGTTATGTTTCACCCATTTTAACACCTCCACTTGGTCTCTCATCCCGTTATTACCAGGTGCTTCCTTGTCACCAGTACTTAAGAAGCCTTAAAGTTCAATATTAATAAACCTGTAATACCTTGCAAATTATTTTACCTAAAGTACCCAAACGGAAATTGAATGTAACCAGGACGACATCTTCGTCTAGGAGGTAATTAGGGCCCACCCAGTAACTGGCACCCCCAAAGCTGTGCAATCCTCCGCTGTGGATGTAAACAATAACTGGGCGTTTTGGATTTTCGCTTCCAGTTGGTAACTGGAAAGGAGAAGAATCTGGTTAAACCAGACTGCTCAAATTGAGTACTCTAAATTACCTTTGTAGTATAAACATTAAGCATCAGGCAATCTTCTGATACTCGATCAGATGATGGTTGGGGGCATAATGGACCGTCCTCAGTCGCGTTGTAAATTCCCTCCCATTTTTCTACTGGCACCGGAGGCTGCAGAAGTAAATACCTCATTATGCAATTAACATACTATTGTCAACAAAATATGGCTTACTTTAAATCGTAAATCGTTAACAGGAGCCTTGGCGTATCGGATTCCTCTGAATGAAAATATACTTTTTGCTAGACGAGAAGTTATCACGCTGCCTTTTATATGACCCAGGGGTGTAATCGCCAGGGGTTCCGCAATTTGCGCTCTTGCACTACATACGCCTATTAAAATTACCGCCAAAATCATCCTGCCTGTACTATCGAAATTGGAATTCATCTCTCTAACACTAACTTCGGAATTAATGCGTTTACTACGCGGGTCTAAAATGGAAGTGGAGGACTAAATTGTAGCGAATTCTGGGACCCTTTTATACCGACTAGTTTAATTCAATTAAACGAATGTGAATGCTAATGTTAAGTCGAATAGAGACAACCGGACGCGTCCTTCAAAAGAATCGCCGCTTGAAATGCCATGGCTCAAAGATCGGAATATTTTCTTGGAAATTCTTCTGTGGAGGGTAAAAAATTACCTACATGGTAATTTCCTATTATAGAGACAAAACATTTATTAAATTAGGAACTTTAATAAATATCTATTAATGTGATGAACATTTACTAGAAAGTAATAGAATATGTAGCGTATTTACTTGTATTATATCTGAGAGATATTTAATTGAATTTTATATCATATTGAATAGAGCTTTTTTAAAAGGTATTTTATTATTCTTGAAATGAATTTCAGGAATTCTGTTTAAAAGGACATTTTTGATTGTGCCACTTTGAATTGTTAAAATTTTTGTATTCGTCTCCGAGTCATAAAATTTAACACCCTACCTACATTTACAGTTAAATATTTTTTTTATTTATTATTGGGCATTATTGAAAGAGCCCGTGTGATTTACTATTCCATTTGTCCACTGTTTAAAGTAAGAATAAAAATGGCTTTAAAATGATCCCAAGTGGGTAATTTATTGAAAATAATCACCGGTTTATGTACATAAAATTCATATTCTACAAATGACAGATTATAGATATTCAAATAAGTAAATAAAATCAGTTAGGATCGCGATAAAACGAAATTCAACTAAAAACATGTGATATCAGTTCAGCGTCTCTCCTTATTCTTCTGGAACATGCTCAACGGGTAAATCTTCTCCCATTCCTGGATCCGTTTCGAAAGGAGGTTATCCTTCATGTTCATTTTTCCGCTGATTTCCATGTATTTGTTCTCGGGCGCCTTGTATGCATCCCAAACAGCGTTGTCTAATTTCTCTGTCGGGGTAGGCATTGGGTTCCTGAATCATCGAATAAATTAATACATCTAATAATTCTAAGGATTTGTAGCCGTAGAAACTCACCCAGTTTTAGCGAAGTTAGCCCAGACGGCGATCATTTTGGTAACCATTTCGACTTCCAGAGGAGAGTTTTCTTTGAACAACGGGAATCTCTTTTGATTGTAGAATATGTAAATCAAATCATCGTGGTGGACGACTCCTTTAAACGAATAAATCTCAATAAATACCAAATTCAAAATTATTTAACCATCCATTACTCACCGTAGGGAATAGTGTTGTTGCTTCCAGGTGTGTAGAAGTGGCTGTATCGCCCTTGGTAGGTGAAGTGGTAGTAATATACGGGTTGATCACTGTGCTCTGATACGATTTTCACTGCTCTGTTTATGGCGAAATTAACGATAGAATCGGCGTATAGCTAAAAAACGAACAGTAACATCCACATTTGCATTCATAACTATTATCTCAAAATTAGTTTACCTGCGCCAACGGTTTTAATTGAGAACGATCGATCGGTTTATCTTGGAAATAGAAGCTTTTCACTTCTTTGCTGACCTTCTTAGAGAACTCAGTATTTTGCTCGTAGAGGAACGTGATCGGGGCGTACTTTTCGAAGTTCTCGTTGAGCAGGTTCCTTAGAGTTTCGTTGTCCATTATATCTAAAATAAATTAATCACAGCTATACTCTCATCTCTTCATCAGGTACATCAAAATGAGCATCAACAGTGACTAGACTAGAAAATATCTTACTGAATGTCAGGAATCCATATTCATCTCTAGTTTGTCCGCACAAAAAGGGAACTTTGCTGAACTTTCCACTGGTGATGAGCTCAATGGGATGCTCGGTGAGGAATCTTTCCTGGCCGAAATCAGGCTCAATAACAGGCGACCATACGATTACAGGATCCGTTCCGAATTCCTTCAAATACATTATCCAGTTAAAAAATATCAGAAAATTAATTTAGCCACCTTACCCTGAATTCCGGTAGGGAATCCCCGAGTTCCTTGAACGATTTCGTCTTCAAACACTTGATGATGTTGGCGGAGGTGTCGTCAGGACATCCCAAAATTCTGGCTTGCTTTTTGGCCACGTCCAATTGTTGAGTGGGAATGGGCCAGGATCCTACTATGGACCCGCTCAAAGCTCCAGCCTTGTGGAACAAACCTACAACCATTAGACTCTATTAAACTGCTCTAAACCAGGCACTAGGTAATTATCCGTACCTTGAGATAAGGGCGAGACCATGTGTAAAATAACGCACCATCCTCCAGCACTGGAACCAAGCAGTGTTACCGAATCTGGATCTCCTCCGAAGGCTTCGATGTTGTTCTTTACCCATTTCAAAGCTTCTACTTGGTCTCTTAATCCGTTATTGCCTGGAGCTTCCTTGTCCCCTGTGCTTAAGAATCCTGCAAACAATTTTATTGTCATTCCATTAGGCTAGCGTTCGAAGATAATTACCTAACGTGGCTAGACGGAAGTTGATGGTGACCAAAACAACATCTTCGTCCAAAAGGTAATTGGGCCCCAACAGGGAGCTGACTCCGCCGAGGGTACGTAAACCGCCGGCGTGGATGAAGACGATGACCGGCCGTTTGGGGTTATCCTTTCCTTTCGGTAGCTGTGGAGAATTGGGATCAAGGCCAAGTTACTAGTTTTAGAACTTTCTCTTACTTTGGTAGAGTAAACGTTGAGCATCAGACAATCTTCTGATACCAGGTCGGTGGTGGGTTGTGGACAAAGAGGACCATCTTCGGTTGCGTTGTAAACTCCTTCCCATTTCTCCACTGGCACAGGAGGCTAAAAATCACGTTCACTTATATTATTTTTTCTATATACATTTTTATATTAACTTACCTTAAATCTCAAATCGTCGACGGGCGCTTTGGCGTAACGAATTCCTCTGAAGGAGTAAATTGGCTTAGCCAGACGGGAGGTAATTACAGTTCCTTTTACTTGACCTAGGGGCGTCGATACCAAGGGCTCCGATATCTCAGCTAAAGCGTATTGGATGCATATCAACAGCGTCACGAAAATTATTTTGCCCATTTTACTGCAACTAAAACAACGACAATACTGCAAACGGTCTAGTAGAAGAACAATTTAACACGCTATAAGAAAAACTAGTATTTTGCGATAAGCATTTCACGATAATCCGAGTGTAAAGCGAACTGAATTGGAGGAGCCGGCTTCTACCGGCCCTTATATAGATTTTCGCGCTGCTGCATGAGAATAATGGCGCTCTTTGTTCGTTTAATTCAATTAATTAAGTAGTAAAAGGGTCTCTAATGTCGCCGGCGCATCCTTCTATGTTCGACAATCGAAAAATGACGAAATTAATGGTTAAATCTCTCGAAATTTATTCGAATAATTACGGTAAATTCGTTAAGTGTGGCTTATGTAAGGAATGTAGAATGACCGGCAACAAGAAACAGAGGGTGGAGAAAAATTATCGAATTAATCTAATTATTGAATTGAATATACAGGGTGTAGAAAAAAGTTTGTTCTTTGGTGATACGTTAGAAACTGATTGAATTACAAATTAGCTGATCTCAGTGATAATTTTTGTAATACCGGTGACGCTTATTTTTATTTTTCTATCCCCTATATTTCAATAAATGAAGCGAGGAATTTCCAACTATTTTTGTAGCACCCTGTATATGAAACGATCGATATTTTGGCGATAGCAGGTGAAGTGCGACAATTTGGCCTATCATTTGCGAGTCGTGTTTATGTCGAAGGTTTGCGGTGGCAGGAAAAAGTAAAGTAAAAACTCGCCAGAATGGAAGTTGATATTAAAATTTAACTGGAACCATGACAACCAAACAATAACGATCTATTTGGAATCGAATAATTGACTTGGTGGAAAATTCACGGACGGATATCGGGGTGTTTTAATATCGAATTTTCGTTTCAGAACAAAAAAAAATAATTGAAATGTTTGTTGTAGTGTTAGAGTTCCTTAAACAGGGAGTCACTAAACTTTAATGCTTCGAATTTTTCTTCGATTACATATACAATGTCCCTTTTCCGGCATGTTATAATTAATTACGTCGAGAATGTGGGTAAAAGTTTAAACAATAAATTCTGTCGAAACCCATTCCAAAAACGAAAAAAGTATTCTGCAATTAAAAGTGGATTTAGTCATAGAAATTAAAGAGTAGGTTCGACGAATGCGTTACGATGCAAATCTCGCGTTAAAAAATTAAGAGAACGACCTTGTCGCTCGACCTATCGAATTACGGGACATTTATTCACCCACAAGTTATTCAAATGGGAGAAAATTATTAAAGATTCCTACTTAATTGGTGTTGATGAAACATACTTAAAATAGGGAATACTCAAATATCAACACATTCTGGGAATTTCTGTATTTTCCTCAGCATACTTCTTACTTTTTAGGTCGTTCATTTAATGTATATCAAATAATCCAGAACAAAAATAGACATTATCAAGCTGATACTATACAATTTAGGAAAATAACTGTTATTTGTCTCGAAGGAAACGTTGAAAATCCCCTTAATTACAACATAAAATCAAACGAGAAGGCGGTAACACATTAAATTTATAAGCACTGAAATCATCGCCTGGAATGATTAATATTATTTAAAATAGTTGTTAAATTGTTTACTCCTTCATCTGACGGGTAAAGAAGTCGATTTACATATTGCCCAAGAAATATCAAGGAAGCTCCGTAGGAAGCACCGCTAATTAGGCATCTTCAAATGCATAAAAGATCGTCGATTTACCAAAATTGTCGTATTGTCTTTGCGGATTTAACTGCGAGTGTTTGTTAGCTTTGTGATTGTAGGATAATTATTTTTTAAAAGAATATGTAAGTACGAATTTTTAATTGAATACTCTTCAAAAATATATTAGATATTTGATTTTTCGAAATTTTATATAAAATAATCGAGAGGGGTTTTGAGATTGTATTTGACTTCAGATGATCCTTTTAGTAAGGAATTATTTTTGTTAATATGTGTAGACACAAAACATTTTATATCTAATTTTTTTCCAGAAAATGCAGTTCTCTACATTATTACTACTAGTCATTTCTCTAACAGCGGTTCTCGCAGCGCCTCAATACGTCCCTCAAAGGTTTGCTTATGCAAACGAACAACCAACTCCGGTAATTATACTCCTGCTATTAATACTCAACCAATTATACGAGTATACTAGTAGACTCTTTACTGTTTCAGTACCAATACGACTACAAAGTGGACAATCCCTCTTCGAACACGTACTATGGGAAAAGCGAAACTGGAGACGCCGCAGGACGAGTCACCGGCTCCTTCTATGTCCTGTTACCTGACGGTCGATTGATGACAGTCGATTATTACGCTGACGGGGAATCAGGATTCGTTCCTAAAGTTACATTCTCGAATCAACAGCGCAGCGGTTAAGTCCAATAATAAGCTATTGTGAGCTGATTTCGAAAAATTACTGCTAATAAACAGCTTTTCCCAACAATTCAAGTGTTGATTTTACTGGTACTATCGATTTTGGTTTGTTCACCCGAAGTTACAACATTCGTTTATTATTATATGAAATTTAAAACAGATTATGGCATAAGTATTAAGTAACTAAGTATTAATTAAACTAAACGGTACTAAAATTTCGACGACGAATCAGCATACCGCATTATTCAATTCAGTTAATTTATTTATTTACAAAAGTTTAAATCGGCCATTACGTGCAATTGTCTCCAATTAGGAAAGTTACCGCAACCTGAACCTATCCTTTAGAAAATACAAAGAGCTAGGCAACTGAGTTTTTTTAATTATTTTATGAGGATTTCTGATAATATATTAACTAGTATAATGAGGCCATATAAAACGAACGTTTTTATAATTCGAAAGATTTAAATGGAAGATTAGTTTCTTTCATGCAAATTACAGCAATTGCAATTTATGCACAGATAAATATTTAGTGCATTGCATGAAAGAAAATCTCAGTTATTAGATCGAAAAGTAGGACTATATCAACCGAAAAAAAACCACCCGAAACGACTATGCAAGTACGATCATCGACATGCGAAAAAATAAATCAAAATCATCGCAAGCGAAAGTTGTGATCAATAAATAAACGAAAACATGTGGGGCGCGATTCAGTCAAAGTTCCGCCGGCGAGGAGCGAACAACAACCTTCTGCCCCGTTCGGTTCGCGCCGCGGAAAACGCGATCGGAAAACCCCTCGAACTATGCTTTCCCGTCGCCCGCATGGCGAGCATGAAGAAACTCCTCGGCTTCCGGCAGCTGTCCCTGAACGGCGACGCCTCGCCGCCGCGACGCCCTTCGCTCAAGAAGCAGCTCTCGGAGGAGCGCCGGGAGTTCAAGACTTGGACGGACGACCTGGGGATACGCCTGAACCTCGCCGATAACGCGAGGCACGGGTTCGTGAAACCCGCTTGGGTGGATCCCATCGACACCATCAACGACGAGCCGGTCATCATCAGGAAATTCGGCGAAAACCGCCACAGCTCTAACAGGAAACTAACGCGGCAAACCTCGCTGGATAACGATTCTTTGCTGGCATCGCAGAAGGACAGGCAGAATCTCAAACCGAATCTAAAGATAATCCTATCGCAAAATTCGTTGGATTACACACAAGAAACTATCGAAATCCAGCGCAACGAGCCACCAAAAATCATCAAACCCTTGACAACGAACGTACACAGCGACAAAAACTGCTTCAAAATTAGGAAAAACGCTAAAGCGAACGCGGAGAAAGCGGCGTGGCAAGTGCCAAATAAAGCGACTGTGCCAGATACCCCTCAAGCATCGACACCAGATGGTCCAGCTCAGCCTCACGATGGTCAAGCTGATGTTAAACCCATCGCTTCGGTTATCATTCGGCCGACAACGGCTGCTTCCAAGAGGGAAATGTTCCAGAAACGCACAAACTCAGCTTTCACTACCACAGTGACTACGGTGAGTATTGGCTTTTTTCCAATGTTTTCCGTGGAAACATGTGCTTTAAGGACATTCACCTCGTTTAGTACACACACATATACGTGTAGGAACACTCAGAATAAAATTTCTATTTCATATAAAATTAGCACGGTTTTTCTTGTAGCTGAATAACAAGGAACCGCAGAAAGCCAGGCGACCGTTAATTAGAACTTCTTCTGCTCCGTGCAAGCCGGAGCATATCAGGTCAAAGTTGGTCTTCCAGAAGCACCGAAAGTCCTTCAAGAAAATCCACCTGAAATCTACGGCGAAGACTTGCGATGTGGATAAGAATGAGGAGAATTCGAGGAATGGTTATAACAATCAAGTGCCCGGAGCGGAAGTGATAACGATGGTGTCGTTGATTAGTCCGGAGGGAAGCGATGGGGAAGAGCAGGAGGAGGATAAGCAGTCGAGTTTGGAGAAAACCGGGCAGGTTCAGAAGTCCGGGGTTTTGGGAAAAACGTCGAAAACAGGTGGGTTGAATGGGTGATTATACTGTCATGTTGCTCGGTGTATTTAGATTTGTTTTTTAACGTTTTAGAGGGTTTTTTATTTTTTGAATAATTTACCCGGGGGTACAGCGTGTGTACTCTTAGAAAAAGGCCAATTCCTTGATGAAGACTTCTTTGTGATTGAAGAGACTGGGAGAGAGATGTCTAATAACAATTATTTATTCAATTCAATGGAACTTAGAAAGATAGCCAAACATTAACCATACACCTATGAAATTTTCAATCCTCGTTTTCAATCTCATCACTAACACTCATTTACAAAAAATATTAAATAATCTAATATACATAATAAACATTTCAACTATTTATATATTTATTAAGTTATTATAGAGGTAGAAGTAAATTTAGTATGATAATTTTAATCTGTCACAAATTAACTTTATCTAAAATTCAAAAATTAGAGTATCTTTTAATAATTAATTCTGCAAGTAATGTTATAAACATATCAATTTTAGCAATAAATGAGGAAACTTCTCAGTTCGATAACCACCAAAATTAAGAAATCGTAAATAAATTTTGTGTAATTTAACTAATTGTAGTTACATATTAAACGATTATTTAATATTGTTTGTATCATTTTTTATTTAGTCCCTTTCGCATCATGAAATCCTGTCTACAGCTATTCCTGTCACTCTGTACCTACATAGGCAAGAACTGCAACCCCAAAAAACATAACTCGATATTCGAACATGAATTTCCATTCCTGAACTATTTATTAGAGTTCAACTCGTAGACGACATGCATATTCGTCGAACCGTAAAATTTCGAAAATTTCGCAATAAATTAAAAAATATCCGGCAATACATAAAGAGGGCTAAAATACGGAATTCGCATGACGGTTACCATCAGTGATAGATATAACACAAATCAATATCTGTGGTAACATAACGGCGGGATTTTGAATGACCTTCCCGGTTTTCTCAATGTTTATTCTTCGCGTCACGTCATTTATGGAACTTCGGGGGAACATGACTGGTACTAATTAGAACGTCGACATATCTCACCCCTTTGACTTTGTTTTATTACGTTTAACAGATGTTCATGCATGAATGAATCTAATTTTTACCTTTTAGTAATTTTTCTACGGTTCGATATGTATAGCGAAAGACACAAATTCTATGTAGCCATCTTGATAATGCTCATGTGACTTCAGCTATGTTTGTCAATCTGTAGGTAAGAAATTTGCAAGATTTTGATAACTAGTTATTTTAAATTTGACGGCCGCGATTGAGTGTATGGTAAATAAATTTTTCGAAATGAATTTGCGATTGATTGAAGAAAGCAACGTCGCTATTAATACATCCAAAAATGCATGACAGGGAACTGTCGGCGAGCAAAAGAGGTCACGACAAAAAGAAGTGCAATTCCTTTCGAGATTGCACACGAAACCCCGAAACTTCCGAATTGCCGAAACTTCTTCGCGAAGTAGGTAATATTTTCGATTATAACCTTGAGCCTTGGTTCGCCCAAGCCCGACATTTGCTAGATACCAATCAATTGGGAAAAAAGGGCCGGTACGAATGGGGCCGTTCGATCAAAATGTGTCAACGGAAGAAACGATTAATTGCAAAATATGGAACGTTAATTGCGAACAGATAATCGCGAACGCTAATCGGATGATGTATTTTTTTTCTTATCGCATATCTCGTTTCAAAATTACTGTCACGAACGTCACCCGAAATAAATTCCAATAAAGTGGGTTAAAAGTTCCTCGTGTACCTTCATACTACACTTATCCCTATGCACTGATTTCCAAAAATCAGTTAATTAATATTTTTTCGAAGAACTAACGAATATTTCCAAGACTTCTGTGCAAAAACGCTTGCCAAAGCCGACGAGTATAGTGCGCTTATCCTCGCTAGATTCTAGTAAGAAGTACGCGAAAATCCGAGTCCTCGACAGTTAATTGCGAAACTTAATTGAAGTGGAGAAGTTGAAATGCAGTCACGCTATATCTAGGTAGGGTATTCGACCTTCAATAGTTTCAACAGAATCATTTCCGTCTCCAATTAATCGCCATCTCTGGCTCGGTGTTAATTCGAAACTTTAATGTCTTAACTGAACACAAACGTTTATAAATCGATTTTTAAACACGTTATCCTCATTACTCTAATACTAATTCAATTGGAATTAAAGTAACAACAAACTTCATAATTCTACTAGGATCATAATATATAAAGTAAATTATAAATTTAGTTGGTAAATAATGAATGAATGAAGCTTTTCTTCGCACATACTATACGCAGAAAAGCGCGATTAATTCGAAGAAAATTCTTATTAACGCCGATATCGAACCGGTTGGGGTGCGAATGATTAATGTAGGTATGTGGTTTTGATTAGTAACCAACCCCATAGCTACCGAACACTTACCCAGCGGATAAACCCATTTTGTATTGACCAAACTGTAACTAAAAGACAGCGGGGAAAATTCTATTCGAACACCCACCTATCGATATTATACGAGTCGACCAGAAACAATTTCACTTTTCACTGGAATGCGATTAAATGCGAGAATTTTCTTTTATAGGTAATCTTATATAGGTTGAAATCGCTGGTGGGTTTTATAGATTGGTAAAATGCGGATTTTCCCAGTTCGGGGAAATGCACCTTATTCGATAATTTATCACAGGGTTACCAGTTTATCTATATTTGAAACAACCCGTTCAAAAATGACACTTATCTGTCATTATCATCAGAAGTTTCTCAATCAATTACAGACCGTCGCGTCGATAATGATTATAATTAAGTGACCTTTGAAATACGTATACATATTTATGTTTGACTTTGACAGTTGTCTTTTTTCAAGCACCATTTACATAAGCATTTATTTCGATCCGATAGTCAAATTTAACATGATTTGGACCATAAAATATCCACATTCGTGACTCCAATAAAAAACACGACTTCAACATCGATATAATGTCGATTTATTGCCATTGCGGCCCGGATGATTGACAATCATACGTCACGAAATGCCATCCACCGGCACTGCCCTCTTCGATTTTTCCATATAACGGCTAAATTGTCAACGAACGTTTTCCAGTATCGTTTCAACAATCCAGCATACATGCCATCAGGAGTTTTTCCGCCAGCTTTCCCGCACGCAGATCCTCCGTCAGCGCCGCCTTGTTGATGAACAACAGCCTGAATTCCTTCGCGGCCAAAGGGCAGCAGGAGAAGAGGTGCACGAATTCGACGAAGTTCGACGACGACGAACTGATGCCAAAACGACGATTCGTTAGGAATAGCAAGGAGGATTCTAAGACTGCTAGGTAATTTTATTCACTTTTATTATACCGGTTAAAAGAAATTGAGACTTTGATTTTGAGAAGTTGGCAATGATTTCAGGAATAGGTTGGTAACCATGATAATAGTACCAACCCTGTCAAATTTGACATTTGGTTACTTAAAATTTGGATCCTGTCAAAGGGCAATTCACATTCACAAAAGTTTGGGTGGATAAATGACAAACTTATGTAAATAATTGACTCTTTAAACTATTTAAAATGACAATTTTTTTAATCCATTTCAATGTAAAAGTTTACAGAATTGCTACCTCTTAAAATGTCTTATTCATAGGCAATTTACCTCAAAGAATCTAATAGATATACCAATTTTATCTACAGCAGGTGTTCTTTCCTACACCTATTAATGACTTCCTTACAAAAGACTCAACTTGACCTTCATATGGGCTTTCCATAAAAGGTACAATTCGCATCAACTATCCTTGTAATAGAATCGCATTTTCATTATGTAGAGCCGTTTTCACTGGGTCATCTCACAATAGTACGCCCTTGAAGGCTGCATATTTAAAATTTCCGAATGATTAATTAAAAGTTCCTTTTGTACGGGTGGATCACACACATATACAAGGTCGCCGAGGAAAGGGAGCTCAACCTTACTGATCCTGATGAATCGGAATTCATAGTTAACTTGAAACATAAGATTGATTTATGGGTTTTCCGTGGGTAATCGAAAAAATAGCCCATCGATCGGCTATTTCCATAGCTTAGAAAGCTATTTCCTTCGGAAAGCATTCTAAGGATTTGCATTCGTTGGAACTGGAGAATTTGATCTTCATTAAAAGATTTTATGTTTCAGTTTCGACCAAAGGAATATCGACGATGAAGGGCAAAAGGACAAGCAAATTGTCACCAATAAGCAAACAGGGGATTCGGGGAATCCCGATCAAGGAACAAGCGATGACGCGAGAACCGGCAAGGAGCAGGAAGCCTCCGAGGTGGATTTGAAGTCGCCGAAAGAGAAGCAATGCTGGAGCATGTACTGCAAAATGACTGAAAAAGGAATCAACGTTTCGTTCGATACCATCTTGCGGGGAATGTTGACTCCGACGGAGTACAGATTGAGCAGGAAGCATTCGTTGATACCTCCTAACGCCGAACCTTCGAAAAGTACCTAATATTTTTGTAAAATGCGCCGCTGAATATTTAGTATTACAAAGCCAAGCCAAAAAAATTTAGATATACTTACCCAATAGTGATGATATTTTTTCTAGAATGTGTTGTTTCTTTGTAATTTTACTGAAGACCTCGACTTTCTCTAAATGTTCTTAACAGGTTCCTAATAAATTGGCCACCACCATACTTAATGAATTAGGTGGGGTTTTCACCACAAACCTTCCGTAAAAAAAGCTTCATAGTTTATTTTACTTAATACACTCAATTTAGTTGTCTATATAAAATAGTGTTGATGGTAAATAGAAATAGAAAAAATGATTAGAAAGGATAAATAGCGTGGAGTATACATATACAGGGTGTCTCAAAACGATGCCGACAAACTTTTGATTTATTGTATGCATAGTTGGAATGCCATCCTCTTGAATACGGGGATTTACAAGTGTCATAATTTTATCTGTAACAGAACTTTTATTGGGTGTACTATAAAATATTCGAAAGTTTGTCGGGGTGCTTAATAGGACAACAGATATTTAAAGAATTAACTAGGAGAAATAAGATGAATTTTAGGAGGTCAAGTGTTGGAACAACTTTCTTTAAATTTGAGTATAAAATTAAATAGGTACCTATAGATAATGGGTTATTTTGGATTTTGTTATTTCTAAATTTATTTCATTAGTTATTTTAACACGGATTTAAAAATATGTACTTTTCCGTTGCTTTCTCAGGTCGCTGTTTAGAAATTATAATTTTAGATTAATAAGATCATAATGTTATCATAAAGAGCTTATAGTCAATTAAAGTGACTATATTATATAATAACAATTAGTTTATTATAAGAACAAATAAATTTTGTAACTAAATTTACACTTTAATGTATTAATAGAAATAAATTAAATAGACGTAAAAACCATTTTAATATTCATTTTCATAGACTACTAAAATGGACTTTGTACTATCAAAATTGAGATTTGGTTATATCTAACCAAAACATTATCACCAAAACTTTCCTATTTTATCATCTTTTCCTGCTTGAAAGGATAATTCATCATAAAACGTGGAGAATAAATAATACAAGTAACAATACGAAGGATTTAATATAATTATTATAAAATAGAATATTACATTCTTCATTTAAACATTAAAAATTAAAATTTATCACATTTCTTAAAATTAACATTTTTTTTAATTCAAACATATTCAATATGCACCTAATCATTTCCTAATCAATTAAATTCAAATTGTCCAAACAAATCAACAATGATAGTTCGTATTTTTTATTTGCTTCCCAGAGGTAAATGTAGACCTCCTACAAAAGTAGCTTTCAAAAATTATCCCATGAGAAGCATACATTAAAAAATTATGTTTTAATAAAACGCATCAGTAAATACAACGAAATGGATCAACTAACCAGATCCTAAAATTAATATAACTGCATAAAGTAGGATGTGGATCCGTCTCTCCACGATGGATCATCCACGATTTTAGCCCTACAGAGTGGACATGTTTGCTCCCTATCGAACCAAGTAGTCACGCAGTTCTCACAGAAAATGTGCCTGCACTGCAACAGAACTGGAGTTTCGTATTCATCGTGACAAATGGGACAATGCTCGCCAGCTGTTTGTATTTGGTCCTTGCTCGGGGACGAACCAATACTCTGAAAAAACACAGCATTACAAGAAAAGGTTCTGTAGTATTCGACAAACTAAATAAGTGACATCTTGTGGACGTTTCTATAACAAATTCTTATGTCAAGGACAACGCGTAAATGATTAGGATATTGTTGAAATATAAACACTTACGACGTTTTGTAGTAGTTTTAGAAATGTAACTTTCAACAATTTAACCCTCGACATCAAATCTGAACCTTTCGAAATCATGTAAAACGCCGATAGAAATACTGCCACAATTTTCTCGGGGCCTTGATACGATTCCAGCAGATAGTACAGCCACGGTTGGATGCTCGCTATGCTTCGGTATAATTGAGAAATAGCTTCGATGAACAAATACATTTTACCCTAAAACAAACAGTATCAATACAGATCACTTAAGATTAATTAATAAGACTTACTCTTTTCTTAAAATCCAGTACGAAACCGGGCAGAGTAGTGAGCAGTAGCTTCAAAGACACAGTCAACAGCTTCAAAGTGAAATCTGTTATTGTCACAATCCATAGTAAATTCCAGACTGTCAGAGGATGATTAAACGATCGTATCAACACCAAATTCAGTACCACATTGAAATCGTGAAGATCATCGGAGAATACGTAATGGACAAAAACGAGACAGGCCATGATATAAAACAAATTCAGACCTAACGTTGTGACGCTCCTCCTCTGTCGCTTTATAGTTTCTTTTTTAACCACGGAATTCGTATGAACGAACGTTATGAAGAGGATTATGAGCACGAATATCGCTTCGTGATAATCGTACACGCTCTTCGCCAGCAGAATTAAAACGAATGGGACGTACTTCAACAAAACTTTGATGAATTGTTGGGCATCTATCACAGCTTGGCTCTGATCCTGATCATCGGCATTGTTATTTTCCGTTGCCGCGGGGTTGTTTTCGACGATTTGCCTGTTGTGGGCATCATCGGTGACTTCGGTGTTGCTGTCGTTCTCTGGAACGTCCACGTTTACGTAGAAACTGTCGCTTTCGTTGGCCGGGGAAGGTCGGGGAAGATTGCCTTCGGAGTGCGGACGGCTGAGGAAGTTGGCCACTCCGGCGTTGACGGTTCTGGCCGTCTCCACCAAAGGCTCTATTTCTCTGATCACATTGGTGAAGCTGTCTCGCAATTGCCTAGCGCTCTCCACCGTCCTCCGTTGGAAAGAGGCCGGAGCGGACGTAGAGGCCGACGGATTGGTCGTGTTGGGGGCCAAATTGAAGAACGATCTGGCCGACGGTTGCGGGGTTAAATCGGTGGAGAGGCTTCTGTGGAACGGAAAATTCGTATGTTGGTTATGTGTCATCCTGAATTGTAGTATTTGCGTAATTTAAACGACATATAGGCACACGGGATAGCGGAATGGTAAAATTGCTGCAACTATTTCATTATCTTCTGTATCTGTACTTTTTCTGTGTTATTTAAACTTTGAACTTTTAAAATTTTCTGACATTTCTTAATAGATGTTTGTTTTGACAGTTTTAAATGATCACTGTCACTTTGACAGTTGACGTGAAAAAAATTCTGGTTACTGGTCCTAAACTTTGAGGACAAGTGGGTAACTCTTCTTTTATCATAAACTTTTTTAGAATTGTTTGCCTCCGTAAATAAAAATATGGATGAACGAATATAAGAACTTACATAAATTGCAATTTTCGTTATAAAACAGAAAATATTCCATTTTAAATCAAACATTTTCAGACTTATCTTCAATGATTGTAGCTTTAATTGCAGGCAACGGCCATACCACAATGAATACGCCAGTTCTCGTCCGATCACTGCAGCTAAGCATTATTGGGCGCGGTTAGTACTTGGATGGGTGACCGCTTGGGAATACCGCGTGTCGTTGCCCCCTTTTTTTATAATTTTGTAAACATTTTATTTTTATTTGGACAAGCATATTTCTATTTAGATAAGCAGATCCCGGTTTAGTTAAATTTTTGAAAGGTTTCAAAATAACTGTTATTGACTGGGAAACCCCGCATTATTTCACTAATTTGAGTACTCTAAACAAAAGTGGTGTTTCTTCTTTAATAGAATCTACTATGTTACTTTATTTGGACTGGATTTTCAACTAATAGAATCTTAAATTTACTATACATTGCTGTGTAGTAACGCAACATTTATTATATTTAAATAATTTCCTTCCAGTTAATCAGAACAGCAAACAAAAGAAAAAAAATTTGAATATGTGAACAAAACGACGAAACCCCAGAACTTTTATACCAAAAACAACCCGCAAACGTCAGCAAAGATCCTCCATTGACCAAATCATTGGGATCCGGAAGCGATAAAAATCCGGCCTTGTCCGCACATCCCTCGACCCCAAGACATATCGCCCGACGACTTGACCTAGGGCACGGAGAGTATGCACTCCGCCCGTTGGCTCCCTCGCCGGGGCACATAAAGCGTCCCCACGACGTGGCGGCGAGTGCGTGTGCCTGCTTCTGGCTTCTGCTTTCGGTTTCAGTGCGCCCCTTCGCTCCATGTCGACGTGGTGGCTGGTTGGCGGCGGCAGGAGGGCGGCTGTTCGTTTGCGATTACTTATTGCTGTTGACGCTTGGTAGTGACACGGCAGGAGGAATTTGGTTTCGCGCGCTTTTGATGATCGGCGGTGGGCTCGATGGGCCGGTTTTGTTGTTAGTTTTGCTCGATGAAAAGGTAAGGGTATTTGTTATTAGGCGCTCTGTAGTCATTGTTTAGAGAAAAAATGGTTTAGATATAATTGATGTAGGTGCTTAAAGATTCTTAAATATTTTTATTATTTTTATTTTCTTTATAAAGAAAAAAAATATATAGCCAAAAAAAATTTCAAAAAATGCAGTTGCTATAAAATATAACTAATTATAAAATATTACATGAAATAAAAAAAAAATTAACGAAATTTGAGCATTTTAATACACATATTTAAATAAATAATTGCAATAAATATTATCGAGCTTCATACCAAAATATATTTCATTTTAGTATTGTTAATGCCACATTGTTTAAATTGTTACCCAACAAACTTCTTTAATTTTATTCATTAATAAATTTTTTTAAAGGATTTTCTTACAATACAATTTTTTTTGTCAATCGGTATCATTAATTTTGATGAATTTTCAACAATTTTTAATGAGTCGTCTTTCCATTAAATACTCCCATTAAAACTTCACCAAAAAGTATGAAAGATAAACTCATAAATAGTAATAGCCTCTCGAAAAAATCTCCACAAATTACAAAAGAAACCCACTTTTTAAATACTCGACTAACCAAATATTTGCAATAAATTCGCCCTCTAATTAAGACCCATTAAGAAGCCCATTATTTCCCCGATACATACCTACCACTTAATCAATAATTACCCTAATTAACAAACCGCAGGAGAAGCCCTGGACGTCACCCTTTCCCTCTAAACCGCTCATTTTTACGGTCACCATAATTCCCTTTAGAGGCTGGAATTTTTCTTTATCGACTTTTTATATCCTCTTTGATTGAGACGATGGAACAAGATAGAATATTTCGATCTAATTGAATTAAGTTACGATCCCTAAAGCTATAGCGACAAGCAGAACCGGCCCAGATACTTTTTTAGTAGGACTAAAAACCCTTTATAGTGCGCGATATATTCCATCTTGAGGCTGAGTTTTACGGTGGTTTTTTAGTGGCAAAAATATCCCGTGGAATATTCGGGAAAATATAATATATTGTTAGTTTTATAAGGGCGTCCACTCGTAAGTCTAGTCGGATATAAAATTTTTTAACGCATAAAGCTTGATTCTTAGTTTTTCAAGTATAAAGCACTCTGCGTGAAGCCTTTGTTCGCTTTGAAAAAATAGATATAAGCAAAATTGCCAGCGAACGTTCCGTGTCGTTTGCTTCGCATTGTTTATAATTCGAATTAAAAGGACTGCATTTACAGTATATGAATGTAAGTTCCTGTTAACCGCCATAAAACAAAAGTTTCTGCCTCCGGGGCTTCGGGTTTTCGTCGCAAATCGCTCGCGAATGATTAATTTTCCGGCGATAAAAGTCAATTTTCGAGCAGCGGGCTCATTTAAAAATGATTTGTTTCGGCTCGCCAGCTCCTCTTCCGATAGATTCCGATGCGTTATGTTGCATAATTATTTCGTATTTACGAGACTTTGTACGAAATTATCCTCTGCTTAATGCATGCACATGTTCAAGTACCGCGGCGGTAATTAATATTCTTTTAATTATCTTAGTTTGCTTGGTTTTTAGGGTTGTTTTTTATGCATACTTTCATTAATTAATCTTTTAAAATGCAAGGAAAAATTCTTTCAAAATCCTGGAAACCCACCTAACCTTTCAAAATTCCCATCTCCTCTTCGACTTCTTCATACGCCAATTATTTCTCTTTAGCAAATACCTATCCCCTAGTAGCAATCCTAATCGATTAATCGATTTACATACATACATGTAATCTCACATACTCGATTCCTCCTCTCAATTAATGGTTTTAGTTAAATTACCACCACTTCGGGGAATTCCTATTTCTCTATGCTTCAACTAATAAAACCCCTTAAAGTCGTCAACTCCGGTTCGAGTCTAACAAGTTGACGTTTCAAATGGCCCGGAAAATCAGCTTGCGGATTATAAGACTAAGTAAAATCAGTGTTTAGTGGAAAGGCGAAGAAGGCGAGACGAAACAGAGAAGATTCTAATGTAATATCATGTATTTAGAGACGAGTTTCTTGCGAGTAAGGATGGTTAGTTGCTAATGAAAATTCGCGCACCCTGTATGATGTGTAATTACCTTTAATTTGTTAAAGTACACTCACGCTCGACGATTTGCGTTATTTAGAGGCAGTGTAGAGCGCCAATTTAAAGTTTTTCAGCGGTAAATTATTAGTCAATACCCGAGGCAAAATAATTGAGCCGTCATTATAAATTGAGAAATTGTTACCTACATCGATGGGACCGACAAAGGATAATATAATGACGTGAAATCGATATGCAGAAACACACATTACAAATGAATGAGAAGGGTTCGTAAATAATAAAATTTAAAATAGGAAATCATTAAGGCAAGTTTAATCAATGACGTGTACAGGATTTCTAGTTAGGGGTTTTGCTAACTGAAATTATAGACTAAAAAAATTATGAAAAGATTTATGCTTTTTCGAGTTTCTAATATTAAAAGTTTATTAAATCTTTTCGAATGAAGGAAAAAAATAACAATGTAATGTGTATTTAAGTGCGTTTTCTAGTCATTAAACTTCTATCAAAAATAATGAAAAATATATTAAATCAGGAAAAAAAAGGGTAAATAAAAAATCCATCGGTCCCTCCTGGTATCTACGTTCTTGAGTTTAATAACTATAAAACACATGCCACGAAGTTTAGAGAACGTATTATCATAAAATCGATACTTATGTTACTAAAAAATTCATCAAATTTCGGAAACCACGTCCTTTTAGTTCAACTTCAGTCCAATGGAGATTTGTGTCTGGTAATAAAAGGTTTCTAGCGAGATTAGGGATCAATGAAAATACACATTTTTATTTCAGACACATTTTCGATTCATCGCTTCCCATTAATACCGTTAAATTACGGGGTTGGTAATTAAATTACAAGTAGGCAGCTCGTTTACTTTCTCAATAGAATGGCAGGTATACATTAATGAAATTAATTACCGTTTTAATTGGAGATTCAAGATTTCGAAAAATTTTATACTGTGTCGAAGAAATTTTGCTGATAAAGTGAATATTCGTACATCTTCTGAAAATTATTGTGAGTGATTTGTGCCTTAATAAATGCCCCTACATGTCTGAATTGACTACCGAATTTTGCGGTTAATCGTTATTCAACGAGAATAATGGCCGGGAATAAATTAGAAAGAAAATTAAGCCTCCCTCTACAATGGCCGTAAAAGGACAATAAATGATGTTCATTAATCTTGAAGTGCAAAATTATTGATAGACTTATTCATACATCCCTTCGACGAGAACGAGTTGGTTAAGACAAAAGATGCTTTTTATATCTTGTAGGGTGGAATGAATGGCCTTTCGCTGGCCCTGTAAAGGATTATTAGCCCTTAAAAAAATACCATAAATCATCGTTGGCAGTCTGCACGAAAGTTAAAAACTACAAAAAGCCGATAGTAGGAACACTGATCGCTCTGTTTTACATTTTTTCATCGAAATGGATTTTTAATAAATGGATCGGACCGGCTATATTTATGTCCATTGTTTCGCCTAAAGTCCCCGTCCTAGATCCATCTATACCAAACATTAGCTCTATTTTTGCCTTTGACTCACGACGTTTTTAATATCATTTATTCCACGTAATTACCTTTCAGATGCCCTCGTAAAAACAGCTTTCCCCTATTTCATAAATTCTTGCTGTAATATAAAAAAAATTTATGGACCCGACAATGCTGGGCGGCCGAGCTTTCGCGAATTTCTTTTTTCGAACGTACGAGGATCCGAAGAATTGTCGAGTAAAATATGGAGTTTAGAGTGAATTTTCTTGTCAACTAAAGATTTGAAGTTTCCTTCCTACTCAAATTCACGAGTAGTTTTCGGAAAGAGAGCCCTACCACCCGAAGGATATAATTTATAAACTTTTTTTGAATAGAAACCGGATATTTATAAGCGTTATATAGTCCTTTTACTACCCTAGTTTTATATATCTTCGTTTTATTCCACTGCTAAATTTGCACTAAACTTACACTAAAATCTTGAATGGCATAGAAAACAATTGCAATGTGGCAACATAGCGCAAAATAAAATGTACTAGAGCTACTTTTTTCTTCGCAGATGAGCATCACAATGGAAGTCTCATTCATCACGAAGCCTCCAAAATACAGAAAAATAAACTAAAGCCAAAAAAATGGATTGGAATAACACACTCCCAGTGGATGAGTTTCTCATCTTCAACGGCACATTGTCGAGCAACATCACCAGCTCGAGCTCCTCCTTGGACGTCGTCCGACCGACTGGGGCTGCTTGGCCTTCCTGGTACGAGGCCGGCAGGATTCAGATCCCTTTTTACGCTGTTATTTTCGTACTGGCGGTTACCGGAAACTTGCTGGTCATATTCACGTTGGTAAGTATCAAGGATAATGTTGACTACAAAGGATATCGCTCGATCGGGCTCCGGAGAATATGCTTTGTGTTGGGTACATTTTAAAACATTTAGAAATTTTGTTCGCTTTAAAAAACACCTTGTATATAGTTATCTTGAGTTATAAAATCGAAGAGATTTGATTTTTGTGGGATTTGTGAGTTGTATAAATTAATCTTGCGTTTCACGTTTTGATTAGCTTTTGATTCTTTAGTATCTACTTTTTGATCTTAAGAAACTCGTAGAAAGGGGAGTGATATATTTGAAGAAAAGGCCAATGAATTTATAAGGGAGTTTTATAAATTCAACTGTGTCACCTGATGGTGGCGTTATCGATTCAAATCGCAGACAACGAAATTCCATTTAATTATACAATTTTGTCACGAAGTTGTTTCCTTAAAAGCCTCCAGGTGAATTAAAATCGCAATTTTCTCACATCGGCATCGCGACATTCAGAAGTTTTGCGTTTTTATTGGAAAATATAGGTCACGTTTTAATAATTTAAGAAGAAAATCTATAGCTGAAGTAATTTATTTTTTTGCATGTTCAAATTAATTGAGAATACAAAAAAGTAAATTCTGTAAACTCTCGTTCGCGTTAACCCGTTTTTTTTCGATCGAAATCCTTAGTCAAACACACCTTTTTTGCTATTTTTTAATCAGATTATTCGCACCCGAAATATTTTTTCCAAACGCATTTGTTAATCAAGGCAAATGGGAATATATATAAATTATTTTTTTCCGACTTAATCCAGATTAGTCCGTTTCAGCGAAATCCTCGAACCTAATCGTCGCAAATTTCGACAAATATTTACCCAGAAAATCGATTTTTTCGCCAATTCTGCTTATCCTACTATCTGCCGCACACTTTTTCCGTATCACCTCTAAAAAAATACCGCCCGTCTTTATTTAGAGCCGCAATTTAGAGACATCAAACTCGCGGAGTCTGCTCTTTTTTCTCCTCCGCGTTTTGTTTTTCTGCTTCCAGCGGTACAAAAACCTGCCGATATTTGTCGAATGGAAAAATCGAATTAACCGGATGATTTAGGGAGTTTCCGAATTATTTCTTCGCGATATTTCGCCGCTACATAAACCATCATTAAACCAAAAAAATCCGTCGAACCGAAAGGTGAAATCTAAAACGGCTCAAAGTTGATGAAAAGCCGCATTAATAAATAAAAAACGAAAAATCGTTCGATCGAGATCAGCCTGTTGGAAGCGTATCAGACAACGGGACTTCAGTTTACAAAGCTCTGATTAAAACGTATCCCTTTGTTTTGCTGTAAATTGGTATTGATTCCAGCGCTGGGTTTCGTTTGGTGAGCGGAAAATCATCGGAATTCAATGTCGAAATTCATCTAAAACATCATCCGATAAATGCACTCAGCACGTTTGCACTCGTTTTGTTTCGAGCGCCACGTTGTTTCGTGGTAATGTTCCTGCGAGAAGACTAATTGCATTTAGTTCTAATGACTCATTCAAACTCGCCCTTTCTCGCGAATCTAAAGAGATTCTGTGCAATTAACCCGTATTATGCAACTGAATAAAGTAGTAAAATTACCAAGCGAGACGTGCAAATTCGGTACTTAATTTTATTTCCCAACTATATAAATTTTCCAGGTAAAAAACCAACGCATGAGGACGATAACGAATTTGTTCCTGCTGAATTTGGCGATCTCCGATCTCCTGCTGGGCGTCCTGTGCATGCCGTTCACGCTCATCGGGGCGCTCCTGCGAGACTTCGTCTTCGGCCCGGTGATGTGCAAATTACTGCCCTTTTTGCAAGGTAAGTGTAGTCGGAATTATTCCAGGTATCTCTGGATCTGGATGGCTGGGAATGCCGCCGTTGGAATTTCGCTGGGTAAATTACGCTCGGTGTAATGACTTAACGATGTTCGAGTGACTACTGTGGCATATTGTTTAGGAGATATTTACTGTTTTAACACATACCGCGGTGATAAGGATAAGGATAATTGAGCGAGTTTTGCACACGGTTTTTTGCACACGGTACTTTATTTTTACATTGTTTACATGGTTTTGTTGCGCACCACCCATTTGTTTATATCTTACGCGTACTATTTGTTTATATTTTCTATAAAATTTGAAGAAAATATATAACAATGTAGGAATACATACACATTGAAGACAGTAAAAAAATGTGAAAAAAATGTATCTTAATGACGAATTTAACTATTTGAGGATGCAAAGGACCAAAGAAATGTTGAAAAAATAAATTGAGAATAAAATAAAATTGAAATACTTAAAGAGGGTATTGAATAAATTATAATAAAACAAATTTTACCTAATAATTTCTTGATTCTGTAATTTTTCCTCAATTTTTTTCACCCTTACTAAATTTCCCGTTCCGAAATTAACACAAATCGTGATAGATGCAGTTAGATACGAAGGAAAAATCAATTTTTTACAAACGTTTTTGTGATTGCATGTATTTTAGTTGCAATAATAGCATTGTTTATTTGAATAATAGAAGTGACTGCAACTGCCTATCTACTTACTGAACTCTTCACTTTACTCGCCTGCTGTATTTATACGATAACCTTGTTTTACGCACGAAACCACACATAATCACACGACACCAATATTCGATAATGTATGGAAATTGGAACGGGTGCAAACATTGTTTTGTTATCTATAGGGGTAGGTCAGAATTTTAAATCAATTATTAATGCTTTACCATTCATGCTTTATAATGATTATGACTCAATTTTCGGCCATCGCCTACGGCTCGCCTCAAAAACTCGTTTCTCGTGCCATATGAATTTTTATTAATATGTTTGAAGCTTTTTATATCTTTTTTGAAAACTCCTAATTTTTTAATGGCATAGGTAAAATAAAAATAAAATATTAATTAAAATCAGTCAAGCATTTAATCAATTAAAATTACTACAATATTAGTACAAGAGTATAGAAAAAAATAGTATAAAAAATTATCTTTCTTTATAAGAGATTTAACATTCGCATTCGCAATGACATTTGTATTTTCCGTCGGAGCCCAAAGTGGCCGTGGCTTCGGTGCAATTGCAGTTGCAGTTGCACTGGCAATTGGGCTGGTTGGATTTGCAGTTGCATTTGCAAATGCATTCGCAATCGACTACTTTGCCATCCTTAGTCGTGAGCTTGCATTGCTTGATGATTGTGGTGATTTGGCCGGGTTTGCAGCACGATTCCATTATTTCTGTAATTTAAAAAACAATAAAAATACTGGATTATTAGGTGTATTTGACGATTTGTTTGTATACGAGGCGGCTGTTGAAAAAAAGAAAAAGTATGTTCAGAATTGTTCAGAATTTCATCTAAAATAGAGAGTACAGATCTATATAAAATGAGAATTTTTACTAGAAACAACATGGATTTTGTAAACTTCATCTGGATGTAATTAACTTCTTACTATTCTTCTATGAGCACCTCTGTATACATATCAGTGTTACCATCAAATAATTAGTTAAAAAACTCATTTTTCTAATTACATTTTAATATTTCGTTAAACTATTAATTAATAGATAACCAATTTATAAAATATACATTGTAAACTTACCAGTGTTTTTGTGATAAGAGAAGTCAACAAACTAAGTGAGAATTGGTTAGTTGATTGTGAAGAGAGCTAACAATACCGATTCTTTTATATCCTGGTAAATTTCTACGCGTCGTGTGCAAATTTATTGGTAAACTCGCAGAATGGTTGGAAAGGGCGCTAACGCGCCCTTTCTTGGGACACTGACCCGTTGCCAGGTCGTCAATTGTTGCAATTAAATGTTTTGGTGGTCTTGCTTGTCACTTAGTCAGGCAATCACTACCACCATATACACTCTACTATACAACCATACACTACTGCTTCACTATCACAAATCACTAATTGTAAGCTCAAAAGTTTAGCTGTATTTGTTAATAAAACTTTGATAATAGCGTCGAAATCCAAAAATTTGTTCGCTTCAAATCAAATAAGGTTTATAAACGCACCCCGAAAAATAAATAATTGTACGTCTTTCTTTATTAACACCCAAGAACAAAATAACAAAGTAAAGTAAAACATCATCCGATTCCACCTTATCAACCTAAAAACTAGTCCCTCCGTGAATCATTCATTTTCGATACAATTCTTTCGTTTTAAATAAATATCCATCGCAGTGCCGTCCCCATTTCTAACATATTAGCTAATGCTAATAATCGCTCGGCCAAAATCCAAAATGCCAAAATATTAATGCACATTGCACACCCCTCTCTCGACCGCCACAAGCTAACGTTTCAAAGTAAAATGCCCTCGCACGGTTCAAGTTAAAAATATGCGGTTTGTTTTGTTAGTTTGAAAAAACTACGCTTAACAAATTTGTATTCTTGTAATATTTTCGAAAACCTAATAGTTTTGGATATTTGAGCGTGATAATTTTAATTATGACTAATTAAAATTAAACCTTATCTAATAACTCAAAAACTAATTGTCGAATAAAAATTTGTAAATTACTATTCGATGTAAAAAAATAATCCCTACAAATCACCTAGTTTGAAAAAATTTCGTAAATCTAACGGTTTAGGAGATATTTGATTTTGAATTTTCCGGAAAAAACGATTTTTGTTACGGCTAGTTCGCGAGGTTCGGAAAATATACCGTTCGATAGAAAAAATAATTGTAAACAATTTCTGTTTCTTGTAAAATTTTCGTAAACCTTCCGTTTCGGAGATATTAATGTATTTATTCATAAAGTAATTCCTTCTCGATCCGTCCCTGTTCTCTACGGAGAGAACGGTTTCGGGAATCCCTTTGCTGCGCGAATTTGAACCATAAATCTGTCGCTCGAGTCTCATGTTCACGACTTAGATTTACCCCTATAACTTTTGAACTGTTCAAGATAAACATATGCAGTTTGTTTTGTTAGTTGGAAAAACTACGCTTAACAAATTTGTATTCTTGTAAAATTATCGTAAACTTAATAGTTTTCGAGATTTGAGCGTGTAAATAATAATGAATTTAATTATAATTAAATTATTTTTGCCATAACTCCGCGAAGGAAATTTTGATTTTCCCGCGGTTTGCGTGATTTAATCGATATTAATTTGACGAATATTTTAGGAGAGATTGAGAAAAATCGATCTCTTCGTTTCCGATAAAATCGCAAAAAACCCTAAAAATACCCTAAAAATCCGGAATTTTTCACCCGGAAGGAAACTTTTCCGGGTTTCGAAATGTCGATTTTCCGATAGATCTCGTCAAAATTCGTAAAGATGGCGTTTTTCCCGCGACGATTTTCCTTCGCATACGGCCGTAAGAAAAAAACACGCCAATCAGCTCGGTTTTACCCAGCAATATCGCAGTTTTGTCCTCGTAACTCAACAACCGTTAAAGTTGGAACCACCCTGTAAACTTTTTATTATGTAAAAAAACATCCTCTACAATTTTCAAAGAATAATTTTTTTTTCGAAATCGCATCTTTTTTCGAGTTATTTCGACTTTTTGTCAATCGCGTTTATTTTAAAAAATCGATATCGCGCTATAAATCGGAAACCGCTCAAAATCGAATCACCCCATCTACATATATTATACAAAATACTATTCTTTACAAATTTCGATACTTGAGAAATTTTCAAAAAACGGCTAGTTTTGGAGTAATTGTAAATTATAAATTTTTCGTTCGCGAAGGAAAGTTTGTTTTTTATCGTTATAACTCAAAAAGGGTTCAAAAGAGAATAACCCCTTATATGTCCTATTATAGAGAAAAACGTTCTCTACAATTTTCGAAGAATAAATTTTTTTTCGAAATCGCATCTTTTTTCGAGATATTTCAATTTTTTTGCCGAAATTGCGAAAATGACAATTTGTTTTTCCTATAACTCCGGTAAATGGATTTTCCCGGATATGCGGTTTGCGTGAGGTGATTGGTAATATATTAAAGAATATTTTGGGAAATTTTAAAGAAAATCGTTGGAAGATTTTCGGAGAAAATCCCGAAAAACCTCAAAAATACCCCAAAAATCCGGTTTTTCACCCGGAAGGAAACTTTTCCGGGTTTCGAAATGTCGATTTTCCGATAGATCTCGTCGAGTTACGTCGGATAGCGTTTTTTCCGCGACGATTTTCCTTCGCGTTTGGCCGTAAAAAATAAAACACGCCAATGAGTCAGTGAATGAATGAATGGATTCTTTCGGTTTCAGTTGTATAGTTAGTAGGATATTTTCCATCGAACTTGTGTGCAAAAAATGGATGTTATGATTTCATTACAAACATGCTAAATAATAAAACGAAATACCAAATTAGCACCCTCAAAATACTAAAAAAATATATTTTTAAAACAATTCAATAATTCAGTTTACCCACAAAATTCTGCTAACTTTCATTCTACAATTCCTCCATTAAAACCATCATCGTTTAATCCCTTAAGGTTCCAACCCCCCAATTGAATGAATAAACAAAGCAACTTGCAGGGTTTAAAATGCGCGTTTATCCTAATCATTGTATCCATTTGAAGGAGAATTTCATTAGAAGGAAGGAAAAAAATGTCAACATAATAAGTACAATATGTTCCAAAGTAGTGAGCAATTTGCGAGAATTGTGTTTTCATGTTCTCCCTTTTCTTTAGTCCTCTTCAAGAGCTCGGTTTTTACAGCTTATCGATCTCCTCGAGCAACTTAGCCGTGATTACTTTACAAGATAAATTTTGCCGCGGAAACTTCGAACATCCTTATAAACACTGGGACAGAGACCGAGTAATTAAGCTAATGAATTGAACCAGATTTAATGTTCTTATCTATGGTACAATAATTATTTTAAAAGCGGTCTCTTAGTTTTTCCTTCCCGGAGAATTATGCGCTTTAATACCGCTCGAAAATCGCGCTTTAACGGAAAGCCGGGTCCTTCGCGAAGTGAATATGGAATGTAAAAATATAATTTTGCAGAATAAGAGTCGCATAATCGTAAAAATAAAACGAAGCCGAGCCGGAGGAATTCCGGAAACTTATCGTTAAAAAGCGGTGTTTCAGCAAAAAGCTTGTAAGGTCGACTCATTCATTTGGGCGCAAACGGGGATATTACTTTCTTAAATGTTTTCTTTAACGCGCATATTACCTGCAATATGTTAAAAACTATTCTTCTCGCTAAAATCCCGTTACATACAGCACCAAATTATTTTTTTTGCCATCGTACAGCCTCTGTTAAAAATCCGTTGTGCTACCTTCCATTAACGTCGACAGGAAAATTCAATTACAAAATACATGTAGTCTTATTTAAAATAGGAAGGTCCCGGAGGAATAAATGGAAAAGGTCACATTTTAATATAATCGTTTTATCCCGAAAATGGCCGATTCCCGGGGGAAAAGAAATTCACCGCTCCCTGGGGGACAGGACTACAATTTCATACGCCTTTCGTGCAATTTCGCCGTTTAGCGAATCGAACAGATTTTGTTTTATTGTTTTACGTCCGTCCTGTGTCGAGTTGAAATTAATGAAAAACAAAGATTATGCCGGAAAAATATTCGCCTTGCGAATTTTATACAGGTCTGGAAATTTGAGATACCTAAACCTGCAAAAATAAGGACCATCCTGTGTAAAATTATATTTGCGAAAATTTTGTTTAAAAGAATACTTTTGAATGAATTCGTATTTGTTTTTTGAAGTAAAAGTGTAGGGCGAGTGAAATCGAAAGTGTGCTCACAATAGATAACGGATTTCCCTGCAACTGTCGTATTATAATTTTCTCGGGGTTTCCTTCGATCCGTCACCAAGCGAAAGTTTTTTTCTCATTTCCCCGCTAATGGATAAAATCAATTCGAAAGTCAATTTGTCTGCCGAAATCCAAACAATACTTTTTTAATGCACTCTTAAATCAACCGAAGTTGCGAACTTCTCCAATACCATTACTTTTCTTTTATATTATTTCCAAAAAGGCCGTCCCGTAAAGTACCTGGAGATTATACGATGATAAAGGTGAATTATATCGATCGCGAAATGCTCGTCTGCCCGTCTAACTCTTAAACAAAAAAAAAACTTTAGAAATTGTTTAGAGACATAAACCGTAATTTTTCAAAGAGTTCATTTTCCACCAACCGCTCCGGATTTATTCGAATCACCCTGTACACGCTAATCATTTCACGTCAATTCTGCTTGCTTTTACAGATGCGAAATGAAAAAAAGGACTCAAGAAAAAAGGGGAGAATAAAATAAAGAACATTCGCGTTTCGGGTTTTGCGATTCCTATTCCAAAAGTGAAATGAGCGATGGGGCAATTTCGAATAATAAAACATGTCGGTGAACCTCCGCCGTTTCTCTAAGTAAATTAAAACGGTTAAGTTCTAACCACGGTGAAGTAATGAAGTAATTTGACGTTTAATTGCGGTTGTTGAATGAAATAAATGCCGGATGTTGTTTGACGTACGTACAGTGCGACAAAAATAACTGTACAAGTTACCTGCGCAACATTCAATAAATAGTATTTGCGCATTATTACGTATTCAGCTATACTTATCAGTCTGTAACTAGTCATATAAACAAACTGATTTTATATTCAAAATGTTAGTGGTTCCAAAAGGGTTAATACTTTGTGCATGAAACTTCATGTGTATAATTCCTACAATCCCTTTTAGGACATCTCTAATCTCCTACTTAGGCTCACACATAGTTCATTTTATTCTCGTTTTCTACTAGATTTGTATGAATAATGGCCAGCCTGCTGCGTTCATTATACTGATTACTGTTATCTATCTGCTCAACTTATATTCAAATGGGATTCCGCCATTTATTTTCCTCTGGTCGTCATCCTATCAACCCTCGTCCACTTCCTACAAATCCTTCTCGGGATAATGCATCAACGTTTAGCCGACGTAATTAATCCAAATTTTCCACCATTAAATCCTGTACGAATGAAACACCCTGTATGTAACAATAAATTCGCATAACAAGGTTTTTCCCCTATCGGCGCATTTGCGGCATACTTTGCACTCATAAAGCTGGCCATAAACAACTTTTTTTAAAGAAAATAAAGGTCAGCAGATATAGCTGGCGAATTCCAGAGGCGCGGCGGTTGATTGAAAAAGTTTATTTCACTTCCAGTTTCCTTTGACCGGACGCGCACACGATCGGGGCCCCAAACTGGACGATCGGAGTGCTTTAAAGCTCGTTAGGACGTTTCGGGCGACTGCTCGCGAATGGTCTAACGACCGAAATCCGATAAACAAGTTGTATCTGTCTAAAAAACTTAAATCTGATCGCCCTTTTCTCCACGTGGATATGGCGGCGCAACGGACTGGGAAAAAATCGTCGGGTCTTCAGTTTGATGAATGGCTTTGTTTGCGTTTTGCTGCTGAAATAAGTGTCAATTTCTTAATTTACACACAAGAATGGGAATCACGGTTATATCTATCAATTCCCTCACTAGATTCCCATTCAGCCCAATATAGGGCTATAAATCAATTACTTTATGGAAGATGAAATAGTAGATATCTTTATTTCTCATTAAAAAGTTCTACAAACATTTGAAGATATATCGTTTTAATGGAGTGTGCAGTTTTACGGGATAACCCGCTGACCTATCATTAAATTTGCTGTAAATACTCCTCTAATTTGTTATCTGCAATCCTAAAAGCTTTTCGGTTGCTAAATGATTAATCGCAAAAAATTTAATAGTTGTAAAAGCTATTAATGCCGTTCGTATATATCTGTTAAAGAGGCAATAATATATCGGGTTGGTTTTTGCATGATTACTTTCTTTGCTAATACAACGGGATTGATTTATTGCTTGAAGACTGTTTGTGAAACTTCTATGCGCACATCATTCCTGTATTCAACATGGAAATTTTTTCATTCGTATATGAATATGGATATTTGGATATGGAATTTAAATTATCTCTATGGAAAATTTCATTGTGGAAATTCCGAACTTTTAGGATTAAAATATAATATTGTAGGAGTTTGTTTTCGCCCGAATTGAGGAAAATTTTGGGTCTTTTATAAAAAATACATTTCCTTTAATTTCATTATAATATACTCGCATATTTCGTTATTCAGTATAGGAATTGAATTATTGTTAGATAACTTTAAAATTTGATTTGTAATTCTCGCATCGCAATAAAAATAATTAAATACATGCATAAGTATCAGAACACTGTTAGATTGATTAACTTGACCTCAAATGATAAAAATTATACTTTTTTTATAATAAAAAAACAGCTGTTGCTTGTTGCAAAATATTTCACTATAGGTGAACATACAAAATAAATGCTAAAATTGTTAAAAACAAAATAAAAACACCAAATTATAGAAAAATAAAAAAATTTCTATCATTAAATAATTTAAAAATTGTAGTTTTTAGAAACTGGTTTTTTCCAAATAGGATTTCAAGTGTATTTTTTAATAGGAATACTTTTAATGCGCGACCAAACCTGCTCAATAACAATTTAAATAAGTTGAAGGTTAATTTATGTATTTTATCCATACTAACGTGTGTGGACCATATGAAAAGTATAAACATGGAGATAATAACGTATTATTTTTATTAATCTGCATATTTTTCGATATAATATATCAAATTCAATTTCATAAGTACATCTAAAGTGGTGTAAGTTACTTTGCACGATTTTAATAAGGTAATTATCCTAACTATAATGCTCTCTTTGAAAGTGAACGAAACGTCTAAACAGAAAATTGTCAGTGAATTAGGCAAAACTCTTAAAGACTTGGATGAGCAAGCGAAAATAGTGAAAGAATGGCTGAAAACACAAAAACACTTGCCAGAAATGCCGAGTAAGTAATATTATTTGCTTTCATTATTAATTTAATTGTGAACTTCTTCAGGTACGAATGCGATCGAATTTATGGTGGTTAATAGCAAATTCAAAATCGAAAAAGTCAAAGAAAAAATTGATTTTTATTACACAATCAGAACTACATACGCTGATTTCTACAACAATGTTAATCCTAAACTTAAAACCATCAAAGATGGTATGAACAACCAGTAAGTACATTTTCAACTTTTCCCTTTCCCGTCTAATAAAATTGTGGATATTTTAGATTGATAGTTCCAATTCCGACACTAATCGACGACAAATACCGCTTGATGGTTTTCAAAACGAAAGATAACGAGGAAGGCTTCAACGACGAAGTTCAATTAGCATTGGTTGTAAATTTATACGAAATTAGAAAGCAAGAGGATTTCTCGCTGAGCGACATAATCCTGTTCGATTTCGAGCACGTTACTATGACTCACATTTACAAAACGAGCTTCGCGTTGGTTAGAAGGGCTGCATATATCTTAGAAGTACGTACTAGGTACAGACTGACAGATATAGCTGAGATTTGCAAGGTTGTATGCGCAGCTGTTAAATTTGGCTAGGTTATTCATGATCTGTGTACAATTAACAGTGTTCTCTCATCAGCTTATTTGGTTCATCTCTTTTAGAAACTTCATAGCAATCGCATAAAAGCGGTGCACGTGATCAATTACAACCCGATATGCAAGTTATTGTATAAAATGGTCAGCGTGGTTTTAAAACAAAAAATTCTAAGCAGGGTGAGTACGGATATATCCGTTTAAAGTTATTGTTAGAAAACTGAACTATCGTTTCAGGTTAAATTTCACGATTCCGTTGAAAGTTTGCTCAAACATATCCCCAAGGAATCGTTGCCTAGAGATTACGGAGGAGACGAAAAATGTTTGGACGAAATAGAGGGTAAGAATTCATAAATTTTTCTTCCTCACTTTCCTGTCGTGTGCGATATTCCATAGCGATTTCCCAGCTCCACTCTACATTCGCTACCACGATACATTTTTGCACACATTAATGCGGTGTATTGCAGCGAACGCGTTAAATAATCCATTAAATCATCTGGGATCTTTTGGTAGACAATGTTTACGTCTATTTCGCGCCTCCTGTTTACTGGAGGCTGTTTTTATTGGATAAAAGAGTGACATCTTCGTATCCAGCTCCTGTTACTTCGTACAATGGTTGTTGTTTTTTCCAGAATTGTGGAAAACAAAGTTGGTGGAGTACGCGGACCGGTTTGATGAACTTGATACTTTGAGAGTGAACGAGGCGCTTCGTCCCGCTCCGATGAAGGATAATGATACGTTAAATTCGCAAGGAAGTTTCAGGAAGCTTATTGTAGATTAGGGAAACGTAAGAGAGTGCATTATTACAAGGAGACGTCGGTTTCATTGTGAGTAACGATGACTTGGTTTGAATAAACTTGCTTTTATTGCTGTTGTTGTAATATGGTAACCTTAAAATTGTTTAATTTAGATTATTAGGTGCGGATTGTTTGGAGTGTTCTCGTTTAAATTATCCAATTGATCGAAACGGTGTTGGTATTGTTCGAGTTTTTCCTTCCACATTACTGAAAAATAACATTTTTATGTTTGAATGTGAGTATTTTGTGGAATTAGATACCCTCCAATTCGTCCAAAGATTTTTCGATACCCCCGTAGTCTTTCGGCAGGACTTCCCACGGGATAAATGATGCCAAACTCTCGATTGAATCGTGAAAATGCATCTAAAAAATATAACAAATTTAATAATATTCAATACACAATTAGAATACTTACTTTTTCGCGTAAATGAACGCTTATAAACGGTTTAGCTATGCTAAACAGGATGTTAAACAGGAACGAATGGTTTATAATATGTATTTCTTCTATACGATTGCTGAATGTTTTCTAAAAAATCTCAGCTCTGATTAATAAATGCTCGGTAAAATATACTTAGTTTTTACTAACGTTACGGTATAGTTGTTAAAGATACCTCTAAAATGACTTTGACCATTCGTGCGTGGTTGGGCGTCGTCCGCAAGACATGTCCAATTTCCAAATTTCCATAATCGAATAACAAAATATCGCCGTAGGCGAGATCTTCGTGCATCCTTATTTCGTACACGTTTAATACGTTTCCGATCATGCCGAGCGTGTCGAAATTGTGGCCGGTGTCCTTTTTGTTTTTAATGAAAATAACCCTGTGTAAACCGTTAACGAGTCTAGGAAGCGGTAAAATGTACCTAATTGTTCCAGATGTTGGATGGAAAATAAAAATAAATCGCAATTAATTCGCATAGTTGCCCTGTTGGAGTATTTTCCGGCGCTTGGGCCATTCGGGCAATTTGTAATGGATTTCTTTAAAACGTTAATGTTGATATTATTCGAGATTAATTGAACTTACTGAGCGTTTAGACTTTTTTTCATTCGTAGCGTTTTCGGGTTAATTTCTTTGTACAGGTTTGGTATTAATTTTCTCATTTCATAGTACATATTTATTTTTTCTTTGCTTGTTTCCAGGCAGAATCGGTTATTTACAATGAAATATTCAATCATACTTTTACCTATAATACATTATTACTACTACGTAAATTAATCTTCATTCCATTTTTCTACAATATTTAATAAAATTTAACGTAAGAAACTTACTGGGTATTTCTGGCAAATGATTCTTTTTGAGTAGCCAGCCTTTTATTAACCGCACATCATCGTCCAACTCATTTAACGATTTGCTAAAAATCCCCAGAATTCTCTTCCTGGCGTGAATGTCTAACGTGCAAGACATCTCGTTAACTTATTTTTAGTGTCTCCTAGACATTTTTTGAATCGATTCTTTTCTTCGATGTATTTTTAGAGAAAATCTAAATGCTCTGATGATTTTAACAAGAGACAACGGATGAATATATTGCCATTAAATGGAAAATAATGCATATGAAATTATACGTATTAGTTGAATTATTTTATTACTAATTTGCTAATTTTTTTAGAACATTTTGTCACATTTTTTGTGCGTCAAAGTGTCAATAGATCTTCTTTCTGTAATTCTACGCACGAAATAATAACACAAATAATACAGCAAAAATTTAATATTGACAAAAAGCATTTCTTTATACCATTCAGAACCCTACTAATACAGTTTTTATTCGAAAACTATTGTAATATTAACTCGTCAATCAATATCCAATTTCTTGAATGTTCCCTGCATTCCCAATCTGTCGATCTCATCCAGAGATTCCAGAGGAACGAGTCGCTTGTTTTCGTTCACTCTTAGCTTCAGCAGCAAATCGAATCGGCTCCCGTATTCCTCCAGTTTCTTCCTCCACAAATCTAACGCAAAGTACAAGAAAAATAACATAAATTTCGTCCAGAATTTCTTAATCTTTGAACGTACCGTTCAACTCGCTGATGGACTTCTCCTCGCCCCCGAAATCTCTGGGCAAGACGCGCAACGGGATGTAGTTTTTTAAGTCCTCCGGAGAATCGTGAATTTTAATCTGGATTAGGCGAAGTAATACCGGATTAATTCGGAATCTAAAGCGATTAATTGAAATTTACCGGCTTACCCTATCGATGAGTTTGGGTTTTATGAAGAGTTTCGCCAATTTCATCAGCATATTAACGGCTGGGTGGAAGTTGAGGAAGTGTATTTGCTTCAACCTATTGCTGTAAACTTTCTGTAAAATATGCAGATAACATTGGTAAATGCCACATTCGAGATATTAATGATGATTTAGCATTTTAATTGAGTTAAATTGTATTTTATTTACTCATTTCGTAGTACTATATCCTAGTTTATTAATGCGTATCAACGTGCATCAATTTTCCTCAAATTTTCGCTTTTATCCAATTAGAACACAATAAATGTGCACGCAAACAGAAAAAAATTACAGGAAATCTAACGTATAATTGACGCAATAGGATGCAAATTACAATTAATAAACTAAATAGTTGTTAAAACGCAACAAATAACACGCTATTCCACAAAACTCCTATATTTTATACCTACGTTACAAAAAGAAAATGTATAATAACATATTCATCTACAGTCCGACAGGAATAGCCGTAGACGAGAAAATATGATGCGCAATGGGCTTTATCACCACAAGATCACGTATACACTTATTCATGACGTACTGTAATTACAGAACCTGCTGGGATAATAGAGCACACGAGCTCGAAAAGCTCTTGTGTTATGAAAGCGCACTCACATCTGAAGTGAACATTCATAAAAGTTAGAAAATAATATTGTTACATTCAAATGAGACCTACCTCTAGAAGCGTAGCGATTATTTTCGTATTCGAAGGGGTGAATTTGAGGGCGTTTTCAAATTTCAAATTTTTGAAATCGATGATAACGTATTGATTCGCCGATATATCCTCGTGGATACGCACTTCCTGAATATTCAACGTTTTCCCCAGCAAAGCCTCTACGAAATGATCGTCTGCAGGAACATCCTCGAACGTGTACACGAAACATCTACTGTAATCTTCTGTCAATTTAGGCAAGACGATTACATTACTGAAAAAACGATTACAGTTCGGTGTTAATAGCTGTAGATGTTGTGCAATTGCTAGTTGGAGATCGCGCATGGTGCGTCTCCCGCTATTCTTGTTGCACTGTACCTACATATTTCTTAAAGAGTAGAAAGTAATAATGCGCGAAGGTGACTCACCATGACCGGTAATTATTTTTCATTACAGCACTATTCGGGTGAATAATATCGAAAAAATCCGGAAAAATGGACCGTACCGTATAATACATATCCAACTTTTGTTTGGTAATTTCGATGCTGAATTTATTATAAATAAGGAACGAATCTACCATGTTTCTCGCTGCAAAGTTGCCAAAGTTACAGGTAGGCAATTAAAATAAATAATTTACATCTCACCCGGCGTTTCGGGTAAATGGTCCTGGCTTTTGATCCACTCCAAAACGATTTTCCTATCTTTAGAAACATCTTCTTCGGTCTTGTCGAAGTGGGCGTAGATTTTCCGCCGAGTTTCACTGTCGATATTTTCCAAAACTGCGGTCATGTTTGCGGGGAAACGACGGTAACGAACTTGACTAGACAATCCGATTTAATGCAGTTTAATAGGTAAGATTTAAATGCACTGTTAGCTAACCTTGGAAAATATACCTATCGAATTCGATTTGCAAGTGGTCGAGTTAAAAAAACTAGTCATTTTTGCTAGCCTTTAATCCGTTAATTAAACTGTATGCAATTATTTGTTATATTAGTGTCATTATTTAATTATTAGCTATTAGATTCGAATCGATATTGAATTATTAAACACAGATGTAATGTATTGTAATGACAATCGAGGGACTATTTAGAAACTATTTAGTAGATGAATGGATAATTGAAGTTATAAATTTTCACCGGGCGAATTATAAATCGAAAGGGACAGTTCAATTAAGCCCCGGTCTGGACCATGGTCCGGGAATTTGGGGATTTGCATGAAAGGGACCGCCGAATAAAATGACGAGAAGATTGAGTAATTGATATTTTCATTTCGCTCGGATCTCCCGTAATGACCCCGTTGCAAAACTTTCGCCCGGAGCGGCGCATTTGAATAATAATAATTCGTAGTTAATTAGCCGAATTTATTCCGACCCTCGACGTTCGTCGAATAATCGCACCTATCGAGGGGTAATGTTGGAAAGAAATCGGAGAATTCGGCCGCGTACGAGCCGAAAATTAAAGGCGATTCATTCATGGTGGTGGGTTTTTTTGTCGGGGATTTTTTTCGGAAATGGCTTTAAATGTGGCTTAGGCTTCGATATGGAAAAGACGTGACCGCAATGAAACGGGAACGTTCATTCGATTATTTCCAATTTGGATTGTTCTATGTTTGTCAAATAAGCTTCAAATTTCGTTATATTCGTTTTGAAATTCGGAATTCGAAACGACGCGGGCGATAATGTTAACGGAATAGTTCAGTTTTATCTCCTTAATCTGTGTGATTATAAAAAATAATTTCTTTTATAGGTGAAAAAACAATCAACTCTACTTTCGGATAAACGCGTCACGCTATCGTTCAATTAATTACATCACGACACGGCGAAAATTGTTATATTAATAGACATTATACACTCGCTGATATTCATAGACTTCATTTTTTTGCGATTTTAGCGAAATTCCCAGTAAATCTTCCATCGCCTAAAATTAACTCCAAAAACCTAATTCAACATGACATTAATTACAGCATTATACAGGGTGTCTCAAGAACAGAAAGCCAACATTTCCGAATCATAACTTTCAGAGTTCTGTACAATTTCACACAGGCTCAATAACTCAATAATGAAAGCCCTCAGGAGGAAAAGTTGTTTGATTTACCGACATTCTATTGGGATATCACCTTTCTAAGAAACCCTCTATTTAACACACTTTTTGGCTTGTTTCTATGCAAAAAAAATAATTTATTCATTTTATTTCTAGCTTGTTCCGTCTCAGTAGGAGTGTGGACTCTGGTAGCCATTTCAGTGGAGAGATACTACGCCATTTGCCATCCCTTGCGATCGCTGCGATGGCAGACCCTCAGCCATGCCTATAAGTTAATATTAGCCATTTGGATCGGCAGTATAATTTGCATGACACCCATAGCAGCACTCAGCCAGCTGCAGCCGACCAGGCAAGGTAAGTTGATGATGCTATTGCACATTTTAGTTCTCTAAAAAAGAAGCTATTTTTTTAGGAAATCAAAAATGCCGAGAAAACTGGTCGTCTATGGACTGCGAGAAAGCCTACAACCTATTTTTAGACGCCGTGTTGCTGGTAATCCCTTTGCTAGTAATGGCTGTCACCTACTCCTTAATAACCATGACTCTATGCAAAGGAATGAAAACCGAAAAAACCACTCGAACTAATCAAGGTAAAATATCACATTATTCCACCACTTTTATCTTCACGTACGCAATTTTAGTTCAAAACAACGGCATCAACGTGTACGTGAACTTGAAGGGTGGCACCTCCACCCGCTCCTCCTACCGCAGCTCCTTCTGTCCGCAATCCGGCAGGCAGCGGCTGCAGCCCAACTGGTCGCAGGACTCCAACAGCCCCATCATCGGCTCGAAGCGCCCGGCCACCGGCCTCAGGAGGACCAACGCGGAGCGCAGCCTCTCCAACAAGAAGCGCATCATCAAGATGCTGTTCGCCGTGGTGCTGGAGTTCTTCATCTGCTGGACGCCGCTGTACGTGGTCAACACCATCACGCTGTTCGACGCCACGCTGGTGTACAACAGCATCGGCATCACGGGCATCAGCTTCTTCCAGCTGCTGGCGTACACGTCGAGCTGCTGCAATCCGATCACGTACTGCTTCATGAATATGGGCTTCAGGAAGGCGTTCCTGAGCCTGTTCAGCTGCTCGAGGCGGTTGAAGAGCGCAGGGTTGAACGGCAGCGAGATTAATATGGAGACCAAGTGGACTAATAGGCTGAGCGAGCCGGCTTGATGACGCCGGTTCGGGAGCACTGTGATTTGAACGGCTTCGCTGAAATCTGCATTCGACTAACTGTTTGAAGTTCTGTAAACAATAATTGCATTCTAAATAAAGTAAAGATCTCTACTAGTTAGGATTTTCTTCTATGGTTGAAGATTTCTCGTGATTTTGCAATGCTTTATTGTATTTTGTACTTAGTAGTTTTTAAAGTATGGAGAATTAGACGAGTTTTTGCGAGTTACTTTAGATTCGTAATTTTATTAAATGTAATAAAGTGTTCGGATTGCCCATTAAATAAAATGTATTTTATTACAATAAAAATAAATACGTAGTTTTTTTAAACTTAAGTCTCAAATAATGTTTAAAGATTAAAATAATATTTTTGGGGGATTTGCGTTTCAATTTATTGTTTGTACCTACATGTGGTTTAACAGTAGAGAAAAAAAGCTTTGCATATATAGAATAGAATGAAAACATGCATGTCTATATATATGAAGGATAATATAATATTTGGGTTTGTAAATGAATTTAATAATAGAATATTTCAATAATATACGCATCAGTTATCTCTAAAGCATTAAATTCGATTTATTAACTAAAATAGAATTGTAAAATGATTGTTATAAATACATTGCTATAATTACATCATGAGCATTCGAGGTAGTAATTTTTAAGAAATTTGATTATAATGTGTAAATTTTACCGAATGGGTACTTAAAAAATAAATTTTTATATTACAAACCCAAATGACTTTTACAGGGTTATTAATGATGTAATAATCGGTTCATATGACTACAAATTTCCTACTCGTGTATAGATACCTAATAATTTATAACATTGGTATAGATTCCAGATTACAAATTACAAAAATGCCCTTGTACACATAATGTGTACTTTCTACCACTTAGAAAACAAGCAAACATTTACCTCATTACCGTTGCACAAATGTGATAAATCGCCGCCCCATTTTGTAAATAATAATTTAATCAATAAATCGATACGCCCGTACTATATAATCAAATTTTCGAATCATTTAAACAAACGTTCCACGCTAAAAATGCTGAAAATGCATTACCTGTTCGAGAGCAACAACGACGTCAAAACCGAAGAAATTAATACGGACGTATACGTAATTCAGATGTACCACAAAATAGGATTTTTCTTCGGCTTGACTTCCATCGGAAAGAATTCCAGACCGACTATTCGCAACGTTATCTCCAACGTTCTGTTTTCTCTAACGGCCAGTTTCGCCTCCGTATTTTCGCTGAATAATCGAATCAACAACGAATGGCCAGTCTCCAAACCGTCCATTGTCATATTCGAATTCGTCGAGCTGATGCTGGAGTGGCTGTGGATGGTGCTGTGTTTCGTGGGCGCTTCGAGGAACATCAAGCACTGGAACGCGTTATTCCTGGACATCGACGGCGTCGATCGCATTTTGAAACACGACGGGGGCCTTTCCAAAACAACGGCTGTTAAGCACTTATTCCTGCTGATATTCTTCGTGTTCGCCTACTGTTCGTTGCACTATTTCGAAATTTTCATGTGGGACTTGGAATTCCCGGTGGAAGCCGGTTACATCTTCTACAGGATTATCATGCTGTATCAATTCTTTATCGTTCTGTTCTCCATCAATTTGACTCGAATGTTGCACGCGAGGTACGAGATGGTGTTGGCTTCTTTGAAAGAGATAATAAGCAGCGAATGTTCTATTATACAAGCTAATTATGGGAGGTGCAAGACTCTGGTGGAATTGAAGGAGGCTATGTTGAGATTGCATAACATCATTCAGAAGTATAATGTGATTTTTGGTTGGTTGATTTTTTTGAACACCATTTCCGCCTTTTTGGCTTCATTGGGCGACATTGATTACGTTTTGGTGTATTTTGGTACTGGAGATTCTTATTTCAATTATGGTATCATCGCTGCCAATTTGGTATACGTACTCGCCTATTCGGTAAGTTTAACAGAGAAAATTTGTATATGTTACAAGTGTTAATCGATCAAAAATTCTAGGGGTTTGTACATTAATTTTTCCTGGATAGTTTATTTCTGTATTTTTATAATCAATTACTCTAATATGTATTATTTGCATTTTTTACATTGTGCATTAAAAATGTATTGCTTATGCCAACGTCATATTATTGATTAGGTACTTGATTCATTATTAATTGCAAAATTTCTAGATGGATTAGAGTAGGTTTATTCTAGTTTTCCTGGAAACGAAAATCTAAATATTTGAAAATCATTAAGCATCTATTTACATACTAAATATTTAAAAAATCGATGTTTTCACAATATTTTCTCATTCAAAATTAGAGCAGGTATTCTGGATAAATACCTACTCAGTAAAATTCCCTGTATCCACAACAATGTCTAAATTTTATGAATAAAGGTAAAAATAAAAATAAAATTGTGTCTTTGTTGTAGATTTCGACGTTTTTAATAGTGTTTTCCTGCGATAAGGTGAATAAGACGGCAAGAAAAATAGTGATATTGTGCTATTTAAAACCTGGTTTATTAGATAAAACTCCAATCCAGGATAATCTGGTCAGTTTCGTCCAGTTTGCAGAGAAATTATTACCAAACTTTTCTGCCGCCGGATTTTTCTATATTAATCAAACTGTATTATCTACGTTATTTTCAGCTCTCAGTACTTATTTAATTATTACCATTCAATTTAATTCAGCTACATACACGTAAGTGCAGTTGTTACCTTTTTTTAGGTAAAAAAATAATAGATACCTGTTGTATTCAACTTTTTTTTATTTCAACTACCTCAAATTATTTAAATTAAAACGTAATTACGCGATAAAATTAATCTAAAATTACAAAATAAGTTACTTATTGATTTACAATAAACTTAATATCATTAATGGTTATATCCTTTTCCTTGTCCTAAACAGCGAAAATATTTTGTCAAAGAATAAAGAATTTCCATTAGAAATTGTGCCATTAATTTTATTTCTTCCAGGTGTCTGGCAATTTCCGATGGTGCTGTTTAATTTCTGATCAAATCTCGGGTAAATAACGTTCATTTCTGCCTTAAACGTTTCGAATTCGTTGAAATTCTTGCAAACTTTATCGAGTATATTTCGAGTAATTTTCTCCTGATTTGTTTCCATGGTTGCTAATATTTTACCAAATTCTTCGTTGCTGCTAGTTATATTCTCGTTGATAATTTGGTTAGATTTTTCTAATATCGAATATTTGATTTCTGTGTAAGTTCTAATTTCTTCAAAGGTTTGATGCATTACATGAAAATTGCTATTTACTTTCTGGATGATGTGTTTCATCGCTTCATTTTGAATATCTTTTGCATCTAGAATAATTAATTCGTGTCCATTGGCTAGTTTTTTGTGGAGTATTTCGTTGCAATATTTTAATGCCTCAATTTCGTTTTCCAAATTATCTATTTGGGATTTCAGGTTTCTTGATTTCAGGTCTTGTAATATTTCATTTGTTGCATTAAACTTATTTTCAATACGTTCTTGATTTTCTTTAATCATACGTTTTAGCACGTCAATTTGTGGCTGCATACTGTCTGTATTATTTCCAGTGGTGTAATTTTCCAAACTTTTTAAATTTTCTACAATTTTCAGCACGCCTTTTATTGATGTCTTAGTATTTTTGTTGTCTTCGTTTATGTTGGTTAATGTTTTTTCGATTTCGCTGATATTGGTGAAAAATTGTGTTGTTTGGTTTTCCAATCTCTCGAATTTCGAATCCAAGTTTGTGATGTTTATTTTCATGTTTAACAAGTCGTTTTGTTTGTCAAAATCTGCAGGTTTATTCTCCGGATAATCAAAACTTTTAGTACCAATATAATTTGAAACCTTAATTGTATCGATTTTTCTTGGTGCTCTATTCGCTCTGACATTTGCTTCAATTTGGGAGTTTTGAGTGTTCAAATTAGCGATATCTTTTTCGATATTATCCATTTTGGATTTATACTCGACCAATTCATCCTTCATTTCCTTTAAATCGTTAAAGTTTTGTTCGATTCTCGACTCGGTCCGATTATTTTTCCCGTACAACTCATTTAAATCTTCAGCGATTTCGTGCATTTTCGATTTATTCTCGTCGGTATCGTTTCGCATTCGATCCAAACGCGTTCTGGTGTTTTCCGTTTCTTCTTTGATGCTGGTGATGTTTTTGATAAGTCCCTTTATATTGTGGGATTCCAAATCGTTTTCAATTTCGTCGATGGTTTGAAAAACCTGTTCGAACAGCTCGCTATTGTGGCTCGTCATGTGAGCGATTTTCGAATAGATATCGTCATTGGTGTGATTGCTGGTTTGATATAGAAAGTTCAAATGCTTGAGCAATTTTTCAATATCGAAAGTGTTTTTATCGCAGTTATTTCGCGTATCGTTTAGTTGAGCTTTGGTGTCTTGAGCGTCTTCCTTGAGTTTAGTAATAACCTTATTGATATCTTTAATTAGTTCTTCACTACGTGCAGATGTGTTTGTTGATGCACTTGATAAATCGTTCAATGTTTGCTCCAATTTATTGTTGGTTTCATTGTTAAGCGAATATAAATTATTGATATCGCTGACAATTTGTTTTATTTTCAATTTGTTTTCGGTACTGTTGTGTACAAATTCAGTTATTTGAGCTTTAGTATCTAGAGTCCGCTTTTCGACATCTTCTAAAATTTCATGAATGTCTTTAATTAATTCACTAATCTCGAGTGATGCGTTTGCAGATGACGCTATCAGATCGTTCAAGGTTTGTTCAATTTCGCTTTTGGTTTCATTGCTCTGTACATACAAGATTTTTAAATCTTCGTTTATCTCTTCTATGTTGGTTTGAATTATTCGTGCTTCTTCTTCGACATTGCTAATAAATTTTTTGATACCTTCGAGTTCTTTATTGTGCTTGTTAGATTCGTTATCAGATTTAATTTTGGTTTCGTTGAATTGTGAATAGAGATTTATTAAATCGTCTTCAATTCGTTGCATGCTGGATTTGATTTCACCATTATCCTTCTGAATATCATTTAATTGTGTTTTGGTATTTTGTGTATCTTCCTCAAGAGCCTCAACAGTATTCTTAATGTCCTCAATTATTTTCTTATTGTCCACTGAAGCATTTTTTGAAGCACTTAAGTCACTCAATATTTTATCAAAATCCTTTTTAGTTTGATTGCCTTGCCAATATAAATTTTCTATGTCATTGAGAATATTTTCAATGATGGATTTATTTTCATCTGTATCAGTTTTCACTTCCAATAATTGATTATTCATACTCTGAGTTTCCTCTTCGATATTATTTATATGTTTTTTGATATCTTCTAGTTCTTTATCATTCTTGTTAGACTCGTTATCAGATTTCATTTTGGTTTCGTTGTATTGTGAGTACAAATTTATTATATCTTCTTCAATTTGTTGAATGCTAGATTTGATTTCATCATTATCCTTCTGAATATCATTTAATTGTGTTTTGGTATTTTTTGTATCTTCTTCAAGAGCCTCAATAGTATTCTTAATGTCCTCAATTATTTCCTTATTGTCCTTTGAATCATTTTCTGAAGCACTTAAGTCACTCAAAATTTTGTCAAAATCTTTTTTTGTTTGATTGCCTTGCAAATATAAATTTTCAATATCATTGAGAATGTTTTCAATATTCGATTTATTTTCGTCTGCATGAACCTTCACTTCCATTAATTGATTATTCATATTTTGAGCCTCCTCTTCTATATTATTTATATGCTCTTTGATACCTTCAAGTTCTTTATCATTCTTGTTAGATTCGTTATCAGATTTCATTTTGGTTTCGTTGTATTGTGAGTGCAGATTTAATAAATCTTCTTCAATTTGTTGAATGCTAGATTTGATTTCATCGTTTTCCTTGACAATTTCATTTAATTGTGTTCTGGTATTTTTGGTCTCTTCTTCCAAATTGTTTACAGTATTTTTAATGTCCTCAATGTCCATAGAAACATTTTCTGAAGCACTTAGTAGGTCACTCAAAATTTTATCAAAATCCCTTTTCGTTTGATTGCCTTGCAAATACAAATTTTCAATATCGTTGAGAATGCTTTCAATTTTGGATTTATTTTCATCTGTATGAGTTTTAACTTCCATTAATTGATTATTCATATTTTCAGCTTCCTCTTCGATGTTGCTTATTTGTTTTTTGACATCATCAAATTCTTCAACACTCGGATATGATGCGTTATCCAGCTTACTTTCAATATCGTTTAATATTTTGTTGAAATAGGTTTTAGTCTGATTATCTTGCGAATATAAATTTTGAATATCGCTTAGAATATCCTTTATAATAGATTTGTTTTCATCGTTATCGTTACTTAAATCATTCAACTGAGCGCGCGTATTTTTTGATTCTTTTTCGATGTTATCGATGGCATTTTTAATTTCTTCGAGTAATTCATCAGTCCAATTCGATGGAGTTGCCAATTTATTTTGAATTTCTTCAACGTCGCTTTTAGATTGGTTTTCACTCGACTTCAAATCGTCAATATCGTTCAAAATTCTTTGTATCTCCGATTTGCTTTCTTCGCTGTCATTTTGCAAACCGTTTAGTTGAGTTTGCGTTTCTCGAGTTACTTCTTCGATGCTGTTGATGGTGTTTCTCATTTCTTCGATGAGTTGCTCGTTGTTCTGCGATGCATTGTTCGATTTTGCTCCGAAGTCATTTAATATTTGTTCCAGATTACTTTTGGTAGCGTTTTCTTGTGCGTACAAATTCTTAATGTCATCCAAAATGTCCAGTATTTTCGATTTGTTCTCGTCGTTTTCGTCTCGTAATTCGCTTATATTATCTTTGGTACGTTGAGTATCTTCCTCGAGTTTATTAATAGCATTTTTAATATCTTGGATAATTTCTTCATTCCTTTCATTCCTAGAAGATTCGTTGTTGTGTTTATTTGTTGCATCGTTCAGTATTTGCTCGATGTAGTCTTTGGTTTGGTTGTTTTGAATTTGCAAATTTTTTAATTCTTCTTCTATTTTCAGTTTGTTCTCCTCGTAATCATTGCTTATTTTGTCTACATTATTTTTCATTTCACGTCCATCTTCCTCCATTTTATCAAAAATTTGTTGAATTTTTTCATCGAGTTCCCTAATGGACTTATTACCTACATTATTCAATAATTCTTCAATTTTATCTACAGACTCATTCTGTGATGTATGCAGCTTGTTAGCATTTTCCAGAATTTCATCCATTTTCAATTGGTTCTCATGATTCTGTTCCTCAAGTTTATTAACTGTTGATTTAATTTGTTGAATTAAATTGTTGGTTTCATTTTTCTGCGTCTCGTTTTTCATTTCATAGATCGTTTGAATGATATCTTCAAATAGAACGTCATTTCTATAGTTTGTGTGCTCCACTTTGTGGTCTAACTTGTCCACGCGTTCATCAAGTTTTCTTTTAGTTTCATTCTGCAACAAAAACAGTATGCCCATGTCTCTCATCAATTCTTCCAAAAACAGTTTGTTGTTTTCGTAATCAGTTTTAAATTCCTCTAAATTATTATTGTTATCGTTTGCCTCTTTTTCCATGTTGCTAATATTCCTGTATATTTCTTTCAGCAGTTCTTGATACCAAGTAGTTGTGTTGAAAGCTTCATCTTCGTATGGCGTTGATTGGGCTTCTGTTTGCGTTTCGTTGGCAAATTTGGTGAGGTTTTTAATTTGCTCCATCAATTTTTCTTCGGTAATTTTCAGTTCGTTTGTAAATTTTTCTTCCGTTTTCTGCAGATCCGATTTTAAATCGTCGATGGCTGATAGAATTTCGTTTATTTCAGTAGTGGTGTTTTCGTAGTAATCTTTCATAAATTCGTTTAAAAGTGATTTGTTGTTGCATCTGTCGTTCAAGCAATTATTAGGGTTAGTTGTGCCTTTGTCGACGTTGCTAATATTCTTTTGGATTTCTTTTAGTAATTCTTGATACCAAATAGTCGCGTAGAGTGCTTCAGCTTCGCGCGATTGTGGTTGAGATTCGTTGAGATTATGAATGGTTTCCATTAATTTATCGTTGTTTAGTTTCAATTCGTTGGTAAATTTTTCCTCGGTTTTCTGCAACTCGGTTTTTAAATCGTCTATAGCCGATCGAATTTCCTTAACTTCACTAGTGGTGTTTTCGATGTATTTGTTTAGTTTGTTATCATCAGTTAACTCGTCAGTTTTGTTCTGCCTGGTCGCCACGATTTCGCCCAAATTGTTCAATTGCGCCATCAAATTCTCTACTAACGCCTCTAAATCAGTCACTCGTTTCTCCAACAACGCAGTTTTCTCCATTAAGCTGCGATTGTGCCTTCCCAGATCTTCTATAAGCTCTTCAGCGCGCAGCATTTTCTCACAATAAGTTTCCATATCCATACTACAACGGCTATCATTCCCTTTTTGATTATCATACACCCCCGAATCCTCCTTCGAATCGCTATCAGGAACCGGCGGTTCAAAATACGGGGCGATTTTTATCGGCCCGCGTTCGTTGCTGTACTCACACCTGGGGTGCTGGAACCCGTAGAAAGCGCCGTCGTGCGCGAAGAGCCCTCCCGTGGGAATCTCCGGCCGGCAGTTCACGTCGAAAGCCACCGCGTATCCTCTCTTGTTCCCGCTGAAGCCGATCAGCTCGGTGGGGGCGCCGTCGCGCGCAATGCGAAACGGATCGCAGGACTGGAGGATCGGGGGATCCCCGTGCAGAAATGTTACATTTACTCCGTTGCGCTCCACGGTCTCGTACGCGATGATGGTGTGTTTCATCGCGTTGATGCACCAGGAGTCGCTGCCGGTGGTTACGAAATGCTCCTCTATGGGTTTTCCGTACCATTCGAAGCATTCTGTTGGTACCACTGCTGTGTTATCTGTAAATTGATTTGGTTAAAGAATGTGATAATGGATGATTGTCGTAGTTATTGGGTGTAAATTTTGATTTATCTATGAATTAGTTTAATTACCTCCGATGTTTACACCATTGCACAATAGGCTGTAATATTCTACTGATGAAAACTGTTGTAATATTATCCCTACTGGTTTCACATCTTCGCAGGATTTGTCGTTTTCTGTTATCCAGCTACATTGCGACTTTGTATTTCTCAAGTTTATTGTAACTGCAAAGTTTTTACATTTAATTATTCAGATTGAGGGAACATTTGGATTTTTTAATTTAATTTTTATGGAGCACTTACTGTTTGTTACTTCTTCGTCGATTTCTGCAAGAGCAACGTTTGTTGTCAGTACGTGTATTGAAATAAATGAAATTATTTTTAAAACTAATTTCATTTTTGCATTCAATTATATTCGCTTGAATAAAATTAATAACACGGAAGGTATTTCAAATTAAATTAAATCGCTAATTCAATTTTCGTCGGTTTTAAATGTATTGATAAGAAAACGTTACAAAACCAGTAGGTAAATAATTACAACTAAATAGATACCTACTTCATCAATCAATCTATGGGATAATTTAATAAATGTTGAGTTAACACAATTAAAATTTGTACAATTTCACGCAACTTTATTTTTTACACATTAATTGAAACATTATAGCAATTGAGTCTTTTTGATTTTAGATACAAACATGAATATTAGTAAATACAACACTTTATTTACATTAATAGGTACAATGTATATCCTGAGAAACATTGTCTTTGTTTTCATTGTTTTATTTACACAATTTTTATGCGTACGCAGTTATGAATAGATGAAAATGTACCAAAAGGTAATTATTTATAAAACGATGTTTATTAAAAAAATCGTATTTTCATAAAGCTTTTCGGTGCATGTAGGTACTTTGAAATAACAATTGTGTCACATAAATCAATTAAAAAGCCAATTTCATAAAACAATCCATAATTAAGTGATAACAATCAGTAATTAATGAGGTTCCTTGTTCAAACACATGTTAATGTTAATCGATAACGAATATGTAGAGTAGATATTAATTAAAACGATTTTAGAGCTCAATTTAATTTAGTTCGAATAGAATGATCATCCCATCTTCCCTTGAAATTATAACTTTGCTTGTTCCTCCTAACTTCTTTGAAAAGCCAATTTTAGGTTTCGCCCTTTATTCCATTTATTACCTTTCCTTCACAATTTAAAATGCCACTTCCTTTGTTGCAATACATCGTTTTAAACAGACATAATTGCTAGACAAACGATTTCAAAATCATCCCTTTTGGTATATTTGCGAGCCTTCATATCATGGTACTCGTCGAGCACTGTCATCAAGCGGGCTCGCTCAACCTATTAGTCCATTTCGTCTCCATGTTGATTTCGCTGCCGTTCAAGCCGGAGTTCTTGAACCGCCTGGAGCACTTGAACAAATTCAAAAACGACTTCCTGAAGCCGAAGTTCATGAAGCAGTACGTGATCGGATTGCAGCAGCTCGACGTGTAGGCCAGCAGCTGGAAGAAGCTGACGCCCGAGATGCCGATGCTGTTGTACACCAGCGTGGCGTCGAAGAGGGCGATGGTGTTGATCACGTAGAGCGGCGTCCAGCAGATGAAGAACTCCAGCACCACGGCGAACAGCATCTTGATGACGCGCTTCTTGTTCAGCAGGCTGCGCTCTGCGTTGGACTTGCGCAGGCCCGTGGTGAGCTTCCTGGAGCCGATGATGGGGCTGCTGGAGTCCTGCGACCAGTTCTGCTGCAGCTGCTGCCTGCTGGAGTAGGGACAGAAGGAGTTGCGGTATGATGATCGCGTCGAACTGCGGCCTTTAATGTTCACGTAAACTTTCACCGCGTTGCTGGAACCTGGAAATAAATTGGACAAAGTGTATTAGATGGTGGTTCGGCGATGACTGGAAAATGAAAATTCGTTCTTGGAAGTTGGCACATAATCGCTTTGAGTTAACGGTTATCGATTTTGTGTCCGATAAATAAGCACCGATCATTTTTCTTCGAAAAATAATGAATTCTGCCGCGCCGTCCGCAGCATTCGATACACGACATTAAAGTAGCAACAATGGCGTTAATGCCCGACGAAAAACCGGCCGGCATTTTTCACGATCCTCTGAGTACTTACTTTCGGTCGTAAGCCCAACAATAAATAACGGCTACGAACAAAAACGGTATTTCTAATGAGGGAATATTTCACTTTTATTCTCGTTTCGATGTAATTTCGAGGCGCACTTCTATCTCTGACCCAAATTACTTTTCGTTTCCCCGCCGGATTTGCGCAAAAGGTAAACGATTCAAGTCCTAATTAAAACATCGAAATTAAAAAGGGTAATTTGTTAAATCGAATGCTTTTTAAGAGGAGCCCCAATTTTTTTCCTACTCCAACCAATTCTCAACCAATTCGCCCACTTACCGTGACACATAGGAGATTTCTTTGTTCTCATTCCTTTGCACAACGTTATCGTTATCAACGAATACGTTATGGCCATCACCAGCAACGGCACTATCAACAGCACCACGTCCAAGAAAATATTGTAGGCTTTCTCGCAGTCTACTGACGACCAATCTTCCCTGCATTTTTGATTCCCTACAAACAACCAAATGAATCGTACATTCCACGCAGTTCCCAAAACCCTACCTTGCCTCGTAGGCTGCAACTGGCTGAGCACAGCTATGGGAGCCATACACACGATGCTACCTATCCAAATGGCGAAGATCAGCTTGTAAGCGTGGCTCAATGTCTGCCATCTCAACGATCTCAAAGGGTGGCAGATGGCGTAGTACCTTTCCACTGAAATTGCCACCAATGTCCACACTCCTACTGAGACAGAACACGCTGAAACAACCCAAATAAATTTATATCTACTTATTCTATCAACTTTAAACTGGATCAGTAGTACTGCTAGATATTAATAGATGTGTCAAATGTGAATTAAAGGTGAGTGTATCGGTTTTAAGAATAATTGTGCAGGGGTGTTTGAGGTATGTTCTTGTGTGGAAAATGCCGAGCGAGGGAACGCCGCTGGCGTCGGCGTCGCGACGATGCCAAGAGATACAAATCACTCCGATGGTAACCGTTGCGGTATCTCAACCTCTCCGTAATACTCCGTAATAAAGACGAGGCCTAACTCGATTTCTATTTGGGAGGGAAGAGAGCGTTTTTCTTTCCATATTTTTCGGGCGACTTTTACGCAAATTTCGTTAGGGGCCGGCAAGAGAGGGAGGCTTCATTATTAATGAAGAAATTTTTAAAATTTTCTACCACGAAAATTCGGTCATTCGATCATTAGAGTCGTTAAAAGTACAAAGATCTACAGGATGAATCTAGATGAGTTGAAACTAACCACATAAAGGATTTTCATCAACTTCATTTCAGCGATATTAGAGTTTAACTTGTTCTGTGCACAAACATTTTGTTGTGTATTTTTGAATTTTTGCCCTAAGGTTTATTCTTCTTGAATAAATATTTCCTCTCATGTTAATACCACCTGCAAAATCCAATATGTTAAACGTTTAAGGAATATATAGGAGCATTTAATAGATACAAATTTTCGTTCTAAAACTCCCCGACAGTTCATTAATAGGCGTTATTTAGTCGGTCGGGAATTAAATGCGAATTATTATACGAAGGCGACGTTTCGGAAAGTTTCGAAAACGGGCGATTATAGAAAACGCGAGGAAAATCAAAATATCAATTACTCAATCTTCTCGACACCGTTCGGTGATCCCTTTTATGCAAATGCGAAATTCCCGGCCCGCGGTCCAGACAATCGTAAATAAAACTGTCCCTTTCGATTTATGTGACGGTGCTAATTTGTAATTTCAATTATCCCATTAAATCGCTCTGTGTACGCGTGAAATCGAACGTTGTGGGTATTTCGACGCGGATGGATCGAATTAAATTAATTTCCTCTTTTCACGAATTAATTCGATTTTAGTGTAGTCATCAAGCCAGCGCAACATTTCAGGGATTTATAACAGTTTTTGGGGAGTATATGGTTCGTTCACGATACAGCAGATAAAGCGACACATATTAAAATTTTTTCATCAAAATTTGGTTATTATGGTGTCACTTGTTAAATATAAAAATGTTTTGTATAGCATATTTGAGATGAAACCCTTAAAAAAATCTTCCATTTGCGTTCAGCATCAGTTGTGTTTCGGGTTTCAGGTGAATGCTCTTTGATAGAAAATCCCCAAAATCAAGAAACAATATCTGAAAAACATTCTAAACGATTTACCGCCATTCCTTAACGTCACATTCCAACTGTAATGAAATCGTATTATATTTTTTTCGTCGGCTCGTTTTACGATCTTCCATAATATAAAAGTGACGTAAAACTTTGTGTAACAACGTGAAATTCTAGATGAAAAAGATAAATTCTGTCTGGATGGTTTCCAACGTATCGACGCAGGAATTAAACTTTCTCGTTAAAAAAAATACTAACTAGCATATGTCTCCAATAAATTCAGTTCGAAATATGTATCTTGACAGATGAATATATATTTACATGTACAGACCGAAAGGAATAGCTGAATCCTCAAGGCCATAGAGTAGCTCACTTTAGTCCTTGTAAATTGTAAATAATGTGGCAGTGAGGGCGTTGAAAAACGGACAAAACACATGTAAAAGGCCGACTTTTCTTTTCCCAATTGTGTAGAGATATCTCGTAAGTAGTTACAACGCGGACTCATACATTATTCCATATTCGCATTTTCTCTTCGTTTTCATAAGTTCCGAGCTACATTATGCGTATTAATATCAAACTGAAAGCGGATTACCCGCACCTGGTGTATTTCTCTTTTAAAATTTATGATTTCAACGGGAACATTCTATGAGGTTACGATGCATAAATCATTTTTTTCGAATAAGAAAAACCGTTATGACATGTTCGCAGGACTGATGTAATTTTTTATAACAATCGTGTATTTATTTTCTTGTTCTACATATTACTATACCTACTGGAATAATAAAATCAACTAGTGGATGATTGGTGAATATTAGCCCTCATATTTTCCTGCAGGTATACAAAAAAATCACGACCACAAATTTACCCGAATTATCCCCTGGATAGCTCCTAATCTGGACATCCACAGTCCCTTTTCATCTCCCCCGAGGGGCCTTTGCTTTCCACTTTCGAAACATTCAATCCATCAAGCCCATCTGCATACGCTACAGGCTCTCCTCTCGCACGGTCCCTGGAAGAAACAGCCCCATTGTGGGGGTAACACGAGACGTCTGTTGACTGAAAGGACGTTACGCCTCGTCACGCGCTTTTATCGATGAAAAAAATTGTTTGTCGACGACGAACAAGAGGCGTAATACCGAGTGTTATCCGCCGAATTTAACCGTAATTCAATCTAATGTGAAACTCGAGATGCGGCGGAGATGGATGATATTTTGAGCACCTCGAAATCTATACGTTTAGCCAAAGCCGTAATTCGGCTATTCAGTGAAGTTTCGAAACAAAACGCGAGAGTGTTGCGTAATTCCACTTAACTTTGTTACGAAAGCCGAGAATATGGTGGAGGAGAGGACAAATTTGTCCTGAAATGTATACAAATTTCTTCAAATAATGTGCGAAATCCTTTGGGGTACTTAAAGTGTGCTTAGGTTAACCAAGCCATGACGTCACGAGATTCATTTTTGAACAGACTATATGTATAAATTTTTGACACTTAATTGTCCAATAATTACTTTGTGTTCTAGATCATTTGAGGAGAGTACCTATAACATATTCAATTGACTTCAGAGTAACTATACATCTTTATAGAAATCCTGTAAACAAATTATAAATTGGGTACAATAGAGCTTATTATTAGTTCATGCAGGTTGGTAAATTATCGCAGCATGAACGCCAACGAGTTATAAATAAATCTTCTAATAGACTGTCGACATATTCCTGTTTCGTATCCTGATCAATATTTCCTTCTGTGTTTCTAAAATAATACCTCTCACAAAAGGGGTGCATTCAGCATCGAAGACGTGGGTTAACTTCCAAACTTTCATAATTGTATTTGACACAATTCCATATCTAAAGTTTAGACTAACGAATTCGGTTCGGGAAACTTGGTTGTTTTGTTGGAAACTTCGAAGAATTTAATACGCAAGTGAATATAAAGAAATGTAGAAAGAATATTAAATTCGCTTCTGCGACACGGCAAGCGGTTGAATCTATCATGGGGGAGCGATTATTATAATTTCGTGCTGTATACAGGGCGTTTATGGATAAGCTGGGTTTATGGGAGTCGTCTTCAAAGTGCTCTAGGTCACAGATCACAAGTATTGAAGCTTCAAGAACACAAATTTATAGGTCTTTTTGGATTTAGAATATTCGCTAGAGCTTTGCAACACGAATTTATTAACGACCCGTGAATTTTCGGTTTTAGTTGGGGTAAAGAAAAAGGCTGATAGAGAAATCGTTTAGTGGGAACACGGTTTTGTTTTAAGTTAAAATTAGAAAGATAAATTGTACCTACGCACAGCGTTCTTTCTCGGCTGAGCCTCAATGAAATATTTAACGAATTTATTTCGCTAAACGAATAGGACCATGATTTCGGGAGGCTCCGCTGAAAAATATTGGAGCATTAATTTCGGCGATAAGAAAAAACAAGCATTTTGCAATAGGTAATCGCACCTCGCACGAAATTATTTTTTCCCTTTATTAGCAAAATATTTCGCTCGAACGGAACCGTTATTTATATATTTCAAGTGGGCCTTAATTTTTCGACGCGGCGTAATTTTTACAGTTGTCTAGAATCATTAAAAAAACCATTCCCGAGCCATTGAAATTCTCGAGAGCGTCCCGCGGGGAGACATTTAATCATATTCCTAAAATGGAACCGATAAATCCTCCTTTATTATGGAACAAAGACATTTTTTTATTTGTTGTTGATGCTCAAGCAAATCGCCGAGTAAAATAGAGCCGGTCTCCGGAGAAATCACTCTTTTTTTCGTGTTTGATTCCGAAAAGTGTATTGGAATACAATGTAACGAAATACTTTTGTGCATACTACAACAAACACGCTCTCCAAAGTGGGTGTTTAGATTTTCACTCAAAATAAAAAACTATTCATAAAAAAATTATCTATTGTATACTTGTACAATGCAATAGAAACATATTTGTGAGAGGCTCTAAAAATGTTTAAAAAAACTTTTTGTGTGGCATTTAAATTTAATGGAGCGTAGAGTACTTTTTCCAACAATATTTCGAAAAATTATTTTCTAGCTGGATGTATATGCAATAGTAAATCAACGTTTTACGGAGGAGTGGAGTAGAAACAGAGGGGTTTTAGGTGATCTACGGGTCTTTTCACGATCTGAAAAAGCTATTAATTGTCCTCCAGGGAGCGCAAACGCTTCCAAAGGACCCTTTTCTCGATTGTGGCCGTGTTTGTTGATATTCGGCGAGCGAATAAAAGCTGAACAACCTTTCATTTATCGCGCGGATTTCGCTCTCATACCGTCAGCCAATCGACTCCGCCACGGTAATTACCAGGACACTTTTTTCCACCGTTAAAAAATACAGCCCTCTCAGAAATTCCTGTCGAAATCGCTCTTCAAATCGAGGATTAATCATTTTTGGGCGCCCGGGACGTTTTCCACGCTACCAGTCAGAACTATTTGTCGTCTAAATAAGCCTCCCCCGAAGGGTTGAGTATTAATTATGTTATGACCCTTAAATTATGTCGGCCGAGATAATTAGTCCCATAAATTTGAAACTTACTACAACAAACAAACTCTCTCCGGTAACCTTGGAGGAACAGACTCGAAATTATGTCTGGAGAATTTTGACAACCACGTTCTTTTCACAATACCTGCCTAATAGCTTCTACTAATAATACAAATAAAACCCAGTTATGATGAACTGCTTCACAACGAGTTCAATTCACAATGAATCCAATTCACAATCAATATGAATGATATAGGTAGTAATATTATTGGGCTTGCAATTAAGGTATCAACATTCAGCAGGATAGGTTGACAAATGAATGATATCAATGATTATTGATTGATAAATTTAACGGACAAGTTCAGTGCATGTTACCGTAAATTAGATATTCAATTATCGCGGATAGCCGTAAATTTACAATTCGACAGCCAACTTGCTCTGCTGGAGATTATTAATGCGAAACGTGGATTGGATGATAAATCAAAAATACTAAGGCATAGTTTTTCCAAAGTTAATTGAATATGCATTAAAGCCACATTTATCTCGTACACCCAATCTAACTAGTGTTCTATCTATGAGCATTGGTTACACGTCTATATATACAATTATTTAGGTACCAAATTTCTAACGACGTATTTTATGCCATACACGTACATAATTTAGGACGCCTAATTGGTTGTCAATGAAAAATAACCATTCTAGATGATTTATTGGTGTTAGCGAGAGTTTCTGAATTTCGCATGATATCTCGGTCTCAATCAATATGAGGCGCGGAAAATCTTCGGAGAGTTAGCGATTCTATTAAGCAGATACCTATTTGAGCCAATCCTGGCTTAAACGTCCTTAACACTACACCCATTCCACGAACAATATAACTCTGGAGTATAATGAATGATGAATTTATCTCCTGCGTTCGAGGTTTTCGGTTGAATTACCCGCCGCGAGTTTAAGAAAACAGTTACTTTTTCTTTCTTCTTTATACTGTGTAAGAGTTCCATTCGTTAGAACATAAATCAAGTTTTTTAATGATGAAAAAATTGCTTAACTGGATATTGTCCATAAGGGGTTCTGTATATTAATTACGCCTTGTTATATCAATGTCACGCAAGAAGAGTAATATATTACCCTATTTAGGTCGCAAACGAGAAGGATACGTGCAGAACAGGAGTTAATGGTTAGTAGAAAATAAATTAGTATTGCAGAGATTTAAACGCTTTCATTGAAATTAGTTGGAGAGTAAAAAAAAAATCGAAAGTCGATATGTAAGCCATGCCTCATCGGGATTCCCCCGAAATCGCTTAAATTTCCCAACGCAACCGCCGTTTTGCCGTGTCTTTGTTATTTTTTAATTTAACAAGCGCAAACAAAGGTCGAATTACTTCTGCACGAGAGACCTCAACTGTTTTAATTTACTTAGAGAAACAGCCCCGAAACTGTCGGGGTTTACCGACATGTTTTATTATTTCAATTTCTCTCCATCACTCACTTCATATTGGAGTACAAATTGCCGCGAAACTCGCAAGCCCTTTTATTCTTGGCTGTTTTTTTGGCCGGCCCGTTTTCGGAGTGTTTCTCCACACGGATTTTTTGCCGGTAACTCGATTACATTACACCAGACAAAGGAAGTGGGATTAAGGTTGAGTTTCCATTTACTTCGAGATGTAAAGGATTTATCGTCAACGCGCCGCGCGCGAATTTTTCCTTTTTAATTAATTTACATTGTAAACTAGTTGAGTTAATTTCGGCGTTATCTTTGCATCGATCAGATCGGGCTACCGTAAAATTCCCAAACCAAAAAGGATTGCAATAATCTAATAAACGTCTTTTGGGCGCCTGCTAGCGGAGCACCCTTAATTAAAACTTGTCAAAAGGGATAATTTGTAAAACGGCGAGCGTCTAGAAAATTTTCTATCGAATGACATATTTTGATTAGAAAAGTATTCAAATTTCCAGAATTTTACGAATAAATTTGTTTAATATTGCACCTCATATTAAAGATGAAACTTTATAGAAGAGCACTTTAATAGAATATGAATTTAGCATTCCCAAAATTGCAGAAATATTCTCGATAAGATCGTTATTCTCAATACGGCACTGGTGCAACTTTCTTTGATAAATGAGAAAAAGTAATTCGCAAGAAATATAGACAACTGATAGGGGCCCATTGTGCGTATTGTGAATGGGAACATCGGAATGAGAAAAGTCGAATACACCTAAATCCCATGCGTTGAAACGCTGCTTACCGAGAACGAAAAATTCGATCGATTCGATTTTCCAATTCGCTCCTCCTCATCGAGACTTCCGACATTTTTTTTGGTCGAATAAAAAGTGTGAATGTTATCGCGTATAGTAGACTTATGGAAATTTTTTTCGCCATGCAAAACGTGCTTTAACTCAATTTCAATTTCCGAATCTCCAGCAGGAGTATTAAAAAAAACTAATCAGTGATAAATCTATTTCATATTTCCATCTTTCTGATTACTCTATTATTAAAAACGCTCCTCGAGAAATTTTTAATCAAGAATTATAATGCGAGCCAGAAAAGTAATAAATAGGTGTGTAGAAAATTCATTCAATAAAACAACATTTGTTTTTCGAGGGATTACTCCAATTAAATTCAGCCGGTGCCTCGAAGGAGAAGCAGTTAATGAATTATTTAACTTGAGCGTTCCTTGATGGTTACTCAACTCTCAACTTCGACTTCTTTTAAAGAGAGTAAATTTTTTCGAACGGGATTTTCTCACAATGGTCAATAACCGGAGTAGGTAGTTTAAATTATGCGAGGCACGAACGTTTCCAAGAGAACTATTCCTGCGAGCAGGGCATTTTAATCCGCCGGGAGATGTACCTCAATTATTAACAGAACTAAACAGACGAATCGCTGACAAATGAAATGGGGCGAAAGATGAAGTTGGAGAGGTTTTTACGCTCGCCAGTACGTGACTATAAATTCGTTTTAAAATACTCACTTTAAGACAATTTTCTCGCTGAATCGCTCGTCTCTAAAACTGCACTTACGCCGATTATTTGACGGAAGAGCTATTATATTGAATTTTTAAGTGCATCAAGCAAAAAAAGGCTGTTTTAATTACCCTTCAAGAGACGCACCGCGTGTATAAAGATTTATAAAAAATGCATGTTTAATTAGAGCAAGTGTCTAATTTAAATAGCAACATTACACTGCAACAATAAAAGTTTATTGTCGATAAATCGTTAAAAACTTACCAGTGCACCGTATAGTTTTGGAATTGCTCCATAAATTCCGGATTTACTATCCCGGAATGAATCAATCACTGGGGTTTGCACTTAGAACGCCAATGGAAGGGCATTAAAATGTTTTACAATTTTCGCAAGAAAAATCGATACTTGCAATCGAGACTTTTTATACACTTTCTAAAGTCAATTGGTTACACAAAAAAAAACTAAATTACCACCAGTAAATGTATTTTTAATAACAAATTGATTTTGGAAACGCTACACCTACTTTCATTTAACACATAAAATAGGAAATGGAGAGCCTTGCGGCTTATTTTATGTAAGTGTTTGTAGGCGTAAAGTTCATAAAACTTCACTTTTAGGAAGTTTTCCTACACATATCCGAACAAATAAGCCCACGGTTACATGGTTTCCATTTTTATTTTACCGTCGAAAGAAACAAAAAAAAAATACGTGATACTAATTTCGATGGTGGGAGTTCCCTCGCAGAATAAATTAATCCTCTCCGGACGACTGACACCGAAATCTTTCAGCAACTTTCCACCTTTGGGACAATGGAGTTTCCGACGTGAAAACGAATTCGCTTCTGACGGTTAAAAATGAGCAGAATTTTCTATAAAAGAAAATGAGCCCGGCGAGCGATGCTCTTCGAAACGTTCCGATACACCTGGCAAAAAACACCGCCAATTGAGCCGCCTTAATAAACTTCGCTTCTGAAAGTGTTTTGTTGTTTACAGCCCGGCTCTTTGCTGACCTTAAGCCCTTCGAAAACCGCTACATTTGCATAACGTTACCGCAAAATTGGAATTCTCTTCTAGTCCAGCGCAACAGATTTTAATGATTAGCCCCATACATTCACTATAGCACCCAAATAAACTATAGATACATGATTTTATCAGAATAATACCTGCGGTGAAAAATATTATTCATCGTCTTGGGGCAGCTTGTATAATAAAAGTTATTGCCTGTGGATATACTGCATAAAATGTGTGTTCCTTCGAGGCTCTTTTATTGCATGTAAATGCCGGAAAATGCCAATTTCTTTTCCGTTTCTACATCAAAATTAACCATTCGCCTAATTCGAATGCAATCAGACCGTTTTGATTGAATTTTAAAATTTAATTTAACCCGAATTGCACGATTTGCAAAAGGGAAAAAACAATCAACTGAATTCCGTTCGAACGGCAGCGGCTGAGTACCGAGTGCGAAATTGTCGCCGTTCCCCGGAGGTCGGGGAATTTCTCTCCTCCGGGGAGCCGGCCGTTTTCGGGATGGAACGATTAAATTAAAATGCGACCTTATCCAGCTTGATCGCGCCGATTCCCGCAAAATAAGACTCCCGAGTTGCATGCATGCTTTATTTAATTGCTTTTTTCTGCGTTGTTATTTTAGCTGTAGGAAGTGCGAGTGGAAAATTGCGGTTGAAAATTTCGAGGTGGTCGATTACAAAGCCAAAACGAAGGAACTTTGGATAAACCCAATTGAACAATGTTCATGGAATTTCGTAGAAATTTACGGAAATATTCGACGTAATCTAATCATTTGAATTTATCGAGTGCCTGTGTTCATTAGTACATACTCATAATATCGGAAATTTCCGGTAGATTCGGTTTTAACAATAACAAAATTGTTATTTATAGCGTTTATTATTAGAGAGAATTAAATATTATTATTATTCAGCAACTATTAAATTTATTGTGAGAGGGATATACCTAAATTTAAATCATGGAATTACCAGGAAATTTTTTGATGCAACTTATGCAAAAAATATCTACAATATGAACTCGTTAATTGTATATTGGAGTAGTTTATATTTAACAATGTGCAAATACGAGTACCTACATTATGTGACCTTTTATGTACTTTTATAAAAAGTCTCTCTCATTAATGAAACATTTCCGGATTTTCCAGCACTGTACATCCGCATTTCCATTAGGTATTTAAAAGATTTTCGAATGGCGCATTTTTTTCCGCTTCATCCGCCTTTTCCGGCCCTCCTGTTCACCGCTATTAATTTATTCATCCCTTCGCACATGCAGGCGCACATTGATGTAATGGAGAGCTGCGACTGGAAACGAACCCGGAAATGAACTCGGTTTATTAGACGAAGTTTTTGATGCACCTCATCGCGAGGCCATTTCGCGAAATATCTTCTCGCCGGCGCGTACGCCGAGGGAAATGAAACCGTTGTTTATCCAGCAGCTTTCCACACGCTGGCGAAAAAATCCACCTACTCACAATTTTACATATTATACAGCTGCGGATTAGGCGAGAGAATGTAGTGTCACAATAGGCAATTCGCTCACGTCTTGAACCTGGAAAGGTCGCTGGAAATTTTTTGTGGAAACTCTATGAGATGATTTCTGATTTTTTTTACACTGAATAAAGAATGAGAAGCAAGGTTAGTCGCACGGCAAATTTGAACACCTACGCGTTATTTTTTCTTTACTTATATTTCTTGTATATGTTTGCTATTTTGATGGAATAATTACTTTAATTGGAATAATTTGTTTGTGCATTTGCGGGTAAACAATAATGTTTATTTACATTATTGCGTGAAATTAGTTCAGAATATTGCGGCCTCTGTTAGTGCAAATGCAAATAGTTTTAATCAATGGAATTTGCCTTGTGCTGGAAACTATTCTAGTATATAACAAGAATAACAAAATTAGCGATCGATCAGTGCAAGCTGAACTCTCAATTTCGCTTCATAGTATTTTCAACGATGGTAAGTCGCTGCTGAATTATATTAATCTACGAAGGCAATTTCTCAGTGCCTCGGCTAGGAATATTTAATTTACTGAAGCATATTTTGCTGCAATAGGGTCATTTCCAGAAATTCTAATCCTGGCTAATAACCAAAAATTCGAAATTCCTCTCTACAACAGCCGCATTCTTATTTTCTTAATATCTAGTAACATTAATCCAATTTATAATTAAGTACCTCTTGTCCAATTTTAGGAAAGAATGGAAGGTACACAAGGAGCAACACAAAGCCAATGCAAATGTTCGGTGAAGGATGGACGATTAGTTGATTGTCAATGCGGTGATAGATGCACTTGTAAATGCAAATGCACAATGAAGGACGGTCAACTTGTTGGTTGTCGGTGTCCCGGTAAATGCGATTGCAAATGCACTTGCACCAAGAAGGATTGTGTGTGCACAGGGAGCTGCGATTGCTAGAACGTGTCCGTTGGAAACATTAAGGAGGATGTTAATTGTGTAATATCTATTATTGGGAATGTACGCATTATTTATTGTTAATTGATTTGCTAAATAAATGGAAGTAAAACATATAGCAAAAATTTATTTTCCTGGTTTTTGAAGAAACCATCAATTGTAAATATCATTAAAATCGTCAAGAATAATCACTTGCAAACCGGAGTCAACAGTGAAATTGATGATCATCTAATTTCAAAAACTTTTGCTGATTTAATTAATTAATTCCAGATAAATTATCAAGTTAGCACGAACTTCCCTTTAATTTCGAATTAACGAAAATTTGTCCAAATAAATTAAAGTGACGACAAATTCGAGAATTTGTTCATTCCGAGAATTCCCTAATTAATAATAAAAGTAGATACAGATCGACAGGTATAGCTGTAAACGTGACTTGCGTGACTTTTATGTCTAGAAGCTGAATTAAGGATACAGTTGCAAACATTTTTATTTGATTTGTGACACTGAACAGTCGTTAAATTCGAAGGACGCTCGCTTAATGTATTCTCAAACCGGTTGAAAAAGAGGTTTGGAAAACTATGTTTGCGTGGATTCGAAACTTTTACGCAGTAACATATTCGTAAAATTCCCCGACTTTGCTTAAATTTGTTACGATTATCGAACTTTCGGCCGCTTTATCTCAAAAATTTTCCATCCGAACTTTTCACAGGGTACATTTGATATGTTTGCTCGTTTTATTGAAACATTTTAAACGGATTCCAGGAATAATTGTTTTCTTACTTACCTTGCAAAAAGGGCAATAGCTTGCACATCAACGAGCCGAAAACGAAGTCCCTCAAGAGAGCCCCTACGAGTGTGAAAGGCATGCACAGGACGCCGAGCAGGAGGTCAGAAATTGCCAAGTTCAGCAGGAATAAATTGGTTATCGTCCTCATGCGCTGATTTTGTACCTGGAATAACAAACAGATTTTTTTTCTTCATCGTGAGGTCTAAATTAGATTGGGTTTTTTTTAGATAGTTTTTGTTGGTTTTATTTCTCAAAAAAGTAAAGAAATTTGCTGTAAAAAATGTGTTTTTTAATATATTATTAAAGAAATACTCCCCAAAATAGGTATTTTACTGATACTTGGAAATATTGGACAGATTTTTTTTATGTAAAGCGTGTAGGCGAGGAGGATTTGGATGAAAAACTTTAATATTTCAAGATTGTCGTGGAAGTTTAAGTTAGAAATTTAAAAAAAAAAACTAATTACCAACCCTTCTCGGGGATGAATTTTTTATACCTTTTTAGACTACCCGACTAAAATTTCGAACAAGTCAAACGCCGAATTCCCGGCGAGGCTCAGAAAAAACCGTGAGAAATTTAAAGAGCCCGGCGCTGGTGCGCCCGCCTTCCACGCGAAATTGATGTTCCACCAAGTCCGAAAACTCGGCCGAGATTTCTCACAGTCACGCTTAATTATCCTTTAAAGTAAAATTAACGAAGTTTACGTATCTCGGTCCGCATTGTTGTTGGACGTTGCGAAGCCGCGAAAATAAGAAATGGTTTCAATTTTGCACCGCACGCGGTTCGCTCCAGACTCATTCGGCATTCCCGACGGATGAAACGCTCCGTTCGTCTGGATGTTATTGACAATCGGGTGTTCTTTTACTGCGCCACGTCCCGGCGTATATGAGACAATGAAATATTCTATCACTATAGGTCACCACCAACATCTTTTTAAACCATCTTTCTCTCCAAGTAAATTAGGAAACACCCTGTAAAATCGCGCCTCTTTGTCAGCGCTATTTTTACCCTCCCATCAACTTCTGGATACTCTGCCGATACTCTCGAAGCGCTCGATGGATTTTAAATTCACCTTTCGAGCCGGCTGCGAAGGCACATTAGTATCTTATTTTCCGATTTAATGATACTTTACGGCCCCTGGATCGGGGCCCAATATTGCGGAGGCGCGAAAATAATTCCGAAAGTTCTAAATCACCGGAGTCTAAATGCTTAATTTGATTTTTCCATCCGACGTGTACGCGTTTGTTGGGCTTAATGGAAAGGAGGAAAAAAAGCAGACTCTACGAGTTTTGATATCTTTCTGAATTACGAGTCTAAATAAAGAGGGGGCGTCCTGCTTTATTTAGACGCTAAACAGATTGCTCTTATCAATATTTAGTAGATAAGGGAAATTTAGGCACAGCGTTTTTATTAAACACGGCGTAATCAACGTGGATAGGTAGGATGTAAAGCGGTAAAGTAGAAAAGGAATTAATGCATTTCAATTTTATTTGAATATCCATCCAACTGAAGCATTAATCCCTCGCGACAAAACACCCGGTATAACAATAGTTTTCCCGAATTAGCGAGCCACATCAATTTCGCCTAAACGTTCGAAAACTAATTTGAATTTCGCTCAGGCCGCGTCTCCTCATTCGAAATTTCACGAAAATATATATGACACGTGCGGAAAATTAAAGCTTTCAATTCAAATTTCCCAGACGCTGGAGCTTCGGGCGAAGCCTACTTTATGCCCAATTTTTGTAAATTGTTCTGCCAAAGGTCGTCGTGTGTATCTTGTAAGCCTTAATATTTGGCGTTAGGATTGCGAAACGGAATACCCGGTGCGAAATTGTTTCAATCATCCTTTGATTCCGCCGGGTGTTTGCCAGAGATGTGGATATTCCGAATATCCACTTTGCGCTTTTAAAAATAATTGCATGGGAGTTCCTTGTTCGCGTGGGAGTACAATACATTTTGAAATATCATTCGAAAACGCATCCCGACTGGAATATATATCATTTCAAAAAATCGTCCCTTATTCAACGATATTTTAACTATATACCTACACTTTGAGAAGATTAGCTATATGTTAGTGTATAATTGAAAAGAACATTCGATGCGATAATTTGTATCCAATTATCCAACAGCTTTAGTTCTACTTAAAGGCCGTTTCTATCCAAATTTATGGTAATTGCGAGATTTCTACCGGTGGTCCGGCCATTGTTTGCCTTGCTAGGCATCGCCTAGGCCACTCTAATTGTCAAAGCTGAATTTAGGTTATAATTGAACGAGGGTTGGAGGGTTTTTATGGCCTTGCCGCTATTTGCTTTTTAACTCTCGGCCGTCTGCGGATTTGAATAATAGAAACACAATGGAGCATTTTATTTGTAAATATACGAAGTTTCCACGGGATTGTTATAGGACAACTAAAAGTTTTATGTCGTTCATTTCGAATTCGATAGTTTAGTTTTTCTTCGTTTTTGCGAGAGGAAATTTTATAATTTCCTATAGTCAGCTTTATTAAATTTCGTGTTGTAAAAATAATTGGCTATTAAAATGTTAATACGGGGTTATTTCGTAAGAAGCTATTTCGTAACAATTTTCCATAATTTTCAATTCCCTTCGGAGTAAATGAAGTTCGTATGAAATCCGATAATTCCATTTCGAATCGAAAATGAAATAGAGCGTATATATGTAGATATCACATTCTCAATTCTGTTAGTATGTAACGTATATACTTCGAAAATATCCGTATGTGAAGCTGCATATTCTTGTTTTGTGGTATAATGCTTTCCTCCTGCATGCATATATACAGCGAAAATCATTCGTTTCAATAAATAAGAGAAACAAAATTGATAAAATTTAAAGAGCTTTCCAACTTTCTTAAAAAATTAAAATAACAAAATATCATCAATAAAATTTAATGAAATAAAATCCCGAATAATTCGCCACAGGCCACCCTCTACATAACGTATCGCTGGGGGACCGACCCTCCGGGAAGCTTGTTAACTGCATAACGCCAAAAATTAGAACTAGCGTAACGCTCAGTCTCTCCTCATTTTATCAAGTTAAGAGCCGCGACGATAGAGCACGTTCTCTGGCAGAGCACATTTCCGTCGAAACTGCGACAATGAGACATTTATGAAGACCGAGATAGGTCGAAGGGTGCCGGAGAAAGAGAAGGGAAAATTAGGGTCGAGTCGGCCGCTTAAGATTTATACGCGAACAGGGAAATGTATTGAGGCGTGCGTTTTTCCTAAGAGTTATTACTTGGAGAATTAATAGTGGGATTTTCGGCGATTAATTCTTATTAGGGCGGATAATGCGAAGTTTGGGAGCCGTCGGTCAAAGGGGATATGAATTTTATGCGGGTTTTTAAATGTAATACTATCATGAACTTCATGGTTTCAGATTATTCCCAAGACAATTGTAGCAGTTCTTTAAGGTATTTTATTAATATTTTATTATTAATTTTGGATCTTTCTACTCATTAACTTTTGTTCCCTCTTCTTGCAAATTATTGACTTCTTTACAAACAATTTCTTGACTTTCTACTAACAAACTTTTGTTTCCTCTACTGACAAATTCTTCTCATTTTATGATATTTTTCTTGATGATGAAATGAATTATTCTGAGAGGAAATAGGAAATAGGAAAACTTTGTATATCTCTCTGATACAAATCTATATGGACTCTCTACTAAGTACATTTTGGATCTCCACTGAAGACAAATTTTGGGTCCTTCTACTAATATTTTTTCCTTCTACTAACAAAACTTTGACTTCTCTATACCAACAAATTATTGACTCTCTCCTGGCAAACTTTCTACTAACAAATTTTCGTCAACCTGCGCTACTACATCCGACCGAGATGCACGTGCTCTACTCACCAGAGTGAAAATGACCAGCAGATTCCCGGTAACGGCCAATACGAATATAACGGCGTAGAGCGGTATTTGAATCCTGCCGGCCTCGTACCACGAGGGCCAGGCCGCCGTCGGCGTCGGCGGCGCGACGCCGATGGAAGCGTCGGTGGACGTGGCGTTGTCCGGCAGGGAGCCGTTCACGTCGAAAAGGCCGTCGGTAAGCAAAGTATCATTCCAATCCATTTTCCTCCGCTTTACTGGCCCGCGTCTGGATTATTCGGCAAGTATTCCATTGAACAGTGGATGTGCAATGAGCCGGAACGGAGCGGGCTTCGTTTGAAATATCTGCGAACAAAAGAGATCAAAAATTATGGATTATTAGTGGCGTGGGCGAATTTAAAGAGGGTTGGGGTAGATAAGTTCTCAGAAGTGGACCACATTTAGCCAAAAAAAATGGAAACTTCATCATATATTATTTAGCATTTTTGGGCTCGTTTTAAGGCGAAGTTTTAAGAAAAAAATCTTTTAATAATGTCAAAAAATTTGTTAAATGTTAAATTTTTTTTATTGTGATTTTCATATCACTTTAAATATTTTTATGAAATTCGGTGTATAGTGTTTATGTATTAAAGGGTATTTTTTGATCTAAAACATTTATTTTATTTCCAACAGCGGCGTCCGTACTGGACTCAGACTAGATATTTTTGAAGGAAAAATTGGGGTACCACTCCACTGCTTTCCTTTAAAATAAAAATTATTTTTAAAATCCCCGTTCAATTTAGAACGATTTTTTAAATTCCCTTAAATATAAGCATGTTATTAAGAAACACCCAGTATATTTCCAATGCAAATTAAGTTTTTTTTGTGTCATTTCAATGAGTTTTTTGGTCGATTTAGTAAGTAAATTATTAAATACATTACGCATTTCAACGATTATGTTCCTTATTTGAATAAAAAAAATGGGACCATTTGAGTGAATATTTTGTAGATGAAATATTTCATATTTTGGATCCATATTTCACCAACGATAAAAATAGAAATTTATATTTAGAAATAAGTAGAGAAAGTGCGAAATTTCTCAACGCGATTTCAAAAGCGATTCCAGCGGATGACGAATGGCAAATGGAACAAGAGAAGGTGGTTCGCGCCATTACCAACCCTAGGCGTTTCTACACCTAACACCTGTTTCTATTATTTCGCGTTTAACAACCGACTTTACACCCGCTCGTATTCATTTGTTGTTTACAATGCGAGATTGCGGCAGAATTGAGCCGAGACGGATTCAATGCCGCCAGACTTGTAGGGGAACTCCATAAACTCATTTGCCCCGATGCCGAGATACGAAATGATTAATGTCGCGGCGTTTATCTTGGAGGTGTAAGCATACCTAAAAGCTCAAGCGTTAATCTCGATTAAAAATTATCCGGCTGGAAAAGTTGTGTTCTAATCACGGCGCGGTTTTCGCGAAATCGGAAAAATTTAACGATCGGGCGGCGCAAAAGCGGGATCGGGGTAAGTATACAATGGCGTAAATCACGGCCGACAAATCCCCGATTTTTATGATTCGGTCGATTAGCATTAGGAAGGGCGCGACAAAACCGTTACTGGTGTATTTGATAAATCGAAATCGCCGTAGCGAATATTGTCTGAGCAAAAAATGGCCGATCCATTAAATCTTGTTGCAAACGGCAATTTCAGTTCGGCCTGAATTATGACGTATCGGATGTGCAGGCTGTAAAATAAATAAAACGGAGAAGGTCGGAATATATACGGGTCAGCCCCACGCAGATGTTGTCCTCGATCAATGCACAATTTCGACCGTTTTTTAGAGAGCTTTTTGCCCCGAATCGCGACAAGAATTGTCAAATTTCTGATGCAGATATTATTAACAACGGCACAACTGCAAATGAAGGCATTCGAAAACGTTCAGCCGGAGCCATTAATAGATAGTTTAACAATGAATACACCGCGGTAAGTTCCACCATAATGGGGCCATAAAACAAACTCTTCCACGTTTTCGGTGCGAATCGGTTGTAAATGATTAATTTTCCGGCGATAAAAGTCAATTTTCGAGCGGCGCATTCATTTAAAAGTGATTTATTCCGGTTTCCTGCGCGTACCGCACACTTGCGACGCCTCCTCGCCGACAGGAATTACTTACTAAAGGTGAAAATTATTGTCTAAATTAATTTGCACCCGCGACGCAGCCTCTTGTTCTTAGTTTATTATTGCGTTAAATTCAAACAATGATTATAGTGCGAGAAACCGCACACCAACTGCATTATAGTAAACTTGATTTCTATTATTTTATATTATAATATATCAAAATAGGAACCTTAATTAAATTTTATATCTGGTCTTTGAAATATAGGTATTCAGAATTTACTCTATTCATACCGATACCTTACAAATAAACAATAGATAACAATAGGTATCATTACGCGCTCATTGAATCGCCTTCCGATTTTTGTTTAACATATCAAATGATTTCAACTTGCATCCGTTTCGAATGATTTCCCTTTCACCGTGCGATCTGCGTATTCTGCATCCCATTCAAGCGTCGTTAATTACCCAGAATGTACTAAATTAACCGATTGCATCCAGCTGGAACGCTAATGGATCATGTATTTGCTTTATGACTAATACGAGTTAGTCGAATTTGTAACTTAGGCGTTAACTTCGGGGTGCATCGTTCGAAGGAAATCCATTAAAGTTATCAACTGCGATTCAACTCCGGCGAATTGATGTGTTGAATGGTATGGAAATAAAGCACCTACATGATACGGTTTTAGTAGAATTAGTGCTTGAAGGAAGTTATAAGAAGTTTGAGTTTATGTAGACTTGCATTTGGAACTTGCAAAACCTATTATTTTTGCAACAAATCGTAATGTATTATTCAACAAATTTGACTTCTCGCTCGTGGATTTATAGCTGCAAATGCACGGCAGTTAGATAGGTTATTTCTGCGTTCTAAATGCTGCTCGTGTTTACCAGGAGTTTTCACCTTTTCCTCCTGAGGACAACGATCTCTATAATTTTCCGAATGGGCGCTCTCGCACGCTCGAAAGTCGGTTTTCCGAAGGTTTTTGCCGGCGCATTGAAACAAACGGCGCGCTTAATTGCCCTGACACCGAACGGAAAAAAATCGAGAGTTTCGTTACGTCTTTAATTTGTAATTAAACGGTAATTGAATTCGTTAATTTGCAAAACGTGAACGACCTACCTGTTTGGACTACGCGATGTTTCGTCGTCATTCGTTACTCAGAAACGTCAGGTAAAACAAATTATAAAGCCTCCCCTTCTTCGGTACATTGCTACCAGGAATAAATAAACACTTGACCTTCGCGACCCCTTAATAATTAAATAAATTGCGTATAGTATTCTCAGCTATTCCTCACGGTCTGTAGGTACATATAATATCTTTAACTTCCTTTTTCTAAAGATTCAATTATTGCGGATTTTCGTTCGAAATCCAGGGTTTATTGCATATGATACATGCCTATATGAACACACTCGAAATATCATTTTTTACATGCCTTTCAAGACGACGATTATTAGGGCATTAGGGCTGTCTGTTTTTACGACGGCAATAAAGTAGCTCCTACCAAAATATTTTCATATTGGGATCGGTCTAGACATTTACATAATCCCGAGGAAAACTTTTACTACCGCACTTTCCACAAATACGAAAATGTATGTACGTTGAGTCTCAAAATGGTGCGCTTTATAATACATTAATAAACCATTTTTTCGAATGGAACTATCGTTTGGCTATGCTAGATAATCCACGATGACAATTAAAATTTATTTAAATTACCATAAGTTTAAACGTAGAAATGATTCGAATAAATTTATTTCTACAGGAAAAAAAAGAGAAAAATATTTTTTATTGAGGACCCCAGAGGAATTTGTGTGGGCAAAAGGAATTATAATTAATACCGAAATGCGAATATATTCATTCAGTGAGGAGTCCAAGAGTATTAGATTATGAAAAAATTCATGCAGTACCTAATAAAAAAAAACTGTATAATTTTAATTTAATTTACCATAAATTTTAATTGACTTGAACGTAGAAATGTTTCGAATAAATTTATGTCCTGCCAGAAAAATATTTTTTGAACAAGGACCCCAGAGGAATTTCAGAGGGTAAAAGGAATGATAATTAATATCGAAATGAGAATTATATTCATTCGGAGATGAGAGTATTAGGAGTGGAGTGTGAAAAAATTCCTGCAAACAAACTGTAATAAAAATAAAATTATTATCAATGAACTTTATTCGCATGTCTCGAGTGTTCCTTCCACGAAAACGAGCAAAGAGACAAAAGACAGTTCACATCGTGGCGTGAACGGCCGTTCCGATGGGTCTCGTAAAGGTTTATTAGCCCTAAAAAAATCATAAATCATCGTTAGCAGTGTACGATAAAATTGAAAACGAAAGTGGATAAGAAAAACGTCTTTTTTCATAAAATGGAACGGAGTTTTAGTTATGTTTCAGTCCGGTCCCGGAGCTTATTATTTATGGCCGTTTTTTACCTGCCGCTTAACCCTTCTATTGTTGAATGCAATGAAGACAACCGGCACAGTGCGATGCAAAAAATGTGTATGATAATATACAGAGAGATAGAAATATCTGCGCATTTCACATCTACTGCTATTACTATCGGTCTGTAGTTTATATTATAATATGTTGCAAACAAGAAATTACCAATATCAAACCGAAATTGTCGAATATATTCTATCTATTATGCAAAAATTTCTAATAAATTATTCCCACCCCTGGCAGAGGTATTTTCGGGGTTTCGGCGAACAAACTTTTATATAAAACCCTTAAATTCTCGTCCTAATATCAGGAGAAAAAAACTTTGCGTTATTTCACAATACTCGGTAGACATTTTTATGAACTTTCTTTTTTTCGAATCGAGCGCCGAGGACGTGTAATATACGACGACCGACAGAAATATCACTTAAAATATGGAGTTTAGAGTGAATTTTCCTGTCAAGTAAGGGTTATTACTTCCTTTGAAAAATCTTTAGGAGTTACCGGAGACCTTTTTATCGCTGGGATACGGTTGATTTTTTGGGGATTTTATTCCCGTACGGGAAGCATAAGGGAATTGATCTGGGAATTTCGGGAGAAGAGTTTTTAATTTTCGATTTATCTAAATACACTCCCTTTAAACGAGTAATTATAGATAATAATTATAACAGTAATTTATTTTTTTATAAATTCGAACTACCACTTAGATGATTCCTATTATCTTATTCAATAAAATCCACCACTTTCCAGATAAAACCAATTTTTTTATTCAAACATCTCATTACCTCTGTTTAACATCCTTTCCTCCCTACACAAGGAGTTTTACTGCTCTACATTCCGCCTAATCGTTTAACTGAGTGTAAAGAGAGCCCCACTTAACCAACCCCTTTCGTACGCCCCTCGTATAAAAGCCAACTATTCACTACATCGAAAGTCGCCTTAATTACCCGCAGATAAAAAATGATCTAGCTTTACTGAACACGGCGAATCCCTAATTTAAAATCAACAATATTTTGTTGCGCTTCGAGGAGTTTAAAAATCTTTTCTACGTCAAGACTGTGCTTCGGAGTGCCGATACAGATGGTCATTTTTTAAAGGTTATAATCGATTATAAGCAGAAGAAGAAATGCTAACACAAGCAAATAGGAAAAACACAAATGGGAAAATATTCAAATCAAAATCGAATCGAAGCTTTTACCAACGGTTTTTGTACATGTAGTGATTTTTGTCCAAGTATTTTTTTCTTTGGACCACTCGAAGGCGTTTTAAGTGATGTTCTCGGGGTAAAAAGATTTAGGTGATATATTTAAGTCGTTTTTATGATATTCCGCTTGTAAAGGGGAGTTTGACACTCGAAATGGAATGGAAATTTCAGTAAGAATCCATAAAATGGCGTCTTCACGTAGCTCGCCTACAGATTCTTTGTGCGTATAATGCCTATTCTGCGAGGATACCCGAGAAATTAATATACAAAACGAAAATCAAATTGATTGAAAACAGAAATAATTACCAGACAGAAAACTAACGCTGTTTCGGGAAAAAAAGGTAGAACAATAATGTCTTTATTACTAAAAACAAAAGTAATAAAAAATAGCGCGACTCTTTTGTTACATTTCGAACACAAAAAGTAAATGTTAAACACGGCGATGTTTATTAGAAGCGTAAAGAGTTTTCCCATCATCCAAAGTAAACTAAAATACACCGCGCTCATTGCACTATAAAAACAAAACGTCTTTCCAGATAAACAAACGGCTTCAAGAATAAAGCAAGAAAGTTAAAGTTATATAAAAGTGTCTACACCTAACGTATACAGGGTGGCAAAATTTCCGTGTTTTAAGAGAAAATCTCTGTAGATAATTATAGATATAAAAAAATTAATTATTTAGATGTTATTTTTTGAAAAATGCTTATGCAAAGTTGATTGTATAAAATTAAATTACATATTAAAATTGAATTTTGGACACCCTGTACATTCAAAGCTTATCAACATGCCTTTATACAAAATGAATATTCGCGATTTTCAATGTAATATTAGATAGTATTTTTTTAATGAAATTTATCCTTAGAGAATTAATGCAGTTTGTTAGTTTAATACTTCGCTCAAAGGAAAACTGGAGAGAATATTACATTGAAAGAAAACCGCAAAATTGGTTTTCGGGTAAAATACAAAGTCGAAAGTTTGCGAAGAGTTTAATCAGAATCCGATTTGGCGGGGATCATTCTATAGGATGGGTGTATTTCAAAAATATACGTCGCATTGCAATTAGAATATTCCTTTTGGATGGCAAGAAAATCGCAGGGGCATAAATTTTCCGGCGCTGTTTTAAATCACTTTTTTGCCTGTCCCTCCGAAATGAAATTCTATTTTTCCACTTGCCTTTTCGCCGCTTAAAGAAACACCCACGTGCAAAAAAGGTGCGGATTGTTCAAGTAAATTTTTAATAAAACTTTAAAAAAAATTCAATATGTACCTACCCTACATCAGCCGAGTTTCTTTCAGGGCAATTTACTTTGATATCAATTTAACGCCGAATTGTCTATTCCACTCTAAGTAAGCATTTTTAATAACAACTTTCTAAAAATTAAATCTAATACACCCGTGCCAATTTATGCGAAAAATTGCCTGCCTCTTTTCGAGCCTATTAATTTTAACTCGCGCTTTAAACGAATTTCCCGGCTTTCGATTTTTTCTACGATCCGGGAGAATTCCGCAGCATTAAACGTTTACACGGTCGAATGTGCCTTTAATCACTTAATCGAAGTTTTAATAAATAATCAGGGTGTAGCGTTTACTCCCTCTTCCATTATATTACACCAGGATAATCTCTTATTCCATCACTGGCGCAAAATACACCGCTATCCGAATTTCTCGATTAAAACGCTTAGCACATTCGATGTCTAAAAAGGCAATTAATGAAAAAAATTAATTCAACGTTATATTTATTACGTAACAAAAATTTAAGTTTTTAATATGATATATTCTAAAATTTGCTAAAAATTCAATATTTTTAAAAGCACTTAAACTAAAGAAACAAACACCGCATTGCCGAATAACAGACTTTAAATTAAATTTTCACCCAATTTTTATCGATCCACATTTCCCCATCTTCTCCCCAACTTTCATCGAGCATTATCCCCCGTTACTTTATGCAAATTGAATGTATAATCGAACACAATGATCGAATACGTACCTTCCACCAGCCGAACTGAACTACTCGAGCGGCGGCGACGAGCGAAAAACTTGGCGAAAAGTTTCGGGAAAGCGCGCGAAAACCCGCCCGGCAATGAAACAATGACCGTTCAAGAGCAAGGGGCGACCGCCACAGCCGCCGCGCCGAAATACAGCGAACAGCACACTGAAACCGAAAACACAACTCGGCACGCATCCATCATGACGTCACGGGAACATCTCCTGCTATTTAGGGGAGCTCCGCCACCAGCAGGATCGACTGCACCAGCGGCTCCATGACCTAAGACACGGCGCGGCGACTTGCGGTCGGGCCGCCGGAATTCCCGTCCCCGTGGAAACTCGGGAAATTCATGAACATGCAACTTTATTATTAGTTGTGCGACCTTTGGTAGACGGATTCTTTATTCTCACCTAACTCATCGCCCACGCTTCTCTCAACAGGGCAAAAAAACGAGCTTGTTTTTTAAAACCAAGGAAATATATTTGCTGTAATGGTGCAGCCAATCAATTTGGACATACCACACAAAAGACTTAATTTCATTTCATTTACTTTCATCACGCATTTTTGTAAACTTCCATCGAGGACTGTAATCGATTCGGGAGCGGAGTTTCTCGATTACTTATCCAATTCCTACCTTTTTGCATTCAATTAAGGGACATGTCGTATCATTCGCTTATCATCGTCTCCTTCGTCATCGTTAAAAGTACATTCGGATAGATTAACATCCGACTTTGTTCTCGCGAGTTTTGAGAAAAAAATTTGGAAGGCGTTCGGGATTTTACGACAGCGTAAAACGGGATCGCTGCCTGCGCCCGGGATTTTTAAATGATTTATACATTTTATTGGACGTTTATACTCGACGATTATTGTTTTAGTTGGAGGGAAATTCGAGCGCAAATGGAGTTGATTAGAGGATTATCGTGCTGGTTTATTTTTTTGTAGCGTCTGGAAATTGTCTGGGTCAGTAGGGGAAATTATGAATGGGTGTTTTATTTTCAAAAAAAGCAGGAAATTTCATGCAAACAACGCTGGTAAAAAAAGCGTGTCAGTTACTCGGTAAAATTCTCCTATTCATTTTATTAAATGAAACGGTTTTCATAGATAATCGGGCCATTTATGCAACGCTTTGTTTTCTAAATTGAAACTGAGTTTCTGCATTATCATTCGAAAAACTAATTTTTTAGCGGAAAAACGATTTTATCCTGAAAAAATACGATAAATTAGATCGTATTGTACTTACCCATTTAACTGGCGCAGTCAGTAGGATTGTATGAAATTATCTTATTATTTTTGAGCTAGGTATTTTCTATCTTTTACGATTTTTATTATATTATATTACACCCCATATGAGAGGCTGTAACAGAGAAATCTGAATCTTATTAGAGAGAAATATAAAGGCAGCCTTTTTTTGCAAGAAAACTACGGCCGTTATACGCGCGTTGATGCCTACTAAATTCCACTAACAAACGAGAAAAACTGTTATCACTATCGTCTCCGGAGTCGAATAAACCCCAGCAATCAACTTATTTTTTCTCGTAACGATTACGTCTCTATTTGTACTTCGGGCGAGAGTTAAGTCGACCTCGGAGATAATTCAGGTGCATGTTTTTGAAGGGCCGAATCGGGGCCAGTTTTAACGGCGGTTGTTTTCTTTTAGATTGAAGATCAAGAGACGGACGAGAGCCGACTTAACTTATCGCCGAATTTGTGTTTTTATTTAACGAAGTTTCGCCCTCGAAAGGACTCGCGTTCGAATTAGTTTCTTTTAGTTTCGGACGGGTTGATCCTCGACTCATTCGGTTTCGCCGGGGTTGACATAAAAAAATCCAATTTATAAAACTCGCCTAATTTTTTACTAACAACAGGCATATGTCGCCAGATGTTATCCCTGTTCGACACGTTTAAATATTCATGTTAAACGTCTCTCTTCTAGATAAATCTCATATATCGTTCAAATAGCCTGTATATTGATGTGAATTAGTGTTGATAGATTTGTAATTAAAATTTAGTGATACCATGCGATACATTCAAATTGACAATGTGTATGTATATTTTGAGGTCCTAGTGCAATTGAAATAGGTTATTTCAATAGCTGGTAAAAGGGAATACTGAATAATTTTGGTTGAAAAATACCGCAACAATGAGATATTTCAGTTTTACGTATATATGCATAGCAATTTAATATTAAACATGATTAATTAAACCGAATGTATAATAATAAATAACCGCTAATAATCAATAATAGACATTGAATTTCAATGTTAATTTCGAGGGTATTAGCAATTAATTTTGCAAATTCGCATAGGATATTATTGAACAAATAAATACTAGTTATTAATGATCTTCAAATAATCTCATCCTGAGTACTACTCGATTATTTGTTGTAATTTTAAAGCATTCATAGGTGGTTTTGAATAAGTGATAATACAGTTTCTATAATTCAAATAATTTATTACAAAATAATTATATTTAAAAATTAAATATCCGGTATCAGAGCAGATTTTATCTTCTTAACACTGCGTTCATTGGGTTTTATGCACAAACATTTTCCAAATACAGTGAATTTGAAATTGTCTAATCGAATCTCGAAAACAGAGCCATCTTTGACGAGACCTGCAAAAACCGTTTCCATTAATGAAATTCATAAAATAATAATGTTAATTAACAAAATCTTACGTTTCAATTTAGAATCCGGAGAAACAATTTGGAAAGTCATTTTGGTTTCTAATACTACGGTGCCCGTTATTCCTATTAAATTGGGATTTTTTGATCTAACTACAGTTATTTCAGCACCTATTAATTCTGATTTAGCGCATACGGCGCTAAAACCAGCCCAATTAGGCGTTAAATGGTTTATAACCTGTTTGCCTGTTACATTTAAGTTTTCGATCATGTAACATTTCCACATTTGCCTTAAATTCTCCAATTCGGCGTAATTCCATCCTAAAAATTAATATATATATATATTATATATATATATATATATAATACCTAAATTAAAAGATACTTAATCTTAATTGCATTCTATATGCAAAGCATTTACCTTCGTTTGGCAGTTTGGCCAAATTTAAACTTTTCCTTTGCTCCCTCGTAAGGTACGGTTTTTTCTTCTTGCAACCTTTCGAAATTTTTTTCACTGAAAATTTACTGATGTTGAGCTTCCATTTCAAAGTCTCCGCGAAATTCTGCCTGTCAACTTTTGGTACAGTTTTAAATAACATGTTTTTTATTCCATCCAAGGATTGGTCCTGGCGAACTGGCAGATCTAGCATTCTACTCGGTAAGGGTCTGTTGATTATATCTAAAAAGGAACAAACTTAAGTTTTGGTTATTAATTTAGAATGCAGTTTTACTTTTTAAATCGGGAGTTTCCATTGTGGAAAACAACAGTGAAAATTTAGTTGTAGATTTTCGTATTTATCAACAATATAACCTACAAAATAAATTAAAAAAAAGAGAAGTAAGAGAATCATGGACTCTTACACAGCAGGCATTCGAGTTATCTTTTCGAGTCAAAAAATATATTTGACAAATGACACTGACAGTTTACAAACATAACCTAAAAAATTTTTATTTGTAATAAAGGTGTTTATTCTACATGCATAAATTTAATGCACATATTTAATAATAGTAATTTGCAGATCTAGGTTCTGAGGCAGAAGAAATGGGGTGGACGGCTTCGCATGGAGATAGAGACTTATTTAGGCAAAGCCTAAATCACTGTCAGGAGGAGCTGCTCCTTTGAAGGTAGTCATTTAAAAAGCTGTCCCAAGCGTTGGTGATATGAATAAACCGAGCAAAGATTTGCATCAGAAGGAAATTGGCAAAATTGCAGGGGTTGAACCAACACAAACGATAGTCGATCGGGTCAAATTATAGTAGGTGTTGCAATAATACTTTATTTTAAATATAACATTTTGGTATAAATTATGTAAACAAAAGAGTAAATTACATCACTATTTAAGTAAAATAATATTTTCTTGTGAGCATAGAGACTATGGAACACATTTCCTTTTTACCGTCATAACTCGGATTATCTGGATTCGATGATGTAAATCCAACAGCTACTTCTCGGTTGACACATGTCAATATTGATAGCAGGTCTCTGGTATTGTAATGCTTACGTAATTGGACTATCAAAGATTGGATAAAGTAGCTGCCTTTTATTGGATCCCGCCAAGCGTAATAATCTAAAAGAAAATTCATCGGAGTTGGAGAAGAATCTATTTGGAAAATCCTACCCTCAACAGTAGCATACATAATCAAAATGTCTGCCATTACAGGAATTGAATATGTATGGTTTTTGGTCGTGGGCGAAAAATCCGTTTCTGTATAGGATACTTTTACTCCGGGGTCAGTTTTGCTCCCTCTGCAAGCCTGGAACAATATTCAAAATATTTACAATATGAATAATTTACAGCAATAGATGTTTATTACCTGTATGAAGAATAATTTTGGTTTTCCCGCTAGGCTGGGGCAATGCAAGGGTGAAAATTTCGTCCAGAGTTTATTTGTTGGATAAACCGTGTCTCTGGCATATAGTAGGCCTTCTTCCCCGTGAGACATTACGGCGATCAAGAGCGATTCGTGATCCGCGTGGTTCATTTTTGATGCTAAAATATCTCATTATTAATATCAATAGGGTTCGTATATTATTACAAAAACTGACCATCATCTAAAATTTTCAATATTTGCTCATAGGTCCTATCGTCGTGAACGTATACCTCATATTGAAGCTCCCTCAACACATCTATTAAATTGTCTCTATCTTTTTCAGTGCCATTCCTAGTTGAACAATATGGCATCAGAAACTCCTTATGATTGAATATAATAGCCATGCCTCGTTTGGTATTTTTAGCATAAACTTCACAGTCTGGTTCTGGTGCTATTGGTGCTTTATTAGTTTCCTTCCTTCCGTAACAAAAAATCTAAGCTTTTATTATGTAGCAAGATATATATTTCATGAAAGTGAAATGTCTTATCATTAAAAAATAAACCATTTCAAAAAGTGCATGCAATATTTATAGACAGACAAATTGTGGCCAATATTTTAGTACATACCTACTAAATAATCCATCCACAACAGACGCAGACACATTGGTAATTCCATTTTCACCTTTTTCTGTATTTTTATCGTTTCGATCCATTTCACAAGGATTTCACAAGGTATTAATGTAATTATTTGTCCTAATTAAGGAAAAGTAATTTCCTCAAATACTTTTTATTTCGCCACAAATAAAGTTATTCTCTGATATGAAATAATAATTCAATTTATATGCATTTATCTAGATAAGTTATTGATAATATTAGATAACAGTTACTAACATATTGTATATTATTAATATCTGATTATTCTTAGTATATCAAATTCTAGGAAAACAATTAGTTAAAGTATTTATACCCTGTTTTTTGCATTTTCCTTTCTGTTTGTATGTATTTATTTTTATTAAAAAAACAATTATACATAGCTGTTTAAATAAAATTTTGACGAGTATGAGTGGTTTTTTAGAGTACTTATAAGTAATGATTTTCCATATGTTTTCCATAAGGCCCCATTTCCTATTTTAGAAGATAAAAATTGAAAATATAAGATTATACGAGCTGCATTACCTTACAATCGAGACATACGTGGAAAAGCTCAGGTTGGCAAAATACCATCAATTTTTAGGCCAAAAAAATTAATTCCAATTGACTTTTGTTACTTGTCATTTGTCATTTTGTCATTCATCAATTTGTAGTTTTTGAAAGTTTTTCCGTTATCTGTTTTCCTTAAATAATTGATTTTATCCATTGATTCCGTATTGATTACTTAAATATTAATAAAAATGAGTTCCGTCAGCTCTGCCACTGCCGATACCTTAACGAATAATCAGGATGATGAAGAAGAAACTGCAACAGGGAATCTACCGTTGAGCAAACTAGAGGTACATTCATACTCACTTACATTTAAAACGTGAGATATTTATTAGATTTATTTCAGGGTAATGGAATCAACGCAGGCGACATAAAAAAGCTAATAAGCGCAGGCTACCATACTGTAGAATCTGTGGCTTATGCCCCGAAGAAGTTTCTATTAGCCATAAAAGGTTTCTCCGAAGCGAAAGTCGATAAACTCTCATCCGAAGCTGCCAAATACGTGCCAATGGGATTCACCTCTGCAAGTGAATACCATTTAAAACGCTCTGAACTCATTCAGCTAACAACAGGTTCGAAGGAATTGGATAATTTATTGAGAGGTGGCATCGAAACTGGTTCGATTACCGAAATATTCGGAGAATTTCGTACTGGAAAAACCCAGTTGTGCCACATGCTGGCTGTGACTTGTCAGGTAATCTTATTCCAAAATAGGTCAAAGAAAGTTTCTAAATTGATTGACCTGATTATTCTTGTTCTTTTAGTTACCGACTGACCAAGGAGGAGGCGAGGGTAAATGTTTATACATAGACACAGAAGGCACGTTCAGACCAGAAAGATTATTAGCCATAGCCGAACGATACGAAATGGACGGTCAGAATGTCTTAGATAACATTGCAGTAGCTAGAGCTTACAGTACCGATCATCAATCGGAGTTACTACTACACGCTGCTGCTATGATGTCCGAAACAAGGTAGTACTTGTAATTAATTGCATACTATTTCACTTATACAACCCGTAATCTTCCACCAGGTACGCTTTATTGGTTGTCGATAGTGCAACTGCCCTTTACAGAACAGACTATTCAGGCAGAGGAGAGCTTTCGGCCAGGCAAATGCATCTAGCGCGATTTTTAAGGAATTTACTACGTCTAGCAGATGAGGTAAACTAAAATTTCAACTCTAATCGAGTAAATTTAATTTACTTATATTGTTTTTTTTTTTAGTTTGGTGTTGCTGTGGTGATCACAAATCAAGTGGTAGCTCAAGTAGACGGATCTGCCATGTTCAATGCAGATCCGAAGAAGCCCATTGGGGGTAATATAATTGCACACGCGTCTACTACTCGACTTTATCTGCGAAAAGGCAGAGGCGAGACGAGGATGTGCAAGATATACGATTCGCCTTGTTTACCGGAATCTGAAGCTATGTTTGCTATAAATCCAGATGGTATAGGTGACGCTAAAGATTAGTTTTGACTAATCGGTTTTTTTATTTAATAGAGTTAATTATGTTTTAAGTCGGGTTTATTCAAATTGTTAATGAAATTAATTAATATAATAGTTGGTTAAGATTTATAATAAGTGTTTGTTTTAGTCTTCAATTTCACTCTCGTGGGCGAATTTTAGGAAGACTTGTTCCAACGTAGTTTGGCTGAGACTGTACTCTTCTACACTTAACCTTTCTTTAGCTGAAATTATAATTTTAGCACAGTGAGTAAAAATACATATTTCAAAATAATTACCTTCTTCCAAGCATCTAAAGCAAGTGGCCAAAGACGGGACATTATTTTGGGGAACACTGAATATCAGTCTATCCGAAACGCTTTCTTCAAGTTTAGCGTTCGGGAATTGAGAGATTACAAATTCTTTGCAAGCGTTTAATTTGTCACTTCCATTGGAACTGAAGTCTAGTCTTAATTTAATTTGCAAATTGTAACCAGCCCCATACAGATTTTTCAGATGTTGCGTCGACCCTAAACATCTAAAGAAGAAACCAAAAACTAATTTTTTACAACTCATTTAAATCTCACCTTAATTCTCCTTTAACCATAATTCCTACTCTGGAACATAAAACATCTGCTTCCTCCATGGATTGCGTCGTTAAAATAGCTCCCTTGGAACCCTAAAATTCCTATATTGGCACCAAAATCCCCCAAATTATTCAAAAAACCTACCTTAAAACTGGCCAAAACTGTATCCCACAAAAACCTCTTACTTTCCGGGTCCATCCCAGAGCTGGGCTCATCCAGCAAAACGATCTTCGGGTTACCAACCATCGCCATGGCGTAGCTCAACTTCCTGCGAGTTCCCCCCGAGCAATCCTTGCTCTGCTTGTTCCTGTGCTCGTGTAGCTGCAACCCGGTCAAATACAACTCGACCATTTTTGGAATCAACCTCGCAGGCACCCCCCGGATGGCAGCGTACACTTCCAAATGCTCCGCTACTGTTATTTCCTTCCATTGGGCGTCCTGCTGCGGGCAGTAGCCCAGAAGTTGGAAGGCGTCGTTCAGGTTCGATGTTATGCTATTTCCTGCTATTTGTACCTAGTAAGGCACAGATTAGAAGTGAAACGTGAGGGATTGTGGAAGTGCTGGGTGGACTCACTCGGCCTCTGGTAGGCGATTCTTCGGCCGTGATGATTCTCATTGTTGTGGTTTTTCCGGCTCCATTGTGGCCCAATAGGCCGAAAACTCCACCGGCTTCGACTGCCAAAGAGACTGATCTGACTGCGATTTTATCTTTGTTGGCGCCTTTGGATTTTTTACATCCAGACGATTCGCTTGTTTTATATTTTTTATGCAAATCCTGCAAAAAGTGACGTTAATTAATGCAGATTTGCAGGTTTTGTTAACTTACATCTATCAAAATCACAGGAGGTGTAGCTGGTTGATTACGAATTATAGATTTTACTCTTTGCTTTTCTGTTCTTACATCTTCATCTTCATTTTGACCAAATTCTCCAATTTCTTCTTTTTCAATAGTATCATTCGTAGCCTGTAATATTAAATGAAAGTTTTATTTTTACTACCTTTAATTATTAACATAAATTTAGATATTTACCCTATTAAATAAATCACTTAATTGCCCACCGGATTTCTTAATATCAGCAACTTTTACCATAAAGTACCAAAAAGGTATATGTACCAACAAAGCAATAAAAATAACAATTATATCCGGTGTAAAATAATCTTTAACACTCCCATCGCAATCTGAGTTGTTGTGGCAATCCTCAGATATTTTCTTTATGTAATAAATAATCCCGCACGGTAAGTACATAACGTCGGTAAAGGAGAATACACAGTGGACTATTCGCCCCACGTTTGAAGCTAAAACAATTAAACTTGGAAGTATATTGGGGAAATAATATATGGTGTTAATTACGCGTTAACGAGACTATCAAAGAGGACACCACCCCCATCAGGAAAGCCCAGTTGCCCAAAATGCCCAGAGCAGTTTCTGATTTATCGAACATGTAGCTTGTTGCGGTGGTGAAAAGGATTGAAGCAGGGCAATAAAGTCCAATCAGTACTGCTAGTACTGCCACAGCCGAAGCCGATGAAAACGCGGCCGGTTTAATGATCACCACGAGCGCGATGAGGCTCGAACACAACAGCACTATTAGGGCCACTTGGATGATAAAGAAGCTCAGAAAGTATAACGTAAATGATAGTCCGTTGACTCGAAGTTGGTTCCTTGCTTTTATCTGAAATTTGAGTATGTTGTATCGAGTCGAGAATAATTTTAATGTAATTTGTACCTCTCGATCGTACACCATGTCAACTGCTAAAGCGACTGGTGCATACAGAAACGCCAGACCCAAAACGAGACTTGAAATATCGAATGTAGTTGACTTTAAGGAACCTCCGAAAGGATGCGTGCTAACTTGTATATTAGATGAGCTTTCTACTAACCCTACTGTTCTATAATTAAAAAATATTGTTACTCTTTTTCCCTACGGTTATTATCTGGCTTACCGAGCAATTGCATTGTTGAGGAGGTTAAGTAAAATCGGCAAACTGTGCGTTTCTGTGTCGTTATATAACACAGTTATATCAGGATTATGGATGCCGTTGATATTATAAGCTCCAATGTGTGGGCTAATATCCAACAATTCCGAATAGCTTCCGTTGAAATTGGTGTCCAAATGACTAGCACCGGAATCTTCGATGTCGATTTGGAAATGTTTCGTTCCTCCGTGTATAGAAATCGGTAAATTCCCATACACGTTTGATAGACTCAAAACCAAAGGGCTCATTTCTGTACCGCCGCTCGTTTGAATTTTACTCACAAATAATCCCAGCGCTGTTAGACCGATCGGCATGACAATTAAGGCCATCAATTTACTAAACTCCCGCCTCAATCGCAGAATCCTCAATTTGATCAAGGCTTTGAGAGTTTGGGTCGCACTGGGTTGGCATTTGATAGATTCCATAGTTTGAATATCGGACACCTCGGGTGGTACTGTAAAACATTTTTCGTTGAATTTAAAACTAGCTAATACAACCTTCTTACCCTCGAAATTGTCTTCCTCCAATTGCAGATAATTCCATGCGTCTCTCACCGAATCCCTTGTAATTTTTCGCTTTGGACGTCCGTTCTCATCGCCCATTTCCTCGTCCTTTTGCAATTGCAAGAAGACCTCCTCCAAAGTGGTCATCGACACTCCGTAGCTCAGTATGCCTAGATATAGTTATTAAATTTTGGACATGAAATTGCAAAATGGTGCTGCGTTTACCCGAATCGCTGTGGCCGTTTATTTCGCTCTCTATGGCCGAAAATAGACCCGAAAATTTCGAAACCGAGTCGTAGGGCAACACGAAACTCAGCTCTTTCCCGTGTCGTCTAGCAATCTCGGCGTTCGCCACATAATTCTTGACCAATCTCCGCAAATCCTCACTGGAAGCCCCGTCCTCCAGCTCCATCGTTAAGTGGTAACCCACGCCGAACTTGTTCTTCAAGTACAAGGAGCTCCCGCAGCAACGGACTTCTCCTTTCGATACCACCGCTTTTCTGTCGGCTGCAATTGCTCTATGAGATCTCTTTAAGCAGAGCTAAAGATGGGAGTATTTACCGAGAATGTCTGCTTCGTCCATGAAATGCGTGGTGAGCAAAATAACCTTTCCCTTGCGAATCTTCTGAAGAACCGACCACATGTGTCTTCGAGAATATGGGTCGACACCAGCCGTTGGTTCATCGAGAATAATAATCTATGAACAGATTAAATTTCTGGACGAAATCTGTGTCAAATTAGGTAGATGTAAATTCACCTTGGGATTTCCTATTATGGCTATTCCAATGGATAATTTTCTCTTCTGGCCGCCGCTCAAATGCCTGCTTTGCGTGTCCGCTTTATCCCCTAAATCGATATCTTTGAGAGTTTTTGTCACTTCGTTACCAATGTTTTCGATGCCTTTGATAGCAGCGAAGAACTCCAAGTGTTCCCTAGGCGTTAGATTTTCGGATAAACTGTCGTGTTGCGGGCACACGCCAGTCATTCTTCGGATTCGGTCCATGTCATTTGAGTCGCTGAAATAATCACAAATTTTTCAGTAAAAAGAAGTAAGCAAGATTTATCTGGGATTTATCTGGGAGTACTTGCATATAGGTTGGCGCCTTACCTAACGTCGTATCCAAAAACTTCTGCTTTGCCACAATTTGGAGCAGTTAGGCCAGTTAAAATGTTGAAGAGTGTGGTTTTTCCGGCCCCGTTGTGGCCGATGATGGCCGTGATTTGCCCTTCGTATATCGTCAAATTGATACCCCGAATGGCATCTACTGTGGGCTTTCTAAATGTCTGCAATATAATAGATGGTTAACAATAAGTCGAAAATCAATTTCAATGACAATAATACCTTGAAACTTTTATACAAATTACGTATTTTAATTGCTTCTTTTCCTATCAAATCTGTCGCAACCGGTTCCACGTTTGGGAAAGTATTCGATTCGCCTGGTAAAGATTTCTGTAATATATTAACAGTGATAATAAATATATTAGTATTTTCCATCCCAAATGATGAATATTACCAATACACCAGTTTGTTTAGAACACCAAAAGGACTTGGAAAAACAGAAAAACAGCGGCCTCTTGACTCCAAACTCACCTAAAACAGTAATAATAAAAATGTCTTGATGATTCTCACGAATTCATCTTCTTACTTGGAACAACGCTGTCTAAATAATAAGCCAGTAAACCGTATAAAACCACATCAAAAGCTAGAAGTATGAGACTTGCTCCAAAAGATAGACCGTCGCCCGAAAACATATTTTCAAAACTAAGGCCATCTTTAGCCATTTCCATTACAATAGCCTAAAATACCACCATTAAAAACTTTCTAAGATGCATTTCTTCAATTGCTTACCTTGTCTAACGCCATAGCAACTGCTACAGGACTTAATAAGGACATAAACCAAGGAGCAACGCCTTTAGTACCGGTAAAAATGGTTACACAGTAAAGGAAACTCAAAAAAATCAAGATAAAATAGCTTACTATACCAGAAGTCTGAAAATTCGGTAAACTTTAATAAATAAATTAGTTATGAATAGGGAAATCTTACTCTTGCTTTGTCGAAAAATGGAGTAACCATAAAACCGAACATAATCACAGACAATCCATATAATACAATCGCTATGTAAATTAATAAATAATTACTGTCGGGAAATACATTTAAACTGTACAGAAACACAATGGTCACTATGGATAGGATGACCACGAAGCATGCGTAATATATGAACCAGGATAACCTATTAATGAGAGTTATTAACGAGCAATAAATGCTGGTAAATCGTATTTACCAATAAACAACGTCTTTCAATCCCATCATCTTCATCCCGACTTTAATTTTCTTCTCCTTTTCGCCCACAATCAGCATCATTAAAAAAGTAATGAATTGCGACATCGCCATTATCATGTACAAGGTAACGATCACGCGAAAAAACGTAGCCGTGTGGCTTTTTTCCGCAGCCTTAGGGAATATTTCCAAGCGGAAAATCGGAGAAATCCAAATTTTAGAATCCAGCTAAAACTACACGTATTAATCCTCCTTTTTCCACGCAATATATTGGATATATAACCAAGATTTTCGTGTAATCCAAAAGGGTTTGAATTGCCAGGAAGTTGGAAAAATAATAAGAATTAACTGGACACGTTGCTGCTGGCTCGAGATTCGAACCCGAGTCGGACCCCCTGCAGGAAACCGAGAGGAACTCGAAAGGTCTGTAGAGGACATTGGTAGATGGTGTTGCTATAAAAAATGGATTCGTACGTATCTTATACCTGAAATTATTAATTTAAAGAATACCTGCAGTAAATTAATGAGGTACTCACTTTAGTGGATGTCGTACAGGATCCGAATCCTCGAATACAACTGCTACCGGTATCGAAGTGGAATTTTTTTTATACTGTTTTATTAAAGCTTCTTCATTTTTATAGTATATCCAGTTAATAACAGTGTTATTTGAAAACAATAATTTTACATATTCATCGGTTCGCTCAAGGAAAGCCTGCATTATTGATATTTTGACGTTAATTTTATTATTGATTAAATAAAATTTAAATGGAAAAACGTGATTTACTAACTCTTATGTCTGGCGAATCCGGAGCAATAGCTATGCTGTGAAATCTAGAGGCATTAAAGAAGTTGAATACATTTTCCTCGCCCCTTGGGGTGGTAATTTCGGGTAAAATCGGAGAGGGTAAGCTCAGCTTAATGGCTATCAGAAGAAAAAGGAAATACAGGGGAAATATTAATTCCTAAAAAAAATTATTTTAAATTATTAATTATATCACGTGTTTGAGTGGTCTACTCACCGCAATTGATTTCGTTTTTTCCCTTTTCTTCAGCGTTAAATATCTTTTAAGCATCGCCTTCAGTTGAATTTTAAATAAGTCGTCCATTTTGCTCTGTTTGATCTGGAATTTGTCGCTTAAATGCGATTCATGTTATTTATACTCTGTTTATAAGATGAATATACAAGGAAAATGATAAAAATTGATAAACCAGAAAATACTCGTACATAGTTCATTTAATACTTTAAGGTCATTATGTGTTCTGATTACTTTTATGCTTTTAGTTTATGGCCAAATATTTTTGCGAACTTTATCTGATTTCGCAGGTCAAACTAAATTTATTCAAAAAATTTGCACCATTTTAAATGATTTGTTATGATTATTGGTTTTGTTGACATTGATAAGATTAGATAAGCTTCTAAAAAATCGACATTTTAATATTAGGTACCACTTGTCTCATCTAACCAATTAATAACCTAATTGTCCAAATACCTAATTGTCTGGTACCTATATGAAAAAAAATTAAAATAATCCATGACTACAAATTAATCCAAAAAAAGTTAATAATTATTAAAAAACTTTTTAGCAAAAAACAAAAAAGATTTTTCAGTAAATTGTAATGTCATGTCGGAAATATTTCCTAATTGTACCTGTAGGCACAAGTAATTAGATGTCATTCTCATTTTTTTAATTATACACATTATGCATTACTAGGCGTAATGTATGCATACAACGTAATTACTGCAGGTTTCCACAAAATGTGACAATGACCACTTGCTATAATCAATTTAATAAGCATGTAGCAATTAAGGCATTATCTTTACAAGAAAATAACTTCGTTTATTAGGTTTAGCAATTATATGTGCTAATTATTCGCCAATTCAATTGTAGCAAAGCTTTGTTTCGGTGCGTTTGAAATGGAATTCATTTTGGCCTCAAAAGCCATTTTTTTATTGTGCTCTTTACATTTTCAAAACATTGAGGCTGTTACGAGTAAGTACAAATCTAAAACGAAAATATCTTAGCAACAAGAGAGATGAGTTAATTGTTTATTTCAGATAAAGATTACGCTTTACTGCCTCCTGTATTCCACCAAGACAACTATGATAAATGCATGTTACTTGAGAAAGAAGCCTTATTCTGTTCTTTCGAATACAATTTGGAGCCTTTAGATACTGATAATCGATTCTGGAAGACAATACAAGTAAATACAGACCGACAGAAATAGCTGTAGACATCGGAGTACGATGCGCAGTAGTTTACACCACTTTCTATCCTTAAAATCGCCACGTCTACAATTATTCCTGTCGCACTGTAAGCGCAAATAAAATCTCAATTTATCAACGTTTTAAGGAAATTTCACAAGATCCATATTGTTACAAGCACGACAACGTCAGGCATTCCATTTGCGTGCCCTTAACTTGTAGTAAGTGGTGGAAAAACAATGGAAATTTAACTGGTGATAATTTAACAGCGGCCATTAATAAATGTTACGATGAAAAATTCCGCGAGTTTAAATTGAAAGGGGCGATTAGGAATTTGAATTGTGAAACCGACCAACCCAAATATCCTATCGATTTCTTGGACAATTTCGCTTTGTAAGCAACTTTCATTTATTTATTGCATACAATTTAATGGGGACTTTCTTTGCGGCAAGTTGGTTGTACTGTTAATTATCAGTTGTGCTCGATATGCTTCATTTTTAGAAAAAATAAAATCTATAGAGGCATCTTTAATACTTACCTGTGAATGGTCAATATAGTCTAAATAATTTTGAGTTGCAAATAGACTGCAAGAATTTATTACCTTCTATTTTTAATATTTCATTGTCAAGTGTCAGCAACAACATTTTTGACAGTCACGGCCAACTTCTTCATTGCCGGCCTTTCAAACATTCACAGCCACCCGGTTCATTCAGGATTATAAATTTTAGGGTGATTTTCATCATATACTTGGCAATTATCGTTTTTTGCACGTCCTGCGACATAATAATCACCCGAACGAAACCGCAGGACAATTATAAGGCATTCAGAAGTTCGAAATGGGGGCAAGTAATTATGTCTTTCTCGTTGAAAAACAACTGGATTCGCTTATCAACCGTCAACGAAACTCCTGATTTTGAATATCTCAAACCGCTACAGGGTGTTCGATTTTACAATACAATTATAGTGATTATGAGCCACACCATTATAGCTCACGCCATGTTGCCCGTTGCTAACACTAAATACATCGAAACGGTGAGTATTCTCAAAATTTCTCAAATTAGGTGCATTTCACAGAACTACCAACTACTTTTTAAAATGTATCGAAAGTCACCAAGTGCTTTCAGATAAATGGCGCCTTCTTTAGATACAATTTCTCGAATTATATTTCAGATGAGTGACAAAGTGGCGACGTTCTTCTTCACCAGCGGCCCTTTATGTACATCAACGTTTTTCTGGTTATCAGCCACTTTATTATCTTACGGGTTATTCAGCCAATTTGAAACGAAACCGTTAACAAACAGCTTGTTGATAAAGGCTTTTATAAATAGGTATATAAGGTATAAAAAGGCTGTTTATTATTATCGTATCCGAATTTTGATGAAAATATAAAACTTTTAGACTAGTTCCTGCTTTTTCCATAGTTTTGCTTTTCGACGTGACCTGGTGGCGCCACTTAGGCGATGGTCCTTTGTGGAATAGGATCATAGGTAAAGAGTTTTTGAGGTGCAGGAAAAATTGGTGGACGAACATGCTATTTTTGAATACCATTGTGGATAAATTTAACATGGTAGGCGGTATTCGTATGAGCACATAAATAACTCTTGAGTAACTGGGGTCCTTTTTGATTTAGTGTTCACCAACCTTTTGGTACTTGGCTTTGGATTCTCATTACTTCATTTTGGTTTTAATACTGGTCAAGTATATAAAAACACGCGAAAAGCACATTTGGACTATATTGGGAAGCTTGCTTGGTGTCAACATTGTTGCAACATTCCTGAATAATTATCTGAATGATTTCGAAGCATTTCTCCTGCCTAAAGCAGAGTAAGTATCTACCTGAAGTTGAAGCGAGTGAGTATTATGCGGACATTTCGGATTAATTTATTTTTTTTACCGGCAGATCCATATATGAAATGAAAACGATAGTAGAAAATCCACAATGGCACGGGCAAATGGTGTCTTCGATCGGCAACACTTGCGGCCCGATTATAGGAATTGGATTCGGATATGTACTTTACAAAACAAGAAATAAGAAATTGTTCCAAAAAAATGTAAGTAGATATATTATATTATTTTATGGAAATCATAAAAATAATATCTTTTTAACTAGCAGTAGGTAATGAAATGACAATAATACTGTGACTTTTCATTTTAGAGATTTATATGGCGAATGTTACAATACGTTTTGTCTTATGTGCCGTCGTTGTCCCTAATTTTAATACCCGGATGGTATATCTTATCACAGAAACCAGAACATGATCCCTTCTTGGCTTCTATAATAGTTGCTGTAGGAAGGCCTATTTTTGTTCTTAGTATAAATTTTGCAGTGTTCTGTAGCGTTCACAACAACGGAGGTGAGTAATAATGCTAATATTTTATTAAACCTTGGTAGACCAAAAAATACATGTTATACATCTATTAACACAGTAGGTAAAATATTTTTTCAAATATTATCTATATGATTTTAACAATTGTACTTGGGTGATGCCCCAATATCTATTTATTAATTTCTTTTAACTTTCTTGTTAGAGTTCATGTATTGTTGAACTGCAGACGTGATTTTAGCTGCTACATAATAAATTGCAAAAATACATGCTAATAAAAATAATACTACATCGATCATAAAATATTCGAAAAAAGACATATCAGCCGCTTGACTTCGTAAATGTTTCGCACCATTATGTCTTATGACGTATTCAATCCACCAAACTGCTTTATCCACTCCTTTCATCGGCTGATCGACCATAATAGACTTCGCTTTCAAGACATTTTCTTTATATCTATAAAAGCAATTTAATTATCTACTCTGTAAATGCATTTACTTCAAGTATATTTACTTTGGGGTACCCGCTACTTCTAGTATGGCTTTCTTCAATTTGTCCTTTGTTAGAGTTTGATGCTCCACCATTTGTCCCATTTCAAGTTCTACGATTCTCCTTACATTCGACGGTTGATCTGTAATGAAAGGAATACCTACTAATGGTACATCATTTAGGATAGCCTCTTCGATAGATTGAAGTCCACCTTGAGTCACAAACACTTTAATATTCGGATGTCCTAAAATGTCTTGTTGGGGCAACCATTTTCTGGTGAGCACGTTAGGAGGTCGATTAGGCAGATGATCAGTTTCCCATTTCCATAGGACATTGTATGGTAGTTCACCTAAAGCTTTTATTATCTCTTGCCTTACTTCAACTGATAAATAAGTGCTTTTCACGTTAGTTCCCAAGCTGAAATATACCACACCTTGTGTCGATGAATCCAAATAATCTTTTATATCCTTAAAAAAATCAATTTATGTTAATTATATTTTTACATTATCTGCTATAGAATTATTTACCTGTGGTAAAGGCTTTTTCTCGCGGATGTGCAACTGGCTAATTTCCACAATATTTTGCACATTCGGTCTAGCTGTATGAATTACAGGATTGCTATTGACCAACAAAAGACTCATATTTCTCTCAATATCTCCCAAATAAGGCATATCATCGCCGAAATGCTTCCTCCCTATTCGATCAGTATTAGGTAAAATGTACCAATAATATAACATTCGATACCAAAAGTTGTACAATAAACTTTGAAATCTGGAAAACGTAACATTTGTGGTATGAATAATTTATGCGGTGGTTTTGGAGTCCTACTTCTGGAAAATGTTTATTTTTCCTGTAAATCCCAGCATCATATCAGGCGAAATTGCTGGATGGGTGGGATTGCCGAGAAAGTCATGCAAATGAAGGAACACTCCTAACGAGGATATTCCTGAAAAAATTAAATCAAAAACCAGAAAAATTTAGATGATCTGATAAAAATCTAGTAGGGAGGCAAATATTATATGTTTTTTATTACTCACCAACTATTGGACATTTGAATTTTGCGGCATACGCAAACGTCAAATCAGTGAAACTTTGAATCACTTGAATTATGATTAGATCGAATTTCCTTTCGTTTTCATTCAGAATTTTCTGGACTTTCTCATACTTTATCTGCGCTTCGTTAATGTCCACTCCTAGTCGGTGTATAGCGTATACTTTCCAAAAGACACTGTCCCTTTCGGAAAGCTGTTGAACGAAGTTATTCTTCAAAAGATGTTCGTATGAGAATCCCACGTCGATTTCCGTTAAATTTATCAAACTGTTGTTTCCGAGGGGGTTGGGAGTGATTACTGTAACGTTATGTCCTCGTAAGGACAGTTCCCTCCAGATGGGCTGGAAAGTTTGTTGGTGACTGAAGGACGGTGCAGAAAATATGCCCAAAATTTTTGCACAGTTTGCTCCATTTAGGCACGCAAAAATACAAAAAATGTTTATGATTAAAGAAAACATTTTTTATTACTGTTACTCTGAAGTTGTAAATGTTCTTGGTGGTGTTTCAAACACGTCAGAGAAATAGTAGGTTTCTACTGGTAGAATTTACTAAGTGGTCGAATTGTATGACAAAGTAAGACTAGATTAAACATTTTTATTTTGTGCTAAAACACAATCTAATTACCTAACACTAAACAGGGATTATATTTTATAATTCTTATCTTACGATCAAATCAAACAAAATTTAAAATTTTGACTGTAAATTGCTTTAATTTTCTACTTTCATTAAAAAGGAGCTATACCTTACTTTGAGGCACGACTTGACCACCCTGCAAATAAATATAATCAATAATCACCCATGTTCGATTTAACATACACTCACATATGAAATGAACTATTAGACTAATGAAAAATTAAAGAAAAACCGTAATTGAATCTGCTGGGTAATTAGAATTTTGAATTTTCTCGTGAACAACCACATGCGCCAGAACTGCGATGAAAATGGTTATCGACAGCAATTTTGGTACTAATAAAAAAATCTAGTAGGTGTATACCTAAAATTACGCGAAAAAAATTAAAATTTTTGTTTTGTAGCGGTTCATTAACTATTCCTTAGATAATAGTAATATAATATACTAATATTTTCGCATATTAGTTGTCAGGTAAAATACATGGATCGTTCGGGTTTTATCAGTTTTATCATTTCTATGGCAAATTAATGCAAAAAGTGTCCCTAATTCGGGGTCAAACATATGAAACTTCTGAAGATTGGAGAAATGAAGTCGGTTACTTGAAAAAAATAATATGGAGTCAAAGATTTTTGACCCGTTTTTGGAAGTTCCACATTATTTTAGGAATTTGTCCTGTGGCATAAATTTATAAGATAACATTAAAAGTTCAAATTTGCAACACAGATAATAAAATAACTAATTTAAGTAGTTATAGTAATTAGTAATAATTTATAGGTTGAGGAGTTAATATGATAAAAACTACGAGTCATAATTTATATTCCCTCTATTGAGAGGGAAATATATCCTATATTGATAGAAAAATATTTTTACAAACTTATTTGAAAAAAGTATAATCAAGGATTTCTATCTACATAATTTATTAATCTAATATGGTTTTTACTATTGTGCTTAAATGATAACTACACTAACTTAGAGACATTTATTAATTTCTTTTAACTTTCACGTTAGAGCTTATGCATTGTTTCGCTGCAGACGCGATTTTAGCCACTAAATAATAAACTGCAAAAATACATGCTAATAAAAATAATACTACATCGATCATAAAATATTCGAAAAAAGACATATCAGCCGCTTGACTTCGTAAATGTTTCGCACCATTATGTCTTATGACGTATTCAATCCACCAAACTGCTTTATCCACTCCTTTCACCGGCTGATCGATCATGATAGACTTCGCTTTCAAGACATTTTCTTTATATCTAAAATCGATTCAATTATTTACCCTATACATGTATTTATTTCAAGTATATATTTACTTTGGGTTACCCGCTACTTCTAGTATTGCTTTTTTCAATTTTTCCTTTGTTAGAGTTTGATGCTCCACCATTTGTCCCATTTCAAGTTCTACCATTCTCCTTACATTCGACGGTTGATCTGTAATGAAAGGAATTCCTACTAGCGGTACTCCATTGTTGATAGCCTCTTCGATAGATTGAAGTCCACCTTGAGTCACAAACACTTTAATATTCGGATGTCCTAAAATGTCTTGTTGGGGCAACCATTTCCTGGTGAGCACGTTAGGAGGTCGATTAGGCAGATGATCAGTTTCCCATTTCCATAGGACATTGTATGGTAGTTCACCTAAAGCTTTTATTATCTCTTGTCTGACATCAACTGATAAATAAGTGCTTTTCACATTGGTTCCCAAGCTGAAATATACCACTCCTTGTGTAGATGAATCCAGATAATCTTTTATATCCTTAAATCGATTTTGTTAATTATGTTGACAGATTATCTTTTGTACATTTACTTACCTGTGGTAAAGGCTTTTTCTCGCGGATGTGCAACTGATTAATTTCCACAATATTTCGCACATTCGGTCTAACTTCATGAATAATAGGATTGTTGTTAACCAACAAAAGACTCATATTTCTCTCAATATCTCCCAAGTATGGCATGTCATCGCCGAAATACTTCCTCGCTATTCGATCAGTATTAGGTAAAATGTACCAATAATATAACATTCGATACCAACAGTTATACAACAAACTTTGAAATCTGGAAAACGTAACATTTGTGGTATAAATAATTTATGGGGTGGTTCTGGAGTTCCTACTTCTGAAAAAAGTTTATCTTTCCTGTAAATCCCAGCATCATATCCGGCGAAATGGCTGGATGGGTGGGATTGCCGAGAAAGTCATGCAAATGAAGGAACACTCCTAAAGAGGATATTCCTGAAAAAATAAATCAAAAAACCGAAAATATAGATGATCTAGTATTGAGTCAAATATTATATTCGTTTTTTATTACTCACCAACTATTGGACATTTGAATTTGGCGGCATACGCAAACGTCAAGTCAGTGAAACTTTGAATCACTTGAATTATGATTAGATCGAATTTCCTTTCGTTTTCATTCAGAATTTTCTGGACTTTCTCATGCTTTATCTGCGCTTCGTTAATTTCCACTCCAAGTTGGTGTATAGCGTATACTTTCCTAAAAACACTATCCGGTTCGTAAAGCTGTTGAATGAAGTTATTCTTCAAAAGATGTTCGTAGGCGAATCCCACGTCGATTTCCGTTAAATTTATCAAACTGTTGTTCCCGAGGGGGTTGGGAGTGATTACTGTAACGTTATGTCCTCGTAAGGACAGTTCCCTCCAGATGGGCTGGAAGGTTTGTTGGTGACTGAAGGACGGTGCAGAAAATACGCCCAAAATTTTTGCACAGTTTGCTCCATTTAGGCACGAAAAAATACAAAAAATGTTTATGATTAAAGGAAACATTTTTTATTACTGTTACTCCGAAGTTGTAATGTTCTTGGTGGTGTTTAGAAACGTTAGAGAAATAGTACTGGTAGAATTTACAAAGTGGTCAATTAGGAAGAAAAAGTAAGACTAGCCTAAAATGTTATTTTGTGCTAAAATCAAACAAGATTTCTAATTTTGCTTGTAAATAGCTTTAATTTGTTTTCTATTTTACTTTCATTAATAAAGGAGCTACACCTTACTTTGAAGCACTACTTGGCCACCCTGTAAATATATATAATCACCCAATTTGTTAACATACACTCACATATGAAATCAAACTAATGAAAAAACAAAAAAAAACGTCATTGAATCTGCTGGTTAAAAAGAATGCAATTTCTCATGAACAAACACATGCGCCACAACTGCAATGAACATTGTTATCGACTGGAATTTTGTTGCTAATAAATATGACAGGAAAAATGTTAAAAATCGAATTTTCTTTTGTTGCGGTTCATAAATTATTCCTTTAGATAATAAGAACAGAAAATATATTTTCGCATTTTCAGGTAAATTGCATACATTAGTATTGAACGGCACCTTTTATATTCTTTCGTTCAGTTTTATAGTTATTTTCATTTCTATGGCAAATACATGAAGAAAGTATCCCAAATTCTATGAAAGATAGGAAATTCCAAAAAATTAGAGATACGAAATCGGTTAATTGAAATAAATAATATGAAGTCAAAGATTTTTGACCCCTTTTTGGATCCACATTAATTTATGTAATTGTATAAAATATAAGATAACATTAATGTCAAATTTGTAAATTTATGCTTGCAACACAGATAATAAAATAACTAATTTATATAGTTATAATTAATAATTTATTAGGTTGAGGTGAGAATATAATAAAAACTACGAGTCTAAATTTATATTCCTTCTCAATATAGGCAAACATTTTTAAAAACTCATTTGAAAAAAGTATAACAAAGAGTTCTAACTACATAATTTATTAATCTATGATTTTGACAATTGTGCTTAAATGATACCTGCAATAACTTACAGATACATATTTATTATTTTCTTTTAACTTTCATGTTAGAGTTTATCCATTGTTTCACTGCAGACGTGATTTTAGCTACTACATAATAAATTGCAAAAATACAAGCTAATAAAAGTAATACTACATCGATCATAAAATATTCGAAAAAAGACATATCAGCCGCCTGACTTCGTAAATGTTTCGCGCCATTATGTCTTATGACGTATTCAATCCACCAAACTGCTTTATCCACTCCTTTCACCGGCTGATCGACCATAATAGACTTCGCTTTTAAGACATTTTCCTTATATCTAAAAGCAATTTAATTATCTACTCTTCAAATGCATTTATTTCGAGTATATTTACTCTGGGTTACCCGCTACTTCTAGTATGGCTTTCTTCAATTTCTCCTTTGTTAGAGTTTGATGCTCCACCATTTGCCCCATTCCAAGTTCTGAGATTCTCTTTACATTCGACGGTTGATCTGTAATGAACGGAATACCTACTAGCGGTACTCCATTGTTGATAGCCTCTTCGATAGATTGAAGTCCACCTTGAGTCACAAACACTTTAATATTTGGATGTCCTAAAATGTCTTGTTGGGGCAACCATTTCCTGGTGAGCACGTTAGGAGGTCGATTAGGCAAATGATCAGTTTCCCATTTCCATAGGACATTGTATGATAGTTCACCTAAAGCTTTTATTATCTCTTGCCTTACTTCAACTGATAAATAAGTGCTTTTCACGTTGCTTCCCAAGCTGAAATACACTACACCTTGTGTCGATGAATCCAAATAATCTTTTATATCCTTAAAAAAATCAATTTATGTTAATTATATTTTTACATTACCTGCTATAGATTTATTTACCTGTGGTAAAGGCTTTTTCTCACGTATGTGCAACTGACTAATTTCCACAATATTTGGCACATTCGGTCTAACTTCATGAATAATAGGATTGTTGTTAACCAACAAAAGACTCATATTTCTCTCAATATCTCCCAGATAAGGCATATCATCGCCGAAATACTTCCTCGCTACTCGATCAGCCTTAGGTAAAATGTACCAATAATATAACATTCGATACCAACAGTTATACAATAAACTTTGAAATCTGGAAAAAGAGCAATTAATGCATAAAAAAATCAGGTGCTCTCTGAGTTGTCCTCACTTCTGGAAAAAGGTCATCCTTCCTATAAAACCCAGCATCATATCTGGCGAGACTACCGGATGGGTGGGATTACCTAGAGAGTCATGAGAATGAGGAAAAACTCCTAATGAGGATATTCCTAAAAATAAGAGTTAAAAATTAGAAAATTAGAAAATCGCCTGGACTTGATCATATTTTATTACGATTTAATTCACCTAGTAGAAAAATAACCAACTCACCAACACATGGTGGTCTGCCAAACTTGGAAGCGAAAGCCATATCAACTATATTGTACAAAAACGAATGTTGAAAAATAACCAAATCAAACTGCTGGTCCTCCTTGATCAAATCCTGCAGGGGCTGTTTGGGCAGCTGCAGCTGGATGAAATGCAGTCCCGTTTCTATAATGAAATGCAGCCGTTCCCACGTGTTTCCCGTGACGAAAATCCACGGGTTCATCGGGAACGGGACCTCCTTGCCCAGCGAGACGTTTATCTCGGTGAGATTGACTAAATGGGGATCATCCAGGGGCATCGGGGTTACCACAGTTACTTGGTGGCCCCTTAGAGAAAGCTCCTTCCATATCGCTCTGAAGACTATTTGATGGCTGACGGAGGGAAATGGGAATACTCCTAAAATTTTGGCGCACTGCACTGTTGGCGATAGCACGAAAAATAGATAGAAAATCAAAACCATCTTTTTGTGCTCGACTGCTTTGTTAAGATTTGGTAATAATATAGGTAAAGCTACGCAACTCTAACATAGCTCGCCAAGCTGAAGATATTATATATTTTTTAATAGAGGATATAATGCGATAAGGAGGTTTTTTACAAGTCAAATTCGGTTGATTTTGATTTCAAAATTAAATTACGCCTTTCCGGATTGATGGGTATTTGGGTTAATCAGTGTATAATTTTCAGATTTTGTTATATTTCAATAACAAATAACACGATTACGATTAAGGTTATCGCATTAAGAAATTCGGGATACCCGAATTTGGGGGAATCCCCTTTATACAGGCTGTATATACATTTATGACCCCTTCACATTAGAAGGAACTGTGTAAAATTAATACACAGTTAAAACATGAATTAAGTTATTATTCTGAATTATAATTATACAACTTCCTCTTGCAGGTATAACAGAAAGTGTACTAAAATGGCAGCCGGCGTATATTTTAGGAAGAGTAGCTTATTGCGCGTATTTAGTGCAATTGACTGTAATACTTTCAAGGTCTGCCAGCATCAGATATCCCGTGTACATAAGTGATTTGCAAATCGTGAGTATATATTTAAATACTAAGCACAATGCATAATTTATTTGCCTTTTTATATTTTTTAGATGTACCATTTATTAGGAGATTTAACGTCATCGTACTTTTTTGGGTTGTTATTACATTTGTTATTAGAAATGCCCATTAGTTCCATACAAAAACTGTTGATGCCCATTCGCCCAAAAAATGGTGTGATTCAAAAAAAAGAACAGTGAGAAGTTCATAGTTTATATTAGGTATCTTTATTTCATTTATTTATCTGTTGGGTTTACTAAGATGAAACTTTAAAAAGTGTCGAGTATTTTTTACGATAATAGATATTAACACTACTTTAGACATAAAAAAATTATTTAGCATATCTATGTATACAAAAATGCATAATTAAAAATACCAAAATACTTATTTGTGAAATTAAATGTGTTAGAGCAGAAGAATGTGCTGAAACAAAAAATACGCATATTATTCAAATAGACACATTCATATTTATTTTTTAACAATCGTTAAAAATAATTTGAAATTCATTGTATGTATCCAAAAATTTAGGTGTGTAATTTGTATGCAAATCGAAATTGTACAATTTTAAAGTATCATAAAAAACCTAAAGTGTTACCTCCTTCGCAAACACTGTCATCAACTGGGAGATCCTGTTGAATGATCCTCATAAAAGAATCCATCGGGCAAAATTCCTCGCAATCGGGTAATTTAAGAACCTTTGCTTGGGCTTCTTTATTTTTATAAAGTACCTACAAAAAAATTGGACACACATTTCCAACAGGCTACCCAAATTTAATGGCAAATCCTACCTTAAATCCATAAGTTCCATTAACTCGATGCACTTCCATAGAAATATAACTTCCATAAGTCGCTATATCTTCTTTATTTCTCACCTTCATTACTTTTAACAATGCTGCAATGTTATTTTCGTGGCCACACCACAGGGACATCTTCTTGTGGATGGACTGATTGTTTATTTTCTCCAATACGTCCTGCACAATGTTCTTTAAGAGGTATCCTAATAAGATAAGAAATTGCACCAGGATTGGTTTTAATTGGTAATATAAAATTTACCTCCAGTCAATTGACGAAGCTTACTGGTCGATGTTATCATATCATAATAGTCCAGAGTTAAGTTTCTGAGTGGATATGGATAGATATCATTCGCCCAATCTGGAAGTGTATAATTCCATTCTTGCTAAAAGAAAATTGCAAAGCTGCTTATATATATGGACAATGATGGCTTTGTTTTGGAACGGTGTCGTTCTTCATACCAAAATCTCGAATCCAAAATACAAATAATAGGCGTTAAGAATTTCGTAATTTTCTCCAGTCTTTTCAGTGAGGAATTTTAACAGATTTTCGTATTTCCTGGACGTTTCGTTTCCCAGTTGCGTTTTTGAATAATCCTCCAATGTCGCATCCCACGTTGGGCAACCAAACGCGAACAGTTCCTAAAATATATACCAAAGAGCTACCAAAAGAACCTTTTATATCCGTATAGACATGTAGGTAAGTTCACCTTGTCTTTATTTCGTTCGACGTAAGTCGTAGGTATCGGTTGCCAGTTGAATCCTGGCAACCAACTAAGCTTCTCTGTGGGTGGAAAGAGTCCCGCTAACATAGCCTGCAAGGACGCTTTGGTCCTGTTGAAGTCGCTGCTTCGAGCGTCAATCAAATCAATACTGTACTCTTCGTCCAAGAACCCATTGTACCTAGCCCTCATTTCTTTACCTACATTGTACGCTGTCAATTTTCCTTTCTAGAAGTATCATAAATTGCGAAATAGATATAATCGAGTTGTACATGAGTGCTTACGTTGGTTAATTGACCGAATCCGTACGGTTTGAAGTAGGATTCGTTGTAGTACTGGCTCGATTTGTACAGATTAATCCCGTCAGGACATCTGTCTCCGTGCCTAAAAACCTGATGATTCATGTATAAGCACCGGAAAATTAAGAATTTTGTTAATAAGAATTACTTACGACGTGTACGTACACTAACGTATCATTTGGAACTTCCGCGTTAACTATTAGAAATGGTGAAATGCAGAGCAAAAACTTAAGTAACATTTCTACGGATGTGGAAATACTGCTCGAATTTGAGTAGAGAAGTTTATAAATTTGGTGAAAAAATTATCTTATCTTCGTTAGTTATGTATATTTTATTAGGTTTCTCTTTCGCAACCGGTTTAGCGGACTCAAATGGGGGATAAAGTCATTATTGATTTAAAAAATACCATCATAAATGTAATTAGTTTATAATGTATGCAGACATGTACACACGGTTCAGCAATGCCAATCCATTTACGGCTTTTAAATTAACTGTTAATCTGGTATTTTCGTAAGAAGCGGTGACATTGAGGATAATAAGAAATAAAACAGGTAATTATTCAATATATATTACATTTTTCTCCCTTTGCTGTATATTACACGTACACAAAATAGAGGCACTTGTTAGTGAGCAATTTAGAAAAATTATCAATACACACAACAAAATACTAGTTAAAAAAATGATTACAAAACTATTTTAAAAACAATGAGAATAAACTTTGAACGTTGTATTACAATGATATAAATTTGTCGTAAACAAAATCCTTCACGTTTCCGTAGTTCAGCACATCATCACAGAGCATTTTCAACTGCTTCACGTAAAATCTATGAATTTTCGTTTTGACATTCGTATATCTCAACTCCTTGACTGCCTTGTCTAATATGTAGTGCAGCCACAATATATTGGAATACGGCTCGAATTTGTTCCAATTATTCCTGCAAACGAAACCAAACATTAATCAACCAAAGAACATAAATTACAACAAAATAAACACCTACGCATCCACAGGTATAGCAAGAGTCGCGAGATGCATTTGATAGTCAAATATCTACTAATAAACTAAATTGTAGTGAATTAAGAGTGTTCTTACCCATTTTTCTCGCGCATCAATCTGTACACGTCGAACTGGTAATCGCCCGAAGCGACGAACAACTCCTCGTCCAGACCCAAGTCCTGGAATACGGTGACGTCGTCGTTCTCGATTCTGGAAAACGTGAAATCGATGATGGTTATGCGAACGCCGTTGGACGGTATTTGGTACAATTCGTCGTCCAATTTGTACGAAACGGTTTCGTCTTCGGCCACTGTCAGGGCCAGCGCGTTGCCCCAATGGAGGTCCCGGTGCTCGAATTTCAGCTCTTTTTCAGCCACGGCTAATCCCAGAGCGATCTGAAGCAGAGAAAATATTTTTATATTAGTTAATACAAACTCTATATCTTCAAAATAAAATCTTTACCTGTTGTATTACAGAATAAGCCTGTCTAGCGTCAAAAAACTGATAGGATTCCAAATCGCGTCCACCGTATTTCATTTGGAATATAACATACAGTTGATCTTCAGGAAACATATCTGGACAATCATTCTTTGTACCGTAGGTTTCTTGGAACTCGTCCCAGAGTTCGATTAATGTATCTGGATATTTTCCTTGTACGCACTGGATTTTCTGGATTTCAGTAAAAGCCATTGTTCGGTTTCTTTCATGGTTTCGCAAATTGCTCAATTCGCTGTAGAAGAAAAGAAATATTATAATAAGCACTCTACCTAGTTACAGTATACAGAGTGTTTCCTGTAAAATAACGATCTACACATCATTAGGAAACACTCTGTATAAAATAATTTGACTCTATTACTCCAGCCAGGGAATAATATTAAACTTACTTTGTTATTAATATTTCAGAAAGTATTTCTTCAAATTTTTTCTGCTTCTCTCCGTTAACTATTAGGTCTCCTTCTACAGGGATGATTTTGATGACAGATGTGCCGCCTTTGGGATTTCTGAAGAGGAATACCTCCCCATACACTCCTTCTCCTATTTTGTGGCAGCATTTTAATGTGCTGAAATATAAAATATAAAATACATTAACTATTTACAGGGTATTTCATTGGAGATATGTTTGAGACATGTAATACAGTTAATTATGATTCTATCTAGTTATGGGACGCCTAGTATAAGAAAATAGGACATTTTATATTAAATTAAAATTATTAATATCATTGAATAAACAGAGCTTGTTTTTTAGTACTGGAAAAACAACATTCTTAATGTTGACGATTTGTTTACAAAGGAATTTATTGTACAATTCCTTAATTAATCCTGAGGTGTTATAGAAGTGTTAACATTATAAACATACGTAAAAGAGTTCATCCCTACGAATTTCGTTATCAAATTTTTTACTGATAAACTTTATCATGAAATTTTTAGGTTCTAAACTTAAATTATGATTACAAAAACTATTATTACAGTAAAACTGTGAAAGTAAATTGCTCGAAAAGTATGTACAATTTCCTGTTTTGGTATGTATTTGTTAAGATATTAAGATCTAAAATAATAAAGTGATATTTTGATTTATCTGTGTATAAGTCAAATACCTAATTCGAAAACAAATGGTGCTATTTAATAAATATTTGTGTTTACAAAGCGATTAAATGTCATATTTTAGCACAATTTCCACATTATTTACGTTGCTTATACTTATTTTACCTATAAAAAGTATGAATTTTCAACAAAAAATAAAATTTTGCCACTATCTTCTATCGATAGTGTTAAAAATTGCAACTATACTTTGCGTTATCTAATCTTTCCTTAGCCTTGTAAAATATTTCTCTCCCCACTTGCACATGAAAGATTTATCTAATCAAACATACTATTATGCAACACTTCATAATTGAGCAAAAGTAATATATTAATTTTAAAAACGTGACTCATACGAAATGTGCTATTTCCATTACTAACTCCCAATAATATAATATAACAAAATTATTAATGAGATATCGCGACCTCATTTCCCTCTAAATAAGTTTTTCCCGCTCCCCAACTGATTAATTACTGTTAAAAAAACCGATGTGAAGTTAGCTTCAGAATTTAGAACTACAGGACACCCTGTATAATTCAAAACAATTTAATTCAAGCATCATCAAGTCACCATTTATAGCGTCAGCCATGAAAAGAATGTTAATAGCACTCTTGATCGGACCACACTGTTTGGCATTGATAAAGCTCTAAATGATTGATAAATTTACCTTTCGGGTAGAAATTCCGCGAAACTGGTGGGCTCGGTCTGTCCGCATTGTCTCAAAACTAAATCTGTGGCAGTTAATTCCGGCACTCCTCGCAACCATTTACCATCGATGAAACTCCCTTTGTCGAAGGTACTCTTCAAATTATCTTGAATATCTCCGAAGCGTTCATAACCTAAACAAGAACGATTTGTTAGCAACGCGCCATTAGGCAGGTCGAGACGTGTTAATTACCTGATAGAGATTCATGTGGCGTAAAAGGCATGCAATTTGGATTCGTAATCGGGGAAGATGGCTTGTAGAAATGCATGCAACGTTGAATTTCTCGCACAAGTGAAGTCTGGTCGAGCACTGTTAGAAATGGACGATGTTGGCTCTGCTTAAATGGAAGCGACTGTAGATAAGAAAATGTTGCGCAGTTTCACGACGAACTTAACAATAACCTTTGTGAACGTTGAACTTGTGTAAACGTGAACAACAACACGAACGAGTATGACTAACAATTCTCAAGAAATGAAAACGGAGCGTGCTCTGGTGTGGTGACGTTGTGAACAGTGTTGCCGGTGCGCAAAGAGTTATCCGTAAACTGACCGAATTGTACGAAATTATCCCATTCATTGTTCTTCTTCTCCAGCTGTATTGAATTGTTAAACAGTTCCTTACTTTCATAAGGATACTTTTAAAGGTTATTTTGATTAGATAGAAGTAATTAATATTGTTTTATATTTTAATCAATTTACCGGTATTACCCAGACATAGGATAAATTAGTAACGTCGGCAACACTGCTAAAGATACTATTGGTTGGTAGAACTGACTCATAACAGCCAGAAGCGAGAAGCTCGTGATGTTCAATGTTATGGATGGAGTCTTTAATGGCGGCTCGAGAATTTACTAGTATTTAATATTACAAGTCAAAAAATGATAGAAGGACTAATTTTTACATAGAGTGTAGTTATTTTGAAGATAGGAATTAATAATATATCATTTCTTTGCCATTTTTGGCCAATTCAAAGAATAAGCATTTTGTTTATTAATAAATATTTTAGTTTTTTGTGCCATTTTAATGTGTATTTTAATCATTGTTAGTTGTTTCAATAAATATTTTAGTTCGCAGTTGGTTTTATTCCATTATGTCCCAATGCAATGCAATTTTTTTAAGGAATATTTTAGACATTGTAAAGTTATTTCGCACTTTGGTAATATCTTGTAACTTAATTATAGATCTGGCAACAAATTAACAATGATTGAATGGGACTCTAGAAGAAGGGCATACGTTAAAAATTGAAAATTTCACAGGGAGATCAAAGCAACTAAATTATATTAATGATGATCAAGTTTAACATATGCCCTTCTTCCTCATCATCACGCGAGGAGAACTAAACTCTTACCTATTTGTTCACCATATGCTACATTTGTTTGATTTGCACAAAAACACCAATAACGACAAATTTATAACAAACCCATTCAATTTCTATTCTTCGTTAATTTTTATCTTTTTCCAAACGTTTCCCTCACATTTGATCCCCGCACGAAAAACAAAGACGCGATAATAACATATTAACGACATTCTTTTGTCTCCAAGTTGTCAATAACTTGACTTAGTCAAAGTGGAAATTATTTTTTCGAGTCAAAAAATTTCAACACAAAAGCCAACGTTTGGAACCTTAATAGCATGGAATTGTTAAGCGATTTGTAAGCAGCGATTTTTGTGGTTAACCTTTCATAACTTACTTAATGGCCGACGACGAAGATGACGGAGAAGATCTCGACGTAAGCTTGTAGAAATACTCAACTTCACATACACTTCAACAACAACGTCGCTTTCAGTTGGTCACCTTTAGGCAACTACCTGGTGACACTCCTAAGGAGGACCTCGCGATTCCCGAAACGTACAACAACAGAAAAGTAACCAACAAGGGCGCTTTACGCTGCTACGTAGCCATTTGCATTTGCCTGGTACTCTTCTTCCAGCTAAACACAATACGAAAAGTCATGACCGAACGTTTCAGGTACCGTTTCTGGCATATTGCGTATACTTCGGCGATTTGTCCAGGGTGTTGCGAGGATACGATCAATGCGGCAACGTTTGCGGCAAAAACAACGCCAGATACGGCAAATGGAACTGCTCCGGTAAAGATTTCTCCCGGTTTCCGTGAGTAATTACCTGCGAATTTACGAAACAAAATGTCTTCGAGCTTCGTTTCTTTGCAGCTACACGCAAATCCAGTGCCCCTTCGAAGACAGGGCGCATTACCAGAACTATCCACGAAAATGCGTTGCTCATTGCACAAACGGATTGTAAGTTGACTGTTAGAGGAAATTCTCCTCCATCGAAGGTTTTCTTCTGCTTGTAGAGTGCACTTTATGTACAAATGCTTCGTAAAAAGCTCGTCTAATGAGTTAGTTCAAGACGAACCCCCAATTGAAGAAGCAATTATTAGAACGATACAAGACGATGAAGGTGAAGAAGGTAACGAAAATGGAGGAGATGACCAAAATGCAGGAGATGACCAAAATGCAGGAAATGACCAAAATGAAGGAAATAAGGAAACCGAAAAGGATAAGGGTGAAAACGAATACGATGTTCTAAATGTAGAAGTAGTGAGTATCTTCTTAACTTTCGTTTTATCCATCGGTAAGTGTTCGGTATTATTCGTGAGGATTCTTCTCTATTTGAGCTGTTTTTCAGTTTTAACGTTGTTTTTCGTGTTTTTAATGTACGCCACCACAACTGGTGGCGTGTGGGCACTTCTCCTGTTAGCCGGCATAGCGATCGTGGTAATGATTTGGTAAGTTTGTCCATCTATTTTTTCGAATCGTTTAAATTCGCAGCGTTTTCAGGCTCTTGTTTATGCTGACGAAAAAAAATTTCGTCATTACAGGAACCTCCACGACGGAAACGTTGAGTTTCGTCACTTTAGTCTTGGGCTTAATACTAGCCGTCGCTTGGTTGATTTATCTTTTTGTGTTAGTGCAGCTGTTCAGGAAGATCGAGCTGATCATTCATTTAATGCGTACCGCTATAGACACTTTGAATGAAATGAATTTGTTGCTGTTCATTCCAGTATACGTGAGTATATTCGACTCGATTGATCCTGCGAGTTGGTGCAAATTTTGGTTTGTAGGTTGCCCTCGGCCAACTGGCGATGTTTACCCTTTACGGTTTGTTCAACTCTTACATTTACACAGCTGGAGTTTTGACCAAAGGCGAACACGGATATTTGTACTATCGCCAAAACAGCGTAATGAAATTCACGTTCTTTTACAACACTCTCGTGTATTTCTGGTGCGTGATGTTCGTTTTGGGTTTTCAGTACATGATCATTTCGTTATCCATAATTAAGTGGTACTGGTCGAGGTGTGTAATTTTTCAATCTTGATTCTTCTCCATATTCATCTTTATCATTTGCAGGAGCAAAGAGTTGCGCAGCCCGATTTATAACAGCTTGTGCATCGTGCTCAGATACCACATGGGTACCATCGCCTTCGGCGCGATGGTGAATTTTTTCATCGCGATACTTAGAGTGTTATTTACGTTTGTTAGAAACGAAAAGAGCGAAGCGCTGTATTGGTGTCCGTGCATTCTGCCCACTAAATATTTCCTGACAGCTGTTTCTAAGTATTCTTACATCGAAACCGGTGAGTTCGCCTTCCTTATTGCTTATGTAAGGGATTTGAGATCGGTTTTTATTAGTTTTGAACGGGCAAAGCTTCTATAAATCCGGCAGAAGAGCAGCATCCATGATCTTCAAAAATAGAGTGGATGTAATTGCAATGAATTATATCAGCGATTTTATACTGCTGATGGGGCAAATTTTGATTGCGTGCACTGTTTTCCTCATTGTTGTCGTTTACCGTGACTCCAAGGTAAGTTTTTAGTTAAATAGTGCATACATTTGTTAAACTTTTATTATTAGGAACCGAAAATAGAATATCCATTGATATACATAACAGTTGCGATTCTTTGCTTCTTGATACCCTTGCCATTCTTCGCTGCTTTCGAAGTGAGTATAATATAGTTGTAAAAATTTATTATTTTGTATGGAATTTGTGATTTTCAGGCTGTGATAGATACTCTCCTATTTTGCTATTGCGAGGATAAATACATAAATCGTGAAAAGAAATCTTATCTTATGACGAATAAAATTCAGGAGTTTGAGGCTCAATATAAGATCATACACAGTAAAAGAATGAATAAACAATAGTTTTATTCATTTGCACGTATATTTTTGTGAACGCATGAATAGTACAAGGTACAGGAAAATTACGAAGGTTATGAATTATTTATTTTTTATTTAAATTAATGTTAAATTCATGATTTTATCTCTAAATAAAACTATGTATCACATTTGGTAACAAATTATTATCGCTATCTAAATCATCGCTCATCATTTCTAGAACTCATCCAATTTGAATTATAAAAACCTCTAGGTGAGATTCATTATTAGTCTAATTGAGTTCTAGTCTGCGACTTGCCCAAAATTAGGCTGGATCTGGTCTAGGTATATTTTAGCTATTATCTAGGTATATGGTCTTTGTATAATCCAGGTATAATGTAGGTATAATCTAGGTATTGCCTAATTGTCTAAGCTTCTTTCCTGAAGTTATCGCAAGGTACTTCGTTGCTGACGCAAGCCGCAAAAGCCACCAGGTGAGGGATCACGTTCTCCTCCATCACTCCGCTGAAGAGGTGCGCCCAAGGGCCTTTGGCGAAGATGGCAACGTCGTCGGCACCGTGGGTTTCGGATGCCAGTGGCGTCGTCGAAGGCCATTGGAAACCCACCTCATCTACAATAAAAAAAATAGAACATTAGAATAAGAGGCAATTAATGGCAACCATTAATGGAGAAGACTAGCTTAATCCATTCTGGAGTTAAGAACTCACTCATTTGATTTTCGGAAGGCACGAATCTCAATCCACCGTCCATAACTTTGTATCCAGGCCCATTGGCGTAGTTCAAAATCGGGTACAGGTTATCGTCCATGGCCTTGCCACCGTAGCCGAAAATATGGCTGCCCCGTTGGGCGTAGCCCGCGTAGCTCATGGTGTGCGCGTGATCGGCCGTGACGATTATCAGCGTGTCCCGCTCGTCGGTCATGTTGACGGCCTTCTGGACTGCTTTGGAGAACTCCGCGGTCTCGTCCAAGGCCTTGTGCGCCGAACTCAGGTGGTGCGCCGAGTCTATCCGGCCGCCCTCGACGAACAAGAAGAACCCTTCGGGGCCCTTTTGCAACGTTTTTATCGCCGCCTCGGTCATCTCCTCCAACGACGGCTGCTGGTCCGGGTCCCTTTCCAGATTGAACCGCATGTGGCCGCTGTCGAACAGCCCCAGCAGGTACTCGGTGTCGTTTCGCACGTGCTGCAATTGCTGTCTGTTGGATACATAATCGTATTTTAGACCGAGCGATTGCTTTTGCTTGATCCATTCGGTTATCAAATTCGTGTAGTCCGATCTGGCGCCGGGTTGGTCGTCTTCGTCGTTCTCTTCCATCGGCAGGAAGTTCTTCCTGCCTCCGCCGAGGATCACCTGGAGGTGCTTGCCGGTCTCGCCGAACACCAGCTGGTAGGCGATGTCCCGGCATTCTTGGGGGTCGTGTTCTGACTTGAGCACCGATGTATCGCTTTCCCATCGCCTGTACGCCGTATGGGCGTAAACTCCTGGAAACGCAAGAAAAATTGGAAGATTGTTCAATAGACACCAGACGGTAAATGGTATGAATCGTACGAAATAAGAAAGAAATTACCTGCTGGAGAGGCGTGGGTCACCCTGGTGGTCGTGACCAAGCCGGTCCTGCGGCCTTTCAACTGGAACAGCCTCGCTATCGAGTCGACTTGGTTCTCTTTGCGGTTCATTGCAGAGCAATTTCTCTTGTTAACGGCTGCTGAAACTCCGATTGTAGCCAGGTTGGCTTTCACTCCTCCCAGGTAAGCTGTGGCTGAGCAAGCTGAATCGGCTGTCTGGTGGTCCACGCAATAAGTCTAAAATAAAGGAAATAGTTTAACCTAAACCTTTAAAGGGAATCTATTTGAGTAAGATTTTTAGTAGGTATAGGGAAATGATATAGGGATCGTTGTTAATAGCGCCAGCGATTGCTTGATTCCCATTAAAATAGGGAGGCTAACTCTCTGCTTGTAAAAAAAGTGTTGTTATTTTTATCATGCAGAGAAATATACTATTATGTTTTGTTATATCATTAAAGTGATGGTTAATTGGCACATTATGTACTTGTGTGAAATCAAATTTGGTCATCACCATATATTTTTTAAATTCGCTGTTGAATTAATACGATTATCACGCTTGTTAATTTTGAATGAATAACGCAATGTAAATAAATTACACGTTGTATTATTCCGAATTGCTGATGTGAGAAAAATATTTATTTTTTTAGTTATTAAATGTTATTAAATTTATTACGAAAATATGCGATCTTCTGATAAGTGTAGGAAAACGCGGCGAGGGAGGTCTTTCTTTGGAGATTGAATTTGATGTTAGAGAAATTACCTTAGATAGTCCGGAGTAGGGAAATTTCTCGAAAGATAGCTGCTCTTCTTCACCTCCCAGATACATCCTAGCTGCTGCTATAGTAGGTATAGACATACCGTCACCCAGGAAAAATATCACATTTTTAGCAACGTCTGTAATTAAAAATTAGTACATGAATTAAAAAAATATTCACAATCGTTCGGCATTTCTTACTTTTATTTAAATCCGTCGACAATTTTCTCTTCAGAACTTTAGTAGCCTCATTGTTCCAGTACTCCTTGGTGGCTTCTTCATTTTTCTCTTCTACAGTTTTGTTGCGAATTATTTTATTCGGATAAGGAAGAATATCATCGTCTGAAAAGCGCATAAAAATTATCTCCAATTCCTTTGCAAAAATCTTTTCTTAATTATCTAACAGTTGAAGTGAAACGCATTAGCATTTTTGCAAAGTCAAATAAATTATCCAAATTAAAAGCGACGTTTTTAAATCGCCCGTCCCCTTCGAACGAGGAAGGAAATGCGACAATGAAATTAGCTGATTTAATATTGCAATTATGATGAAATGTCCATGCAACGGGGAATTGCAGACAAATTCTTATTATGTCGCTTACCTTGCTGATTTTTTTTAACGGGAACTTGGCGTAACGGAGAAGGATGAATTGGTTATTAATCCACATTTATCGAGAATGAAAGCCTTGCCAAGAAATTATGCAAATGCATCTCTTTATTCTATTTCTTAAAGAGTTTAACAGGGAGAGAAATTTAACAGGTGATAATTTTTGGGACATTTGAATAGATGATTTTTTTGAATTTTATTGGTACAATTCAAGCGTATCAGATAGTAATTCTATGCAAAAAATATTCCCATTAATGAGATATTTACTTAGAGCAATCATTCCAAAGGTCAGCCGTGTTAAATAAGCGTTTAAATTAGGTGCATAAATATTTATTACCATTTAATTGTTACCTTACAATAAATTATTATTAATTTTTAAATACACACCAACCGACTTGGCAAATTTCTTTATTAATTTTTTGTTTAGAATAAGTATTCATTTGCATTGAAATTTGCATTAGGATAAATTCAACTTCCCATATAAAAAATATCCTTTATTAAAAGATACAGGGTGTTCCATTTAAATTAATTGACAATTGTTATTATGAATCATTTTTCTCGTATTTGGACACATCCTGCATATTATTATGAAATTATTCAAAAATTTATTTTAGGCGCTAAATTTTCGAAAAATTGCATTTTAATGGACTTGTAATATTTAATTGATTTTGTAAAGACTGTGCCTACCTTCTTCTTCGTTTTTTTGAGTAGGGTGCAGGAATACTTGCACACACAGCATCAGCAGCTGCAAATAAATCACGATAAACATTTTGAGCCGAACTCAAGCAGGTAACGCGTTGAAGTTAGGTATGGCGAGCAAACTTGTTGAACTCGACCTTAACCATTTAGGATTGCATATTATATACCTACAACCTGAACTGTATTGCTGATGAAAATCGCTCCCCCTCTACGTTTCTGAGGTCATTAGTGTAATTTTTTTAGTCAACTGTTTTGTCTTTGTAGTGGTAATTAGAACTTTCAAGGGCGATTTTCGTGTCACCACAAAAATTGTAGTTTTTGGTACAATTATCTTTACCTACAGAAAGAGATTTAGGAAGAGGTAGAAACTTTTAATACTCTACATTACGGACTCGGAAGGAAATTTATGCGAATTATTCTAAAGGAGTTTTAAAGGGAGAAACTTTGTGGTATATGGCTATTCATCGAAAAGATCGAATTTTTGAGTATGAAATTAAATTAGTTTATTTATCTGCTCGTTTGATTTATTGTTAACATGTTGGAGTACTTCTAAATTAAATACCCAATTATGTTTCTAATAAATTATAAAAAAGTAATGAAATGTTGGGTTAAAATAACTATAAATATGAACAGTGTTGTTTGCAATTGCATGTTCAATTAATTTAATTGCTGTATTTCACATCACTTCGTCTATTAAATCGTGAATGATTTTTAAATTTTAAAAAAACGAATTAATAAGGTACGATATTTTTGGAGAGGAATGTTTGAACAATCTACACATGTGTGTAATAATTAGCTAATATTATTTAATAAGCACATATAAATTATATAAGTATATAAACATGTGTTCTTGATGTTATGGTTTACAATTTCAATATTGTTCAGTTACTGGAAAAAAATGATAATTAACCTATTCACATTCATTTTTTAAGAATTCTTAAAACAATTTTGAATACGTCGAGAATTATCTACGCAAATATTTATTCCAATTTTCTAGGCATAGAATCAAATTCACATACATATTTTACATTCTTTTAATTATTTTTATCACTAAATAGATAAAAATTGTTATTTGCCTATGTATTATCTATTCGCATTTTAGTTTCATTAACGCCATGTATTTGCCGAACGCTCAGTCGTTTTTATTTGCTATTAATATCCACACAATATTCATTATTATTATACATTACTATAGGAATAAATACACTATTTCTTAAAGCTGTATTATTTCTTCCTTTCCTCCAGTAGGGCCAAGAGAGCTTTCTTAATTTCTTCCACGTTCTTCAGAATCGCCGCATTGCTATCAGCGATCCTCATCAAAGCGTCCCTGTCCCGGTTCGTGTTGAGGTAAAACTTCCTCCGCAGCGTCGACACGAAGAAGGGCATCTGCTTTTTCTTCACGTTCTCTTCATTGTGGGAATAGTTGCCGCACACGCACTTCGTCGTGCGGATCAGCAGGCTGAGAACATCGTCCCGTTTCCCATACGCCGAGAAATTCCTGCACAACTCCTGGATGAACCAGGTGCCCCTCTGGGGGTTCCGGAACGAGACATTGCCTAATATAAAAAAATTAGTATTAGCAAGTGTTATGGGACATTGTTTGTTGCTTTTGAAGTTACCTTCAATGGTAGAATACACAGTTAATACATGCGGATATAAATAATCGGCCGAAAATGTTTGCAATGGAACAATCCTAGACATTGTTGCGGGAGGTTTGGGGGATTGATCGTTACCGGTGGTGGAATACCCTTCGCCTTTGCAAGCCTAAAAATTTAATGCCTCTTTTATTCGAAATTGGCTTAAATTGGATGCAGCCTTACTTGAAACACGAACATTTTAGGCTTGTCATACAAAGTTTTATTATTGCCGATGGTCACCCAGAACTCGCTAGCTGATAAAATGCCATCTTTCGTGTGCAAAGTGTTAAATTCATCGCCGTGCGTCAGGACGAATATAATCAACGAATTATACCCACTCAAATCGCTTTGAGCAACTAAAAAAGAACCCCGTTAACCGTGGAAAAGGCATGTTAAGATAATTACTATTGTCTATTTTCTGCTTCACTTCGTCAGTGGTCAAATCGCTCAGTATGTTGTCCATGGTTATGTTATAGCCCAATCGTTGGAAACATGTGACCAATTCGTTGACGTCCCTCTTGCTTCCCGATCGAGTTCCCAACATGGGGTTGTTGAAATATTCGTGGTTGAAAATGTAGATCAGGCCGGGGTCTCCTCCTGTTCTCGGGTACTCCAGCCGGTCTGTTCTGTAGTGTGGTCGCTCCTCGAATTTCTTCGCGTTTGTAGTTTTTAAGGGTAATGCGCTGAACTGAAACACTGGAACTAAGGGGGTGATAAGCGATTGAAGTATTCTTTGAGGGGTACTTTTGGAAAAAGATGTTCCTTCCAATGCAATTACAGTTAAGAAAAATGTTGGGGTAAGTAAGAGGAGGATCAGGAACATACGAATGTTGAAGTGGAGTAATAAAATTATGAGTAAATAATTGTTAATTTAGATAATTTAGAACAAGGGTGAAAGCGTCAACTGGAAAACTAATCACCAAAGTGAACTGTACCAAAAAATTACTCATCGAGGTTAAAATCTTTGAAGCAAAAATTAAAGAAGTTTTTAATTAACAAATAAATCCTCTAGATTATATTGGTATACAAATGTGTAAAAATGAACCCCGATTTTCTCCGATATTTTACTTCTGACATTGAGACAGATTGCAATGTATAAAAAATACGATTCAATTAAAAAGACCTCAGTTTATTATAATTTTCTGCATAAGGCGGCTTTAATTGGAAATGTATTTGTATTTCGCGAACACCATTGTTGCGCGGCGTATGAACTTGACCCACTTCCTACTTCCATTTTAATATTCTTGAACAATTTACTTCAAAATGTAAAAAAAATCACCTCAAAATACTAATTGAAATTGACAAATACGAATGCATCATCACCCAACAATCGATGATAATTAGATGAGTTTAAGTACACAATAACATGAATTTATTAAAAGGAAAAGATTTATGTTTACCAAAAAGAAATAATTAAAAGAATATGGCAATTAATTTGCTCACCTTCATCTTCTCTATTGGAGGCAGGCGATGGAACGTTGCTAGCATTTGGGGATTGTGATTGTGAAGTGTTCGGTATCAAAGCGGCGTCAGTTTGTGTAGCCATTGCGATGCACTAATGGACAATGCTCATGTAGTTTCTAAAATTTCATTATTTTCGAAACAGTCTTTTTTTCTTCGAATTGATATCAATATCTTATCTAATCTATAACGAAAATAATCGAACAATGAAGTTGATTTGCATCGAAGGTTACATTAAAAAAGGGGCCTGATGAAGTAAATTTGTTGCTTTTGATAGAATGCATTTCCTGGACAAAATATCTAGTATCTACTATAATTTTGGTATATTTAATAAATTTTTACAGTAGAGTAATTCACCAGATTAACAGGCGATTTATTTTATTTAATAGTTCGAGTGATTGGGTTTAAATTACCAATCGATTAAACTGTGCTTATCGAATTAATCTGATTAGATCTTGTTTTTTCAAGAAATCATTAAACAAATTCATGACTTTAGATTAAAAAAATAAGTTTTTGTTCATGGATAGCTTAAAAAAAACTATCAAAAAATAAAAAGTACCTTTATTAACGTATAAAAATTTGTACAAAATACACACATAGTCAAACACATCAGTCAAACAAATCATAACACAGGCTCGCTCGTCGCCGGGGGAAAAACATACGACGGATTCACGGCATTAAAGTCCACGTAAATTTTCTTCTTTTTCTCGTCCAAATGCTCCACTATACCAGCGAACGAAGGCCTCTTTTCTGGATTTTCGCTCCAACAATCCTGCATCAGCTTGTAGAGCTCGTCTGTGCATATTTTCGGCCTCTCCAGTCGCTTCCCCATCTTCAAATCGTACAACAAAAGGGTATCAGGCGTCTTGTTGTATGGAAAAGCACCTGTAAATCACAGATCAAAAAAATCGATACAATGATATCCTCAAAGAGATTGTTGGACTATCCAGATCCACTGACTCAGTTTCTTACCTAGAGTTCCAATTTCCCAAAGGACGATCCCGAAGGACCAAACGTCGCTTTTGCTGGACCACATTCTTTGCTCTATCGCCTCGATGGCCCACCAGCGCAACGGCACCTTCTTCTTGCCGCTGGAACTGTAAATGGCGTCTCTGGATAAACCGAAATCGGATATCTTCAAAACTCTGCCGTCTGCCATCATCAAAACGTTTCTAGCAGCTAAATCCCTAAAAGATGAGTATAGAAGAAAGTTGCGCAGATCGCGTCTCTAATTATACTCATCGTTCTGTAGCAAGATTCACCTGTGGGTTATGTTGATTTTTTCCAAATGTTCCATTCCTCGAGCGATTTGAACGGCAAATTGATGTAATTCGTTGTGATCCAGAACAGCTTCAATTCTCGCAACGTATTCGCTGTTGAGTGTTGTGATTTCGGCTTAAAAAAAGCGCTAAATTTATTGTACACCAATTTATTAAAGTGCTTACTGTTTGCAGACGATGGTAAACAACTAGATGTGATGGAAACTGGAGAAAGAGTTTCAGAAACAGTTCCTTGACTAGTGGAAGGTACATATTTAGGAGATGCAACGCTGTAACTTAATTATTTAACTTACTTTTATAAGCGCATACTAGAGTACTTACTTTTTTTCCTGCTCTTGCCAAGTATCGAATGAATTGCTATGAAAAATAAAGCGTTAGTCTAGTAGGGCTATTATTGCATCAAAACTTACTCGGCGAAAAAAAATGTGCTCCTTCTGTCCGACCATCTTTTCCTCAATTGCATGAGGTAACTCTTTAAGGAAATATCTGCCAATTCTAATACCATCATCAACGGTTTGTCCACTCTAACGCAGCCCAATAAAGCGATGATGTTCTCGTGATGGCCGATTTTTTTCATGATCTCCATCTCGTTCAGTAAATCCTGCTCGCCTTCCTTCGGCGAGTTTTCTGCAAGAATGTAGTATATTAATTTCATAGTATACAAAATTGGTCTATTTTTACGTACCTCTCAATTCTTTAATGGCAACTTTCGTGTAACATTGTTTGGTTTCTAGCTCGAACACATGTCCCTCATAGACTACTCCGAATTCTCCTTCACCGAGTATCTTCTCTTTGATGATTCTTCGTCTTGGCAGCTCGTATTCGTCGTATTTATGCGCATTCTAATAAAAGTGCAAGAAATTAAGAGGCTTAAATTGAACTAAAGTGTATATAGAACCGGGTAACTACCTCTAAATATTCCAGCGAGACATATTTTGGATTAACGACTTCCTTTCTCAAACTAAAACATAAATAAAACAGTTAATAAATTTCGACATTTGGGTCTATTACTTCCTACCCTGAAGCCAACGGAATCATGGAATAGACCTCTTCATTTTTATAAGCCTTAGCGCAACTAAACAACTTTTTCAAATACTTATAATTCACGATAACAATGATTATTAAAATCAGCGCAATAATTAACGTGATTATTAAAATTATTAATTGATAATTCCATTTCTTCGGTACTACAAATATTTATCAATTAGGTATATAAAAGATAAAAAAGTTTCCTAATTTATACTTGTGAAATTTTTGGACGAAACGTAAATGCACCCATCCACACTGTATCGAATAATAACAGTGTAAGGAACCCCTTCCTTGATATCAGTCAGTAAAACTTTTATGCCTGTATCTGTGGTGGATTCTTCTTTAACGTTGGTAAATGATGTAGAGTTGCTTTGTCTTATGCTGGCACAAAAATTGCAGTAATTAAGAAAAGTATTTACTATTCCACTAAAGCGTACTTACTATGAAATATCGATAATCGTAAGATTAACGTTTGGTTTCTTTAACCATCGGATAAAATAATAACCATCGGTTAGTGACGTTATACTGGCTATTTCATGAGGGGAATCGGTTTGTTTCCTGCATTTGCATTTGTCCTGTACACAATCTGCAATGATAACAAAATCCTTTCTCATGTAATGTAAAAACAATTCATTCTACCATCAGAAGCTCGATTAATTTACCTGGGATAATGTAGGTTACGAATTGGTTAAAAATTTTAGGCAATTGCTCGGTTTCGAAGGTAATTTTGTACTTGCAGCCGTTCATTAATACATCGACTGGATTCGTCAAATCGGTGGAAGGTCTTATAAGATATGAAGACTAAAGAAAACGAATTGAAAATTACAAATCTTTAGTTTAAAAATTAGTTATTTACTTCTTTTACGGGAGATATATCAACGTCTTCAATTGCACTGCAACCTTCCTCGTCGATAAATGTTACAAACATGTGTTCTATTGGATCTGCAAGTAAAATTCTGTTAGATCTATAAAATATCAATACTTCTTTCCACATCCATGAAATTGTATTAAATTGCACTAATGAAACATTTATTTTAAATTTTAAGTAAGTTTAGAAAATCAATAAACTTGCCAGTGAAATTTTCCCAGCTAATGTTCAATCGGATGAGCCGATGATCGTCCAGGAAAGCATTAATCTTCAAATTTACTATGAAATTTTTTTCTAAAAGGAATAAAATTTTTATTATGCATCAACTACTGGAATGTTTTTTTGAAATATTTACCCACAACAGTAATGTTGTTATCATTCAAAGAGGCCTGAGGAAAAAAACACAAAATGTAGATGCTTTTGATTTTCAATGCAAATAATTACCTGTGTGAAGCGAATTTCCCAAATTAGACAAACCAATATCAAAATAAAATTATTTCTCATTGTCGCATTATTTTGTAATTCATTTTAATGTTGCTGATACTTTCCATTTTCGCTGTGACGACCTGTAACAAGAACCTGGAAAATATAATATCATTTTCGATTTTTTGTTTGTTACAAAATTATTAGTTTCAACTACAAATTAATAATTTTTTAGATTATTATATTATATTTTTATCAACTAGGTATTTTATAAGTAGGTATATTTATTTGTATAAATAATAATATTTAATCTATACATTATAATATTGTTTTGAGACAGATTGTACTTATTAATATCCAATATTAATTTGACAGTAGATATTTATATTATATACCTACGAATTAAATTATATCTAAGTATTATCTACTTATTTGTTTGCTTTCAATCCAATAAGAATGGCTCTATATAATTAACATAGTCTTAAGAAAAAATTGACTTTATTTATTTGCTCTGTCATTTGCTCGATTAATTAGTCCTTATTTTTAGAAATTTTACGCATATGTATATCATCCTGAACATGTAGGAGGATGGTTTATAAACTTTTTAAGATCGCGTATTATGTTTACAATGAATCTTCAGTTTATTATTTTATTGGCTATAAATGTGCCTAGATAATTATGAGATTTTTCGTTGTATTTAAATTGTTCAAATGATTTTTCCCTATTTTAGGAACAAAATTGTTGATTTATTCTAGTAAAATATCAATTTTGTTTCGAATCTTTTGATAATGTAAAATGTGTTATAAACGGAATCTTACCTATTAAGTAATAATATATACCTACTTACTGAAGTAATTACTAAGTTATTGTCGATCTTTTCATTAGTACTACTTGTAACTTTTCAAAAATCTAAATATTATTTCACACACATCCTCACCGATCTGTTTCATTTGCAATTCTGTACAACAAACTAAGTACATGCAAAAGAAACGCGCGTTATTCGCTTTTTATTTTCGACTAAACTGCTTCATTGCTCTCAAATTCAATCATATATTACGAAATTCCAGATAACGCTACTACATGGATAGATCCTATTTAACGATTTCGAATTTTTATAATTGATATCTGATGAAGATTACCAGATATTTCCAATACAACGCACCTTTCTCTGTATTAAACAAATATCAATTATATTATCAATAAAAAAGTTTTTTCACATTGCTTTTGTTGAAAATTTTCTTGCCTATTTGGTCATTCATCGGGTTGATATATTGATTTACTTTGGGTTATAATTTTATTGAAGTTTTTAGTTAAGAACTATCTTCGATGACTAAATCTATAAATCGTGATATAATAAACGTATTCAAATATTTATCTAATATACCCGCTAAATAAAGAAAAAAGGGTACCTATCTATGGTATGATTATTACCTTTGATCTCTTTAAGTGGAAACTCTGTGGTAACGACCTTGTTAGATGTAGGTAAAAAAAACGTATAAGTAGGATTAATAATTTTTATCGGCTCAAATAAAATTAAGTCGTCTTAAATTGTAAGATGAATATGGATTTATTTGAGACTATCTCCTATACATTATCTTGAGACTACAGATATTGAAAAATACAGATTTTAAAATGTAAAAAATATCTGTGATGAAATAAGTAAATTCTCCTTATAATTTTGGAACAAAGAACTTTAACAATAGTAAAGTAAAATAACAATAAAAACAATTTTTGTAATTATTATAATGAATAAATAAAATAACTATCTGCTATAGAGAGACAAGTCCACATATTATTAGCAGGGAAAGGAAGATTATGTTAACCTAACTTTTATCTGTCATAAAACTTTTGAAGTCTGTTTACATTTTTCCAGACATATTATTTAAAATGGAACACAAATAACAATTTGCTCTTACCTATTGAATAATAATTTAGGCTGCTCTAGTAACATGCCTGTAATATGAATGAAACAATATCATTTTTAGATTTCAAAACGATTTGTCGTATTTGTTTTATAAATGAGAATCTCTGCGCTTTTCCTCAAGAATTATATGATTTTTATACGCAAATAATTAAGTCTGAGGTAAGTAATTTAGAAATTATATTATTAACCCAAAATTGCGCGTTAATTGACTAATATTCCTTACAGTTCATTACGAACGATGCGAAATTACCAGCAAACATTTGCAATAATTGTACAAATCAACTGCAAAGCCTCTCGAACTTTATTAAAAAATGCCAAACACAAGAAACGCTACTAAAGAAACTCTACGAAGCAAGTCTACTAGATTCCGATGACGAATCAAATCAAACCAATCCTACAAATAATCCGGACGAGAACCCAAACAATTCCGAATGCAAAAATTGCAACAAAATCTTCTACAAACAATCATCGTACATCAACCACCTACGTACACACAAACACCAAGCCGAGCTGAAAAAATTCCTGTGCAACTACTGCGGCAAGAAATTCACCAAAAACTCCCACCTGGCCAGGCACATCCGCAGCCACACGGGGGACAAGCCCTTCCCCTGCTCCAGATGCGCCAAGTCCTTCGGCCAAAGCAACGACTTGAAGCGACACATCCTCACCCACACGAGGGAGAAAGTGTTCCGATGCGACCACTGCAGCAAGAGTTTCCACCAGAAATCCTGCCTAGCCAATCACATCCTCACCCATTCCAACGAAAGGAACTTCAACTGCGAGTTCTGCGACAAGAGGTTCACCATGAAGGCCTACTTGGAGGTGCATATGAGGATCCATACCGGTCGAAAAGTTTTCCAGGTAAAAATCTGCTTTAAAATTCGCCAATGAGAGATTACATTGAATTTTATAGTGTACGCAGTGTGACAAGCAGTTCTTCCAAAAAAGCGGGCTGAATAACCACGTTCTCACCCACAATGGCCGCAAGCCGTTCAAATGCAGGGAATGCGAGAAATCTTTTGTGCAATCGAACCATCTGAAAGAGCACTTGAGGATCCACAGCGGCGAGAAGCCGTTCGTTTGTTCGTATTGCGGCAAAGCCTTCTCTTATCACAGCACTTTGAAAGTCCACTCGAGGCAGCACACGGGCGAAACGCCCCACGTGTGCCCCTTCTGCGAGAAGGGCTACAGGGACTCCAGCAATTTGAGGCGGCACATCTCGAGGCATCACGACGCCACCAGCGAAGACATCAACAAGTGATAACGGTAAGAGATTCAAACGATTAGTAACGCTACGTAAATATTTAATAAAAACCATCATCGATCAGTGAGCTTTACATTGCGGTTTGGGTTTGTAGTTCTTGAGTAGGTTCTTGAGGATTTTATTGTATTCGATATTGTTGGTTTTGATGAAGTCGCCTCGCCATTCTTCGCCCTCTTTGTCCTTCTTCTTCTTCATACCCGGCCAATGAATCAGGAAAGCTCCGTCGAGAATCACGAATTGATATTCCATAAGGCACATCTCCAGCATCTAAAAATCCAATAAAACGCGAAAATGTTTTGGAGCAAAAATGAATGGAATGTACCTGAAGCATTTTGTCTTGTAATCCTTCCCACGACAGCTGTTCATTGTAGTAGGGCTCGCTTTTGGTTCCTAGATAGATTGGTTCCCACCTGTGATAAGGCACTTCTCTCCTAGCTGTTAATAACGGCTGCAAAAGACTGGCGCATTAGAGGAATTGATCAGGATTTCTACTTACTTTAACAATATTATCAGGCGGTTCACTCTTCATCCACGACTCTATGCCGGGAAACTTCTGACAGTGATTACACACTAATTTATGAAAGTACACAGCCCTTTTATCTTTCACTAGTTCTATGAGTTCTTTTTTAGTCCGAGGAATCTCCTCGTTAGATTCCACTTCGAATATAGGAAGAACGAACACCTTCTTTTGGCATCCCATCAATTTGTAAGTGTCTATCATCTTCAGGAACTTTTGGGCCAGGCCTAAAAGCATCTTTAGGTAAGATTTTTTATTGCTCAATAATCATCGTTTACCTTCGCTCGGCATCAATTGAATGTCCGACACTATGACTCTTTCTGTTAAGGATGCTGTCCTAGCAACGTTTCTACATACGTTGATAGGGTACATAACGCTATCATCAGCATGTCTAAAATAGTAATGTAAATATTCATACATCTCATATTGTACATAAAACTTTATAATGAACTTATAGTGTTTCTTCTTCTTGTCCCAGTGCTTAAAGTACCACATACCTGTACGTGCTTAGCTTAGAAGAATCGATAATTTCGCAATTATTGGACCTAGTAAAGTACACGTCCTTGCGAGAGGGTCCTAGATTTTTGTGAAATACGAAATGCACGGAAACCCTGGACATCCCCGGAAGGCAATAGCAATACTGATTGAGCTGCTCCAGCACGAAAGCGACATCTAGATCCGGAACGAAGGCTGTGACGCTGATAAACCCGTCCCAAAACCTAGAAAAAACATCCAATATCTCAATGACTCCATTTTTACCATCCCGATTACCTCACTAATTCTGGTAAATAATACATAAAATCGGCGGAAACGTGCGTCGCGTACGTCACTTCCGGCACCCCTTCGGCCATTTTCGCCTGCAGAACGTTGTAAATGACCCTGTAAGGGCTGGTTTTTCCCATTTCGGGCGGAAAATCCACATCACTAGGGCCGAAATGTAAATCTTCCGGAAATTTGTAATTGAACGTGCAGTAGGTCTGATTGGCCGGGTCCGGATGAATGAATCTGATGAAGTCTCCCGGAGTGTAGCTCGCGTTGCCGGACATTTCCCTGATGAGGATCCTGTCGACTTGAAGGGCCACCGAAGGCGAAGACGTGTTCATGGACATGATGAGGAAGACGATGACGATTAAAGAAGAAGCGATCGATAGACATTTTAGACTCGGGCGTAGGGTGATCATAGTTTACTGCATTATTTGCTTGAAGAGGAAGGAGATATGAAGAGTTGCGAGTTGAGATACCTGAAAAATAACAGTTTTAAGAGCAATATTGTTCAGCTTAACTTCTTTTATTAAATCACTTAGAGTTGAAACAATTTGGAAAATTTCATGTAGACATCTGCTTATGAATTCTTTGAAACTATTATTTAGTTTAAAAACGAGAAACTGGTAGTAACAAATGAAGTTAAACATATGTATCTACTCACCTACATACTCTAAAAAAGGTATTTCTTTTAAAATAATTCAAATACCGTAAATATATTAGAAACATAATAGACAAATGAATTTAGCATTTCGGAAGAGATTATATTTTCCGATCAGCTGATAGGAGTTTAGTATGTCACCGGAGTTAACCGGAACGCAATCGCCTTCTGTTGGCGAAAATTGCTGCTGAAAAATCGATAATAACACTCCCTCCTATACAGTTTTCACCGCTTTGGGAACATGTGCTATATTTTCGAGTGATGCAAAACTTATAATTTACTCATCAATCCTAAACTGTTATTGATAAATATGCAATCCAGTAGTGCTAGATAAATTTTATATTTACTTACCTGATTTTAATTCCACATTGAGATAAGATATCGCCAAATTTACTGCAAGAGAACCGCTAAAATAATTATGTAGTAAATTCAACAGCGAAAATTTATCAATTGGGTACAAGTAGATATCCTGTTTGTTAGAAACTTCGTAACTTACTAAATATTTTTGAACAATTATCTAAATGCAAGATCATGATAAAGCACATTAGGATTTTGTAAAGGCTTAGGTTACTTTTTTCAAAACTATAAAACGTTTGATAGCTGTAAAACCAATGTAAATAAGTTAACACCTGTTATAAAAATACGCTGATAATGTTTACGGTTAATTGTAATTTATTAATACAAATAGTATGTTATATTTAATTATATAAAGTGCATGATCTTTGGCCAGTAGGTAAGTTAAAGTTGAATGTGTGAACGATAAAAACGATTGAAAAACTCGATTTATTCACTCACTAAATCACAACTAAAAATACATTAAATAATTTTAACAGCAGCGCGCAATTTAGCAGACCTGCTTCTCGGGTTACTCTCCACCTCATCGTATTTCGGCAGCAAGACGTGCTGATGCAACATTCTCCATTTCGTTTTCTGTATGCCCTCGATAAAATCCTGATCGAGGTAACTGGAACAGCTGTTGTATTTCAAAGGCAGAGCGTTCGCCGTGTTCTCCAACACGTTGCCCGTCAAATGCCTCTTCACGATGGTGTCCTCCAGCGAATGGAAGGATATCGAAACGATCCGGCCGCCGATTTTCAGATAATAGTGCGCCAGAACCAGCGCGTAATTGATTTCGTTCAGCTCGTTATTCACGAATATCCGAAGCGCCTGGAAGGTCTTGGTCGCCACGTGGCTCCTTCGTTGCAATTTGTCCAATCTGAACTCCTCATCGCACACGGATTGCACCAGATCGGCCAGTTCTTCGGTGGTGGTAAGGGGCTTGAACATGTATCTAGCTTCGATGATGGCTCTGGCTATCTTGCGGGCCTGCTTCTCCTCCCCGTAGGTTTTTATTATCTTGTACAAATCTTCTTCGGTTGCCCTGGCAAGCACGTCCGCTGCTGTGCATGAATCTGGAATATTAATAACGCATTAAATAACAAACTAATGTTAAATGATTTGTCGTGTATACTATAAAACTAATAATAACCTGGTGATCTATTTCCATCCATTCTCATATCGAGTGGTCCGTTGCACGATATGGAGAAACCTCGCTCTCCGTTATCGAATTGCATGGATGAGCAACCTAAATCTAGAAGCACGCTATCGATGGAATTCGGTCCGATGCCTTTCGCTTTAAGGATTTTGTCGAGTTCCGAAAAGCGTCCTAGCATAGGGACAACCCGATTGGGATACTCTTCGCATAAAGTTTGGGCGTATTGGTGAGCAACGGGGTCTCTGTCTAAGGCGAGTAGTTTCACATCGGGGCATTTTTGTAATATTTTCCTGCTATGTCCCCCCGCTCCGAAGGTCATGTCTAAGCAGGTCTCGCCGGTTTCGGGTTTTAAATATTTGAGTACTTCTTCTGCCATAACGGGCTTGTGCGGAGCATTTAATTCCACGCTGTAATGCCTAACTAGTCTAAATAAGCTATTTCTATATAACATTGTTGGTTTATTTTAATGATATTAAACTTTTGAAAAACGATTTCTTTTTCACGTTTAACTCCTCTAAACTCTTGTTCGACAGCACCAAATTACATTCTTCTGCTGTCAATCCTGTTGCAGAGGTACTTAAGGACCTTCGGTACTTGTTTTTGTGGTTATTGTTGATCAATTTTTGCAGGGCTAAGTATTGGTTGTCCCAATGTTTGTGGTTAGTTTCGAATTTGTTTTCTTTGAATGCGGTGTTTACGAAATTAGTGAGATATTCACTGAAGTCTCTGAAAATCAAAGTTATGGTAAAAATGTGGTTATTTTGAAAAGTAAAAACAGTACCTTCCACCTGCTTTAGTTTGATCCACTGGCCATTTCTCTAATAACGACAGAATTCTTTTGTAGATCCCAGCTGAGGAAGCCATTTAATTGAGTGGATTTATTATGTGGTTGTCATTAGTTTTAAGCGTTTAGAACTAAAAATCGCGAATAAATTGTACTGCAAAATGGAATTGTGGTTATGTGACAATTCTTCTTTTTTTTGCTATCATGTCATTAATGTCAGAAATTGTGGTTAATTTTTCCTAAGTTAGAAGGCCATATTTTCTTATTTTTGTTTTGATATATTCACATCAAATAGACAACACGTTTTTCAACTATCAATATTTTTGAATAATTTATCGAACAAATATTTTTATTACTAAAGTGACTAAAATTGCCGCAACAACGTTTGTATTATATTATCGATTATATTGAAATGTTTTATGCCTAACAGCGTTGTTAAAACTACTTTTTATGATGTATTTAACTACTACACCTACCTACTTAAAAAATGTGTGTAATTAAATGCGGCTTAAACACAATTTATAAGTAAGTATTTAACTACATATTTAAATATATCGGAAATTGTAGTTAAAAGCATTTAACTATTTTGCATTAATGAGCGAAAAATAAACACAGAAAGTAGATAAAAAGAGAAAAGGAGGAAATATATGTTGAAAAAAAATCAATCAATGGGTAAATATTTATTTCGATCTAATCAAATTACTTGCGTTACAAATCAGGATACAAGCATTTCAGACCAATGCCGCACATATTATTATTCATGTTCAACCTGACATAACCCGCTTCTCCCCAGTTTACACCCCAGGAATTCTTGATATCCCAAAAATTGTATCCTGCATAAGATCCGTAACCTACAACGAGCACGGCGTGATCCAAGTGCTTCTCATCGTTGACACAATCACCGCTCTGGAAGATACCCCCTTGGTATAGATGAAGAGGTTCGGCTTGAATATACGCAGAAACCGGACCATGAGAACCTACAAAACGGATCCGATGAGCATTAATATACAAAATAATCGACGGCTTTACTCACCAACAGCTTCCATAAGGTCTTGTTCTGTTGAAATGCCTTTCACGATGCTCTTAGCGGTGACGAAGCTTTGCACGGTGGCGTTGCATTTTCCTTTATCTCCTGTGTAAGGATAGTCAGCATCTCTGGTGAGCCCGTTGGCAATCACGTATTTAAAAGCAGTTTCAACGTCACCATCACCGCACGAACCGCTTTCGGGCACGGCGCAGTCCACCAGTTGCTGCGCGCTGAGCTGGTACCCGAAGCCGCTTTTCAGGATGCTCAGCCCTTCCAGCGCCCCTGTCTACGGTGCCAAGTAACTCACCAAGTAACTTACTTAGTGCTAAGACTTACCGCGCTGAAGGCCCATCCGGTTTCGCAGCCGCCCTGTTCTCCCACGTCCAAGACGGCGCCCTGGTCCTGCCAGTTTAATATGTCTCCAATTTGGTTGGTCAGGCGCCGGGCTAGTCTGGCTGGTCGTGCCGCGGAAGTTCTATTGAGCGCCGCGACGCCTTTGCCACGCAACATTTGGCCGAACTCCTTCTGCGTCATGTCGGCGAATTTGTTGACACCCATGTAGTACGTTTCTAAACCGAGGTCGTACCTGGCGTTGTGTTTTTCGATTTTCCTCAGGTTGTCTTGGAATATTTGAAAGCGAGCCCTTTCTTCGGTTAAGCTGTTGTATTTTACCCCGAAGTTACTCTTAAATTAAAGCGTATCAAATTAATTTAAAGGGAAAAGCTCGTATTGTAAAAATAACTTGATCTACCTTGAATTGGTACCATTGCTGATGATCAGATGAAGCTTCACTGCCTAAAATAGCAGAGGCTAGAACTAGTAATAGGACTTTCATGGTAATGTTTCCTGTGAAAAATAGGTTTGAAATTGAAAAAAATTTCAAGTCTAAAATCACTTTCTTACCTTTAATTAGGTCTCTACTAACCACACAAGCTACTAACAACATTGATTGATAGACAATAATTAAAAAAATAGTTAATTTAATTTGTGATAAATTTTATCTTGAGTGTGATGCTTAGACTGCACTTTCATTTATCGACAGTAATAATCGCTAAAAGAATTTAATAATTTAAATTAATTTCACTAACTGCGCTTTGTTCAGAAATTGTTTTTTTTTTTTAAATTAAACGATAGGAATTGTGTCAGTATCTACATAATATCTTAACAAATTTTAATATTTGTTTTAAATTATAATTAACATCATACTTATTTTACGATTTAAATTGAATGTGCCGATAATTATTTATTCAACACAAGTACCTAATTTTATCTATGTATAGGTCTAAATTAATGATAATTGCTGCACTCAATGAAAGCGGGAAATTATTATCAAATTGATTTCTCTAAAAACTTGGTGTATTTAAAACGTATTCATTTCTGTCAGAATAAAAATATAGGCGTATTAAAATAATCTTTCGCAAAATTAATGTCTTTTTGTAAAAGCCGCAATTAATTTAGTGGCTCAAGAGCATGAAAAATGGATGAGTCGATTCCACCAAGGCCAGGGAGAATCTGTAAAATTATTTCCTGGACATATTCGCCCTTATTTAATCGTATAAAATTTCGTATTGAATAAGTACCTATTGTCAGGCAGTACATTGTCCATTCCTGTTCGAAAAAGGTCTAACGAAAATGTCCTTCCTATATTTCTATTCCCATTTACATGTGTGTAGCTTATATAAAGTAAAATTTTAAATTCAGATAAAGTAAATATGTTATCGTAGCCCGAACCCAAATTTAATTAGGTCCTTGAATTACTTCCCAACAAGACAAATCACGTTGAATAAACGTAAAATCGACGTTTTTGTTGACGTCGGGGGTACGTAGAATGGATCAGAGAAGAAACGTCGATTCTACGTAACAATGTCAGAGTGGAAGTAACGTCGATTAACAACGTCGAAGTAACGTCGATTAACAACGTCGAAATAACGTCTAGTATCAACGTCTTAGTAACGTCGAGTATCGACGTCAAAAACGTGGAATATTTAGGTTAAAAATAAATAAAAGACTAATAAAAAAACTAATTTTTTGTAGAACAATTTTTATTGCACGCAAGTTTATTGCAAGTTTATAAAGATATAAAAATATAAAACATATATCAGTTTATTAAGAAATAATGACATTCAGTCAGAGAGAAAATATATTAATTTCAAATTTAAGATGTATCCAGAAGAGAATGATCGTTACTTCTATTCTAAATAATATTTATATATACACGTATATACATAAAAAACTACAAAAATGTTTGCACAAAATCTTGCAAACGCAAATTAACAAATAACTCATGAATGATCCGCGTTTGTTAAGAAATAATGACTTTCAGTCAAAGAGAAAATATATTAATTTCAAATTTAAGAGAATAATGTATCCAGAAGAGAACTATCGTTACTTCTGTAACTCACTATAGGTAACTTATATTAAGTATGAAGCAGTGGAAATGATACCCAGGTATCTTTCAGAGGGAATAGCATACATTTCGCATCGATCTGGTCAATTAAACAAGTTTGGTGCCTGTGACTTATATCATTTAGAACATATATATTCAGATCTTTGGAACTGTAAGGATAAGAATAAAGAGAATAATATTTTTCAAAGGTTTTTCCAACAAATACCGCATTATTTTTGTAACTTAAAATATTGATAATTTTCATAACTTTATTTTTGATAAGACAGTAGCAATTTCTTTTGCAGAATGATTCTATTGTGTACTTTACATTATTCAAAATAATTTTTTTATATTGTTTTAAGTGTGAAGTATTTTTATATTCATCTGGTAAATGGCCATCAAAGTGTTGTAAAAAATATTGGGCAGAACAGGAATAAGTTAAATTCGTAGCAGAAGCCAAAGAGGATTGATTAATTTCCAAGACTCTTTTGTAAACCTGCTCCAAAGGTTTACTATGTGAACGTACAAGTTTTTTTATTTCACCAAGGTAATTCTCAAAAGGAAAAGAAGATATATTATCTAACGGTCCATATATATCTGCTTCTTCACTTAAGTGTATTAAGGCATGAACATTGTATACTAAATACTTTGAACCGTATATAAACTTACAGTGTTTTACAAAAATATTCATTAAATTTTTTGCAATATCACTGCCAAATGTATGTAAGTGTTTTTGTGATAATAAAATACTTGATGAAAAGTGTAATAAAAGAAAATGTTCATACACAGCAATATCAGTCATATCTTTTAACACAAGGGGGCCTAAGTATAACAAGAACATCCTAAATTCTGTAGCCTTAAAACGAGCCAGCTCTGATAAACTTCTGGGCTTTCTATTAAATTCAGAAGTTATGAAAGGACTTAATGATATTAAGTGTTCTGATAGAATATTAATAGATCTACTTTGCATGCGAACCTTCAAATCTCCACTTGTCCAGGTCACTAATAATTTTCTCATTACACCTAGACAAAGGCAATGCATGTAGTCCACTGGAAACTTTGTTACCATGCCTATACCTAATTCCAATAATGGTGAAACACCTGTATGATGCTCTTCATCAGAGCAAGATCTAAATGATTCATCAGTTCGTCTATTAGCACAGATAGATGGAAAAATCATCCTTCTATCAACATAGTCCCCTTCTTCCTGGCATTTATCGCAACCTGAATATCCGGCATGTCCTTTGACACATTTAATATAAGCACGTGCTGGTGTATCACAGACAATGCTGTGAATTTTAATTTTATAAGTATTTAAATCATATTCAAAGCCTTCATTCTGTAAATGTTTTATTTCTAAAATGGTTTGCTCTAAAAAGGTATTTAAAGGCAAGGGTTTTGATTTACCACAAAAAACTCCTATTATGAATGGTTTAAACTCTACTTTTTCATTAACAATGAGACCTAAAATTGGCCATAACTGGGTGGATGAACTTTTAAATAATGACAACCCATCAATATTAAGGGATAAATGTATAAAGTTAGAATCAAATGATATATTATTTGAAACAACACGTTTTAAATAATTTTCTAAACTAAAATGAACATATGTACCTGTTTCCAGGCTTATTTTTGCATTTATATTTAAAGGAGTTTGTAACAGTGTTTTGGAACATAATGGTAACTCTGGATGTAAGGTAGATAAAATTTTCAATAACTGTGTCAGAGCTAAATGTGTCACTCTATTCTGTATAGCCCAATTTTTTAGTTTCTCATTTAAACTGGGGGATGAATCAATTAAATTCTCAGAATTAAAATCAAAATTTTTATCAAAATCAGAATCGTTTATGTCTAAGTCAGAATCGTTTATATCTAAGTACTCTAAGTCATTCGCAGCCAGTTCCATTGGATCTGTTTCAATTTCTGATAAATTATTTACATTTTTTGAAACATTATCAACATCTTCAATCACATTTTCAGTTACTTCCAATATATCACTAACATCTTCTGTTACTTTATCAATATAACTTATTTCATTATTAACTTCTATAGATGTGTTTATGTGTTCTTTCAAAAGTTTAACATTCTTTGCTATTCTACGATAGACCTGCCTATCACCCACTGCTTCTTTTGTGGGTTACTCCTTAAAATATTTAATATTTGTTTATTTTGTTCATGCACTTTCAAAAGAAGAGAGTAAACTGAAAATAAAAAAATAGGTCATGATTTTACCTGAGCATTCAATATTTAGATGAAAGACTATAGAAGAAACTGAAATCAATTCAATCAAGAATTCAAATAAAAGTATACATACATTCGACATTGATATTTCCTCGACCCTCAATATTATTAGTAAAATCTTGACTATTGATAGCTGCTTTTTGAGACAATGACACATTCGACTTGGAAGAACCTAAAAATAAATCATTAGGCTATAGAAGAAACTAATATCGATAAGAATTCAAATAAAAGGAAACGTACATTCGACATTGATATTTCCTCGACCCTCAATATTATTAGTAAAATCTTGACTATTGATAGCTGCTTTTTGAGACAATGACACATTCGACTTGGAAGAACCTAAAAATAAATCATTAGGCTATAGAAGAAACTAATATCGATAAGAATTCAAATAAAAGGAAACGTACATTCGACATTGATATTTCCTCGACTCCCAATATTAGTAGTAAAATCTTGACTATTGACAGCTGATTTTTGAGACAATGACACACTCGACTTGGAAGAAGAACCTAAAAATAAAACATTAGGCTATAGAAGAAACTAATATCGATAAGAATTCAAATAAAAGGAAACGTACATTCGACGTTGATATTTCCTCGATTCTCAATATTATTAGTAAAATCTTGACTATTGATAGCTGCTTTTTGAGACAATGACACACTCGACTTGGAAGAACCTTAAAAATAAATGATTCTCATTATAAATTCTAAAATAACCAAAACTTAAACAAACCTGTATGCACATCTACAGTAGCAATTTTTGGAGGTCTCCTAAAAGAAGAAGTAATTTCTTCTTCCTCACTATCATCAGATAGTATTACTCTTTTAGCCAATCTTCTTCTCCTCTTCCGCTCCTCTTCGTCCTCCGTCTGCAAATCTGAAGTGTATTCAGCTTTTTTCGATTTTTGTCGAGCTACATCAAAATCATCTGAAACGTTATTACTTTTTAAGGATCATAAAAATTAACATCAAATATGAAATCATTGAAATCAATTTTGAACAATAATCCGTCATCGCTATATATGTATAATTAATTAACGGTGAATAAATTATTTATTTACCTGTTTCAAAAAGTACTCTTTTAATACCATATATTTTCCAATTGGAACCAATTTCTTGAATTTCATCCGTTACAATTCTATCAAATTTCTTTTGGTCCTTAATGTGATCGGGCCAAAAGACTTCACGTTTTTTAGGTGTCAACCACGAGCTATTAACCACTGCCAAAGTGCCTCCTTCTTCCTCGCAAAATTCTACCACTGCAAACGACATATTCCCTCTGTAATACCACATAAAATAAAAGTAATTACACGTTTTTAAACAATAAATTACCTGACTAAAAGACTGTACAAGTTACACACTAATAGGAAAACGAAACGATGTAATACGCAGGCGAACACATGGGTGAAAAGGCGGCAGAAACCAAGAAACATAACCTGAATTACTCTTCTTCTTTTTTCTCAATCAAGAGATATTAACTGCAAAATTGACTCCTTAAAAAAAGTAATTAAAAGTAATAAAAGTAATTACACTTTTTTTAATAAACAAAAAATTACCTGACTAACAGAATGAACAATTTACACACACACACTAAAAGGAAAACGTAACGGATTAATAGAATCACACTGGCTAACAGCTAAACACATGGGCGAAAAATGCACAGACCACCTACCTGGCGGTAGGTGGTCAGTGGAGAAATGGCAAATGGCGGCAGAAACTCAGGAACATAACCGGAACCGGAATTACTTTTTTCATTTTTTCTTCTTTTTTTATGGTCTCGTCGTCCGACCATTAAAAGAACTCGGCTCGAAATTGACTTGAGGTATCTTTTTCTTCGTCTAGTCAACTCGATCCGTGTTTACAGAGAGTCGATCTAGGATTCAAGCCGACTTCAAGCCTGCATATCGTAAACGGGGTAAATCATTTGTCACTAAATCATTTGGTGGTATCATTTGTAAATAATTTTGTCACTTATTAAAGAGATTCGACGTTGAATTAACGTAACTTCGACTATATTTACATCAACGTCTACTCCTGACGTTGAACAAACGTGAATTCAACGAGGTTGATACCACGTCGAACCAAATCGACGTCGAATATTGGTGACGGTCACGTCGTCTACCAGATGTCTACCACAAATCGACGTATATTCGACGTGGTATTGCTGCCTGGGTTGCCTGAGTTTACGAAGGTTAATTTTCAGGAATATGACACTGTTTACAGTGGGGTTTATAACGAGGGTAGGTAGTCCTTATAAACTTGAAATAAAAAAAAAAGAATCAAAAAAATTTAATTCTTTAGATATTTTATATTCTACGTTTTGTTTGCTCACAGCGTTTTGAGCATATTACATCAGTAAAAACGATAAAAAAATATTCCAACTTAAAAAATCTACACAGTAGAATATTAACTTTTTTCAAAAGAAACAAACATTTCTATAAGAAACACCACAATTCACGTTAAAGAATGCGTTTCAAGCGGGGTCCGAATTCTCTCGGTTAATTGACAAAACTTTTAAAATATATTCGAGATTTCCTTCTCGTCGCTGAAACAATCAACAATTAAAGTGAACACATTCTTTAAAAGTACCAACATGTAAATCACAGATTAATTTTAAGTAGGAGAGATGCAATTGGAGTGATGCAAGTGAATTTCACTTGAACAACCCTCGTATAGGCCTTTTGGAAAAGTTTCTGGAAGCAAAAAAAATATATAACTTTCTTATCTGAAACAAACATATTAACAACTTTTATGTGGTACAACTTTATGCTGTATAAGTAGAAGTGAGTAGGTAAGTAGGCATTTCCACTAATGCTACACGCAGCCTGTTACATGTAAGTGTTATGTCATGTCGCATCATGCTTACAGAAAGATTTAAATTCCACCGCCTCAGTTTTATTCCAAAAATGCTTTCATCTTAACAGGCCACTTCGCCAGCTTTGTTATTTACAAACTTTGCCCGTTAAATTAGTTATTGTACAACTTACTTACTTTCGACGGAAAATAAAACTTCCGCCAGTTTCCCTTCGCTCACACATCCGTCGTCACAATCCAATTGTGGGCGTTGTATTGGGCGGTGTACGGGCGGCGATTAGGCGAGCGGCCGGGGACCTTCTGGGCGCGATCGTTGTTGTTGTTGCCGTTGTAACGGGACCATTTCGAAAACAGACGTAGCGAAGTCGTTTGAACATCGCCCGACGAGGCGCTTGGACTTTGTCCTAAATTGGGAAAAACTTGTTAGGCTTTGATATTTCGCTTTAGACGCGCTACATATCCGTATCGGCCCGGGGTGGCGTTAATGGGAATCGGCCGAGGGTCCGCTGATTGACAGGGGGCCCTAATCGAGCAAGTTTTCCTTACCTAAGCGACAATGGAGTCGCTAATTAGAGGTGTTTCGAACGAAGTATATTTTACGGGGCGATAATTTCGTGACATAATTATCTCATGATATATCGGACAATGTTTAAATTAGTTTGAAGGCTACAAAATTCTAGATCATGTATTGATAATAATTGATGTGAATTGTAATATTGATAAAACAATATTATTCAAATGATAGCCAACTAAATGAAATGGACTGGGCTCACTTTGACCACATGGGAATATTAATATTGTAAAATTCAAGGGGATAAACAAATTAAAAGTCGTTAGACTACAACAGAACTTGTGCACTTAATTTTGTTATGGACAAAGTTGTGCCGTTTACTTTGCATTTGAATCCCTTTTCAAAAATTTGAAGGTAATCGTCCAGACTAATGCGCGAAACTTTGTTAGATAATAATAGCACGGGCGATTCGGTTAATAAAAAATTATACGATAACTAATATTGTCGAATTAATCTAATTGGCCAAGTGCGTGTTCTAAAGAAATTCGTGTAACTGTGATTTATTCTTGACTCCAAAAAAACATTAGTACAATAAATATAATTACGGGTGTAATTGGCGGTATAGGTAAAATATAAAAAATTGCGCGTTAAATTGTGAAACTATTACATTACTAACAAATTTACCTCCGGCCGCTGCCTTGTAGTTTTTTGTCGAAGTGATGTAATGTTTTAGGAGCAATCGCGGGAGTTCTCTGTTGAAGGCCAAGTATATCCAAGGGTTAACGCAGCTATTTAAACTGTACAGGAGCATCAGTATGGTGAAAACGGGTCCTGAAAGTGAGGAAAATTAATTATCCAGGTTTTAAGCGCACTAAGTTGACTACTTGACACTTCATACCGTTTCCAGACAGAAATATTCCCCTCTGTCATGCGATATAGAAATTAGTCATAAAGCATAACACTCATTTCGATTATACAAAAGATCCGATTCCGGGGACATTTCCAGCGAATTTCAGATTCTTCCGGAATAAACTTGCTTTTATTTACTTAGAGCTTTCGGTCACGAAGAGCATGTTTGACGCGAATTTACCGCGAACGTACAGAGCAGACTGAACTTTCGAACATGACAAGTGCTGGAAGTTTTCTCATGAATGCACCTCTAGCTTCTCTTTATCAACGTAAATTCGCCTTAAATCTAGCCAACATTCAAAATAAGTCGAACATTTAATAAAAGAGACGAGGTGCTATAAGGGAGATGCATTCATTTATCATTCAAGGGAATTTTAACGATTGAAAAATGGAATCTCTGGAAGTTTCAATATTTCAGTGTAATAATTAAGATGTAGGGATTAAATTTCATTAATTACACTACGCAGAGTTAATCAACATTTACAAATCGGTCCTTAAGTTCTTAATAGATTTACTGATTCTGAAAAGAAATTGTTTTATGTATTCTTTAGCCATAAATTTAAAATACAATAAAATTATTAAGTTTATTTTCTATACAAACTTTCAAATGTCCAATGATTAATGCGTGAGAAACTTGAAATATTCCATAGTCAATTCACGCCCTTTTAGTAAATGGCTCATAACTAATACATCATATCCAGCATATAATAAAGCTCATAAATACCCGGCACATCAAACAAGCCCATTATCGATTTAGCAGCTAAAATCCCGTATTGTGAAGGAAATGTAACGCGGTCAAAATCGAATCCTTTATCGTATCCTTTTTGTGTTTACTTTATCTTACCGTCGAGGAAAGGATTGTTGGGATCGATGGTGGCCCATAATTGTCCCACGATGAATGGAGCCGAACATGCGACGTACATCACGATGACGGCGATGGTCTGTTTGACCGTGTTTATCTTGGCGCGGGAAATGAAAGGCGTCCTCTTCATCGAAAGCTTTTGGGAGCTGCGTGGCCTCAAACTCGATTCCGAACTCTGCCATATTTCCACGCAGATGTGTGTGTACGTGTAGACCAAAACAAACAGCGGCACGATGAAGATTGATATGCAGTACCTGGACAATCATATAAACTATTTTTTATTTGCCACAATTTATAGTATTGATTAAATGTCCAATATCAATTGTTTGAAAAGACAAATTAAATCCAAGGCTTTATATAGAAATTTCATTGGCTAAAGATAGTTTTAAGAATGTTTTTTTATGCTATTTTCAATTGATTTTAGAAACACGATACATAAATCCTCGATAGTGCAGTAAAGGAAGCAACTTTTACCATCCATTACCTCCCTAATGGGCCACATGAAAATTCAGATATGTCAGTTAGTTACTAAAAAAGTTATAGGATTTATTACCAAACTTTTATTTTGCTTTGTGATCAATCAAGTGTGACCGTTGAATATTTATTAATTTTCATTTTATTCAAGAAAATAACTTTACTTTCATCTTCATTATCTATTGTTTAAGGTTTAAGGCGAACTTCGGTTCGAAGTTAAAATTAAAAATATTCTTTTATCGGCAAAATAAATTTCCGTGTTTGAGAATTTATTTTTCCATAACAAAACTCTGTTCGAAGTTGCCTCTTCACTGTTTGAGCCCCATCGGCCGCATTTCCTTTTCTTTTTCGCAAACTACGGAATAAATTGCCCCGATAATATACCTGAATTCGCACGGATCGAATTGCAAGGAACCGTGTTCTACATCCCTCAGCCCTTTTTTTATTGCCTTGGAAGTAATTTTTCGCCCGAGAATTTCTCGCCTTTTTAACATCGATCCGATACAGAGCATCAATCAAGTCGAAAAAAATGTTTGGAAATGACTTTCAGATACCTAATGTTGTTGATATACGATATACTGCAGTCTTCCTGAAGATAGTGATACTGCTGATGAAACTAATTTTCACGTTCTCCATTGTCGAGCGAACAGAAGGGATATCTATACTTCCAAAGCCAACGAGCTCGCACAAAGAAATAATATCGTTCCTATAAAATCGATATGTTTTAAAAATGTATTAGAACCGATAATTTTTTTCCACCCAATTCGACCGCATCTCGTACCTTGCGAATTTTTCATAAGGATGACTTACAGTAATAGATTTACTAAATAGCGTGAAAATGCCATTAGGAAATAATTCAGGATCTTTATTTCTTACCAGATAACATAAGTCCTTTCGCCCCATTCTTTCTCGAACGTTGCCCAACAATCGAAAACACCAGGCGAGACTTCTTGGTAGGAAAATATTGTAACCTGCAAAAATAAATATGCATTTTTTTTGTGTTTATGGATAAATACAGTTGACATTTTATTGCGATAATCTTCTTAGAATGTTTTTTGGAAATTAGGTAAAAATAGAGGTGACAGTGACGGTTTATTAGTATCATTTATATGCTCTCGGGTGTTTCATGTCAGATTTAATTAATGTTATTTATATTAAACACACTTTAATAAACGGGTTTTCTTAAACTATTTGTGGGATTAATGGTTTATTTATATTCCAAGAATTTCTGTTATTTCAGCCAAGTTCCAGCATATTTATTTACACATAATTCTACGATGTTTAGATGCAAAGATTTAGCATGTTCCTCAAGTTCAACTGCATTAATATAAACGTGATGTTACATTTATCATTCCCAAACAAAGAGCAATTAATTATAAAAATACGGAGAAATAGGGAAAAGCAGGTATATTATGTTTAATGCTCGTAACATTTGCATAAATAACACGCTACACCCTTTACCGTGCATTTCGGCTAAATCGATTAAGTTGATAAATATTTAAAAATGAATAAATGCATATTAATTCGGCTCGTTATATGAAAATATTTAAAAAGACAACAAGGAGCCTTTTTTAATTGCGGATTATTATGTGCGTCCGGTAGACTTTAACATGCGAGAAAAAATAATCTCAAAGAGTACGATGTAAATAAATGCAAATTATATGCGAAACGTGATTTCGGACTTTCGGTATTGTTTCATGAATTTAGCTACCTAATTTATTTAGCGCAATTCTCGAGCTCCTTTTAATGCCATGGATATGACGATGAAACCGAATTCAATGACTGTGAAACAGATACCTAAATACACATAATTAATATACATTATTTGGTTTGAATAATCAAGTCAGGAATTTTCCTAAATTAATAAATAATCATTTACCCGAAAGTGAAGGATTGGTCAGTTATAGATGAGATACATTAAAAAAACAATTTGCATTTTTTAATTTCCTCTACATTTAAAAGCTAAAATAAATATCAGCGCTTCGGTTAAAAAGGATTTATCCCGTTTAATCTGAAAATAAAAGCGGGATATTCGTTTGTTGGGAAGATTAACGCATCAAAAGCGATTTTCCCTCGGAAAAATATTTTTTTATTCACGCGTCACGTTCAGTTTCGAAGATCCGCTATCGCGCTGTCGAATGCATTTCGACCCGCCTAAATTACCCGTTGCGAGCGGGAACATATTGTTTCTGCTGTCCTATGTAGGCTCGAATTGAACCAAATAAATAAATTAGGTGAGATACATCCTAATAAAACTCGCAATTTAATTTATACCCGGCGAATTTAGCCCTTTTGTCAGTGGGCAATATTTGCGCCTCACTAAATTACTTGAAGACAAAACGCCGAACGAAATACATTCCCTTCAAGACGACGAACGCAATAAAATTTCGAATTTCAATGGAAATAATATTGGTAAACGGGCCTCTTCGTTGAATGGAGCCTAAATTCCTAAACTGAAACTCATAGCCATTAGTTTAAGGGCCTAAATAAGGCGAAATGAAATCTCGAATAAGAAAAAAATAGGGGATAAAAACCTTTCTTATTGTCTGAATCCAGTGTTTATTATAGAAAAAATTGTAATCGAAAATCCAATAGGAACAGCTGTAGAAGCGTAGGAAATGGTTTACATATCATCTAAACTGCTGATGCAGTAAATAAAACAAGTCCATATTCAAAATACTATTTTATTCACAATTTTTCACTGACATTTTTTATCATTCTTTACTTTAATGCTTGTGGTGTTTGTGATGCTTATCCTTTTTGTGTTTGTGCTTGTGTTTACCAAAATCGTTGTAGTCATCTATCCAAAAATCATCCGGATGATCCTCAAAAGGATTATAACCGAACCTATCAGGAAACATAACAGGGATTGAAGGGTGATAACTGGGAATTTGGGGGAAACTTGGTGGATGTTGATTGATATGAGGAACATAAGGATAGGGACCTGTTGTTTGAGGATATTGACCTGTTTTTATTGCATATTGGCCAGGTGCTTGAGGATATGGACCTGTTTCTAGTGCATATTGGCCAGATGTTTGAGGATATTGACCAGCTTTTTGTGGGTATTGACCTGCTGTTTGTGGGTATTGACCTGCTGTTTGTGGATATTGGCCTGCTCTTTGTGGATATTGACCTGCTCTTTGTGGATAAGCGTTATGCTCATGAGGATCGTTGCTGAACATTTGAGGATAATATGAGAACTGCATATTGTCTCCGTATATTCGTGCTGGATTATTAAATTCCTCCACGAACGACCCTTGCTGGATCGGAGTTCCGCAAGTAGCGATGAAGAGTATGGAGAAGAAAATAAAATCAAATATCTACAAAAAAAATGTCAAATGAGTTTGCATTTAAAAAAAAATGTATTTGTTTAATGTAATTGGCACAACTAGTGTTCTAACTCAACGCTGCTATCAGAATGAACGTATTTATGTAGTAATTATGAAAAAAATAGCAAAACTATTGTGTAAATATTACAAAATAACCATAGATAAAAAAATATTGTAAATCAACAGTATTTAAAATTAATTATATGTATGTATGTACTTACCATTTTGCGCGATACAATAAATTCACATGATTCTAATTTGAACAATGTCTTTTATTTTACCGTACTTACTTTTGATTTTACACAAACCAAAACTCCCCACTAGCAATTTAAATACCTTTTTAAGTATGTACCTCATTAGTAACAATTAGTGTTAGTTGTAATAATCGGTATATATAAGAATTCCGGAAAGAAATTAAACAGAAAAAATTCCGTATAAGACGATTCTTTGTTCAAATTTGTTTCGCCAAATACTGTTAATTAAAAAACTTTAAATCGGTAAATTTAGATATTAATAAAAATGTAAATTATTCATCGTAAAATTTATGACCCGTTACATTATTTGTAAATATTTCCTGTTTATAAGTTTTTTAGATTGATTATTATCATCTTATCTCAAAAATATCATATACCGGAGTGGTCGTTAAATTTAAAACGAAGAAGATCCCAACGGAATTTGATCAAATAATGGGCGAAATGAAGTGGTCAATAAAGTAAGAAATAAACGCGCTTTATCCACGAATACGTTATGGCAACGATGCCACGCTACCGGCCAAAGCTGGTGAAATAATCTCCGGACCTTATTAAACAAGGTTATAACAATCCTTAACGAGCTTAGCAGGGGAACATGATGGGACAATACTCCAAGATTGGTCATTTCAAAGGAACGAATTAGATACAGATACAAACTTGCCATTGGCCCCAAAGTCACTTAAGCAAGTGATGCAATTCAATTATCTAGGGTTGGAATTTTCAAGTGATAGAAATCCAACGAAGTTGTTCAAACCTTTATGCAAATCTATACGCCTACGCGAAATTCGTTTACTCCGCAATTATTTTATCCCAGCCACGGCCGGCACTCGCATTTTATTTACAGCGGCAAACAGCATGAGATCTTATAAAGACGACTCGCAGAATGGTTGGAAAGGGCGCTAACGCGCCCTTTCTTGGGACACTGACCCGTTGCCAGGTCGTCAATTGTTGCAATTAAATCTTTTGGTGGTCTTGTCACTTAGTCAGGCAATTACTACCACTATTATACACTCTACCATACAACTATACACTACTGCTTCATTATCACAAATCACTAATTGTAAGCTCAAAAGTTTATTAGCCGTAATTGTTAATAAAACTTTGATAATAGCGTCCAAATCCAAAAATTTGTTCGCTTCAAATGAAATAAGGTTTATAAACGCACCCAAAAAAATAAATAATTGTAAGTCTTTCTTTATTAACACCCAAGAACAAAATAACAAAGTAAAGTAATACATCATCCGATTCCACCTTATCAACATAAAAACTAGTCCCTCCGTGAATCATACATTTTCGATACAATTCTTTCGTTTTAAATAAATATCCATCGCAGTGCCGTCCCCATTTCTAACATATGCTAATGCTAATAATCGCTCGGCCAAAATCCAAAATGCCAAAATATTAATGCACATTGCACACCCCACTCTCGACCGCTTCAAGTTAACGTTTCAAAGTAAAATGCACTCTCACGGTTCAAGTTAAAAATATGCGGTTTGTTTTGTTAGTTTGAAAAAACTACGCTTAACAAATTTGTATTTTGTAATATTTTCGTAAACCTAATAGTTTTCGATATTTGAGCGTGATAATTTTAATTATGACTAATTAAAATTAAACCTTTTCTAATAACTCAAAAACTAATTGTCGAATAAAAATTTGTAAATTACTATTCGATGTAAAAAAATAATCCCTACAAATCACCTAGTTTGAAAAAATTTCGTAAATCTAACGGCTTAGGAGATATTTGATTTTGAATTTTCCGGAAAAACGATTTTTGTTACGGCTTGTTCGCGAGGTTCGGAAAATATACCGTTCGATAGAAAAATCATTTCTAAACAATTTCTGTATCTTGTAAAATTTTCGTAAACCTTCCGTTTCGAAGATAATAATGTATTTATTCATAAAGTAATTCCTTCTCGATCCGTCCCTGTACTCTACGGAGAGACCGGTTTCGGGAATCCCTTTGCTGCGCGAATTTGAACCATTAATCCGTCGCTCGAGTCTCATGTTCGCGACTTAGATTTACCCCTAAAACTTTTGAACTGTTCAAGATAAACATATGCAGTTTGTTTTGTTAGTTGGAAAAAACTACGCTTAACAAATTTGTATTCTTCTAAAATTATCGTAAACCTAATAGTTTTCGAGATTTGAGCGTGTAAATAATAAAGAATTTAATTATAATTAAATTATTTTTGCCATAACTCCGCGAAGGAAATTTTGATTTTCCCGCGGTTTGCGTGAGATAATCGATATTAATTTGACGAATATTTTAGGAGAGATTGAGAAAAATCGATCTCTTCGTTTCCGATAAAATCGCAAAAAACCCTAAAAATACTCTAAAAATCCGGAATTTTTCACCCGGAAGGAAACTTTTTCGGGTTTCGAAATGTCGATTTTCCGATAGATCTCGTCAAAATTCGTAAAGATGGCGTTTTTCCCGCGACGATTTTCCTTCGCGTACGGCCGTAAGAAAGAAACACGCCAATCAGCTCGGTTTTACCCAGCAATATCGCAGGTTTTTCGTCGTAACTCAACAACCGTTAAAGTTGGAACCACCCCGTAAACTTTTTATTATGTAAAAAAACATCCTCTACAATTTTCAAAGAATAATTTTTTTTTCGAAATCGCATCTTTTTTCGAGTTATTTCGATTTCGCCCTTTCTTGGGACACTTACCCGTTGCCAGGTCGTCAATTGTTGCAATTAAATCTTTTGGTGGTCTTGTCAGTTAGTCAGGCAATCACTACCACTATTATACACTCTACTATACAACCATACACTACTGCTTCATTATCACAAATCACTAATTGTAAGCTCAAAAGTTTATTAGCCGTAATTGTTAATAAAACTTTGATAATAGCGTCCAAATCCAAAAATTTGTTCGCTTGAAATCAAATAAGGTTTATAAGCGCACCCCGAAAAATAAATAATTGTAAGTCTTTCTTTATTAACACCCAATAACAAAATAACAAAGTAAAGTAATACATCATCCGATTCCACCTTATCAACCTAAAAACTAGTCCCTCCGTGAATCATACATTTTCGATACAATTCTTTCGGTTTAAATAAATATCCATCGCAGTGCCGTCCCCATTTCTAACATATGCTAAAGCTAATAGTCGCTCGGCCAAAATCCAAAATGCCAAAATATTAATGCACATTGCACACCCCTCTCTCAACCGCTACAAGCTAACTTTTCAAAGTAAAATACCCTCGCACAGTTCAATTTAAAAATATGCGGTTTGTTTTGTTAGTTAGAAAAAACTACGCTTAACAAATTTGTATTTTTGTAATATTTTCGTAAACCTTCCGTTTCGGAGATATTAATGTATTTATTCATAAAGTAATTCCTTCTCGATCCGTCCCTGTTCTCTACGGAGAGAACGGTTTCGGGAATCCCTTTGCTGCGCGAATTTGAACCATAAATCAGTCGCTCGAGTCTCATGTTCACGACTTAGATTTACCCCTATAACTTTTGAACTGTTCAAGATAAACATATGCAATTTGTTTTGTTAGTTGGAAAAAACTACGCTTAACAAATTTGTATTCTTGTAAAATTATCGTACACCTAATAGTTTTCGAGATTTGAGCGTGTAAATAATAATGAATTTAATTATAATTAAATTATTTTTGCCATAACTCCACGAAAGAAAATTTGATTTTCCCGCGGTTTGCGTGAGATAATCGATATTAATTTGACGAATATTTTAGGAGAGATTGAGAAAAATCGATCTCTTCGTTTCCGATAAAATCGCAAAAAACCCTAAAAATCCGGAATTTTTCACCCGGAAGGAAACTTTTCCGGGTTTCGAAATGTCGATTTTCCGATAGATCTCGTCAAAATTCGTAAAGATGGCGTTTTTCCCGCGACGATTTTCCTTCGCGTACGGCCGTAAGAAAAAAACGCGCCAATCAGCTCGGTTTTACCCAGTAATATCGCAGGTTTTTCGTCGTAACTCAACAACCGTTAAAGTTGGAACCACCCCGTAAAATTTTTATTATGTAAAAAAACATCCTCTACAATTTTCAAAGAATAAATTTTTTTTCGAAATCGCATCTTTTTTCGAGTTATTTCGACTTTTTGTCAATCGCGTTTATTTTAAAAAATCGATATCGCGCTATAAATTGGAAACCGCTCAAAATCGAATCACCCCATCCACATATATTATACAAAATACTATTCTTTACAAATTTCGATTCTTGAGAAATTTTCAAAAAACGGCTAGTTTTTGAGTAATTGTAAAATATAAATTTTTCGTTCGCGAAGGAATGTTTGTTTTTTATCGTTATAACTCAAAAACGGTTCAAAATAGAATAACCCCTTATATGTCCTATTATAGAGAAAAGCGTTCTCTACAATTTTCGAAGAATAAATTTTTTTTCGAAATCGCATCTTTTTTCGAGATATTTCAATTTTTTTGCCGAAATTGCGAAAATGACAATTTGTTTTTCCTATAACTCCGGTAAATGGATTTTCCCCGATATGCGGTTTGCGTGAGGTGATTGGTAATATATTAAAGAATATTTTGGAAAATTTTAAAGAAAATCGTCGGAAGATTTTCGGAGAAAATCCCGAAAAACCTCAAAAATACCCCAAAAATCCGGTTTTTCACCCGGAAGGAAACTTTTCCGGGTTTCGAAATATCGATTTTCCGATAGATCTCGTCGAGTTACGTCGGATAGCGTTTTTTCCGCGACGATTTTCCTTCGCGTTTGGCCGTAAAAAAAAAAACACGCCAATGAGTCAGTGAATGAATGAATGGATTCTTTCGGTTTCAGTTGTATAGTTAGTAGGATCCGTTTACCCGATCTCCTGATTTTTCTTTCAGTTTCATTTTTCGTCGAGGTTTTCGTTATACCACTTATCAGTTATTTACAACAGCTCCGGGATCCATAATACGATTCGAAGGACAGGCGTAAGAAAAACATAAAAGCATTTTTGCTGCTCCATTTCTTTTTTACACCCCTTCTTAATATAACGTATTACATTTATTATTATTGCAACTATCATTATTATTTACACGTCGTTTTGACGTGAAGTGAAATTGGATATCCGCAAAGTGAGAATTTGAAATGGAAATTCATTTGTACTCGCGAAACGTACAAAAAAGAGCATGTTACTCCCTCATCAACTCGATTGGATTAATTAATGGGAGCTGTAGGTTGAAAAAAAAACCGCTAAAGTTACATTAATAAAGGAAATCGATGGTTTTTTAATGGGAGCAGAAAACGAAATTTTAGTGAATTTTGTAAAAATTCTACCGGAATTTAAAAAGAATTTTATTAGATTTTACGAGCATATTTTGTTGTCTTCGTTGCACTATAATAATTTTAAGGTAATCCCAAGACTATATTCTAGACAGACTGTCAATTTTTGGCATTTTTCGAATGTATACATATTCCAAAATTTAATTAACATTAATTAACCGGCCCTTATTTACTGCCAATGTTATGCCAACGAATTTGATTTACGGGAATCCTCTTATCAGAACATTAGCCTCGTTAAACAGTAACTGGGAATTGCATTAATCTCCTGGTGAAATCATCATAATACATATTTCAAATTTCAATACAGATATAATGAGGGATTCCACATAATGAGGGGCTCTACATTTGAAAACTCCATCGCTCAGGCCGCGTGAGGCGAAATTTATACCTCGGAAATATATGTAAACACGCAAAATCCAATGTAATTCGTATACTAAATATTTAATATCTACACAAATGCTGTTTTCGGAATTCCTGAAATTTTAGGGCTACAAGCTCAGTTGATAATGAAACGGACCTGGGACGTTTTGACAAAATTTACACGCACAACAAAGGACAGATACGAATCGTACATTATCGGTCCCCAGCGAATAGCTTCCACAGCTACACAGATAAGTAGTTAATAGCTACAACCATGATATAATTGAAATTAGATTGCCCAAATAGTTTCGAACGCAAAATTAAATTTGTCGAATGTGCCTTGGCTATTACTAGGCCTTCCTTGAAAGTTTGGCATTCGCTAATATGACAAATGATGAATTACAAGTAGCCTTTTTCCATTTCATTATCAAGTACTAGAGCAATTAAAGTTTGTAATTCCTTAATGAATTCCAAGCATTATGCGATTACAAATTTAGTTGCTTCTTAAACTTTCAAGTCTCATATATCCCTAAACAACTAAATTAGGAACTAAGGAAATAAGGAAGTCGACGGAAGCATAATCAAATGTCGGCAAATGTAAAACTAACGAGAAAATTTGGTTATAAAAAAATCTTTTTTTTTTCATTCCACACCCCAGTTTTTCCATTAATATTTGAACACCTCATCTCAATACGCGCCGTACACTACACACGCGATGATTACGGTGCTCATATTCATTTAGAGTTCCCGTACGAAGCTCAATTTTCAAGATCTATAAATATCAAATGATTCCGGAAGCTTCCTCGAGACATAATAATCGTTCGAAAGCGCGTTGCAAGTATTTCATTACCTCTGCGACTGCGAGTAATCTCGAAATTGGCTCATTTATTAACAATGTTTAATCATGCATTAATTTCCGGTTTAAATTTAGAAATGCAACCGAATAAGTAAATGTTATATTTCACGTAGATGTGAAATATTTTTTTATCCATAATTTGTTAATTTCATTACCATGTTCGAATTTGAATGCCGAGGGAGATGTTCAATTGAATTGTAAAAGGTATCGATTAGAGAGCGAGCGAGCGAGCGAGAGCAGAGAAAATCCCTCTACAACCGTTTTGCTATTGAGCCAGTTAATTAATGTTTCTCTTTCTCCTCTAAAAACGCCTGCGGAATGTTAATATAAAAGAAAAATATACTTACTTGCGGTACACAAAACGCCAAACTGACCCCCCAAGCTGCGTACACCATAAATTTGGATTTTCTCGAGGTCCACGAGCAGTACGTAAGGGGGTAGCATATGGCCTGATGCCTATCGAGGGCTGTGGCCATTAACACGTACGAGCTGAGATAAGGGCCCAACGTCTGACCGTACTTTATCAGCTTGCACATGAAAAAGCCCCCCTTGAATCTGTAGGTGATTTCCCAGGCTAATTGCGGCAAGTCGCTGAGAAAGGCCGTAATTAGATCGGCGATGCTCAAATGAAGGATGAAGAAGTACATTCGGGACAATTTTTTACGGCCGGCGTGTCTGCAATGTAAACGGAAAATAGTAAAGCTGAAGAGCCTTTGAAGAGCCGCTCTAGATGCGGCACGGGAATTAAAAAAAGGTATATTAAAACTTTTAGGAAACAATGATGTTAAAAGAATAGAGTGTCGCAGTTTAACAGCGTAAATATTTTAGTGTTTGTAGAGCTTTAACTCATTTTACTAGGTATACTTTCAGCTAAATTGAAACTTATACTACAAATCACGGAGAAATGTGAAAGCTTTAGTTGCAAAAGCCGGTTTAAGGATTAGGGTTTAAGGAGAGGATTTAAGGTTCTACGCTCATGATGGCATATTAATTTTTTTTTTCCTTAAGGACTATTAGTCTTGCCTTTTTTCATTGTAGGATTTTTGTGAATTTTTGAAGACTCTAAAAATAAACCGGCCCTGTATGTAAATGTTCACTAAATTAACAAAGTAAATGCATTTCAATTGACTAATTAAATTGTCGGGGATTCGCAATAAGGGAGCATTGCAATTTGAGGGATGTAAGAAAAAGCATAAAAGAATGAAGCAATTAAAAACACGAGAAACATAAAATCCGATTACAATTGGAAAGGTTTATTAATTAATTTTATTGCGAAATATCTTCCTCTACTTATACCTACTCAGATAAATTGAAATAAAAAAAAAAGTTAATTAATTAATTAACCAATATTGAGCAATACTGAGAGTTCTGGGTTTTTGTGTGTCTGTAGAATACTGTAATTAAGAAAACATTCAGATGCTCTGTGAATTATTGGAATGCCGAGGAATATTTTGTGATTGTGGTTTGCTTACTTTTTTCTCGTCCATAAAGCCAAAAGGACGACACTGTTTCCTATAACAGTAACAACGAAGATTAAAGCTAGCGTAGCGATTTCGATCTTCGCCAGATTCTCATCGCGATCTATCATCGAATTTTCCACACCTAAGCTTAGCGTGGTTTTCAGTGTGTTTTCATCCAATGTTATATTCACGTCCATATTTTCTGGTGCTAACATGTGAAGTGTAGTTAATTCTTCCTGAAATTAAACAGAAAATTTGTTATTTAATTTTATTGGGAAACTCTTTTTACTCTACTTTATATCTCCTTTACTCTAATATATATGGAAATTATTGCTATAAGCTTCTCATAACAACCCCTTTGCATTTGAAATAAATTTGAAATTTTCATTGACCTTCAAACGATGAGATTAGCAACAGGGCACGGATATAGTGGTGGTGTAAATTTTCAATTTACATAACTTTACCAAACATATTTTTCCCAATTTATTTCCTCGATTTTATTGGATAACGCTCGCATGAAAGTTTTATGTAGCGGAATTCTGGCTCATGTTGTCGTGTCTCATAAATAAAAAGAATAACTTAGCGATAGAAGATCAAAGAATAAACTATAATTTCGTCGAAATCCACTCGAAATTACATTAAGTTAATGTACCAAAAAAGTCGATTTCACCGCCGAGTTTTTACGCTCTCCCCATCGGAAGGGTATTTATTGAAAGGAAACTTGAGAAGCCTCTTTGTTTTTTACGGGAGTATTTGTTTTTTATTTATTTATTTATCCCTTTATAAACACTTAAAAAAAGTTCTAAAGTTCTTACATGCAAACGTCGGATACTAAAAGTACTAATAAACCAGTATAATGAAAAAAAGTAAATTTTGGATGTTTTTATAACAAACTTTCCTAATCAAATCATTAGATTTTATCGGTAGCCTATGGATATGTTGTTATCTCAAATTTGCTAACAAAATTCAATAAAAAATCGAGAATGAAGAGGAAACTTCCAAACAATAACAAATTTAACTTACCTACGGGTAACGAAAACAAGTTTACTAAGTATCCCCTTAAAAATTTCTATAAATTTGCCGTTAATTATTCACCTTAATCTCCATTATTATTTACTTTTATCTTCAATAATGACAACTAATTATATACATAGAATTGCTTTTTATGTAGCATATTCTACGAATTATTCAATAGTAGAACTAATACTATTCCTAATGTATTCATAAATTTAATTGCATGTTAAATAACTGAACTGCCGCTATATTACAATTTATTTTATATATGCAATTAACACTAAATAACGCGCTAATTGTGCGAGAATTTCTTCCCTGGAGTCCGATAATGTGAAAAATTCGGTCCGAATGCGACCTTTTACCGTTCACTGAATTTATTTTGAAAACCTGTTGAATAGGATATTAAATATTCATGTCACACTTTGACACCGATCAGATAATGTGAGAAAGGCCCGTAAACTAATTTAACCGTTACTAACCGTTCAAAGTCAGTTGAATTTTATAAAAAAAAATGTTTTCGTCCCAAAAAAATCATTCGCAATTTTTACCATAGATAGTATAAATTTATTCAGAGAAAACCCTGTATAAGATTATCCTATAATTTTAAAGAGTAAACAATTAATTTTATCATGCACTGTGCCTCTTTTCAAACCGAAGTCAATTGACTTTGGAAACATTGAACCCGCTTTAATTGGTTTTGACTCCCTTCTAATATCCTCCTCAGAGCTGAAATCATCACCATTATCAACTTTTAATGAGTTGCAATAGAAAAATTTACAAACCATTAAAGCGGTTAAACATTACCTTTAAGAGGGTGCAAGAGGGCGGTAAATTTTATGGGAAAAACTTGCGAGATCTGAACTAATTAACGTTCAGCATTTGTTCAGGAGGGTCATTCAAAAATAAAGCAATGAGAAAGGAATGTAATAAACTTAGGGCCGTAAAGGGCGTTTAAAGCTGGCGGCATTATACGCTCCAATAGAAAAATAAAATGGTTTTAACGCATTTTTGCCAACTATAGGAGAAATATCAGCTTTGGGGAATATTTTCGGCACACAAGGGATTATATGCTATGCCGAAATTACATTTTTTAATGTGCTCGAAATTACAGATTTTTGAAGGTTTTTTTGGAGTAGATATTTCAAGGATATTTTTCAAATGGAATTTTCAAGGTAATATCATAGAATGCATTTAATCGAAAAAAATCAAAAACCGCAATTAATTAAAGGAAAATAACACTAAAATCGACTTTATTAATGATTAATAGTATCTATAAAGAATCTATAAAAATAACTCTAAAAACTCATTAAAAATCCTTCAAATCCCCTCTATAGTAAAGCAACTTTAAAAACCGCAAGTAAAAGAGTTATTTTTTCATAAAGGAGTGATTTTATTTCAGTGATTTCCATAAAAGAGCGAAGAGGGAACCTTCAAAGACTGGTGTAGCAATGTTTTAATATTTTTTATTGAGGATGTTTACATGTCCGTTAGTCTTGTCATCGAACCCACAATTATATCCTTTGTCTGTGTTCACCTATCTAAAATTTATTAACAAATAATTAACAAGATTAACCAACTTTTATGTTTATGTATGTGTAAGAATATTATAAAGCTTGACGGCCTCGACAGTATCCGTTCACAAGGCGATTTTCACGTGGTAAAATGTAACAAAAATGTCATTACCCTGTATCATATTAGTCTTCGAATGAATTTCGCAATAAATTACTTTTCTTTAATCATTATAGTCAATTTAAAAGTTTAAATGAATAGGCCATAAAAACCATGGGCCATATATTTCCTTTTCATCCCATATTCCTCAGTCTCATCCTCTATTAAATATAGCCAGTTTAACTTTTCTTAATAAACGCCCACGCTCCTTATGATGAGACGAAAATGGGTCAAATACGGACGAAACCAGGCTAGTAATATTCTTTGCAGGCCGTTGAAGTGAAACTTTACAATCCCTTCGGGAAATTCTAATGCACACTGGAATTAGTTCAGGTTTAAGTTTAATTTTGATATTGAAAAATTCTCTTAAGCGCGCCGGCATTGATTCGAAAATCCGGAATGAAAGGCGAAAAAAAATGAAGTGGAGTAAATACATTGTCCCGTATGAATTTTACGGGAAAAGCCGATTTTTTTTGCCAAAAGAAAAAGATTAAAAATTTCTATTGAATATACGAATTACAAACGTTTAAATTGTCAGCACAATAATAGGTGTTTTGAATGATTTATGAGAGGTATTATAAAGCGTAATTTGTGGTGGAAAGGCTGGTGAAAGATACGCGGATTTATTGATCACATGTTTAATTAACTCTGTCTCTTTTTCGATGTGAAAATGCTGTCTCCTTATAATGCTTTATGTTGTCAAGAGAACTTCGCGAGGGTTTAGATATAAAATAAGTGTGATTTCCACTAATGGAAAACGCCCGACAGCTAATGATTGAAAGATACAAAACGGGGGGAAACTTTGTGTTTTCGTTTTTTTCACAAAGAATATGTTAGAAGGATACGAAATCGCCTTTATGCGAAACAATACATTTGCTAGAACAATAAACATTTTGAATACTAGACTAATTTCCACGGGGACAATCTGTATGTTGTTCACATGTCCCTAACACGTGGTCTCAAAATTGAGACGAAATCCCCAAATACCTACAAGGTAATAAAGCTAATTTCCTCCTTTAATTATACCTAATGGGTACCTAATGCTCTTATTTTATTATAGTAGGAGATATGTGAAGATGTTTAATTAATGTTATATGAATTAAATCTGCATAATCTGCTTACTATTAAACAAACATGTTAGCTCGGGTCGATACTTGAATTAAGTAGTTATTATAAAGCCGCATACCGGATGAATCAACGCAGTGGTAATTAATCAGGATTAATTTATCAAAAAAAACTATAAATTTTATAACATAATCAAAAAATTGCAAAAAAAATATTCCTAGAAAAACTCGCGTAGAAGTGAAATCCTGTTTAGTAAAATATTTATTGAATTATATGAAAGACCAAATTTGTTTGCAGGATGCATTCCTCGACCCATCCTATGTAAAATAATGCAGGGAACCAGCCAGAATCGAGAAATTAATTCGAAATCGACGGTCCCTAACAGATCGATTCGTATTAGGCCAGCTTAATAACAAATTTATTTACGTATACAAGGATGAAAGCGATAAACAATTTTAACGAATACACTAATTACTCCTGCGATTTAAATACATGCGTGCAGAATGTAAATGACGTCGTTCGCCTAATAGTGTCCTTTGTACGCACGCTAAATTTGATACAACATCCGTTACTGTCATTAGGTTTCGGCCCAATTAAGTTGAAACGAATTATATTATGAGCGCTATAAAAAGGACGATGAAGGTTTTACAAATTACGAACTGGATGGTACACTTCTAAGATTATAGTATACAAAGTGTCCCAGGATATTCGCTATCACTTGGATATGCGCCAAAAAATAATTTGCTATTGAAACCAAGTAACTTTAAATGAGTCTATTGAATGAGTAAAAAGTTTGTCTAGAGACAAGCTGTGTTTTAGAAGATTTTCATAGTTGCATTATGACAAGCGCGGGCAACTTGCGATGGCTACCGAAAGCCGTAAAATTAAGTTTCGTGGCAATCAAAACGTTTAATTCCGGTTTTATTGCCATCGTTTAAACTAAGCGTGTCTAATGCAAAATAGCGTGTTGGCAAAGCACTTTGTAGTATTGAGTAATTTTTGTTTTATAATAGACAGCTGCATAAAATTAATTAGTGTCTATAAAATTTCGTCCGGCTAGAGTTGCAGTTTGTTGTAAACACGGGGTGTCCCAGAATAAATGGGCAATCTTCCGGGTTCGGCTGGAGCACAAAAAATATTATTACGAAATCCTTTTATCTGGCGTCCCTAAGGCCCCTAAAAGATTCTCCGTTCTTACCCTCAGATTTTTTCTTCGGGACTATTAGCTAAAAACACGGATTTTTTCGATTGTTCGGACTTCTCATGGAAACGGCTCAAACGATTATAATTTAACTCGCCTAAGCGTGTTCTAGAAAAGCTTGTAATGTGCCCATCTTCGCATCTCTGGGAAAATAAGCTGGGAAAAAGTTTGTATTTATATAAGAATCGAAATAAGTTCAAAACAATTTTTTTTTCATTTCGAAAATTATGAGGATAACTTTTCTCCACCAATTGAACATGACATATCTTACAAATTTTTATTAGTTTTAACGAAGGAAACATGTGTTAGCTTGCGCTGTCGAAAGGATGTGATTAAGTCGGAGAGAATTTGTTGGAAATTTTTCAAAAATTGATCGTTTCAAACTATAAATATATATCCACTTAAATATGCGCTCGTATATTTACGTTTTGCGAGTTATTTAAATGTATCTATTATTTATCAAATCACGATATTTACTTGATTTTTAATAACCTATTTAAATTACCGGTATGTTTTCGATATTTTCATTATGTCTCTTTATTGCTTTTGGTGTTTGTTTTACAGTTTATAATAAATGGATAACTGCAACCATTTGAATTCATCAAAGCTGAACTGGCAATTTCGCTTTAATCAATAACCTAATAATCTATTATTAAAATTTTAGTACCTATCTATTGTTCTATTAGCAAATATAATTATTGTGCACCAATCAAAAATTCGTTTGAATTCAAGAATTACAATTTTTTACTATAGTTGTAAATATTCCAGAATGCATAAAGTGCATAAACATGTGTGTTCTGGCATAGAAATAATAAATGTGCAATTTGCCTGGATATTTTTCATCCGGTCTTTTTAGTAAAAATGTTAGGAATTTTTCGAGTTTCCTCTCAGCAGTAATACATCTAACCTTTAAATGCAATTTAATAGATTCCAATTTTATTAAAAATTCATTAATAGTCTGGTTGAAAGTTATTAATTCGACATTTGATTGACAGCTACTAATAAAAGCCATTTAACCACTTCATAATTTATAGGAAAGAATAAGAATAGAATTCCAAAATGTGGCCCAGTATAATTTATGCGGAGTATTTTTATAAGAAATAGCTAAACATAGTTGAGTGGCGCATAAAAAATTAATTCACAGTTATTTACGGAGATTTATACACATGAATTAATTAGAGGAACAGGAATTAATTTACGAATTTAATTAGGCCTCATCCTGCAATTAATAATAATTATTATTTACCTACAAAAAATTAGGCAAACTTATTGCATTATGATGTATCGTTTTGAATACTAAATATGTACTAATGAATTTTTACAATGCACAAATATGCATATACAGTTAATTACTCAAATTTTACAGATTACCTGCTACTATTAACTAGGAACTACTATACATAATATTAATATATTAATTATTATTGTTAAATTATGTTAAATACTAGACATATATTATAAGATAAAAAAACTAAATTATAAACAAAAAATACCTAGGCAAATTTCAAGGAATTTGCTATACCTTTACTACAACAAGTTCGAAACTTTTTTTTATCATTATTGCGAATCATAGCAAGTTAATATAAAATTACACTGTATACTTTAATGAGAATTTAAATAGATACCTACTTACAAACAACCTTCCATGTGTAAGTTGTCCCAAATAAGTGTTGTATGTATCCATTTCAATTAAAACAACACATTTTTATGTGATAATAACATAAGTGTACGTTTTTCATTTTTTTCGTTAAACTCGTTAGCTTTTCAATTGAAATTAGTAATTAACCTTTGAAGTCAAAAACGAATAATAATTACATATAAATCGTGCAGATTAATTAAGCAATTCGCGTTGAGGTTCAATTTAACTTCAATTGAATTTGCCAATATAAAACGACTTCAAACAAGCGATGATTTGCTTCTTTATTCCTGGATATTGTGCGGAATGCTCGGGAATAGGGGGATGATGAGCACCCTCGGGTGTGATATGTGCCGAGAATTTTTCACCTTTTCAGTATTTTATTTTGAATCAAAGTTAATCCTAGCGTAAAATATCGCTTTATATAGTTTCGAAGCAAGTCCGGTTAAACAAGTGTAAATAATACGTGAAGTATGTAAGAAATAAACGATAAAAAATGTGTAAATTCTTATATTTTTCTCATACCATCTGTAGTAAAATTTCAATTCGATTTCGCCCTACAGTTCAAATCCTACCATAAGTTCTATGCAAATTAAATTTTAAATAGATCAAGCAAGTAGCCTTGCAAATATACATACCTGATCAAAATAATTATACAGAGTGTAGCCTATCAGAAATATTTGAATATCTTTTGAATGTTTTAAAATAATATTCTTCTCATATTTTCTACTAGGATCGTCTTGGCACCCGGTATATTATTCATTAAATCAACACTAAACTTTATCTAAGATTTTAAAGTGAACTTAGAAATTGATGGAAACAGTGCAATTTCTCGGGGAAAAAGTATTTTCTTTCAATTCGTTTTCGTGTCGGCATTTTTTGTTGTACTTAACTAACTTTTCTCGAAACCATTTCTGCTTCTTTTATGAGTTTTTAAGCTCCCGTGCCGTTACATTAATTCAATTTTAAAGGAAATAGAACCGCGCTCGATAATAGATATTGGAAATTGTTTTAATAATTGAGAATTTGTTGTCAATAATTTTTAAATTCCTCGAACGTCCTACAAATATGCGCATTTAAAAATGCGTAATACAGCGTGTGTGCTTAAAATAAAATTTGAAAAATTAGTTTAATAGCTTAAATACTTCCGCACTTAACTTGAAATTATTCCTACGATATTGGAATGCGAGACAACATCCACGAATACATTAAAAAGTAAATAATTCAATATTAAGCAAATTCTTCGTAAATTTGCCATGGAAATTAATATGGCATTTTTAAACCTAATTTAGTTGTAATTTTCGAGATATAATGAATTTCAGAATATGCGGGGTTATTCGATCCATAACTTCCTTAACGGTGCATTTTAAGAATATTTTATTTTCTAACAATGCATGCTTCTTCACTTATGTAAAAAAACTTAATTTAAAATATTTTTTAATATACAAGGTATAAATCTAAGTTAGGTGTTTTTAATGGAAATTTTTAACATAAAGAACAACTTTAATAAAGGATTTACCTACTCTTTAGTTCTGGGATAATTCACAAAAATTTGGTTTTTATTTAATTAATTTTAAAATGTAGTGTTTTTGGTGATTTAATGAATCAGTTAGTTTGTTGTAGAATTTAAAATTATTATAATACACAGGGTGCTCCGTGTAAAAAACAAACTTTAATATGTAAATTATTAATATATCCTTGAGACATATAGGTACTTAATTAAAATTAATATTAAAATTATGCCCTTATTAGATATAGGCATACGTGGAAAATTAATTTTGCAAAATGCTCACAAAATGCTTGTAGAATTAAGAGCGGATTTTTATGTAATGATGATGTATCTAATGAGATTTAAACGTAGATTTTTTTGAAATTGTTTTCAAAATCAATAGAGCTCATCATTTGGATATTTATTTATTTAAAGACCCATGCTTATTACTAATTTTAATTTCTATTGTTCGCAATTGGCCTTAAAACAATAACTTACTAACCTTTCGTTACCATATTTTCTCATGCATACACGTAAATATCTAAATTCAACGTTACAACAACAATTTCGGATTTGGTAGATGGTTGCTTAATTCATTCGTTTCATTTAATAAACATTAGTTACCTACCCGTATTTAAATTATAACGTAAGGAACTCGTTTAAATTTCGCCGAAATTATAACTTTCACAATCCTAATCCTAATTCTAATTTGTTAGTGGCCAGTCGAAAATCCGTATAATATAAATCCTCTTTGAGGTAAACAATGTATTATGTGATTACATACAGAGTGCCACAATATATTCAACCTCTAGCAGTTTCTCTATATTGAAAACCGCGTGAAGTAAATTTTTGATTTACGCGTGGGGAAAATGTAATAAAGGGGAAAATCTCGCACCCCTGTAATTTTCATCACAGCCATATTAAATAAAATTGCATTGAAGCTCAAAAAAATAACTATTATTAATGGCAATTCGCGTATAAAAAGTTAAGTTATATTTCCTGAGATACTGCCAAGATTTTTTTATATTTCAACACCCTGTAATTCAGAATGTAGCGTTTACGAAAATCAATTATTTATACACCTCAATATATTTGTGTGATTCTCCGTCTACCACAGGTCGTAGGAATTTTGGGATCCAATTTATTAATGGAAGTGAAGTATCAATTACCAATGATATTTTGACGGCTTAAGGCAAAGGCCGAATTTCACTTTGAAAGTTTGATATCACAATCAATCAATACCAAATAGAAGCAAAATTATATTGTGGCCAATTAGGTATGCCTGATTATCAGAAATTCATGTTTGCTGGTGAAAAGATGAATGAAATTTCCACCTTTTAATAGTCTCTAATAGAATTGATGAATTAGCATGATACCCTTTTTATTAAAATTACCTCCTGGAACCCAAAAAAGGACGATTTTATTACAGCATTATCCTAATAAAATGATTCTTCGTTTCACTACCACACACAATTTACTTTCCACCTTTTTAGTTAAAGTTCTCTAGCTCTTTTTCCCCAGATAGTTGAATTTATTTGAACGATAAACAGAGCACTTACGTTAGTGGCTTGTTGAATGCCCGGCGCTCCAACTCGAAGAATTGCACCTTTTATATTAAACCACTCAGGAACCAATACACTTATTCGTTCCAATTTTCTCCGATCAGTTTTTTTGTCGATAGAATTACTCTTAACTCTTCAATGCCGAATAAAACCAATTTTAAGGCCAATTAAACACATATTATTCCTAGCGAAGATTCGGAAAAGTTTGTGGATAAAAAATAAATTGGTAGATTTTGGTTTTTTTAAGCGGTTTAACAAATTACCGTGCAATTACCGGACGGTTTACTAACCTGTTAACCAGATTGAAATTTTTCATATCAAATTACATGCGTTTAGTTTAAATCATTGAATGGTCATTCGCGCACTTTACGGAAATTTTTAATGGAATGTTTTCTGTTGCGTAGGCCTCAGGTGTTATAATTCTTAGGTATTCGTTCGGTTCAGTTCACAAAAAAACTAATTTCAAAAATATTCGTCGGTTCCTTGAAGCGCACGTTTTGGTTTTCGAATCGGAAACTTCGCGTCCGGAGTCCGGGGAAACTTGGATTTCCAAGACAGCGCGCTCAAGTCGCGCCGATTTCGCTTCTGAGGCGAAACTAATTCAAATTTCGTCCGCCATTCATAGTCACTCGGCATTCGTCAGTACGAACTTGCGCACTTTTTTCGCTTATTTTTGTATTTTCTGTTACAAGTTTTTCGTAGGAAAAAAAAACAGTAGGCCAAATGTCCTTACAATCAGTCACACCATTATTCAAGTTGTGTCAAAACAAGAGAAACAAAAAATATATACAGGGTTATTCTCTATAGATTTTCATTAGAATATTTTGGAGTTTCCGAAGAATTGGGGAACCTGATAATTTAATAGTCAATACTTGGATAACCCTAAGTGTAACAAGTAATAACATATTACAATGAATAATTTAGAAAAACTCAGAATAACCATAAATCATCATAAATAAACCTTCAGTTCTCTCACTCTTTAAGGAAATATCAAAATTTTAATGAACATCTTGAGTGAATAACCCTGTACAATTCTTCTTATCTACTTTATATCCTTTAACGCTGGCCTCAGCTGTTGGTGCTATTCAACCTAAGGAAATCGGAGTAGCTTCATGTCGGAACACACTCTTCTTTTTTTTAACGTCCAATTTTAGTTTTTGAATATTGAGCTGAATTCCCGCATGGTGAAAGTTAACCAAAAGACAAGAATATGTTAAGTTGGTACTGCTGACATATGACATTTGAAGTTTAATAATTAAAAAAAAATAGAAGTGGACTAGCCATTGTATTTTGCGTTATTTCTTTCTATAATTTTGGATAATTAATCAAATAATGGCCGCAGCGGGTCGAAACGATTGCAGAATATACGTAGGCAACCTTCCCCCGGACATCAGAACTAAAGACATCCAGGATTTATTTTACAAATTCGGTAAGGTAACGTTTGTGGACTTAAAGAACCGACGCGGGCCTCCATTTGCATTCGTCGAGTTCGAAGATCCAAGGTGAGTACCAGTCCCATCTACTACCCCAATCGCCAGAATTCGGATTAATCACCTAATTTTCGATACCAGAGACGCCGATGACGCCGTCCACGCCAGAGACGGGTACGACTACGACGGCTACAGGCTCCGAGTGGAGTTTCCGCGAGGGGGCGGCGGGCACGGCTTCAGAGGCGGCCGCGGCGGAGGCGGCGAGAGAGGCAGAGGCTCCAGGGGGCCCCCCGCTCGTCGGTCTCAATTCAGAGTACTCGTCACAGGTAATTTGATTGCGTTATTACAAGCTCGTTTGGATTCATTGGTGTTTGTTTTGTATTAGGGCTGCCGCCTTCCGGGTCGTGGCAGGATCTGAAAGACCACATGAGGGAAGCCGGGGATGTGTGTTTCGCTGATTCCTTCAAAGACGGTTCGGGTGTGGTAGAGTTTTTACGATACGAAGATATGAAGTACGCCATTAAGAAATTGGATGATTCTAGATTCAGGTCTCACGAGGTATAATGATTGTAAATTTTTGCCAGAGTTAAACGAACCAGTACATCATCTCTAAAAATACAAATTTCGTGTTTGCTTAACTTTGTGAATTTTTGTATGTGCAGGGAGAGGTTTCTTACATTCGCGTAAAAGAAGACAAAGGCGGCAGCGAAAGAAGATCTGGCGGCAGATCGAGGTCCAGGTCGTTCTCTCCGCGTAGAAGGGGCTCTCCGACGTACAGCCCTGTCAGAAGGAGCTTCTCTCGAAGCCGTTCACGTTCGTAATTTCTATCGGATATTATGTATGTATAATGCTCTTAATGTCAAGATTTAGAGTTTTGCTATGATTATTATTTTCGTTTTGGTTTTATTTTATTTTATTTTTTTTTTCATTTTAATCAATGCTGTTTGTGTGTTACATTCCGATTATTTTTCTTTTCTTTAATACGCTCTAAAAAGCCTTAGCTTGGATTCAAGTGATCGATTAATAGCATTTTGTGTATGACTTAAATCTCTTGTTTCTAAGTGGGTGTTTAAATGCCTAGATTGTAATGAAATTTAGACCCTTTCTTTTTTAAGATAGAAGTAAGTCGTAGGCACTAATGTATTATTTTTTTCTGATTACGGTACCTTTGCTGAGCCTGTATCAGCGATGGACAATTTGGAAATAAAAAAAGATTAAAATGGCGTACATTCTCTTAAACCCGTTGCACCATGAGAGGGAAGAGGAATTATATTTTGGATGGAAATCTGAAAAGGATTGGAGGGATATTTTAACGTCTCTAGGATTTTCGTTGTATAGGATTGGGAAATTTTATCGGATAGGAACAGGATTTGGAGGATATTCAAAATTTTTCGACTCTCGGATAGGATCCCTCAAAGTACATTGCATAGAACGATTCTTAAAACGTTTTTAACACAGTAATTATTCGCAAATTAAATGAACTATGAGATATGCTTTACCCTCTGGATTATTTCGGATCACGGACAAACTGGAATAATACAGGACATTAATTTAAGGATAAAGTATTGGAGGACGTTTATCTGGTAAATAAACCTCTTTTTACCCATTTTTTTAATTAAAACATTATCTTCCTTGTGTTCTCCTTATTAATAAATCTCTAGGCACCAGATGTTACACATAAAAGCTCATTTGGTGTCTCGATGAACAAAGCTTTTCATAACTAACTTTTTTGTTTGACAGATTGAGAAATTTTGGGCTGATACATTTTGTAAAATATCCCAATATTTCTTTTAATTACGATTTATCGCCCATAATATTCCCTTCTTACCCTACAATACTTACAATTACTCCGACATGTTTGTAGTAACTGGGTATCTTTTTTTATTTTTGAAATTAATGTACAAATTGGGCCGAAATAGTCTCAACCTTCACACTAACAGTAACTTTATCGTTTCAGTGATTAGCCAAAGTTATGACCACTTCCTTAAAGCAGTTTTAGAAAACACCTTTTGTATATTATAATTTTTGATTGTAATTTAAGAGACCTTATTATTCTATTACTGCTTTTGTATAACGCGTGGAATTGATTAGGTACATTCCCAATTTTATGTGTTCCTGCACCCTCTTAAAATGCTTTGTATTGCGCACTTACATGAACATAACGGTAACAAAACTGTGAAGGATGGTCATAATTAAAATTTGTTTACAACGCATATTCAGATTCCCTCTTGGTGATGTTCGATTGGTAGAATGTACGAAATTCAAATTTGACGATAGCATAAAATCAGATACCCAGCTCTTGAAAATTTCGAGACTTTAGTAAAAGCAATTTATTTTTACAACCTGGTAGGTCTCGCATTCTGTGGAGACAAAGAGGATGAGGATGAAATTTCTAGGACAAAGATAGGATATTCCATGTAGCTTAGACTTTTTATTTACGGACCGAAAGGATTTTGGCGGAATATTGCTAGCTTTTCCTAGGAGTTTCGGCTGGATGTTATCACATATATTTTGCATTTCGTTGGATTTCAGGATCAGTACAGGTATTCCTTTTTTCAATTTGTATGTTGTATGTAATTTTTGATATAATATAAATATAATAAATTTGCTACAGCAAAATGATTTTCATTTTAAAACATTTTATATAAATATAAACAAGTATCAACTCAAATACAATCTTACAATGTCTAGCGGTTTTGCTGGAAGATTTGTGATCGGACACTTCTGATGTTCGTGCAAGTGTTTCAATATACATTTCCAACAAAATATATACCTAAAATAGTTCATATAATTAAAAATTATTATCGATTTGAATATGAAGAAACATATTTTGTGCAAAAATTTACCCTGATATTTGTAGAACCGTCGGATTGATCCATTGTTTCAAACAGATTGGACATTTTCCTCTGTATTTCTTCGATTTGTTATCGAGCTGAAATAAAATATATGTAGTCTCATTTTATTTGGAATCCAGAATATTACACTTACTTCTGGTGGTGGAACGTTAGGTAAGTCTGTTACGTTGTAGTTGCTTTTTTGTGAATTCCATGTATGCAAAAATTGCAAGAAAAATGCACCTACTTCCAATGTAGTCGAAATTGCGTTCCTTACTAAACCGAAACTCAATTGTGACACGCTAAAAAATTAATAAAATTAGGGTTTTGTTTAATGCACGCTTTAAAATATAACTACCTAAAGCCTCCTTTAAATAATGAAGTCCAAAATCCAGCAGAGAGGTCTTCGATGTCGATGTTATATGTTAACTTACAATCTATCAATTGATATAAAGGCGTTTGGAATTCCGTTCGATTCGCCATATATCTAATGTAATTGTAAATGCAACACAAACCCCAAATTAATTCTAAACCAGAATAAGAAAATAACACTGCTTTTTTGAATTTGCCCTCAAAATCCTGAAATATTAAATAATATTCATACAATTCGTAATACACAAGCTAAAAATCTAACTTTTCGAATAGAACCCTCTGCATTTTCTAATCGGATAATCGCAATCTTTTCATCGAGTTTCCTTTTGAAGTACGGTATAATTACTAAAAATATAAGAGATAATTCCTTGTGCTTTTTGGTTAGACTATCACCGGCAGGCGAAATTCTCCGTAAACCATAGAAATTTTCAGAAAATGACGCATCTGCAACATTATACTCGTTAAAAACAAGCAACAACTTACAATAAAGATCTCACCATAAAATGCTAAATAATGATATTGGAGTAAACCATCTAACAATAAAAATACTTCTTCGAAATGTTTATTTAGCCAGCCGAATTTGTGGGGTACATTGGAAGATAAGAACTGAAAAATAGCAAATTAAAATACAAATTCACTAACAAAATGAATACTCACTAAAGCTATCCTTTGTAAAGCTGGATGGAGTGTATCGTGCAGGGATTTCTGAGCAATTACTTCTAAAATACTTGGTTTGTTTTGATAAGTAAACGTAAAATTTGCTGCATGCTCAGCCATTGTAGATAGTAGCGTTGTAATTAATGTGCTAATAAATTCATTATCCTTGAAAAATCAATGAGTTCGTTAATTTTTTATTACAAGCACTCCAAATTCCAAAAAACATATTTATTTATCTTTTCCCCATTTATATCATACTTTTGTTTTTATATTTGACAACAATGACATTTCTGACGTTTATATAACCAAACTTTTCATTGTCTTTTACTTATTGGTAATAAGGAAAATGTTGAATGTATTGTGATAAAGTCGAGGCCAGTATTTTTTATAAGGTCATTTTTGAATGTCATTTTGTCTATTTTATTTGAAGTCAAATTTTGCCGATTTATTTATATGATCAAAACATTTAATTTTTTTAACAATTTGAAGCCGTTGTTTAATAATTTCAGGTAAGAATTTTAGTATTTTAGGTAATTGACTATTGCTTAAAATTTATAAGGAGGAAATTTAATAATCTGGCTATCTTACCATATGATACAAATAGCATATTTGCTTTAATTTGCTCCTATTTCAGTCCTGAGATACGATTTATAGGAACCAAAGCTATGTCGAAAAAGCGAGCCCTAATTTTACTGGCTCCAGGAGCTGAAGAAATGGAATTTGTCACTGCTGCTGACATTTTAGTGAGAGGAGGAGTAAGTTCGGTTACATCTTCATCTATTACTTACCTAAGACTGCATGATTGTACATGAATAGGTCGATGTGCTAGTTGCCGGAGTCTGCGGAAAAGAAATAGTGAAATGTAGCAGAGGAGTGAAAATTCAACCAGAGATTACAATTGCAGAAGCTTGCAAGTGCTTAAATTTCGACGCTGTAGTTTTGCCTGGCGGTTTAGAAGGATCCAGAGCACTTGCACAATCTCCAGAAGTGGGAAAATTGCTTAAAGAATTCGAATGTGACAAAAAGATTATTGCTGCGATTTGTGCAGGTATTAACCACATGCTATACAGTCTTTATTTGTATATCACAGTCACCTTACGCTGCCGGTGCAAAATTATCTGCTTTTAATACCTATTAGTGAATTAATAAATTTAATTTGCAGCTCCTACGGCACTACAAGCGCACAAGATTGGATTCGGAAGCGCGATAACTTCCTATCCCAGTGTTAAAAACGACTTGATTAAAGATTACAATTACAAGGATTGCAATGTCGTTGTCGATTGTAATATTATAACTAGCAGAGGTCCTGCGACTGCTATTGAATTCGCTTTGGCTTTGGTCGAAACATTAGTAAGCGCTGAAAAAGCTTGTCAAATTTCCAAGGATTTACTCTATACCACATAAATTTACAATGTACTACTTAATATCTAGATCAAAAAATAAAAGTAAACGTTAAATCGATAAAAATAAAGTATTTGATTTAAAGTACTTTATTAATGTATTCAAAATAATTTCAAAAAATTGTACAAATCTCATCTAACCATAAAATTGCATTAAAATAAATCAACAATACACAATACAGATTCATTAAAATTATATACAAATCTACCCAATAATTTTAGACATACAGGGTGTTTTATTACTGTAAATATCTGTATATTAGTCACAGTATCGAAGCACCCTGTGAATGTGCTCTTGCTTTTATCACTGGTTTCTAATAAATATAATATTGCATTTTGTACACCGGGATTTACGTGATTAATTAAAAAATAACGAAGATCAATTTATAAAACTAATGAGACATTATCAGTAATGTTCTAATAATTGTTTTGTAGTATGTCATCTATCAATACCAATTTCCCATTTCATAATATCCAAATTACCTGCAGATATTTTCTGCTAATTATCTGCATTTGTACTTAACAGAATTTGTCCATTCCAATTAAAGCTAAAAAACGAACGCCTGTACATCCATAGGACACAACCTCAGAATTTTATCGACGTCTCCTTCACTTTTAACTGATCCAAAAGATAGAGATGATCTTCGCAGCGACTTATCCTCGCCTACTATACTATGAAGATCAATCTAAAAGAAATTGCTAATACAGTATTTTCTAGGCTAACTAAATAAATAACAAATTGTAAAGTAAAAGCTCAACGTGTCATTATCACAACCATAAGCATAATTTTATCACAACAATATTACACGTACATTGCCATCGCTCAAAGGAAACTCCTCAAACAACCTCCTATCGCCATAACAAGTATTCAGAAACTCCCTGCGAAGTACCAATCCGATCGGCGAGTCTGTATTTGCACGCAAATTCGAGCTGAACACCGGCATGGAAACGTCCACGCCGAAATCTCGGGATAACGAGAACGAATTCGACGATGTTTCCTCATCGTCATCGACTCGAAGGAGCTGCACCGTCGGATTCAGCAAGGACTGCGAGGCCACGTGAGCTGCCAACGTAGGGAATCCCGCGGGATTGTTCCTGCCATTCGACTGCTACAAACAGAAAAGAGGATAGTCTATTAAATGTATATGGTTGGCCCAATCATTACACCAACACTTTTGTGTACTTTTGATGGTACTCACCTGGCAATCTTCCTTTCTCCTTTCCAAAATCAATCTAAACACGTGTTTAGTGGGTAAATTATCCATCACTCCTTGTCCTAAACCTAAATTGTCATCCTGATTTAATCTACGGTCCAACATTATCTCCAATTGGCCCGAATTAAGAGAGCTGCAGCCCAGCGGGCTGCTCGTTGCCACAGTCAAACGAGTAAGTTCATCTTCGATATAAGCCATCGTTGGTATAGGATAATAATTGGCTTGTAGCGGCAGTTTTTTCAATTTTCTCCTTTTCATTATCTACAAGAGAATATCGTTCAATCACAGAAACTAATCAAAGCTGTTCGGTACTTACTTGGAATCCATTGACATCGGTGAAAAATTCATTCGAACTATTAATATTTGATGATAACCTCATGATCAGTTCGAAATTGTTCATTTGACTAATATCGACTAAATTTTGAAATTCGATTCCTAAACCATCAGCGCCTAGAAATAAAATTATAATTAAGGTAAGTGCTAGTTATTCGAAGAATTAAAGTAACGTATTTGTGGAGAATGGTTTCTTGTTATAATTAAGTGTGTATTTAACAGATAAAACCTACTGAATTACCTGTTGTGTTAAATAATATTGCAGTATGTTGAACATACGGTAACTGTACTAGCACAGACGACATAATTGGCCCTTCTATAATATTCACTACCACATTTTCTAAGGGTATTTTAACTGCATCCCCGTCAGGTAGAAACAAATAAGCTCCACTCCTTTCAGAATTGCTCCTTCTTCGAACGCCATACCTATAAATATTTTCTTTGTGTTATGCTTTTAATATATAAAAAATCATTTTTTGATGGGTTGTACTTACTTAGCGAACTCCAAATGTATAGGAATTGTCGCTTTACCAATTTTTAGAGCTTTAAGCAAACCAAATTTGTTAAAAGACGCCGTAACTCGAGCATTTTGTAGAGTAAATTCAGAAGGACTGGGCTGCGCGTTTACGTTGAATCCTGCAGGTGCTCGAACTTGGCCAAAGTAATTTAAAATTTTTACTTTTGAAAATACAGTTTCGCTAAAAATAACAACAGTAGGTGAAGTAGAAAATGTTCCATTATTGTTTAGTACAATTATCATTTCTAACATTGCAGCTATGTAGATTAAAAAGTATGTTTACCTCGGTACTACAGATTCCAACAGTGCATTTATGGTATAGACTCGAAGACTCAAAGCAGGCACAACAGAAACAAAGGTTAGTTGATATTTGGATTGAGACATCGACGAGCTGTACTCGAATATCGGGGATATTTGACAGTGAACACGCTTCCCTTCGAAATCAATCACCTAAAAAACGCAAGATATTTCTTAAAGCAAAGTACTTTTAATAAATTAGTATCATTACTTCGATATACGGAGTTGAAATGTGGAAAGTGACCGCTTCCCGCCTGGTAAACGTCAACGAATTATAAATCACGACCTTCTTACTCCGTACTTCCGGTACACCGATGGTGATTTGGAAATGTTCCGAAACGACGTTCTGCGAGTGCCTGACGTCGTCTACGTGATAAAATACGTTATTCGTAGGTCTATCCACTGAAGGTCCTTTCAATAATATCTGCGTACACAACTGGATGACTTTCTGGCAAGCCTGTATCGACGATAACATCCTAGAATGTTCAACTCAATTATCGAAGAATTAAATACAATTAAGAATGTTACCTCTTCCCGTAATCGATAACTACGTGGTCTTTAGCTGTTCCTGTAATTCCATCGTGGTGTTGAAACAGCGAAAGGGACTGCCGAGCGGCTGTAATCGCTTTAACTATGCCATTGGACTTTTCCACGATCCAGGAATGGCCGGGGAACTTGCTCAAATGCGCCAATGTGTGAATGGATTCCGCTGCTCTGAAATACCACCATAAAATTGCGAATTAAACAGTAAATAGACAAGAAATAAGTTCTAATTACTTAATGTAGGATAGCAAAACTCTATCCATCCGTTTGTAGAAAGGTCTGGACGTGTAATAGCCGCTCCAATAATGATCGTCGCGATCTGCGTAAGTGAAGAAATCCCCCGTTAACGTTGGGAAACTGGATAGCGGCTTGCTTTTATGGAGTTCATTGAAATAGTCGGTTAAAGTTCCGAAATTTATCTGAAACAACGCAATTATAATTCGGCGTTCTTCGATTCTACGGGGGTTTTTGAACTACCTGAACGTTCAAATGGAGGTTCGAATTCATGTGATCGAATAATCTTTGATAATTTTCGTACTGTACGTCCCATTCGGTGGGATGGTCGTAGCGGAAGTCGTCTCCAAGAGGAACGAGCAGCACGTTGGTTTTGAAGAGCTTCGATTTTTTCCTGTATTGGTCCAGGAGCAATTCTGCTCTAAAAACAAAAAGAAACAACACATACATATAGCAAATCTGATTTAAATAAATCGGCGTATGAATCAATATTTTATTCATTAAATTCATACCTTTCAACTACATTTTTTTCCGTAATTACTTTGGGTGCAATCCTCCAGGGGCAATGCAAACCATAATTAGGCAACCGCTTGAAATCGAACTGGCAGCATACTTTGGGATCTGGACCGCAAGTGTGAGGAATATCATAAGAATAAAAAGGCATCATGTGGGTAAACATTTCCGTCTGACCTTTACCATCTACAATTAATTCAGAATTAAGTAATTAACAATTCAAATCGTTAAAATATACCCCATAATTGCGTCCATCTAAATTCCAACTGTTGCTCACGGGCCAAGTGCTTCTTGACCGAATAATGGACCCTTTGTATCAGCATGTTGTTCAAACCCATTTCTCTGAGCAAAAATGGCTGGGTCAAGCTCATTCCGAAGGGATCGATGGACCAATGGCTCACAGGAGTGTAGTTCAGGTTCTCCCACAGCCATTGGTGACCGTCTGTTAGCTGGTTCATTATAGAAATCCAATGGGAATTGGCCTCATCGTTCATCACCCAACCGCCTGTTACTATCTCCAATTGATTGTTACGTAGTAAACTGAAATAAAGAGAAATATACGGTTACTACCAATAATACCAATTTACATGTTTTTCCCCTATTTAGAAGTTAATAGAGTATTACATATATTACTTTTTAACTTTCAAACGATCTTCCTCATCTTGTTCTTCCCACCACATGGAAAAATACGAAATTTCAGCCCAAATGAATTTCCGCCTTGCATCTTCGCTTAGCTTCGTTAGCATATTATCCAAAATGTGCTTCGTTTGTGTAACATAATATTCGTCTAACGTTTTTATCCAGCCTGGATCATTATGGGAATGCGGCACAACAAATACCTGAAAACCTTAAGATTATAAAAATGAACTTAGCTACATAGCACATCAGGGATGGTTACATAGGTAAAATGTGGCTGGATGAACAAGAAAATAAAGGCACCTTTAATTTGTTGTGCCGATTCCACTCTTTATCATCGACATCTATTTTCCAACCCTGCTTCCAAACTCCTCCGTCGATGTTATCGAAGCTCAATTTGCTGTACAAATCGAGCATTTGTACGTCGGACCGTCCAGCTGCGTCTATTTCAAACGGACAGCTGCTATCGTACATCAGGTTATCGATGATGTCCTGTGATTGGGACAGACGGAAGGGAGCGAAATTATTCCGGGAAACGTTAACAGAGCTCGGTCGCAGCATGCTGTTGACGGCCATTTTAATCTCGTGCACGGCATGTTGGTGTTCGTTCAAGTTGTTTTCGAGCTCTTTGATTTTATCTTCGAAACGTAGCCATTTGTTCTGAAAGAGCGAGGAATGAATTACATTGTACTGATCATATAAATCTATTGAAATCAAGTGCCTGAACGGATTTTAGTATTATTTTTATGTACGAATAATTTCTACTTACATCTTGCAATTCTTGAGAAATTGGGGATTCTTTGTTGGGATACGCAGATAAATACTTTGCAGAATATGCTATAAATATAACAGCAACAAATATCAGAGTGCCAAATATTGCCACAGCCTGTTTTAATCTCATTATTTTCTTTACTGAAAAAAAAAACAGTAACTGAGTTTATCCAAACTGCCTACATAATATTTTACGCCTACCTATTTATTAAACTACTGGTTCCATTTGAAAAACATATTAGCTTATGGATTGCCGAGTAAATATAATGCATCTAATGTTGCCATAATTAACTATAACATTATCTAATATGAAAAATTGGGTAAATAAATTATGTGTTTGAGTTTTGTTTTTGTACATAAAAGAAAAGTGACATATAACTGACGTGTGTCTTGACGTTTAATTTTTCTTCTTGTTCTTCTTTTTGCTTTGATACTTTATTTGACATTAGAAATCTAGCGAAGAATTTGAATTTTAAAAATAACAGAAAAAAATTATTATTATAGTTATTTGTATAGTTTTACTGAGCCCTATTAGTACACTTTATAATAAATCATAAGTGTTTTAGACATTGAATGCTTACCGTACGGATCACTATAAACAACAGTCTCATTATATCTGATTTTAATCGATAAAAAAGGTTTATTCCTCATTTGTTCCTTATCAAAAAAATATTAACCCAAATCAATAGACTTGAATCACTTATAAGATTAGCACATTTAGCTTCATCATTGCATCAAATGGAAATTAATATTTTAAGAGCCATCATACTTGTTTGAACAACAGTTTCTGAACAACTTAGAAAAAAAAAACACGTATATGTAATGTATAGTTCATAAATAATTACTAGATACGCTAATACAACTAGATATTACCTGTTGAATTGATAAGACAGGCACCCCACGTAAGCATAGGTATCTCTCATATGTTATTCTAATTCAATCTCAGGTATAATTACTTAATTACCATATTTTTCCAATTTTTCTATTTTGGATATTTTAGTTTTAAATTATCTGTCCTTTACACATATCTGTGGTGCACTAGCTAAAGTCTTCTTATCTACAGGGTGTCACACCGAATTGAATTGATACAACTATTGAATGATTGAACAATTTATTTAATTATTAACATTAGACAAAAGTGTATGCGCATATTACAAATCTAATAGAGATTAGCCAAAGTTTATTGCAGGTATATTTCTAAAAAGAAAACAGTAATTTTAAATAATTAACAAGTTGAAATTACTTATGTAAAGAATAAAAACCAAAAAAATACCTTTCCAATAATCCTTTATAGGTAGAACTTCTACTCATCGTCTCCCTAAAAATTATTTGTTCAATCTTAAAATTATACAAATAATGAGGTACATTAAGCTTACATAATCCATCATTCGTTGTTCGGAATGGATACGATTATTGGAACGGAGGTATCTTGTGTGCTAAAAAATGGAAATTCCATAAAACCTCATATAAATGACAAAAAATCGAAAAGAATGAATAAATTGCCCTTTAAATCATACGTTTTATGTTTATGCATGATTGCTAATATTTCTGCAAAACACCCAGAATAATTTAAACAATCTTCTTAACAATTTTTTTTCCTATATTGGGATATTAGAAGAAAAAAACATACCTGTTTTTTGGTATGACGTGACGAAGAAACACAAAACACTCCTTGGAACATCACCACAAGGAGAATGGCGATAATTGAAAGAAACGACAGCTTCATTTTGATAAAAAATTTCGTTATAATAAAAATCTACCCATATTTTTTTATTATATAGTACACCTTCCAGGAAATTAATTAACAGAAAAACGAAGAAAACACCTACTTCCTTTTTGATAAAAATTAAAAATATTTATTTAATTAATATTGTTTTCCTGATGGGGTTTAAAGAGTTTGGTTTATCAGAAAAGCTCATATCCGTTAGAACCGATATGTTGATACTTGATTGATATGAGTCAATCAATCAATGTAAACTACAAAAAGTGTAAACCAATATCTACTAATAAATTAAATCTTGATTTACATAGATAAAGAAATTAAATTGCAAACATTCTCTTCAAAGTCAAATTTGAATATATGTATACTAAAGAAATTCGCTAAATTATATCTTGTAAATACAATCTACTAGCGGATACAACGAACATTGATAAATCAAACGCCCTAATAAGCACAGGAAATAATAATTAGGTAGCAGTTTTAATTTTTTATCAATAGGAAGTGCATTTTTAGATGCATTCTTTAATTAATTTCCTGGAAAATGTAGTATATAAGCAAATAATGATAAGTTGAAGTTGTTAAAAAAATACATCAAAATGAAGCTGGCCTTCCTCTCCGTTATTGCTGTTCTCTTCTTCGTGATGTTTCAAGGAGTGATTACCCAAGAACATCGTTATAAAAAGCCGGTAAATTATATATTTTTACTAATTCATTTGAAAAATCATTCTAAATAGCTTCATCATGCCTTATATCTTTTTAGTCATTTTTATCTCGCAATTCGATGGATGATTATGAAGAAGGTGAAATTCCTGATTCCCACATAAATAAACCCCAAGCACCAGAACAGGATATGCGATACCACATATTTGATTAAGGTATATATTTTATTATTAATAAAATGCGGCAGGAATAATAAAAACATCAACATTTGCTTCAGCTATTCCTGTAGACCTATAGTGTGCGTGTTAATTAATGCAATGTACTTATTTTAATGTATTTTATACATTTTAACACCCTGTATAATTGTATATACTATTAATTGTAATACTTTTTTTAGATGAAAAGCTTAATAACTACCGCAGAATAAACACATCGAATAAACTTTAGCAAAGCTCGAATATGTATTGCATGATTAGACTTTCTATATGTGCTTTTAACTTTTCTGTAAGTTTATGTTAATTAAATAAATTCTTCATTCAATGAGGTGGATAATTTGTTTTATTGTTTTATAAATGGTATATTAGGAGATGAGGAGGTACAGGAGACAAAAAAAAAACTGATAACGAAACATGTTTTTTATTTAAAATCGAGTTAATTGGAAAAATACGACAGAAATTGGCAACAGGGGGTCAACGGGTCAGGCGAAAATTAGATAATGAAAATGTCTAATTAAACATTTCCATCAACAAATTATAAAACACAAATGTGACCCGATTTAAAAAAAATTATTTAAGCGATAAAATAATTTCCATTTGCATGGTTAGTTTTCGTTTTTAAATTGCTCACAATTTTAATGAGTTTCACAAAATCCATTAGAAGGCATTATATCAGTAGCCATTATTCATATTCGTTACATAAACAATTGTTATCAAAAAAAATTTGAGGTCAACATAAAATAATAAATAATAAAAAAATATACAAAAAAATGTTTAGGGAATATTTTCTAACATGACAACAGACGATTTTTTTAAATAAATACCCATCACTATAATTGTGTATAGAAACAAGACGTTCAATTAATTTGTAATCTTTACTGAATTAATAGCATTTACTATAGTAATTAATAGATATAATAAATTTTATCAAACCGCAAGATGTTTTCATTTCAATCACCTAATTGTTTCGAAATTCACTCAATATACAATTAATTCAGCGGTCTTTTTGCAATTTTGTTATTGTTAACACAGATAACTGCATAATTAAATAAATAAAGTTGATGTAACTGGACCGTAAATATAACTTGGCTACTGTTTACTTATTTAGATTGCGTTTATCATAAAACTCCTTAATAATTATAGTGAGTAATTTTATAACATCAGTTTCAGAATTTTTTTTATAATTCTGAGAAACCATTGTCGTTAGCGGTTTCTTCTTAATCACAGGAATTTATTAGTGTATCGAAAACTGCTCAATCATTGTAAATAAGCTACTTCCTGAACCGTTAATATAAATTTTTCCTTAGGTATCTAATTTTTCCAATGTAGAATTCGACAGGAATTGCTTTTTGGAATTAATTTTACTGTGATGCTCCATAAAATTATAATCGAATAAAAAAAGTAACAATGATAGTTTTTAGAAAAATCTACAGATGATATTACTGTACAATAATCTGAAATTATTGAGCTAAAATAGGTTAAAAGCCCACATTATTACGATAAATGTTAGTCATAAAGATCTGTTCGGTGAAAAACCTGGCTCCATTTATTTATTTGCATGGTAAATATTTTTTATTGTTCATCCCCATTTAGCATGTAGGACAACAGTGCAAAATGTTGTACGAATCATAAATGTAAACACACAATCAAACATCAGAAATGAAGATGTTTGTTATTCAGATTGACCTCTTTTATCGAGCAACATTGCACCGAAGATAAGTAAAATTCTAAACACGAATACGATATACATAAGTCGGTTGTATGAACAAATACGTATAAATTGAATGGATCGTCTTTTGCCCGTCGTACTCGCATGATTGTCTCGTCAACGGGAAGACATCGAATCGAAAATGAAGTTGGGTCTGTTGATATTCCTCATCGTCGTCGCCGTTCTTGTCCAGGACGTTATCTCGGTGGCTCCGGTGACTGAGAGCAGCGGTAAACGTTCGACAACTAAAAGGAAGCCGATTAAAGCAAATCCAGCCGTAAGTTTTTTAGCTATTCGATGTTCTAGTATTCATCAGGATGTCCAGGATTGTTGTTCCTTAATGACATGCTTTTATATTATCTATAAAGGTTTTAATTATCCCGAAAATCACTACAGTTGATTTTTATATTTGCTTGCAATTTTATTTTCTCCGTTATAATTTGTGTAAGTTGTGTATCATTCGTTTTTTATTTATTTTTTGTAGATGAGATACGACATTTTCGATCGCAGGAAGCGGGAATTGATTGAACAGGAGAAAGCTGCTGCAAATTGGTAGTTCTTATTTCTAATCTACAAAAGTAAGTAAATCAGTATTTGAAATTATTAATCGAAGATTAAAATTCAACGAATACATCCAAATTTATCTTATTTTATATTTTGTTTTAGCATTGAAAACCAAATCCACATTAGTTATATTAATGTAAGTTGTTCATTTTACTTATTAGAGTTTTTTTAATTGGTTTTTGTTTTCAGAAATATCTAGTTATAGATCATGAAGGTACATATTCTATTTTTTAAATTAAAATTAACTTTACTATATAATTAAATATATTTGTTACATTAGTAAAAAATGCTTTTTTTCTTTCCCTCGCGTGCGAATATTGAGTATTATATCTACCTATTACTAAACCTAATATTAATTTAAATTTTTTGAAACTTTACTTGTTTTAATAATAATGAAATGATAATAATTTTAATAAAAATAAGAAAGAAAAATCCTTTTCTTTCAACATTGCCTTTCAACTCCAAAATTATTATCTAAAATTTTTGGATACAATTTTCCTATTTTAATTAAAATATTCAATTAAAAAATAAAGCTTACTAAATTTTTAGGAAATTGGAACGTATTATTTTTTAAATTCAATTTAAAAATTGAAAAAGGATATTTATTGGCCTTTTACAACTTAAAAAATTGGCACTTTTATATTATTAAAAAAAAAGAAGAACATGCGGTGGTCATAGCACAAGACATTTGGTAAAAATAAACATAACCTCAGATTAATTACTAACATAACCTATCTAACTAAGACACTGGAACTTAAATAGTAAAATATTTACCATATTATTAAATATTCCAATATTTAATAAAATTTAGCAATGGCGAAAAAACGTCATAACTGGAAAGCCAGACAAGTCGTAGACGCAGTAGTAGACAACTCCGAAACAAATAAGGTAATTAAACAGTAAAAATATAATATCATTTAATACGGGTTGTCTGTATTTGTAGATCGAAGTGAACATTCAGTCTTCCGATAAATATGATCAAAGCAATGAGTTTGCTTTACCCTCCAAGAAACGAAAAACCAAAATTAAAACCAACAAACTTGCCATAACACGAATACTATCGAAGAAGCAGAGGAAACGATTAGAAAAAGTCGTCGAAAACAAGAAAAAAAAGGAAAATGCAAGTATTTCCTCTTCTTATTAGCCACAAGCCTCATTTTATCTATTTTTTAGAGAGCCAACTTATTAGAGTCGCTTCAAAAAGTTCAGGCATCGCAGGAAGAACTATCCCAATTAACTTCAATCGCATCTGTACAAACTAAAGGTTTAAAAAGGCATTTTCTAGAAGAAGCAAATCCTGAAAAAGTTAAAACCAAAAACAAAACGAAAGTTTCCAACGATAATGTAACAGTTAATTCAATATCTGGATCGAAACGCAGAAAGTTATTACAAAATGAGACTCAACCAGACAACCCGAATGTAGTCGGTTTTGAAAGTGATAGTAGTCATTCGGACACTAATTCAGAAAGCGAATTGGACAATGAAATCGAGATTAACAACGTAGAAATAGAGAAAAAGGAAACAGCTTGTGAAGAATCGAACAATGATGTCACAGTTGTTCCAGAACCTGAGCAAAAACCCATAGAAATCAAAGAAGAGGAATCAAAAAAAGTCCCCTTACCTAGAAAACCCGCTGTTTATGTTGACGTGATTCGTAGCAAAGAAATACAAATCGCAAGACTTAAACTTCCCATATTAGCCGAAGAACAGCAAATAATGGAAGTTATTAACGAAAATTCAATTATCGTATTAGCCGGTGAAACTGGCAGCGGTAAAACCACACAGGTTACCACCTCATTAACACCTCCGATTGAATTTTATTTTAATTGCTAATTCTTTTAGGTGCCTCAATTTCTGTACGAAGCGGGGTACGCATTAAAACATCAAATCGCTGTCACTGAGCCCAGAAGAGTCGCTGCTATTTCGATGTCAGAACGAGTGGCCAAAGAAATGAACCTGAGCACCAAAGAAGTCAGTTATCTCATAAGATTCGAGGGAAATGTTACTGATGACACTAAAATCAAGTTCATGACAGATGGAGTGTTGCTGAAGGAGATCCAAACGGACTTTTTGCTATCTAAATATTCTGTTGTTATATTAGATGAAGCTCACGAAAGGTAATTGAATTAATTGGGCAATATTCAATGGCTACAATCCAATTTTTTTAGATCGGTTTACACTGATATATTGATAGGTTTGCTGTCTCGAATCGTTCCTTTGCGCAATAAAAAAGGTAACCCTTTGAAATTGGTGATAATGTCTGCGACCCTTCGGTTAGAAGACTTCACTGAAAATCTGAGGCTTTTCAAGACGCCGCCGCCTGTTATTAAAGTCGAAACCAGGCAGTTTCCTGTAACCGTTCATTTCAATAAAAGGACTAACGAGGATTACATAAAAGAGGCCTTTAATAAGATAGTTAAAATTAACACACAGCTACCTGAAGGTGGTGTATTGGTTTTTGTCACCGGACAACAAGAAGTTACTTCTTTGGTGAGGAAATTAAGGAAGGCCTTCCCACTAAGACACAAGAAGAATATGTTGAAGAAAAATAAAGATTTAAATCATAAGAAAGATGAAAATGATGGAGATAGTAATGATGAGTGTATCGAAAGAGGTGAATAGATTTTTACAATAGATTATAAAATGAACTACTTTGATTAATTACAGGTTTAAAAAAAGCTTTGAAATCAAAGAAAAAGGTTAAAATCATCCCGGAAATCAATCTCGACGATTATAGCATACCAGGCGATAGTGGAATAGCATCAGATGAGGATTTATCAGATGTAGAAGACGATGAAGCGGAAGTCACAACAATCACCAACGCCCAGCCATTGTGGACTCTTCCCCTGTATTCTCTACTGCCCTCTTTTAAGCAGCAAAAAGTCTTCGAAGATCCACCACCGGGTAACTTTTGCTAAAAATTCCATCTAGAAAACCGTCTAATTGTGGCTAATATTTCAGGTTGTAGATTGTGCGTAGTAAGCACTAATGTAGCCGAAACTTCATTAACCATACCCAACATAAAATACGTCGTCGACACTGGTAAAACTAAAGTTAAACTTTACGATAAAGTTACCGGAGTCACCAGTTATGTCGTAAATTGGACAAGTAAAGCTTCTGCAAATCAACGAGCTGGTAGAGCAGGAAGATTAGGTCCAGGCCATTGCTACAGGTGCTTATTAATAACTTATTCCTACTGTATAGAATGTCCCAAATTTTTATATGTATGTTTGTACTCTTAGGTTATACTCCAGCGCGGTATTTAACGACGAATTTCAAGAATATTCGATTCCGGAAATCCGGCAGAAGCCAGTCGATGACCTTTACTTGCAAATGAAATGCATGAACATCGACAAAATAGTTAATTTCCCTTTCCCCACAGCGCCGGATTTAATGCAGCTCAAATCGGCGCAAACGAGGCTCCAAACGTTGGGAGCGCTCAACAGCAAAGGCCAAGTGACGGCCTTAGGCAGGGCTATATCCAAATTTCCAGTATTACCGAGATATGGAAAAATGCTGGCGCTCAGCCACCAGCAAGACTTACTGCCGTACACGATTTGTATGATAGCAGCTCTTTCGGTACAGGAGGTGCTGCTAGAAGTGAGTCCCGTTGCTTTTGATTATTTAATAATAATGTACAACTGTTATTTTAGGTTCCTATAGGGCAAGTAACCCCCGAAGAAAGGAAAGAAACTCGCCAAAGGTGGTTTTCCACCAGATTGCAGTGGGCCGGTCGGGGCAACTCGCTCCTTCTGGGCGACAATATGGTGTTACTCAGAGCAGTCGGAGCGGCCGAATACGCCAACAGTGAAGGGAAATTGGAGGCGTTTTGCGCTGAGAACGGCTTGAGGCACAAGGCCATCACCGAAATCAGGAAGTTACGAATACAATTGACGAACGAAATCAAGAAGAACGTGCCGGATGCCAGCGTAGTCGTAGACCCGAAATTGACACCTCCCGAAGACTTGCAGGCGAAGCTGCTGAGGCAGATATTGCTCGCTGGAATGGGTGATCAAGTGGCTAAGAAGATTCTACCGGACGAAGTGAGTAATATTAATTTTAATAATATTGGGGGCACCAATTAAATGGTTTGCACATAGGTTAAAGAGGGAGAAGACAAGGTTAAATTCAAATACGCCTATACTGCTAATAACATGGAGGAGCCGGTCTTCTTACACCAAGGATCTGTGTTAAAGAAAACTTTACCGGAATACGTTGTGTATCAGGAAATATACGAGACTAATAAAATGTACATGAGGGGAGTGACGGCCATAGAACCAGAATGGTTAGCTACTTATGTACCGAGATTGTGCAATTTATCTGAGCCCATGATGAGTCCTGAACCTAGGTACAATCCCAATACAGGTACGTGTACACTAAAATATAGCCTTCTTTTATTTTCTCAATATAGTAGTCAATGGTAATTTTTTTGATTTAATTTCTTTAGGTAAAGTGCATTGTACGGTTTCGGGTACCTTTGGGAGCCAAGCTTGGCCTTTGCCCAACATAGAAATAGCTTTTCCAGCGTCTGTAGAAAACTACAAGTGGTTTGCTAGGTTTTTGTTAGAAGGGAAAATGTTTCCTAAATTGGAAAAGTACGCGAAAAATTTGCTTAGCCAGCCGAATATAATGATCAAAACGTGGGCTAAACTGCAGCCGCGTACCGAGTTATTGTTGAAAACACTGTTAAGTAGAGAATGCTGCACGAGGCAAAAATTGGAGGACGTTTGGAAGGAAACTCCACAATGTAAGTAAAAATTTTCATTTTGCAAAAATTAGTGATAATGTTCGATTCGGTTTCAGTTCTGTTAAAAGAATATTTGAAGTGGCTTCCAGAGTCTGCACACACGGAAATCAGCCTGTCTTGGCCTCCTTTGGATGTCAAAAAATCATGACGTATTTTATTGTAAATAAGCAAATAAAGTTTTATTTCCTCCATGATTGTTTCAATCTCCTTGGATGTATAGCAAACAGAGAATTGAATGATGCATTTGCAACGCTGTATGTGTACCCCAAGATTTTGGAATGCATTAAAACAGTATGTTAAATATTCAAATAATTTATTTTATCTTATAGCTAACATATAAACAAAAACTTCAGAAAAGGTTACAAATTCAATTTAATTTTATTCATCAAGGTGTTGGATCATCAAAAAAAAAAACAAACTATCTAGCAGTATTTATTTATTTTAGTTAAATTTGAGAATTTGATGTTATGTGATGTTATATTTAGGCAAGATCTGCAAAAAATTACACGTTACAAGTCTTTAATGAAAACATTTTTCACCGTTCACAATATACCTTTCATGATTTTTGGCATTTATTCCTCTTCCTCTTCTTCGTCGTCTTCTTCCTCTTCGTCGACTTCGACCTCTTCTTCCTCCTCCTCCTCTTCGGGCTCGGGTTCAATCACGGGTTCTTTCAGGTCGTCATCGTCATCGGCAGCTTGCTTGCCTTCCTCTTCGCCCTCGGGCGTTTCGGGATCGCCGGGTTTCTTGCCAGGTCTTTCTCCGAACCATTTGGGAAGTCTAGCTGCGGGATCAAATAATTTGTAAATTTCCGGACTAGCGATGGAAAGTCGAGCGAAAAACTGCATACAGAGGCGTAGGTGTTTTGAGAAGTGCCAATGAGTCGAATATTTGTAATTAACATGCTGTTTTATAATGGTCTATGTATCTACTTGCTTTGCTGCTGTTTCACGCTTTGGATTAATTAGGAGGGCAGTTAATGCGATTTTCAATTGAATCCTAAGTTGTAAATTTGCGTTTTCTGTTGATTTTTTTAGTTTGTGATTACTACAAGGAATAAAAGTAGGATTAATATTTGATAATTTAGCGAGCTTTACAAAAATTATATACACTAGTTGATTTTTATTTAATACACCAAATATAAACTATGTTTTTAAAGGGATTGATGTATTTTTGGGATATAGATATTGGAGATTATTAGTAAATTCAAGCCTAGAGAAGCATTAGCGTGTATATACATTGTATGCTAAGAATTACTTTTCTGTCTGGTATCGAATTGTCCGTATTTTTCTTTCCAAGATTTCTCATTGTATTCTTTAATGATATCCTCAAAGCCCTGTTAAACAACAAAAAAGAAAACGCTTTCAAACAAAACTGAACAACACATTACTTACGAACACCCTTTTTTTATATAGCAACTAATACAATATGAAATAAGTTTGCTCTCTATTCGATTTTCGTTAAAAATTTTCCCCAGTGCAATTACAAAAATAAATTTATTTTTATTTGACCTGCCAATGTTCCGCTAAATTTACCCAAGTTCTCTTTTACCGTTACTATATAACATTATTTTTCTTCAAGGTACATTCAATTTCTTGTAAGCCCTTGAGGGTACATTTTATGAATATATTGCAAGAGTAAATGTTCATAAAATATACTGAAAATATCAAGCAGTTCCCACGTTTATAAATGGGTGCTTTTACACAAATAACCCTGTGTATTTTAGGCATTAGAAAAACTCACTTAAAACTGAACAAAAAAAAAACTAAGGCAGGACAATATTACAATTAAAAAAACACACACATATTCTCGGGACATTGACTGTGGACATTTTTCACTTGAAACGTACCACGTGGTCTATTCATAAAATCTTCGATTCTTTGTTTCCATATCTTTTCCATTGTTTCCATGGAGAGCATGTCAAAGCCCTGACACAAAAATTTACAAAGTAAGCAATTGCACATAATCTTGTTTTTTGTTTTTTAGTAATCTATCATTTACCTGCATGTTAATATTCGTGTATATTGAAGAATAGTAAATTGTTTGTGGATTATTAGTATCAGGCTTGCTATTTCGGCGATCCCACTTTAGAGAGAATTAGGCAATAACCCGAAAGAATTTCCCTGTGACTCAAAAAAATGCCAATTTTTCCCACCCGTGCAATATAATTGTCCAATTTGTATGTATAGTATGTTCAAGTTAATGTAGCGATGAGGGCAATCATCTATTTGTGACCTCATCGCTTGGTTAACCTGATCACACTGTAGTAAAATAATTTGTTATATTTTTTATTCTAAAATATCAGTTGTAGCTGATTGAAAAATTGAAAATAGCCCCACTTACCCCTTCAAACAGGTGTTTCTTGTCCGTGTACGACCTAGTGTCCACACGACGTTCGTATTTAGAGGCTACTTGAATTTTAGGCTGTAACAAAACGTTATGTCAGTATAAATGCTAGAAATTCCAGCAAAGAGCATCACTCACCGGGTATTTTCCAGTAAGTGCTTCGGGATCGAGACCCTTCTTCTGCGCCTTGTGTCTCAGTTGTTGTTTCTGTCTTTCCTTCAATTCTTTCAGCTAAACATATAAGAAAAAAATGAGTATCTTGCAACTCTATTTTATTTTGTTTCACTCTTCTATTGAGTGCGTCTAATACTTACATCGTAGTCTTGACGCTTCTGCCTTTCTTCCAAATCGTACTTCTCAGTTTCCAATTTGACGATGCAGTCCCAGAGCTCTTGGGCGCGCTCGCGAAGCTTGTCCACGCTCAATCCGTCGAGCATCAAGGGCTTGATGCGGATGGAAAGGGAAATCTTCTTCTCCTCCTCCAGCTGCTCTTTGGTCTTGTTCCTCTCCAATTGGGCGGCGGACAAATTGGACTGGACAGAACGAGTGCGTTAATTCAGCAGATGAAAAAGACGTAGATATGTTGGTACTTACGCCAGGGTCCCTTTTGGTGATGGTGAAGTTGGGTCCTTTGTTTTTGTTTTGGTCTTTGAGCGCTTGCATCATGGCTTGGCGTTTCTTTTCGGCCTCCTCGAGACGCTGTCTCTTCTCTTCGATGTCCCTTTGTTTCTTCTCTTCAATCTCGCGAACACGACGTTCTGAAAAGTGCTTTTATTAGAGGCGAAATTGGGTTAATCGATTTGTTTTCTGACCTTCTTCGGCCTTCTTGCGTTCGGCCATTTTCCTCTCCTCGTCGGCGCGAGCGACCTTGCGCTTGGCCTGCTTCTCCTTCAGTTTCTTGAGGTCCTCCTCCTCCTTGGCGCGCTGCTTGCGCCATTCGGTGATGTACTCGCGCAGCTGCTCATCTAGATCGGACCTCTTCTGGTCCTGGCGCTTGATGAATTCCGGATCTCCGGCTCCTTCTCTGCGCAGCGGGAAAGAGGCGTTAAAAATCCGGGAGAAACGTTGTTTTAGGTTCTAGGTTTGGTTTTTTTGGTTTAGAATTTTGGCAATAACTAGTAGTTAACCCTGCTCTTAATTGGAGCAATGTTGAATTCAAATTAATTCATGGGGAATATAAAAAATTTTAATTGAATTTAATTTGCAAATCTATGTATAAACAATTGTTAATTTATTTTATATTAACAAAAATAGAAAAATCATGAAAAGAGTGCAATTTTTATTTGAATTTTGGGAATCCCCTAGAACCCAGAAGATTTTTTAGGTTGCTACCTAAATTAATATTGCTAAAGCGCAGAAAATTTCCACGAAGCTTTTGATAGAAAAGTATAAAAAAATATCACAATAAACGTTATTGCCGCTGGAAAAAGTTACAATAGTAAAAATTGTAAAAGAAATATTATTGTAATATTTGCATGAAGATAAAAGTAGATTCAGCGATTAAGAAAGTGCCACAAAATATACAAAGCTGTTGTTGGAGAAAAAAGTGTAACAATAAAGCCTAAAAGCAACGTCATTTCGTACTTATATCGATCAGAGATGGATTATGCACCGGGTGCAACATTTTTACACCCATTTGCACCGGAGCATAATTCCCATCTCCTTCATATTGATATAAAATTAGTCACCTGCGAAGCGATGCGTCTGCAAATGCATTTTTACATAAAGAAAACTTACTCGACTTTGGTAGTAGTGGTGGTTGTCCTATAGTAACATCACAAAGGGTCGGGGGTGAGGTTTGCGTTGGAAAAAAGAGGAAAAAATCAAAATGAAAATGTGAACAATACAAACGAATTCGTACGAAAAAAATAACATATAAGGTGAGAACAAAGAAAAAACTAATCTAAGTTAAAACGTGATAAAAAATAAACTATTCTACTAATTTCTACACATACGATTCTACCAGACGTAACTATTTGGAGAACATAGGTTGAAAAACTTACGTTTTTCTGTAAAATAAAAACACAAAGTATTAAAAACCAGAGACTACGTGAACACAATACTTTGTGCAGTTCTATCATTCATTTTTCGGTAACCGAATTAAAGAAGAATTTTCTTTTCCTTGATCTCGAGTACCTACAGTCCTTCAAGAATAGCTATAGATGATCTACAGCTATTCATATCGGATTATAGGTCTTTAAAAGTCTAAAATATCTGCCAATGATCTGTAGGTACGCAGCTTTTGCGTTATAGAACTACACTGTAACTAAAATGCTCAATTAAACTACATTTACAAAAGCGTCAAGACGGTTTACAATGTCTACGATTTTACTGCAAATGTACTGAAATTCTGCTAATTTCGCTTAAAACGAGGACATAGTACTTACGTTTCAACGACTTCTTCTTCCTCTTCCTCCTCTTCTTCACTAAGGTATTGCGAATAAAACGAGTATTAATACAAACACATAGTGTATAATTTTTCGCGACTCTCTAGCCAAAAGCTTGAATATGTGGAAAATAAAAAAGAGACAAAAACAAAAAATCAAAAAAAAAAAAATATATATAAAAACAACAAAAAAATAAATTAAATTAAATGGGGTGTGTATTTGTGCAATTGCTTTTAAGCTCCTCAAGCAAAGTTGTTTCAAAATTGTAATGTAACTTACGAATAAACTTCCTCTTCGTCGGACATGATTAATGTAGGTTAATTGGCCTGAAAAAAATGTGATTAATTAACTTTCGATTGTAATTGCTACACTTCGAAAAAAAGATAATTAACTAAGAAGATTCGAGTTGAATTTATTACTTCGAATGGGCATATTATACTGAATTATTTTTATATACATATATTGTTTCAGCTAATTTTAGCTTATTAATAGTTTTTGGCCGAGGAATTGATAATTCTTTTTTTAGATAATCCATTGTAAACAAACGAGCTTAAAACTAATTAGCTTAAGATTTTATTATAAGCCTTTTTGAGCCGTTCCCACTTTCTTCGCTAGTTTGTTTAAAGAGTATAGAACTCGAAAGTTTTCCTTATATTTAAAAAATCATTAAAGTTCATTTATTTGGTATATTTCATTCGGTAGACACAAAATTTTTGGAGTAATAAAAATTAATATGAACCCTTTAGTTTAATATTTTGTTCAAATTTGTTTCTCATTAAAAATCAAAAAGTAATTAATGATGATACATATATATTCTTAAGTAGTTCCCAATTAATTGCATTAAAATAAACAACATGCATATTAACTCCCCATATTATAAAAAAACTAATTTTTTTTCATAAAACGGGAATGTAAAAAAATGTTAATGGCTGTAGAATAAATGTCGCGTCACAGGCGGTGTTAAAAAAAAGTATTTATTAGAATGGAAATTGAATATTACACCATCGGTCGGCGTTTTTCGATTTTCTTGACGGATCGGACTGTATTTGGCAGCGTCCCGAGAGGTGTTTATTTCTGGGACGCAATCGGTTATTTTCTACCGGACTAAAAATAACTCGTTCTCGTAGGATTTAGTTTGTCGATTTAATATCGAACGGATTTGAAGTTACAGTTTCGTTTTTGCGAAATATGTGGCCAGATAAAATTCGCTTTTTACGATATTTAACACGTTAAATGCCACGTAAATAATTTCATCTACATTTAAACGCGTCTATTAATGTTTTGAAGAATATTATGTAACTAACATATAATAGCTATAAAAATTTGTTGGATTATTGTGTAGGACACTTGTTTAAAAATACTATCTAATTATGATCTCTTTACAAGATCTTCGTTTATATTAATAGCTACTATTTTATTCTAAAATGTATTGTCTTAGGCTATTTTTATTTTCGTAAATTGAGAAAAGCTGTCATCACATTTTTGTGCATTGCGAAAATTCTCACTTAATCTCCCAGATTAATAAATGGGAATTTTTGGATAATAGTAAAGGACATTAGGTTAATAATTAATTAGCCACTGTCAACGTCAAATTAATCTGTATCTATAGCAACGTTATTTTAACAAATGTCTTGGATTAATAAAAACAATGTTCTGGTTAAACTCGTGTATCTCAGATTAGTTATGGGCTCTATAACGTTGTCTTAGCTAAAAGAATCTTACACTAGTTATATATAGATTAAAATAACGGTGTTATAGTCTTTCTAGAGTCAACTAGGTGTATATTATAACTACTGCAGGATATTTTCAAACGATATCGAATTACTTTTGGAAAAATATACTTATATTATTAATATAGTGTGCATATTCGTTTCTTCTTGTATGATTAAATGGTAATTAGAAAGTTAATTATAAAAGAAAATCACATATTACAATTTCCAAATTTTTTTTCAAATTGAAGAAAAAATAACATTCACATTATTTTATCCTCGATTTAGCCCCTTGTAGTTTTTGGTTAATCAAAAACCTGTACTAACAATTTCCTGTAAATTAGGAATTTTATCAATGAAGAATTTTGTAAAAAATATTAGCTCAGTTTCGAAAAATTGGGCGAATACTTAACCAAACCCATCAGTTATGTAACATTATACACAGAGTATATAACGGAGTGAAATAGTAGCAGAGATATCCAAAAATAATTCGAACGGCGCGCGTTTGTGGAAATAATATATTATCTACAGGAATAACTTACAGCGGGTGTCAAAAAGAGGTCCAGGAGCACCACACAACTCTGCGAGTCCGGCGGCGACTGCCCGATTTTCCGATTTTCGGCCGGGATTCTTGGAGGAAAGTCGCCGGTGCGCGCGCATCGCCTCCCACACGGCCCGTTTTTATTTTGGAAAAGTTTAGTTTTGGGTTACTGCGTACCTAGTTTTGAAAGTTTGGAATAGTCGGGAGATTTATTTGGCCCAGGTCGAGCGGTAACCGAATACATTCCGCGATGCCACTCTCTCGCTAAATGGAATAACTCCGAAATATTGGGTATAGTTTTTCCAATGCCAGTTGAATCGTTGAATGTATTATAAAAAACCAATTAAAAATTTTTGTTATTACAAATTTTGGCGGTTTAAAATTACATTCAAAAAATTGGTGGATAAATTAAACTTTTCTGCCACTTATTACAATCCGAAAATGTTCAGAGTATATTTGTCACTGAATTAAGTGAATGATGTAGTTGTGTAGGAAGATAAGTACAAAGTATGTAAACTATATAAAATCTCTTCTTAATTAAATTATTAAGAATTAATATTATTTAAATATTAAATCCATTATTTAAATTTAAATAAGATTTACTGGTCGATTAATTTCGCACAATGAACTAATTTGGTCGGATTTTCTTGGCTTGGTTTAGCTATTTAAATAAAATTGCGGATTTGAAAAGACTCATTTCAACCAATATTTCATGTTAAAATAAAAAAAAAACATGAAATCCGCGATATGTGTCTTAATTATTAGTACGTTTATAGGTAAATAAAAGGGTAAAAATTGTTTTTAAATCACATTACATTTTATGTAATTTTCAGTTAGCAATCGTGCATTCACCACATCAACTTTATTATGCGATCCTTGCAATTCGTTGTTTTCTAATACTGCACAATTTATTATCGATACTGTTCTTAAAAACGTAAGTAATTAATAATTAATGTAAAGGTTTGGGTAAAACATCACGAACACTTGAAATTATTTTGTACCAGTTATAAATAATAAAAAATAAATTATATTTGGCAGGAATTTTTGCCCAACTTTCTTCTACAATTATCTGCTCATTTGAGTCTAATTTATTTATTTTTATTTCATAAAAGCCGGTATTAATTGAACATAATTTTATGCCATTTAATAATTGCAGGATTCTTTTCACAAATTAGTCGTGTTGGCATGTTCATTCACTCCTCATATGTTTGCTGATTATTGCCCTCCAATGATCGAAGATTATCTAATTGAAGACTTTCAGTTTGTAGTGGAGAATCCAGAGATGTTTTGCGTTGAGCTTCATCCTCAATGCGCAAATTGGAAAAAAAAGTCTGAATAAATAAGAGTGTAAAATTTATTTTGTTTGTTTTGGGGAACTTGCATTTGATTTGCCAATTTTACTGACTTCATAGACGTAATTATATAATTGGGTAACATGAGGGTGTAATATGAGTTCATTATATACAGGGGCCTTGAATTTGTACTAACAAACTCTCAAAGGTCCGCCAGTTCACCACAAAATACCTGAAGAGTATTTTAAAATTCCTGATCCTATCCTATCTCGGAAAGCATTAAATTAAGGTATAGGGAATGTTTAAAATAAGAGAGAAAATGTTACTTTTGCGATGGACCCATCCTGCAAGCATTTATGATTAAAATTTGCGAAAAATATTCATTTTGTACATTTTCACGATATTTGCAATGTTGTGAAGGCTATAATTTATTTTCAATTCAATCGATTTAGTTTCTACAGGGTGGTAAACGTAGTACGATTTTCATAGAAAAGTGGTCATAACTTTTAAACCACTCAGGTTTAATCGCTCGGTATATTTTCATGCTATAAAGCTAGACAAATTCTTCTTATTTCAAAGAACAAACAATTTAATATATTAGGTAGAAATAATGGATTTATTGAGCTTTCATCAGATGTAATTATAATCTATAGATTAATTAATTTATATCTACATATATTATTTAATTTAATAGGCGATTTACTGGTCGATGGTCGATTAATTTCATACAATAAATTAATTTGATCCGATTTGATAGTTAGTCTCGCTATTTAAATGCAGTTACGAATTTTAAAAAGGTTCATTTCATCAAGCATCACCCGTAAAAATGAAACCCACAACTTTTGCTTTAATTTTTTGTGTCCTTCTAGGTGAGTAAGTGATATATTAAGAGGACAAAGCGCCGCTTTACCAACTTTTCAATTAATTAAAATTGTAATAGATATATTTTTTTATCGAATTGATACGATTTTCAGCCACCTACACGGAATTTGTGCAAGCCCAATGCGAATACTGCAAATCGGCAGTGACATACACGGCGCAATTCATTCTAGATAACTTTTTAAGCCCAGTAAGTACATACAAACCGAATGGAATAGCTGGAGATGAAACAAAACGCGTTGCGCGTCTCCATATACGTCTCCAGCTATTCTTGCCGCACTGTACATAAGAAATAACATTTTTTCACCCTAAAAGTGTGCACAAATCTACATGAATTCTCCTTTAAATTATCTTTCACTGCATTGAGGCGTTTCGGGGGACTTTAAAGATTCAATATCTTTGACCTGATAATGTTTCCCTATGCGACCTATTAATTAAATTAACGATTTCAGTCGAACGTTGAAGGCTTGAGCAAGTCGCTATGCTCGCTACTTCCGAATGCATTCTCTATGTTCTGTCCAGGAGTCATGAAAACTATGCTTCATGATCAACTAGCATTCGTAGCAGAAGACGGTACTTATACCTGCGAGAAAATTATGTTGTGTTAGACGTTTGTAGACGAATTTTAAGGGAAATAGAGATAGATGAGTCTACTTATCGATTTATTATTGACCTAATCGAATCCATGCAAAAATACTGCTAAATTATCGAAATTGAAGGACTCCCGACAGGCGATATTTGCTGAACTATCCTTCTCTATGTTATTTTAATTTCTTTGACCTGGTAGCGTTTCTCTATATGCGACATATTAATTTAATTAACGATTTCAGTCGAACCTTGACGAGGTGAGCCAGTCGGTATGCTCGCTACTTCCCAGAGCAGTGTCCATGTTCTGTCCAGGGGTCATGAAAACTATGCTTAACGATCAACTAGTCGCGATAGCGGAAGACGGGACTCCGGCCTGCGAGAAGATTGCGTTGTGTTAGACGATTGTAGAGGGATTGTAAGCGAAATAGAAATAGACGAGTTCACTTATCGATTTATTATTAACCTAATCAAATCCATTCTAAAATAAATTATTTAAATTATCGTATCGAACCGGATTGGTTCGTTTCGCTTCGGCGTTTCCTTAAACTAAGAGAGCCTTCCCTTGGTTCTTCGATATCTCGTTTTCGGCCACCGGTTTTTCCGGCTGGACCTCGGCAGCAGGTTCCGGCTGGCTTTGCTGGTTTATCTCTTCTACCGCTGGCTTTTTGATACCATCAGCCGGTGGGGCAGCTGGCGCTATTGGCGCAATTTGCTGAGCTTGCGTCTCCACCGATTGGATCACTATAATAAATGCAAAAGAGACTCAAATCATCTACAATCCTAAGAACCCAGATATTCTTTCACCGCACACAATTTAACAGCAAGTGCACCAGTACGTTTTGTTCTTACCGGTTTGAACTGGATTCGGACTGCTCGCTCCTCCTTGCGGCCTGAAAGGATTCAAAGGACTGTTCTGGATGGCGTTTTGAATGTTCTGGATGATGTTGGTGTTGGCTGGCGAGGCCGGGCTGGCGCCTTCGTCTGCAGGAGCGTTTGGCGGTCTATTTGGGTTCCCTCCCGTGAAGAAGTTCGTTATAGCATTACCTGAAGCAACAATTAAGTCTTTCTATTGTCGCCAAAAGTTTGATTTTATTAGCCTTACCGACTGATTGTATTACTTGAACAGGGCCGTTTTGTTGCTGTTGTATCGGCACTCCGGTATCTCCTAGAAAATAGAAAAAAGTACTGTTCAATAAATTCGTAACCAATGTATATTGTAAATTGTTAATAGACCTCAAGCACGTACCTTGAGCACCAGCTGGTTGCTGGCCAGGCTGCTGTTGAATACCTAGGGCGTTCTGGACGTTTGTAACGATAGCCCCAAAGAAACCTACCGGGCCTGAGGGGGCAGGAGTAACTCCCTGGTCGCTGAGATTGATATTCGATGTGGTAGGACCGTTGTTAGTCGTCCCCGAGATAGAACTGACGATACTGCTTATACCTTGAAAGAAAATTAACTAATAAATACGAAGTTGTTGCTCTTTACTAACACAAAGTAATCGTCCCATGGGGAGAATATTCAGGGTGATGATCCTCCAGGATTTCCATAGGAATATAGAGAAATTTACCGTTGTTGAAGAACTGGATGAAACCTTGGAAGCCAGTGCTACTGGGCGGTTGCGGGGAAGCCCCCTCGTCGGCAGCTTGTCCTGGGGGAGGGGCACCGCCGTTTTGGCCTCCCAAACTTTGAATGCTCTGCACGAAGTTAGTGGCGATGCCGTTGAATCCGTTCACTATATTTTGGATCCAGTTGGCTTGTTCCGGGCCAGCTGGTGCAGCCGGAGCTGCGGGTGCAGCCGGCGCCGCTGCTTCTGCTCCAGCTGAACATACGCAAATTCAGACAATGTTGCTATAGGAATCGCGGTGTTTACCTGGTGAGGTTTGCTTGAGGAGCTTCTGCTTCTCCTCCTCGAAGTAGTGCTCCACGGATTTCTCTAAGGAAGCCCATTGCTCGGAACTGGGGCTGAACTCGCCTTTGCCGGGTTTGAAGGACTCCCGAAGGTTCTTGAGCCCGCTCCTGATAATTTCGTGGCTCTCTTGAAGCACCTTGTCTATAGCTTGCTGGAAATTACCCAATTATTACTGGAAAAAAGCTGTGGGAATTGCACTTGCCTGCGCAGGTCTTATGACAGCTTTCCCTTGGACATCACCTTCGACGGGTATTAGAGATTTGACTGCTGGTACATCTTCGACGATCTGAACTTGTGGCTCCTCCACAATCTCGACTACCACAGGCTCTTTCAAAGGAGAAACAGCTCCGTCATCGTTCAACTAAAACATCAATAAATGCTTCAAGACAAGAAAACTACCACCAGGACATTTAATGCTCGGAATAACAGCTACCTTGCTAACTTGATCATTCTCAACCTCCTGCTGGACGTTCTGAGCCCGACCAGCCAGCTCTAATTCCTCGCTGTTCAACTGTACCTTTGCGTCCAAATTCCTCTTGGCCTGCACCTCTCGCGGGACTACCCTGACGGCGTCGTTTTCGTAGCGCACCTCCACGGGGATGTTCCTTTGGTAAAACCCGGCGGGGACGGCGTCCAGGCCCACGGCCAGCGAGCAAACGAGCAGGATCGCGGCTCTGGGAATCATGATTGCGACCGGTACTGGAACGAAGTACAACTGAAGCTCGATGGCGTCTTCGGATGGGTTTTATACGGAGATTGTGTGTTTGTTGTGAATAGTTGAGTTGGGTGACCTCAAGATATAACCGGTCCACGAAGATGCTGGTGCCAAAGAAAGAACTGCAATCGACATAGGCGGATGAGGACCGTTTGGATACGGGAATTTATTAAATTTATTAATTATTAAAACTTTACTGCAGCGATATGTTATGAGGTAGCTATAGGAAGAGTAGATGTTTGGTGTGTTGGTAGTAGATTTATTTGGTTCTGGTCGAGTTGAATACTGCAGTTTTGCTACGATTGTGGGCTGAGTGGTTTTTTCAAAAAGGTAATTTTTTCTTGAAATATCCGCCTCTGTTAAATATATAAACCAGCAGCGCCACACGGGTCAAGGTTACCATCAAACCGTTATTGTATTAATGCCTTCTTCAAATCGAAGAGATTGATCAAATAGTACGGTCATGACCAAATTTTGCCGAAAAAAACGGCATCATGAATTTCGCATAAAAAGTTCTTGTAATAATACCTATGATTTATCACTATCAAATTAAGTTATTGAAAGTCATTCAGATTTTCTTTCGAGTTTTCCTTCTAGTCATCTTAAGAGGGTCACCTCACTTAAGAATCCCTGGAGGATAAATCTTCCTTAAGAAAGACCTCTGTATAAACACTTACTCAAGTGTTTTTTCTATTTTAGATTTTAACTCGCCTAAAATACAACCCTAATCCAATCGAGTAGTAACCGGACTAAAAATATAACATTACCTACACAGAATTATCTAATGAATATTTTATCCATTTAGACTTTATCGATAAAATTTTTTCGACGACTAGAAATTCTTTTAAACTCATCTGCATACTACCGTTTCGAGAATTAATTCTAACTGATTTAAAATTTGGGGCAGCACGAAAAATCAATAAGTTTAGAGAGATTTAGAAGAAGATTTAATAAATCTTAAGAAGCGATATTTCCTATAATTAATTTATCTTTATGGCGTTCCCACAAATTTTGTATGTAGATATTTTTGAGATTGGGTGCAATTTTTTTCTTTTACAAGACAAATTCCTGCGCCAATTCGTGCCTGTTGGAAGAAATGCTTGGGTTATTTCACCCGCGAAGACGGGTTTGCGAAACCGGTATTTGAAGCTATAAAGGCAAATAGTTCGGATTATAATCTATAAACGTGTATAAAACGGGTAAAAAAGGAATGCAAAAAACATAACTGATAATAAATATATTTTATTCAAATAGGATACCAATTTTCCGTAACAATATTCACAATATATTAACATAATATACACTATACATTTTCTTTAAATTTTGAAAATAATGTACAGTAAAATCCTCAATATCGTGTTTAGGAGTTACCCTAGGAGTAAAATACTGTATATGCAACTTAATGTAATTGGATAATTTGGTATTTCTCAGATCTAAACAAGTTTTGTCATCACCTCAAGTGATTGAAATCAAATTTTACTAAAAAATAATATAAAAATTAAACAAAAATAAAAGTGACAATATTTGTCTTCATTGGTATAATGTGTATTCGTGTTTTTCGAGAACTAAAAATATTGGCTGTCCCCTAAAATTTGTAAAAGCTGTTCGGTAGTTCCATTTTAATCCAAAAATTTTCGTTTGAATTAAAAAGAACACCAACCATAATCCAATCGTACAAATTTTCCTTAAAATATTCCAAGTAATTTAACATATGCGAATAACTTAAGGTCGTCATGGGGCATTCTGTACACAATAGATAAATATACCTATTATTAAAAAAATGTACGCATTCTAGCGATAAATTTTTATATTGATATGGAATGTTATCAACGCGATACAATACAATTTGTATACTATAATCGCAAAATTGATTTCTACGAATATTAGAGATAAATTATCGTTGAGTTGAGATTGAGGCACAAAAGGATCTCACGTTTTCAAGGAATCATACAAATTAAAATAACATACTTAAAAATATTATTGCCAAGTAACGCGGGATAAGCTTTAACTCTCATGAAGGGGGCTTTTAACTAAAGTTGGCTAGCTTAAATAACTAGCTCAATGCTCAAAGTATATATGTTTTTTAAAAAAACGTTTCAGTCTCTTTAGTTAGCTATGTTATTATGTATTAATGCAAGATAGAATGTAATTAGTGTAAAAAATACAGAAAATAAAAATGCTTGGGTCAGAGATGGTAGATAATTATGAGATTCTAGTTTTGCACCGTTTGACGCACTGTATAAATAACGAATTAGGTGCAAACTGTAATAAAACCCCAGGACCCGGTGCAGTAACTATTGCACCTGGCACATATACCATCTCTGGCTCGTGTAACCAATCAATAGCGAATAAAAATCGTAAGAAATACCACATTTCGACGCCCCATTCCAAAAAGATCGTGCACAAATGATTCAAATGCACAGAATTTCATTTACAAATGATTAAATTCATTCTAATATTGCACGCAAACGTATTGCATTTTCGATTTATTCCGTTCCGCCGATACTTCCTCTCTTACCGCGCGATTTTTCGCAGGATTTACGCTTGGAAATTAAGCAGGTAGTCTTTCAGCGAATTCGGCAAATTCAGCTTGTTGACGTAGAGCCCTGGCCTGCGCCTCAAGCAGTTGTGGATTTTAACGCGGCATATTTGCTTCAGACTGCGCGGTCGCTTGTACAGATCCCTGATGATGGCAGTTAGAGGCTCAGTCGTTTTCCCGGGAACCAGGCTCAATTGCTGGGTATGTAAGATCTGCGCAAAAAAATGTATTAAGAATGATTTGAAGCGCGTAAAGCTAGCATATAACAACAATTTGTTGCTAATTAGAGGCTCTAATAGTATAATTTTAATAGCAAATTAACAACAAATTCAACAGCCTGTTTGTAAGCCAGATTCCTTTACCTTGAGACATTCAAAAAGCGGCTTGTGTTGCATAACGAAGTAAAATAGCCAAATAATTTTCGAAAAAGTAAGGTGAGGATCAGTGATGAGTTTCTCCTTCCTGGATATCAACATGACGTAATAGTACAAAATATAGTTTTTCGTCTTCCATTCGCTCTGTGAATGTAACGGATGATTCTTGATGGTCTCCGACATGTTAAGGCTCAGGTCTGGATTGGCCCCGTATTGGATAAGCGTAAGGGTTAAATCGTACCTAAAACAAAATGAAATGCTGCACACAATTCAATATCTACAGCATTCTAGAGGTCCTTACACGTAGTGAATACCCATGCCGTCCCTAATCTGCACCATATCCATGCAAGATTGCAAAATGTGTTCGGTTTTTCTGCTTACGCTAACATTCGGATCCAGCCCGTAGTTCAGCAGCAATATCAGCAAGTCTTTGATAAATTCGAAGTTGATTTTCTTTTGGATGTTGCAGCTCATCGTTATGTTCTCGGAAACGGTGAAAATCAGCACGTGCAACGGCGTCAAGTTCGCCCTGAAGCTGCAATTGGGATTCGCTCCGTGTTCCAGGAGAATTTTGATGCAATTGATGTAAAACATCTAAAAAAATCGTAACGTAAATCGTAACAAAATACAAATTCAGAGGTGTTTTTAATTACTTTCATGGTGTGAGTGAAATGATGTATAGGGTCTTTATTTATAAGGGAGACCAGACAAATCATCAATGGTACAGATCCATCTCTGCCTACTACGTTCGGATCACCTGAAAATAACATCATTTAAAAAAAGTTCTTTACACATTTAGCACCAGCGTATAATTATTTATCCCTGATTCAAACTAACCTCCTACAATGAGTAACGCTTTGAGCAGTTCATAACAGGCCTCCCAATCTCGTACGTGCCTCAAAACGCAGGCCAATGCCGAATTACCAACTTGATTGATCGACTCTTTTGCCCCAAACTTTATCAATTGGCGAACGACATTCTGTACTTCCCATTTATTCCATTTGTCGTAGCCGTACTGCGCTTCTTCTAAAGCGTATCTGTTAAAAACGGATAATTTAATTAATTACTCTCATACGTAGAAATCGATGAACTCACCTCACTATAGTCCCGTGTAACGGGGTGTTCCCTAAACTATCCGGTGTATTGATTAACTCTTTGCACCCGTGATCAACTAACAATTTTAAGGTTGCTAATGTATCTTCGGCTGATTTGTGTGCAATCAACAGCACCACGTGCAGTAATGTCATTTGCTGGGTGCATGTACGAACCGTGGTATCTGCTCCATGATCTAGGTATTGAAATTGTGAATTATTATAAAAGTTTAGAATAAACCCTAAAATGTTTATAGCGATGCCCTTGACATCCTGTAAGTTTTGCTTACCTATAAGAAGTTTCAAAAATTTACTATCGTGCAAAACTGCGTAGTGAATTGGATAATATTCGTCTTTCAAAATGCGTATTTCCTCTGATCGTTCCTTTATGAGATATTCTGTGCATTTCCAAGCGCCTCTTTCGCAAGCCGAGTGTAAAAGGGGTTTTCTCGTACGAAAAATGCCATTCTAAAAAACATTCAGCATTGAAACAATCCAAAAGTCTTCTACAATTAATTTAAAATAAAATATTCACCCAAGGATTTTCGCTCCGTTGTGAAAGCAACGTCAGAATATTGACCTGATCGCCATCCAAAGCGTAAAACACAGCCGACTGTAGCTTGGGACTAGGCAGTCGATCTCTATTTTCTCGTTCCATGCAATTTTCTTCGTGTTGAATAACAGAAGCTGCAAATTTTAAAACGTTTTAAATTAACCCAGCTTCCACTTAACAGTGTAGTAAGAATTACAGTATTTCCCGCTTTCTTCGCAATTACTGCTGTGAGGACCAGGCCAGCACATTCTAGCTTCTACATCCGACTTCGCTCCGTGTTTCAACAGCAGTTCCACGCATTCATCATGACTACAAAAACATTAAATTAATACTATGTATATCTACAATCGATTGTATCTGTATTACCCCTTTAAGCAAGCTATATGAAGCGGTAAACTACAAGGAGACCTGTTCACATCGGCAGCGCTCTGCCTCGCCAACAGCCATCGAACCAGCTCAACGTTATTGGCTCCGACGCACTTTTGCAAGAGATTATAACCAGTTTCATCGTGTATTGTGAGTATGTTTTCATTCTGCAACGTAAATAGATTCTTTAGTATGTAGCAAATCAATCTGAATCCATCAGTGAGTATCAGAGAGAAGTTTCCATACGTACTCTTGGGATTTGTTGTAGGAGCCCTTCGAGTCTTTGTACCCCTATTCGTGGATTGGCTCTAAGGGCGTCGAAGATCGTCTGGACCTTCTGTCGAGTTGAAGTTGATACTTTATGACCGTGCCCCGTGGTCAACAGGGCGCTACCCGATTGGAAGACTTGGCTGACTTGTCCACCCATTTTGTGTAGAAAAATATTACGCTGGAAGTTGCACGGTAATCGAATAAAGGATTAAACTTTCCACACGATTGCGATCGCTTACCTTTGGTATTTAATTCATTTTAAATGGAAACCTATTTGCTGCAGCAAATATTTTGAAAATAATAGTTTCATTGCATAAGAATAGCGTTAACGTTGGATGATTCCGAACTATATTTAGAACGCTAATTTGGCCATTATTAATTAGTTAGCGTTTCACTCTATTTTAAGTGGATTATTGTTAATCTGTTATTATTTGCGTATAATGAAAATAAATCAATATAAAATGTATTTCTAACGTGAACTCAGTGAACTCTGATAGTGATATTTGACGTTTTCAATTGACGTTTCATAAATAGGTTAATAGGCAACACACAATACTACAAGCAAGTCGGAATTTAAAAATTCCGTAAGATTCGACTCTACATAATTTGTCTGTCTTTATTTGTCTTGTTATAAACTACCTGTAAATTTGTGTAACGTCAAACTTTTAATTTACATCAACTTTCTATCTTTTAAGGCCTCTTCTGTATAGAGTATTCAGTTTTTTGGATGAAAATGACATTATGTCAGTTGTCAGTCAAATGAACAAAAATGTTTATAATTCGAATAATTCAAATTGTTTCAGTAAATGTGAGACGTATTTACATCCAATGTGTGCCGTATATTTAATTGTAGCTACTTCAAATACGTTTTTATTAGAGACGTAATTAACCATTTTTTAATTTAGAATAGAACGCCATCTAAATGCCAGTAGATGAAAGATGGATCAAAAACATTAACACTCATGAATGAAATTGAGTAAAAAATTTAAATTTACAAATTTGTTTCAATTATTAACAACAACTATGCAATACAGGTATAAATATATTAATTAATGATTATCAGTAGGCCTGAAAATAACGTAAAAAATTTAAACTACTATTTTATTGTTATTGTTCAACAGATGTCTACTTTTACTAAAAGTTAATGTTTTCTTTACCATTCACCTGAACTCACCTGTTCTCCCACCCACCCACCTGTGTGTGTGTGTGTGTGTAGTGTACATATTTATTAATTAATTCCTTTTAGTTACGTCCTACTGCGGACTTTGGTGTGTAATTTACGTGCAATGAAAATCGGAGAGCCAAAAACCATCGCCAAATAATTTCAACTAACAAATAATGTAATATAATTCCATTTCGTCCGCAAAATTCCGACCATGGCTGATGAAGAAACTGCTAAAAATCCGCCACCGACCGTGCCTGTCGAGACGCAGCCTTCTTCCACTGCGAACTTGACGCCCCAAAAGCCCCAAAATTGGGTGAAATTCGACGAGGAACAGCAGCAAAATCAGGAACTCAGCGCTCCGGCCATCATAAACACCGAGAGTGTTCAATTGAACGTTGAAAGGAACCTAAGCAGACCTGCCGAGGGGCCCAACAATGTCGCTATTTTGGATCCTAAACCGCTCAGGAATGTCGAATTGCCCATAGCCACAGTCGAACCCATTCGGCAAGGTTTCTGTAAGTATTTGCAATACCCAAAACCTTCCATATATCTATAACACTTTTCACCAGATTTCTATATTATGCTTATTATAACATAAAGTTTATGCAAATTATGCAAGGTAATGTAACTAATTGTAAGTATCTAATTTGTGCCACTTGTGATGCCTCGTAGTTAGTTAAACTGGCAAAAATAGAAGTAGATTCAATTCTATTCATACCAATTTAATAGTAATGCAATGGAAGATCTTACAATTACACTAACATCAAAAAATTATCCTACTTAATTTCAGCTAAAAACTGGATCTAACTACGAACTAGATTTAAATGAGGTCACAATGTATTTACTAATGCTGGAGCTTTGGCAAGGCCCTCTAAGCTTAGTTACATAAAGCATAAATAAGTTCATTATATAATAGACTACCCTAATATTCCTTCCCCATAATCCCCTCTGATACTAATTTTTTACTAATACTTGGTTTTGTTTTCATTTAAGCGAATGGCGATATTATTGTAACTCTGTTACCCGTAAACACCAGATTTCCATGGATTACTCCAGCACAATTCCGTCCAGAACTAGTGCCTGAGGAGCTCATGGCCCAAGGACTTACCGTAAGAATTAACTCATTTAGTATTCATTAATTAATATTTAATATAATTTGAATTCTAATGTCTGACTTGGTATTAGGAATTTCCAAATAGTTAGACGAAAAGTCGTTAACAAAATCGGTTTAGAAAGTGAAGTAAATGATCTTTTTATTGCGAAAATTCAGCGGTCGCACAAAATTATAAGCAATTTATAGGTACATCTGTTGAATAGCGGGTCAGGCTGTGATAATATTTAAATACTTTTTTAATTACAAACTGCGATATGTGACTCATTGTTGTTGAACATTTTATGTGCAAAGTTTGATTTTAAAATACTTTAAATAATATTATCAAAAAGATTGCTATTGTTTAACGGAGCAGGAGAAAATTTCCACGAATAGAGAAATTGTTTTTAATGTTACGTAGTTGATTAAAATATATTTTTGTATTTACCTTTGAGTTATCTATAATAATATATTAGTATGCTTGGTATGAAATGAAATATTTTGTTTTATTTCAGCTCACAGTGGAGGAGTATGTCCAAGCCATGGAGCTCTTAGTCAACGATGTGAGATTTTCTTTATACAATGTTTGTTATAAGCGCGTATTGTTTTTATGGCTACTATTGTCATTTGTAGTATTGTTAGGATTGCTCTTTTCGGGACTGCAAGGTCTCACCCTTTTCGGTTTAGGTATAGGTTGGTTGCTACTTAACGTCGGGGCCATATTTTTATCCATGTATATAAAATTCAGGCTGCAGAGGAATTTGGAAAAATGCCTAGCCAACGTCAATAAGCATCTTTTGAGGCATAAAGTAAGCATTTGGAATAAATTGACCGTAGATCAATTAAAAATGTGTAGATAAAACTCACTCTTTAAATTTGATTTTAGATATTGTTAACTCTTGATGATAGAGGGAAAATTAGTTGTCACAAGGTGGCGCTGTGTTTCATGTACTTGGATTCTGCGCCGTGCATAGCGCACATTCAAACGACTGTAGACCAACAAGAAAGGGACCATAACAACGGATGGGAACAAAGAATGGATATATCGGTGCAAGACATCGTAATACAGGGTAGCCGAACAACCAGGTTGTCTCGGAAACAGGTATTATTTTTTTATTATTATTCGAAATCCCTCGCCACCAGGCAACAGATCCTTTGAAAAACATAAAGAATCTTCAATAAATCTTTAACAACTCCAACATTAAATTTGGCGCAAATATAAACGAACTCGGTGCTAAAAGGTCTCTTACTTCATAATTACTTTTTATAATTAATAAACGTTAATTTTGTTCATTACTTTTTCTCGTAGTTTATCCTTTTAATCGTACCACATAGACTACCATTGTGAAATTGCGCTTTTATTCCAATTAATCGTCCATGGACCATAATTCGCGCTGTATAATAACTATTTTTATATTAATAATTACACTATTTCCGTTCAACGAAAGTTTAGATGTTCTTTTTCAATTCGGTCTCCGTGCCAAAACAAATTGGTTTTAATTGTTTTTACCATTAGGGCCAAGGCGAGACACTTTTCCTTCGCAACGCTCAGAAGTGGGGCAAAGATTATTTGCGCCGAAGACTAGATTGGATGTTAGACGAAATGACGGGGAATCCCTCCAATCCACGTCACATATCTACCGCATTATGTCCCTGTCAATATGTGGAGGAAATGATTGCCAACATGCCACCGAGGGCAGACAATCACAGAGATTTCTGCCCTCTATGGTCTAGATTTATGCTGGGCATGGGCATTTACTAAAAGTAATGTTTTATTTTAAATTCCATTGCGTGTTTGGGTTGTCGATGGGGTAGCGAAACACACGAATATGGTCTCATGTTATTAATTTTCATTTTCGTGTTACTACATACAGTGCAATGGCTTCAAGTGCTTAACAATAACTAAAATTACTCATTAATTGTTTATTTTCATACTATTGATGGACTATCAGTTATGTTAAATTATGCTATTTAACGAACCAATTTTGTCACTAATGACTAATATTCACAACAACTAACAACATTTCTAATACAAATATTCGCAAATATTTTTAGCAATCTACATTTTGCGTATCTATTTAAAAAATGAACAAAATTAAGCTTGTTAAGGTCTCTATATAATCAAAAAGAAAGTTTTAATTTATTGTTCCTAATAATTTCAATATTGATGTCGACACAAACCCGCATCAATGAAACTTCATGAACCTCATCATACAAATTTACTTTACTAGTTTCCGATTTACAGAAAAAAAACCTTGAACATATTTTCCTATTGTTGCTAAAAATAAATCAGTTAATGGCGCATTAACGATTACGAAAACGTATCAGGTGACAGGCGTAATGAGCGTACCGGCAATAATTGTATGTGCATTTTCTAATGAGACGTCACGAATAACCTGTTCCTAACAATTATCATCGGTTTATTTTATTATGCATTGATTTATCATTGATTCATGGGGCGAAAATCAATTATTTCAGGCGAACTTATCCAACAAAATATCCATAATCCATAATTTTTGATGTACATAGTAAATTTTGAATGTATCTAATTGAGCTGGCCAAAAATCCCAAGAATCACTGATATAATAATTTATGGCTCATCTCGGGATACCATCTATCATCTATATTTATTTTTTATTGATTTTTTACAGGAAAGAGCATCATTATTGTATCTCCGCTACGCCGCCAGGTGGGGCAGGGATAGGGTCAGGGGGTACCTGGCCAGCCCGCCGGCCTCGGGCGGGCGCCACTGCTCTTGCTTGACATGCCCATGCCAATACGTCGAAGAGCACTTGCATTGTAAACCACCAGGCAAGTTGACACTTAAGTCGTTCTTCTCACTGCCGGATCAATCCGGCGACGGGTGTCGGATACAGTGATGCTAGGATCGTGTATCGTAAATGCAAAGGAGTTCTAAATGATATTAATTGTCACAAGCTTGGTGATCAGGGAGTTTTCTCATGACTTTTAGAAAATTGGGCTTATTTTAATCTAGAAATTATGTATCAGAAATGCACCCCAAATAATTACACCTCTTATACAATTTTCTAAGATGTTTGTATCAAAAAATGAACACTAAATTATAAACAGTCGCCTATTCGACGTTATTTTAGGTATTTAGTTGGATTTCTTAGAAGTTTGTGACACTTATTTTTAGCACCCTATGTTTTGTTTAAACTTAAACATTCAATGATATGATACACGATATGTTTTCACTTGAATTTATAACATATCTCACGAATCATGTGATATCATTACAAGGTTAAATTCACCTTACTAATATAAGTTAGTGATACATGTTGATTTTGTTACACTTGCTTGTTATCGAAGACTGACAGTTGTATGTATATATTTACGTAAATGCTTTGGGTTACTTTGTGGTTCTTGGTTGTTTAATTGTACTTACACGTTTACTTTCGAACCCCTTAAACGATATTTCGAAAATAATACGATTATGAAGCACTTTTTTGCAAGTATTTTAAATGAAACTCAGGCATTAATTATATGAATATGAAATTAATTAAGCTTTATTGGCATACATAATTTTTAGAATCGCACATGTTTTATAATATGGTTATGTGATGTCTCAATTAAATTGTATTATTTTATTAATTTAATGTTGCTTCATACAATTACTAGTCAAATTATGAATTGGTTGTAAATTTAACTTAATTAGTTTAGTGGTACTCTCTAAATCATACAATTTTTATTGTTTTCGAATTTTTTAAGATGTGCATTAGTACTTAATTTTGTGTCTACTGTTTTAGTAGACATTTATCGAATCTCGACTATAACGCCACTATTAGTTTGCAAAACTAATAATCTATCTTTTATAAAAATTTTCTAGCAATACTTATTTGAAACGATTCCGTCCAAGTTATATGTGAATCACGTACGTATTTGTTCCCAAACAAAAATTGCTATTTTACTGTACTAATTTACTAGGCTTTTCAGGTCTTTATGGGTTTTATGCTTCTCTAATAATATTCAATATGCTACATGTTGTTTTACGGGTGATATTTTCTTTATAATACATATGAATAATTTTCTAATTAACCTATTCATAGCCAATTTTTGTTTGGTGAACATATATTTATTTTATAAATTACGAAAAATATATATGTATTTACAAATTAACTTTTGTTTTTCAAGCTTCCCCCTCTTGTGTTTATTAAAAGCTTTGTCATCGAATGGTGGTAGAAAGGGACATTTAAAATATAAAGATAAAGAACAACCAATTTTTCGTTACTATTACAATCTATTTAGTGAACCAATTAACTCAGAAAAATTCGTTGTTTTTTATCCATTTCTTCTATCCTTTTGTAAAAAAGAAACCGAACAGTAGCAAGGAAATAACAGGTGAATATCAGCAAGTAAGCATTTTGAACTTTCTTAATATCACGTATGGAATATTTTACACCTTTCACAATGTAAATTATCCAGGGATTGCACGCACTGACTGCGATTTGATCGTTTTTACATCGAACACTACTCCTGTAGTCACCTAACAGCTTTAACCGGTTATAGGCTCTTCTAAAAATCTGCTAAACATTACATATTTTTAACACCATATCGTTGTTGTTTTCAGACTATCCCTGCAGTTTTTGCGTATATTCGTCGGATCGAAATTATCCAGATCCGTATTTACCTCAAACAACCCCCGTTTTCACCTAGTTATTGTTATCAATAAACACATTTTATTTAGCATAATAAAGTTCTTACGTCGTTGCTCTATCGTTTTGTTACTGAAAGAAATCAATAACACGCCATTAACTTGTTGAATTTTTATTGCAGGACAATCTTCGGCTATTCCCCAATGGATGGGACTTTAACAATTTTCTTTACATAATTTAGCTATGTTAAAGAAGTGCAGTGTAACTAGAAAACTACAATCAATTATTGAATGCATTCTAAATTCATTTTGTATAATTAGTAGTAAAAATAAGTTCTAAATTGCCTTTGCGCAAGCCTGCAAAAGTTGTAGAACGGTTCTGATATCTTTACTGGAACAAACCTGTGATCATTTGGGATAAACTGAGCGTTTGATCGTTTTAAGAGATGGTTAATCAGGAGTTCCAAGAGGAATATTATCGTGCTAATAATATAACCGAGTCCTAAAATCGTGAAAGTACCGGCTACATGGGTCCATTTCAATATTACCGTATACTCCCGATTTTTTTGAATATGCGGGTTCACTGCATTCTGGATATGCGAGTCCATGTACAACATAATTGCCTAGAATAATTTAATGTAATTAGTTGGTTAATACTCCTTATAGTTCATTAAATATTTGAAGATTTCACACTCTTACCTCGCTTTGCCAATAAGCTATTAATCCAGCTTCGAAGGTGCGAGAAAGGAACTTGTTCAGATGCGGTAAGAGAATTGAATTTTTTCGGCTCATTATCACGTATTGCTCCCAGTACAAATCGTCGCTCATTACAACGTAATTTTCTATTACGTCTCTTTTGATGTAGTGTTCGATGGCATAATTGTCTGAAAATGAGAGATTTTCAACGCAGGTAAGTTTCTGAGATTGGTTTACAAGTGCTGGTAAGTTCGCAAAAATTGAAGAAGAAACTAGGACTTTTAAAAATGACTACAGGTGCATTTCCAAAAAAGAAACGAATTGTTCTATACAAAGAAAAATAGTGCATTTAAAATGTCAAAATATGTAAGAAGCCCAAAAAAATATTCTCATCTGCTCATTTACAATTAGGAAGGCGTTCCATAACGAAAGCGTATTTCGAAGTCCTCGAATACTCGATCAATTCCTCCTCGGAAGCCACCGCGACGAAGAGCTCCACCAGGGCTTTGTACCTCGGCTGCAAACAAAAATCGATACTCTAAAGCGAATCGAATCCCCCTTTACTGGTTTTCGTTATTGGTTTAATCATTAGAACATCCTGTATAATAAGTCACGGTTTAACTCACGTGATCGGCATGCACCAGCGAGTACACCCACACCTCGTGCTGTCCCATCCACCGCATGCCGTACTCGATCATCTCGTCCACCGTGTCGATGGCGTTCGCGTACGTGGGGATCGTCATCACGGTGGCCAAGCCGCTGCTGTAGGAGGCCGTCAGGAACAGCCCGAACACGAAGAGGATGCCCATGAAGAGCGTCCCGGCGGCGCCCGGCGGAATGTCGGCCTTCTTCACGATTTGCAGCACGAACAGCTTGTAAACGGCTAGTGATGAGTTTCTGAGTAATGTCGGGGCGCTCGGTCTCCTTGCTCTATATGTACATGAAACGTTTCGAATTTGTAGGGTATGGTTTGTGTGAATTTTAAATGGGTCAAGACGATTAGAGTCTGTAATGTTTTATACAATACTTAGTACAAACCTGCTTGAATGGAAAACTGTGGTTTTTGCGTAAAAGAGGAAAAAATGAGCGCATATCGAGGAGAAAAAAGCAGAAGCCACAAAACACCACATTCGTGTAGAAAACGAGTAAATAGGAGTTAACCATCCGTCTGCCAATCTGAAATAAGGTTCAAAAATGATTAAATCATGAGACAAGAAATATGGGACAACTGATTCTTGGTTCTTTTTTGTTCCGCTGCTCATTTTTGTTACTTATTTTTATCCACTAACCTAGGAGCTGGACAGAGACAGGTAATTCCAGTCCGAATGAACGGCGTTGACAGATCTAAATAATGATAATGTTCTTCCCATTCGTAAAGACCAGCTAAAAATAAATAGCATCGATAAATAATTTTAGAATGACTGTAGAATTTATATTTACAGAAGCCGAAATCCGCTTTATCGTAGAGCAGATTCCCGAGCAAGCCGTTTCCCGTCCAATTCTCGTAAATCGTGCCCCAAAAATCTTCCGCATTTACGACCAAGCTGGGCGTCATATTTAAATAACTGGCAAATGTATACATAGTGGTTAATTCTGAGCCTTTGTTTCTATAATCGGTGTCGGTCTCTACAAAAACGAATTTGATGCAATAATTTGTTAAAATGGAGAAGACCACGACTTTTTTTTTAATTTTTTTTTCAAAACCGTGTGTTCTAAGAAGGCGCGTAATGAAATTTTTATTTTTTTCTGTTGCCAAATAAGGCCGCAATTAATTTTTAAAGTTTGAAAAACGTCACACAATCGTCATACGTTCGGCTCCAATCCAAGCGAGAGTTGCAAAGAGAAGTCACATTTAGCAAGTTTGCCACGTTTCCTATTACTCTTCTATACTCCGCAAAATGTGCGTTTTTTGTATATTTATTGCAATAAACATTTTCTGATTGATCCATTTCTTCCATTACCTAATGGATAATTCGATATATTAATATAGAAGTAACATCTTCATCTGTATACATTGTAACCGATTTTCTTGTTAAAAACACAAAATAATGGTCCTGAAAAATTCATTTGGCAACATTCTTGTCAAAGTCAATATTATCAGTAAAGTGTTTTGTGCCGATCTGCAATTCGTGTAAGTTGTTTTGTGCATTTTTCAGAAAAATCTGACAAATGACAGTATGATTTTTGTTCGTTTGTGTATTCTTTGTTACTGCGTTCGAAAATTCATATTATTTAGTATACAACAAGACGTGAGTGGTTTATGATTGGTTGATGACTTATGAGTCAGAACCCGAAATTTTTAAATTTCGAAGGGCTATATCTTTTTAATTATAACACCTTTTGAGCAACTGAAAACGGTTTTGAGCTCTAATAAATCATTTCTAATAGTATATTTTGTCGAAATCCGCATATCTCACATCGTGGTCTTCTCCATTTTTATCAATTTTACCTAAGATAGTGGACGGCTCGTACTGGATAGTAGCAAATTTCACCAATCTACCCATTTGATCTCCAAGCTTATTCGGATACAAATCAGCCCCGTACAAAAATGACCGATTCCTCGGGAACCAAACATCCAACAACATCTTCTGCGAATTCCCATCCACCCCAACATACCGATGGGTCCACAACTTGCACGATTCTTCCTCCATGTCCATAACCACCAAATCCGCTACGAAATTCAATACCTCGGAATCGAATACATTCATCGCGCTGTTGGCGCCCTCCGCGCCGGAAGAAATGAGAAATTTCCGGGCGTTGAAGCGTTCCATGTTGCGCCTGATTGCCCATTCGAAGCGCTGGAAAACCCCGAGCGGCTGCCGGTGATTGATGACTATCCCCTGGCATCCGAAACTGTTGAGGAAGATTTCCGGGCGCACGTCGCCGTCCTCCACGTTAATCTCGACTACTGGCAGCTGGAAGCGGTGATCGAAGCTGATCTGGCGGTCGGTGAAGATGATTATGCACCTGGTGGACAGGAAGTAGGTGTTGATGATTATGTTGGTCAAAATGTCCGCGTAGAAATTCATGTTAGATGGCCGATGGGTTGAATATTGAAGGTGAGTTAGCACGAATAGTTTGATCGTTTCGTTTGTATTGAATAATAGATGATGTCAATTGAACTTGCGGTCACTTATTGTAATTGGTAATGTTTTCATTTTTGTTCGATTTCTGTTGATATGTGACCAAGATAATTTTCTTGTACACAATAAAGTGGAGATATTTGGGATATTTTTGAAGTAATTGAAACGCGAAGAAAACAAACAATGCAAGGACGCAAAAGTAGTCCTTTACAATTTAATAAAATTTCGATAACAGCCGAACAACTTCAGTAGTGGATACTCGACATTCCGTTTGGATATCGGATAATTATTTGTTTCTTAAAAAATTCAGATAAAGATAAAATATAACATTTACATTTTATTATTAAATGGAAAATTTGCACAATATTAATAAAACTTTTACATAAGTACTTTAACATTATACCTAAGCAGATTTATAATTTCCCACTATCATTTATATTTGCGTTCATAAAATTATTATTTTACAAAGTATAGTATACAAGGCTAATAATTGTATTTTCAATAAATAAACTCATTTCAATAACATCATTAACGCGTGTAATGTTTTTTTCTCAAAAACCTCTTAAAATTTTAAATTTTTAACTTATATCAGATTTGCAGATAAGTAAACACGATTAGATTGTAATTTTTTTGTACCTAATTGATTAATTAATTAATTAATGAAAAACATAATATCTCAAATTTAATTATTAAAGAACTTACACAATTAGAATAAGCGTATAAAATGTTTGTTTAAAAGGCCAAGATGCAATAGAATTTTGTAATCGAAATTTTTCATCAAAATGGCTTGGAACAAGTACTTTACCGTTGAAGTTCCTTTGCTGTTTTGTACGTACTGCTTTGTATTACAAGGTAAGCCATATAACTAAGAAAAATTATAAGTTTAGATTAAGAAAATGTAGAAAATAGTTCTCTTGAAACGAAATATGCCTTTTGTGGTACGCCTAAAACGTGCATTTTTCAGGAGCCGTTTTGACAAACCTCTACGTATTCAGGTCGTGCTACATATTATTAGGCTATGATAAAGACCAATGCAATCAATTGGGCAACAAAGATAACCCTCTAACAGAGGCTCTGGAGCCCAAAATCCAGCCCACAGTCAACCACATAAACATGGCGCACAGTGTACTCAGCGACTCAGCGCCCATCGTCTTCTGCATGTTCGTCGGCACCTGGTCAGATAAATTCGGCCGGAAGCCCTTCCTAATTTTATGCCTAACAGGTAATTAATGTTATAGCGATTGCTCTAACTCCTTTAATGAGGCGCTTTTCAACAGGTTTCGTCCTTTCTACGCTGATCAATACTGTTATTATACATTTCGAATATGTATCGCCTTGGTGGTTTATAATCAGTAGCATACCATCTTCGTTAACCGGAGGATTTACCACGTTGCTGATGGTGATTTCGGCTTACGTGACTGATATTACTGATGATAGTAACAGAATGATTAGGTATTTATTTTGGCTATTATTAGAATTAAAAAATGTAATGAACAATCATTGGTTTTAGGCTTGGATTATTCGAAGCATTTTTTGCCTTGTCATCAATTTTGGGGAACCTTACCTCTTCTTATTTATTATACGCCACGAGTTATGAATGGATTTACGTCATCGCCACCAGTTGTTTAGTCTTTAGTCTGCTATACGCGATATTCTTCATACCGGAATCACGAAAAGATAAAATTGTAAGTCCCTTTACCTACAATCATTCCATTCTCTATGCGCTGAATTGTACAAATATTTTACAGCCGTTCTCGATGAAAGAAATGATTAAAACAGTAAACATCAAAGATATAATAAAAGAAAGCTTCAAAAAGCGAGAAAACAACACCAGACCGTACATCGTCACGATATTGGTCTTTTACGTGGTGTACCAAATGTCCATAGGAGAAATGTCCGTAGCCACGTTGTTTTTGAGGAAGAAATTGCACTGGACTCTAACTAAAATCACCACGGTGAATAGTATTACGAACGTAGGGAACATTTTCGGCACATTGTTCGGCACTTACGTTCTGTACAAATGGTTGAAAATCAAGGAAATCTACGTTTGTCTATTCAGTTTTTTATTGTTATCGGTTGCCGATCTTCTACGAGCTCTCGCTGTTAACGATTACTACATTTACGCGAGTAAGTTTTACCACACAATAATTAGTACAATAACTATTTATTTGCTTTATTTTTAGGCTACGTTCTCCACATTATCTACGGCCTTCCGGTTCTGATGTTGAAAACTCTCATGTCTTTCATGCTACCGCCCGAAGACATGGGGAAAATGTTCGCCCTTATGTACATCATCATGACCTTCGATCATATGGTCTCCAGCATATTCTACCCATTCATTTATAACGCTACGTTGGACACAAATAGCGGGATTTATAATTATTTCACGCTGGGAATTCATCTTATAGTATTGGTGTTTTCAATGTAAGTATTCAATTATTGTGGGTTGTTTGGGAAAGTACTCAAATTATACATACAGGGGGTCCTAATAGTGCGGTAAAACAATAGTAGATAATGATTTCTTTTCAGCATATTAACAAGATTTAATTTTCCTCGTTATGTACCGCCGGAAGAAGAAGAAAAGAAGAAAGATTCGGAGCTGGATGGAAATAAACCCAAAAAGAAAATCAGCATAGCTATAAATACCATAGAAGTGATAGCAATTAATGAGAAACGCCCGATCGGAAGAACCAGCGTAGAAATTCTCGATCCAAGAAGATTATCACAGAATCCGTCCATTTTTTAACAGATATGTTGTAGGCAAATTTGTTTATTTAAATTTTCTCGTTATGCTATTATTATAATTAATATTTTAGAATATGTTTTAAACTGGTATTCAATAAAAACACTAAACTTTTAATGTGCTGTTTATTCTTCATCATCATAAAAAAATCGTGTACCTATATGCTGTGAGCAAACGAGTGAAGAGTGAAACCATATTTGATATACCAAAGTTAACAGTGTTACATTGAAAAGAACACATACAAATTTGCTTATACGATAATTCATGTCCTGTTCATTGTCCGCAAGAACATATAGTACGATATCATCGCTTTGTATGCCTAAAAATAAAGACTATTAACTAACATTTTGGCATCGAATAAGCTAATTTTTACCCTCAAACCGCTAGCGTAACACATATCGATGAGACCGAAAGCGTTTACAGCAGCTGGTTTCTGGCTAATCGATGTTATCATCATTATCACGGGTTTGTTCAATTCGTAATTGTCGAGCCAATCGCTCTTGAAAATTACTTGTTCAGTTCGAGAGGCCTGAAAATTAATCATCAAATTAATTGAGGAAATCCATGCATTTTAGCAATAGAAGCAATTAGAATTGAATATTTTCTAAATGTTCAATATATGATGGTAATTTTTACCTCACTGGTTAGAAGTTGGCCCGGAATTATGTAAAATGCTACAAATTCGTACGTCATGGCGTTGACGTAGGTGACGCTTTTAAGAAATTCGTTTGTTGGCAAACTTAAATAAAAAAAAAATTGACTCCAAAAATGTAAACGAAATAAAGCAGATGTAAAATACTTACCCGACTGATATTGCGAAAAACTCCACGCAATTTGCTAAAACTATAACGCCAAGATAAAGTAGTAATCCTAACGACATGGTATCATTAATATCTTTGATATATCTAAAAAGATTAGTAAAAGGTACCAGATTTAAACAGTACCTACATATATATGTATATATATATATATATATATATATATATATATATATATATCAAATAAAATACAAATCGACTTCATCAAATTTACTTAAGTAAAAAGTTGTGGTGATCGATGCACTTTCTCATTCTATCCTTCGCCGTGATTTTATCCCTTTCATTTCGCACCGGCATCTCCAGTACTCTGGTTAATTCGTTGTTAAGCATTCGCCATTGGAAGGTAGTGAGTATGATTAAAGTGGTGAAGAAGGAATCGAAACCTACCACAGTACAGAACATGCAAGCTATTCCGTACTGTTCTATGCCTATTAGAGCGTACCGAAGAATGTCTTGTTCGAGCAAATATCCTCTGAACGGAGGATCCTGAAATGAAAATCGAACAATTTTCTTAAAATACAAGCAAATTACGGAAATTAGTAAGTGTATAAAAGGAAAAGAGTGTAAAATAACTACCCCATGTTGATAAAACGGTCTGAGTAGCACGGTAAGTACCGGCACTAACGCGAACAAGGCGAAATACTGGAAACAAATTTTAAGATAATAAACATATTTTGTAAGTTTCTTCTTCTCCTCGGCGTCTTCCAGCTCGTCGATTTTCCAAAATCGCTCGCTATCGGTCAGCAAAGCGATTACTTTGTCATGTTGCCTGCGGAACCAAATCAGCTTCAACAAAGACTGCAAAAATAACAATCACTTTAGTCTTCAATCTTTAAAACAACCTCTCCTTTCGATAAATTGCAAGTAAATTAGGTCTTACGTGTGTGCAAAAGGAGAGAGCCTGCGCCGTTTCGGTAATGTCGAGCATTTGCAAGTCTTTTTCGAAGAAAAATACCGCCATTGCGAAGCAAAAGGTCGTGCATAAGGCGCCAAAAGCGACGAGGAACAGGAGATCTTCGTGGAAAGTACCCCGATACTTGGGGTTCGTTCCCACCACTCTCACCATCCTGAGGACGATTTTGATGTTCCAGGAGTCCATGTCGAGGTAACCGGGATGTTTAAGTTTATAACGCGGTGGATCGAATTGTTTTATATCAGAGGTAATGTGTATAATTAGGAAGGAAAAAAAGGACTCGTATACTTGTATAATGTAAATTGTAGGTATGATATTTGTAAGTTAAATATTCATAAGATTATACTAAAAAATAGGTGGAAATTGTACTGCTTAATAATATAATAAAAGTGTGGGTATGTATTTAGGAAATAGAAAATATTAAAATAATTATTATGCTTTCTTAAAGAAAGAGTCATTGTCATAAAATAAATTAATTTGTTAGGAAATAAGTATATGGCACATTTTTAATATTTTATAAAAAAGTTGGCGCAATCTGCCTGACTATTATAAGAATTTTTGTTACATTTTATAGTACGGGCGATTGCGTTAAAAATATTTTCTTTAATGAATTTTTCTCGAGATTAGATGGCCATGAAGGTTCATAAAAACTTCACCCTGTATTAGTAGAAATGATTAATTCATTATATTGTCAAAATATTTGAGTACTGGCGATTTATTATATTCCATCAGCCATAAAATTTGCAAAGTTCAACTGGAATAAACCTTTACAAATACGAAAATTTCATTTGTTTGGAGAACTTCAAAATGACTTCATAAAGTCCCGCTGTCAAAATTGTCTACGATCATATAATAATTTTTTTTCTGGAAATTATACCATGAAGCTAGAATGAGCGATAATAGTAAGAGCCAACGCACACTAATTTTACCCTCAGAATATTTTTCACGCGAGCTTTTCAGGTTGCCACCCATGTGCAGAGATTCCGAATATTGGGTCCTATATACCCTCTACTAACATAGGCCGTCTAAATTTCAATATTGACTCAATGCAAAAGAAACTGCTAGATACCCTCTATTCGGTGAGAGCCCCCATTGTCGATTACCAGGAGTCAAGAGGCGTCTCCAGAAATGAGTAAGTTACCTACTTGTAAATTTTTCATTATGCAAGCTTCATTGGAAAACTGGAAAACAATACAATTTTTTCAGACAAATCACCTTCATCAGTTTGTTAACATCATTGTGCACGCATGCCTACACGGCGGCCATAACCATATTGGTGATGCTGTGGAATTTGGCACCGCTGCTGGATGGTTTCGTGTACTTCACCCGCTTCGCCTTGGACAAAATGATCGACATACTGGAAACCGATGATCCGAAGGATAAGGCCCTCAAGGCCGCCATGTTTACCGGCGAAATTATAGTGATATGCTTCCTTATGTTTATGATAGTAGGACTAATATTTTTGCCGGTTTTCGTGCTCATCTCGAAGATATTCAGCAAAATTTGGACAATGATAGCTTGGTAAACTGAACAATACATTTTATTTATACATAAAATGCGTACGTTTTTTAATTGGGGATTTAATAATTCAGACTACTGTTCATGTCTTCAGCTACTTCTCTTGCTCTGTAAGAACCTAAGATAGCAAAGTAAAATAATTTATCCAGTATAATTCATCCCTTAATGAAAGGTCTACAATAAAGGTGAATTATTAGAAGCAAGTAAATCATACAAATATTGATTTGCACGATTATTACAGCATTTCACAACATTATATCGGAGTTATTAAATTATGAATTGCTGTTAATCAAATGTCAGAAATGTTTGTGGGTATTTCACGAGAACATTCGTGATTTTGTTCCAGTGCCGATTGCAATGAGGTCGAGTTTTGTGTTCTTTTTGTTAGTTTGTGCGATTGTAGGGGCGACTTCGATGTCGAAATTATCATATCAACCATGTGAGTATTTTTGGGAAAAGTTCGAACACACCATTGTTTCGATGTTTTAGATGGTATCGATCACATAAGGAAAGAATACGGGGGTGATTTGGCGACGGCGATTTTCGAATTTCTGGCCGGGTTTCCATTAAGTGAAATTACCCTTTGTTTCGACAATTCCGTGGGTAAATATTTTCATCTAATAGCATTTTTGTTGTGACATTTGAACTAATCGCCCAGACTAACATGCGAAATTTCGTTGGATATTAGTACGGGCGATTGGGTTAATATTTTATATTTTATCATGTAGATACCAACTTTTTCGACCATTTGGTGCGAGTTTTGCAACGTGGTCGTATATCGACTATGACATTTAATCTTTCGGACGCGGATGCTCAGGAAAATGTAAGTCCAATGTTGACAAAATAATTTCAACAAAAAGTGGAAAATTCGTTAAATATTTACAGTATTTTCGCTTTGTCGTCACTACAACAGAACAATTCCTTCCTTTAACCAGTCTATTCTTTGGAAAACACCGCCTATACGAATACATCTTAATCGAAGTAAGCTTTTACCAATTCCTGAATTAACTCTATACATATTTGTACTCTGTACAAAATTACCAAAATTCCGCTTTTTAGATAGAAGGTAAAAATTTAATAAGGAGGAATATTGTTTACATATTTTATTGGGGAAATGCTCCTTTCACCAGGTATTTCGTGACGAATATTCATTACTCCTTGAAAGTATTCGCAATAACAAATCCTCGAAATGATACGTGAGTGAATATCTATACTAGATATTTACCGCTACTTCTATACTAGATGTGTACTGTAACTATAACCGATATGGTTTTAGGTATCGGTTATATTATAGTCGAACGACCTCTAACAGAGAGCATCATTTAGCTATTGTAAATTGGTGGAATCAAAATAAGGGCATTTTCCACCATCCAACCCTTCCAATCACCAAGTCAGTTTACGGAAATTTCAAGGGACGCCTTCTAAAAGTTCCTGTTCTTCACGTAAGTGGTATTTTATAAAAATTAATCTACTTATACTATAGATAAAATATTGTCCTTAAATCAATGAAAATTAAAAATTAAATATTTTGACCTACTTGAGATTTTTTTAGAAACCTCCCTGGCATTTCGTCAATTACAATAACGTCAGTACATCTAACGCGAGTGATACCACAATTAACAAAACCATACAAGTTATTGGTGGCAGGGACGATTGTATTTTAAAACTATTAGCTGAGAAACTCAATTTTAGGTTTGTATCTATAATTATCATTTAACCTGTACCTACTAGTGCAAGGACTGAATATTATTGTCTGCAAGGGTTAACTTTACAAGAAAATAAACTCAATCTCATCTAATTTCGAATGAAATATTTTGAACACTTAATTTTTAGATTGAAGTATTTCGATCCTCCGGAAAGGGTACAAGGCACCTCAGACCTCGATAACAGCTATTTCAACGGCATTATAGGGCTGATTAGTAGAAGGGTAAATTGAATTATCTTTGTCCAAACAGCGATTTATCGAAATCTTGTTTTACATCAGGAAGCCGATCTGTACATAGGCGACGTAGCCATCACTTACGAGAGATACAATTTCGTCGAGTTTTCCTTCATAACCCTAGCGGATAGCGGAGCCTTCATCACGCACGCGCCCAGCCAGTTAAACGAAGCTCTGGCCCTTCTGAGGCCTTTCCATTGGCAGGTTGGGTTTTCACATACAGCTCAAATAGCGAGGGAGCTTTCGATTAATAGCTACATAATAAAAATATATAGCTTTAGATGTTATTTTTTGTAAGATTTGCGTGTCCATCCACTCCTGGCGTTCTGTAGATGCGTTTAGAGCTTTCGAAAATAAGTTTGGATATAAATGAATGTTAATTAGATGTTGTTTTAGGTTTGGCCTGTGATCGGCCTCACGGTGATCGTATTTGGTCCAGTTTTGTATTTATTGATAGCTCTTCCCAATTTCTGGAGGCCTAAGTTTGCTGTCCGTTCTTATTCACAACTGTTCTTAGATTGCACTTGGTATGCCGTGACTATTGTGTTAAAACAAAGTAAGCCAATGCCGCGGGGTGTTCAAAAATTACATTCATATATTCTAACCACATTCAACTACTTTTGGAAACGCTATTCATATTTTTTGCTGTCTTTTTCAGCGGGAAAAGAGCCGAAATCGAACTTTAAAACGAAATGTTTCGTTGTACTAATGTCATTTTCAGCTACTTATGTTATAAGCGATGTGTATTCGGCGAATTTGACTTCGTTATTAGCCCGACCAGGAAGGGGTAAGTTTGTTCAATCACAGGTTATTATATATTCGCTACAAAAAAATGCTTATTTAGAAAAACCGATCCACGATTTATACCAATTAGAACACGCCATGCTATCCAGAGGATACAAATTGTTCATTGAAAACCGCAGTTCATCGCACGGCTTACTGGAGGTAAATAAATGGTTAACTGCGCATATTGCTTGTATCATTATAATATTCTTTGTAATTAAATAGAACGGCACCGGGATTTATTCGAGACTGTACAATTTGATGCTCCAGAGACAAGGGTACAATAACAGCATCGTCAATTCAGTGGAAGAAGGTGTTGAACTAGTAAAAAGTTCCGATAATGTTGCCCTGATGGCCGGAAGGGAAACTTTAAATTTCGACATTCAAAGATTTGGTAATTCCACGATTATTGCAGAGGCTCATTTATACACAATAATCTTATAGGTGTTTCTAATTTCCATCTTAGCGAGAAACTAAACACCGCTTACTCGGCGATAGCTCTTCAATTGGGCTGTCCTTTCATCGAAGAAATCAACAAAATGTTAGTAAATGTTAGTTACAAATCTCCGTAGTATCTTTAATTTTGCAGATTAATGGCGATTTTCGAGGCGGGAATTATTACGAAAATGACCGAAAAGGAATTCGAGAAATTGGGAAAAGAGAAGGCCGTGTCTTCGGCGGAAATCGCTGAGACCGTAGCCAAGGACACCAACAAGGACTTAAAGAGGCAGATCAAGTTGAAGGAACCGAGAAAATTGAAACCTATCAGCTTGAAAATGCTGCAAGGAGCTTTCTATTTGATATGCTTCGGAAATGTGTTTTCCGGTTAGATATTCTTCACTTTGTACCCCACAAAAAATGATGTTTTATCAATTTCAGGTATCATTTTATTAGGAGAAATAGCGTACAAAAGACACCAAGTGCGACAGCGCGAAAAAAATCGACGATTAGCAATAGGAAATTGGAAAAAAGCTGTCAAAGTCAATCTTCGCAGAATTCAAAACGTTGTCTTAGGACTACACACAAACACCGTTCACGATGAATTAATCACCCCCTTCGATTATTTAGACTAGATAAGAGACATTTTCACCAATTTTAACACCACTTTAACACACCTTCTTTCTGTTCAATAAACAATTAAAGCAGAATATCACAAGAGTTCGTTTGATTTACACTAAATTATTAGAGAATGTTGAATATTTGATCTCCTGAGCGGAAAAAAACTAGTGACTTCATTTCCGTTTTCTGCACCACCCTCTCTAACAATCCATTTAGTCCTCTGAGTAGGACATTATTGTGACACCTCCTGTATATAAGGATCCATCCCAGCATTCCTAGTTCCTAGTGTATACAGAAAAAACTCTTCCTGATGCAATTTCGTGCAGTCAATCGCAGAAGAGAAATCCGAATTCCCCATATTCCCGGCGACGCGGCGGAAGGATAACGAGGAGGAAAGGGCCGCGACGGGAGGCGCAAACGTCAAGTGGACGGACCGTGGCCCATTAGAGTCTAAAGAGTAAAAAGAAGCGACGGTGGTCCGCGGGGATCGCGCCTGGAGGGCCATTAAGGTATTCGATAAAACGACGGTTGATTGCTTTTCAATAGTTTTCCAGGGACTATGCATCAGGAGCGATTCGACGATATTGGGTTTGTTAAGGCGGCACGTGCCCGCTCTGTGCGAGCGAGCGGGGCTTCCTGGCATATTTTTGTGTTGTTAAGTATAATAGAATTATTATACGTACGTCTGGTCATTCTACGGGGTGTTAATGAACGCCTGTTGGAGCTAAAAAGTGTCACTAAAATGTTGGGATGTAGGTTTTCTGAGATAAAAATGAAATGATTGAACTTGCAAAGGTTTGTTTTTGGTATTTGGTCAAACATTTTTTACGAAAATCGGTACAAGAAGTCATAGATTGCAGCTCTATTTTAGTTCATAACAGATCTCTCTAAAAATATCAAACCATACAAGTATTTAGGTACTTGGATAAAAGAATAATGAATTATGTACCAATTAAAAAAACTTGATAAAATCCAATTTTTCATCTATCTTTAGGAGATATGTCTTAACCCTTTGCATAAGTTTGAACTCAATCTTGAATCACTGTAGAAAAAAGGTTGTTATTCGTTTTTTCTTTCATAAAATTTTTCTGTGCTTTATAAAAAAATAAAAACGTGATTAATGTTTCGTCGTAAATCCCGTATAGATAAATATCAACATTATGATCCTCCGCCGTACTCCCGGAGCAATTGAGGCTCCATTCCAGCGTGCAGATCTCGTAAATGGGAGCGAATAACTCGCCAGTAACGAAGCTAAAATAAATTTAATTGGAAAAGATTTCAATGCCTTTGTCCGTCTAGTGTACTGGCATGCGGGTTTTCTTCCGCCATCGAAAGGAAAACCTTTTAACCGCGGAGTTTTAATCTCGCCCGACGGGCTGAAACACACCGGAAAAATTTAATGATGCGCGGCTCGCGGATTTGTTGCCGTTTGTTGCTCGCATTTCCATTTGTAATCGTCGGATGTTTATACCTTTCGCGAGTTTTATACGCTCGCATAATTTTCAACAAGGAAAATTATTAGAGGTTTCTTGTTTGATGATTGATAAAATTCTCTAAAATACAACATTTGTTGTATAATTTAGATTTTTTTCTTCGAATAAAAGTACCTGCAGCTCAATTGAATTATGGGAGGGAAACCACACATTATAAGGCTGATTTTTCTGGATTTTTTTGGATGGGAGGAATTCAATCAAATTTCAAAAATAAAAAAAATATTTTTTTTTCATCTTCTCTCTTCTCTCTTCTCTCTTCTCTCTTCTCTCTTCTCTCTTCTCTCTTCTCTCTTCTCTCTTCTTTCTTCTCTCTTCTTTCAAGTTTAATTTTTATTTGAATAATGCAAATGACAACAATTAGTTTTACTATTTTACTTTACTATTAATATTATTTTTAATAATGCAAATTACTTTTACTATTTCTCTGAAATTTAACTGGTGTGTTAGGGTTAAAACAAGCCACATATAATAATTCATAGGTGAACCAAAATCCCTAAAAACCCATTTCCAACAAATTCCACAGCACCTTAGAAACTCAACTTCCATCAAACATTTTTATCCCTACTCGAAAAAAGCCCCTGAAAAATTCTGCCGTGGCCGTGTCTCGAACCCCGGACCACCGGACGGAAGTCACCGACCTTCACCTCTGACCCACGGGGGTCCCGACAGTTCTGTATCAAAAACCCCTATATAAATTATTTCACAACGAGCTTAAACTATTTGAATATTGGGAAAAATAAATAATAATCCGATTTTAATAAATTTTGGCATGTATATACAGGGTGATCGAAAAATAGAGGGTGATTCCATAAAAAATATGAATTTTTTTTTAACATAGGGTCCGAAATCATTGATAGTCGGATGCCGAACTTTAATATTATTAGTATGGAATTAGGCAAATCTTCCAAGAGAAATATATTATAAAAATGTGTTGCAGTCACTCGATATTCGTGTAAAAAAACACCAATTCATCATGACATAGAAATCCTGGAAACAATACCCAAGCGAGCGCTATTTTAGAAAATTATTCGAGGTTTCTTGTTTGATGATTGATAAAATTCTCTAAAATACAACATTTGTTGTATAATATTTAGATTTTTTTCATCGAAAAAAAGTATCTACAGCTAAATTTTTCTGGATTTTTTTGGATGGGAAGAATTAATTGGAATTCAATCAAATTTTGACATCATTTTATTTATATTTCAAACAATTTTTGTAATTTTTTTGAATAATTTCAATAAAAAATTACAAAGTTACGCTTTGATGTACGTTGAAGGTTGCAAGTATAGTTCTCCAATTGCGTATACATTGTAGCCATACCGATTTTCATCCGAAATCAAAAAGATTTTGATTTCACATTTTCTACGAATATGAACCTCGAATATGAACTTCCTAATATGGTTTCCCCGTTAATAGTTTTACTTTTTAATTCTTTTAAAACTTTATTTTCAAAAATAAATTTTTTTTTTTCATCTTCGTTCTTCTTTTCCATCTTCTTCTTTCTTCTTTCTTCTTTCTTTTTCAAGTTTAATATTTATTTGAATAATGCAAATGACAGTTAGTTTTACTATTTTACTTTACTATTAATATTATTATTAATAATGCAAATTACTTTTACTATTTCTCTGAAATTTAACTTCTGTGTTAGGGTTAAAAACAAGCCACATATAATTCATAGGCGAACCAAATCCTTAAAACCCATTTCCAACAAATTCCACAGCACCTTAGAAACTCAATTTCCATCAAACATTTTTATCCCTACTCGAAAAAAGCCCCTGAAAAATTCTGCCGTGGCCGTGTCTCGAACCCCGGACCACCGGACGCAAGTCACCGACCTTCACCTCTGACCCACGGGGGTCCCGACAGTACTGTATCAAAAACCCCTATATAAATTATTTCACAACGAGCTTAAACTATTTGAATATTGGGAAAATTAAATAATAATCCGATTTTAATAAATTTTGGCATGTATATACAGGGTGATCGAAAAATAGAGGGTGATTCCTTAAAAAATATGAATTTTTTTTTAACATAGAGTCCGAAATCATTGATAGTCGGATGCCGAACTTTAATATTATTAGTATAGAATTAGGCAAAACTTCCAAGAAAAATATATTATAAAAATGTATTGAAGTCACTCGATATTCGTGTAAGAAAACACCAGTTCATCATATGACATAGAAATCCTGGAAATAATACCCAAGCGAGCGCTATTTTGCTAATTAAACGACCCTTTTGCGATCGCGTAAACATCAGAAAACGAAAGCGGCGAAAAAATAAAAACCGCTCCGGTTATTTATTCATTAGACGTGACTCCGCAACGTCGAATGCGAAAATCCGGAGCCGGAGCGAGTTCGAGAGGGCGCCCATTAGCATGGAAATGAAGCAATTCGACATTCATGTTATTCCGAACGTGCCTTTGCAAGTTTCGTAACAACTTTCTGTTATGACATGATCCTTCTGGGCGAATGCTGGATAACCTTTACATACATTTGACAGTGACGTGCCGGGGAATAACCCGCGGACCCAACTCGGTAATGGACACATTGATAAGCCGCTTTTAATAAAATTGATGAAGATGAAGATTTTTTTTAAGATTTTTATGACGGGTTTTATCGTTTTTAAAACTATGAAACCTTACTTGACTTGTATGGAAATTGAATTCTGAAATTTTATTACAGCTCTTGATGCAGTTTCAAACACACCACAAATACGTGCATCTTAATTGTGTTATACATTATAGGAATTAAGGTAATACTTTAGGTATGTAAGTATAAGATGGTTTGTTAAGAACAAATTTTCTCCACCACTGGAGTTTTTAAGTCCAAATAACACGCTGTGACAGCGACGACCCCTCTCATTCCACCCTTAACAGACCAATTAACATATCATTGAGGCAACGACTCGTTATTGGACCCCCGTTGACGGCGCATAATAGCCACTGATTGGTATATAAATCGCAAATTGCCTCCCTCCCCTCCCACCGGCGGGCTTCGACGCCGGGAAAACGGGGAAAACGGGAAAACCTATCGCGTTTACCGCCAAGCGCCCCGGCGGTCGCCTTTAAATCAAAATGCAAATTGCACAGATTTGCGTTTTCGCCGGGTCTGGTAGACAGATGTTGGTGTGTATTGCGCTTTTCCGTGGATATTATCGAATCGACGGAAGAAAATTCATGCTATACGAAATGATAGCGCTGGAATTTTGCCAAAAATTGTGGCTAGGAGGAGAGTATTTTGGGCACAATGATAGAAATGGGGTAATCCCTTACATTTTAAAAATGTGACGATGCTTTGATGTATTTGTATTTTCATTCTCAAAATACTTACTCTCAATTGCATTTCAATTATTGAACTTACCTACTGATAGTTTGTTTGAATATGGTGGTAAAGGTAGGTGGTAGGTAAAATTGCATGGTAAAGGTAGGTAGTAAAAAATATAAATTTTCCAAATAAAAAATACTACTTTTTATTAAAATATATTTACACATAACAGTTTATAAATTAGCAAGTACTTGGTATGCACAAAAAATACATTTTTGTCTAGATTTTTCTATACGTAGGTACATAAATGACTATTAGGTATTCGTTGGAGAATTTAGAAACTTTGGAAATCCTATTTAATTATCTAATGTAATATAACAACATGAACTACACATTAAAATGCAAAAGTATTGTATTTTCTAAAATATATATCTATTAGAGAATAAAATTAATATTTAGAAATAAAATAATAAATGCTGTATACATAAATGAAACCTTCCAACAGTTACATAATTGATTTTCCATAGAATAAAATTAACGAAACAAATAATTAATAAATAATCGATAGGGTTTGACAATTAAAAAAATAACCTTAGGGTGGATTTATCATTACTCAGATAAATGTGTAACTATCTATGATTATCCAGATTTACCAGATTTATAGGTATATTTAAAAACTGACATATCTTTAAGATATTTCATAGATTTCTTCAGAATCTTTCTATATCAGATAAATTTCTCTATGTATTGATAACCCCACCCAAATTCAATAGTAATCATCAAAAAATACATTCAACATCAACCCAACGAATAATCCGGAACCCTCCACTCCTACAGCTGGCAACCGTGCACGTAAGTAACGTTATGGAAAATAGCTGCAGCTGCGGACGTCAGAAAACTGCAAGGTGACTGCGCCGTGTACCTAGGAAGTCCCCCAGGAGGTGGACAACAGCTGGCCGTCTCTCCGGACGATTTGCGCATCGCCGCGCTGCTGAGCAGCTCTTTCTCCACTGAAGCTTGATGTCGAAGCTGCTCCAGCCGCAGCTGGTTCTGCCGCTTCCATTTCGTCCTGCAATTTAACCAACAAATCCGTTCGCAGTATTTCCTTTGACCTCTTGTTTTGCTCATGCAGGAACGATATTTGTGGTTTTGAAGGATAAAATTGGAGGTTTTGTTTTGGAGAAGATAATGTTGGATATTCTGTTTTAGACACTAGCTTTCTGTTTAGATATGATGATCTTGGGATTAAGATTATGTCGTTGCTCTTTGTACTAACCTTCTGTTTTGATACCAGGTCTTCACCTGGGTCTCGCTCAAATTCAAGGCGTCGGCGACGTCGCTCCTGTCCGCCACCGACAGGTACTTCTGGCAGCGGAACTTCCTCTCCAGGTAGGCCAGCTGGGCGTGGGTGAACGCCGTCCGACGCCGACGCGGCTTCCGGTTCTTGCCGCCCTCCGACGGCTCGCCGCCGCCGAGGAACGGCGCCGAGGACTGGGCGCCTTCCCCGAAGGCGGCTCGAGAGGGCGACCCTTGCTCGGCGTCGGGGTCTTCCTCGACCCTGTTGAAGTCCGAGGAATCGGCGTCTGAATCCTGGTAAGCTACGAAGAGGTTATAATTGAAGCTATTTAACCGTTTTAATGGAGGTGTAGGTAGAGCTAGAGGAAGTTCTGATGCATTCACTTGTCCTTGTAAGAAATAAGTAGCAACTAAAGAAGACTAGTAGGGTGTGAAAACAAACACAGATAAAAACAATACAGCCCCAACTATAACCCAGTACAATGCACTTGAAGCTTTTCCTAATTATTAAAAAGTCTCCAGTTAGCATTGTCTTCGATATAAATAAAGTCGAGCTCATCTCGTAAAACGCGAGACATTATCCTCGAGCTATAATTAAGGGAGAGGAACGCTGGGACTCTTAGCGCGACTCGGCGCTGCTCCAATTAGAGGCTCAATGCGTTTTTGAGCAGTTTAGTTGTAGCTCTAACGAATGAACCGCTTTTTTGCGTTGGAGATCGACGGGTCGCCTGAGGGTCGGCGCTCTTTGTTCGCGGTTTCCTTGTTTTGGATACTTGTTAATGAATTTCCAGGATTAGGAAATGCCGATTGGAGGAAACAAGAGGTTAGGGAAAAAATTGTAGAGTTGAAATCATAGAATGATCTATGATATCAGATATGATCTGTGATCCTTTTATAAAGCTGCGCAGGGGTGGTTGACTGACTGATTGGAGTTTTTTTTAATATATTATTAATTAATTTTGAGGTGCCGAAAAATATATTGCTAAGAAGTAGCAGGATTCGAAAATTGCCATGAATTTTGTTTGATTTTGATTAAATTTGTCTAAAGTATCCTCTAGAGAAAGTTTATTACCAAATATTTTAATTGCTAGCCGGAAAATTTAATAGGGAAAAGTTAAGAAAAAATTTTCAAATGTATATAATACGGAGATTTATTTAAATATTTGAATGACCCAAAACTGCAAACTTTGTAGACATTTTTGAAATTTCAAAAATTGAAATAAATATTGTAGAGAAAAATTGTAGTCAACTTTCTGTAGATTTTTACATAATTGAAATAACTCAAATCTATATATTAGGCTTTTAGGAAAAGGGCTTAGCCAGAAAATTAAGATAAAATAACTTACTTTCATCTGAATTCGAACTAACAATGATATCACTCAAAAGGTCCTTGATTAAAAACGATTTGTGCTCCTGCATATTCAATTTGATTCGCGGCAAATTCCAAATCACTTCACATTCACATAATTAAACAAGTCGATAAAATTGTTTAATCGCAAAATTATCAACTCTTTACCGGCGCATTTTTCTTTTTTCCTTTTAGACTAAACACCAGGTATAGGTAAATAAATCGCACCAAAGTCAGGGAAACATTAAAGGTATATTATAAACGAGAGAGGTTAAAGATATAACATAAGCTGTGTAAACCACAGCATCCCTCTTAGGTTCAACCCCCTTGTCGAGAAGCTCCTCCTACGTGATCCCAAGCGCCTCCCTGCTACCCTTTACAATGGGGATACGTTCCTGGCAGTGGTGGATTTTTAATGCTTGTTAATTCTCTTTCCCTTGATGCTAAATTGGAGCTATTTTCTAGTGATTTGACTATGTGTTTTTTGGTCGATGTAGTTTCGCTTTGCTCGAATAAAAGCGGACGAACCGGGGGGGTAAATAAGGAACTTCGGGATCGATTACTTCTTTTTTATTATACATCTGTTAAGTTTTTTTATTATAGAAGTGTTTTTTTTAATATTGCAGTGATTTTCTTAAAGAATTTTAAAGATTTCTTTGGCGTTCTGGTTGGTTTTTAGTTATTGTACTGATTTCTAGAAGCTGTACTATTCTATTCTATTGATCATTTTCGTTACTCAAGCTTTTAGTATTAATGATTGAATAACAAATAATTAACGTCTTAATAAAAAATTAAAAAAATTTTTGAAAAAAAGCTGTTTTTCTTCTCTATTTTACAAGTAAAAAAAAATCTATATACCAAATTAAATTCACACTTTTATCCCTAACTAATAATACAAATAAATATAAACCCTACTAACAAATTAAGCAATAAACAGTTTCTATTTCTAACGAGCCACTTAAACATTTATTTCCCATGGAAACCCATGAAATGACCATCTGCTTAGAGATTATCCAGCACGAGCGACAGCTCCTAATCCCCTTAACGAGCCCCCTTTCGATCTGTGCAACAGTAACAGATAAATTAAAGGATAATTGGGCGAAAGTTAGTCACCCCTCGGCACGCATACGCCCCCGGCCCACTTGCCATTCGAAAATGTTTCCAATTTGCACAGATACGCAGCATAGATTGAAGGGGCCCGGCTATAATAGCAAATACGATGTAAATAACCCTATGAATGGGCATAGCTGAGAGGGGCCCTTTGATATGCGGCCAGAAATTCAAATTGAGCGGAAGAAAAATAATAACGAGTGGATTGTGGGTTAGAAAAAAACGCTACGTTGATTATGCATTGAGGCTTTTTGATTATTTGTAATTGGAAGGTAGCGGCGAGTAATCTAGTGGGGGATTTTAAGTGTTAATTAACTTTAATTCGAAGTTATTCAATGGGAGTTTTTTTTTCGTAAATAGTAGGTATAAAGAGTACGGGGTTTTTGAAACATACATCCTTAATAACAATGATTTTTTTTTAATAAATGGTTAAGTAAGTGTTTTTGTTAATAATATTTTTGTTATAGTTTATGATTTTTATATTTAAATATTTTGAATTTCGCGGTATTCGCATTAAAGACAGTTGACGTTTATGAATATGCTTCTGTTTCTTGTGGTATCAACTTATCCTGCAAACAGCCACCCAAATATAGTAAATAAAATAGAAGAATCGTTACCTAACCTCAAAAATCGGCTTTTAGGCTGGTAATTTGTTTATTTTGTTCAAGGTCGACGATATTTTGAAAACTCTAATACATTCTCCAAAATGTTCTACCACGTAAGCCAATTTCGCCAATAAGCTTAATGTTCTTTAAACGTAATGAGTTTTAGATATCCCTGGAACACGAAATTTTGCTTCATCCCCAATACTTCGGACCCCAGCTGCTGGAGAAAGTAAAAGCCAAACTTTACACCGAAGTAGAAGGCACTTGTACCGGAAAGTAAATGATATTCAAAATTCCCCAACCCTTTGACCTAACAAACATTGTTATTCAGGTACGGTTTCGTGATAGCTGTTACAACGATAGATAGTATAGGAGCTGGACTGATTTTGCCCGGACAGGGGTTTGTTGTGTATCCGGTTAAATACAAGGCCATAGTGTTCAGACCCTTCAAAGGGGAAGTATTGGATGCTGTAGTTAGGCAAGTGAATAAAGTGGGGATGTTCGCTGAAATAGGCCCTTTATCGTGCTTCATATCGCATCATTCCATACCTGCAGAAATGGAGTTTTGTCCCAACGTTAATCCCCAATGCTATAAGACTAAAGACGAAGACGTGGTTATACACGCAGAGGGTGAAATAAGATTGAAAATAGTCGGTACGAGGGTGGATGCTTCAGGTATTGTAAGTATTTATTACATATGATCAAGTGCTTCGGATATATAATGTTATTATTTTATTTTAGTTTGCAATTGGGACTCTCATGGATGATTATCTCGGACTAATTAGTAATTAGGTTATTCAAATTAGTTCATCTTCAAAAAAACCATAATGGTTTAGGTTTAAGATTATGTGTAAGAATTTGGTAAAAATTTATATATCAATTTTTTTTATCTGTCATTACATTTGCCTAGAATATAAGTGAAAGGAAGAAGCGTAACGAATTATTGTTTCTACTCAATAATTTTAAATAATAAACTGTAAAAATATTAATGTATCATGAAGGAAATTCAATTTGAATTAACAATGAAACAAATACAAATCCGTTAAATTTTAAAAGCTCGCGGGTGTCCTTTTCAGAGACAATTATTTTTTATTAGAAAAAAAAATTATATAAATTATAATTATAACGAATTAATCTATTCAAAGATAAAGGCCCTCTGGAGTCCCCTCTTTTTTACGGTACAAGACGCTTTCTTTGGACTTTTTGAAATCTTCGTTCATGACTTTCATTCGTCTCTCTCTCAGCGCCATCAAACCCGCTTCCGTACAAATAGCCTGAAATTAATAATACAAAAATTATAAAAAATTGCTAATAAGCTCGCTTTCATGCAATATGTGTAGTAATCAAATTGGTTCTTGTACCTTAATATCGGCCCCAGAAAGATCATCTTTAGCCATAATGAGCTCCTGAAGATTAACATCCTCGGCAAGTGTCATTCTTGACGTGTGAATGTTGAATATCCTTTTCTTGGTCTTTTCATCAGGCAAGGGAAATTCGATTTTCCTATCGATACGACCCGGCCTAATCAATGCAGGATCTAATGTTTCGATACGATTAGTAGCCATTATGACCTACACAAACAGAAAGAATTAGGACTAGCTGAAACATATGAGATTATTATTATCATCTAAAACAAGTTTTACCTTGACATCTCCACGAGAATCAAACCCGTCCAATTGATTCAACAATTCCAACATGGTTCTCTGGATTTCCCTCTCACCACCTGAATTCGAATCGTACCTTTTGGTACCCACTGCATCGATTTCATCAATAAATACGATAGATGGCGCATGCTCTTCGGCTACTCTAAACAGCTCTCTCACTAATTTTGGACCGTCTCCCAAGTACTTCTGAATCAATTCAGAGCCCACGACTCTTAAAAACGTGGCAGAAGTCTGATTGGCAACCGCCTTCGCCAGCAGCGTTTTTCCTGTACCCGGTGGCCCGTACAATATGACACCTTTGGGTGGTTTGATTCCCATTTCTTCGTAGTATTCAGGATGAGTGAGTGGCAATTCAACGGACTCTTTAATCTCTTGAATTTGATTGTCCAATCCTCCGATATCGGCGTAAGTCTCTTGCGGGGCTTTCTCCAATTTCATCACCGTTACCATCGGATCGGTGTCGTCGCCTAGGACTCCCACTACAGCGTGCACCTGGAAATAAAAATACATATTATTCACCAATTTTGTCGTTTTTAAATTAACTTGCCTTGTGATTAAGAAGTACCGAACACCCTGGTTCTAATTGATCCTTATCGACAAACGATAAAATGCTAACGTAATGTTCGCTGCCTACAGAGGTAGAAACTATAGCATGGTTATCATCGATGATTTCTTCTAAAGTACCCACAGACATTGGTGTACCTAAAAGTACTCGTGTAATCAACAAATTAGTAATTTATAAATAGTATTCACCTCTGAGATCATCGACCTTGGACCTTTCTTCCTCGTTCTTCTCCTCTTGGGGCTTCAGTCGCTCCTGGTTGCGGATAAATTCCTCCTCCATGAGAAGGTAGTCCTTTATGCGCTCCAGTTTGAGCAGCTTCAATCTGCATCTAGTGTGCGGAGTTACGGCCGGTAGTTTCAGAGCTGTATCGGGGCCTTTGGTGCGCCTCTTCTTCTTGCCCACTCTGGTCGGTATCGGGGGCTCGTACTTTTTCTTTTTATCTTTTTCGTCTTTCTTCTCGCCGCCGCCGGGGCCCGATTGGTTCTGACCCTAGAGCAGGAGCGGAACGGTTTAGAATTGGAGAATTCGAGGTATTATTTGCGGCACTTACCATTATGTATGCGGGTAGTTAATGTTGTGGAGGTTGGGGACGTTTTATTTGCGCTGAACAACTGGGATTGTAGTTACGAGTTATACGGGAAAGTTTTTGAGAATTAACTAGTCATCTTGTTGATTTTAATATTGACAAATGACATTGACACGAAAACTGTCGACGAAATGTCATTTTTAGTAACGTTCTCGCATAAGTTTTTGCAGTAATCGCGTACCGATAGAGTAATTCATTATTGCAAATAATAATTGAGTCGTGTTTAATTATAATCGGTGGTTTCCCTTTGGACAGAATTCCAAAGTTAACATATTCCGCACTGCCTACCAACCACATGACAGTCACAAGACAAATTAAAAAAGAAGAAATGGGCTGTATAGCCTCGCTAGGTGAGGTCTGAGAGTGGGAAATTTTTTTATTCATATAGGAAAAGTGGAAAAATTGAAAGAAAATCATTTTAACTTATCTACGTAATTTAATAAAGCCAGTCCGTCAATCAATTAATCACAATGAAATGATACACAATTCGATAGAACTAAATATGCTATCCTGTTATTCGATACTGATACTGTCTCAGTAAATTTTTCGCTACGTCCGCATGACCTGAAAATAATATCTCTTTATTATTTCCATTACAGAAAAAAATTGAATTTAAACTCTTACCTAACTGCAATTCGATATAAATAAACAACATGATTATGTGAGCGGGCACTTTGGACGTTTTCTTATTATGCCAAATTTGTCTCAGCAACACAGCAGCCTGGTCCAATTGCCCTCTTATAGTCTTCACCACAGCTATATTATATTGTATCACGGAACAAGCGCTCTGCAAATTATCTGGAAACCATTCTAAAAAGAAACAAAACCCATAGAAATTCATTTGAACATTTCCCCCGTCACAACTCACTTTCAGGCGGATTTGTTCTCAAACTATCTTCATCCGATGTTGCTCTATCCGTATCATCATCAGGCTCCAAGTGAAACGACAAATTTTTGATCATTTCCGGATCCAGATGTTCCAAAGCTTCAGCGGATTTGTCTAACAACACTAAGCATTCCGCTGCGTACAAATTACCTAACAATCTACAACAATTATACCAATTATCAACACAATTTCGTTTACATATTACTCGAATAGTTCACCTGTGTACTTCAGACACTCTCGGCTGACTCAAGAGTTGCTTGGAGTGCTCCAGTGCTAGAATATAGTCGCCGAGGCAGAGCGACACGTAGGCGCTTGCCAAAAGGACGGCATTCGCCAGCGCCACGACGCCGTCAGGTCGCAGCGCGTTGGAGGGGCCAGGACCTGGATTGGGGGGCGGTGGAGGCGGCGTCACGCCTGGTATAAGAAAGAGAGGCGCAGGGGGCGCCGTGTCTGAAGGAATCAGCGCCCGGGCATTCCGCAAACACAGAGAGGCGAATTCTAATGTAGGAACGGGTACAGCATACGATTGACTCTCCGAGCTGAAGTAAAAAGTGATTCAATATTAATCTGTACTAACCGTAATAGTGCATTAATTATTGCACCAGGTGCATATGTTATCTGTGAATTTACCTATACTTTTTGTCTTTGGACAGATTCGTAACGAGAATGACCTTCCGTTTATCCTTGGAACCGACGAATTCAACTAATAAATTTTTCTGCTCTTCGAAGTCTACCTCGTTTGTCTACAAATTAACGATTAATTTAATGTAGTTACAGTTAGTGAGTTTTATATGCATATACCTCTTTGTGTAACATAATGCAGCACTCGGCTATTCTCAACCACAATCTGGAATTTCGATGGTATCTTCTAACTGCTATTATCAGGCAATCGAATGCTTGGGTAGGCTTCTTGGCGTGCAACAGAGATATACCGAGATTGTACATTAATTCGTGATATCTGGATCCTCCTAACGTGTACAATGGCTTATCATCTGGATAATTTACAAATGTATTAGTGAGGAATACGAAAAAATATCCGATCTTCTTGTATAAGTTTTACAAAGATTTACTTACTATCATCGGTAACCTGTAAATTTTGACATATTCTTATATCTTCTTTTAAAGCCGTTTGGAAATAATAACAGGCCAAATTGTACTTTCCCATAGAGTAATGAATGACACCTGTATTGTTGTAGAATAGTATTTTCGATGATTCACCACAATCGCTAAAAATGCAATAATTCAGAATAATAAATCTTCAAAATATTCGCTTTAAAACAGTACCTGTGCATTAAACTGTCGTTTGGTATAGAAGAGAGAACTTTCATAGCATTTTCGAAGTTACCTTGCAAATATTCAAGGTTTGCCGACATAAACATTGCTTCTATATTCTAAAAAAGAAAGTCCATACGATTAAAATTATACCATTTCAGTTAAAAATTACTCACCGATTTATCCCTAAGTAATAGCTGAACATCCTTAAGAGCCGTTTTTACACTGTGATTCATAATACAGCACCTTATTTTATATTTCAATAATTTCTTTTTAAATTCCTCAGAAATTGGTTTGGGCGGCGGTAATTGTATCTGAATAGAAAACATCATACACAAATTACAAGTTATCATACAAATATTTAAATGGTCTACTTTATATAAATCAAAGGAGAAAAAAAACTAACTTTTCTATCCTTCCCGTTTTTGTCCAGACCTTTCAATGGAATGCTGCCCCCGTATATCAAATTGTTCTCCAAATAATTAATCAAAGTAAGAGCTTTGTCAGGTTGCCCGAGGCACAATTGCAGTTCGATAGCGAGCAGGCTGACTTGTTTTGCCAATGACTCATCTGCAAAAGAGAAATATCGAATAAAGAAATTCCCTGGAAGAGCTCGTTACCTTTGCTTACCCATGGGTTCTATAAACTTATACACTTTGTCCATTATTTTTTGAGCAGCTGTGTACTGTTTACGATGATACAGTAGTACAGCTTGATTATATTGAACTATACAATGGTCGATGTCGTCTAAGGATCCTGATTTTATCTGAAACTGATTAAAGGATCAAAATCGGGGTAATTTATTTTTGGTAATTGGTACTTGATTGCATATATTTGTAAGGTGTTTTTGGAATTGCTCTGTCCTTTTGAAGTCATTTTTACAATATTCCACCACAGCTTTGTTTTGGACAACTTTTAAATCGCTATTTCTATCTTCTAATTTGTTTATTATCTGCAAACAAGCGTTATAATTTTTCCTAAAACAAAGATTTATGATAATTTTGAATTTGGTAATCGAACATATCCAATCTACTTTTTGTATTCGGTTAAAGCGTTCTGGGCGATTTCTCTTTCTTGTTCCGTTACTATTTCGGGTCCTTTTTCTTGCTCTTTTTCCGACATTGTTGGGGAAATGTTAAAATTAAATTAAATATAATTGAAAAATCGGTTTTAAAGGTTTTACTTGAGTTTTACATTTACTTGACAGATGATTCCTTCCTTAACCTCTTTCTTCTCGTTATAAATTATAAAAAAAACCAATGGTCTTTGATTTATTACACATCAAGTCAGTTCGTCTTCATTGGCCTCAGCTGCCAAGGCTATTCGGCATCAAGTATTCGTGTAGTTTGCTGTTTGACAAATGACATGACACTGACGTTTAATTTAAAACGTTAACTTGACACGTATCGCGAATAATATAAACTTTTATTTTAGTTTTCTAATAACAATTCGATATTTTACGGCATTGTTGCGTTAATTAATTGGAAATAAACATGACCGCGGTCGAACAGCCCTGTTACACTTTAATTAATTTACCGACCGATTCGGAGCCTTACAATGAAATGCAATTGAAAATGGATCTCGGTATGTACGAATCTATGTTAATATCGGTTTCAATTATTAATGGTTCTCGATGTTTTTAGAGAAGGGCGAAGTGAAAGTAAAGATAAGGGCTTTGGAAAGAATCATTCACATGATACTGGCAGGCGAGAGGTTGCCCAATGGATTCCTGATGACAATCATACGAAACGTTCTGCCCCTTCAAGATCACCTGGCCAAGAAGCTTTTGCTAATTTTTTGGGAAATCGTGCCGAAAACCACCCCCGATGGTAAATTACTGCAGGAAATGATCCTAGTTTGCGACGCCTACAGAAAGGACCTGCAACACCCCAACGAATTCCTGCGAGGATCCACATTGAGGTTCTTATGCAAGCTGAAGGAGCCCGAGCTATTGGAGCCCTTGATGCCCAGCATTCGAATTTGCCTGGAGCACAGGCACAGCTATGTCCGAAGGAACGCCGTTCTGGCCATTTTTACGATATACAAGAATTTCGAATTTCTCATTCCGGACGCCCCTGAATTGATTTCCACTTACCTAGATGGCGAACAAGACATGTCTTGCAAAAGAAACGCTTTCCTCATGCTGTTGCATGCCGATCAAGATCGAGCACTCACTTACCTATCCAATTGCTTAGGTATGTACCATACAAGTTCGATACTGTCGTATTATCTAGTACTTACATTACAGATCAAGTGGCATCTTTCGGGGATATTCTGCAGTTGGTGATCGTCGAATTGATATACAAAGTGTGCCACTCTAACCCAACCGAGAGATCCAGGTTCATTCGATGCATATACAATCTGTTAAATTCGAGCAGTCCTGCTGTGAGATACGAGGCGGCCGGTACTCTGATTACTTTGTCCAGCGCCCCGACGGCCATTAAAGCCGCCGCCAGTTGTTACATTGAATTGATCATTAAAGAAAGCGACAACAATGTCAAATTGATCGTTTTGGATAGATTGATCGCCTTGAAGGAGCATCCCAGCCACGAGAGAGTCCTGCAGGACTTGGTTATGGATATATTGAGAGTGCTGTCGGGTTAGTATTAGTGATACTAATAAATTGTAGTTTTTATATGTGATGTTTTTAGCTCCTGATTTGGAAGTGCGAAAGAAAACGCTTAATTTAGCGCTCGAATTGGTCTCTTCACGTAACGTCGAAGAAATGGTGTTTGTGCTGAAGAAAGAGGTGTCGAAGACTGTGGATAGCGAACACGAGGATACTGGGAAATACAGGCAATTGTTAGTTAGAACGTTGCATTCTTGTTGCATCAAATTCCCTGATATAGCTGCTACAGTCATTCCTGTTCTGATGGAATTTCTGTCCGATAGCAATGAATTGGCGGCCACCGATGTGTTGCTATTTTTGAGGGAGGCCATACAGAAATTCGATAATTTGGAGCCGCTCATTATCGAGGTATGTGCTATCAATTATTTCGCCACAATAATATAATTTTAATTGAATATGTTACAGAAATTATTAGAGACATTCAAAGACATCAAATCTGTGAAAGTTCATCGTGCTGCTCTTTGGATATTAGGTGAATACGCCACGTCTACTGCAGACATAGAAGCTGTAATCAAAGAGATCGTTCAAACATTGGGCGAATGCCCTCTGTTGGAGTCTGAGCAAAAGATTATATCGGGTAGTACAGATGAAAGTGCGCCAGCTCATGCACCAGCCGGGGCCACCACTTTGGTTACTTCAGATGGAACTTACGCCACTCAATCTGCTTTCAACGTGGCCAGGTAGGATGATTTATCTAGAAGGGATCGTTCAGGATTTTTGACTAGCGATTATTTTGTGCAAAGAAGCATTATTCATTGCCTCACTATTAATTTTTCAGTAAATCTACAAAAGAGAAGAGACCTCCTTTGAGGCAATACCTCATGGATGGAGATTTTTTCATAGCCGCTTCTTTGGCCTCTACTTTGACCAAATTGGCTTTAAGATATGGTGAAAACGTTTCCGCTTCCGATAGGAATAAATTCGACGCTGAAGTTATGCTTATTATGGCTGGCATTTTGCATTTAGGCAAATCAGGTATGTGGTCAGGTATGATTTTGTGAGTACAGCGAACGTTCCTAATGTGTTACTTATTTATACAGGTTTGCCGGTAAAACAGATAACTAACGACGACAACGACCACATTCTCTTCTGCCTACGCGTGCTATCCGATCGCACGGAGCCCGTCGTCCAAGTATTCTCGAGCCTGTGCCGCAACGCCCTCAACGACATGCTGCTGGCCAAGGAAACCGAAGAGGCGACCGATCAGAAATCGCGAGAGAAATCCCGAGCCGCCGTCCAAACCGACGACGCCATCACCTTCGTGCAACTGGAGTCCGACCGAAGCGGCGAGCTCGGCGAAAACGTCTTCGAAACCTCCCTGTCGCAGGCCCTAATGGGCGGCAAGACGGGGCAATCGGACTCCACCATCGGCTCGAGTAAATTGAACAAGATCGCCCAGTTGACGGGTTTCTCGGATCCTGTTTACTCCGAAGCGTATGTGCACGTTAATCAGTACGATATCGTGCTGGACGTGTTGGTGGTGAACCAAACGAGCGACACGCTGCAGAATTGTACTCTGGAGTTGGCGACTCTGGGCGATTTGAAGTTGGTGGAGAAGCCTCAGCCGGTCGTTCTGGCGCCGAAGGATTTCTGCAATATCAAGGCTAACGTGAAGGTGGCCTCGACCGAGAACGGTATCATATTCGGTAACATCGTGTACGACGTGACAGGCGCCGCTTCGGACAGGAATGTAGTCGTTTTGAACGACATACACATCGATATTATGGATTACATTGTTCCGGCATCGTGCACCGATTCGGAGTTTATGAGGATGTGGGCTGAATTCGAATGGGAGAATAAGGTTCGTTTGATTATACATATACTGTTGCTCGTATTCAACGCTCCAAATCACACCAATTATTATGTGAATGTTATTTAGGTGACCGTCAATACGCCGCTGACGGATCTCAACGAGTACCTGGAGCATCTGCTGAAGAGTACTAACATGAAGTGCCTGACATCAGAGAAGGCGCTCGGCGGGCAGTGCGGCTTCATGGCGGCCAATATGTACGCGAAATCGATCTTCGGGGAGGACGCACTGGCGAATTTGAGCATCGAGAAGCCGTTCAACAAGCCGGACGCGCCCGTCGCCGGTCACATTAGAATTCGGGCCAAAAGTCAGGTAAATTAAGTTGTTCTGTTCATTTACTAAAGTAAAATGGTTCGTCATTGATTCTATGTGGAAATGTTTGCGAAGAAATAATTCATCTATTGATTTCCAATTTGTTTCAGGGTATGGCTTTGAGTTTGGGCGACAAAATCAACATGACGCAGAAAGGGACGCAAAGTAAGGTTGTCGCTGCGTAATGTTTTTGTGAATAGGAAATTATCTTTAAGGATTTTTATGGTTTACTTGTAGTGTTTTTATGAAATAAATAAAGGGCCGGGTATTCTCCGGCTCTATTAGGAACGTTGATTCGCTGTTAAAGTGAAGAAACTAGCGTAACCTTTCAGTAACGTTACATCATAACAGGGCAAGGCATACCAAAAATTAAATACAAAAAAATCTCCCTATGTTTGTTATAATTAGAAAATTATTAAAGTACTTAATTGCGCCAGATAGTGCCGGTCCTAAAAGTATTATAAAGTGAAGTGAAAGTGGCTTTTGTATCATTTAATGCATATATATTCTTATAACATTTTTATGTACAGGTACAATTATAATCAACTTAATTTTTACCATCTAACTTTGAAGTTGAACAGTACTCTAAACTAAGTTGATTGTAACTGCCTTTACATTTTATATATTTAATTTTATTAAAATAATCGTATTTTCAATACCCTTAAATTAAGCAGAATCATAGTTGCGTCAAATATTTAATTTACTGATCGATTAATAACCACTTCTCTTGAATCTGTTCGACTTGTTGCGTGACAATGGGAGTTCTTAGCTTAATCTGCACTTCTAATTTACCACCAGCTTTTTTCCTGCCTTCCATAAGCTGCAATAAAATTAGATTAGGTTCAATGTATGCACTTTTTGATCGAATCTCTGTCTTACTTCAAAACTTTCGTGAATTTCACATTGCGTTTCGAGAGGTTGCAGTTTCACATTTACCGTACCGATTAGCGAATCACTTCTGAAAAACCCTCTGAAAATTAAAAAGAAAACATTATTAATAAAAAATATAAATACATTAACAACAACGAAATTTAAAATTTCTAAGCGCTCAATTGGTAAGCTTATTGAAATTATAATGCGGTTTCATGTAAAAATAATATTGCTAGGATTACAGATAACAACTAAGATTATGTGTCGTTTTTAACTACTTTATTTCCCAGCAATATTATTTTACCGACTTTATATTTTCGTTGTGCAATAATCGTAATAGAATCATGTGATACCTACAGGCAGCAGAATCCTTCTACAAAAGAATCCCAGCATTGGCAACTTCCGCCGGTATCACAGCAGCTACATCTAACTCCAATAAATCGAGCGTTAATATAAAGTTACAGCCGAATTTCGGTATATTACAAACAAAAATTTATCAAATTCAAGTCAAACTAGATAGCTACTGATTAATGACATTTCGAAAACGGTGCACAGTGTTAGGTACATGAAGAAATGTTGTTGAACAACGAAATTTTTAGGTAATTCAATAATAAAAAGAAACGTTCTCACCCTTTAGAGTAAACTTCCATTTTTATATTATGCCTTTTGAAAATCCTTTGACATTGCCTCGAATTCCGCTGGATCGGTATAACGAACGTCTTCTGATATTCCGGGTTATTTGTGCCTTTTATGGTTGAAGTTTTGTCGTTAAACGGGGTATCCTAAAAAAGAATGAACCTATTGAATTAAAACTAAATCTTCTAAATCTAAAGATTCTAGAAGTGACCAAAATTAATTATTACACAATTACAACGTTACCTGAGGAAAAGGAAACTCCATTTTAACATAAGTATCGACATCTTTGTCCTTGTAACTAATCCCTCTGTGTATAGTCACTTCCATATCGTTGTCGCCGATTTCCGTAAACGACTTGACGATGGCGAATTCTCTATTCTCATAATGAAACTTCGGCACTTGTCCTGTAGCTTTCGACACCCGCACAACGTCCAAGTCCTTGGTGACATTCAGCGCCATCCTTTCAAATTTATTCGCGCCCTGCACGTCTCCCAATACTTTGTTGTGGTCTCTAGTCGCCAGGCACATTTTCAACTGCTTCTGCAGCTGGTTCTCCAATCGAGCGAACAAATCGCTCTCGATACCGCCGGATTCGACGTTCTCGTTGCTCATTGCGATGTTGTACCTGCGAACAAATTGTTCGTCATTACGTTCGTATAAACTTCAAATAGGCGAGTAAATGATTGAATTGCGGAAAGCTTACTCGTTGTCCAGTTGCGATTTGGCGTCAGGAGAAACGGGAATCGACGACCAATCTACCGGCAGGCCGGCGATGGAGGCTTCGATGAGTTTATCGAAACCTTTGGCCTGCCTCAGGAACTCCTTGGCTTGGGAGATTTCGCCCCGTTTCTTCGCGTCTAAGGCGGCTAGCTTGAATTGCTTCTGCTTGGCTATCAGGATTTGCATCTGCTTTTCGGCCAGAGACGATTTGGCTGTCATGCCTGCAAATAACAAATTCGTTAATAAATTAAAACCAACAAACATGATCAGTTAACCTTCAGTTTTTTTAGGCTTAGTCGTAGTCGCGACAGGATCGGGAGCAACAGGTTTAGGCCGCGCCGGTGCAGGAGCAGGTTGTGCTGCAGGTTGAACCGCCGGTACACCTACTCCAGGAATAGGCCCGTAACCCGGAGGAGTTGGTAATTCGTCGAAAGCGACGGGTTTTCCCGCTTTATGAGCTTTTATCGCCTGTTCAAACTGTTTAACGATCCTTCCATACCTAAAAAAAAACCGGAATAATACTCGATTATCGATAAAAATGTCAAGAAAAACAGTTACCTCCTCACTTTGCTGGGATTCTCCTCCCCTTTGGCCTTCGTCTCATGGTCTTTATATACAGCCAACCTTTGCTCCAGAGCTTCCAAGGCACTCGAAGCCGTTATCAAACCACCGCTAGAACTATCTTCCGTTGGAGCCTCTTCTGCTCCCTTCCCCTGCGTTTCGCTCTCCTCGATTTTCGGTTCGGCAGCCAAAATCTCGTCGGGCGGACCGGGCATGTTCGACAAATCGATGGGCTGGCCAGTCTTCAGCGCCGCGATGACGGCATCGAATTGCTTGGAGATTTTCAGATACTTCACCGCCTGCTGGGCGTCGCCGGAGTGTTTGTGCTTTAAGGCGGCGATTTTATATTGCCTTTGACGTTCGGTGAGGGCAGCTAACATTGCGGGATCGTAGCTGGCCGATGGAGATTGGGGTGCTTCGGTGGAAGGTTCAGGATCGGGTGATGCTGGTACAGAAGGTTTAAGAGATTCTGGTTCGGTTTCCGGTGTTGGGGATGCCATTTCAGGTTGATTTGTATCAGAAGGTTTAGGTTGGTTTTCGTGAGGGGGGTGAATATCGGGCGGGACGCTTTCGTCGTTTAAATCTACAGGATGGCCCGCGTTTGCTTGTTTTAGCAGATCGTGTAATATTTTTAAAGCCCTGTTGTATCTCTTCGCTTTCATTTTTTCGCCGGATTCCTTGGCCTTGTCTTCGCATATTTGGTAGTTCTTCATTCTCTCCGTTAAAATTTTGATGGTGTCTGATGAAACGTTGGCATCTTCTGTAGGTGAGGGTGTATTTTCTTCTTCTACATCCTCAGAGCCTCCTGAAAATTAATGAAATGTATGCTATTCAAATAATTGAATATTAAAAATCAATTTTATCAATTACTGTAAAATACACTCCAATTCTCATTTACCTGTTATTTCATTTAATTCGCTTAATAAATCAGGATCGTTTTCGTCAATTGACACATCATCTTCATCATCTACACCCTTCAACGTTTCTGAGACCATCGCATCCAAATCTGATTGAGGGATTATTTTCCTGGGAGGTCTCTTCGGCTTCTTTGGGCTGCCCCCTTCGCCTGCCAGGGCCGCCAATTCTGCTTCCAGATCTTCATCGCCCTCTTCATCATCATCTTCATTGTCTAAGCCCGTGTCGAAGTCTGTAGGCATCCCGAAGAGGCCATACTATATAGAAACAAAAAAAGTAAATAAGTTGGTTGCACAATACTGTTAATGTTTTAAGGCATCATAAAAGTTGGAATTTTGAAGTCATTAATCAATTGAAGAACTGCAAGTATTATTAGGGACATTGGATAGAAAAAGGAAGAAGTTGATTATTGTTAATAGTTAAATAAAGCGAGATGATAAACGCATGAGATAATTTATAAAAATAACTTCTTGAATTTGAGGATTAAACAATGGAAAATATGAAATTACCTGGGATAGCGATTTTCCGGAATGGTCCCGTTTGGGTTTCTCTTTCTTCTTGAACATTTCTTAAAATTCGGCTTTCTCCTCTTTACGTATATTATGGAAAATTAACGAAACAACCCCGGCCTTGACTCCTAAATGATTCATTCTTCGCCGAATAACATTTCCGTTATTAATAATTAGAAAGTTAATCGGGTATCAGGAGCGATTATTTTTAGTTGCACAACAGAAATAAAACTACTAATTACTAATAAATTGTTAAAAAATGTAAAAAAATTGAAAATTGTTGATCTAAAAATTGAAACGTATAGACACTAATGACAGATTTGAACTGTCAAAGTCACAAGTCATCATTAACGAAACTACAGAGAGGTAAAGGGCACAGAAAATATTAAAAAGTGCCGAATAAGTACATCACACAAGACTAATTTTAAGTCTATTCAAGTGATGTTTAAAATAGAAGAAATTGACATTGACAGACGACAATCGATTTGTTTGAAGTTTCCGAATTTTCAGATTCAACGGTTTATTTTTTATTATCATTTTTTTGTTGGACGTTTTTTTGTTTTTTGTTGGAGTTGGACGAAGAAGTTAAAAAGTTTGTGCTTGCATTTACATTCTTACTGGATTTCAAATACTACCTTCCTCTGTTACAGAACTTGGGTTTTTGCAATGTCTTTACCTGAAGATATATTTATGCTGCTCGATGATATGAAGGAAACACGAGCTTCACTTCGCAACGTAATTTCTCAACAGTACAAACCAATTAATTTGAAATATAGGGAAAGTGTAGAAAAACTTACATCAAGTATACAGAAAACTCTCGAAAATGTAGATAATTTGAAACAACTTCAGGAAACTGCACATATGAATGTGAAATATGGCAGGGAAGTAGAAAAGCAGATGGTAAATCCAAATTTATTACAAATATCTGTCTTCAATCTAATTTTGTTGCTTGCAGAAAGAGTTTACTAAAAAAACTGAAGATGTTAAGAAGAAAAGTCTCGTAACAGAAGAACAGTTAAAAGAAAAAATTGCCCTTATTAGAGACAATCAAATGGGTTTAGAAGAAATGAGGTAAATCCTGAAAAATTCATAAGAAATTGTTTTAAAAATTGTATATTTTTTAGGAGAAAAGTACTGATTTATGAAATGCTCACTTCTGTTAAATTTGAAACAAACTCGAAAACTGGTCAAGTTTCAGGAAGTATCCTTTACAAATATTTGATTTGAATCTTTAACGCTTATAGAATCTAATATTAATGTTGATATTAATTGCTCCAAAAAGAAACGTTTAATTTTCCTTAACATTGTCTAGACATTATCAATAAAGATGGCCATCTCCTCGAACAATTCACCATAGACAAGGAGAAATATTCACAAGAGGAAATAACCGAACTGATAAATTCTAAAATAAAACAAAACGATTTAGATAAGTAGGTATTAACTGTTATAGAAATAATTATTGCAAAAATTTGTATCATTTGTTGTAGTAAATAAATTTATATTAATATATTGCTCTTTTTAAATTCAAATATGAGCTAGGCGATAGGCGAGTAGGTTGAATATTCATATGGGCTGATTAGCCCAATAGTTCAGGTCCGTAAATTAGGAAAAAAGATGTATCAATCACTTGTCATTCACGTGAAATAAAATAAACACGTTCCTATTGCTAACTAACCTTACTTTTTCGTTACTTCGCATTTGAAAAGAACAAATAAATCATTATGGCATCGACAAAAAGAAAAAGGGTGTCCAAAAAACTGAAAAGCGCATGGAGAAAGCACACCAACGTCGCCGACGTGGAAGAATTTCTCGAAGAAAAACGTTCGGAGGAAAGATTAGGACAGCTGAACACAGTTCCGGACGAGGCCCTTTTCCGAATAGATTCAAATCTCCCCAAAGATAACATTCCGTTGCTTAGGAAAAGAAAGAAAATCGCCGCCGCCAAGGAACTGCAATGCTTCTCCGCTCTTAGATCTTATACGAACGTTCCTGATCCCGTTACGAAGAGGAACAGAGTGAGAACTAAAGAGGAAAGGCAAAGCGTTTTCGTTAGAAATAAAACACTTGCGAAGAAAAGCAAACTGTTAGCACAAACAGGCAAAACGTTACCGAAGAAGAAAGAACCCAAACGAGGAGAATTCAATACCAACTTATGGGAAGAAGGAAATGTGAATAACGCAAGCACAGACGAATGGGTAGACAGTAAGACTGTGAAGCACAATTCAAACGAAGTTAGAAAAACAAGGCAATCGAATAAACACAAGTCTCCTGCTATAGAACTTCCACATCCAGGTGAGCACAAAATACCTACAATACCCCACCAAACAACTAATCAAACAATTTCATTTAGGTATGTCATATAATCCCAGCTACGAAGATCACCAAGACCTGCTTAGAATAGTAGCAGAGAAAGAACAAAAATTGATAAAAGAGGAAGAACACCTAAACAGAGTAACAAGAGGCATGTTCTCCAAGGTGACTGAGAAACAACGGGATCAGAATTGGCTGCTTGACATGTCCCAAGGGCTACCAAACAAGAAATCCTCTCAAGATGAAGAAGACGAAAACGAAAGTGACGAGGATGATGGTACTACTAACCGATCGATTAAAAACAACAAGAAAACCCTGAAACAAAGGAGGAAGAAGAAGGAGCATATACAGGCCGAGAAGCTCAGGAAGCAGTTGAAACTTCAAAAGAAAAAAATCACAGATATCCACAACCTCAAAAAAATAATGAACAATATCGCGAACGTTGAACAGAAACAGACCGTTCGCAAGGAGATTGTCGAGAAGAAAAAACAAGAGAAAAAGAACAAGACGAAAACCTTGAGCGCCACGAAGTTCGAAGAGCCCGATTTGGAGTTCAATTTGGGCAGGGAAATCGCCGGTAACTTGAGAGATTTAAAAACCGAAGGGAATCTGCTGAATGATCGGTTCATGAGCATGCAGAAGAGGAACATATTGGCCCCCACAAAGAGGCAGAAGTTTAAGAAGCCGAAAATTAAGAAGTTCACCAAACCCACACACAAGGAGGGAGATTGGAAGAAAAGCGTGGCGAAATGTTTTAAGGATTGAATGCTTTAATTTTATTATGTAACTTAAGTTTCATATAGTTGCTGTAATAAAATATGAGTTTAAAAATAAACTTGCGAAAATTAATCGACTCTCTATTTTATCTCAATCCTCCACAAATCAGCAGACTGATTCTCACAAAACCATCATAATCAATATCTCAAAACTCTATTAGTATTCCACAATTTCTGTAACGCGTCCAACGCTGCACTTTCTTTGGCAATATTAACATTCTCGCCCCATCCTAAAAATAGTAAAAGGCCATTATTGTATTCGTACTGACAAATTCTCTTACTTGCCTATTCCTAACAACTTCTTATCGCTGTACAAACCGACTTGGAAGCACCTCAAAATCGTATTGGTCGCGGATTGGCTGCACAGCCTCGGCTCAACAGGCCCCAGGCCTTTTTCTTGCAGCATCTTCGTAAGATAACTGTATGGCTCTTGGGGCTCCCATATTTCCAGCAGGTCTCTATCGGTTATCTGGCTGAGGACGAAGTCCCTGACGAACAGCTCGGCACGAGGCAGGCCTTGCGAATGCTTTAATGCAGACACTACTGATTTGAATGTGTTGCTAATTGTACTGGGATCTACGGGGAACTCCTGAAAAGTTGGATCATAATTAGCGCGAATTTATGGAGTTTTTGGTATGTAATTACAGTGGTTAGAATAATGTCTTTCAAACCGATGTGGCTTCCGATATGCGATAACATTTTCTCTGTCGTTAGATATTCGAGAACAGAATTCACTATATCTTCTGGGTAGGATTTACTTAATTCTTGTTTCAGGTAAGTATTGATAATTTCCTCTCCTTCGCGTATCTGCTCGTAATTGTGGGGGATTTGCGTGGCGTTGTCGTCTACGAATATTAAAATTTAATCAATTGAAAAAATAATTGTCGGGTAATTACCATCTGAAGAAGATAAACGCGAGTACTCTTTTTGAGTCAAGGCTTGCCTCAGTAAATCCTCCTTGAATTCTTCTCCTAGTCGTTTTCCGAAGGCGTATAATTCAGCATTGTAGTTCCATTCCAAATAGGTGGACCTCGGTTTCTCGGGTTCAGGGCCTACTCGCTCCCGTCGCCTGTACAGCTCTTTCAAAGTAGGCGACACCCATCTTTTAATGTTTCGGGTTTCTTCAATAAATATTAATATATTAATTCATAATCCCTAGTATATTCTTAACAATATATTTTGTATATAGGTGAAAATAAATAGTAATTACCTGTTATTCTAAAGAGGTTGTTGTGGCGTTGCAAAACGGTCCGGCCCAAGTACAGTAGGCTTTGTTTTAGCATAATTAAGTTTCTGTTCACTCCGGAATTAGTTTATATATTTATTTTTGTGAAATTAATAGTTTTAATTGATCTAAAAATTGTTTGAGGTTAGGTTTATACTTTTATAATCTTCTTTTTTTTAAGATGTACCAAATTTGACTACTCGCTCTTTAGGCTATTTAGTTACTTAGGCAAGTGACTGAATAATTGTATTGTGTGAGTCCTAAAATGTATTGTATGCTCAGATGAAACTGGTAAGGATGCTGGGAGTTACTGCGGTATTAAAGACCGTCGTTATCCAGATCGTCGTTCTATGGGTTTTCCATTCGATAGACAACCAAGAACAGGAGTTGAGACATTGAAACAGTTTCTAACACAGAATGAGAGTGCAGGATGTAATTATTCAGTTTAATAATAGAATTGTAACTCCAGGAGAAACATTTTGATTTTATATCTAATAATCGATTATTTAACATGTTCACTAAATAAATTGTTCCCTTAATCATAAAATTTATGCTTTAATGCGCTAACAATACAAAAATTTCATTGACTAATCTTTTTTCTAGAAGTAATCCTAATCCTTCTCCGAAATTTTCTAAAATTATCTAGATACTGATAGGTACATTAATATTATACAAAAACAAATTGTCGCTAAATATTCCTATATTGTACTGTTTTGATCCGGGTCACTATCCCGATTTTATTTTCCGTAAACACGCTAAGGAAAAATAAATAATTGAGATTAAATAGTTTTAATACGTAATTATTATAAATGTCTTATCAATCATGCATATAATCGATTTTAGTATAAATTATAATAAACAGTATGACTTTCAATAAACGTCTACATAATTTGTTTGTGCGTCCCAAGTATAATGATTATTTAATTCATTAGATTTTTTAAAATTTCATTAATCCCCATAAACTAGTCTGTCAACAAGTATTTTAATTGCAGGTAAGTACCTTTATAGAATTTAAATGATGTATCTATTTAACTGCAGTTTGCTCTTACTCGTAGTACCCACATAGTTGTGTTCAATACTAGGTTGTGGATTGGTCAATTTGCAATTGTTCAATTTAAATTATTTACTGTGCAAAATTGTTATGATAATTTTATTTCACTAACTGGTAAGTAATTGGAATTGTTCTTTGTTTTCATAAGGAGAAATATAAACGCGGTCAATATGAACTGTTTAAATTAATTAGAATTCCACTAAGCTTTTATATGATTTTCTAAATAATATCAATAGCTCAACTTTTGTTTTTTATGCTTTTTTACTAATTACACATTTATCTGTGCATTAATTATATGAATATTTATAAACGTGCATTGAATTGGTTAGTTGAATATTTGTCTTCTAATTTGAACATTCGTGTCATAATTTGAAGAAACAAATTACACTATTAGATTTATTCAAAAATTATTCCTTAGACATTGTACTTTACTCTTATACATAGGTACTTACAGATACCTATTGTATATTTACACGTATGTTCATATTATACTATTTTTGAATATACGTTTGCAAATATTCTAATCGAATATTGGATGGTAACACTCGTTACAATTGTATAGGAAAACCACGCGAGAAGCAGTTAAATTTAAATTAACTCCATTGTATTCCGATTTTACAATATAACCTGTGCATAGTTGCTTGTAAGTACGATTGTAATACTTTCCATACAATTAAATACGAAGTGTAACCTAAGTGTAACCTGTGTATGTACCTAAGTTGTATCTTGTATTTAGAAATAACAAATTATATCTGATATTACATAATAGCAGGAATTTTCTGGACACTCTTCGAATAAAGAAGAGAGTGTAATTTTTTTAACATACTGTATTTATGAAATATTTAAAAACCCATTATGTTAAATTACATTAATTAGGTAATAAGTAATATGTACACCATAAAATTTGTCTCTATTGTTTCAGAGTGATACGTATACATTGAAACTATTTATATTTTTCCGACCTTCTACAAATCCTTCGGTTTTATAATGGATGCAAAGGATCTCTTCCTTAATTCTTCGCTAGGAATAGTTCCTCCACGAAGTAGAATAAATCCTTTAGCCTTAACTCCATACGTATGGCTCGAGGAAAGAGGAGAAACGGACGGAGCAGAGGGGCTGTGGAGGATTCATGATAAATTGTACGATTTTACAAGTTTCATCGATAATCACCCCGGAGGGTCGGATTGGATTGTATTGTCAAAGGTATTGAAGAAATAATACTAAATGTAATTTTTATAATGTGTGAATTGTTTGCTTTATAGGGAACAGATATTACAGAAGCCTTCGAAAGCCATCATATTTCTCAAGTACCGGAAGAAATGCTAGAAAAATACTATATCAAACCGGCGCAAGCCAAAAGGAACTTCCCGTTTACATTCCATGAAGACGGCTTCTACAGAACTTTGAAGAGAGAGGTTAGGAAAACTTTAAAAACTATTCCGAAGGAATCGTACCCTACCTCAGACATGTACAGCGATGTTATGTTCATTGGATTGTTAACATTTTCCCTGCTATCGGTGAGGTACTGGAATTATGGTTTTGCGATAATAGCTGGTGTAATATTAGGATTGCTTACTGTAGCTGGGCATAATTACATTCACAGGAAGAGCAGCTTTAGGATGTTCTATTTCCAATTTTCTTTGCTACAAGTAAGGTTCGTATTCAGTTAAGAATTTTATTTACATTGGCAAAAAAATTTTTAATACTTATAATTTTTTAGAGATTGGCGAGTAAGTCACGTATTAAGTCATCATTTGTATACAAACACCGTAATAGATTTAGAGATAGTTATGGTGGAGCCGTTTTTGAACTTCCTTCCTATCAAGAAATTGTTTCATGGATATTTGTCTGTTGTAATGGCACCGTTCGTGTGGCTATTCACTTTCCAGGCATTATTTTTGTTACGGTATGTTTTAATTTAAAACTACTACCATTAAGAATGATATTAACCGATTTATTTTTAGTCTGGTGTCTTATAAAACTATAAAGCCAGTAAGCTTGACGGGCTTACTTTTGCCAATTTATCTGTATATTTTTGGAACGCAATCGTTTTTCCATACGCTGCTATTATGGGAAGTTATTTTAAGTGTCGGCTCATTCGTGTTTACTACAATAGGCCTTAACGCAGCCCATCACCACCCCGACGTGTTTCACGATGGAGACACCCCCAGGTAAATCAATCATTAATAATGAAACACATTGTTTAGCTACTAATACATTATTTCTTTAGATCTCTGGAATCGTACGATTGGGGCTTGAATCAATTGGACGCAGTCATGGATAGAACAGACATAACAGGCTCAGATTTTCTCGTTTTGACTTCCTTCGGCGACCACGCCTTGCACCATCTCTTCCCCACAATGGATCATTCCACTCTCAAACATTTGTACCCCACGCTGGAGAAGGTCACCAAGCAATTCGACGTAAATTTGAGAATGACGAACCAATGGGGAGCCATTCTCGGCGGGTTTCGACAGTTGATGAAAATCAAACCGAATCCTTTCCCCCCGGACCTCAACAACAAGAAGTACCTTTTGCATTAGCACAACAAGAATTGAAATAAACATATTTTACTGCGTAGTAATCGAGTTATGTCTGCGTTCGTTCCCTTACTGTATACCCATTTGCATTTACCCATCAATGCATGTGCTCCTGCAAATAATCGTGTCCTGAAAACAAGACTCTTATGCGACCCTTGCGTTTCGAAACAGAGCTGTGGGTGAAGGGATATTAAGGGTGAGAATTCAGTAGAACTGCATGGCGTAAAGTGTCGTTTCATTGGGACACGGGGCGAAAAAAGTACAGAAAGGGTTGTTATATCGAAGGGTGGACGATAAAACACGGGAGGGCCCCCGGCATGAGCGCAAGCTGTCTGTCGGTGTGATCAAATTGCCGGTTCGAAGGGATGAATCGGATATTTGGTAAGGTGCGTTTGATTCAAGGCACGTCGCTCGTTGCAGCATCGATCAAACAAAAATATAATGCATTTGATGCGGGCGATAGTGCTCAGCAAACGTATACATTTACCGTATTGATGAGAATTCGTAATGCCCGCGGAACAATTCAGGAGACGGGCACGGGATTACGCGGAAGCGTCCGAACGATTTACAAAGTTCGTTAGATAAACTTTCTCGATTTAAAGTTCGCTATACCGAATAATCTGTTTGGATTCCAGTTTAAATCGCACCTCTAAAATTTATCACACTTAAAACTAAGTTTGTTCCGTTAGTTATTTGGATTCTTCGCAAATCCGAATAGAAAAATTACTACATTTTAACACAAATGAGATGCAAATTTATTAACATTTAAACATGCACTTCTTCAACCAAAAGTATATAGATATGTAACAAAGTAAAAGAGTAACAGCAGGTAAGTTCAAAGAAAAAATGAATTGTCGTTGAGTGGAAATTCTCAATAAATTCTAATTCATCCAATATAAATCTGACTGACTAATTGGATAATGAGTTAAAAATTATCGGATGTATAAATAGCATGCGGGTTGGTTACGTTCATTCATGATCAGATTAGGATCTTAATGGGATCAGGTGGATGAGAAGTTCACGGAGGTAAACACATTAAATATTTCAATAGGGAATTGTACACGAAGGGAATCCGTGTAATACTAGAGATTTCATAAAGTGTTGCTTTATTACGTCAATATGATTGAATAAAGTGGTCGATAAATTACCCAATAATAAGACATATCTTAGATTTTATTTAGATTAGATATGTAAACTAAATAGACTTAAGTAGATGAATACATTTATTGAAAATTTGGAGCAATTTTATTAACTTAGAAAAAGCTATATTTTTTTCTAATTAATTCAGTATCAAATTTCTAGTAAAATGAACACATTTATCTATTCATTCCACTTGCGTTAATCGCATGATTATTTAGTTGAATGGAGCGTCAATTTCTCATCAAATCCAATTATGTTTGTCAGTCGGTTCAGTTAACTAGATTCTATAAAACTATCAAAGGCTTTATTTCCATTTTAGCGCTCATTTTACTGGCTTTCTGTCGTTTGTTTCCCGTTATTTATTTGAAAGCGACTATAAAAATTAATTACCTAAACTGATCAATAAGGAACTAGTGTGAACTTTTTTCGCTCGAATTAATTTGTTTACTTGTAACGAAACAGATCCATTATAAACTTCGAATACAATGCGGTTTCAAACAATTAACACGTCGAAGTTGTCAATAATAAATCAAATTTGTCATCGTTACAGGTATGCTTAACAATTGATGGGTTTACAAAAAATAATATGGGCACAGATGCCTCTAGTTAACTTTTATATTATTTGTTTGGGGTAGAAACAGCTGCGAGCAGAAAGAAAAAGGAGCTTTTTTATATAGGCTATGGGGTATATTTAAACTAACAATAGTCTTATAGAGGCAGTAAAAACTCCTTTTATTTTATTGTCGAAGATGATCGTCCTATAAAACGAAATGTAAATGTCTTTTTGTTTACTGTAAGTAATCTCTTCGACAATTAAACTATTTAATGTTGTTTGATAGAACGCGGATTTGTTTAAAAACTAACCCCTGTTATTGCGAAGTAGAACCTTGAATTTCTTTATTCAGTAACCATAGTTATAGAGAAGGTCTCGATATAGTTCTGTTTGATATGCTAATAAGGATCTCCAAAAACCCACATCTTAAGTGCGTAAATGTAACTTTCCAATCCTGACGGCACAGATAAATCCCCAATTTTGTAGCACGTGCTGGATTAGCAGATGATATTTCTTAGGGGAAAATCGGCCTCATTCCCGAACTCGTTTGAGAGGATTTTTATATTAGTCAGGAGTCTTAAGTGTACTTTACATTGTATGTTCCTCCACGTGACTTCTCCTAAGATTTGACATACGTTTTTACTTTTAAATTTGCATAATGCTCAACTTAGTTCTCCTAACATAACGAGATCAGCAATCTACAAACTGTAATAAATCCAATTCGTTTCAACGCTTTTATAGTCTTCCATAATCACCTTAGTCATTAATTGGCGTTAAGCGACACGACTGTTCTTATTTATACTAGTCCTTGTTGTTCCGAAACGAGTTTGGTGAGCTTGAAAATACGAACAACGAGAAAAAGGGCAAACATCCATTACATAAGAAAGGGCAAACAGCTGCATCCGTGAGGAGCACGTGTCGAGCTGTTGCGGATAGGAGAAGTGCGTCTTGAGAATCCACCCTTCAAATTTAACATCAAACAAGGCATGCTGCGACCGGAAAAAGCCTACCCGAAAAGTCATCATTTGATCCTTCTACAATTTTTTGTGTTTTTCTTGCCGGCGAGTAAGTAAATTCCATTTGGAATCGTCCCACCTCCATAATACATCTGACCCATCAGGAATTTTGGTTATTGATTCAGTAGATTGATTTAATTGACGTTCGGAATTTTATGTTTATTGGCAGGAGAAAAACATTGTTGCATCATTCGTCCCGTTAAAACTGATTTAACTACTCCCTGGCTGGTCCCACCCTTGTTAATATCCTGTAGTGCTAGTCAGCGTGAACGATGCAGAATTAAAATTTTATATTTAATCGCTCGAATTATTCACGATGATCGATTTACAGTCGGGGGGTGTCTAATCTATAAATTTCCCTAACAGGAAGAGAACATGAACCTTTGCCAGGAAGAATGTAATCAATAGAAGCCTTTAAATTTCGTATATGATACCTTATCTGCAATCAACTGTTTTAATGCCCCCATGTTAGGGTTTTAAGCGACATTACCGCATCGCCAATATAATTTTTATTGTTATTGGTCATGCTGAGCGTAAAAGTTTTTGTGGTCCAGTTAGAGGTGAAGATTCTAGATGATTATAAAAATAATTTATAAATTGTTGAAAACTCTACATATTCATAGTTTCATCTAGTATTTTTTCTTAATTAATTTGTTGTGATGATGTATGCATTTTAGAGATAATTGAAATAATTTTTACAACATCCTCCGTCAGGATTTCACCCAATAATCTTTGTTTACACTTTATGGTTAGTGTCGGGTTTTGTCGGCTTTACAAAAGTCACTTTCATATATTTTATTTATTATTATTCGGTAACTACAATAACGTCTCTATTATATGAAACTCGCGAGCTCATCAACAAAGTTGATAACTACTTAATAAGCAGAATACGAAACCTGGCGCCGGTATATCTTCACAAGTACCAGCATCAGCAAGAATTACTGTAGTGTTAAAGCCTCCTTATGAACTGGACAAATCTTCGATAAATTTTTTCCAAGATGATTAATAATAAGGAGTGTACTAGGAACAGGAATAAGGAAAAGAGTGTATTTAAGAAATTACATCATTCACCTACAAATATCAAAGAAATCTCTTAACCACTATAGGTAGTATAAAATTTCGTTCGGCGTGTTATGCTGCGGGACCACAACGTAACGTGATAGCGGAACTGCAAGACTCGCAAGAAGCATTCAATTCATTTGTTGTTGTACAAACGTGCATAGTGGCCGTAAGCGCGCTGGTCGTTTGCGCACGTAGTAAAGCATCGAGCGGGCTTTGAAAATGAAGGGCTGCAAACGCCAGCCGATTCATCGTCAGTGTTTCTAATGAAACTACTAAGGTTAGTGCGTGATTTTCGTATATCGTACAGTGCACGTGCGTTTTCACGCGGCCCGTGACAGTAACGACGATTTTTTTGGATGCGTACCCCGCCGAACACCCTGCCGATTCTAAGGGTGAGTGACCCTCTTCCTGTGTGATTTTTTGTTGGAGAACCCTTAACCGAATGGTTTGGATTCCCTATTTTTTATTTTGGTCGCTAGATTTTCATTCGAAGTCTGCGAAATTGCGCCCCGAGCGGTTTATTATTGGTTATTGAGTTGCTGCATGCTGTAAAATGAGCGGTGACAGATGACGTATGAAACTAGTTGCAGCATCCTATAAGGGCTGATCAAGGGTTAGGTTATGTGATGCTGAAATACGGGCGCGGGTTGTTTTTTATCGGCGTTTCTCGAAATGAATCTCGACGAAGGTCTGCTGGTGGTTAATCTAGTTTTTTGGTCATTTAAATTCAACTTTACACCTGCCGGAATCGCCGATGCGCTGAGGCGTAGATGTTTAGGGTGGTCTTGGTTGAAGAATTGCGAATGAAAAAGCTTTTTTGAAGAGAATTTTACCAGATTTATTTACATATATTTATAATTATAATAAAAAAGAATCAATTATAAAAATATTTTCAATTTTATTTTATAAATAACGAACGCATCAGCCTACATACATAAACAAACATACATTGATTAAACTGTTAAATGAATATTTTTGTTATAGTGTATGTGATATGGAAACAGATTTTTAATTAAATTATAGTTCGATAAATGGAAGAAAAATGCAGATAATGAAATTTAATAGAATTCAATGTTGTTTAATAAATTGTTTCGTTTCTCTAATAGCCTATCGAATATAATTTTATTTTATTTTAATGTTGGTCATACCTATTTTTGTGTGCTTTTATCGAGTCTACATGGTTGGTTAAATTTTGTGAATGAATGTAATTTCTAGGAAGGAAGTTAAATAATCCGGCTTTAAAATTATCAGTAATGAACTAAACCCATTTTTTAAATCGAAGGTATTTTTTAATTTAATACAATTGCAAATAAAAAGATCCTCTTACATTAGCGTTGATTTACGAGATTTTTTTTATTATTTAAAGTATATCAAATAACACAAAAGGAGCGCATTTGTGAAAAGTTCGTGAGAAACTTTTAAGCTACAAGCTATAAAAAATCTTTCAATAGACTTCACCTGTTACTTTTTTGTACCCACACACAGTTAATAATAGTGTAGTGATGTTTAACAATATTACATACCTGCGTATGTACCTGACCGAAAAGGCGGATGAAGGTATCAAAACCATTGAAATAAGTTCTAAAATAACCATAGCATCAAATAAATGCCTAAGCATTGAACCTTTAATATCCTTGCCATTTCTATATCGTCACGTTTTGAATGGTATCATTTGTCTGCAGTAGTAAAGTGTAGACATGCACCGAAATATTTGGTTTAGGAGCCTCGAATAATGGATTTAAAATATCACTGGTTAAAAAAATATTTACAATAATCCATATTTATTCATTCTTTATAGTGTACTATTTTTATTTCGAAACATATTGAAACCATTTTCGCTCAAGTAAGTGTCGGTTTGGCATTTTTAAACCACTTGTTCTTAAATGGCAAAAGAACAAATACAAATTTAGCATGGGAAGCATACGAACTTTCCTGACAAGCATTCGAAATATTCGCAATGTGTCTTTCTTTAATCGAAACGGCCGAGACATGTGTTAAAATGTTGGATAAAAATAAATATTTTACCCACGAGGAGGTAGATGAGGGTTCAAGTGGTTGAGTCTATTTTTAATTACATAATTAGACGAGTGGATTTTAGTTGCTTATAAGTGGAGCTAATTTTGTAATTTTAAGCATCGCCTAGTAGACTCAATTATCTATTGAGAACTAATATAAATCTATTAAATGTATTTCGTCGTAATTAATTCAATCATATTATACCATACATCTTGAACGTATCTTCAAATTTAGCAATATTTTACCTTTTAATATGTTTACGTTATAAAATATAGAAGGAAAAATGGGTAGCACAAAAGCATTTTGTTCCTTTGGTTTTGAGTGCTTCCGAATCACTAATTGTCCTGTCGATTGTCGAAGATTAATTGCTTAGATAGCAGAACTAAAATTTGGTGAAAAGCGTGGGCACCCACTGATTTGGGGCTGGAGAAAATTGCGTTAGGGTAGTCCTAATGAGACATTGGGGGAAGCAATAAGAAAAAGCATCGTATGTTTCTGATGTGTCGAAATTTATTTTAGCGTTAATTTTCTTTTAATGCTATTGTTATCTACATGAAACTGAGTGCAACGCAATTTCCTGGTCCATTCATCAGTAAAATTAAACAGACTTAAACTATGTGAGTAAAATAATATCTCCTATTTGATTTATCAGCTGTGATAATATTGAAAACACAACGCAACTTTGTTGAATATTAAGATGTTTATTACGCACTATAATAGTCATATAAAGGCCACTTTATATTGAAATATTCGTATTCCGAAGACAATCATTTAAATTTTAAAAATGCATTTACGAATTCATTTGCACATTTATTATTTTAGCTTCAATACATTTATTTTATTTTAACTGTAATTGTCTGTGCCTCCACAAACAGAATAATCCTTCGAATTTGCAAGCTTGTTTGTTTTTTATCATAACAGAACCAAAGTATACTTGCAGAAAATAATACAAATAAATAGAATGACGGTAGATCATGAGGGTTTAATTCCAATTATATTCCTTTCCTTCGAAAATATTTCGCGAAAAAATTTCTAACAAAAGCTGATGGAAAATTGAAGCATCATTGTATGCTACGTACCTAATTGCTGCTTCTGTAGATATCTTCTTATTTTCTAGCTGTTCTCTCGAACCGAATTATACGGATGGAGGAAAACGGGTAATTTTCCTTTAGTTCTTTAATTGAATGATTATAGCAAGCACTAATTTTAAATTAATTCTATCTATAAACTTGTGTTTCTCTAGGTAATTATATGTGGGACGAACAGTTCATTAGATATGACGAATTTACAGATGCCTTTTCGATACGATATCCAATAAAAAGCCAGTATATTATTTGATGTAATGCTAATTTGCAATTAAATTGTGTATTATTGAACTCGCAAAAGTGGAACGGCTGCAGGGAATGCTGAGACTCACGTCGAACGAGATAATAATAAATAATGCACCGAATGCGAATGTCAACATCCTTTGTAATTACCGATTCGAACCAATGGAATACACAGAGGTTAATTAGCCATAACGTGGACGAAAAATAAATCGGAAATAAGTTTTATAATTTAATTTGGTATTTGATTTTCGGCTTTTTGAATGATAGAATTGAATTTTATTGCTTGTAATTTCCATTTGCGTTTTGCTCTGATGAAACATTTTCTGTTAATCAAAATAAAACATGTTTTGTATTAGTAGTAAATTACATTCTAATTATTATCTATGTTCATTAATATAACTGATGTGTAATGTGGTATGTATGGTCTTTTTGAAAAAATAATGAAATTAACATAGAATATGTTAATAAATGTTCTGTTTAATTTTGGAGAATAAAATTGTTGATTTATGGTAGGATGATAGGACTCGGTCCCGAAAGAATTGAAAATGTAAATGCGAAAAAGAAGCGATGCTTTTGTAAAAAATGTTGATTTTATTTCCAAATTTAAGCGAGTCTGCTTTTAGCATCAGTGATAATAAATCACTTAATTCAATTTAGAAAAAAGTAAAAAAAAGCCATAATTAGACTAATTTTATTGCTTGAAATTAATTGTTTCTCCCCTAATTTTCTAATAAATGATGCGTACAAAGTCGCCTAAAGTATTTGGTGATGATTAAATAATTAATATATCTACTATTTGGTAGATGAGTATACTACTGTTAAACAGTTCATTAAAATTTGAATGATTTAATTACAAATGCATTACAAATGTAAAGTAGCGTATAAAAGCATCCATCAGTTGTACAAATGTTCATGTGAAGTATTCACCTGGATATCTGTCCAGTTTAGTAGGTATGTGATATGTTCACTAACAGGGTTTTTAGATCAGATCATTACAATTAATCTTCGTCAACAGGTCCAGTAATGTTACATACATTTTAGTATTTTTGTGAATAATTTACACTTTGATTAGCAATTAATTGTCCCTGGAAACGAGCATAAAATTTTTATTAGTTTATATTCATCAGCTGGCGCAAGGGGATATAAAGTTTAACGTAACCCGTAAAATAACGGAAATCTCTTTACTTCCTGGCTGAGCACTGACCCTATGCTTCGTTTGCTTTCGCCTGTTTGATATTCTGTTGATGATTTGTTTGAAATTCTATTGTATCGATTAGTAGACATTGCTTGGTGAATGTTAAAATCATACCTAGGAACTGAAAAAATCTATTATATTTTATACAAAGGATCTACTGTTGCCATATATAAAAGCTTTTTCAATTTTTAAAAATCCAACATATACTCTATGTTATTAATGTATTTCCTATGTTGTTAGAATATTGTGAGAAAATTCATGTATAATATTTACTCTTAGTAGGTGTTTAAGTATCCAAACTTGATCCTCTTATACCTTATTGTTAGTTAAATTTTGCAAATACCTTCCTTCTAATTTGAATAACATGAAGCTTATTTTACACTCTTACTTTCTGAAATAATTCAAACTGGAGCAATGCTTTTACCTTCAAGAACGCGTGTTCACATGCGAATTCACCCTTTCAGTACATTGAATACCCAGCTAAAACTTGAATATTACCCCCGGGAGCAGTTGCCGATGTAACAACGGTTTAGTCAGGGTTTACGGCTACACGGAAGCATGGCTGTATTAAATGTTTCATGTAATTACGATATAGAAGATAATAATATTAATTAGCTGGTGGGAATCAAATTAGGGTTCACGAGCGATTAACAAATTCGAAACTATGTATTTTATTCGCCACCGCGGGGTTGTTAGCTGTTGAAACATGTTAGAGAGTCTGTTTATTTTCGAAAGTGTAATCAATACAATCAATGAAATAAAATGTTTGTTCGATATTTAGTTACTTCATCAAAATTCATAAATGTAACTATAGTAACGTGAACATTTTAATTTTTGAATGTGTCACCCCATTATTTCTATCCACCGAACTCTGCAGAAATTTAGTGAACGCTTTCAATATTCGAAATAGTGCCGTAATAGATTTTTTTGTAGAACTGCGAACTCACGACCTACCTCGTAAATCTTTTCCTCTGATATCAATATGCGGAGTGTGAGTTTCGAAACAATGTCGATTTATTTTTAACCCAGACAGTTCATCAGGGTAGTAATGAAGAAAATCGACTAAAACACATTACTGTTTCTGTGACAATTTTTATTATTTTTTCATCACTTAACTACTGTTGTTTGATTCGAAACAAAACAATTTGGTAACATTTTTACTAGTTACTTCTGTTGGGTTAATCGCAGCTTGTATTCGGGTAGATCCTGCCCTGCGAATTATCTGAATAGAATTCACAAATGAATGCTCCCAAGTTTTATATCGAAAATGGGCAGATGTTCCTCGGGCGACCCCAGTGGATTGCGGTATCCATACAGAGCACATTGCCGAATTATTCCCACTTACAGAATCGACGGTCAACTATTAAATATTGAAATATTTTCACCTGGCCAATTCAATTATCTGGCAGAGTGTATATGCATTTGAAGAAGAAAAGAAGTTTATTATCTCTAATTGAATTTATACTGGCACCTTCCATAAGAATCGACACAGAGTAGAGGCGTTTATAGGGAAACAAAAGTAATATAAATTAAACTTATGAATCAATTTAAAAGTATATTATCCTCAAAGGTTTGCACATAGCCTAGTATTTTTCTTCTAAAAGGGGTTCAAAGGGGAATGCCCCCTTTACCATCAGGACATACTTACAAGTCACATCCATAAGCAGAAAACGCCCGATGAAACAAATATTTATAATAAAATATTTCCAACGCTGCATTTTACCACGCCGATTTGATTATTATGTTAATAAAAATAATAAAAAACGCTGGTGTCGGATACATTAAGCAGGCGTCTTGAGAACAATCTGTTCGCGTATACGTTTCCACGAATAAAAACCGTGAGCTTTTTTATTGCATTTAATATTATTTTAGTCTGTACGCCGTTCAGAAGATGACAAGCCATAATTCATATCAATGGTGCCTTTTCTGGAGGGTGGCCGCGTTTTGGTTTCCTTCGGAAAAACAAACAAGTCGATTTTAACACTGCCTATCATAACTATTTTTATACAGATATGAACTGAATGGTAAAAATAATCAACTGTTATAATAATACGAGGGGTGCGGGTTACAGGAAATAGTAAATGAGCCACCCAGAAAAAGTTATTTCAAATAATAAATAGTTAGTCCCGAGTTATTATTTTTTTTATAAAAGTATACACTACTATTTTATGAAAGCTGTAGTATATTTTTCCGTAAAATTCGGGTTGCATTATCCCCCGAAACGAGATATCGATCAACGGCGTTAACGTTCCATTTTTCGCGAGCCGAAATAAAGCTCCCTGCTAAGTTATCTCCTCGCAGTTATCCTCGGCATACATCCTGCTAATCCTCTTCCTGCGAAGTTCGCACGGTCCGCCACGCGTCGCCATTGATTTCGCCGTTGGGGCCGCCCCCCGACAGAGGCCGCTGCTGATGTTTGCCTTGTGCTTCACCGGCGGCCGCAGCGGGCGGCGTGTCGAGCAGCCCCCGCGAAAATCCGCGGAGCTCCTGCGAAAATTTGCCCCATTATTTTCCTTCCAGGATGTTTCTTTCCATTGATTTTGGATATTGAGTTTTTAGTTATTGAGCAATCCAACTTAAATAGTCCAATCAATTTCAAAATCCCTTTTGGATTTTTGTGTCGAGTGTCGAGATAAAGTAATTTTCAGTGGAAAGGCAATTTATTCCATGCGCATGCATACGAGTGAGATGTCTTTTCGAGTATGACACATGTAGATGTGAATTCATAAACCAAATCTAAATATTTCAAAAGTCAAGTATTGTCTAGAGAAATTATTCCGAGCGTGCGGCTCTTGCGCTACAAGGGCAATTTCCGGTTAAAAACATGCATTTATTTCGGGGATTAGTTTTATATGAACTTTTTCAGAACGCCCATTCCATACCGAGACTGAGTGATTTATGATGAAGCTTAAAGCTTCCTATCTCTAATCGAGTGGTAAGCACGAATGTTTATATCGATTTTAATCGATGTACTTACCGACATATTGATTTATAGTATACAAGTACAAAATTTTATTCGACGTGTACAATAAAGCAGGGTAAACGTTATTTATTTCCACACATCCATACGAAATGGGAAAAAATGTACTGTCGAAAGCCGGTCACACGATAAACATATTTCCACAAAACCCCGATCCCCATCATCGGATATCATTGTTCCAGTTCATGTCCACTTGACTTTTGTTTATACATACAAAACCATTAACCCCCGATAGCACAATACATCCTGTTCGGAAGACAGTCCGCCCAACAACAGGCCATCGAGCTATCAATCATGACGGTTCAGCTTTAAGGGTGTTAATTAAATAACCTACAAAGGGGGTCGGTGTTTCCATTAGATGGACTGCGATGATGGCGGTGTAGCTGCATCTAGTTAATTAGGTCGCCAGATAATAAGTATAGGTAAATACCTTGAAATTGGTATTGGTAACTATTTCCCGCCACGGATATAGCTCGTTTGTACTACACGCTTACTAAGCTAATGTGTCGATGTGGATTTTGTATAATTTCAAAGTAGTTTTATATTACAAGAAAGGATAGCGTAGCATATTCGTACGAACGAACTTTGAAACTTCATCAGCACTATACCTCTACTCCTATGCCAGTCGGTTCGGCAGCAAATGCTCAATAATAAGTTTATGCAAAACTCCACGGGAAAATGCAAGAGTTGATATTTTATTGAAAGGGAGACTATTCAGTTACTAACCTCAAGTTTAAAGTTTTAAACTCGACGTTCACTTACAAATTGTATTTTAACTTCGGACAACTTTCCACCAAGTAAATCGTGGCGAACAGCGCCGGAAGAGCGACATATTTTTTTGATTTAATGAAAGCCCGCAGGAAAGCGCAATAATATTTTCGATGCCGAAAGTTTTTCTATCAAAAATGGATTGACGTGTTTACCTAGTATCTGTTTACGAGTAATGGACATTCGATTAACACGAAATTCAATTACAGATTTAGCGGACGCTTTCGGTTCAGTTCGCGAATTTTGAAATGAAAGGACAATAGACGGATATGCCATTTCACGAATGAATTTTTTTGCACTTCCATTATCCATTCTAATTGTGAGTTATGAAAACGTAAATGACCGTAATAGCTATGAATGTTTATAAACAAAAAAAGAGTGTAATTTCATTTTTAATAGCTCCATAACTCACTTCGGACGAAAATGAAAAAGCATTTCATTCGGAAATATTTCCACGGCACGAATATTGCAAAAATTCGGTTAATTAGATTTTTTAAAATGTATGTTGGTACTTAAACGCGGGTAATAGATAGTTTTATCGATTTCCAGTGCAAAAAATTTAGCAGCAATTTTAATAATACTCTTTTCATAAATTCTACATCCAAGTAATACCACTATTGTTCCGTTAACCGCTAGAAACAAATTTAGCGGAAAATTCTCGACAGCGAGTCGGTCAGGCGAAGAAACTTTATTTGAAAAGCTCTTAAAACTAGTTAGATACAAACTTATTAAAGCAATTTTTAAGTTTCTGTGATTATTTCAGGAAGTTAAAAACACTCGCATGTAATGTTGCTTCAAGGCAGGCTTAATTACAGCATAATTAATTGCTTAAATGTGGATATAAAACTTTAAGAATTTTATTCGAATTATGAGCTGGATATTAATTTTTTATATTCATCCTTACGCTTCACTAATTTATTTTCTTCGATTTGCTATTTACTCCTTATTGTTTTGTGAGTAAACTATAAAAAAATGGACATTACATTTACGTTTGTTCCTGCCATAGCAGCATTTATATCTATTGAATTATTCGCCATGCCGGAGTTCGCTCGTGGGACCGCAACAAGCAGGATTTTATTACGAGTCGAACGAAGGAAAAGTACACGGACGAAAAGAACGGATCCGTTCCGATGTAAAATAATAAATGGTTAATGGTGTGCTGTTATATGGTCGATGGTGAGGCACTCGCGTCGTCGTTCATTCTATTTGTGTTTTATGATTTGGAGTAAATAAGAAATGGGAGTTTTTAGGTTGTGCCAGGACCTCGAGTGCTGCATAAAAATCCTCGAGTTGACTAAAGAGGCTTTGTTGTGTGTATACATTTTAAGTTTCGCTCCATTGAGATTATGAGGGCATATTCATTGGAAGTTATTAGGCATTATGTAATGTTATGGAATAGCAGCACGTAAATTTTGAAGCCAAAATACGTCTTATCTATGAGAGAAAAATCCTGTCTCATCGATTTGCAGTGAAGGCATCAAAGCATGCAGTAGTAAAATTCATTTTTCGCCAACTTTACCACCAGCAGCGTCGCTTTCGCAGCCTAATATAGAATAATTCAATTTATAATTCTGCGACTTCTCCCCCTAAATGCTAAGTGTTTCTTTAGTGTCAATATTTGTACGAGTAACAGTCACCAGAATTGTTAATGACTTATTACATGATACTTTTAAATGAAGGACGTTCTGCAGAATTTCAATTCGAAAATTATTTAATAAAGCTTTTGTCGGCCGGTTTATTCACTCCCATTTATTTAATTACGTTTCCATCAGGGCTAAGGATATTTGTAATTAAATGATGAAAGGATTTCTGGGACCAACTGATGGGGATTTATCTTCCATCTGTTGGGAAAAAACCTCTGTTCCCAGGTCTTTATGAACCGGGGATAAAAATACTGAGTAAATGCTCAAAATCGTAGTATCTAGTAGGTATAGGTATTTCGAACATACAGTTAAAATTTTTATTTAGTTGGGAAAACGTTCGGCTGAATACAAATGCGATCGCTATATTATCTGCCTGTGTACTTCCAATCGAATCTCAATTTCTGGAAGTTCTCCCATATATTTCCGATTCAAAGCACACCTTAGGCACTACACGTTCTGGCCCGGCAGCGACCAGCGTACATACAACATGCAACTTCGATAAAAGATATTCTCCCAAAGTCTACATTTGAGAAAAAATCACTGAAATATTAATTTCAGTTGTAGCTAAATTTGTACCTTATTGGGGTGCCAGTAAAAAACCCCGAAGATTCCTTATTTTAACGAGACAAACATATGGCCACAAAATGTGTTCTAATCATATCTTGATTTTATCTTAAATTTGACACTGCGTGCAAGGTATTCCACTCCGTCTGGTGGAATCATATGTCAAGGTTCTGACTGGCTGTCGACTGAAATATTAGAAGTTGTATGTTGCATTAATTTGAATTAATATTGACTCAAAATGTGTATTTTATAGTAGTACAAATTAGTCACTAGTTTGAGCCCCGCAGGCAATCAAATTTGATGTAATCAAATTGTCAGTTGAGATACATCTAACATGAAACGCTACTCAACAAGATGTTCTCAATTTTTATTCCATAAAAAATATATTAAAAGAATACCTGTTCATTTGATACCTATGAGAACTGTGCCCCTGTCGATAGAAGTTAACTTACAATTTTTTTACCATTTAGTCTGTCTCGTGTTTCATATTGGAAGGTGCGATTTGTTTAGGCGGAGAAAACAAACGGCTGCGTATCATAGACGTTTTATGAAATGTAAACAATTTTGAAATTTAACTTGAGGGTGCGGATCGCTCTGTTTTTTAATTGTAATCCGAGTAAATAGCCGGTGTATTGCATTTACCGAGGGCGATCAGACCAGAGCGGATTTTGTTTGATCCTGCCTGTATTTTTTAAGTCGAAATTCAATCCAAGGGGTATCAAATGGCTAATAGAGATAGGTGAAATGGGATGAATTAGGAAACTTTTCCTGTATCTATAAGTATAAAATGATCATGAATTATTTTTGCAATTTACAGTACCTATGTAAAATAATGTGTACATTACTACATATGAAAATATTAATATTTCCTAAACCGAGTTATTAACTTTACCAAATAAACAAGCCCATGGAAATGGTCGAAATTAAATTTAAAAAATTATTAATGGTTGGCATTCGAAAGTCCAACTGATATTATTTTTTTTGGGATAAATGCACGAATACACACTTCGAGAGATAACAGAATTTATCTGGTTTAATTAATTTTAGTGATAATCTTCGAAGTGAACTACTTCTGACCCTTTCCATGGAAATTACGCGTTCAGGTCTGCTAGCCGAGGGACTTAGCGGTTTCATATAATTTAGTTTCTGAAACGGAACTACTTGTAACACTTTTGCACATTAGCCGGAAATTCGTTCGGCTTTTTCGAATCCCCTTTTACTACTCTAGAATTGTACGGAAATATGGTTATAAATTTTGCTACTTACACTTTTAACCGTACATTTATTTGACGGGCTATTTGCTATTATTTTTTTAATATAGCGGAGCAACATCATTATTTGGATCTGATGCTGAAAAGGGCAAACATTTTAATGAAAACAAAGAACCCACCGAAATAGAACTCGATTTATTTATTACCTTATCCTGACAGTAAGAAAATGGTGCGAAGCAGTGGGAGAAAAACACTTTTAAATAGAACTATTAACCTGAAATCGCACAGGTCCATAAATCACTTCTCGATATCAGCTGTAGCCACTTCAAAATTTAATTAAAACAATTTTACGAAGATTTATAGAAAAATAATGGTATAAATGTACTTCAATTGTGCACCAGCCTCTCGTCAAAATTAAATAATCAGGGGGGATCACCGACAGCAGCGGTAGGTAGGTAAGATTGCAATTGATATTCAGCACGAACAGTCTTTTACTCTGATTGTAGGACTTTAAATTACAGAGAGATGTGTAATTGTCTAAGAGAATAGCGGCATCATGTTCGAGGGCTCTTCGATATCAAAGGCTCAGTTTAGTGCATGCCGTTCTCTTGCATTTAGATCGCTCACGAAATCAAGCGGTTCTTCTTACGATATCATTGACAAGTCAAGGGTTAATGGATGCTTTAACTTTAATTATTCAGAAAGATTGATTTACGGATTTTTAAAGCACACACAATTTACATGGTTTTATTTTTATTTTATTGCAGAACAAAATTTCGCTTCATTAAAAATTTGCATTAAGCCAGTCAGGCATGAAAGATTGTGCTTTTATTATTGGGTAAATGAGATGCCTTTTAACCCCATTAAAGGGTAAGGTAATTAGTCTATTTATCTAATTAAGGTTGCTCACTGGTTTAATTAGGTAAGAAACTTTAATTAGGTGATTAATGTGTTTATAAAACATGAATGTAGGCCTTCGGCTATTCAAAGGCGATTCTGTCGGTAAATGAATTCCCGCCTTGAAAAAACTTCCGCTTTATTTTCACGGAATTCTAAAGAATTTACGAGCTAATTCTTTTTGTTTGAAAATCACTTGTTAGTAATACCTAAATTTAATAAAAATCAACTGATATGTCTTAATACATCGATGAAACTCTAGTCTGATTTATTAAATTATAGGGCAGAAAAGAAAACATATCCCGCATTGTTTGATCTGCAGTACATCCTTATTTCGTACTTCCTCGGCTAATTTTCAGCAAACAACCAACTGGGAACGAGTGAAATTTAATTAGTAGATCCTTCTGTATATATCTTGGCGTATCCATCATTTTAATTTAGTCAGCAATGGCTGTTTCATTCCAGGAGAGGGTTAATTTAAATGATACCATGTCATTTTACAACGCCCTGTGGTCTGAAAATACTTTTGTCCCCCGTTAAAAACTAAATTTCTGAAATTATAACTACCTCTAAAATTGCATGAAATTATATAAAGTCTGTAGGTGTGATAAAATTCAAAATAACAACCCATTTTAACACAGCATCCTTCATAAAATTTTGTAAGTATAATAGATACAAATTTTTAATGTATAATTGCCTTAAAATTTAGATGAGACTATTTATGCTAAACCCTATTATAAGCGACAATAAAATCTAATCAAAGTTAAAATGTAAAATCAACAAAACGCTCTACTTAAATACCAACCCATATTTTCCTTGGTCTTAGTTTCTCTTATCCACTAGTGACTTAGTGGTCTTTATCTTCAACAATTCAATTCAAGCAACAATACTGTATTCAAAACTTAATTAAACCGTTATTAAATTTAATATGCAGATTAGTTTTCGAAGAACATTGTAGCCGATGCTCGATATAAATGCATCAAGAATTCGCAATATCCCTCACATATGAGACAGTAGGTTGCTGTGAGAATGGACGAATCAATACCTCTTTCACATTTGCATAATCTTAAGAACTAACAGAAGACTGGAAATTTCCGGTGTTTTCGGTTTTAGAAGGTATTTTGAATACGTAAGGCAGTAATTTGCCTGAGTACACCAGCGGAAAAGTTGGGGAGACTTTGCAGCGTTAGCAGTTCGATCGCTCGAATCGTGAAATAGGAAGAAATAAGTACGAAAACAAATTGCCGACATTTGTCTAAACATTTAATTCTTTACGGAAATATGCTGTTTCTAAATCAAATCCGAAGAACGGGGGGCTAATTTTTAATTTTACTTAAGTCCGAATAAATCGGTGAACACATGTTTTTCATGCATAAATCTACCCGAATTCCGAGGGAAGTATATAAGTATAATATAAAAAATCGCACGATTTTATTGCGCTCATAAATTTAACGAGGAGCGAAAAAACTGGAGCACAGAGCTCCATAACGGAAGGGAAAAATATTCGAATTAACTCAATTTGTTCTAAGATGAGAGATCCAGATTTTTAATGGCCCGAAAAGCAGAAGTACGAAGAAAATTATACCTACAAATAAATAAAATAAGTTTATTTACATTTAATTTTAACTTTGAAGTTAAACTTTATTTTCTAACTAAATATTGTTTTTTCTTTTATAGATTTCACTGTTCCATTGCTGATCCTAATTGAAGGTAAGTGTTTAACTACATGTAAACTCTTGTTGTTAACAACTACATAATTCCCTATTCTATTTGCACTAGCTAGAGTGGTTGAATTAACGTGCAATGGGGATTATTTCAGATTAATTGGTATTCTGTTAGTTGACAATGCAAGTGTTTCAAATGCGACAGGTAATATATTATACATTTAGTAAGTAGGTAGTGATTAAATAAATAATCTTCCTTAAACAACTTCTCCTCTTCTCGTCGTTTCCGTGTTATGGAAATATTAGAACAGGTACAGCTGTAAAAACTACGAATTTAAATGTAGGTTGTTCACTATCTTTTTATTTCTCTAAGTAGGGATACTTTTCCAATTTTGTTTACGTATAACTCTATTACCTATACTTTAGGGAAACTTATCTCAAAATAAATATACTATTAGTACTCTATGTACTGCAAATCTTTTGCATCGAGTAAATCCGAAATTCTATTAATTATAGTTTTCTTAAAATTATATTAGATCCTTGTTTTCTGTATTAGGAAGCAAGTAAACTAGAACTGGCAGAGCTGTAAAAATAATACAATGATTATTTAAATGCGATTAAACGATAAATATATGTTGTCATTACCTCCAGCTAAAACAGTGGAAGCTAAAAATGGCACGAAACATCCAGCTGCCACTAGATAAGAAAATATCAAATTTGCAGTTATAGCTCCAATCCTGGCACTCATTAAATTGAGTGACAGTGCTATAGCCCTAAAAGTAATATTAAATTTTACTTGGGGATTATGAATTGAATCATTTAGTTTGAAGATTCATTGATATTTGAATTTTGGGCGAATTTATACAAACCTCACGTGTGTTGGAAACGTTTCCAGGGTGATTGTCACACCCATTACTCCAGTAAGATCCATACTGGAAATAAACACAGTCATAAGCGCGATTAACGTTGTAGTATCAGGAGCAAAATATATACTTGAAGCTGCAATAGCAGCAAAGGTACTTAGCAAGCCTAAAAATACCAACAATATTAATCGAAAAATGTTTTAAACTTGCAGACACGTACCCATCAACATTTTTTTTCCAATCCAGTTTACTAAAAATCCGGAAATAGTGAAACAAAATATTTCTACTCCATTAATGATCATAGCGTTTTGATATATAAACGAATTATCTACCTAAAGGAGATAATATTTTTGAATAAAGTCAATTGTAAATAGTCAAAATAACTCACTGCTTCACAAGTTTTGTTGATAACTTCGTTAGTATCTTTCAAACTGTTTATAGCAGCACATACATCAATCCCGGAATTACCTTCTAATTTTCGGTAATCATTGATTAATTTCAGAAGTTGCGGAAGCCAGAGTTTTATTATACTCGTCCTGAAAATATTAAGATCCAATTGAAGATCAAATTTAGAATACAAGTACAATAATTCTCTTACGAAACAATTACGAACTCACCCCGTTAGAAGAAAATTGGCTAACATTACAATTATTATTAATCTATAAACTAAAGGTGGTTTGAAAAGTTTATTTACCCTTTCCCAACCTTCATTCATGCTCGTTTTTAAACTACGTTTCTCGTTTTTAGTCTCATCAGTTTTTATTTCTTGTTCTAATTGTTTTATCTAAAATAATTAATCTAGGATAGCCTATAATATGAGTCGATATTGAATAATACTCACAGGGAAATCCTTCTTCGATTTACCAGTATTTAAACTATATACTGTTTGGAATACTTTAAGAGCCTCTTCATTTTTGCCAATGCTCATCAGAAACTTTGGACTTTCGGGCATAAAAGAAAACATTATGCTAGTGATCAGTGGTGGGCAAGCGCAACATAGCAAAAATACGTTCCATGAATGTATATCTGAAATTTATTTTCATGATCCTGTTTGATTTTTTGTTGTAAATAATAGTAAAATTATCTTACTGATTAATCCGAATAAAGTAAAGTCTATGTTTAAGGGTAGAACTATCCAAGCCATAACAGCCAAAACGAAATTCCCCGTAGAAAAAGTCACCCCTCTAATTAGCTGAACCCTCGATCTGTATTCATTTGAATGGAATTCCGTCAAATATGTTGTAACTGATGAAAAGGGTCCATTAAATCTAAAAATTCGATTTCACTAACATATTAGCTTTTACAGAGAAATCTACTTACAGAAATCCGCATATAAACTTGCATATTAACAATTGCAATATATTCGTCGAAGTTGCTGCAATTATGGCAAATATCGCATGCAAGAGGTACCCAAAAACAATCAGTTTCTTTCTTCCAAAAGTGTCACATAAATATCCGAAGAAGACGCCACTTGATATCATACCTACAAAATAATACATCCTTTAATACCTAGATATTTTCTTTTTTGCATTCTTTTGCTTTACAACGCTTATAATAAATTTCATTATTTTAATAATATCTAATATAATGTATATTTGACCTGCGAAAGAAACAGCGTTTAATAAACCCTTTTTTTCCAATGTTAATTGAAGATCGCATTCCGCGATGGGCAATACATAGGAAATACCCATTTGTTCGCTGGCTTGCGAAAAGGACGATGGCAATAAGAAGAGTAATAAAATTATATTAAATTTTCCGAATTCTGTGGCTGTGATGGCCTCCTCGAAATTTGCTTTGTCTGAAATAACACAGAAATTTTTTGGTAATTTGTCTTATTATTAGTAATTTATTGATGATAAAACTTACCTTTACTACTAATTTCGTTTTTAACATCTTTGCCATTTTCACTAGTTACCTTTATTACTTCCATTATGATACATATTATCTTTTACTTCAATTAAACTACCATAAGTTCGTATGGTATTTATTATTCGTTTGAATCATTTTTTTACTTAAGTTTAAATTAACATTGTCAGTGAAATATGAGGAAGATACAATTTTATTAATTTAAATAAATAACAAACGTAAAAGTTAATCTTCTTATGGAATTCATAAGCATCAGTAGCGTTTTATATGAAAATTAAACAGGTATGAAAAATGTTGTTAAAAAGAAAATTGTACTCTAAAAACTATAACAGAAAAATTAGCCCATTCAGATGGACCCATTTAAATGGGACAAAATTTATTTACAACACAACACAAAAATAATTTAAGTTTTAAAAAATTGTACATACTCAGTTTATATCATTAACACGCCACTGGTTAATTGCCATTAATTTCATTGCGAAACTTGATATAACACAATATAATTGATAAAGATGCGAGAGTTATCTCTTAAAATTAAAACTTTGTTCAAATAGACGAAACTAAATTTATCAGAGATTCAATTCGAAACAATGAAAATTCCCATCAACCCGAACTTAAGTGTTAAGCAACTTTAATTCTCTAAAATAATAATAGATAGATACTCATTTTATATTTATTCACTTTACAACTAAAAAAAAGCACGTAATAGAACGTAGAAAATAGGTAATTTATTTCGTTCTATTTAATACATTTTTCTCATTAATATAACAGTTACATATTAACAATCGGAGCCCAAATCGGATTTACACCGTCCATTGTCGTAGAAAAGTACCCAATGGCAAACTCAAAAAACCTCAGTCATCAGTTTCTAAAAAATGTGAAAGACACAAATGACAAGTACTTCCAACCGAATCTTTTCAGGCGATACTTCAATAAATTGTGTGTAATCAATTTGGTGAAACGTTCCAAGTAAACTCGAGTAAAGTAAGTAGCAGAATGGGATTTCGACTTGTCACCTGCCGACATTTCTAACCATTCATTCTAAGCGACTGCATTAAGGGTAGAACACATTGAACACCGAAACAGGCATGCACGATAAAGATTTCGTGTCGTATAGAGTAAATCTCATGAAAATACTCAATAACATAGTTAATTAGTAGAAATGCCGTTAAACACTAGAGCAAACATTTTAATACAATTCTTGCTTTCGATACAAATCACGACAAATCGAAATCCGTTACATATTTCAGGGATTTTCCTGTTTACCGGGAAAACGGCATTTACTTATTTTATGGCCCACTCGAATCATATAAACATCGAACTTAAACGTTCATTGCTTTATGCAAAATCAGTTTCGAACGTAAAGCGTGAAGCGTGGAGGCGAAACATCGATTAAATATCTGTGAGAAATTTCATAAATGCATGAGTGCAAATTACATTTCCCAATATCTCTAAATAACGAGCCTACTCGGTGTAAATAATGAATAATAAGGAGATAATAGGTTGAATATTTGATACATTTTTTAAAATGAATAAGAAATTGATAGGATATCTACTATAATATTAATAGAAACCTAGGGAAAATATTGGATAAACACAGATATTTCATTCCCTTCTAAAGTTTTGTCATTTTATTGGTACATATAGATACAGTCAAGAATATAATTTTAAACTTATTAAAAACAATTCGCTATATAGATCATATCCCATTTCAGCAATGCTTGAGCCCACCTTATCGTCCAAGTTTTTCAATTCGTTTTATCGAACAAGTTATCCCAGTCGCAGAAATCATTTTCAATTGCGCCCGAAGATTTACGGACGCAGTTTCCAGGACTTGGCGACACTTCCTTGGCCGTAGGACCTCGCGACTTCCGCCGAAATCGATAGGTCGATTTCGTAAAATAATAAAAGAAATTCCAGAAATGCGGTACCGCTCCAAAGTTGCCCAAGTCCGCAGGATTGCAGGAATTTGAGGTTATTGAATCACTAAACTGAAATACGGATTCAATGTAGACTGTGCTCTCAGTCAGTAGGAGCAATCATACAAATGTACTAAAGTTTATAAAGAAATTTATGTAGATATTTATAGCTACAATTATTTCATATGCCTTGGTTGGATGTAGAGGAATTTAATTTCAACAAAACGACTGCCGTAGGTAATTAGTAAGGACTATTGTATAATTCGATAATTGGTAGGTATCTAATAATTAATTATAGAACAATCGGCATCTGATATTGATGGATATAATTACTAGTGTACATTTTCACTTAGGACTCAAAATGTTCACTAGCACAAATAATCAATTGTGGGATGCGCATTCATCCATAATTCTGCTTGAATTGTTGGTAATCATACGTCAAGTGTTTAATTATATTTTGTACGATTGGGATGATGGTAATCTAATTATTTTAATTTCCTCATCGGCTTGTTCGAATCAATATGATATCGAAATAATCGAAATGCCATCTGAATAATTATTTACAGCGTAAAATATTGGATAATAATTTATAACAATTTTCCAAAAATAAAGTTTTATACGGATCCACCGAGTCTAATAATTTCGATTTTCCCGGAAGAGCCTGTTGATAACCATCCTTATAAACTAAATTATAGCGTGTTCGAAGGGATGGTTACAAAAGAAAAAGAACTTCGTTCCCTTCATCCTTTCAACTTTCCTTAGCGTTTGGCATATACGTTTCATCCCGTCGAGTCCCATCTTGTTTAATATCTGAGAAAGCATTAGGAAATAATTATCAAGGGTCTTTTTTAGATTGCGCTTCTTTGGCAAATATATATTATTTACATGACAAATTGCTTTGCCGCACATAAAGGGATCGGAATTGCGCGATGAAAATGATAAAAAAGTCAACTTCTTTTGCAAGGCGAAAGGAACAGTTTGCCTTCTGATATTCTGCGAATCCTGCCTTTATTCCTATTTCCATAGCATAACGGAAGACAGAAACATTTCTTAAAACGCATAGGCGCAACACTTCTACTAACCTGAAAATCAAACTTGCTTGTACCTGTTAATTAGTTAATTAGTTAGAGTGGCTAATTGTATGTAGGTACAAGTTTGATTATAAAAAAGAAGGCCCTTTGAGCTTGTACTTCGGAATCTACATTGGAACGCAATTAAAAGAAGGAGCTTTTCCGAAGTAACGCCCGTGTTGTGGGCTACAACGCGAACATCCCATTCAAAATATAAATGCACAATTTTTTCGCGGCGTAGCGACGTGCTTTCAATAGGTCTGTTTGAGTTCTTTCCTTTGTTATTCAGCCCGAATCTGGCTTTAATTTGAGAAACGCCGAGAGAGGATTATTGCCGGCAGAGCTATGAAGGGATTCCATCGAATTATAGAAATTTCTAAAGAGATTATTCGCCGGGTCTCTCGCTCAAAATAAATCTGAAAAATTATTTTGCACTTGTCTGACAGCGAGACAGGCGAAAATCGGGATCGTCGCTCGCCTGTTTCTCTTATTTTTCAATCGGAACAATCCGGGGCGGAAAGCTTGATTGCGTATAATTTTAAATACAATTTTTCACCCGGCCGTGAGTCGGGGGATTCGCGAAAAGCGGGTTATTAATTTAAAGATTACAATTGGTTCAATTAGGTGTAGCTGCCGGGTGTAAATCGATTTCACACTCCGGAGAATTTGGATTTGATAATACGGAATTAGTTGATTAACTCATAATTATTGGGGTATTATATATTAGCTCTTGTAGAACAACATACATTGGTAAATATGCTCTAAACTATGTACATACTTTTCATACACGTTCAACAATATTAGATAAATTTGGTTTGTTGATAATTACATTACATTATTAATTAACTTATACCATAAAATTACGGAATAGAAAATAAATTTCATCAATTTATACATTCTGGTGATACTTATTTTTTTACCGATTTGCTTATTTTGCTTATTAAATTTCATTAACGTTCATTAATAAATTATTATTCATTGCGAGTTACTAATCTGATTAAAATTGTGATGAGCAAATTCATCAAGTGATTGAACTGTTATTGTTATTTTAATTAATATTTTCAGAGCACATCAAAATACTCGTAAATTAATTAATATTCTATCTACTATGTAAATAGCAATAATTTTTGGTGCAGGTATTCTTTACATCCGTTATTTGAATGTATCAAAACTTCACGTGAGTATTTCGATGTATAAAATGAGTGTATTAAGTTATTCACAATACAAAAGAATAGTCTTCTTCCTAGTAAATTCGTTAACTAACAGTATTTAACAGGTTATGTTATACCTAAACAAAGAAAGATCATTTTGCTTTAATTATTAACAGTTATTACCTACAAATTTAATCTCGATTAAATTACAATTTTCCAATATTATTCGAAGATTGGTTTTGCTTTAATTAATTTGGTTACGTTGGAGCATGGTTTAATTCACTCGTACTAAAATAACTGCAGTTTGGAAAACTAGGTTTAGGATACCTATTGCAAATTGATCTAATAAAATTTTTTATTATTCCAAAGTAATTTCAGAATTTACGTTTATCATAAACCGGTTGTAAAGTGAAGATTCATTGAGAAATTCTTACGAAATTTACCTCATCATCACGTCGTTGTTCCAGGAACAGTTTTTATAAGTTGGAATTCGTGAAATTATTTGAAGCACATCTTGTTTACAGCAATATGTTCCCCCAATCTTCTCCAACTAACGAATTAAAATACTACAGGAAACGTTATCAGACATCCCCAGACGGAACCGGCGATATTCAATCAATTTTCCTGACGTTTAGAAACTTCCTATATCCAATAAATTCAAACGCTCCGCTTATGCAATCTTGTGTAAAGTTTTCCGCAGTAAGCACCTTATCTTTGAAATATATTTTAATAACTTTTCATTTAATCCACGGATTTCCTTGCTTAATAAACTTTCCCTTGTTGACGTAATCATTGATTTGGGTGAAAAGTTTGAGAGAAGTTGAGCCATATCTCAGATATCCGATTCAGTGATCGCCGCTGAAGAAGCGACGAGCGCATACAAATGCTCTGGAATTCGATATGAACTGAGCAGGAATTATAGTGATTAGATAACCGGTTTAATTGTTATTAGGGAATTTTATGCCAGGTTTAACCGATTGGCTAAGTTAACAAACTGTAATTTTGTCATGAAATTGGTGTACCTATGCAGTAATTTTTTAAACTATTCATTAAAATTACGATCCTGAACATCGCTTAAAATATGATCTTTTCAGAATGATAAAACTTCAATAGGAGAGCTTTTTAAAGAGCCGTTCTTTCGACGAAGGTTAACGGTAATTTCGTAGTTTACGAGTATTTTATATGCAAGTGGTGTCGTCATTATCAACGACACGACTGCAATTTCATTTTCATTCCGGGCTTCCTTTACGCATTTATTTAAAGTAATGTGTCGTTCCCGAAGACCGTGCTGCTCAGAATGTTTCGAGCGAAGAGGCGGTAATTAATCGTAGTTTTTAACTAGCTCCTACGGGAAAATTTGGGATGATGTAGAAGAAAATTCTGGTTTTTTTGGGACGTTTAATTTTCTGCTTGATTTATATACCATATTTTTTGAATACGCTTTTGCCTCTCCAGACGTAAAGTAAAAGATTAAATTTTTTACGAGTACAATATTACAGTTAAGTGTTTCTAAGTGAAACTCATCGAAAATTAACGAGTGCATAATTGATAAGCCTCGGTGGATTCCAGACAGTGGAAAACTTCACTAAGACCGAACCATTGCGGCAAAGTCTAAATCGAATTATTACGTTTTCTGAGAAGGATTTCCCTCGAAAGATATGTTTGCTTTGTATGTTCGCTGGAGACGATGAAAATGAAAATTGTATCATTCAAACGATTGTACCTTTTATACCAAAACTAATTATAATCAAAATTGCAAAATTCGTTCCTCACTTACAAAATCTCTTCAATTATTATTATCATAAAGATGAGTTTTTTTAAGATAAAGTTAATTAATGATTTATCGAGCGAACGAAACGTTCGAAGGCAATCCGAAAGAGAAATGTAAACCCAAAAAAAACGAAAGGCTGAAATCAATCGGAGCAAACATTAGCCGTTAACAAGTTATTTACTCGAGAGAGAGATATACAGGCGGAATCCTCGTTGATGAAGTTACCCCAGTTAATGCAAAATGGGCACGGTAAAATGAAGGCCTTAAGAGGGAATATATTAACGGCGAAATGCAAACCACAACACGATTCCAAATTAAACATCTAATGGTGGTTCCGAGCTTCGCTGAAGTTCGTTAATCAAGATTGTCGGCCCTGATTTCCTAACATGATTAGTTCTTTTTACTAATTTTCATTTCATTGTTAACACATAGGGTGTTTTATTGCAGTTAAAGCTACACGAATTTATATATACAGTGCTTTCATATGTGTAGGATCAGTAAAAACAAAAATATTATTAGGATTCAAATTTGAGCACGTGAATAAGAGGATTTTATGGAAGCTCTGTAAAAACCCTCTTTTTTTTGCAAACAGGCTATGGATTTTTTTACAAACACAAAGCATAAGTACTGGATTGGATTCAACTCAAATATATGTAATTGGGAATTTGCGAATTTCGATTTTTCCAACTCGCTTATTCATTTTAATTAGCAACGGAATTACTAGGTACATGTTATGTACTTCGTCGAAAATAAAATGTTCGTATCCTTCTACCTACAATGCGAATTTAGGTAAGCTTTGTTTGACCGATTTTAATTCGCCGGATTAAACGCTGTTAAATAAATTATTAAAACATTTCTACAGCTAGAGATAATACGGTCCCTCCGTCCTAAATATTAAATGAAACTGTGTCAGAGCGAGAGGTGCTCTAATTGTGTTTACGGATGAAAAGGGAAATTTGATATTTTTAATTGCCGCCCTTGTGTGATTCGCACATTTCCCTAATATAATTTCGCTCGGGTACTTCTAACACCGGCGTCGATAAAAAAGGAGTTATATTTAAAATTGCGGACGAGCCTTCTAACGAGTTTCAATTAAATTGTACATTTCATCACGTGCATCATTTGATGTTTATTTCTAAAGCTTATTACATAATTTATATTTCTTGAGGTTATCTCTGAACATAAACTAATAGTTATCAGAGATCTAAGGGGTTTGCTACATAGTCGGTACCTCGACGACATATATTTGAAAAGTTTATCTCTCCCCAGCCTGTTATCGTTACCCCATTACTCTTTCCCCCATAGGGTATCCTTTTTACGCGAAGATTTAAATTACTGCAGGTGACAGTTTACGACTTTGTAATAGGGTACGCGTTAAATTGATCAATAAAATGTGGAAAATTAATTGCTTTGACCCAGTTGACAATTATTAACAGTAAAACAAACCTAATTACAGTTTTTACGGTTATTCCTGGTCGTATATGTCACTAAACGCGACTTTTATTGTAACACTTTCGACCCGAAATAACTACATATAACATCGTTCCCATTATAAATTAAAGGTAAAATGAATTGCGTATATCTGGGTACTCATATAGGTTTACAGATGTTTAAAAGAAAGTATTCAAAATATTTTTTCGAGAACAAATATATTCCAGGGAGCTTCTACAGATTCGATAGACCGACTGGTATAATTTGATACCATAAAATATTTGTTTTTGAACCGAACTCCGAGTAACGGCCTATCTATCGCCAGCCGAAAATTTATGTATTTTCCAAAATCCTGTATATTTCCCGTTGACGCAGAGCGTATTGGTTTTCCAGACGCGCAAGAATAGAACATCATCCCTCCAAAAATTGGTTTCCAAAAATGCAATATAATGATTTCTACTACACATAATTTTAGACAGTTCTGATTTAGGTAAATAGTCAATTTACTTCTGAAAAAGATGGCTCAATCGTTTACATTGTCACCCAGTACGTACAAATTTAAAATTAACATGAAACTTCAGAAAAAATAGTTAATTGGTTTCTATTTTAATAAAAATTAACCGAACAACCCTATTCAGCTCTTTTCATTCGTCAAATCCAGTTGATTAAAGTAGAGTAAATCTGCATCTGCACCGTCCTTTGAAGTAAACAGTTTCTTCCTTTGGTTAATTCCTGGCGTTTTTTGCATAGATTCCGGCATTTAGCCGAAACAAAGCGGGCGAAACAAAGAACCCCGTCTTGCTGACAAGCCATAGGCAACTTGTTCTTTTGTATGTTCGAATTATCGTGGAAATTGCATTAAACGACGAACCGCTACGTCTAGTATATTCCCACGTATTTATGGGAACGCTCCAACTGTCATTGTTACGTACTTTCGTTTTGAGCGTAAAAATTTCCCGTTTCTCCAACAGCTGACACGCGGGAAGCGAAAAGTGCGCTTCGAATAATTCTTTAATACCGCATTGTTTGGCATCTGAAAGGATTGGTCCGCAGCATTAATCAGAGCAGTAATAAAGATATACGAGTGTTTGGATGATTAATTAGACTCACTCGTTCGACTTCGCGCAGAAATGAGAAAAATTCGTAAAATTATTGCTCTTTTTTTGTAATTTCTGGCGTTCTTATATTTGATTTTAGCTGCTTGGCTTCGTTTAAGATCAGCTGGATAGCTCTTTGAATTCTCGAAAGACTCTAATAATGAAATAATGATAAATTGTGTTTTGTATATTGGCGGGCGCTTTACAGATCCGCCAATATTGGAAATATATTTTAATAAAAAAACGGTTTTTTCTTCATTCGTAAAAAAATTCAATTTCGGCCGGGCGATTTTCGACTACAATTTTTGGAAACCCTGCAAAAAACATGGCCGTGAGTAGTTTACATTCGTAACTCAATTTCCCGGCCGATTAAATTTTTTATTCGGATCCGCACAAAGCACGATTTTATTATTATTTTTTTAGTATGCCAAGAATTTAATAGAGGGTTGTCGATACTTCAAAGCGCCCGATGACAAAGTGGATTTATGCATAAATATTTGGCCTGATTGTAAACTGCGGAAAACTGTTGCTTTTACATGACCAAATAAAATCAATATATTCGCGAAATCACTAAAAACTTGCTTCATCACTTATGAATTCGCAGACATCAAAATTTCACTTTAAACTTGAATTTATTCATTAAATGAAAATGAAGGCACGCTTTCCAGGCGATTTACACGTCAATATCTTAAACTCCTTTCGCGACGCCGGATACTCGAACTCCGGGAAAAATACATTTCCGGAAGAAGTGGCGATTCCACAACTCACTTGCATCTTACATTTGACGGCGCTTAAGGTCATATCTTAGTGCCATGTGTTACGTTATCACATGTCGTCGGGGATGCTTGTGCAGTAAGTTATGTTCAGTACATAAGCAGTGGAGCCGTACACAAAGGAGGATGTGACGTAAGATTCGGCAACCCTATTTCCATATCTTTTATGTACTGACAAGTTAATAACAACGTTACTTGCTCTGACGTTTTACATATACGTCGTGATTGATGTAATGAAAATAAATTGCGGGGATGTGGAAAATTTGTTTATTTTTTACTCTAAAATACAACAACATTAAAACTTAATTATATAATAGCTAAGACGGATAGTGTTTTATCTTCTGATTTTTCTTGTTCCAGAATGATTTTCAAGCTTCTCATTTTGCTCTACTACGCTTCGCAGACGTGGGCGATGTGCCCGACGAAATGCTCGTGCTACTTGGACCATAAAGGCCGAAACGTGGTGGCTTGCAAAGAGGGCGGCACGGTCGGGCCCTTGAATCTCAACAACGTCAGCCTGGATACGGAAGTGATTAAAATCACGGCGCCGGACGACAACATGAACACGCTGACCATGAGCCCGGTGTTCCAGAGCTACAGGCGCTTGGAGGAGATCCACATCACGAAATCGAACATACCCCAATTGGGCATGCACTTCTTCTACGGGCTGAAGAGGCTCGAGGTGCTCAATTTGTCGCAGAACAATATATCGCAGCCGTTGGACCACAATTTTCGCGGCTTGTCGAATTTGAAGGAGCTGTATTTGGACGATAACCGGATCATTTCGTTGCCCAGCGGCACGTTCAGGTATTTGCTGGGGCTCAGGTTGCTGTCTTTGCAACGGAACCGTTTGGAGGAGCTGACGCCCAGGCTGTTCTTGGAGATCGGGAAGCTCAAAGTACTCAAACTCAGCGGGAATCCTTTGGGCGTTTTGCATTCCGAAGTCTTCAGAGATATACAGGTGAGAATTGTTTGAAAAATATAAAGGAGTGATCAATTTGCTAAATAATGACCAAATTTAATTATCTTCCAAATGATATGGGTAATACCAAAATTATCGTCGGTGACACTTACAAGATCTAAGTTATAATACGCATTTCCAATCGAAAGGAGCCGGATTCAATAGCAGCCCGAAAATCGCTAAACTGAGAGTCCTCAAACAAGTCGGAGGCAACAATTTGAGAGAATTAAAGCCCCAAGTTTTCAAAGACATTCAGGTATGTAATTAATCCCGTCTTAAAACTTTAAGCTCCATTAGCTTTTGAGTTTTAAGTAAATCAACAAGTCAAGGAATATTGATTTTGTACCTTTGAAAGTTTGCTAATGCCGGGCGCTGTTTATTTTCGTTATTGATTGAATCAGACGCTGAAGGTACATAATGAAAATTTATGAAATCTTTCTTTGAAATACTCTCTAAATGATTTGAGTCATAGATTATTAATTTTATTTACTTAGGTAAGTTTACCTAAAAAGAGTGGTGAATTTAATTATTTATGAATGTATTAGGTAGCTATAATAAAATTGCTTCTTTGAATCCTTTAATGCTTAATTTATGTAAAAAGCGTTTATTTTTTAGTCTTTATGGATTGTAAAAAAAACCACAAACCCCATGCATTTAGAGAAAATCCAACACAAACTTTTGAAGAGTAAATCAGATTTCCCGTTTTGATTTAGGTGCCTACTTTAACCTTGTAAATTCGCGCAATTTAAAAACTTAAACTAATCCAATTTCATAAGCGCTTGATATTTAAAGTTTCACCGGAATTTCGGATTGGATATTTCCAGGGCCTCGAGAGGCTTTGGTTGCTTACTTTGCTCCGGTAAATAAACGGGGATACGGAATGGGCTTTAACAAGTATTTACCTTCTAGGTAAATTGTACATAATTTGTATGCAGCCGCTGCGGAATATTTACGAATATATTATTTTTACTGCGAATTCGATTCGTTGCTTCTTTCGAGGTGGATAGTTTTTGTCCGCAGTCATAAATTTTTTAAATAATATAATAATTCATTAGTTAGTTACATACTTATACATGCCTCTTAGCAAAGGTAATAGAATTAGTCTTTAATGAGTTACAAATTGATCACTCTATATGAAAAATGGTGAATAATTATGTAGGTAGATTTTTCACTCTTTTATTTACATTTATTTTAGGAGCTGACTTATTTTGAGTGTCGCGGCTGTGCCTTAACAAAACTGAACCACGACATATTCCACCTATTGCCGGACCTGGTCCACCTGGATTTAGGTAGAAACGAATTCAAAAACGTCTCCACCGAAGATTTGAAGGATCTGCAAAATCTGAAATACCTAAAAATCGATGGTAACCTAATCACCGCTATTGATAACTCGACGTTCGTTCGCCAGACGGCTTTGAAGCGGCTGAACCTTTCGAATAATAAAATTTCGAAAATAGCCGCCGGAGCTTTCGCCGAAAACGGCAATTTAACCGAATTAGCGGTCGCCTACAACAGGATAAGTAATTTGGAGTTTTTAGAGCCGCTCTACGAGATCCTGGAAAAACTCGTGCTCAGCGGCAACCATTTGAGAACGGAGTCTTTGAAATACTTGGTGTATTTAAACGCTCTAAAAGAGTTAAGGCTCTCCGATTGCGGTTTAGCGGAAATAGACGCCGAAATAATTCCTAAGAGCGTCGTTATTTTAGATTTAAGCGAAAACTATTTATCAACGTTAGAGAAGGAGATGCTACCCCTAAATCTAACAACCTTAGATATATCAGGTAATCGATTTAGAGGTTTGGAAGAAGACTTTCTAATAGCTCTGGATAATACTCACATTAAGCTTGATCATAATTTGTGGTCGTGCGATTTGTGCCACATCATTCCGTTGTTAGAGCGGGTAAATAGAAGCTCCGTTTTCAGGGAGCTGCTTTGTTCAGCTCCCTACACGGTCAAGGGAGTAAAGTTGGAGCGGATTCAGAGGAACGAGCTGACCTGGTGCAATTCCCCCAGCTACACCGCCAGCGACGCCAACTTCTTCTCAATAGGCCGAGATGGAGAAGTCGGCGTCCTCGTCGCCAGCACGTCCGTATTCCTCCTTTTTTTGACGGTGATAGCGATAATTGGGGCGTTATGTTATACCAATCGACATGCGGCCAGATATTACACCCACGAGGATAAGATAGCTACAGCCGAATGGGAATCGATAGCCGGGAATAATCACAGTCCGCTGTTCGGCGACGGAGAACTGAATTTCAAGTTTCCCCTGGATACTATCGAAGAGAAGAAAATTTCCATAGCAACAATTGACGAGATTAAAAAGGAACATACGATTGCGAATGGAACTTGAGCTTGTAAATAGACCGATAATGGTAGATTTTTCGATTTGGGTGTTTTCGCTCCGAGTAAAATGAACTTGAATGTGTTTCGAACGAAAAATTTTCTGTAACATGTTTGATACATTTTGTGCTGGTTTGTTTTAACCGAAACGTGGGAATTTTTTTTACAATTCATCGCATTTTTCATTTCTATCCAGAAAAAAAATATACTAGTCTAATTTCAAATAGATCTAAATTTTCAACTACTCACTAGTCTGTTGCAAAATAGTTGATAATTAGAGTTAGGGCGACAATTTAGTAATAAAAGTTGCTCTAAACAAATTCCTTCAAATCTAGCCTTTGTCCTGGAATTTCCTGATAGTTAAAGTTCCTAAAAGCTTGCTTCTTCGGGCATTTAACTCGTTGAACTTACAAATTGAAAACTATGACTTTACAACTTTCAGCATGTTTACCTGCAAACTTTAATTAGGAGTTTTGAGGTCTTTTTCAGGCAACAATCAATATAGTGATGCCAATAATATTTCATCTCAGTTTTTTAATTAACCCAGTTTCCTTTCAGAAAGTTTACTTCTCGGTTAATTTCTGTAAAAGATTCATAATATAAGAAATAAAAATGTACGAGTAGCAAAGCAAATTCTATGCAATTGAATTTATGTCAATTACAAACCAAGAAATTTTTATTGAACAAACCAGTACTTAATAAAAATGCAATGTTCTTTAAACAATTTCCAGCAAAGTTCAAATTAACTAGCTTGTTATTAATATTGAATATGTGGTCATATTTAAAATTAACCAATACTTTTTGAATTTTAAATTCTAAATAACTTCGTCTTGTGTATTGTAGTATCGGTGCCATAACTGCATAGTTCCAAAATTTAAACCGTTGAAATGCAGATGTTTAAATAAAAATAATTTAATACTAATCTATTTATTCAGAAATCTATATCCTCATTGCTAAAATTAATTATGTAAATGTATATTTTTTATAGGTATGAGAGTAATTTTTATATTTTATACACTTAGGAGTGATTTGTGTCTATTATTTCTTGTAGAGTAAAATTTTTATACGTTGAATACAAAATTTATATGATTTACTATTACATAAAGTACCAGAAATATCATTTTATTTAAATTTATTGTGATTTTAACTAATCATTTCACTAGTACTTGTACCAGTCATAAATATTTATTGTGATTATTAACTTTTTAAATTATTCAAGGTATAAAAAATATTTTCAAAAAAAATTGTACATAAAGTACATACTTAAAATACATATTACGGCACTAAAATATTTGTATTATGAAAACATTGTGTGATTGAATGCGACTTTAACATGTTTTAGGAATAATTTAATTTTTTTAATACTTTTATATTAATTTTGTAAGCCTATTTACTTATACAATTTTTTTATGTACAAATTCGATGATTGTAAATTATTCAAATAAAATTTAATGTTTTTTAAAAACTATTTTTTTGCATACTCGGTATAATCATTAACGATGAAAAAATACAATTGTTTACAGATTGGTTGGATATTAAAAAATATAGTTTACAGACTACACTGTAAATTTAAACATCAATAGACGGTGGTTTAAATACTGAATGTACAGCATGATGCAGCCACCAAGACGGCACTGAATTTTTCACATTTTCAGGATCTAATGGATCGAGCGTAATAGTAGGCATAGTAGTTGGACGAGTAGTTGGACGAGTAGTTGTTGTGGTAGGTATAATATACGTTTTGTCGGGATTTTTTACATGAACATAAGGTCCAATAGTAGCAGGAATGACTTTACGAGTAGTTGTAGTAATGGTAGTTGCAATTGTAGTGGTAATAGGAGTAGTAGTAGTAGTTGGACGAGTAGTTGTTGTGGTAGGTATAATATACGTTTTGTCGGGATTTTTTACATGAACATAAGGTCCAATAGTAGCAGGAATGACTTTACGAGTAGTTGTAGTAATGGTAGTTGCAGTTGTAGTGGTAATAGGAGAAGTAGTATTTGTAGTGGTAGTTCGAGTTGTAGTGGTGGTAGGAGTTGTGGTTGTAGTAGGAGTTGTAGTGGTAGTAGGGGTTGTAGTGGTAGTAGGGGTTGTAGTGGTAGTTGTAGTAGGACTTGTAGTAGTAGTAGGAGTTGTGGTAGTAGGAGTTGTAGTGGTAGTAGGAATTGTAGTTGTAGTTGTAGTGGTAGCAGGAGTTGTGGTGGTAGTAGGAGTTGTAGTAGTAGTCGGAGTTGTAGTGGTAGTAGGACTTGTGGTGGTAGTAGGACTTGTAGTAGTAGCAGGAATTTCAGTAGTAGTAGGAATTTCACTGGTAGTGGGAATTTCAGTAGTAGTTGGATTTTCAGTATTAGTAGTTGTCGTGGTAAGAGGCGTTGTAGTTAGAGTAGTATGAGGAATTGGTTTCGAACCAAGATCACTTATTTTGTTTGAAACACCAGCAACTTTGGTATACTTGATATACAGACCAATATGGTTTTTTGGTAGTAAGTTAATAGCTAATAGACGATTATCTATGAAAAACGGTCCTCCAAAATATGTAACTTTTCGTTCTCTATCTTTTGCAACTAAACAAATATTCACACTTTCTTTAAATCCTATTGTGTTCTTTAGCCTTGCCTCGCAAACTAAAACAAATAAAATTACACAACAGATTATTTTCTTTTCGGTTTATTTCAAAATTAAAATAAAGAACAATTGATAAAATTTCTATTACACATTTACAATTTGATTGCAAATTAAAACTCCATGATTAATCTGCTTTTATCAACGAACTAAACACTACATTTACCCACTCAAGAATTTCCAACCACGCATTATTATCAGATATAAGAGAATCGATATCAACAGTTGTAAATAGTCCCTCAGGTGTCGTTGAGGCAGGCGAAGAAGATTCATCAGGTAATTGAGAAGAAGCGTCAACAGTATTTACAGAAACAAAAGCATTAGTAGAAGTATCATCATTAGTAGTAGCAGCGGTAGTAGTAGCAGCAGTAGTAGTAATTACAGTAGAAGTATCTGCAGTAGTAGTAATTGCAGTAGAAGTATCTGCAAGAGTACTAGTCATAATAGCAGTTTCATCGTTGGTAGATGACGAATAATCAGTTGAAAAAGGAGTTGAAGATTCACCACTATCGGGCGCCACGTGTAAAACATGCGTGTCCACAAAGCTCTTAAAAACGCCGTGGACTTTAGTATAAACGGAATATGACCCAATAGAATTTTTCGTTCTGAGATTAACGGCAATTAAATGATTGTCTACAACGAGCGGTCCTCCGTAGTAGGTAGTTTTAAAATCTCTCAATTTGATAGTCAAACAAACGTTAAGCGTCTCAGTGAAACGATTTTGTTTCATTTTCGAACTGCAAACTAAAAAACAAATAGAGCGTTAGGAAATAATAAGAATATTTGTTGAAATAGAAGTTGCAAATTCAAGTATTACTATAAACAAGTTGAGGTCGTAAAATGTGCACTTCAGATCAGTTTGCTTGAAGAAAAGAGAGTATTTTAGGACATAAATTACATTAAGGAACCTGCCACCATTATTAGATACACTTCTTTCTCTATTTTGTACGTATATTTTCGCTTGGGTAACTTACTTTTAGGATCATGCAGTTTTACTTCCGATCTCTCCAAATTCCTTACTTTGTTCGCTTTCGGCGGGCCCCATCCAGCTATATAACCTACGACATTATTTTCGAGCAAAACCGTGGTTTCCTCGTCGTTCACAATAGGAATTGCGCTGACATTTTCGTTAAAACTAAATGCTTCATCCAATTGAACAACTGCAATAGTTTCTCTGAAAAAGAAACTTCGGGTGAGCGCCTGTACAGGATTATCCGCCTTCAAACGCTCACCCCTCCGAGCCGGAATCCATGAAAAACACATTTTTCACGGCTACAGTTTGTTTGAATGTGGTAAGTTTTTTAAACGAATTTAATCCCGTCGATACAAGATAAGGCTTGTTATCGGGTACACAAGCTGAAGGAGCTAGAATCCATTGGGCATCTACGATTGTCGCTGAACATAAAAACGTATTGTTTTCGTGTATCGCTGCTACGTAGGGAACCTCGCTGAGTCTTACTTTATTCGAAAATGTCGGCAGCGATTGCGAAGTTGGTATTAAAATAGCTATAAAAGAATCGGAAAATTATCGAATTGTACCTATGTACATAATGTTAAGGAAAGAAAACTTGTAGGTATAATTCTTTATAAGCTTGTTTGAAAAATACCTGAATTGTGATTTTAAAATTAAAAAATAGTTAACGTACATACCAAAATGTGTTATCGCATACACAAAAATTAAGTTTAATTGCATTTTTAAGAATTCTTCGCTCGAACAACCGTAAAACCATTTATAGTGCACCTATCGGAATCGTAAATTTTTTTAATTGTTGTTTGAAATCATGTTTTGCTAAACATGTTTGAAACTGCATAAAAAAGGAAAATAAAATCTCATTTTAATTAATACTGAAATGCATACATCGAGAATTCTAAAACGATTCGCGAATTTTAAATATTTTTGTGTTCGATCGCATCAAAAAATTAGTAAATGCAATTATTAAATTCAGTTGAAGAATTGTTAACGTTAAAATTTCAATAATAGTTTTATTAAAAGATAAATTTAATAAAAACTATGATATTTATGATAGGCTTTAAAAATAATTTTCTCAGTCAAATTAGTAGATATTATCGTTTAATGTAATAATTTTATTGAAGAAATTGTATGACATATGAAAATATTCCTGTTATGATTTTTATTAACAAATTAAAGACAATTTTAATCCTCTGATATATTGATAAGTAAAGTGTTTCTAATTTGTTGTGTAGAAATGTTATAATTTGAATAACTTGTGCAAACCGCTGGAAGACTACTGTCATTGGCGCTACAATGAAGTATTTTTTTTTTGTCATAAGTTATAATTACGGAATTAATATAGTATTTACTTTGAACATTTCCATTAGCTGGATTTTCTGTTTCTGTAGTTGTTACAAGTGTTGCATTATTTTCAAATGTTGTAGTCACAGATGTTGTAATTGTAGGTGAATTAGTACTTTTCGAAGATGTTATATATTCTGGTGTACTTCCATTAGTATGTTTTCCAGACTTCGTGTCATCAGATTTTGTACTTATTTCATACTCCGGATTTTTAAACGTTGTACTTTCTTCAGTTATTGTAAATTCAGGAGTTGTATTTTTTTGGGTGGTTTTATCATCAGGTGTCTTTTCTTCAAAATTATTTATAGGAGTTGTATTTTTTTCAGACGCTAGACCCTCAGATTTTATGCTTTCTTTAGATACAGTAAATTCAGGTATATTACTTTCTTCAGATGATGTAATATGCGGCGTTGTATTTTCTTCAGACGTTGTATCCTCAGATGTACCTTCAGATGTATCTTCAGATGTACCTTCAGATGTACCTTCAGATGTACCTTCAGATGTACCTTCAGATGTACCTTCAGATGTACCTTCAGATGTACCTTCAGATGTACCTTCAGATGTACCATCAGATGTATCTTCAGATGTACCTTCAGATGTATCTTCAGATGTATCTTCAGATGCATCTTCAGATGTATCTTCAGATGTACCTTCAGATGTACCTTCAGATGTACCTTCAGATGTACCTTCAGATGTACCTTCAGATGTATCTTCAGATGTACCTTCAGATGTACCTTCAGATGTACCTTCAGATGTACCTTCAGATGTACCTTCAGATGTACCTTCAGATGTACCTTCAGATGTACCTTCAGATGTACCTTCAGATGTACCTTCAGATGTATCTTCAGATGTACCTTCAGATTTATCTTCAGATGTATCTTCAGATGTATCTTCAGATGTATCTTCAGATGTATCTTCAGATGTATCTTCAGATGTATCTTCAGATGTATCTTCAGATGTATCTTCAGATGTATCTTCAGATGTATCTTCAGATGTATCTTCAGATGTATCTTCAGATGTATCTTCAGATGTACCTTCAGATGTATCTTCAGATGCATCTTCAGGTGTAATTTGTGGAGTTGTGTCTTTTTCAGGCATTGTATCCTCATATGTTGTATTTTCTTCAGACGTGTTCATATCTGTGGTTATATCAGATGTATCATCTGATGTACTTTTCTCAGATGTTGTACCTCCAGTTGTTGCACCTTCAGATGTATTAACTTCAGATGTACCCTCAGATGTTGTACTTTCTTCATTTTTTGTAACTTCATGTGTTGTGCTTATTCCAAGCTCTGCACTTTCAACAATTGTATGGTCATTAGGAGTTGTTTCGGTGTCTGTATCGTTTACTGGTTTATTCGGAGGAATATTCAAAAACCTATTAAAATTCGTAATTTTTGAGTATAGGGCATTATAGGGAATCTGATTGCGAAGTTTAATGCCAGCTAATTTTCCATTTATTATCAATGTACTTCCATGCAACTGTGTCAAAAAAGGTCCTTTCATTGGGGAGAAACAGAAATGTTGAGTAGTGTTGAAAATGTCCACTAACGAAGGAGTATCAAAGTAAAGAATAGAATTTTCAATACATTCTGAAACAAATAATAAATTATTGAACATAGAATTAATTACATGATATGATATGATAAATAAAGCTATTACCTTCTTCCGGTAAAAGTATCACTCTTGGCGTAGAAGGGTCATGAGTGTTCGAAAAACCTATAATCATTGCTCCAATATTATCTGTTACAGCTTCTCTTAATTCTTCTTCAGAAATTAAAGGAATTACTTCGACCGTTTCCGGCAATTCGGTTTCCAATACTAATAATGTGAGTTGCTCTCTAAAATATTTTAAAGCGGTTATATCCACATTGTTTCAAATAAAAAATGAAAGTTGTACTTATCAAACAAAGTATCGCTCCTGAAAAATTTGCCCACATCGTAATGCTGTTGGTCGATTTTAACCGTTAATCTTTTTCCTTTAATGAGAAAATCGTTCAAAATATCGCTTGATATTAATACTTGTCTGCTTCCGATTACTACGCCGTAGGCCAGCCAATTTATTCTATCACTGAAAATTTTGACCATATAGGGAACATCTTCTTTTCGTAACTTGTAGAAACTTAGTGGCATTGATGAATCTACGCTTTCGTCACTAACATCTGATGAGAGAGTAGTCGTGAAAATAGCTGTAATAAATATTTTGTTGTAAAATGTAAGAAAAATAAAAATTGCGAACTTACTAGAAATTACCAAAACTAAAAACTTTATAGCAACCATTGTAGTAATATAGTATTTTATGGTGGAAAGTAAGTAGGAGGAGATTTGAATTAGCGGAGAATTTATAGAAAAAATAAGTCATAAAAAGTACAAACTTTTCGAAAATCACGATTTATATAAAACGAAAATATCGTCAAAATTTAAATACCTACAAGGAAAATACAATAAATTTCGCCATGAAAAAGTAATGGATGCTTTTATTGGCTAACTTAGTGCCTATAAAAATAAAAAAATGATTTTCTGATAAAGGTGTTTTTCGAACCATTTCAATACTTTCATATCTCTAATAACCCAACTTCCTGAAGTAGTCTCGGACATCGCATTAGCATTCCATTCGAGCTGCATCACTTCTTGCATGCGCCGTCATAATTGCTATTGCCCCACAAGATGTCGTGTAAAATATGATTCCATCCATCGGCTTAATATTCCGGCACCATTCAAGACCCGAAACGCGATACACGTCGAGCGGTGATACCGCAGTTCGAACTCTGCATCCCCGACTGTCTTGTAAAATTAATTGATCCGGTAATTAGTCTTCCTAGTCGAATTAGTTCCAGCAAATTCGTGATATCTGCTCGGTAATGTACACATCGCGCAAGGTTTTGCAATTATACGTCTACTTTGTCAAGCGGAATGTGTATATATACTCGTAGGTACGCCTTATTGGCCAAGGAACTCCTGGAAATGAACGGCTTGGCACCGAAATATCTGAAATACTTGTTGTGCAATTAATTTGTACAACATTCTGATATTTACCTAGGGGGCTCTGAAATATAATTTCTGTACAATAGAGGCTAAATATAATATGTAAAATGGCATTTTATTATGAATTTCTGGGATAGGTTCGGTGAAAATCAAACAACCTCTGTTCCAATTGAGGAATTCGCTTATTACGTTTCTAGCATTCTTAAAGCTGTGTCCATTATAGGAAATTTCTCGAAATTTTTCATTATTGCGTTCTTTGATGGGCACCGGAGCACAACGGTTATTTGTCAGGCAGGCTTTTACAAAATTCGTTTCTCTCTTTCGCTTCTAAATATTTCGCTAATCGCTTCAATTATGTTGCCGTTATTTCCGCGCTAATATCCACTGAAATGCAATTTAATGAAAATGTGAGGATTTAATTGATTTTTGACGTTTCAATTGTCCTCTAACGTTAATCCATAGTATTTGAAACGAATACAATACAGCAAAAATTAAAAGCTGCAAGAGTAGTTAATTTGAAGGTATCATTTTAACTTTCTAACGTATCCTCCTTGGCAAATTCGCTCGTTTACAGTGTATAAAAGTGCCGTCAAAGTTATTTAACTAAACATAATTAGCGTTCAACTTCAACCTCGAAATTAGATTACTATTTAAAACTTTAATACGTAGCCAGGACCTAAGAGTTCCCTTTAATTAATAATGATGACGAAAAGTTGGACGACTTCACGCCGAAGTTTTAATTTTCGAATAATTACGGTCTAATTGCGATGCATCATTCACGTGAAGCCAACATATATAATAGGAAGGTGTATTTATCCCTTTTTTATTGCCGCAAATTGTGATGGATAAACTCGCAATTTTTCCCTTATGTGCCATAATATCACAGCGTTGCCATATTTGCTACTTTTTCCTTCACAGTGAAGACTTTTGACAGTGATCACCACTAGATTAATATGGACATCGTGTGACCGCATATATTGAAATTAATTACGCCTATTCGGCAAAAAACTATCTCTCCTTATCGGCCCAAACCGAACGGTATGCAGCTTTAATGGTACGCCGCACAACCGTTTTGCATATTGACAGAAGCACAATCTGAAATGATTTATGGTCAGATTAAAAGTAGATCGCCGGGTTGACGCGAATGTAGGGCGTTCGAGCCGGCAATTTGCATAAGGACTTTTTGTTGCGATCAAACTTAATTTGTAAGGCGATTTGTCACGGCTGTCGCTTTTTCCTCAACGAAAGAAGTGTTGTTCCTTGAATCTTTGTTAATTGAATAAGTATGTCGGGTGTTCGAAATCACACAATTTTCGAATCGAGTTATTTTTCTCGCCCGAAAAATTGATTGGTAATTTTTTTGAGCAGTGTATTCGCTATGGAAATGGAAGCCAAAATGGATTTTTCGCTATGTTTTATGCATTTTTCTGTATGCAACACAGGAGATTATGAAAATCTTATTTTTCACTCCGTCTGGTAGTTTTCAGGAATATGGTTTCGGTCTCGGTGCGGGCGTTATGTGATCACTGAGCTTTCTTTCAAAATTAATATCCAATTTCGTTTGCTTTATACAATTACGAATTCAAATATCAGAGTTCTTTATATTCAAATGTGAAATATAGTAAAGTTAGAATAGGGCTTTCACGGCAACTTCGCGTTTTTTCACCGAATAAAAGTAATAAAACAGCGGGATACCTCTCAATTTGAAAGTAAAAGACTCCATAGGTAGGCACCAGAATATTTCAGGATGCATGTAAAGCCAAAATATTTTTTGAAATTGCTCTAAGTACCTTCATATCTACGTTAAATACATAGGCGTAGCCCGAATAATTGTTCGTAATATAATTTATTCTGGTATGCTCGAACAAAATTTAACCAAATCAACCGCACATCGTTGGTAAATTGTGTTTCCAGCTCATATCGTAAAAGTTTCGGAGATTTATCCTGGATGTGCGAATGTAAATTCCCAGTTACTAGACTCCATGAACTCTCACCCCAGCTACCATAAAATAACCCCCATTTTTTTGAATGAAATTACGGTCGTTTTAGTTGCGAAATGGTTGCGGCGACATATCACGAGTTTCATAGACGTCAGTCGGGATTTCGCTCTTCAAGGAAGACAAACGCAACAACATTTACTCTAAAAAAACCAAGCATACTTCTTCTCTCTTTGTAATTTAAATATGTTGCTTACATTCTTTAGTTTAAAGTATAGGAATTATCTATAAAATATCGTGATTGATATGTTAATTTGATATAGAGACTCCAATGATAACAATTTGATTAAATTTTAGTACCTTAATTAGACTATAAATTATACTGCATACCTACTACGTTATGCATATTCTAATTAAGTAGAGTAATTATATGGTTTGGCGCAATACAGGGAATATGGCGATTTTTTTCAGTTTAGGGTATTTTTCGTTTCGCTTTTATAGCGACGGCTATGTAAGGGTAGATTTTGTCGAGTCACGTTTGACGAAAGTAGTCGCACGTCTTCGTATATAAGACGTTTAATATTTTTGTACGGCATGTAAACGTAACTAGTGAATAAAGTGATGGAAGTGGGTCGTGTCTCGATGGTTTAGATTAGACGCGAATTCAATTAGGTTGGCAAATTGCCATATTTTCCGGCGATATCCTAGCCTGCAATTTGTTTTGGATATCAAAATGTTTGTAACATGTTGAGAGGATGAGGATTGACAATTTAATATTTGAATTTTCGACAAAAGAGGGAAAAATGAAGATCATTTACAGATTCTAAAGCTGGTTTATTCATTACAACCGTAACTCCAATTAACTTTTTTATGTGTAACTAGGTATTTAGATTCGGCGCGAAATTAAATGGCTAATAAAGGTCGGAGTTATTGGCGTCAAATTACACATTTACTTTGCCACTGAAATTCGTCGGGCTCCCAATTAATTAGCTTTTCAATTAAGATTTTACGGTCAGCGAATAATTTCCCGACTGCGTTAAATCCTTTTGTAATTGTAGTGTTGCAAAGGCAATTACGATAACAATTACTTGTAATCTATTTTACGTTTTCTTTATGCCGGCATTAGGAGCGAGTGTAAAAAATTTAAACCAGCTATAAAAGTTTTAAATGATTGAAACAAAGGTTCAATTTCAACCGAAGAATCTTGCGCAAAAAATCTCTCCCGATGGTAAAACGACTTTGTAGCTAGCATTTAAATATTAACTGGTAGCTAATTTAATAAGTTTACAAATCTAATTTTTGTTTTCTTATTCCTTTTCGAAGAGTTGGTTACAAATTACATTATTTGTTTCTCCTCTCTCATTTTTTTTAATAAAAACACGCGACTGGTTTAAAATAGCTACAACAAAATGGTAGGAAAATAATGTAATTTTCCGTCATAACACCCTCACACAAACATTTGCCGCAAAATAATTCGGGAATTTTACGATGGAGCCTCGCTCTTGTTTTGCCGAAAACAGTAAGAAAAAATTGGGTCACGGTTGGAGTCCGAAGAAAACTCTATTTAAAAATGAATTACCTTATAGAATATTTAAAACAGTAACGTTTCAAAATAAAAGAATAATTACTGAAACAGTTTTAATCGATAATTAAGTAAATTTTAGGCTAGTTCTATACTGTTTGTATAGAAAATAACACATGTTTTGTACATAAAATGTTTTCTAAATAATTATCAACTCGAGAATTTACAATTTCAGTGCGCCTCTGCTACAGGTTGCAGAACTTACGAGGTTCTTCCGTGGAAGTAGGTATATCTAAGATTGTAATTTATGAAAATTAAAAAGTTCTTATGAATTTTACCATCGGGATTTGCACGTTTAATATATTTAATAGGAGGCACCGAAATGGAACATAATTTCAGAATATATTTGTAACGAAGAGTAGATACATTTGCCGCGGTGCGATAGTGATAAGATAAATTTAGTAAAAATATTTAAAAAAGTATGAAAGAAAACAATCCCACGGTTATTTATTCCCTGCCGTCGGCGTCGTTCAGATCGAATCGAAATTCAGCGAGGAATTTAATTTATAAGGACACCCGCACTAATCCAGAATTTCCATTTACTTAAAACGAAATTACCTCCCAGTAAATGAGTCGGCGCTTATCCGCTTTTATCTCTACACTATTGTATGTACACGTCCTCATCGTCTATCAACACGGTACAAAAGCAATCTTCTCAGAAACTAAACAAATCGTCGAAAATGAGCCATTAACATTTTAAAGGGCATTATGTGAAATGTGAAAGTTGATCACTAGTCGTACGTAGCCTTTGAACGTGATTCAAATTATTTTCTTCCCTTCCTCGAGCTCCAGTCTAAGGCGAATGAGGCGCAGACGGAATAAATTAGAACGGCTTAGGAGACATTTAAATGACGGTTGTAGTGGAAATGTGCCTATTGTTGGAAATATCCAATACGTTTCCATAATTATTTCGGCGGAAAATCTTATTTGGAACTTGAAGATTTTTTACAATGCTTTCAAGAAATAGACTAGATTAGGAGAGCTTGGATATACTAAAATATATGCATAATTCACTGGTAAATTCATCTCTTTGGCGAAATTTCCCAATTTTACATACCGAAATATTTCAGCAATTAATTCAAAACGCATCCATGCGAGTTCTTTCGTATACTCACGTATGCGACTGGCATGTTGCGAACGTACCGATGTAATTTTACGGCTTAGATATACAGCTACGAATTAATGGTCCTAAAGCAATGGTGCTCTGTTAGTGTCCATTTTAGTATCACTCGTAAATTCAGCGGCATTAATTTCGAACGATTTTAGCTCTCCGGTTTTATATTCGGGCAACAATGTTTAAAGAACGCGTTAAAGTGACCGAAACCGAATTTTTTGAAAACATAATTTGTATGAATCGGTTTTGAATTTAAATGAGGCCTACAGCTCAAATTGACGGGTAGTCTCTATAAAGGTTAAATTGTTGAGCTAAAAATTCTACTACATCATGTGGCTTTTTCAATTTGTGTTTTCCAATGTGTTTTGTTGAGAATAGCAAACAATTAGATGAGTACAAACGAATCCTTCTATTTGCGCAATAAAGAACGCGAAAATCCTCGACTATAAAAGGGTAATTTATCGAAAAATTAAATTCTTTTACGAGCTTTTTCTGTCATAAAATTCAATCGGGAAATCAGAGTTGCGGCCCAACCCGCCGTTGATTAAAGTGGGATATTAGCGAATGCCGGATTTTTCATCAAAGAGGTAACGAATAAAAAGTCCTTTAGCTGCCATTGAAATCGATAGCAACTATTACTGAATATTGCACGATATGGGACATTTACGGCCAAATAGCTCATAAAGCTTTTTATAATAGCCGGCATTGTGGATTCATTAATGGACATAAAAAAGATTACCCCTAAATTGGCATTTGAAACGTTTTTTATGACATAAAAAAGTACGTTTAGTTAATGTAGCTAGGTGTTACGTGTTATAATTTAATGATTAATATTTTTTATATTCGTGCATTAAATGTAGCACAATGTTATTTGAAATTTTGGCGGATACATATTCGTATATCCACCAAAAATAAGGATTATTTAAAATAGTTATTTACCTTAACTAGCGATATGGTAGGTATAGTTTATAATGCTCTTTGAAATGCAAGAATAATTTACCATGTAAAATAATAAAAACAGATTTAGTAAAGCTGTTCGATTAAATCGTATATTTTAAAGCATGAAATGTTGTTTGTTACATTTCGAATTCACACAATTTGTAAATAAACTCCTCTTTGTAATATACATATCTGCAATAACATTAATAGTATCGTGTATGTATTTAATTAAAATGTCCACAACTATCGCTCATCTGAAATGACATCGTTAAATACCAGAATATATTTTATTAAATGTAAGATGTAAAATTCACCACGTGTGCTTTATATTCATGAAACATTAATCATTCCGTTGAAGCCGGTTAGACAGTAAAGTTCTTGTAAATTTCTTCTGCTCCATTTAAAATTCTTTCCGATGTGTTTTTCAACCGACAATGCCCGTAATAGCCCAACTTTTTGCTTTTTGAAAGTTTCGAATCACGAAAATCTATTATACTATCAAAACAGCCCACTGAAATGCACGAGAAAACGGCAAAACTCTGCGTATTCTTCTTGTATTATATTCCAATTTATCGACTAATCCAAATAATGAACGCGATCAGTGTTGGTAATGGATAGAAGAAAAGATCGAAGGAACAACTTTCCATTATACATCATTAGCTTGCGAGGAAATTCCGAATATTCGGATCAATTATGGCCGAAAGCTCGGCAACATCCAGTGAATTTCAAACGTAAAAAGTTCTCCCAACCTCCCTATACTTTTTGCGAACGCACCTCATCAGGAAAGAAGGGAAAATCCTATTGAACTACCGCCACTTCTGTTTGTTTTCAAATCTTGATTAATTACGTCCTACAGAGATGATAATAAATTTCGTTGTTTTTCGTCCCTTGACAAATACATCACGTCTTCTTTTCGCATAAATTAACACTTTAGCTCGACATTAAATCGAAGACAATGCCGAAATTAGATACGGAGATTTTTCAGTGGGTAATTTTTCTACTTAAGAAAGGAATTTATAAATCTCTAATTGAATCCAACTTTATTAAAAATCCAAACTCTTTAAGACAGGAGAAAGTATTTTAACGCAACAATTACCACTAACTCCGCCTGTGAGCTTTCGAAAACATTCCCTATTTGCGATACTTATGGACGACTGGAGTGTTTTTCGAACGCTACGTGGTCTTTTGTCTTCAACTTCGCCCGACGTCCCATAATTCGCTTAAGAGAAAATTTTTGTCCTTAACAGAGGATAATCTTATTCTTTAAACGCTGAATACTCAACTTTTATCGGTTTCTTGATCTGAGAACCTCGAGAAACGAACGATGATTAGAGCAGCCCGAAAGCCGAATGACCGTATTGTATTTTTTAAAGAAGAGATAGCGATGATAGCGTTTCTCGTAAAACCTTTAATTTAAATTCTTTGTAATATGAACCCTCCAAAAAAATATTTTTAACTGTAGATTTTTTACTCACGTGACCATACTAAATAATTTCTATTGGTTCTAACTTGACTAAAACAATATTTGGAATAGCGATCATTAAACTATCGTATACAAAAGTTCCTGGCTCAAAACTAAATCTATCCCTAGGGAACAGGAGGCTTACTCTAACTTTCTGCTCTATTATATTCACGCGCGAGAAACCATTTTAGGTGATATACTTACACGTAGTCCTGCGTCTCTAATTCATTACAAATTCCGTTTGTTCCCCTAATACTCTTCACCTACATAATTTTATAAAGAAATTTCACCTCTGTTACTTAAGGATAAGATACATATCAAGAGGTAATTGAATTACATTTGATGAGATTTAGGAAAATCTTAATTATAGGGGAAATGACTTTATTTTTGAACTAACGAAGCATGTAATGTAATCGTAATTTATTTTATTAAAATTTACTCTCAATTAATTTAATCTAATTATCTTCTAGAAAAGCTGCTCGACAACAAAGGACTAGATTTTAAAGATATAGGTTAAATATCTAATATTATGTGTTAATAACATCAAAGTGACTTTATTTATCTTAAATTTAGCTCGAGGTAAAATTGAAAAGCTACGCACCGAAAGTCGTCTAATTAATTACAAAGAAGAGAATTTGAATTGAAGAATGATGATCAAATACGTGGAGAGGTTCGAGAAAAAAGTGGGCAAAATCCGCTGATTAATATCGAAAAATCCTGCAGCCGAGAATTTGGGTCGGAGATCTTTCGCCAAGTTCGCCAATATCGATGCGTTCTCATCGCCTGTTTGAGCTTGGATGTAAATGCACGTTCGTATTAAATTATCTGCCCTTTTTTCCACTTTATCGCACGACAGAATCACGACAACTGAGAAGACCTAAAACAGAAAATTTATTAATTACGTTAATTAAAAAAATGTTCCTCTGTGTAAAGATTATATCATAAACGAGCCAAGAAAGATTATTCAGTTAATAAACAGTTAAAATTTTCAGGTCCTACTTATTCTATGTGAATATTATGAAATACTGCTTACCATTAATACCAAGTTGTCTATTAAATTTAGCAAAAAGAACATGAAGAGACTTATAAATTCACCCGTTCCGTAATAAAATAATGAGAAGGAGAAGAGTGTGAGCGCATAGAGAAATGTAATAGCGATTAAAATAAGAATCATTTGTCCGAAAATAACGTTGATCTGTTTGGTAACATCGTGCAGCATTTGCAAATTGCGTTGTATCTTCAAGGTGTTCGAAATAAATGCCGTTTTGTATTTGATCGAATACGTTCGAGAGATGAAATTTGTCAGTTGACAATACCTTTTTGCTAATATATTAGAAAATTCCGCCAATGTTAACGTAACTAGAAGCAACTCGAAGTAAATTGAAATAGAAGTGTAATACGCAAGACAAGACATAATGGTCAGTTCTTGGATCATGTACCATATTTGACCAGCGTGCACTGAAAATGTTACCGTGAAAAATATAAGAAATTTTATTAGATGACTTCCAGACTCTGTTGAATAAAATTCACTTTCCAGCTGACCCAATATTTTAAATAGATTCTTCCACAATTTCTTGGATTTGAAATGTCCACAACAACACAGTAAATGGAAATATGCAAGTAGTACATAAGAAGCATTCATTAGAACAATTTGAGTTAGAGGTAGGTTAACATTCTCCTTCGACTTCGTCACGACGAAGAATAGGGAAGCGGCTCCAACAGCAGTCAAACCGATATGGATGTAGAGAAAAACGACCCTCGCAAGGGACTTCGATTGTGACGGAAACACTCCCAAAACTTCAGCTATAATATAAATAGCTTTAAGAAAAAACACGTCTCTTTTCGAACTAACCAAAAAGTTTTTTATCGAAGTGTACATTTTCAGAGTTAATTTCTCCCGGATTTTCCCTAACGCTGCTTGGGTGTCGAGTTGAATTTTAAATTAAATAAATGTCTCTACTTTATTTTACCAATTTTTGTAATGGGTAGCAGGCAATTTATTACCTACTCATCGAATTATGCGAGGCACTTAAGGAAATTGTAAAGATATGCATCTATTGGCATAACATAGAAAAATAGTCCTTGAGTCTAATAATCAATTAGTAATTATAGTTATAAATTAAAAAAAATGTCTAATACAGAGTGTTATTTTGTGTATCTGCAATTTTTCTTAATTTATTTCCAATTTTAAAGGGCTGTTTTACACTCATTTAATTAATGACACGCAAATATTGGAATATTGCAAATATTTGATATTTAGACAATGGTAAACTTCGTTATTTCGGAAACCTGGCTCTTTTACAGGATTAGGCAAGCAATTTTATTAATGGACTACCCTCTCTGGCGTTTTAATTTTGAATAATATACACGCAAATTTCGATCCCTTCGGTTCGTCGAAAGTAAATAAAATCCAATAACATCTGATCCACCTTCGGGTACTGTTTATAATTATATTTATTATTGTTATTAACTAAACTTTAATTATGTTCTAACATATCAGAAAATTTGTACTTACCAGTAATGTGATACCTTGAACTAGGCATGACAGAAATCTCGGTAAAAGTCTATTAATGTTTTGGGATTCGTAAAATATCAAACCGAAATTAAAATTTGTCATGCCCATTGTAAAGGCTAGAGTGATCAAAAACAAGAACATTTTGCCCATGCATTGATTGGTTTGTTGTACGGTTGCGTTTAAAACGTTCAAGTCGATTTGGATTTTTTTAATGCTGCGAGCGAAGAAAAGCTTGTTCGTTTTGAGATAATAGAGCTTCTCGAGAAATCCGGATAAATGGTTGTATCTTATTGCCAGTGCATTGGCGACTTCTCTCATGAAAATCGTGATAAGTAATAATTCGATAAACATTTGCGTGAAAACTGTAAACGACAAAAAGTGAACGATAATTGAAGAAATTGTTGTGGGACCGTCGGTTAAACACCAAAGTTCAATAAAGTGCCATGACATCGAAATAATTGAGGCTAACGTCAAAAATGCCGAATGCGCCGCTATATTCAATTCGAAGTAGTAAATGTATTCCATCTTCTCTATCATTTCTAATAATAATTTCCATGATTGCGTGCTTTTAATTGTTCCATAAACGCATTGGAAATGAAGTAAACTATACAAAACAATACTTGAACTTACTAGAACCATTTGTGTTAAGGGTATGGCGAACATTCGGATGAGCTTAAGTGAATTTAAAGCTGTGGAAGCAATTCCTAAAATTGCCAATAAGGTATGAATTATCGCTACAAAGCTTTTGCATATCGACTTTGATTTTGAGGGAAAAACTCCACAAATTACGCCTACTTTCCATATATTTTTTACCACAATTACATCACTAGTCGACTTGGCAAAACATTTTTTAACCGCTGCAAACATCATTGCAGACTTTCAATGAATTTGTAATAAACGATTATTTTATATCATCTGACCTAATGACCGACAAATTATTTGTCCATTAAGGGAAGAAGGTAAAAAAACTTTGTAGGTTGCAGAGTCCTAATCAAATTGGGTTATTCGGTTAATTTAGAGACTTTTAAGGAAATTTGTTATATAATTTCGTTAGATTCTAGATATGGGAAATAATTACCTACTAAAGAATATTATTATAAGTATTAATTAAAAAAATGAACTTTTTTTTAACTAAATACCATTTTCAATATTCGAAATAAATCATACTCACCAATAGCGCGAAATTCTGCAACAAATTCGCAATAAATCCATGTATCATCATATCATCGTTCCCTTTACGAACAAGTATAAAGACCACATTAAATGTCTTGAGTGTAGTTGTGAATGATAAAATAATTAAAAACAGCAGCATGTTCCCCATCGTGATATTTACATAGTGCACAATCCGTTCCAGTAGGATCAATTCTTTGTTAACTTTCCTTAGTTTTTTATCAATTTCCATGGTGTTGATACGTTTAATAAATAAAAACGTACGCACGCAGTTTATGTACTCATATCTCGCCGAGAGGGTGTTGGTGACTTCCCATAGAATCAAAACAACGAAAAATATTTCTAAATTCGCATAGGCCCCTCCGAGATACGCCAAGCTCGAGTAAACGGTCGTTTCCAATTTAAAAAACAGCAGCTCAGGCGAATGAGCGAGTAGAATTATAACGAAAAAAACCAGTAATTTCAAAATGTGTGCAGCGATCTTTACCTTGCGCATACAACAATTTTCCAATTCTGTTATCAACATGTTGAACGTTTTCCACATCAATTTGTGCTTGAAAACGCCGTTCAAACAAATCAGGTGGAACATGAAAAATAAAATGTAATTCGAGGCGAGCATTACGATATGATCCGTGGGCAAATGAACGAATACAAATATCTTCCGACATTCCACCACCAGACAAACCGATGTTAACATATTAAAAATACAGTAAATTATCCGGTGAATTTTTGCTGTGTATCCGTCAGTTAGCAGAGGAAATATACCAACATAGCAAGCTGTTTTAAATACCGTTTTTAGGAAAAACAGTTCGTTTTTCGGTTTAATTGCTACCATTTTTTAACAACCGCCCAGACGAACGTTTTGTATAATACTACGTCCCTTTTGAAACTGACTATATTAAAATAATTAGGTAAAATTGTGTACCATCATTGTGCAAACGGGGCCTAATTAGATTAGCTCTTAGAAAGGTTTAATAACATTTAATGTTATTGTATATTTAAGTACGTTTTCATTACTAGATATTATTATCACCCAGTGGATGTACCTATATATTACGTTTTACTAACAGGTAAGTATCAATTAGCTAATTAACTCATTGGTGTACATACAATTTTATTATTAAGAACATCAGATACCTACTGATTGAACCAAATTATTAATCCAGGCGCAGTTCCTATTAGTAGATAAATTTAATATCTTTATCAATTTGCAATCAATTTGCAATTGATACCAACTACTATTTTATTCCTTTAATTGATTGAGCTATGTAAAACCAAAAACTATGTACCTCTCTACCTAGATGGAGGTTTTATGTGTACAGAGAAATATCCATCGTTCGTTTGAAGTAAAAAAATAGTGGTAGCGCGACGGGAGAATCGCTCTGCATTCGTTATAAAGCGAACGCATATTCCTCTTTCGTATTATTTCCTTCCGCATAAATTCAAACAATGTATCAAGCCCTCCTCTTTGGTTTAAAATCACCGTTGACACACAAGTTTGGTAAGTATGGATACGGCGCGGTGGGCGCGACATCGCGCCCCCACTGGCAAGATTTATTACCTCCGTTTTGTTGTTCAGCACAGATCTACAGACGGAAACAAATAACGCGTTTATTTGTTACACATACATACATACATTCTGGTAGTCGCTGCATTTACTTGCATTGTGAATGCATGCGAAAACGCGCGGTTTTTGCATACAGCTTTGTTCCATATACCTGCGTACATGTCTGTCTGGATAGTTCAGGAAAATCTAAAAGAAGCTGAAAAATTCCCCTTAAAAAATAAAGCGAAAAGTTACCTAAGAGGTAGAGAGTTAATGCTTAGGTCATGGTTTGTTTCCTACAATGGTGAACTTGGAGCTTTACACAAGTCGAGGGGGAGCTTTTTCTTCTAACCGGAAAAATTCTCATTAGGAAAAATTATTGCGAGGATAAATTTCCCCGCGAAATCCTTACGAGAAACGACAAAGACCACACTCAAACTAAAAAGTAGCGATAAATAAAACTAATGTGCCATAACCATGCAGATTTCCCGATTCGGGAATGAGTCTCAGCTTTATTTATTTACGTTTCTAGCCTAAATGCATATGATTCGTATTTGATTCTGCGATATGGCCGTTCCCAGCGGCGTTAAATTAATAGTCTTGGAACGATGGTCGCGCCTTCTCATACATATTTATTGTTGAATTATTTGGGCAGTACGAAACCGACGTCATCGACGATTGCCAACGTTATCTAAATTTCGAAAGTTTATTAGAGATCAGAACGATACAAAGGAACAATTATGGGAAGGCCGTTTATCCGGAGACATGTCCCGTTCGATCAAAGAGGTTCCCTATAATGAATTCGATTTTCCGATTAAACATTTTCGAGTTTACAACATCTATTAATTCAGGCGAATTTTAATTAAGTTCTCCCCGGATAGACGAACGCATATTTAATTGCGAAAATCCGCAGGCTTTTTTGCCGTTTGCTTCGCAATTCCAACAACACAATCACCTCGCAGGAACTAAAATACTGCGGCACATGCTACCGCCTCCTTTCTAAATCATAATTCATCTTTATTACGATTCGGTGTCTGTTTCCTCCGATATAAAAAGAGCGGTTCTAGCCCGCCAATAGCTGAATATTACTCATGTCGTTTTGTACTCGCAACCTTCGTAATAGGTTTTCAAATTCACAATTCCATGGACGTAGCAAAGGGGATTTAGAAAGGGAAAAATTAGGGAAAGTAAAAGAAATAATTGCAGTTAAACATATGGGTAAATATTCTTTAAGATTTCAACAAATTAATGGAAATTGTTTCATTTTTAAACTTACCTAGTTAAATTGAGCAAGGTTCACTTTCGAATATAGTGGAATGGCGGTGTCCCTGTCTTGGATATTTCCCGAGTATTTTCTTTTCAGAATTCTACGCAAAAAGAGAGCACAAATTTATATTCTTTCTTGGAAAATAAAAGATTCCTGATGTTTGTTTGTTTTTTTAAGAGGTTTAAACACACATTTTAGGGGATCGATTGCGAAATGAATGTAGAATAGAATATTTTGATGAGTATTTCCAAATTTTTATTTTGTTTATTTTAAATTATTTTTGGTCGCCAAGATAAACACTGAATCTTTATGGAAAGGCCTTCTGTAAATGCAAGTAATACGAGGATAAATAAAACACAAATTTAAAAAAAAACATTTTTACTAAACATAAATTAGTGGCCAACACTATTTATTAGTTTACTCTTAAAATTTGATATTCTCAAAAAATAAATGTGAATTATAATTTCCTTTGAACACAATCTGCTTAATTACAAATGCTTCTAAAAGTTGTTTCATGTACTTAGCTGTGATGACAGGTAATTTAAATTATATTTGTAATAAAATAGAGCCTTTCAACATGGGGAATATTGCAGAAACGATAACATCGAACAAGATATTTCACTTTACGTGCGTGGTTTTTGGTAACGTATGTGTTATCTTTAACCTCAACCGAGGAATTCCCATAAATTTTCCCGGCTTAAACGTATTTTATTATATTTTACCAATTATGAATATTTCATCTTTAGTACAGGAGATTGGCCGTAAGAAAATTATGATAAAATTGTTATTACTGCGATGCAGCTAAAGAATGTCTGTATAGAATTTGCTAGGAACTTCAATAGACAAACAACATTTTTAGACTTGAATGATTCCTTGAAGATATTCCTTCTAAACTAATGTGGCCCAAAGAAAAATAATAAAATGTAAAAGACACATAACATACAGATGTTGTTTTGTAACTTACAAGCAATGGAGAAGACCACGACTTTTTTTTTTATTTTTTTTTCAAAACCGTGTGTTCTAAGAAGACGCGTAATGAAATTTTTATTTTTTTCTGTTGCCAAATAAGGCCGCAATTAATTTTTAAAGTTTGAAAAACGTCACACAATCGTCATACGTTCGGCTCCAATCCAAGCGAGAGTTGCAAAGAGAAGTCACATTTAGCAAGTTTGCCACGTTTCCTATTACTCTTCTATACTCCGCAAAATGTGCGTTTTTTGTATATTTATTGCAATAAACATTTTCTGATTGATCCATTTCTTCCATTACCTAATGGATAATTCGATATATTAATATAGAAGTAACATCTTCATCTGTATAAATTGTAACCGATTTTCTTGTTAAAAACACAAATAATGGTCCTGAAAAATTCATTTGGCAACATTCTTGTCAACGTCAATATTATCAAAAGTGTTTTGTGCCGATCTGCAATTCGTGTAAGTTGTTTTGTGCATTTTTCAGAAAAATCTGACAAATGACAGTATGATTTTTGTTCGTTTGTGTATTCTTTGTTACTGCGTTCGAAAATTCATATTATTTAGTATACAACAAGACGTGAGTGGTTTATGATTGGTTGATGACTTATGAGTCAGAACCCGAAATTTTTAAATTTCGAAGGGCTATATCTTTTTAATTATAACACCTTTTGAGCAACTGAAAACGGTTTTGAGCTCTAATAAATCATTTCTAATAGTATATTTTGTCGAAATCCGCATATCTCACATCGTGGTCTTCTCCATTGTGTTTGTGAATCTCTAATACTAATAAATATGCAAGTATTCCCTTTATTTACGATCTAAATATTTTTTTCTTTACTCTACGACGACAAGGATCCTGCAGAATTCCTTTATTATAGGAACTTTAAATTCAAAGAGAATAATATATTATGTAGGTACACTTATGTAACAATTTATAGACGACATAACTACACTTTGATAGCCAATACAAACTGAGAAGAAAATGTGTTAATTTGTTGATTTCCTACATAAAATTCGAATCACATCCTGTACAATCACTGCTCCATTTAAATAACTGCTTTAATTTGTGGAGTAATTGATGATTTACTTGAGAAGATACGTGAACTCGGAAAAACACATTCATTAAAAGAGCTCCTACGGAGAAAGCACACCCATTCAAAAAGGATAAACGGCAGGATGTAAGGCTCTGGAGATTGAGATTATCTCCCGGAACGTAAGCAAATGAATGCTGAGACAAACCCCTCGTCATTCGCGAAGCCTTCGATCTCTTCCCTTTCATATGAACTCGCTCATATTGAACGCCTATTATAGGCATCAGAGTCGTGCTTATACCAATTCTAAAAAGGTATGCTTACAAATTAGTACTGTAAAACAAAGATTTTGAATTAATGATACAAATTTTTTCTTGTTTATAGTATTCTAATTTTTTTTTAAATATTATAGTGAGTAAGAAAAATTTTATTAGGTAAATCCTCTACATTCGAAACCTATAACGCCACCCCTATGTGCTTCGAGGCTATAGTGAAATTTTTCAATTTTCTCTCTAAATATCCTTTATTCTATACAAGCCTGCCTGCGATCTTGTTTTATACATTTGCAGCTCCGTTATACCAGGAACCGTGCGAGTAAATCAAATTTCCCCAATATACTGTTTGCTCTGAAATATTGTTCTTCTTTCGTATAGGCGTAATGACGTATTGAGAAATTTGCATACGTTTTTCGAGCGGAATGAAAAAATTGCATGGAAATTGGAACACGAATTGATAGAATGTGAGCGTTTTATAAATTGAAGAAAACTTCTTTAATACGTTTTTAATAGCTAAATAACTTGATTTCATTCGATCAGAACTTCTATCCTATATGACTTACTAAGTAGGTAATTTAAATTCGCATAAGAAAAGAGGATTTCCCGAATAAATTCTTATTTAAATTAACACGCACCATTTGTAATAAAAATGATGTATCTTCTGCGATTAAAATGCAAACACCGAAATACTTTTATTCTCATTCCTTCTTTCACTTTACAAGCGTTTTAAGTACTTTTATTACTACCCTCAAATATTAGGAATTAATTCAGCATTAGAAAGCCATTATGAATCCAAAAATAGCAAGTACATAATTATAATAATTATATATTCCTGATGACCCGCTGGTTTATTGTATAATTTTATCCTAATTACATAGGAATTTTGCATGGCTAAATATTGAAATATATAGATATCTACTAAATCATAAGAGTATTAGATATTTTCAGCAAATACAATATACTCTAAATGAATGTATAATTATCACAACATCCATTTAGAATTACATAATTGAATGCAATTATTCAAGACATTAATAAAACAAGGTGCCCATATAAATCAACCAGATGCAAGTCTATATTATAGATAATATGGGAATTATGCCGGGATAGATATTATATGAATGTTCCGTTTAAATTTAATGTACCGAAATACCAAATATTTCATAAATTCTAATACCTATACAGCTTATTTAGACAGAAACTAAACCATAAATAATCATTAGTCTAGCAATGAATTTGTTAGTTGAAGGGATATGTTAAAATATCGCGGTGTTGTCATCAGGTTGTAATTATTTTCTCCCACAATCTATTTATCTAACTGGCTCTAGTTGTTGAATATTTATTAAAAATAAGTAGTTGGAGGCATTCCGGTCACGAGTCGAAGTTGATGGAGTCGTTAGAAACGAGGCCGCAGACTCGGAGATGGCAGTCGGTCTTAATACAGGTAAACTCGACCCAAATCACCCGTAAAAAGGACAATTCAAAACTCCTCCGGTTCGTGTGAGAATAAATTCGTGAGTACGGAGGAGCGACTTTCGCAGACCGCCCGTTGGACTTTATCACAGTCGTGACTCTACTAAGAATCGTCTGATTTGTTTCGCAGTTTCTTTATTATGGGATTGTCGGGCCGGCAGGAGGGATTCTGTTCTATAACTTTTTTTCCTTTCCAATAGAAAAATGTTCCGGGTAATTTATACACATTTTATTTGACAAAAAATGCGGAAGAGAATTGGAAAACGTACGAATGAGGTCGACAGTATTGAGGATAGTTTGGGTTGCCAAAGTGTTATGATTTCAAATAAGGATGTCGATTATTTTTCAGAAAATTGATAAAATAATTTAGGGATTTTTTACGTTAACAAAAATATCCTCAGTTGTAGGTAATGAATTATTTAAGATTCTACTGATAAATAGAACCGTTTTGAAGCGTTCAAAAAGTTCGAAAAAAAAATAGATAACTTTAGAAGTGCGCCATCTTTAATATATGCGACCCACTTCAGCATTGAGTAATAAATAAGATGTGAAGTCGAGATTTTCCGTTTATGAAAAACGGTACGTCTCCACTAAGTCCATTTTTAACTTTGTCAAGTTAACGTGAAATTCTTCAAGGCAACCGTGAAAATGTATCGCTCCGAACTGTTTTCCATTATACGCCGCATAAAGTTCGCTGGCTTTGCATATTTGCCCACTAATACAGCACCTAAAGGAAAATTGGTACAATATTAAAATAATTTCATTAATCCTAGTACTTCCTATAGATATTACGTACAAAAATATTTGCCCCGTAGGCATCAGAATTTATTAATAAAGGTGATGTAGGTATTAGGCACATATTCAACTATTCTCAATCATGAAATTACTAGCCCCTCAATATATGGGAATCGTTTTCATTGAAATGCAGGCTCATGTCTGCAAATTTTTCATTACATGCATTTTTACGCAGAAATTCACAACAAAAACGTTTTCCATTAGAGCGGAGTCACGTAAAAAATTCCAGCAATCTGAATCCTTTATCTTTAAAACATGAACAGGCCGCGGCGGAGGGAAAAATTCTGAAACCCTACTTTCTCCGACAGAAGGCTTACAGGTAGGGTTAAAGCATCTTCAAACGGTTAATTTTCCTGACAACGATTTTCCACCTTATTCATTTTCTGCCGCAACCGTACCTGAACGTGCTCTTATTTATTTATCTCAGAAGGTAAAATTTTCTTTAGTAATTAATTTCTAGGAGATATTTTCTAATGTCGTTAAAATCTACTTCGGTAATTTGAATTACTGAACAGAAAAATTGGTTATTAATTGAATATTTTTTTGTTTTTCTGCAATTGAAGCTAATTAAGTGCAAATTTAATAAAAGTTGTATTCTATTGAGAAATTTAAGTTTTGACGTTCGAAGAAAAATTTCGCTAATAAATCCGAATTTTTCGTCGATGCAAGAGAGCTTCATTTTCCATTCATAAGTGGCTTGAGAACGCCGAAGAGAGAATCAGGATTTGGGAAGCTCTCTCGAGACAGTATGCATTAGGTCTTCCACTTTTATTAAAATAAATTTTAGATCACTGATAGGTCGACAAGGAAGAAAAATCCCGCTCGCTGTAATAATGAAAAATTATTAAAAAAGCCAAGCTTCTTCGCCAATATATTAGCAAAAACGCAAATTCTCGATAAATTTTATTTCAGGTGCATCGTTAATTTTGTCAATTAATAAGCACTAATATAGAAGGAGTATTAGAGAATTTTATGATCGATGTGCATAAAAATTATCAAAATAAGCGGAAAAATTAGATTAACTCTAGTTTTATCATGTCTGATATGTCAAACTGTCCAACATAACTTTTACAACACCTTTAACCTAAACTACTTTTGAACCTTGGTATTAAATTTTACTGTCGCTAACACTATAAAGAAAAGTGGTAAAATTTCCAATTTGGACGGAATATTATTTATACATACGAAATTCTCCTAGTTTTTCGCTTGAAAAGAGTAATAAAAATTATGCTAATTCGCGAAAATAAAATTTTTATGCTCGTGTAATTCTCCGATAAAGCTTGCTGTTCTAAAATGAAAGAGCAAACTCTATTATTTCATGTAATTGGATGTAATAAAAGCGTAAAGTTTTATTCACAAACAAATATTTGTTAAATTCCCCAATCCAGTTCAGTTATAACATATTTTCACATTAAAAAACAGCATACGCTACTTCAAGATTGCAGAATTAAAAATGTACTACCATATACCTGAAAATACAAGAGCAATCTTAGCATAGATCTTGTCTAATGCGGCACCTGAGTTTCATTAAGAGTTTTAAGAAGATTTTCGAGCTCATATTTTCGCAACTTAAACTTTTTCAACCAGCGGAATCTTCCGGGGGACTATTCAGCGAGCAGAATTTCGTAGGAATGTCTTTAAATGTCTCCTGTACCTTTACATAATGTTTCATCTAATGCTACCGTTGGAAGCAGTTCCGCAAGTTTCGAGTTGTTAACACACAAACAGGGACACTACTTTCGTCTGGCGCAAGTAAGTGTAATATTTGCATTTAGAAGTTTGTAAAGAAATCTAGCAGTGAATGAAGAAAAATATTCTAACTTTATCAGTTTGATTTCCAGCTCTATCAAAGAAAAACGGGTTGTAATAATTTACATAGTACATAATTAAAAAAAAGTAAATAAATCGTTACTAGTACATTGAATGAAGGTTTCTGTAGATGAAAGTCACTTGTTACAATTTACCACATCGAGCTGCGTATTTTCAGGCGAAGCCATCGCAGCCGCAGCCACATCACTCTTCGTGGAATCTTCCTCTCCTTCCAACGAATAAATCGTTATCTTGTAATGCAAGTTCCCGTTATTAGTACAATATTTATCCAATTCGCTTTTGTGAATGTAAAAACCGGAGTGGTCCTTGAATAAATCTCTGGATTTTTGGGGCATGGAATCGCAGACTGATTTATAAGACAGAGGAATCGCGTTCGCCTCCACTAGGTGACCTCTTGTGAATTCCAACTTGTACGCGTAGTTTTTGGCATCCTCGGGAGAGCCCATCAAATAAACAGCCCAGCGTGTCAAACCTAAAAACAAACATATTTTTTGTAATTATGTAGGTAAATTACGAATATGAAAAAATTTACCTGTGTGTTCATTGCACTCCCAAGTAATTCTAAAGAAATGTTCGAAATAGTACATGACAGCGAATATGTAGTGATAAGTTTGGATGTTGGCGAATTTTTGCGACACGAACTTCTGCTTGTCCCTTACATAGAAATTGTTGGAATGCTTCTCCTGCAAATGCTTCTTCAGGTGCACCAGGGCGTCCTTCCACTTGCAGTTGTCGTAGTTGGTGAAAGGGCATATGGCTTTCGTGTAGTTGCAGAACGTCTGGTGCTTGCTCATGGACTCGCCGAGGCATTCGTACTCGCAGCCCATCACCTGGTACTTGCACGGCACCACGATCTTCGCGTGGATGGATTCGAGAGCGAAGTTTCTGCAGCCGCTCATCGGGCCTCTGCATTTGGGGCAGATGGTGACCCGGTGCAGGCAGTCGTTGCACACCGAGTGGCCTCTCGTGCACAGTTTTATCGGCGGCGACATGATATTGAAACATGCTGGACACGTGAGCTCTTCGCGGACTATCTGCTCCAAATCCATTTCTTCCTATAAACCAATCTATAGTTTGTTTCCATTGCCACAAATTATAATTTTTAATGGAATTGCTAATACATTTTTAACGACTATTTTAGGGGATATTTAACAATTTAAAACCAAAAAAATACTTCATTCAGAATATTGTTGAGTAAATCAAATTTTCAAATAATCTCACCTAATTTTGTGGCACTAATCGGGTATAAATTTCACTTTTTAATGAACGCCATCGATTTTAACGGTCGCACTGTAAAACTTTTAACGGTTAAATTTCTTAGGAGCGTCTGAGCCTTCGGCCTTCGGTAAGAATAATAAAGTGACGGGACAAATCCTACAACCCTCATGTAAAGAGGGACTATCTCGCAAATAACTGGTTCCTTCCCCACGTCAGGTAACGACTAGTAAAAATAGTAGGTACAGAACTGTAGGAATTGCGCTATTATAATCATGACTTTATGATATTTCCGTCATAAATTATCCCGAAATTAGATTTAATTCCAAATATCTTGTAGATATCTAAATATATCTGTTTTAAATAAATTATTGTTGATAAGGCGGTTTAGATCTAATATTTAAGAGAATTATTGAAACGCAAATTATAAAATTTTTTGCATCCAAGAATAAATGCATTATCCTACCGGTAGGACGCAATTAAACGATCATTTGCAATCATAAACAATAAATACTCATTACAGATTAAAGAAGGATGCTAAAGTTTATGTAGATAAATTCTGGAGAAGGGTAAAATGCATAATAATTCTATTAGAATACAATTAGTCGACGGGACAACCCCCAACTCACCCTACCACTCAAGAATATTCAAGAATCAATATAACAGGTACTTTCTTTGGCAATAGGTCAATTTATTTAGTACTTTGCATAACAGAAGTGAAGTTAAAATCCACAAGTTATATTGCTTTAGGAGTCTAGAAAGTTAAGTGAGGATTTGATTTACAGTGTGCAAAGAAGATGACTGACGGTAAAGCAGATTCGAGCGAGGTAAGTTAAATTTATTACATTTTTTCTGCCTACATTTTTTGATTATTAAAGTAATTATTTTACCGTGCACTCTTTATAAATGTGTTTTAAACTTGTCATATTTTTATAATTGGCCTTGAGACTTTTTTGAAAACAATTAACTTACCTTTAGGCAATCAATTTAATTCGGTAGATATAAAGTAGATGCAAAAAAGTACGAACAGCTACTTGGTTTATAGTCAATTATTTGTACAAGCAGCTCAAATCCAGTTCGTACGTCTTGGTATTTGGATATCGATTTTTTCAGAAAAAACCAAATACCAAAACAAGTAGGGGAAACAAGGACAAATTATCTTCTTAAAGTAAATATTCCTAAAAATTTCAGATTGCAATGAACGACATGCTAGAAGACGATCTTCTGACCGAGCTAAAGTGCCCCCTGTGCGGCGTATACATGGCCCCACCGATCCAGCAATGCAGAAACGGCCACGACTACTGCAAGGAATGCTTCGAAATGATCTACCGTTGCCACCGATGCCACTCCATGAAAGGAGACACCAGAAACCACCTGCTGGAGAAGATCTACCTGCGGGTCAACCTACCCTGCAAGAACGCCTGCAACGGATGCGAGTTCAAGTGCAAGAGCAAGGACCTGGAGGCGCACGAGAACGAGTGCAAATACACCCTGAAGAAGTGCCCCTTCACCTACACGACCTGCTGCAGCTGGGAGGGCGTCTGCTTCGACATCAGGGACCACTGCCACGAGCAGCACCACTTCAGCTCGCTCGTCGGAAGCGAGAACGTGCTGTCCTTCGTGCAATTCGACCAGGACTACTTCAGCGGCGGCAGCTGGATCTACGTCATCTTCGTCTACGAGACCATGTTCCGGTTCTGCGTCTCCATCGATATGAGAACCAAGTTGTTCAAGTTCGTGGCCACTCACATCGGAGATGAGACGACGGCGAACCGGTTTAATTTCCAAGTGCGGTTTTTGCAGAACGATACCGAGGAAGCCGGGATCACGCTGAGGGCGGTTTGCGCCCATCAATTCGATTACACTAAACTGTTTCATGGTAATGAGTACCTGGTTATGCCGGTTGACGTACTTATACCGCTTGTCGATACTGTCGGTGAGCTCCATTATGCTGTTAAAATTATAGACACTAGTGAGCCCGACCCCGTCGATATTAACCAACCCTCTTCTAGTAAAATGTCTTCTTAGAGTGGATTTGAGGGTTATAAAAAATGTATAGATGCAACGATGTTATTTGAAATGGATAATTTTACTTAGATAATTGTGTTTTAATCATTTTTTTAAAGCTATTGTGCTTATTTTAATATTTGCGAATAAAATGTTAAAAATAATTTAATTACTTCATTCAATAATTACATGCTCCACTTGAAATAATTTGTAGTATAGTGGCCCAATTTTAACGTTTATCGACTAGATTTGTTTTGTGTTTTATCTTTTTAGTTTTTCAAATTTTCTGTTTATTTTGCTATCAATCATCACTAAGCCACGTATCGAATAAACAGTTAAAATTTTGCATGCTTATTGGCAGAAATAATTGTAAGTATTTCGCTAGCTTATAAAATTATAAATGTTAATAATTCAATAAACCATTAGTAGATACGATAAAAAAGTTTGTTTACTCTTTCAGTCCTCTATGGCGGATAATAATAGTGTCGTTAATCTGGAAGCATCCCTTCGCTCGAAATTCGAATGCCCAGTGTGTTTTAAATACATGATACCGCCCATTCGACTCTGCCTCTCCGGGCACATCTATTGCGACTACTGCTTCGAAAAAATAAGGAAATGCGCCCTATGTAGGGCAAACAAAAGCGCCTATCGATGTATTGTATTAGAGCAAATATACGCCATGCTGACGTTTCCTTGTAAATACGCAGAACACGGTAAGGAAGTTTCATATAAAAAATAAATCGTCTCATAAAAAATACATATGCAGAATTATTCGAGATGCTATAAAAGTTTCCAGTGTACAATATTTCGTATGTTTCCAGGATGCAACTTCGTAGGAAAAGGAGACGTTATGACAACACATCAAGATTATTGTGAATATTCTTCTGCATTTTGTCCTTTGAGATTCAACAGTTGCCAGTGGAAGGGAATGAGATCTCAAATGGTGACGCATTGCAACGACGTGCACGCTGACAACACCTTTTTCGTAGCGAAACAGAAGCTCAAAGTTACGAATTTCTGCAATCTAATGGACAGAAACTATTACATAATTTTCTACGTTTACGACAACCTATTCAGGTGTGTATGGGATATTAAACAGGACACCGGCGTGATGAGATTCGCAGTGTATTCTTTGTGCATGCAAAACTCGGATAAATTGTTTTCGTACAGAATTTCTGTATTATTTGAAGGCACTAACACGGAGGTTATAAGTTTAGAAGGGCCTTGTTTTCATATGAATGACGATAACATGAGATTTCTTGATAAGAAATATTTGTCCACTAATTACAACATGATTAGGGACTTTTGCGACTCAAACGGTGATATAAATTATACAATCAGTATTATTAAAAAATAAGAGATTTTATTTTAGTTTGTTGAAAGTGAAGGTACGTTTTATTTACCTTTGTTTTTAGTTTTTTAATATTCTTGGTAAAACATGAATTATTTTTTAATTTGAAGAAAGAAAATGAATGACTTGTGACAATCTCTGTATGTTACTTATCTACAGCTTTTTAGTTATGTACAGTTTGAATGTTTTTTCATAATATTTTATTTTAATTAGGTATTTTGCCTAAACACAAAATTGTTGAATTGACAAAATATGCACTTAATATTAATTTATTGAACTTGTGTAATGTATTTTAGTGTAAATATGAATGTGCTGTAATTATAACATTAAACAACCATCAAACATTACTCGTTTTAATTAAATTTGCAGGCCTGTGTTAAATGATTCAAGTAAAACGAACATGTATTTAAAAAGCTCAAAACTTTTAAAAAATTGGATTTCGAACTTCAAAACAAATTGATGCGTTCCTGGCTCAATTAAAATGCTTTTTTTACATAAAATAAATTTCGTTTCGACCTCATTCGTGCATCCGCTGTCCAGACATAATTTACACAACGTTCCGACCCAATGATAAATAAAATTCTCTTCAAAATCGAATATTGACCGTTTGCTGAAAAAATACGGTTTGAATATAAACGTGTTTGTACGTTTGGTGGAAAATCGAAATAAAAGGAGGAACCGACTCGGGGCGAACTTTTTTAATTCTCTGCGATAGCGACAGTTTTTTTTCCAAACGTATACTTTCAATAGAAATTTTAGAGTTTCGCGCAGCCAGAAATTGAATACCACACTGCTTCGTTGGAAACGCAGCGGCGAATTCGGGGCTAATTGGTAAAGAATTGCCAGAACGGCAATCGGATTGTTCGCCGCCGTGAAAATAATCGAGATTTGTACTTCGGCATTAATTCAACCTAATATTCTATTACTAGCCAATGATATTTTCATCAACTTCTTTTATCTCAACGCCAACGCAACCTACGAAGAATTTCAAATTTCCGCGAACCTTCAAAGAATAAACAACTTCGACGCGAACTATTTAAAATGCCGCTATCTTTTCAACGAGCGTTAGGAAGTTACTTACTGTGAATTTTAATTCTCTACTCCGATTCTTTCCTTCTTAATTAGCTCACTCGATAAGGACCTTGGAAGCGAAAACGTTTTCTTTAATCTCGCCTCGGCGTTGTTTAGTTCCTCGCATTGCCGGTTTAAATTTTCTTCAAGTTTTTAGACGCTCTCCATTCGATTACAAAGATTGGAATTTTAATTCGCATTATCTAAATTTAATATTGCTTACTGTGCTGTTACTGGTAATTGAAATTAATGCTGATATCAAACAAAACGAGTAATTGTACCCAATTTGTAGTGTTGTTGACGACCGTGCCCTTAAGGAATTAGTAATGTAATGATGCATTGTATATTCAGATAGGCATGAATCGCTAGAGAAACCTTGATGGGTTATTGAAGTGGCTCGGGTCCTAGAACGGTTTCAAAGGATGCATTTAGCGCCGATGATCTGATCAATATTGCATTAGTTAATTGTTATAAATTGCTCGCCTATATCCTGCATAATCGGAGATTGTATGCTACTTGATAATACAGTTGTTTGTATACTGACAAAATAATTCAATGATGTATTAAGCAATTCAATCAATATTTCTAATCGGGTAGTTCCGGCACATTGAACAAACGGAATGCAAATCTCGCAATCAACCCCGGGTAATATAAAATATAAATGTAAATTGGAATAAATCTTAAAATTTGATACGGGTAATTCCGGAAAATAAATTCGGCTTCATCGCTTTAACCAATTTAAAGGGTCTAATGTAATTAGCTGGTCATTGGCTCCCGTGCATGGGTTCGGGGTTTAATTTATGCTTTTCAGCGCGGCTACTCCCGCAATTATTACAGGCTGAATTTGGCGAAAGTGAAAGTTACTCTGAATGATCGTGTTAGAACGTACATACAAAATTGTTATTTGCTATTAAACGATTTTTACATTAGGTTGGAAGATGGTTTAATAAATATGTAAGTGGATTTGAATTTTAAAAGAAAAATTATTTATTAAAAGGCATGTATTTTGATCGATGAAACGGGAAACGGTCCTGGCATCAGTCGTCTACCGCAGGGTACAAAAACTCAATATTGCTTCAATAATTCCATTTCGCAGCACTTCCGCTAGTTCTCCTTTGTACCCATTCAGGATGACCACTCTATTATATTTTATTTCAAAAGGCCAAAATTGCCTTCGAAATAATATTTCCGTGTACCTCTATTCAAGGATGATTACAGAAAATGTCAACCAGAATTTTATGGCCGCGGAATTTCCTTATTTTGGCAAAGCGAATGCGCTCGATGTGCACAGCTTTATTCCTTATTTCATTCCCTTTTCTCTCTTTAGCTTTATTTAGCATACAGAGATTGCTTTTGTTAAGTTAGTTATGCCGTAGAATAAAATTACGGCTACAATGTTTTATAAGCTGTGTTAGATGAATTGTTTAGTCTAAAGCAATGTTTCACTTCCAGATTTTATGAGACTCTCTTACATTATACACCATTACATTTTTTTGAACTTATTTCTGTATACCAATTCAGTGTAAATCTTCGTTGAAGACATTCCTATGAAATTAGTTATTTATTCCCGCTGAGGTTGTTAAAGGGTTTATAGGGTATAGCTTTTCTTATATCGAAAATGGCTAGGCTAACTTATTACTTAAGCGCGCATGCCATGACCGTTTTATCGAAAAGTTACTACGGCTAGTAAATAAAATATGTAACGATACGCCTAAGAGGTTTTATTTCCTCGTCTGATCCAGAATTCTACCGCCATGAAAAAAAATTTATAACTATGAACGATGGAGGGTCTTATTGACATTTTCCGAGAGAATTCATGGAATAAGGGCACTCCCAAACGTCTCTTACCTGCAATATATTTTATAAATGACGGTTGTATGACATAAAAAGTTGTTATCCTCTAACATTTTCTTAAATTGGTAATTTTAAAATATCGAGAATCTGCAGAACCGCCCGAAAGATAAAGAGACTCGGCTTTTAGTACGTGCCGTATATTTTTATATGCATTGGTTATGGCTTGTAGAGATTTGAGTGGTGTAAAACACGTTCACAAATTTTGAGAGCTCGATAAGTTTCAGAGTGTTCTTTGATCAAGTCGTTTTTATACGGATTATAATGAAGAATTCTAATTTATATGGGATAAAATTTAACAATTTTGTTCAATTTGTGTCGATTTAGAACAGTTTTCGCTTGATAAATGAATTACTTCGGCTCGATACGCTGCTTCAATAATTTCACATTTCCTCGCACTTTTGTACACCCATAAAAAGTGAAACTGCATAAATTAGAATGCCGCGCTGAAAAGTAGGAAAGTCAGGAAATAGAGCAGTAAAAAGCTGACACTATGACCTACAGTTCTTTATTTATTCGGGCCAGCGCTGTTTCCCTCTTCGAATGTATATGTTACTGTCACCGGAGGAATGCGGATATTTTAAATACAATGGGGTAGAAAAGTCGGGATTCTTGTTTTTTGTAATTTAGGGTGTATGTTTCCCCGTAACATTAAAATTGTGCCTTGTGTTTTTGCCATACGTACTCGCATATCCACTCTCTTTCATATGGTGTGTTCCTGATACGCAAATAAATAGCAGTGGCTAGATGAATCAAACTATATTTCCATTAAGAAAGAATCTCATTAAACACTTAACCATCTCTCCACTGGAGCTTTTTATTATTATTGGACTAATTCGAAAATAATTTGCAATTACACCCCTTTTAAATTACTTCTATGTAATTGCAATTTGGAGACTGTAGTACAAAATTAAACACTTTCTCAATTAGTAGCGCACAGTGGCAATTTATTTTGTTTCTTGTGTTCCTAAAAATCCTGATCTACGGTTTCTGGTCGTTTCGTTTAACTTAACTGTTTTGTTGGGTTTTAATTTAGCAGTCGATATTTATCCAAATTACCGAGTACACAGAGATCTGTATTGGATATAAAAAAACATAAATGCAATTATTATACTCTGTAAAAAATGAATGTATAAATAATATAGAGCATAGTGAAACTTCCGTCATTTATCTCTAATGTTTTTGTCGAAGGAGACGGCACGACAGAGGAATATTTTTATTAGTAGTTATCAACCGTCAAAACCAGACGTCATTAGCATCTGATTTATATTCACGAAAGGCAGAGAAGAAGCTAACAGGCCAAGATAATTTTTAATTGAAATGCAAGTAGGCAAATATTCAGAGCCCAGTCTAGTTCGCGAACTTCCAAACCATCCTGCGGCTGACGTCCAACCGAAATACGCGAATTTGAAGAAAATAATCCCACAATCATTTTCACCTTTGTACCGACGTGTTTTTTTTTGCTCAATTAAATCCAATTAATTGGTAGGAAAGCAAAGTTTGGCGTATTACGTAGCTAATCTAATAGTCTAAACGCTCCCTACGGAGGAAATCGGTTAAATCAACGAACCACTGATAAGCACGTAGTTCAATAATTTGCATATTGATGTAGGCAATTCAAAATATACACGGAGCCTATGCTACAGATTGTATAACAACAGTTTGTTTAATCTACATAGTTTCATGTTAAAACTCCTGCAAGCCGGTACATGAATATAATACAGAAAAATACCCATTAAATTTAATAGCATTTAAGCAACATGTCTTTATTATGACACCCACATTAATTAGTGTATATGTTTATGGGTGTAACAAGTTTGTAACATGTTTACTGCGACGGTTGAAATGAATAGCATTCTTAGCTCTAATTCCTTAATAAGCTTTTTGGGTCAATTTAGCACGGGCTCATCTAGCTTAATGTCGGTCACTGGGGGAGTTGATTTCACTTACGACCGAGAAAACAGCCGTTTCGTGTGCCAAAGCATACAAAATTTATTAAAATGGGAACCGGAACACAAACTTTAAGTAAAATAGAACCCAGGATTCGTTATTTATTAGTTGACCAAAAATCGCTTCAACGCTCTCGAAATTTATGGACTTCATTTTACTTCCAATATTCAGTTGTTCAGAAATTAATTCGGAAGTATCCTGTAGATTTTGAATTATATATTAGAATTACATATAAGATATTTATAATTCCTATCACCTAAATAAATATATTATAAAGATACTAGCATAATATAAGCCCACTTTATATTTTATAAGTAATTTCAGTTTACTTCACCCACATACCTAATTCACTTAATAGTTTTTCCATTAAACATACATCACATAGTCTTTTCTACGGGATTTCATCGAACGGGGTTTCTTATACACACATAACCTACCGTATATTTTCTTTTCTATGCTTCTTCGTTTCACTCGACGGAATTAATTTCGTAAAGTTCCTCTAAATATTGCCCGGATGAACGAAATTCGAATAGACGTTTCCAATAGAGGGGTTCGAATGAAGGCCGCGGAAAACTGAGAAAATGCACTTCGATGAAGGAAATTAAGGAGCATTCATTTCTGCGGATCTTCCTATTGCGAGTTTAATTTCATTACTGAACTGCATTATGTGCGGGTTTATTGATTGGGACGAAGTTATTGCTGTTTTACGTAGAGTTTATAATTAAAGAATATTTATAAGCCTAGAGCTTTTCAGCTGCATAAGTTTTACAACTTCATCGTTGCCGAACTGCAGAGTAAGAGCCCTTATTACACATATTAAAAGTGGATTAGTTATTTAAAATATGTATAATAAAATTTAATAATAAAAGTAGGTAATATAAAAATATACCTAAATGAAATTTACGAGTAGAGCAGCTAAAAAAGTAATTTTAAAAATAACCCCTTTCCAACGAATAGGTAATGTAGTTTGGACGTAAAAATATTAGGCCATTGGTAGAATGGAATTTATCCATTTCACCGATAGAAAAGACCATTCGCTCGGGTATGGAAACAATCGTCCTCGTAACGTATCCTAGAAGCGGCGCACTACTATAATCCTGATCAGGAATTTACGCTTTTGTTTAATTTAAAATAACACGTACCGACGGTTCAGATGCCCGGCTTTGAATAATAATGTCGTATAGTTTTCTGCATGCAAAATCCCAAATCGCTTTAATCCTGATTTTTGGTTACACAGGCTCAGTTTGAATTTATTGTTTGTTGAAATCTAGTTTACTGCCCCAAGTAACAATTTTAGTTTTATCATAGTTCTCAGGGTATCTATAAAACTATTCTAATAAAACAGCGTTATCCTAAGGACGCATACATTGCTTCTTTAAAACTCTTTTAAGATCAAAATGGAGAACTTTATAATTGCATTTAATGCTACTTTAAATGCTGTTATAAAACTTATATTAAGCATATATTTATGCCATCATAAGATCACTATAGGAGTGGAATTGAGCCTATAAATATGTCATTTTAAAACAGCTATAAAACCACCTCGGCTCTAACGACCTTGAACAAACAAGAGGTTTTATAATTGTCGAAAATATCTGCTCTAATAAAATAAATTGGCATAATTTAAGCTTTATGCTAACTTTAAAAACTAATATAATACTTTACAATTCTATAACACAAAATGTCGATATTTTTATATTTAAGTAGTTAGAATCGGTATAAAAGTCTTAATAAACCAGATATAAAACTGTAAATAATAAACGAACTTCACATTACTGTTAAATATTAGTAAAATAGATTCAAATAATTAATGCGCCCACTATAAGTAGAAGATTTAAACGAAAAATTTTCCAGTTTATAAGTAATATTGGAAGTGACTATTCAACCACTTTTTCAATTAACTTTTGTATACATATCTATAGTATGTGTACTATATATCAATATTTATTATATTATTAATGATGAAAAACCTTTTACAATTTCTTCGAAATATATTTGATTTAACACTGTTCGCTATATTAATTTAAGTTTTTCTTTTAAAATTTTACAAAAAAGTTCCGGAAAATTTAATGCTGTAATTTAAATAATTTTAATAGTATAAATAATTATACATTTTTCCCTCAAATTAAAAATAAACCGTCATTAAGTTTATTTTTAACACCATTAGTTAACTTAGTCACTACCGACTTAAAATGGTGGTTGAAGACCAATATAGTAATAATTTATGCCATTATAAAGCTGTTATAAAACTTTTTTGAAATTGGCCTCTACTAGTGTGATTATTAAGTTTATGAAGGAACTCATGTTCCTTTACAAAAATCAATAACTTATATAACACAACAAACACAACTATTGTAATAACCATATGAACACAAAAGTCAAAAATATAAGTCTTTCTTCTTCTTATATTCTTCTCTTTTTTGCCTTGTGTTAATAGATATATCCTTCAAGATAATTTAGTTTTAAGAATATCCTGAAAATATAAACTAATCTTAATGCAGCCACTTTTAGAGCATTTTTAGGAATACTCTTTACGAAAGTTTTAAAATCGCAAAATTAATAACTCTTTTGTCTTCAAATCAAAGTAGCACAAGATTCATAATATATTGGTAACTATAAAACTTAATTGCATGTCAACTATAAAACTATATGCACTTTGTAGGGCTCCTTAGCCGTGTAGAACTTCATAAGTGTGACTAGCTTTATTGATGTAACAATAAAGGCTAATATTAAAACCTTAATAAATCAAAATTGGTTATAAAACATAATGTTTTTAAAAAGGGTTTTAAAGATAGCAAAAAAACCAATTTTTAAAACAAAATTGGCTATAAAACCCGTTTGAGTAAATATATGCTTTTATAAAACAAAAGCAGTAATTTTTGCTCTTATAAAGCATTAATAAAGCCTTCTGATGGCCATTTAGACTTTAAAATGTTACTTGGGGCACACTGTAAATCCTACGATAAAATAAGATGAGATAATTAGTTAAATTATATCCTGATTTTTATAACCCTCATTTTTATAAAAACTCTTTAAAAATTCCCATGTACTTAAATTTATTTATCCACAATGAATTTTGCCACACTATTAATCCGTCCGACAACAGCGATGCAATCGCATCGGATCAGATTGAAAAATTACCGCCCGTTTTATCAAATCCCAGTCCGCGATGGCTAGCCTAATCGCATAATGATATGCCCGGAACATTTGTTAAATCGATTTAGTGTCAGAAAATCACGCAAGAACTTTATTATGCCCGAATCGACTGCATCGGCCTAATAACTCAATCTGTTTGGGAAGTAATTTCACGTAAAATGAAAATGTTCGCTGCATTAATCTCGAATAATTTACGATTTCCCTTTCGCGAAAAAATACCATTATTCAATGAGGTTTTTTTTTCAAAACGATTTAATTTTCCAATGAAACCGAAATAAAGCGCAGATACTTCAAACAATACTCCAGCTATCACACATATAACAAAAATGTTACCACAGATGAATGATGATAGTTGTTCGTTTGCTTAAATCAGTATTCCAGATATATGTAGTGAAGTTGTGCTATTGAATGTATAGGAAATTCAAAGTTTAATCTAATTTCTACGTTTAACCACCTGCATTCTGAAAAAAAGGCTTACCCAATGATACAGCACGCTTCGTTGTACGTACGTGCGCGGAATACTCGAGCATCAGCTCGTAAAAGTGGTGGCACAGAATTGTTTGTGAGTTTGTGAGTATTCCACGGACCCAGCTGGATTTTTATTATTCTTTTTGTTTGTTGTTGACAAGTAGAATACGGATAAACACGCATTAATATGGGTGATAAATTCGCATGCTATAGTGTTAAATTGTATTTTAGTCACTTATGCATGAATGACGCCTATTTTATTAAAGCGTTTAAATGAAAATATATACCATCACGAATACGTATAGTGTATGTCCGGTTTTATTATTTTTGCACACTAATATTTCCCTCCAATCTTAATTTCCTAGGAAAATCCACTCTCTTCTTTAACGGATATTCCAGAGCACTTTAATATGTGTAGGTTACATTTACAATTGAAACACTTATTGCACCCATTGTTGGAACAAAACAGGATGTGAAAATGCACATTTCAAAAACAATCTAGTTCACGCTCGTTACTTATATGTACTTAACTAGCTGTATAATATTTATTATGTTTATTATATTAACACAATTAAAATGTGATAATATAGCAGGCTTAGAGCCGCTATTAAATCTACAGCTCTGCATACCAGACATCTGTTAGGGTTGCTCTGAATGGCTTTCGGGTATTACAGGATTAACATTCGCCAGGATATTAGCATAGTTTGTGCAAAGATAACGAGATTCGGCTGATGTCTACTTATTGTTTGTATGTATGGGAATGCACTGAAAATTTAATTTGAATACTTATTGCCCACCTAAAACTTCCATAATTGTTATTTCTTTCTTAATTTGAGCATAAAATGAAATTTTATTGGATCACGTAACGTTGCTTTAGCTTTCAGCGTTGTTGGTGAGAACAAGGTGAAATTATTAATACTATTCGAGTTTTAGTTTTCATAGCTGGTTTAATTAAAGCAGGACCGCTTCGTTATTTAGTTTTTTGGTTTGCTTCAAATGCAACTCTTTAACATTGCTAACCAGTTAAATCAAAACTGGTATAGGTAGATATTACAGAAAATCCTTATGGAAGCAACGTAATTACATTATATGTCTTCTATAGTGGGGCTTTTAAAGTGGTAATATATTCCGTTAATTACCGAAAACTTTATTATCAAGAGCTATTATTCATTTCTAATTCTCAGTATGGTAAGTATTATAAAAGTTTCAAAACAAGTTTTATGGAATTTTCTTTTAAAGGAGGCAGTTACCTGTCGTTGCGGGAAAATTTTCGGGGTTTTTATTTTTATTTACGACTTGTGATATTGCTTACAGCATCTATGAAAAATGCGTTGTGACTTCATTAAAAACTAAGTACTTTAGTCTTATAATTCGTTAATTTAATATAAATCATAAATAAATCATAACAAACTTAGAAGAATTATTGAGCATTTTAAAATTCCTTCGATTTTCGATTAATAAATTTATTACAAAGAGATATTTGTGTACATATGCACCATACATATGGATACGTGATGTGCATGTTGAATTGCAAATTTCGCTTCTAAATTAATTAAGAGTGAAAGCGTGGAACATGTTCCGTACATTATGCACTAATGAAAGGGTGGCAAAATGCGGTCATGATAAGACCGATAACCCTTACTAATTCGCGCATTAACAAAATGTCCATTAATATCTATCTTAGCATCTGATCGTGATCCATCAAATTCTGAGTTTAGAGCTGTCGATTTTTTTAACGACGTAGATGAATGAACGTGCATGTGGGGTTCCCGATATTTCACTTAGGATTTCATCCCAACTCTAAATAACGTATTTGATATAAGAAGAATTTTTTTATAAAATGTGGCAATAGCTGAACTGTCAAATTCGTATGAGACATTCTAGTCTAGAAATTAGTCAGTTAATTTTTGGCGAAATGAAAAATTAGAAAACTCCTTCCAGTTCGAACATTCCAAATTTCCAGGTTTCATCAGCAAGCAACATGCAATTCTTCGGGCTCACACAATACGGTTACGACCGGCCGATTTTCGATTACGTTCATCCCTGCTATGAGGAACCGTCGGAGAGACCGAAAAATATATTCCAATCGGCGAACAAAAATCTAACGTTGCTGGAAAAAATGAGAGAGCTGGATCCCTATATAAGGAACGCGGACGGGTTCGCCTACAAGTCGATAAACATAATGAAAGCGATGAAGAGGAAGAAGATGCTCAAACCTGTAGGGCCCCACGATATGTATATTCGACCTATTACCGAGTCTCAAGTGTACGGTTGGTGGATGACCGATCCGCTGTTGGAAAATATAGAGAATATTGGATGGATTCAGCCGAAGAAAAAATATCCGTACGTTACCTCCGAGATGAGCAAATATGCCGAGGCGATGCAAAAGAATAAAAGCATTTGGGTTTTATAATTTTTGTTGTTGTGTATGTTGTACGAAAATAACGTTAAACGTATAAAATTTTATATACAAAATTGCAGTTTATGTTTACCTACTTTTAGATGCATTTTTATTGAAAGTTGAGCATCCTTATAGTAAATTCTTGAAACCTAAAGGGACGGGTAAAGTAATTTTAAATTGCAGTTGTAGCAGGTAAGTATTTAATCAAAAAATTATGTATAATTGATAAATGAAACCAAGATTTTAATTAAAGGGTTTTAAGAATAATGAAAATTTTTATACCTGCTACAATTTATCTGAATGTGCGCAGGAAAATTAAAACAAATTAGATTTTATAGAGATGTATACTTTAGGTGAACACACAATAATTTACTTCTAATATGAAATCTATTTTCATCAATTATATTTCATTTGCCGGATAATTATTGGGAAATTAAATTAATTGGGGCGATGATAAATGTCACTAAAACAACATCTAATAATAAATGTTTATTAAAATCCATAACAATGCATAATTTACACTAATTTACAAAGTTCATGTATATACAAAATTATAGCACCACAAAAAATACAAAGTAAATTCGTCACATCGACAAATTTCATTGAATATTTAGATATTCATTTTATGAATTATTCTTGTCTGTAATAAATTTTATTACAACAGTTGAATAAATTTGCTATCCACTCGAGAAAACTTTATATCAAATATTTTTGGAAGAAGATGTCTATGTTAATGAAGTGTTGGAATATTAATCATTAAATCAACCAAATTAATAGTAATCTCAAATGTGTACTATAAACGTACCAAAATGAAATCGTAAAATCATTTACCTAATATATTTTACACCTGTTTAAATGCACCTCCTAAAAGTTTAAACGATATATCAAAAGCCATTATAAAACAAGAATTACGACTCATGAACACATAATAATCGAACCACTGAATACTGAATATTAAATTAAACGTATTTCATATGCAAACATTAGCTTTAATAACTGTGGCATTAAATTCCTTCAATATTGAAATACACACTAGTGACCAAATATTAAATACACTTGAAATAATGGTCCCCCGACAGTTTAATATGAGTTATCATTTTGAAATAGTTCTGGTTATCTTACAGACTAAAAAGCAGCAATTTTATTTGGCTGGAAAATTATAACACTCAAGACTGAATTATAGGTATTATTATAGAAGATATTTGATTGAAACTTTTTTAAATTATTTATAATAACTTTAATAAATGTCAGCAATAAAAATAAATAATTAATGGTGGATATATACATAAAATTAAGTAATACTTTGAAGAAAAATTCATTAATTGGCAATTATCTACCTAAAACTGCTAAATATAATACGGAATTGGTCATCAGCCACCCCAACCCGTTAGTAAAAACGGAACCTTCATATCCATATTTTCATGAATACGAATTTTAAATGGATGATATATCATGAATTCCATCATTTGAAATAGGAACTTTTCCGGATTTTGGTTTCAATTTAACCTCGGATCGTGTCATGTATAACAATGAGTCCATTTAAGCTCTAGTTCGACTCTGAGAGGAATAAAGGCCACGCGAAATTCATATGACATATGACATTTTTGCTGTACCGCACGAACTAGAATTGTGCTGATATTGCTATATTATTACAAGGAATGTAAAGAGCATGAAAGTATAAAGCAGAAGAGCCTATCAAATTGTAGAAGATACATCATCGCAACCAATTTTCGATGAAAATAACTCAATTTCAATATAACTTAATTTCTCCCGAATTTTCATGGTAAAGTTTTGAGTGAGTAAATTGATTAATTTCGCCCAGTTTATCAAATTTCTGGCCAAGTTTAATTTGATTTACTATTGTTTACCCCTAACCTATTAGTTTGATAACATTTAAAGTTTGTCATTTATTGCAAGATTCAGTTTGGAGGAAAATCGTCGACAAATCATTTTACTACGTAGGTGTATAATTCAGAATCCTCGACTCCTAAATTAATTTTGTAGCTCGATGTTTGAGTGGCATGTTAAATTGTTCAGCATAAATGCCATTCTATTATGACTTATTGGTTATTACTTATTAGCTGTAGGTACCTAATTGTACAGAATATTTTTTAGATTGGTTGCATTTTTATTCGACAGTGCTGATGTTTAAAAAAGGGGAGAAACAACATAATCATTTTTGAAATTATTTTTTTGATGCGAAAAGTTTGATTAAAAAACATATTACCTTTGTTCCTGTTTTAAATGGATTTCTTTTTATGTATATTCCTAATTTTAAGTTTGCGTGACAACGGAACTTCTATAGAAATGTAAAAATTTATCATCCTATCACACCTACGTACATTAATACAATACATTTGATTACAAAAAATATATAAATAGACAACTTTTGGTAAATATTTGATCAATGAATAAAATAATTAAACTCCAATTTACAATGGCGAATTTTCCTTCTAAAACAACTGAAGTTAAGTGTTTGATATTACGTACATGAATTTCTATACCTGTACATTCAGATATCGTGAATATACCAATTAAACTTCAACCCTAATGCCATTCAGTACTGTCTCATTAATACCTATAAGCACAGGCATTGCTAAACATCCCACGACCGAGTTCAAATTGAAACCAAACGATGGAAAAGTTCACGTATACTAGGAAACCCAGAAGGTATGTAAGCAATTAATCCTATTATCGCAAACTGAACATCGGCGCATATACACGCGGCATTAATTCACGTGCTCCCGTGACAGGACTCCATCCCGTTTCCATCTCATCCAGCCGGCTCCGATACTTCTATTTTCACGCGAATTTGCTACAACGGAATTGTAATGAACAACGCAGTGCAGTATATTTTGCTCGAGATGAGCTGTAATTTGAATATACGAGCGCCCATGTATACCTTATAGTGTTTTTCTGCAGTAGTTTCAAAGCTAATATTTATTTTAGTCCTCTGCAAAGAATTTGGAGCATCATTCATTTTTAAATTATGGCGGATGAACGCATATATCCACCATTTTTAAGTAATATCTATATGCGGAAAGTACATAAATACACCGTACAACGATATTCCCTAAATATTAATCCGTAATAGGTAATTTTCTTTCAAATATACAAACAATCATATCAAAATATAGGCACTATGTTTCACTATGATCTTAATAATATATATACAATGATATGCTTGCTTTTTAGTAAGTTCTGTGTTTAAGTATCTATTGTTTGACAAGAAAATCGCTGTGAAACGAACTCTAGGGATTATTTCTTCAGTATATATTGCAATAATCCAACGCGAATTGAACCAGTTCGTTTTATTTTCTGAACCAATTTAAAAGGAATATTGGCGGGTGGTATCCGAAAAGGGCACGGGAATTCTTATTTTTTGAGAATCCGTCCTAAAGTTCGTCTCTTACATCAAACTTAAATGCATATCGGATTGAAGCAACCGCAGATCTCAATAAAAAACTCAATGAAAAGGAATACATAAACAAGCTAGACCCTCAAATCATAATATACTTGTCCTTCCATTTATCTACTCTAGTGCAAACGATACTCGATAAATTTATTTATTTTATTCTACATACTTAAACAATTTGTTGAGAATGTTGGTAAGAATTTAATAGAACAGTTACTATATTCTTCAATATAGAATTACTGAATTGTCTTGATTGATTTCAGAATTTTGAAAATTGAAAGTATGAGGTTAATAGGTTATAAATTTAGTTATATTGATTAGTGTAGAGGTTATATCTACCTAGTAACAAGTCAAAAGTATATTTTCTCCAAAAGCACAAGTTAGTGTGGTAAATTTGTATTTATTTTTTTGTATCGAATATCGCCGCTACTAGAGAAAAACCCCACTTATTCGTAAAGCACTCCAGAGGGCAAATTCCAGAAAATAGTTCGGGATCATAAACTCAGTTGACATTCGATATGTAGCTCAGAAATAAAAAGTCAAAAATCTGTCTCTGATCCTGAATAGGGATTTTTCAGAACTTTGGTCACTTGTCATGAGAGGGTTAGTCGCAATGTAATCCGGTCAACGGAAGAAAAACTTCGGTTAGAAAAAAAGAAAGATTGGCTGAAATCTCCCCGAAGCCCGACTGAAATTTGTTTTGATAAAAAGTTTTAAATAGAGTTTGCTTTTTTATAGTGAATTGTTTAGTATTGTGCAAATATTTTTCGGGCTTATTCCATTATTGGCTTAGTACTTTAGATAGAAGTTTCCTTCATTCATATTTTACAAAAATAATTTATAATTAAATATGCTGATGTATGTTGGTTACTGGTTGACTATAAAATACAGTTAATAATTTGAAAAAGTTTGTTAAAATCCAATTAAAAGTTAATTTAAATCGACAAAAACTCTAAAAAAATATTCATTTAATTAAAGTGTATTTATTACAAATTTATTGGTCGATAACTTTTTTAATCGAAAGCAATATTCCATCATTACTTCAAAAAGCAATTGTTTTTTGGTTAAAATTACAAATGAAATGCAAATAAATATTCATGTAATAGTTAATTATAAATTGTTAACTACGATTTTAATAATATTTCAAATAATCAAAATTTGTGTTTGGATGCTATATTTAGTTATTTTGATTGAAAATACAGCCACTACCGAAAGACCAAGTAGATATAGTAGAGCCAAATTCCAAAGTTAAATTCAGCCAAAAAACATTTTTCCAACCGAAAGCAGCGACCTTCCTTTAATAGAGCTATCGCGACCAGTCGAGCGGAAAATTTTCAGTTCCTTTCAGATTCCGGTTATCGTGCCGTTCGGCAAACTTTGTTGGGAATCCCTCTTGATCTCATCTATAGTTGACACTGACATCTTCCTTTCGGTCAGATCCAGCGGGAATTTAAAACTTATTTCGCCCTTACTGAAAACCGCAGAGGCGCTGCCGACGCTGTTCTCCGCCCGCTCCATCGCCCGCTTTCGCTGTCTCGCCAAATTTCTCGAATGTCTCCTGACGCACGAACACACCACGAAAACGATGGAGCAGATCGCGCAGACGATGATGCAGATCAGGCCCACTAACAGGCTCAGTTTATCCGACGGCATTTTATGCTCCGAATCGTATAAATCGCAAGTGGTTACATCTTCGAACCTTAAACTCACTAATTTTCTCCCTTCGAGCTTAGGAGGAGAGGCACACAATGAATTTTCGAACAAGTTCGTTTTGTTCGCGCGGAAAATGATCGAGGTGATGTGGCACAAGTCGCAGGACCACGGGTTGCCCGACACGTTCGCGTATTGCAAAGTTTCTAATTTCAACAAGACGCTTTCGTTTAGACCTTTGATGGCGTTGAAGGATAAATCTAGTTCTACTAATTGTCTCGGCAGGGAATGAACACTTATGTTGGTGATGTTGTTCCACGAGATGTTGAGCTTCTTTATGCGATCTGGCAAGAAACGGTCGGGCAGGGATTTTATCTTCATGTGGGAGATGTCGAGATGCCAGACGCGATAAAGCGTTTGCAGGACCATTTTTATTAACGTTAGCGTGAAATTATTCCCGCTTATCACTAGCCTTTGTAACGTGTCGGCCACGTGGCTCAGAGCGACCGGCTCGAGCTTGCTCAGTTTGTTGTAACTAATGTCCAATTCCACGAGGCTGGTTAGGTTGAGGAAGGCGGTGTTCGTTATTTTAGCTAGCCTGTTCTTCGCCAAACACAGATATTTCAGTTGTTGTTGGTTCACGAAGGTCTTCTCTAGAATGACGGGCAGCACGTTGCCGTCCAATTTCAGTATGTGCAGTCGATGGAGGTCTAGGAATTCGTCTTCGGCTAGGAATTGTATGTGGTTGTTTCCCAAATCTAGGTGGGAAAGATAAGGCAGCAAGTGATATAGTTGTGTGTTGATTCTTTTCAGTCCGCAGCCGCGCATTTCCAGCACGCGAAGATCCTAAAATTAAACAGATTTATTTAATGTTATGCGAAAGTTGTAAAAAAATGGTAGGTTTACATTTCTATTTTAGGTAGGATACCTAAAAAAATATCTAGTATTATTCGTATTGAGACGGCGAAAATGGAAAAAAATAATTGCGCTTTCATTCTCGCTTTTCTTTCATCCGGTCGGGCGGAAAAACCTTAAATTAAAATCTAAAATAAATATCATTATGAAGTTTTTCAAGTGGTCGTGTTCTAGTTTTTCTTTGCCCGCGGCTCGAGTATTTGCATAATTTGGAGAAAAGTGCTTCACGAGAATCAAAGGTTGTTAAATTTAATTGAATTTGTATTTCATTTTGTTCCTTGCCGTACCTGCTAAGCAGACCGCTTTCATTAACGAATTGGCGTTTCAAAGGAAGAAATGAACGTTTTCAAATGAAAAAAAAAATAATTATATTATTCTATTAATTTCACTGATGCATATAACAAATTGAGTTATTACTCATAATATAAATTTTCTCATGATTTCTCATAAAAGTTATGGTTTGCAAAAAACATGTATTGTGCAAATTTAAAGACTGCAAATTATATTAAAACAAGGTGAATTACATTTTTTTAAGTTAATTAGGACTGTTTCGTTGAGAACATTCGGATAAAGTGCTTCATTCAATTTATTTAAGCCATTTTTTTTGTTTAAATACTGTAATTTATTAGAGCACTTTAAAAACCAAGGGGTTGTTCTGTTAATATTAGGACCACAGATTTATCTCGCCGTTATATATTGTGAGTTCGGAGACAATTAATGTTTCGCGAGTTTCTAGAAAGTGCCCTAAAAGCAATAATTATTCTTTTATTTTCTTTCCTATAGTCTTCCGCTCAAACTTTGTCCGAATAAAACATCCCCGTTTGAATTTTTTGAAATTTAATAAAACACTCCTCCCATTTATAAAATTCTCGTCCCAATAAATTTTCAAATTGAATTAAAAATGTAAAACAAATGCGGTATAGTTGAGTCAACAATAACACTACAATTTATCAAACACTTGTTGACTTTGGGTGCCAATAATTTCGAAAAAAATACACTCTTGACATAAATGCTTCGAAACAAGTATTTTAAAATTGTCCATTTGCTGGAATAAAGTTAATCATATTTTTACAAGTGTTGAAATTAAAGGCGTCAGCATAAATTCCTTCCGTTGCTTTCATAAAATAAACTTAACGCCAAACCTAACTACGTGTTCCCACTTTCAGATCTATTATTTCACCTTAGTTTCGACCGCTTCATATTCTTCCCACGGAGCATGTAATGGATGAAACTCACTTTATTTTCAACTCGATGGTTTTAAAAATGGAAAGAAAAAAGCGTTAACCGTATGGTATAAAACACAAACGTGTTTATTTTTAAGTTATTCCTTCGTAAAAAGCAAAAAAATATATTTCTAGTAACTTCGCTACTAACCTAATTAAACTCCTACTATATTCTCACCGATACCTCAAAACAATTTCTAAATTAACATTCGAAACTTTTAACGTACGTAGCTGAAAATCAACTCGAAAGTTCGAGAAATTAAACGTAAAGTATTTAAAGACACCTCCGTAAGTTTTCGATGTAACTTTAATTAAGTAGCAGGAATTGTGAGTAGGTAGGTAGCGGTGTAAATGAGTTTGGAGCGAGTTTTTGGCGGATATAGGTATAACATTTCTTTGAAAACAAAGAAATGGAAAGATTCAACCTACCGCAATATCTTTGAACACTTCCGGATTAAGTTCTTCTTGAAATTTATTTTCACTAAGTTTTAGTATGTGCAGCTTCACTAGTTTCAAAAATATCCTTGGTTCCAAATCACTGATCCTATTGTACCGTAACGACAACATCCTCAACTCCGACAGGTGCTTGAACGCGCCGACGGACAATTTCTCGATTTTATTCCCGTCCAAATTCAGCTCCACTAAATTCAATAAACCGCGAAAATTATGATCGAACACACTGGTGATGTTGTTGTAGCTCAAATCCAGCAGCCGTATGCTCGGCGTGCCCCAAAAGGGATGCATGCCAATCTGCAGGACGTTCGACCGCCTGATCGAGATCTCCTGCAAGTGTTTGAATTGCTGGAAAACGGGAGTGATCGACAGCGCATTGGGATTATCGCTGGGGCTCGATATCTCCAGCACTTCCATGCCGGGGTCGACGTCGGCGAGCGGCAAAGGGCCCCGCATGCCTCCCTTCGAACAAGACACCTTTCGCTGACCCTTCTCGGATTGCCGACAGACGCAGGATTCGGGACACAGGGATTCAGTCGAACACAACCATAGTACAATCAGGCTCGGCGATATGAGATGCCAGGATAAGAGCATCCTGCAACAATACAGAAAGATTTGTTAAAATTTCATCTACTAGTACAATCGTTAGGAAAAAAGGTAGAGTGAATATGTAGGAGGATTTCACTGGGGTTTTTGTGGCGAGTAAGTGCAGGAAATTGACGTTTTTTTTAATAAAACAGGAATGTTTAAATTTTTTAAGGGAACATGCGATGTTTTCAGCGCCGTCGCTGCAGGAAATATAGATAAGCGACTCGAAAAAAGAGAATTTTCGCTAATTGCTGATGGCAAAAGGAAAGCACGGAAAGTAAATTTCCGGGATTTCAGTAATTTCGTTAATTGTTCGACATTTGCTTTTTTCAGTTAGACGTTTTGCTCTATATAAATCCGAATGAAAATATAATGATCCCTTTTTAATCTTTTAGGCGCGTTTTTAAAAAATAATTAAAACAAATTATTATTTTATAGTTGCATCTAAAAAACAATGTAGAAATAAAATGATCGAGCCAATGACAATTTGTACAAACACAAGTAATATAGCATGTTTGGAATGGCCGTACTTGATTCATTCGAGTTTTTAAAGTTAATTTGCCTTGAACAATTTTCGAATCGGTTCCGCGTTTGCAGTTGAGCATTCACGGTGGAATTATCCGCGCAATCCGACGGTTGAAAATTACGGTTATTTTCCTGTCATGAATCGCATCATCAGTGTATTTCAACGAGGAAAAAAGGGATCTGGAAGGCTGTCGCGTTAACGTTATTCGAAGCGGGGATTTCAATGCGCTGCTTTATAGATACTTTCTCGTTAACGTTGGCAACTATGAAGATTTAAGGGCCGAAACGGCGCGAATATTTATTAGGATTTGTTTGTGATGAAACGCTGGGTTAAGGAATCGTTGCAAGCTTTTGATTTTGTATTGTGTATGGGATAATTAGGTAGTTTTTCATTGCGTAAATGCTAGAAAAAAATATTGATTTTTTTTGCTAAAAGGTTTTTGTAAAAAAAGGTGATTAACTTGACGCTATTTTATAATAAATCGGCTTATATAAACCTGAAATCTACCGTATAAAGTCATAAAAAGTATACATAAAATACGAAATGACCATTCCTTCTCTAAGTAAATTATATTTACGTTATAATAAAAGTTTAATGGCCATATAAATATTTGGTAGTGGTTTAACGTCAAGGGCAAGAAAACAATATATTTGATCCGAAATATTAATAAAAATACCTATAAAATGGATACGTTTGATTAGCTACATTATTTTTAAATATGTCATAAGAGCTTTTATATTTTTGTAATAAAAATAATCCAATTTGAGAATACCTAATTGCTTGGTAGAAAAAGTTTTAAACTATACATAAAGCATGTAATAACTTCAACCGCGATTTGTTCGAACACGGTTTTCCTCAAGTTTTTGATTTCCTATATTTCTCGAACAACGAAACTTTTTCTTCAAAAATCATCTTCGCCGAGCTTAACCCGTAACAAATAGATCCCATTATATCCCTACAAACTGTAATTTATCGGTTGTTCTGCGGGACAGTGGAAGCGACTTTTCGGGGACTTCTGAAAGCTTTTATTTTTGTTTTGTCAGTGTTAGAACGGACAATTTGAGTAATAGGCTTTTTATTGCATTTCTATTTTGGTCCTGCTTCGGATCCCTCGTGTTATACGGCTGATAGTTTTATACATGAGACTTAAGCGGTGCTAAAACATGACTCAAAGCGTAATAAAGAATTATGTTACTACTAGAATAACGGGCAATTTATTTAATAAAAAAAAATGTAGAGTATTTTTAAACTAGATGCAATGTTTAAAAATGCTTATACTCTCTTGCTGGGTAATCCTTCAGGGAAACTCCACAACTGATATTGTACTGAATTTCAAAGTTGCCGTACGTTTAAGCACTTGAGCTTCGCATTCGAATCGAGTTTCCCGTATTTTGAATAGTCACGCCCATGAATGCGAGCCTCATTTTCTCTAAAAATACCTACGTAACATATCGAGCAAAGCCGGGTACGCTCAATATTATTAAACGGCCAATAGAGAACTCTCGGCGTCGCGACGGGTACTTACGGATACTCCCTGAAATCGATATGAAAATAAAACAAAAAGGGGTACGGGAAGTTTCCCTTCAGTTTCGCCGAGTCGGCATATCCGGCGGAGTTGAGCAGTTTTATTTTGGAAATGAATTACTCGACGCGAAGCGAGAACCGAACTTGCGAGAAATATTATGTAACAAATAATACCGCCGGAGTTTTTTGCTGCATGTGATCTTCGAGAACTAAATCTTATTTAAAACTTCTAACATATCGGTTGTTGTAGGTAACATATTTTTCCGACTCGTATACATATTGTTTGGGAAACTAGCGAGCTTGATGTTTACCCCAATTTTGATCGAAAATAACTTTTGTTTTATTAATTTCCTCTTTAGAAAATTTACTCTGGTAATTTTCACACAAATCGAATCTATCAGAGATTACTAGATAAAATCCACTTTCCTCCAAACTGTAATTTTATTAATCGGTTTACTGGAGAGGAAACCTGAGCGTTGGCGCGAAGTTTCCTAAGTTTTATTTCTACTCTTATTTTAACAGCACTTCAAAAGCCACTTTGATGTAAATGGCTTTTTGTGTTGGGTAGTGTTCTGCATTTCGCTTTGTTTATATTTTCGGCAATAGAGCCTTTTGAAAAAGTTAAAAGTTTTCTGATTCTGCAAGAGGAGATTTGGAAGGACGGCGGCAGCTGTTTGGGAATCAAGTCGTGAAAATAAAGTAGAGGTAATAAAAAAGGAAACGAGGCGAATTTAAAACGCGAGTAACGGTTAACTCAAAAAATAAATGCATAATTCAATGCCTGTTAAACGAGCACGCTTTCCTTATAATATTAATACGGAAAAATTCCCATTGTCAAATGTAAAACTTTTAATTTCGTGATTAAAATTATGGTACTTTTTAACAACGAATAAAACAAATTAAACTTATCTATTTCGAATCGATCTTTTGTATATCTTTCTCGGAATACTCGAACACTCGCTGTTTGCGATCCGGCTGGGGAAAAAAAGAAAAATTATAAATAAACAAAACTAAGACTCGAGAAGTTCAAACAAGTTAATAAGGCTCTCTCTGAGCTCTCGAATCTTTATGCGACGCAACGCTCCAAAATTACAAAACTTTTCCTTTGGAACTAATAAATACTTTAAGAAGCAAGTACACAAGATAAATAGAAGCTTATTGATGACTATACTAACGTCAAAATTATTCAAATCCTTACCTAATCTTTTATGATCTACTTACAAACATTTACACAGTTTGTACAGAGCTAACTACAAATTAATGTTTAAATGTTTCTGGATTTGGACTAGGCATTATGTAAATTTTATTGGCAATACCTCCATTAAGAAGTTAATAAAACATGAAAAGCACGTCTGCATTAACACAAAAATCAACTGCCCTAATTTTTACTGCTGATAAAGAGCACATAAAATTCACCACTCAGATAACATACTTGTATAAATGAAACAAATTAGAACACTTGAGCAGTTAAAATTTATTATGTCGTACTTCTTTATTTTGATTATTCTTATAGTCGTACTTTCTGGTACACTAGGCAGTTACACTTACAAAACCGAGCTACAACCGATTAGTAAAAATGAATTTCTAGGCGATAGAAGAAGTCCAAATGGAACTTTATTCGACAGCAAATTTGCCGAAGGGAAATCCGGAGTAATTCCGCGTGATACCGGAGGCAACTATGGAGACTTGATATATAAATTTAGGCGTGACTCTGATACTTTGCTGTTAAGAGAGGTTGTTATAGCAGAAGAATTGTACTCGAACGAACAAGACCTACGTTGGTGAGTATAATTCACACTGTATTTCTATTTATACCATTGTGTAGGTCGGGAAATAAATCGGTAGGTGCTCTATGATTTTCAATTAGAACGAAAATTGAAACATAAATTATTTCCGATAACATTCTGCACATTAGCTTTAATTTACCTACGCCAATTTCTGATATTATTTAGCTAATACCTCTTCGAATATGCTCCTTTGTTAATATTACTTCGAGGTAGATTAATTACGATTTCCATTGGAAAATTAAATGTAGTTGGATAAGTTACTAATTTACGAAGTTTCAACGGATCTTTACCCGAATTGACTACAATGTTGTTTACATATATTTTCGTATAATACCGGGTTAGTAGAATATCTATGTATTATTTTAATCCTTTCAATTAAACTAATAACGGCCTCTCCTATTCCATCCCCTTCAAATTCGGGTGTGCTAATTTAAAGCTCATATTCCTCGCGGCTCGCGACTAATTGCCTCAAAAAACATTTATTTAGGACTGCTTCCATCAGCGGCGCAAGAATAACATCGGTGAGAGTCCTGAATTTCGGCAGGGAGCGCGCCTTTTGCCTGCGAATCGACGTCGCAGCAGGAGATGCCCAAGTCGTATTAAGAATACCCTCCTTGGCTGATCCCAGGGTCATGATCGAAGTTTATGGATTTTAACAATAAAAAAAATATTGTATCGATTTAAATGTACCTAAATTGATAATAAAACTATTTAAGTAATGTTTTAAGTCTTGATTTTTCGCGACAAACAGTTAAAATGTCAATAAGATTAAACAGGATTTCGGGTTGTCTGCTGGTAAAATCCAATAATTTAGCGAAGTCCAAACACTTCTATACCTATTCAATCCGGCCGATTGACGCGCGGAAGTAAAAACTGTGTAAGAACACGGAGTGAATGGAAAGGCCATTCAGTCAACCATCGACCTGAAATGGGATTTGTGTGACCGAAATGTGACCTTTTTTAGTCGGACACCGGCACAAACGTGCTCCCATCTTAACTGCACGAGTCAAACAATCGCTGCTGCTGGTTTCAATCAGCGTTCTTTATTTAAGGGAGGCTGTCTGTAAAAACAGCGGAAATTACAAGCTAGGGGACGGTTTGGAGGAAAACGGAATTTCGAAAAAATATTGCCTAATTGAGAGCAGGAACTAATCGAATGATTGAATAGGTATGCTGTGATATTTTCTCTAGTTTGCTGAGGTTTATTTTGTTAACGTTAATAAAACCATTAGCTGGAAAAATGAGATGAACATTTTTTAGTAAATATGCAATTTAAATATAATTTATTTCGGATTGCAACATTTTTGAATGCATTAAATCCAACCAATATGCATGAATATAAATAACTTTTTCCTGATGAATAACGATGTCCCAAATATTGATACGTGATACAGAAATGAAAATGCACCGCATTAAAATATTATTAAAATATTTATTTTTCCCTGTTGCGGTTTATATCATGGTGAATCCGATTGGCCAACAATGAGCATTATATCAAAACAAAATGCGAATTGAAATAAATTTTAATTCATTAAAAAAGCATCAAGTAAAAATCAATTTCCCAGCGAACAACAATTGTTGCATCAAGAGGATGTTCTATTGACTAATATTGTTTACAAAATATTCCTTTCGGGAAGTATTCGAATTGTTTTATGAATTTGCTATTGTTCAATGAATAACATATGCAAATGGCTATCGAGCGAAATGACACTGAGAGTTATAGAGCACGAAATTGCTGTTAAAACAGAGGAAGGAAATCGCTCTGATTTAATTAAATATGTTAATTAAGTGTCCTTTTCAAAATTCCCACGATCTTTCTGTTAGATTATTGATTTTATCATTAGGTTGAAAATTATATTATAGGGATATCAATAATAATCTGAAATTTAAACTGAATTTGTGTACAACTTGTATACAACTCGTATATGCTTTTAAACCAAATTATAAAATAAAATTATCCTCTTTGTGGCCTTAAAATAATAACGGAGGCCTTTTGTAAAATTAATATTAAATTGCAAATTTCGTGTACCTCGGTAATAAAATAAAATTCTCCTATTCAAAACTTCATCCCTAAGATTAACAATTAATGTTCCGACGTGAATACAATCCGAACTTTTAATTAAGCGCTTGATAAAACTGCCAAGTTTAAGAGATGCCGCCGAATATAATTTAATTTCAAATTTTGCTGCTGACTTCACAACACTATCTAATTTTCCAGCCGAACCCGGAACGTTTTCCGAATAGAAGACAAAAAACGGGGGAAAAAGGAAAAACGTTCGTTTTATTAATATCTTTTTTAGAAATTAGGATAAAATGCCCCGCCGGTGACGGAGAGATAACAAAGTTTTTAATATTTGTTTGAGGTGCGCTGATGGTTGGAAATTTAAACAGAGATATCTAATTGCATATGCAATGTTGCTTTATGGTATTCATTGTAAGATTAAATTTAATAAAAAAAATCGATTTTAGAGTAAAATTATGGAGAGAAAATTAAAAAAAATGTACATGCAAATTAGTCGGCACGACGTTATTTATTAGAAACGAATTCTAATTTCGCAAACCCTGCCATAATTAAGTCACGCAATTTTCGTTTGTCTATTTCAATTATCGTATTTCAAACTTTGCCGCAGTTAATTTGACTCAATAACAAAAAAAAAACACTTCTGAGAACTCCTTCAGTTCCGTGACTGTTTCCTTCAACTTTCCAATTAAAAAAGTTCCCGCGATCGATTTATGCAGCCAGTGTTAAAACGGGAGTTCAGAATCAGCATATTTGCTTTAGAATTGAAATAAATATACCTCATACAATCCGAACAAAAAATACCATACTTATAAAGAATTTTAAACTAAATAGCATCCTTATTAAAAGTAAAGTATATTTTCTTTACGAACATCGTCTAAATGTTCTTGAATAACAATTGTTATTGGAAATATATTAATTTCTATTATATACCAAATAAGACGCCGAGTTTCTAGAATTGTCTTTTCCATGCCATTTCCCCGGTAATCCGTCTGAGCATTCGAGCAAGATCAAAAAGAAGTTGTTTGAACGAGCTTTATTAACAAGTTAAAACGAAGCCTTTTCCAAAACCTACGCTTCCTTTCCTTCTCAAAGCGAATTCCTTTCCCCTTCGGATATCAGGATATTAGGGTAAATATGCCTTTTATGTAATTTATATGTAGTTAGTGCTGTAAGAAAGTCAATTCGAAACGTATAAGGTTCCCTAACAGTGAAATTTCCAAACATAATCGTTATTTTCTATTGTATCCAATTGTTATTCTTCTATTGTACCTAATTCCTACTACTATTACAATAGGAACATTTTTATTCGTTTCCCTGTAATATTAATGTAAATGTAAATTAATTGAAATATATAATTAGGTTTATTTATCTGATCCGCAACGGGGCTTATTTGTCGCTTCGAAATTAATTATGAACCAAAAAAGTTTCAAATCATTTAGCTACTTCAATCCTTAAGAAAATTTTCAACTTAAACTCTCGCAATTAATTGCCAAGAATGAAAAATTCGAGCGAAAAACGAAGTAATCTGATTTAAACTGGTCCTGATTTAGGATTTAAGCTGAACGAATTAACTGATCTAGGAAGTTCATTCGGAATTCTGCATAATAATTGATTCAACCTGTATTGATTAGCTTAACTTTGGCTTCAGGTGGAACTACTTATTCTATTTGTTGAGGTGAATTAATGTAACTTGTTCAAAGTCTTATATGCATGAAACGTTCCTGTCTCGTACTGCATTCAGTTTCCGCTAAACTTTATTGAAATGTAATCTTCAAAGTCAAACGTACCGAGCTTGCTTATTTGCAATGCAATAATCGTACTAAAAATCCAGGCATGCAGAAGTTTCCAATACAAATGAGTAAATACCTAATAAGTTAGTGACACATATTATTAAATACAGTCAGGAACTATCCTATCAGCTACCGTTAAATAGGATTCTTGCTGTTGAGCGAGACTTTTTGAAGTTATAAATTGGCGAAATTACTTTGACTGAAGGAAACGTGGTAAACTCACACTATGTGCAGAGCTAGTTTGCAACTCGTAAATTTCAACTTCAACCGGACATGTTTATGTTCGAACAGCAAAAGGTTCAACAGGAACTAAACAATTCGTAAACTTTTACATTACACAGAAAATTTGCACTTTGCTTTGTGATGCAAAAAGCTGACCTGAAATTAAAATTACTACGAGTTTATCATTTAGGTGATGTTGAATGTATTTTTTATTAAATTCTATAGTGATCAATAATCCCGTGGAAAGTGTATGCATAGCCGTAGGATTTGGTAAAAGTTGAGCAAACTAAGCTTTATTCGCCGCCCGCAAGTTGTATTGAAAATGGACCTTTCCTTATCCGATCAGTTCCTGTTCCAAACAGGAAGGGTTAAGATGAATGATTTATCGAATCCAGGAATATGTGAAAACCCTTTTAAATTCCTAGGTACTATAATTTAGAATTATCGAGTCCATTAACTATTTGTATCAAACTATATGTAGATACATACAGTTCGCTTCTACAGACCTAATTTTACAAAGTTATGACCGTGATTGAATGAAGAATTAAAACCTCAATATGTCTAGAAATATCTACAAACATTCAATAAAAACGCTTGCAGTAAATGAAATAGTTCATATATTCTCCATCAGAACTTTTCCTGATTTCCTGGCGGGAAACTGTTAATCCCCAGATTATTTCTACCACGTTTCTCTTTTTTATTAATACGTACCGTTTCATCACCCATCGGCTATCGCTTCTTCCATAAATAAACTCAATAAAATTCGGTTCGGTTTTGAAAAAATATAGAGAGTAGGCAACAGGAAATTTAATAGAAATGGATCTGGAAAATAATATCTATGCATTTACTGTTTTGAATCAAAACAAGCATTTCACCAATGTAGGGCGAGATGATTTTTAGGAATGAAAATATTATTTGTAATTGCAATTTAAATAACGCTATTATTTCTAAAAGTTGGGAAATTGAGTATTTAAGGAAATTTTAAATCAGGATCCGTCTAATCATCGCCTTCCAGAATCCAATCAGAACTTTTTTTGTGAAATTCTTATTCCACACTTAACGACCAATTTCATTATTTTTCCAATATAAAGCATATTCCGGAGGAAGAAGCCTTCTCTGGTCGATTAATCACTGTCATTACTAATAAAAATCGTTTGAACGTTTCGGTTGCTTCCTGCCGATAACTTTGACTGAAGTTTGACCTTTTTGAAGGATGTTTCGGGCTTTGTGGAAAGACAAGCTTATAGAGACTTGATGAAGTAAAAAACGTCCGTCCTTATAGAAGCAGGCACACGAAAAAGTGGAGGAGCTTTTTCAAAGAGATTTAAGTAAAAAACGTCTCTAGTTACCGACATAATTTTTTAACATTGTATAAAGCCTCGAATTTTCATTGCGTTAAAAGAGAAATCTACTTATAGAAGTCGCAATTCGTATTGGATGATCGGCTTCCTTTACGAAAAAAAAAAATGTTAGAGTTCTATTAATATCAATCCGACGAACTGGAAAATGCCATCAATAAAAGATGGGATCAAACAATTTTTACCGCTACACATAACCCAATTTCTCCATTCCACTTTATTATGGAAACGTGAGCGTACAAACAATAAATACTCGTTATTAATTACACACCATATAAAAATATTACCCTCGCTAATCCGAAAATCCTTTCAATTTATTCCGGTGCCATCATTAGTAATCCTCTTTAGCAGTTAGTTCAAATCAACGTCCGCATGAAAAGTAAATAAATACAGATTTTTCAACTAATATGGAAGGTTTTTTAATCGGATTTTTTCTAGAAAAATAATTTTTCTAAACGATTTGCTGGTTGGCTCGAGGCTAAATTTAAAGCCATTCGTAATTCTGGTTCCTTTACAAATCTTACTTAAACATAAATCGGTTGAGGAAACAACCCTCAAATTCAGTAGATTATTCTTGGCATGTATTTCGAAACGTTAATAATTAATTATTAATTTCAATTATTGATGAAAGGATGGTATTATCAAAGTTTCCTTTGATTCATTAATAATTTCCAACGTAATATGGGTTCTTACGATTTTGCTTTTTCGAATTAGAAATAACGAGTGCGTGTCCAACCCTCTCAAGCAAGCTACCCTTTTATAATAAAAGGCATAAAAGGAATACCTTCTTTTATATAAATCTCGCAATGTTGAGAGTTGCTTTACATACAATAAAGTAGCGAAAAAGTTGCAGGAAAAATTGAATTTTGAAAGTTTTAACAATGAATAGATCGGTGAAATATTAAATGATCCAGAGATACAAAAAGTAGAAATATAAAAATTATTTGTTGTGTTTATTGGAGTAGTAGTTTATTGGATAAAAAAAATTGTGTTTGCTGAAATTACAATTATCTCGTTGCCTTTGCTCGATTTAAAATTAATAGCGAACGAGAGGTGCAAATCGAGACGAAACAAAAATCGAAATTAAAAATACCGGAGGAACGGTGGAAAATCCGGCATTGTTCCGGATCGTTTCGGCGGTCTCCATTCATTCGTTTCGAGCGAGTTTGAGGGCTCTAGTAACTTTCGACTTCGGTTTGTTATTACGCTACAACGTTGAATACACGTTAATGGAATCGTTGAAAAGAGTACATGCATTTCGATGGAGTAGTCGTAGAATAAACATACAAAATACGCGCAGAGAAACAATATACACATTCGAAAGTTTACAATATCGATTCGATAAGCACCAGGTGTTTCCCGATCAAACAAGGAAAACGAATCAATTCGGTAATGTTGCGGTATCGAATGAAATCGTTGTAATTGTTACTTTTGTGATTGGACTGGATTTCGAACTGTTATTAAAATTACATTGTTATGACAACTGTCGTTTGGTTATTATGAATTTTCATCAATTCTGCATCCAGATATTCGAAAACTTATTTTACAACTAAATTAAACAAATTAACCTATTACCTAAATATATTTCCCTTTAAAGGCCCCCGTAATATTTCAAACCTCTGTTTATACTGAACGCATTTTAGCATAGAAATTGCTTCCATAATACACCCTTTAGTTGAAACCGCATCTTATTGATTATTCCCTTTCTATTGAACAGGGTTCAATAACCATACAAGAATTAATACCCCCATTCACATAAAGAATCTCCAATTCTAAATAATTATGCCGTAATTGGTGATTAATTAATTACCAGCAATTATCAAACGCCTTTATATCACAATACATATTAAAAAACTAGTGCAGGGGTGAATTTTTTATTAATTAATTTTCCAATTAACAGAGTGTATTTGATTAAATTACTACTATTTTCACTTGAAGAGTCAACTGATGAATCCTAAAGAAATGTTTTCATTACGATTGGAAAAGTTTCGGCACTATCACCTAGAAATTTAGGAAATCTGACCACACACACTCGCATCGTACAGATAAAATGACAAGTGAGTTATCATGGTGAAACCCTATACTATTTCAATCCACGTAAAATATGAGGCTATATCATGTGACCCAATACATCATATCCACACTATTAGTGTTTTTGCGTTGCGCTGCTTCCCGGTCCTATTTATAATCCGGCAAAAAGCAACCCTTTTCAAAGTTAAGACAGCTCTTAAGGGTGAAATTTGTTCCGGAGTTTCCGAATGTAGATTATGCTATTGTTGGAACATAAGATGTAATCAGTCGATTTAACGAGGATTTTAATTTGAACAAAAATTGGATGAAACTGGAACTCATCGGAGCTTTCCAGATCCTCTTCTCACTGCAAGCGCTTTTATTTAACTAGTAGATATATTTTTATACCCTATTCTGCAAACAAAAGACTTTTAGTAATTTCGATATTTCAATTGAATTTTTTAATTAATTTCCGTTGTGCTACGAATTTATAATTAAATGTCTTTTTCAAACTAAACGTAACCCAGAAAAAAAATCAATGAACGAGACCGTTTGTAATTTACTTAAATGTAGGAAAAACGTTTATGCTTGATTTAATTTCACATTCCGGAAGCATTAAAACATAATGGCTTCTCACTTAGTTGATCCCTTGCACTTACATTAAGAAAAACTTCGAGTGGAATCAAAAAATTTCTACTTCAAAAGAAGTTACTTCCGGCGACTCTTCGAAAGATCCTAAACGGTAGAATTTAATTCAATTTACGTGAGGAAGTAACGAAATTAAAGGATTACTTTAACTGCGCTCAAGTATATTATTTAGTTTACCTACTCATTCTAATGAAAGTGGCAAGGTGAGTAAAATGGGGATGTTTAAAACATTTTCTTTTAATGCTGCTCTTCGCTACTGCTCTATTTCACAGCACAGTCGTGTATATAGACGATCTACCCTAACGTATTTGCTCTTGGGTATAAGTTTTAAAGGATGTAATGTAATTTTTTTTTTATCTAAATAGTGGAAGGAAAGCGGAATTTGGAAGGTATTGAGTAGAATAATTTAGTTAAATGTAGCAGTAGGTACATTTTTTGTATTTAATTAATTAGCAGGGACAATTAAAAAAAGTCTAATCTAAGATGACATTTTTACTTCTGAATTTTGAATGTTTGAATATATTTCGTGTAAAGCACTTTTACCATTTTCCCTAATTTTGAATGCAATTTTATTGGAATGGAAATTTCGGAAAGCGAATTCTCTTCGGTTGGAAGTAAGAGCCAACAGCCGTATACCCTTGGGATAGAAGATTTATTGAAGTAGAATATTTTCACCTCGGTAGACAGGAAGACAGATCAGGTATTGAAACCAGGAAAATACCTGAGACCGTCGAATATCCGAATTGTGCAAATGTTTAGATAGTTTATGCAGGCATAGCGAATGACAAACGGCCGTGTTTCTCCAAAGATCACTAAATACCTAACTACTAGAGGATCCCTAATATTTGGTATTTGTATTTGTAGAAAACATTTTGCTATCATATACAAAACACACAAGTTAGAAATATTTTCCCTGAACTGTAATAAAATGGCCCGAAACTTTTCCTCGTATACCTAATGACATTGCATTGTATTTGGTTATCCAAAATTCTAGGTTTTGGCTTCTGTGTAAACTTATCTAGTTTCAAAAAGTTCAAATAAAGTTTTCCTAAGAAAATAAAGAATAGAATATGTAAGTAAATACTTCTACACTGATAGTTTGGATTGCTCTTCTCTGACGCATTTCCCAACATGCGAATTATTCCAACAATTTTACACAAAGTTTGGCCGACATAATTAGCAGATTACACAGTCCTGTTGGTAGCTAAAACAAATTTGTTTTGTTGGGGCCCGGCGAAATTTTCCTTTGGTTTTATTTCTTGCACGTACCGAAAACGACCGGCGATTAATTACTCGCCTATGTGCAGCTATTCAAAGGTTACGCGAGGTCAGAAAATTTCTTCCTGAAGCTCGTAAGTGTTAATTAAAGTTTTTATTCTCTTTATATTCTTAGTCTACATGTAAATTATATAGTAACAGCAATTTAACATTTTTTTTCTAGACTAACGAGTTGATCATCATCATTATCATCATCATTAATAATGAAAATGTACATTATAGAATTTTTCGATTTTCCCCGGTATACTTTTTGTATTGTAAACAAAACACATATATCAGGCCGCACGTTTCCAATTTAATTTTCTCTTCAAATATTCTCAGAGGGGTTGCTGGGGATGATAGCTAAACTTGTGTATTTTTTGTTCATTTATTTCTTCGTTTTTTTTATTTATTTCCTAAAATATCTCAAATTTTCGCATGTGTAGTCAGGTGCAAAATGAACTCAACATCGAATTTAAATTCATCGCATCACGTGATTTCCTCCAATTTATCATTCGTTCATTTCGAACAATGCTTCTGTTTACAGTAATTTATTTATCATTTACCGGCCATAAAACAAACATAATATCCGAGCTTTTGAGTAATTTTAATTTTAAAATAGCTGGGGTTTTGTGAGCCTATTAAGTACTTAATAAATTGATGGTTCAATTTTCCGTTAAATTTATTTAATCAAACATAGGATATGTTAAATAATCAAAAAGTACGATAATTTAACAGAAACTGTTGCCAATTTTCCACACGTTTGTTTGCGTCCAACTCCGCGATAAATCATTATACCATTTTTAGACTGCAGTCGTTCGGAAGTAAAAGAAGATTTATTATCAGTGATGATGACAAAGATTTACGGTGGTCACCGAGACTATGGAAGAAAATTCCACCTTGGAACTTCACAAATCAAACGCGATCGCCTAATGGAACGGAAACTAGTTCTAATTGTTGCATTGTTGGACAACAAACTGGCCGATTCAGTTGGCACAATAGTATAATTTATCGATATTACAAACGCCTCTGGCCGTTACAGTTATGAATATTAAAGTGGGGCGACCAGAGATAGTCAATTTGTTCGTCCATTACCGGAGAGAAATTGATAACTACAGTACAGTATCTCTTGGTGACGATGGAATTGGAATTCCTATTATAATTTGGTCTTATTGTTGCACCATCAAATGAGAAATTTTAACAACATATTAAAAACTCTTCCACAAATATTGAATCACCTGCAAATCGTGTTAAATATATATTTGGAAAGGAACACAATAATATTTATCTTGTTTTACCCACTTACACGTCCGGCAAAGTTCAAACGACGATATATCTCGTGTAATCCTAAAGTTGAGAGTAACGCAACAGAATGTGATCCAGATGTGGTCAACGTCCTCATGGGGCCATCGCGGACGTCCTCTGCCTCTCGCACTGAACGTATGGAATGTTGTTCTAGAGTCTCTCGAGGATAGTTCTTCATTAAAGTTTCATTTAGATCAATATATATCCGGAGTGCAAACGGCACGAATGTGAAGTATGTATACTTAATTGAACGTTTCAGTTGTTCAATTCCGTGGTATTGATTCAATGTTTAAAATTTCCAGTTAGAGTCAAGAATGCATCGTTAAAATCGTTATGTACTAAGTTGTTTTTCCCATGTCGATAAGATGATGTTGATTGCAAAAGAAAATCCCGATTAACCCACTTGTACGAGCGATTCTTGTTTCCCGTTTTTGTTTGTTTTCTTCCCTTTGTGCAGCCGATCTGGTCTAATCCGGATATTTCGCATTTTGCTAGAAAAACATGGAGAATTGGCGGCTATTCTACAATGGTTCGAGATTAAAGTGTGCTAACGAAGCCGGGGAAATACTGACAGAATTTTTTAATTCATCTCGTTATCTTACAGCAAGGTGAGCTATACCCAAGTTAATCAAATGAGGTTTGCGACCTATACGTAATCAACTAAAAAAGCACTAAATTAATAATGGGATATAAATTTTGAAAATTGTTATTACTCAGTGTTAAATTTAGCACGTCGCTCTATTTTTGAAAGTTTAATAATGCCGGCATCGTTATCCATAATAATAAAGAAAAGACCCATGAATATTAATGGGAAAGCGATTTATAATATTGCGTAAAGAGGATTATGTTGAAAAATAAAACCGGGGTTCACATTTGAATAAAAAATGCAAAGATTTTCGACGTAGTCACTCACTCATACCGGTGTATCCAAATTATTTTGTTTTTTTTAAATCTCACGGAAATTTATAAGATTTTATTATGCACCAATAAATATTCATTAGCCTAATGTAATATGAGAAAACTTTTGTACGATTTGTAGGTGTTGTTCATTTTCTTTACAGTATAAAATTTTATTTGTGCAAATTTACGGACAATACTATATTACATAAAGGTAATTAAACCAAGATCATCTAAATTGCAATCAAATATCCATTTGATATTTCATTAAACATAAACAATACCTAAACAAAATAAATCATCTATCCGCAGATGTACTCAGATCAACAGGTTGCTATTACCGAAATTAATTCCGTTTCTATTATTCAGTTAGTATATCATTTCATTCCACTCATCGCACTTTCGGCAACCCAATCTTTAAATTGTGTGTACCTATCCACATATTCCATTAAGCACTATTGCAACAATTTATTATTAAATAAATACCTACCTAAAGCTATACATTTTAATTTTATTTCAATTTTTCGTTTCCATAATTCAATTGCCTTCAGAATGAATTTTTAACGAGAAGTGAGGAAAGCAAATACAAAAAGTTCACAACGTTACTTTCCTTATAAGCATTCTTTTATCGACGGAACGGAAATCTCAAACGACTACAACATCGAAATATCATTTATAAAAAATTCAAAAGGATTATAAACTCCTCAATTCGCTAAGGGCATAAGACCGAAGAGATATTAGTTATTTCTTTTTATCGAGAGCCCGAATTTTGCTATATATAAGTAATCCTTTCTGCGATGAAATGGATCAAAGGAGGTCGAGTTTCAAGTAAACATTTTCATTTATTTTTAATGTATATAGTTATATCGACTATACTTTGAAAGCAAAATTGCATCTTTGAAATCTTTGAAGCAATTACTGAATTGTCAATTTATTTAACTTCGTTTGAGAACTACATGCAAATACAGAACATACCACTTGTAATTATGAAGCATGTACTTAAATTTGTAATAAAGTAATTAATTTCGTTGCTCTATTGGGACAATCTATGACAATGTGGATAACGATTTCTCCGGCTGCTCCACATCAGTTGCAGTTGGGAGACAGATCCCTGCCGCAACGAAGAGGGAGGTGGATGCAACTTAGATCAGATTTATAATTAACCCAACAAAGTAGGGCGAAAATTAAATTTCTGTAGCTCGCGGTGTCTTGGAGCAAAATTTAAAATAATTAAGTGCGACATACAGACGGGCTGCAGAAAATTGCAACTATATATTCATTTTATGCTAAAGAGATACATCTTGAACCAGTTATGAAATATTTGAGGATGAACTAGCGACGTATTAAATTGAGATAAGTCGTTTCACAATTGAAAATTGTTCATTACAACTTAAATGAAAGGATTTGAAAATTTAAGGAAAATTACGGAACTTGCTAAAATTGCTAAAAAAAAGATAAAGTAAAATTTGAACTTTAATATTGCGCCATTTTAATTAGAAATAATAAAGAATACCATAAATAACACCGAGTCCCAATTTATTTAACTCTAATATACTCAATATTTTCGGCAGATAAAGTTAATGGTCGACATAAAACCGGCATTCTATTTGAGCCTGTCGAAAAAAATCGTAAAAAGTTTACTATCTCGTCACATTCCTTTAAACCATAATAAAATAACGAACCCTTGATTGATCGAACTCATCCTTTTACGCAATTTTATCAAAGCAACGGCGTAGTCACAAAAGGGCGATTTTTTATAGATCACTTATCAACTTGTCATTAATTAATTATTTTGTATACTACATTTTTGTAAAAAAATAGAAAAAAATTACCACACTTTTAATTATTGTATAATAAACTTTCTCTATGCATTCAGAAAAATTTTCGATTTTTCCTATTTCATATGCACAACACTTTTCGACGGTAACACAACTCTTAACCTCGTTATACGAATTTTGCGTTTCCAGTTCCGAACCTCTCCAATAATTTTCCATGTTTTATATGTATCTCCTCGTTCTCCTAATGATAAAGCGCTCCAGCAGCCGTGATTCCTGTGCTCTGCGAGTAATAATATACCGATCATTTCTCTTGAGCTGAGAAACTCAAGTGGAAATACAAATGACTCCGATAGAGGCGGAGATATGGGATTCCCCGGTGATGCATGCGAGTTTCAATCTAGTTTTTGAAATACTTTTTTCGTTTGATAGATGCATGAGTTGCATGATTTACTTCGATATTTTCGGATTTAGTATTTATGTGCGTCGAAAATGGTATAACAGAAGAAGCGACAAATATAATTATGTCCTTATCGACGTTTGTAAGTGAGATTGATGCATAAATTACCGCACAACGTCGAATGATGAGAAATAAATTGCCCACCAATCGCAATTGACAGGCTCATTAAATTTGAGAAAAAAAAGTGGAATCGAAGAAGTTGCTTTCGCGAAAGCGTATTGCTTTAATCGTTTGCGGTGACGTTTATTACTCTGAGAACAAAGTCATTCCGTTTTTATGATATCCGAGAGAAGAGTTTTCTCGATAAAAAGCCGGCCAATAGGTGGAGAAATGGATAGGCCCCGTCGAATTCGGAAAGTCTGGAATAATTTTATCCATTGGCGTGGACAATTTTTTTAATTTATAGAAGCTAAATGTGGAGGCAAATTCTTGCTCCAACTACAGCTAAAAATTGTTATGAAATGTGTATAAGAATAACTCTTTATTTGAGTAAGATCTTTCTTTTAGTCAATTTTTATATCTATAGCCAATAAGCTGTTGATGATAGAGCTTTTAGCGGACGTCAATTCCGAGTGTCTCAAAATCGATATCCTTTCTAATATGGCAGGGTTTATTAGAGACATCTGACATGCTTCGATATACTTTATTATAACACTTCACCCGACGAATGGGCCATTACCGTATTACATTTCAGATAATTTTCTCGGGAAATTTGGAATTGATATCTGCGTCTCGGCAGCTCGCTATATGCCTTGTCATTTCGCGGTTTGGGTTTTGCGAGTTGTTTTCTCGTACGGTTCCGATCGAATTTCGGTTTTTTATCAAAAACACTTAGCGAATTGTTTCGGAAAGTAAGTTGTAAAGGCCTGAAGTTAATAGTCACTCCGTGGAAATTAATAATGAGCAAAAAAGTACCAAAATCGCTGTTACACGTTTACAACATCAATCAATTTTGTACGTAAACCAAGCGAGTTTATCGGATAAAAGTAAATAAATTATTTTAAATTCGCATAAACGGATATACACGTAAACTCGGAACAAGCGATCTAAATTTAGATTGTACATGCGTGCTTTAGCTTAGTGGATTGTTATTAAATCTTGGGGATTATGAGTTCATGTATTATTCCAAAGACCGATGCCCAAAAGGCTCAGTCGAGAAAATTAATATTAAACTGTTCTGCTAATACCTTTGTCCAGATTTACAGGAGACGTTTCCGAAACTATGTAATATTTCGGAACTAATTTTGGAAATTTCACTTAGAAGTTGGTGTATTAAATTGAAATTCAGATCAAAAAATCAATATTTGCACTATAACTTTCATTTATTATTACAAGAGCAAATCGCCAGGGGCATTATAAAAATTGATAAAAAAATATCAACCATTCGTGCTCTACGACAAATTGAAGAGAGTAGTGTGTGTTTAATAATTCAATAAGCTAAAAAGCAATTCTAGTGAACAAACGATATTGCAGTAAATGCTTTCAAGTCTCCGGCGTAAACCAAAAAAGAGACGAGGCTGATCTTAATACCGTCGAATTTGTCAAGTGGGATTTCGGTTTTATCGCGAATAAAACATAAATTTATACGATGGTTTTTTTAAATAAATGTTTTACTTTGCACTCTTTTTCTATATGAAATAAGTAATTGCTTGCTAAACAGTATACATTTATGTATCTAGTAATTTTCTGTATACCTACAACATTCAATATTTTTATTTATTTAACGAAAATAAATAGAAATTTTTCCGGAACATGGTATTCTTAGAATATGCACTCCTGGATACAAGAGATCATTTTTCAATTTATCTACGAACAACAAACCAACAGTTATGCTGTCGTTCCAGAAGTTTTCTACCTCTGTTTTATCAGAAAAATCCATAACTGGTAAAATCTCTTTCCGTCGAAAATCCCATTTAGAATATATTCAAATTAGAAGATAATGCCTTTAAAAATCTTCGGAGATTTTATTATTCGATAAGAATTTTTTGTATTTACATAATAAATTTTCGAAAATACTGCGCCGAAACTTCCTAGGCCATAAAGATTTTAAAACAGTCAGAAAATGCTTTAACGATTTTATTAAACTTGTTCAAAGAAAAATCGCAGGCTTTGTAAACTTCCTTAAAATATCCTTGTTTGTTCAAGTTGAGCTAAGAGATATATAATTTTAAGCACTTTAGTTAAACTAAATATTGACCGAAAGGATTATTTTGTGCCAGTACACTTATCATTAAAACGTTCCCCAAGTGGGAAAATTGGAACCTTAATTCTGACAACAATTTCCATGCTTTATTTGCTTTAAAATTTGGATTAAAAATATTTATATTTACAACCTTAATATACTAGCTAGCCGCTATTTGAATTTTTTCATTTAGTGCGGTGAAGTCCAAAGGCTAGTTAAAATTCTAAGCTCTGGATAATCTTTGTACAGCTGATGGAAGTGATGGATTGCAAACCAATTTTCCCGTTTAACGCCAATAAAATTGCGCTGACAAAATAGAGCAAAAGTGCAACCTATAAATTCCAATAAAAGTACTGCAAATACGTTTAATAGAAAAATCTAATAAATCACTAAAAGTTACCTTATGATGTGCTTGCAGACTGAAGTACTGGTCCTTGTGATATTGGAGGACCAGTGTATCTGCAAACAAAATTAGCAATATTACAATAAATTTATGCTAAAATGAAACAGTTTCGCTTCTTTCGTTTGGAAACGATCCGGAGTCAAAAAGAGCATGATAATTCGAAAAATAACAATAAAAAATAACCGTTTAAATCTCGGTTAAATGGGATGTGAAGGATTCGGTTTTTCTTCTTTTTAGGAGCCAACGTGAAAAGAAAACAGAGGCTTTCGAATCAATAACGACCTTTACGCGAACTAGATAGTAGAAACAAACCTAAAAAAGAAACGTTCTGTTCATGAGAAAAGGAATTTATTCTTCCAGAGACAAAGAAGCAATCCAAAGCTTTCAAGTAATATAATTATAGTTTAGGTGTCTTAAATCACTATATTTTAATATGTAATTATAAGTCTGGCGTGAATCAGCTGTACTTATAAGTTATTAAATTCATTAGATGCAATTAATTTCAGTAGTAAATCCGCATTCCCAACATGTGGAAACCATTGCAATTAGCAAAATCTCTTGTGAGTCAAATAAACAGAGGCGTCGTCGGGGGCGCTATTGAGAATTTCGAATAGCCTTCACCTTTGATAATTAGATGTCGAGTCAGGAAAGAGGCGGCGTACTGTACACACCTCAGCCAAATTAGGTCTTATCTTCAACAGCGATAGCTGCCTGTGGAAATTCGTCGTCTCATTTAAGCTCTCACTCGAGTGCATAATGGAACTAACACTTTATTAAGTTTGTATTGCATGCGGTCGGCGTGATTGAGGATCTTTCCAGCGAGTATCAAAGCTGAATGGAATCGTGTCGATGCTTGAAATCTCGATTGAACTGTGTTAGGATTACTAATTGAGACGCTGCGCTGCCGTAATGGAAAATACACATCGCTGCTCCGACGAGATTGTTTTAAAATTGAGTCAAGCCGCGACGCTGCCGCCAATTAAGTTTCTTCCTTATTGTAATTAACACTAATTGTATTGGTTCACACAATGTTTGATTCATGAATGATTTCTCCCTATATTTTATTTGTATTTTACTTTAATTGAGTTAATGATGCGGTGAATAAGTTTTAATCAAAAGACAATGGTAGTTGAAGTGTTAAATTAGCAGAAGTGCTAAAGAAAACCGCTGGAAATTTACATCACGTGTTCGACCGTTTTGAGCAAATTAAGTTAGTTCTATATGCACCGCCAGCAGATTTGTGCCACAGCCGCAATTACTAAAATTAGTTTTCCGCTTTGCCGATTTGATAAATTAATTAGTGTGTTTTGTTTAAAACTGCGTCCGACTGGACAATGTCAAAGTCCGCAACGAACTACAAACGAGGTCGGTCGTTACTCGGTCCATTTCAATTGCAAAGAATTTCAAAATAGAAACTTTATGTTGAGGTAGAGCTAGTCGCATTAATACCTAATAATTATTGTTGAAAGTAATACATTTTTAGGTTTTTGTTCATATTTTTACAAAACGGATTCGCTTTGCAATTTATCTTCCATTAACCAAATTCTAGTGATAACTACTTCTGTGGTTGTTGCTGATTTTTATCTTTACTACCCACCCATTCAGCGCTATCGTAATTTCATTTGACGCAACTGCATGGACACTTTCTGCCGATATAGCTCGGTTTGCCCGCCGCATGACGATGTAATTGGTCGAATCCGCCTTGATTTTGCTAAATACGTCCCAGATAATACGGGTTTAATTAATTTTAGTAATTAGCATTCTCCGTGGAATTTTTTTTTTGTCAAATAACGTTTTCATGGAGTTTGTAATAACATTATTGGATTGCCGCATAATCCGAACGACTTCTGCGCCATTGTGTATAATATTTCATTTTCCCATTAAACGGGTCAGTTTTTGCGAAGGCACAGACGTATCTTCAGTAAAGTGCAATTTACGTGGAAAAAGCGCGTATCCATTACATAAATTGCCGGGAAATATCAGTATAGAGGACGGCAAAAATGCAGCAAAAGGACCAAAGGGAAGCCATCCCAAACGGCATATGCATCAGATGCTCAACCACGGTGACTTAATTAAGCCGGGCTTGTATGCACCGCTAACGGATTTATGATTTTACGTTTATTTTTTAGTTTTATTCAGTTGATTTTTATTCCTTCTGAACATTCACTTATGGGTGAATACTTTTTAGCTTCAACATCAGCTCCAGATTTCGAGAAAAACTCGATAGATTATTTTTCCAGTTCCAATTAAGTCTCAATATAATAGTGTGTTTCTTGAAATCTGTAGATAGATATCTGTAGAATTGAAATTATTTTTACAACAACGAAGGTAATCACCTATTATAAATGCTATTAGGTATACTTTTGTATGTCGTGTCAATAACCAAATGAAATGAATAAAACATGCTACACTTATCAATCTGAAATATGTAACGATTTTTCCATATATAAATCTGGCGATAAAACGTTTTTTTTTCGACTTAAATAATAATAGTAGCAATGAAACAGAAATAGAAAGCCCTATAAATAAAATATGCCCTAATCTGATAGGTAAATATTCCATGATTGGATTGAAACCTATTTGGAATATACCCACATTAGGTACCTTCATACCTAATTTTGTGCTTTCATTTATTTACACTGAACTAAATTTATACCACCCTACTTGGGAATTTTAAATAACTTCCAACAGGATGATGTGAGTGAATTCAGATCCTATGAAGCACCGAACAGAGCAATGAATATTATTGCACGTCTGGAGACTTGAATTACTATAATTCCGGCGATAATGTTCATTTGAAAATTAGAATTCCTCTCCTTTCATTCACTGAAATATGCGCTTATACCGAACGCATTTCAGGAAAATGTAGAAAATGATAGACAATTTTCCGGCAAATAACACGGCAATGTAATAACATAGCTTTTAATGGTAATAATAGAACAGTTTTTGCAATTACATTGCTATACAAACTCATTAAATCGTTCATTTTCTTGTGAATTAGAAGTTCTGCAAATATTTGATTATTATTTTTTTAGTACACTTTTTAGACAAATTGTATTGACTACAATGCACATTAATTCGCGTTATTAATTCGTTTCTCCCTTCGCAATTGATTCGTTCGACTGCAATTGTGGCCAATTTGCTAATCGAATTATAACCAAATACACACGCAATCTTCCGCCATCCTGTGGTTATAAATACCCAATAGCTTACCGCCGAGGCAAACTGTTAATGTTTGCAATTTGACTGAAATGTTGATAGAAATTGTACCTGCATGATAAATAATTACAACAATAGATTTACAATTGCCTACTATCTTTGCAAATTATTTCTGTAGTTCATATTTTCTGTCTCCAAGCTTCGTTTATTGTGAGGTATAAAAAAATGAAAAATTAACAGCGACTTGTTCATTTTTGCCCAGACACCCTCTGCATTGTCTGCTGTGTTAAATACCAGTATCATTCTGAAAAGTGCTAACTTGCTCTATAGAGAAATGGAAGCGAAACGAAAATTGAGTTTTATCAAATAACAATAGGAAATTACGCTGTTGAAAATGGAAGTTACAATGTTGAAAACGTAATAAGTATCTAACCATAAATAATGCGTTTCGTGAATATTGCAGTGAATCCTTTGATTCTTCTCAATTTTAATTTTAATTTACTGCACTATAGTCATTCTGACTACGTAAATATTTTTCTTTTAAGAGGAATCCCGAAACCACAACCGGCATTTTCGTATTCCTTACATTTTACCGTTAGGGATATTTCGAAAGTTAGGAAGATGCGAACCGAGAGAAACTTATAATGAGCAATAAAATATTAAAAACTTAATTGGAAAACTTAAATACGAAATCCAAATGGGATATAATTTCACTCCACAATAATCCGTCTTTTTTTTATTTTGCTAAGTTAAAAGCGTATAGATGTTTTCCAATTACCAGCAGAAATCTTAAATGTTATAGGTAAAATTTAAGATATTCTGTTACAATATTATTATCAACTTTGCAATTCTAAAGTTAGGCACATGGAGTGTTCAGTTTGTTATCGTTAACTACGGTATATTTCCCAGCTGTTACGTTGCCTCGAAATAAAGATTTATACGTTTTTCATCATGCTCATGCTTCTTGCTATATCAGAACTTCTTTTTTATAACCCTAACAGTAATCTAACGTTTTGGCTGGAAATATTAAGGCTTGTTTTATCCCATTTGTGACGATAGAATATATAGCCACTAACCCGAGACCTTCTAAAAGCGAAACTTCCACTTCTTAAAGATAGAAGTTGATTTCATTTTGGTCCGGCGATTTTTATGTGGGCAAAGGGCTTATTCGGTATCCTTTGTTTATCTTTATTGAAGTACATGCAGCGGCCAACATTTTTTTATAACTTTGGGAGTAAATTCTTTGGAATATTTCGATGGGGAATTTTCAGATCATCACTGCAATATTGGGGATCTTTCTTATCCCCTCAAATATTGTATATTAATAATTTAAGGCGTCATGGTTTTTTTTTTCAGAATTATTATTTTTATTTCTATGGGGCCAAGGATTTTTTTGAGACAAATAAATAAGACTACTATGAATTAAAATTTGCATACTTTAAAGGAAGAATAATATAAAAAAGTACCTTAAGAACCCCTTCAAAACACACAACAATTAAATCTCATCGTGACATTCATGAGTTTATTCCGAAACATTTACACCACAAAGCACTGGCACAGCAAATTAATTTAATTTTTTTACACTAACTTTACTACTTCATCATGCTAAAAGACGTCAAGACACAAACTTCAGTCATTATGGATATAGCACAACTTCAATTAACTCATCCCAACTTCCCCTAGACGTTCGGAGAGGTCACATTTTGTCCAACTCCGATGTTAATCTGAATGGCGGAATCGTCAAAAATTTTCCCGGGCGGTTTTCGAAATTTTCCGGCGCATTTTTCGGCTCGCGCGGAGTTTCCCGGGGAAAACTGGCGAAGGCGGTGCACACGTCATCAAACACGCGCGAAACTGAGTTCGGTTGAAGTTTCAACATTCGAAGTGGCGGTCCGAAAATGCGATTCCTTTGCGCAACTTCCACCTGCGCGTTAAAATTATTTTTGCCCCGTCGAAAGAAAATTTCGCTTTTTGTAAATTAAAAATTCGGATTTTCTAAGCTGAACTCGGCTGGATGAATGCTTAGATGTGCGAAGGCGTGTACGGATTGATTAATGTTTTCCTCCGCAAAACTTTGGTGAAAGTTAAGATGTATTTTGTAAAAACTGTTGAAAGTTTGGGTGATCATTTTTGATGATGTTTCGCAATAAGTGAATTGATGTATAAAAATAGTTCAAATTTATTCTCATGAATATTCTAGGTATTACATTTGTGATGAACTTTTCCTGAAGGTTTCTACTTAACGGACAACAGGTCATGTTATATCAAAACTTGACGCTCTAACTCATTAATAACAATTGCATAATCTGTTCTCAATTACATTTAGTTCTAAACTTTGCGTTAATTGCTACTTTACCTCATTAAATTTCTATGGTTGCTTCCACTCAGGAGCATGGAGAACTTCTAAACTTCACCTTAATTTTACTACTCATATGGAACACAAACACATTAAATTGCGCGGAGTACTTCGATGTGAATATTGTGCCAGGCCGAAAAAGGAGAGTTTATTGTAGAAACGGAATAAATTTTTATTTCTGAGTTGCATGAGGTGCACTAGAAGTTTCATAATTACTGAAATTATATTCAATTATGATACAAACTTTTTCCCGTTCGTGACAAAATCCAACGTGATTCAGTGGTTCTGTTGTGACTCTAATTTGATGTGAAAAGCTTTTCCTGGAAATCTATCGGGTCAATATTTGCCTATTTGTGGCTTCCACACGTTTTATTAGCCCAAGGAGCTTTAGGAATCGTTTTGTAAACAGGCGGAGAATAAAAAAATAGATAGACCGTTTTATTGACTATTCTGTACTTTACAGAATTCATAATATATGAAGCATTTACAAAAAGCTTAAAAATTAATTATTATCTAGATATTACAAGAAAAAAATATTACATTGTTACAAATAAATAGTTAGAATAAAAATTAATCACACTGTATGATGGAAAACAATAAATGTATCATTTTTGTAAGTATATGCTCAAACAGGAAAATGTAAAACATAAAAGGTTTTATAAAGCTGTGGATACATAATATGAAACTTTTATACGCGTATGGGGAAAGTTAAATAAAGTCTAAAAATCCATCAACTTTTCCCCAACTAGAAAATCGCTTTGAGTCCTAATGCTAGTAGATAATACTTATTTTTTCACTTTTAAGTTTCACGTAAATTTAGTGAGATCTGAATATTTACGTCTAATAATTAAATTCAAGTAAAAATCACGGAAATATTTCTAATTACTCTTAAATTGTTTTACAACTCAATTACATGCCGGGGAGCTCAGTCACAGTAGTTTACCAACAAGAAGCGAGCCGGAAATAAACTAAAACTTTCTTCAACTTCTTTTAATTTCATAAAAGTAATCGCTGCACTCGCCAGATCTCGGATTCCAATTAGAATTCCTCGACAACAAATTTTATCTTTTAATTAGGCATTATTTTGCAACCAAAAGTGATTCCAGCTCTACTATATCTTCGGTCATGATCTCTTTGAACAACTCGCACGTATTGAACGATTCCAGCATGTATTCCGGCCGGCCTTCGAACAAGAAATGCGCAAAGCTCTCATCAGATGTGGCTGATTTAAGAAACATTTCTTCAGGTATGAGCGTGATGCTCCTATCAACAGCTGAATGAATTTTTGCGTACACCGTGAGAGCCTCGCAAGAGGAATAAAATTCCTCTTTGCTCAACACATCGTTCGCATCGAAGTCTCGTTCTTCCACAAATTCAGACATGCATTGATAGTAAAAATCCAAGAGTTGCGTCAAATATTCATCTCTAAATTTCCTGCGGGTATTTAAGAAGAGAAACGTTAGAACATCATACGCAGGAGGCTTTAAACTTATCGTTTGAAAATCGATGATTTTGCAGGCTTTGACGAGGTTGTTTTCATCGTATTGGTAAAGAAAGTTGTTAGTCCATAAGTCATTATGCGTTATTGTCAACCTGAAATTGTTGTTAATGCAATCGTTGCCTATCAGGTATTGAATTTTGTCTAACAATGACTCGGTGAAATATTCAACTGATCCGTTTTCAAGCAACGCATTCGCCAGGCGTATTAAACCTTTGCTCGAGTTCATGTAATACTTATACAGGGAAGATTGCTTTTCCAGCAACGATTCTTCAAGTATGTGCGGGAAATCCTGCGTTAGGCTGTATTGTTTAGAGATCTCTTTCGATTTTAATACCTGGTATAAAATACCGTCAGCATGGAACCTGGCCAATGTTCTCAAGCAAATCTTACAGTGATCCAAATTTAGGGAACCGGACTTCCCGAAACCTTTGAAAGATTTCTCTGATAAATCTTCTAATACTACTGTGGAAGACTCGCAGAAATAACTGTCTGCTGCGTAATCGCATTTGAAATTAAAGCTCTTTAAAGCTGGTATGAAGTTGTTGTAGAAGAAAGCTTCCTTCTCGAACATTGTCGCTTCTCTAGCTATGTTGTACATCACAGGGTTTTCTCTTGATATAATCTTCACGAAAAATCGAACATCGCGGGTTTTGTTGTCATCTTCATATGTAATAGTTAAAAAATATTGCTCTCCTATCAGCCCTTCTAGCTGGTTGCTGAGCGGTGCTGTAGTTGAAGATATGAAGGACACGTTTTTGTTTCTGCTCCATTTGGTGAATATTTTTCCTATTTGTTCTTCAGTTAGTACGTTGTCTGTCATCTAAAATTATAACAAAATTCGTTACGGCTAATTGAAATACAGTTGACTTCAAATTGTAATTAAAATCAAATTCAATTCGAATTGAAAATAAATTACTGCACTCGGTTTAACCAAGGCCGAAAATATTGTAGTCTAACCCACTATCAGTTACTGACTATTAACTTTTATATTACAATTATAGTTGGTAGTAAATCACATTCAATTATTTTTTTCCTGTGCCATTTGTTTTCAAAGGTCATTTTAATTATTAATTATGACAACAAAATTATTTTTTTAGAATAACGAAGACAAATTTTTGAATTTAATTTTAATAGAATGTTTAGAAAATATATTTGTTGTTTTACAATGCATTTTTTGATTTTTGCCCTTTTATTAAAATTTTTGCAAAAAAAATGGAAAATCATTTCCTAGCCAATCTTCTGTTCAAAAAGGATTAAAACGGAAAAATGTTGTTAATTAGTATTTTTATATTGAATATCTCAAGCAAATGAGGAAAGTTGTATAAATTGCGAAAAATAAATGGAATTAAAAGGCTAATTAAAGATAAAAACAGAAATAAAATAAAATTATTTCCACTGATATTACTTCGTGGAATAAAATGCAGATAATATTTCGCCTGTAAATTAAAAGAAAAGAAAATAAAAATAATTTTTAAGTACTTAGAGATTCAGAGAAAATGGTTTTTCCTGCGAAATTCCATTAAAAACTCATAATTTTTAGTTAATATCTAGTAATTCAAACAAAATTAAACTGATTTTTATCAATTGCATAATGCTTATATAGATATTATATTTTCAATACAAAAAAATCGCAAATTCAATGAAGAAAATAAAATTTCTTTGCATCTCATTAAAGTCATAAATTTCTTTCATTAAATTCAAAATAAACCGTACCCATCATTATACTAATAATATTATCGGAGGGTAATTTTCTGAGACAAGGCACTTTCGTTCATTATAATTAAAAATCAAAGAAATCACCCTCCATAATTATCAATACTTTTATTTTTAATTAGCCTCTTAAGCACGTTGCCAAGAAACCTGTTTAATTGGTACTTAATTTTAATTCCCTATTCTCAATTTCACCCTGATAATTTTTCTTTCAATCGTAGGTAAAAAGGTCGTTATAATAATCTTATACTAAGGTGATTTTTGATGAATGTGATATTTTTATGAATTATTGAACTAACACTTTTACCTTTAACTCTAGAATATTTTTTTAAATACTAACAAAACAAAGCACTTTTGTCCGGTTTGTACTAACTACAACTGACCAATTTTTGGAGCGAAATGCGAGATCAGGCATTCGCTAAATTGAGATAATACAATGCTCTCATAACTATGGAGGTCAGCGGTGTCGTAACGACAAATATTGAACTCGTACTGCCTGAGAGCATCGAGCCTGAGCCGAATTGTATCGCAAACAGCAAGTAACCTTCGCTTAATTATTTTACGAACTATTTAGTGCTACATACGCAAGTTAATTTAACTACCAACCGCTTCGAACCTCTAATTATTTTTTAAATAGATTGTTTACTTCCCCGAAAATTTCCTATTATATGCAAATATTGCAAGTGTCTATAAAGATTTTAAATTTTCCCCCAAACAAAGTCTTTCGCAATGATTAGAAACTACTAATAAAGAAATATTCTATGATTGTTGATATAGATACAGTTGCTTCATTTTCTAGTCTTTGGGATACATCCCGTATAATAATAGATTAGAAGTCCCATGAGAAATTAATTGCCAAGGAGAATAATGCTGTAGGCATAATGAAAACCACTGAAGCCATTATTTAGAACCTAAAACTCCATTTACTTAGAATGCTATTTATAATTGATTACATTAAATAAATATCTATCAAACTATGTATAATAAAACACAAATAACTATACCTATATACGAATTAAAAAATACGTTATCAAATTGGTAAATAAAGTTGGAGCGCGTTCCTATAAAGCCGATAAGCCACATAAATCTTGCAACCTCCTCTACAAGATAAATGTGTAAATAAACACTATTGGTAATCGTGCGCCGATAATCACTAATAATGTCCCCGAGATATTAATATAGGTTTAACGTGACTCTAATTTCGGTAATAATCGACGGCGGAGGAATTTTGAACGGGCGTTCTTATCGCTCCCAAACTAAACTCGTAACTTTAATAAAGTTATCGGGAGTTGCCGCTTTGTTACAGAGTAGAGCGTTTTTCTTTGTTCGGGCTTCGTTCCGAATTGATCACGTTAGTAGTAAATAAAGGAAAAAATTTAAAAATCAAATGACTATTTGTTTCTACTTATCTTTAACAGTCATGATTTAGAACGGCATGGAAAAGAAACAAGGAGTAGTAAACATGCAAGTAGAGAAAAATTACTTTAACGAATAGTATTCAAAGTTGTTTTATTTCAACCAAGCAGCTTCTATCATTTACTACTCTGTAATAAAGTGACCCAAATAAAATTCAATTACGTTTGGAGTGTCGAATCGATTGTAGTTTAAATGCAATATTATTCAGAAATGAAAACACTTAATTATAGCCACAAATAGTTATTTAATGATTTTATAAAATAGAACATAAAAAATCGGATTAAAAGTGCATTAAATCACCATTGTTTTTTTTTTTCGATATGCAATCCTTGATTTCATGGAAACATATAAAAACGAAGGTGTAAATTTGTAAACACTACTACTTTTCCAATGGACAATCATCGATGACAAACTCTGTACATGTCAGTACATCTCAACATATCCAGATGAACAATCCTTCCCTGTCTGTGCCACACGCTGCTTATTCTCTGCATATCGATTTTGTAAGGATGCAACCGCATTGACCGGAAAATGTACAAAACACACACCCGAAAATTCGGAATTGTTAACACTCTCTTCGACCGTGTTGTCGTTTGTTGAAAGCCCCGTGTTCGTTTTGTATGCGTTAAAACCGACAACACAACGTTACTTGCTGCAGGTAGGTGTATCGTTTTTGTTGTAGAAACTAATTGTTTGGAAGGAACTAACGCGGTACGGAAATTCGCGAAGAAGGAACACAAATTATTCCGCACTAGGGAAATTCTGGCGGAAACGTTTCCGCACGATTTTTTCTCGAAATTTTTTTTTACGCTACTTTGATATTCCTAAGTTAAATCCTAATTCGAGCATTAAATTTCACAACTTTTTTTCTATCTAATAAGTAGATTATAGGAAATCAAAAAATCATTCTCGAGCACGAGGGAATAAGAAAAAAGGATTAGGTACCCCAAATTATTGTATAAAAAACCGCTTTCTTTTACGGTGCTTTAAACCCTATCGAGTGGTTGGCGAACCTCTAAGTCTTACTTAATGGAAAAAGGACTGGATTTATAAAAAAATAATGTAAAGTTGGCTAAAATGCGAAAATCTGTCCTGAAAGCCCGGAGGGTTAGATATCCGCTGAAATTTTGTGCGATTGTCCTTTTTGTCGTCGACACAATCGCATGAAAAGGGCACCACTAGGACATCCGAGAACAGAATCAGACGGACTCACTATTTTGTTTAAACAAATCATCAATTAACAACTATTAGAAATAATTATGTTTGGTTAAATTTAATAATTCATTATTACAATAAAAAAAATCAAAGTGGCCTCGATCCTTGGTCCTTGCTCCATTGTCCTTGGTCCTTGATCCTTTATCATTGATTCTTGATCTTTACAAATATTTTGTCCTCGTCCTAAATTCATGTTATGAATCAGTATTATTTTCACATGTAAGAGCTTATTTCAAGAAAATTATGCTAGTATTTAATTCATTCCAGAATGTTATAATTACATTGTCAACAACACAATAGCATAAAAACCGGAACCAAGTTCACTTTTCTCGGGCTTAGCCTGTCGGAAATCCTTAATTTGCTAGTCCAGCACTGTCGAGGCGGCCGAAACAGGCTAAGCAAAGGTCCATTGCCGCTGGCGTGGCGCTGGCTGCGGGAAGGATGCTGTAAGGATTATGACGTGTAAATGTAGAAAGTTGGAGAATTTTATTACCCATCTCTTGTCGCACTTTCTATGCTCGCCCGGATTTAAATGCGGCCGCAGCCCGCCCGAATGGGCTCCGATAAGATACAAAAATTTCATCAATTGCGCTACGTTTTCCATTATTATTGCGGCACGTGGAATTAATTCGTTGTAAAATCCGAGCTTAAAAAGTACCTACCTAATACCCGAAAGAAGTTTTTTACACAAAAAAAAATAAATATTTATTAGAAAAATGTTATTAGTTCCATCTCGTCGCGTTAGAAGACGTGATGTCAGACATTTCACATCTAATTATCATTTATATTAACGCTTCCCCCTAGGACACGAAAAAAAAAAGGATAAACAAACCTGTGCGTCGCATTACGTAGCCTACGTCTTAAATAAAAGAGTCCCCAAAATGTTTCGAGGTTTCAGGCTAAAGGCTGAAACAGTGAGGTGGAAAAAAGAACTACCTAGATAATGAATAAAACATAAAGGCGACTCTAACCGCGGCATTCGAGAAAATCTCATTTATTCAATCACTCCTTTTTCGGGATAAAGAGGGCGGGGATTATTTTTTCCCAGAGGGTCATAAGATCTCTTGCATGGGATATCGAGGGGATTCGAGACGGGTCCCGTTCGACCGAAAAAAGTTAATTTGAAATTGGTCTCGGAGATTTTCTCGGCGGGTTTTAAAAAGGAATTATTATACGGCATTAAATAATTTGGGGAAAAAATCGCAGAAAGCTATATTGGTAGGCCGAAGGAAAATCCGGCTAACAATAATGTTATTTACGTAGGTACTCGAATATTTATTTCAACTTTGAACTTCATGAATAATTCATCGAAAAATCCTCGTTTTATTTAACTTTGCGAAAAAATTACATCGGGTAAAGAAAGTAATAAGGCCTAAAAAATGCATCATCGTCGGACACCATACGTCTTCATTACGCCCTTGAATATTGGGTAGGGGCTGTTAAGGGTAAGTTACTGCGCCATGAAAATTGCGAGAGCGTTGTAAAACATTCCAAACGCTCTGATAAATACAACTAAAATCGTATTGTATGCTGGTATCATGATTTATATCGAAGATATTCCGGTGGTTTATTGCAGGCCGCAAAATGCGACATAATTTAGCTGGGGGAGCCAAAAATCAGAGATTTTATTAGCAGCGCATTATTCTTCAGCTATAAATAAAAACTTTATTACAGATTCAAAGTTAAAAAACTCTTCTACTAACTAAACGAAACTGACTAAATGGTCGAACGCCTTCGACAGAAGCGAAACTGGTAAGTCGGAATTCTTCGTAAATTCGCCGATTTCTAGAAACTAATTTGAATTTGATACTGGAATAGTCGGCGCTCTAATAAATTGGTCAGGAGTGTGAATTACAACTTTCCGAAGTTTTCTAATTTTCTCTATGTACAGAGCTATTCCGGCGAACGCGCTTTACTGTTTGGAGCTTTGTCGAATTCCATCTTACAAAAATACATTAGAAACTTCATATTTAAACGACCTTTAATGAAGAAACTAAATTCGAAGTTCATTCCAAGCAATCTAAGGATTAGTGGGTAATATTAAATTTTAATTATTGCCATTAATCGCAAGATTAATAGAGAATTTTCGGGCTACTAGATAGACTACTGTAAAGTGTTAAAATTGTTGTGTAACGCAAAGAATCCGAAAGGGAATCCGGCGCAGCATCACCAGCGTAAAGTAATTTAGATTTTGCGGTTTCATTATATTCGAACAGCGTCGAGGAAAGTGTTAAACAGATAACGAAACCGTTAATAGGTCGTAAGATGAAATACTCGCCGCTAATTATCGCGAGGGTCCCGTTTGTGAGCGCCGTAATAAAATCACGATGCCTGACAGGCAATTATGAGCGGGCCGATAGGAGCAATCTGCAGGTGACATCGGCCCGTTCTTTGTTTCGCGTTTCGCCTTCGTTATGAAATAGAAAAATTTATTCGCCATGGAATAACAAGAAATTCGAGGAGGGATAGAACAAAGGGGCTTTAATTTAAGTTTCAAAATTCTCCGCGAGATATTCGAGGCTAGATCTAATCCGGCCGCTCTCGCGAGAAATATAGGTAACGACAAAAAGGAATTCCGAAGGAGCAGATAGTTTATCTAACCATCAGGAACATTAAACACTTCCCATGCGAGTTTCTTCACTGAATTATTGAAAAATTGTTTCCAAAAACAGAGCGAAATTGAATCACCAAATTTGCGAGCCCGTTGAAATTCTTCACGTTAATAACGGCATAAAAACGACAAGATATTTCAATTGCTCCACCGCAGAACGGCACAAAGTGACGTTTAATCTTCGAATTGCAGCATTACTGCGGTCGATTAGGAAATTTTAATTTGGAATTAAGCAATTCCGCGTCGGAAGCGACCGAGCAATTTAAATTTAATAAACAGAAGTGTCCGCAGCGGGAGAAGGCGTAGAGCTCTTCGGCTGGCGACTTTCGCAATTCGCGAATGAATGAGCGAAAGGAGCAGACAATCGCGTAATAAAATCCTCGAGATGTTCAGACAACATCGTAACCGGAGTGAATAAGATGTACGGGAAACATCTATTAAGGTTTATCAACGGCTGGGAGCACCACATAAATTCTTTTTGCAGGAACGCGGCGAGGCAATTTTTCCGCGAACTTGTGTTTTCTTAAAGTTCTGCTCTTGTAAATCTGCTGTTAAACGTTCGTTGGAACTAATTTTCCAGATTGCTCCGGAGTGGGTTTTAATTTGACCTATTTTCTGGATTAGGCTTCTCAACTGAACATAATAAAAATTAGCAGGAAATATCCTTGAATTTTTGGATTTGAGGATACATTCGGAAAGGAAGGAAAATCTGCATCAACAATTGGCAATATACTCTAAAAACTATAAATATATAGGCAAGTGAACTATTAACAAGAATGAGGGTTTCAAATTTTTAGTCCTGGTATCAAAAAATTAGAAATTTTCAGTTCATTAAAAAAAAGACAAAAATTATATTGAAAAATTCGATATTTTCATGAATAAAATGACATATTCCAGTTGATTCAAATTTCATAAAAATATCCAAAAATGAGAGTGAAAATTCATTATTGCCTTAGATAAATATCTTGCGCATAATTGATCAACTTTTTTGCATACATTCTGAGCTTCACCTGACAACAGGAATTTCATTAAGCATATAAACTTCAATTGGAATAATTTCTACGTATATGTATACGTTCTAGCGAGCTCGTAAACTTTGCAAAGTTCGTCACTTTTGCCTCTGTCAGGAGCCAGTAACATCGATGCATGCTGCCTCTCGAAACTCCGAGTTTCATCTGACAATCGATTTATGACCGTATCAAAACCCACGGTCCATTCATGCTAACGCAAAATTACTATCTGGTTCTCGGGAACGGGGGAGTTGAGCGAACTATTTCGCAACTCGAAATTGGTGCATACGACGTAACCACTTGTCCTTAATATTAATGCCCGGATTTACTCAACTAAACCGAATTAAATCGTGCAGGAAAACTTCCAAGTGATTCCAAAGTACCTACATAAAACATCATTGAAAGCACTTATTACCTAATAAAAAATTTAGCGCATAATTCGCAAACTTTACTAAATATTTTCTTACTACCTACTATTAAATGCATTATTTCGTTTTGCTTGGTTATAGAATAAATGATTCGATTATTTAATTGGAAGAAACAACGCAACATCGAAGCTCCCATAATTCAAACTATTCCTTATCGTATCGTTCCAGGCTAAGTCTAGCCCATTACACGGGAAGTTAACAAGGCAAAAGTTACCCCGAAGTGACGTGTATTGTTAATCAATAGCACAAAAACGGTTGTAGTTTGGGAAAATTTGTGTTGCAGCAAATCTGGTTACCGCGACAGTTCGAAAGCTGTATTTACTAATAATTGGAGTCATTAGTTCCTGTATACTTAGCGTAAATACCTCGCTTACATGCAAGACTTGTTTAATTTTTTCATTTTCATTTCAATACTGCTTTGGGCTTTCATCAAATATTTAAGTAAAATGTGATAAACCAACGAAACTGATAAATACTAGAAGGAAGACCTTCTCATTTCTCTCATAAAATCCTCGTAAAACAGTAGTAATAATAAAAGAACGGCAGAAGTCGGCGGCAATAAAAAGAAGAGGAGGAAAACACTGACTTGTCTTTGATTTAGAAATTCCCAGTTCTAGTAAAAGTGTGGTATGAGTTTGATACGTTGAGTAGTGTCAGGGATCTCCGTGAAAATTGGATTGTAAAACAAACCAAATGGTAGACGTTTTGGACGAGAAAAATCAACGAGGTTCTACACAAGAAATTTATTTCAATGTTTGTGCTAAATAATAATAAATAAAAAAAACAACACTTTCATAGTGTAGTGTGTTCAAGTATACTTAGTGTGGCAAATATTTTCTATTAAGGAATTAATTTTGTCATTAATTTCTATTGAGCCTTAAGCAAATATACCATCGAGACTAAATTTGGTGCGTCCACGTAGTGTTCTGGGAACTTCAAATGATGATCCGGGGATTAAATAAATTTTTTACGGCTTGGAAAAGATGTTTACGACTTTCACTGTTGCACCTTTATATTCGCCCTTCACGGTTCGCCATTTGTAACTTTTTCGACGTTGGATATCGTCTAACTTTAGTGCCTTTTTAATACTGTCTCAACAAAAAAATAATTTCGTTACATCTCTTGCGAAGATTTCTATACGAGAAGCCTGCCATAAAGTAAATTAAATTATTTCTAAGAAATTATTTTATAAATTTATTAACAAGGAAATATACGTATATAATTCAATGATGAGGTTTTCGAATTTTTTCGGTATGTCTGTGTTTTATTCGATTTTCTTTAATTTTTTCGGTGCTTTTGGTTGGGTAAAAATTAATCTTAGACCAATTTACCACGAACTTGGTTGCATCTAAAATAATTGGTAAAAATTAGTATCAATTTTATTGCACATTATGAGTAAATAGCTTCGAAACAACGCTTCAGATAAGGAGTAAAGTACACTTAAAATTTATATTGTACCTATTAATCGTTAAAAAACCGTTAGAGTAAATGTTTGTTATATGAACTATTATATTGTATTTTAAAACTAAATAAGTAAACGTACCTCTTAGACAAATCGTGCAAAATAATATGAATACTACGCAAAAATATGCACAAATATACATAATCCAATTTTTCAATGAAATGACTTCTGTAAGCGGTTCGTACCACATTTTGAATCACTCTTGGCGCTAAAATTTACATAAAATCGACGAAAAATTCTGAAAAATTATCACATTATTTTTGTACAAATAAATGACAAAACATCCATCAATATTTCAACAGTCTTCAATCAAATAATCTTAGTAGGTAAGTTGAATAAAAAAAGTCAAGGAAAAAGAAGAATAAATAATTTGTCAATAAGAAAATAAAATTTTACTTGACAAAGTGCAATATCGAGCAGATTTGGAGTGACAAACAAATATTTAAATAAATCTGACAAACTTTATCCTATTTTGTTTCCTTGCGAAAGATTCCATCCTGACAATGACATGCATATATCTATTTTGTTGAAAAGCAATGTTCCATAATTTTAAATCAATTATTTATTTAAGACGTAAATGCAAATTAAGAAATTAGGATTTTAATAATGTAAGTAAGTACTTTCATACATATTTTACAGACGTAGCAGAAACGTACTCTAAACTAAAAAAATAGATAATTTCATTAACTAAAAAATCCCCTAATTTAACAACATAAATTTCCTGTTTTTCTTGACACACAATTCCAAATGACCCCTAACCGATATTTAATGCTAATTATTAAACGGTCCCTTAAAATAATGTCAATACCTCTCGACTCTTTTGAACAATTTCACCCGCGAACGAACAGCAAAAACTTCAATTATGAATCATATACCCCGACACAGATTCGAATCCCATTTAATAGCAGGTTGCAAAGGGCCTTTCGTTTTCGAAGTGAACGCACCGAATTTACATTTAATTAAAGCAGTACATCCGATGGGAGAGCGCTTCAGAAACGAACCTTACAGCATAACGAGCATATTTTATCACTTTCGGAGTTTGCACTAATTTGAACTTACACTTTATGTCCTTTCGAAATAATACAGCTAATTGTATGTAAATTGTAATACCACACTTTATATAGATAGAGTATTAGTAGAAATTCCTCTAAAGAACGTATTTTTTTCAATTATTTCAAAATATTAGTCGTGTACATTTTTAAAAATAGCGCCTTTGATTTTTGAAGTTACTAGTAGAGACATCTTTAAGCGACTCGGTGTTTTAACTCGAGTATATCTGCTTCAGCAGAAAGTAATCGATAAAGGAAAACAGATCATTTCGCAATTGGCTGTTAGATGGAGCAATGTGGACAAAATTTTCGAAAAATTCTTTGATTTATAAGTATTCACTACTAAATTTTTAATCGATATCTCGTACACAATTCGTTGGAAATTATGATCTAAATAGCCTTTTTTTATACTTTTATTTTAATTAGTACATACTTTCACGATCTATTCGTACAAATATATTCATGGGACTATTTTTTTCTAGACAATATGTGAATTTTTGCGAAAAAAATCGATTATTAAGTACAATCGAATTTTCGAATACGTGTTAAAATAAGTAGTCTGTGTGTGGTGTGCATGTGCTGGAGTATCAATAATAGGTAAATACGCGCTTGTATTGCAACCTAAGGCAAGGTTAAAAATAGACATGAATTAAAATAAATTAAGCATTTAATTCTGGTTATAATTTTGAACCAATGGCATTATAGATATCTGTTGTTAATAAGCGGAACGTTTTACGTTCTTTTATTAAGCAATAGGTGTTCCAGTGAGTGTCGAAAATAATCATAAGCTTGATTATTGTTTGGTAAGGAAAAATCCTAAAATAAAACAGGTTTCTCTTCACTAACATTTTTTATTAAATCCCACATCCTTTTGCCAGCGCATTAACCACACACAAATGTTTTCCAACTTGACTTATATTGGGAAATAGGTCATGTTGAACTTAAGTAAATCATGGCACTATTATTAAACATTTTTAAAATGTTTTTAATAAAATTATCAAAAAATTAAAGAAAATGATAATATTCCTTGTTTCAAAGATAAATTAAAATATTTCCACGAAAACTACGTAAATATTTGACTTTTTGAAAGAATTTATGTATGCATTGAACACCTACTTAAAATATTGAATTAACATTTTTTTTATTATTTCGTAGTTTTGACTTGATAAATGGCTAATTTACATAGTTTATCATATCATTAATACTAAAATTGATTGCAAATTTTGCAATTTTGGGTGTATCCATATCTCCATATTCATATCATCCATATTCCATATCTCTACCTTAAGTAAATTTATTTTAAACGTTAAATTAGTTTGTAAAAGAGGTAAGTGCAATTTTTATGTCGAAATCTTTCCCTTATTAAACCAATAAATTAAATATCCCTTTAATAGAATTTTTGGAATTTTTACAACATAATAAAACAAATTTAGAGTACGGTTCGGACCAATTAAATTGCAAACTTTCGAACCTAACGAACGACATTGCAGATTTTGTTTAATGGAGAAAGTACAAGTTAAACTTTTTGAAAGCTTTCGTAGGCCTGTAAATTTGGACCTTCGCGAAATAAACTCGGTTTCGTCCAATTTAAATTATTCCGATAACGGATCAGATGATTTCGATTATTTGAACGACATAAAAAAAACTGATCCATTCATTAGAAGCTTATGGAGTATCCATCAAACTTTGGCGGCTTTACGCGGTAAGAGTTCGCATTTTCTAACGAATAAAATCAATCTAATTCCCCCAATTATGATCAGAATTTGATTCATGTAATGAAGATGTAACAAAATGTGTGCTTGAACTTCCAGGGAAAATGACTAACAGAAAAATAGTGGTAACAGACTTAGCCGAAGAAGAAATAGATGATATCGATGATACAAACTTACCTCCAACATACCTTGTAATTCAACTATCCTCCACCATACCATTAAACACTCTGAGGTGGTTTGTGGAAAAAATTCGTGGAAAGAAACGAGATGGAGGGGGTGAATTAATTGTGATAAAACAACCCGTTAATCCTAAAGATGTAAGCAATTATAATTAATCATTGTACTTTGTGTGCAGTACACAATTTCCTATTTGCAGGCGTTTGTTCTCCACATTTCTGCCACGAAAATCAAATTATTGGAGGCCGCTGAGGAAATGGAGCTACCCAAGAAAGATTCGAACGGCGTGATGAGAGAGTTTTCAGTCGAATCTCTGGAAGATTTTCTAAGGGAAGACATGCACGTGGATGACCTGTTTACTTTAGCCGAGCGTCAAACAATAGTTAGGCATGAATTAGAAAATATTAGAGCACTGCCTGAAGACAATCATATACCCGGTTTTCCCGAGTACCAGCTGTACACTGGGCAATCGATTATAGAAGTTTGCAAGAACGCCGATATAGTAACTAAAGTATATCCTCTACACGAGCCGGAAGCATTGAAAAGGCTCAGCAAGGAATGGTATATGACATTAAAATCCAAACAACCGTTTGGTAAGTATATATTTTACTGTAATTACTGCGAAAACAGGAAATTCACTTCTCTATTTTTCAATCTCACAACGTCATTTTCGTCGGAAGCATTTATTTCCAGCAGGAAATATTGGCTCGCCCGGCAGCCATTTGCGGCAAGTTTGCATCCAATAATTCCATTCTCATGCGACAGATGCGGTTGCAACTTTGTCACATTATGATGATATTTAGAGTCCCTTTGAGCACTGCCACAGTGATCTCTATACCTAGATAGAACAACACGTGATAAGGGCTTCCGCTAACCGCGCACATTTTACCGTTTGAACATAGTCATTTGCATCCTCTCTTCTCATCCGCATCCGGTCGGCGCTTATTTGAGGGAAAGTCGAGAAAACGAGAAGGGTCGGCTCGAGATTTCGGGCCCTTTGGGCGAAACGTGCCGCTGTCGTTCCCTCGGAATCCGCGCTAACGCGACAAAGCCGCCCAAATGAGCTTGGGGTTCAAGGTTCAATCGATTAGAAACTTCCCTTCTAATTAAACATTAAATTTCATGTATTCGCTTTTTTAATTTACTAGTTGAATTTATTTTATGAACGACGTAATTTTTTATGTCGCAATTTTCCTAATATATCCTCCTCTAAAACCAATAACTAAATGTGGCGTAGCCGCGGGTATAACGTGAATAGTACAAGGTTTAATTACAATTACCATTATCGAGCCTTTCCCTTTGGAAGCTTTTACAATCGCCCGTGTACCTATAGAGCTTTCCATTGAATTGCGCTGCGGAGCCCATCCTGGAAAGTTGCCTTGATGAACTGAACGTAAGCGTTTCTAATTACCACAATAACGATGGTCGCAGGAGACGCAAATGGGCATTGGTGCATGTTAACAAGCCATTATGTCGCCCTTTGACGATAATTAAATAAATTGTCGCTTGTTAACACCGTTGGTAGAAAAATCGTTTCGTGCACAAGCGCCCTGAAAAATGCTCGTAACATGGCTGTTTTTATTACGAAATGCAATCAATGGTGAACAAAAATTTTTCAGATAATCATCAGATTACAAAAATCACTTTTCTTCTCTTGCTATTTAAATGCATACAAGAAAATTTATTATTCTGCGAGGATTAATAAGTTTTACTGCCGTTAATAGAAAACGATAACTGTTTTAAATGGAAATAAAATAACGCAATCAAATCCGACAGCATCCCCTTTCCGAATTCGAGGGAAAATAATTGCACGGGAATCTATCTGAAACATCGACGATATCAAAATTAATGTGGGCCGAAATATGCAAGCATATTTATTCAATTCAATTATTGCGAACGGTCTATTAATGAAAATCATTAAAATGATTTAACGAGTAATGGGTTCTGGACGGGACTACAATTGAGGTTTGCTCGGCGGATACGTTAAATATTTATTTCTGATTGAAGAGGGACAAATATCAATTATTGGTTTTGTTGGATTAGGTCTACTCATTATCGGATAATTGCTCTTTCGTATTAAAAGCATGATTTATTTATTTTGGTTGTTTATTGCACAAACGTTTACGAAATCTAATTGTAGAATTTTAACTCATTTATCTTATAGTTCTTTTTTGTATTCCACTCCGTGTCTGCGCTATAGGAGCACTAAATGTGCTTTCAGCCGTAGTTTGTATTTGGTAAAAATCGTTCGCAAATAAACGAACGATTTCGAAAAGTTTCACACAACTTATTTGCAAATTTGTTTCAGATCGAATTAAAAATTACTTCGGCGAATCAGTGACGTTGTACTTCGCTTTCTTGGGGTTTTACACCTCCGCCTTGGTCATACCCGTGGTGCTGGGATTCCTGCAGTTACTGGTGTCCCGAGAAACGATACCGTTTTTCTGCGTGTTTAACGTCGTATGGGTTACGTTACTGCTCGAGGTAAAACAATTTTGTACGTTACTTTCAGTTTATTATCGAGCAATGGCGGCGATATCTACGCCATTGGAGGAATCGGCGGTATAAAGATAAATGGAACGAGTTTACAGCGAACATCACAATTCGAAACTTTTTATAATAGATCGTTTTCCGGCTTATAACGAATAGGTATCGTGTCCATTCCCAACTTGGCAGATCAATCTTTTTTCCCTCCCTTTTTTTCGCGTTTTCCGCCGTTTTATACAGAGAAAATGTCAGTGAACTAATTGAGTTTTCATTCTGGAAAAAAAACCGCGGAATGTAATTGGAAAAGCATCGAAGGCCGCATAAATCGGAATGCGTTTAACCACTTGCGCTTGAAGCTGTTTGTGTAAAGAGTATTTTAAACAAACGCTGCACGGGGTATTAGGAATTGTATTTTCTCGCAGTAACGTCTAATTTAATGCTAACTGCTAGTTTCAATCCCGAAGGTGCAGTTTCGCTTTATAATACAAAATAGAGCCGAAGGAAAATAGGGCCGTAATAAGAACAGATTCATTAGCGTATGCGAAACATGTAAATATGCACGAGCTATCTTTTAGGAACATTGATGCAATTATTTTTACTGCTTATTTCATTAGGCTTTATCTCGACAAATAACGTATCTCACAAACATGCTTTATAGCACAGCAATTCAGTGCAGCGCAAATGAAAAATATACGCCTCACCACATTTCGGTTTGACGACGCTTCGCCTCAGTTTAACTAAAATTATATTAATTAACTCGTAAAAGGAACAAACAATTTCGGGAGGGTCTCAGACATCTGGAGCCGCAATGTGGGCTCGGATGTCGCGCAGCGAAAGGAGTTAACAAACAGTTAAACCATTCATTTGTTCTTCTCCCGTTTCTGGCGCAGACAGAACGGCAACTCCACAACTCTTGCGTTAGTTTGAAGGGCTTTCGAGAGGCCTTCCTACCAGTAACATTCTCGACGATGATGATATGTGTTTCGGACAAGCTTCGCCACGATGTCAAATGTATTATTTCGATTTATAAATAACAGAATAACGCTAAATTTACTTTGATAACTTTAGGCTGTTTCCAAACCTAACGTGACCTTAGCTAACATTAATCAAGCATATACCTATTAGTTAGCGAAACTTTGGCTACCAACTTCTGCGAACAATCTGAACTCCATTTCGTGCAACCCTTCTTTAATAATTCACACGTCCCGCTAGAAAATGTCCACAGCGACTGCTTAAGAAGAATTTTAAATAATAGCGAAATTTTCCTATCACAGGCTTCTTTACTTAACGGCTTCCCGTTTCGAAAGGAAAGCGGGAACGTGGGTAAATCTGATCGCGTTATCCGAATAAATGAAAACTTAAAGGGGGTATTAATAGTTAAAACTCAATGATACTCCATTGAATACGGTAGGGGATTATTTTAATGCAACCGTGCAATCTCGTGACCTTATTGCCGTGCCGAATTTCGCACCCTCACGGTCTGCAAGTTAACGGCTTATATTACATTCTGTTGATTTAAGCCAATATCTTGAATAAGGGAATTTCAGTTTTAGATAAGGGGCGAACGAGGGATTTAATGCTGCATTGTCAAGCGGAATCGAAATTGCTGAAATTTTTCAATTTTAATATCTTCAAACTATATCAATTCGTTCGTAAAACGGCTGAACGTAAAATTTGTGAAGCAATAAATTTGACGGAGTAGCTTATAAAAACGAATAATATAACGCTGAGATTTTAATTAAATTATTTAATGTACCAATATGTACTGAGCTAATTAATTATAAACTGGAATGATATGAAAATTTTGTGCGGAATTAATTAAAGCTTTCCCTTTTTGAATTATTAAATTTGGCTCACTGTCCTTATGTTTCGTCTTTATTGAATTAGTTTTCATGTAGAAATGTACCGAATAATTTTTGTTAGCAAGAGAAATTTCCAACATTTAAATAATTAATTAGCCGATAATAAATTAATGGAATAGCTACATATAAATTGACTGTTGATTTTAAATTTTCGATCGTTATTTATCATAAAATTGGAGTAATTTTTACCCGATTGAACGGGATAATATCGAATAACGATTGCGTCAGTTCCAATTTAGTTGTTGTTATATATTACTTTTATTGCTCAATTTATTTATTCCACCGTAAATTTAGCATAAAATATCGAATTAAAAAAATGGTGCATTTTATGTTCCTGCTTAAATCGCTGGTGGGTAATAAATTGGTTTAATTTTAGATATGGAAAAGGAAAAGCAACGAACTAGCTTTTGAATGGGGAACTATCGGTATGACAAGCATGGACGAGCCGAGACCTAGTTTTAGAGGAACTATGGGTATAGATGCTATATCAGGAAAAGTTCAACCGCAAAGCCCTCGTTATCTCACTTATGTGAAAGTAATGCTAGCTCATTTTGAAATTACCCAGAGATATTTAACACCCTCATATATTTTTTAGATGTACGCCGTATCGATTCCTATCGTTCTCGTTTGCCTAGTTGCCGCATTTTTCATAATGTTGCTGTCTTTCTGGATCGAAGATTACTGCAAAAAGTCTGATGAGTACATAAGTTACGTTATGTTGCCCAGTATTATTTACTCGATAGTCGTGTTGATTATGAACGCGTATTATAGAAAACTAGCCACATTTCTAACCGAATGGGGTAAGTACATAAGATGTTTTTTTATCTAGATGCATAGAATAATTTATTGAAATAACCAATCACGCGAATTCAAAGATATTTCGCCCATATGCCATAGTGAATCGGAAAGTTGCCGTGCATGTTCGATTCCATACGTTTTAGTTGACTGGAGATTTTATTCCGAAACTGTTGCGAATTGATGCGAAAGTTACGAGTTACCGATATATTTGACACAACTTTTCAATATCTGCTTCCCGGGTTATTTTCAACTTTTTGCGTCGCGGTCGCACAGACTTTTCGCTCGATTATTCGGAAAAACGATGCTATTTCGATGTTACTTTTTGCTTTCCTTTCGCCGCGAAAAATACTCCGGGAATCTCGTTCGAAATTGAATTAAATATCTACCTGCATGAGGAGTTTATTGAAGTTAATAAATTGGTTTCAATAACCCCTCTGTTATTTGTATACTTTCAATCTTCATGTTTTATCTCTTGATCTATCACCAGAGGGGTTGCAATCCAATTTTGCTTTTGTCTTCCTATTCCTGATTTAATTGTAATTTTTATTCCCCATGATTTTCATCGAGTGGCCACTCAAAATGAATTTTTAATATTAATCTAGTGCAATAAATTCAGTGCAATATCGCAGGCTGTAAAAATCCCTTCTAAAAGTCCCGCTAACATTCAAAACTTGATCATTTTCGGTAAACGCTTCTTTATCGATTCCTCGCACGAAACACATTTCATTCAAAATCAAACTCTTGCATAATTTAGGGAAACCTTTGCATATTTCACGAATGCTTTTAGAAAACCACCGAACCCGATGGCGATGCGAGGGAGGATCGTTGCGACGAAATTCGTTTTATTTAAACGCGTCAATATAATTTTTGATCTGTCATTCCGGCGCTCGGCGTATAACGTCCATCGAAAGGTTAATCATTTCGGTGGATATTTCCATTCCTCCCGTCACTTTGTGTATTTGAATATTTAACAGTCGCAAATGGAAGACGGGCGTTTCCGTTTTATTTCGAATTATGCTTTCGGGAATATGCTTTTGATATAACTATTGATTTATGAGGTATAAATAAATGTCTTCTTTCAGAGAACCATCGGACGCAGTCCCAGTTCGAAAGGCACAGAGTAACCAAGCTGATTCTATTCGAATTCGTCAACAATTTCATGGCTCTGTTTTACATCGCTTTCTACATAAAAGATATGGAGAATTTAAGAAGTCAATTGCAAACTATGTTGATCATTTCGCAAGCGATTAACAACTTCCAGGAAACCGTCCAACCTTTGGCTGTGAAATACTACTTGCTGCATGTAAAACCCGCAACATTTCTTTGGGAATTAACTTACTAAATGACATTCTTTCCAGGCCGATAAATTTAACATTTTTCAGAAAAAAATTGATAAAAGTCAGGATACGTTGTTGCAAAAGAACTACAGATTAGAAAACAACGACGACACCGTCCTCTCATCCATCATAGTTCCCGAACTTAAACCAGACGATCACCGAATCAAGCAAGCTATGAAGGAAGGCAACATGGAGGAGTACGAAGGCACGTACGACGATTATTTAGAACTTTTCATACAATTCGGATACGTCTTCCTGTTTTCCTCCGTATACCCTTTGGCAGCGCTATGGGCAGTTTTGAACAACTTGGTCGAAATCAGAGCAGATGCGTTCAAATTGTGCAAAATTTACCGGCGACCTATGTGCAGGAAAGTCAAAGATATCGGAGCTTGGCAAGTCAGTACATCGCACCGAGTCGTCGGCAATCATTGGTAAATTTCTGGATGTATTTCAGAGAGCTTTCGAGGTGCTTGGGGCGCTTTCCATACTGACCAATTGCGGGTTGCTTTACGTCAGCCCGCCGATGAGGCAGACTATGCCTTCGTTAAGCGACGTGGATTGGTTGATTCTGTTTGTGGTTCTCGAACACGTGCTGCTGGGTATCAGGTTCGTCTTGCACATAGCGATTTCGGACAAGCCGGAGAAGATCCGGGTGGCTTTGGCGAAGAGAAATTTCGAATCGAAGCAAGCCTTGAAATTCAAAGTGAGTAGTTTGTTTTATGTACTGTTTTGGAAATCCATCTATCAATCGGGTTGTAATAGCCGATTCAAAACATATCAGCGAAAGTTGTAATTTAACACCGATAAAAGTGAACTTTTTTGTGATACCGTGAAATTCAATATCATATAGATATACTAATGTTATTTCGGAATTGGAAAAACTTCCATTGTAAAAACGTCAATCTGTCCATATTCGTTTTAACCGTAATTCATCATGGGGATGTTATTTCCTCTTTTTTTTTGGAAACCTGGACAGCGTCGGACTGGATCGCAAAAATAAATTACAACGGGATAGTTTTTGTGAATTTCCAACTTTATTCCGCACTAGGACTACACTAGAATTGGAAAATTTCAACATCAAAATGCCAACAAAATTTTGAATAGTCCACAAACTGATGAAACGCTACTTATAAGTATAAAGAGGAGGTAGTTATTTTATTGGATACTTTTTATATAATTTCTTCTTATTGAAACAAAATTTATCAACGTTTTAGGAAATTAATAGGTTAATATAAAAATTGTATAAATTATTTTATGCCTGGTAATTCAGCAATTTGGTTATTTAGTGAATTGGAAATTTGCGGTCAGGGGCCGACACTGAAGGCATTATTTTTCCATCATGTCATTCCGACGTCACATATATGTACCTTAATTCAATAAAGCGTGATGAAACGTGCTCAAAAACTACGTCAAAATGCCGGGCGAAGTATAATCACATTATTGGTTTTACACAGGATTACGTATGTACATGGGGCCCCGATATCGCAGTGAAATTGGGCAGAAATTTAAACGAGTGTAAACAGTCGTTTGCAGTTTAAAGCGAAAAAAATTCACGAGCGTGCTACTCCTTTTTGATATTTTTTTCGCTCCTTTGTTCGAATATAATGAATGGGGATTGATACCGCTGCACACATCGAATGTTGGTAAATAAAACGGGGCTCATTCGACGGCGCATTTTTTCGTTAGTTGAACCTCCTGCGAGCATGATAAAAATGTATAAAAACATTTTTACCCGGCACAAAAGCGAATGAAAAACGTGTCACTGTTCGATGGCGGCTTTCTGGGGCGCGGATGATGATATTAAATCTTCCCATAAAGGCACAGTGCATGTTTGTGACCCTGCGGAATTCGGCACTCCTTTCGAACTGCCGACTACAATATTCCCACGATTTTATATTATATTTCGACGCGTTTCATATGGAAAGTCCATACATCATTCAAGTTTCGTGAGGTCAATGCCGCGAAAAATAATATTCATAAATAACCGCTCTTTAGCTGTAGCTACAAATTTAAAAACAGCCTATTTTATTATTTATTTAAAGCAATATTATAATTCTTTCCAAAAAAATTTTTATTGGTTATGTTAAAGGAGGTTTCATCTCGAAAATACGTTTTGCATGTATGTATTATGGGCAAATCGAGTGGAACCATCACGTTTGACAGCAGACCATAAACCCGAGAAAACCAAAAAAGAGAACGGAAATTTAATGATTGATGTAAATCGCCCCTTCTTTATGCCGGTTTTCGCAATATGTTGGCTACAATTTTCGAAGTGAATTTTTAAACCACATAATATATTGCTTTCTTTTTGTCCGTTATTACAAAAACGGCCGTTAACTGGAATACTGATCGCATTATTATGCAGTGTTGTACAAAACGGTTATATTTAACAATCTTTTACATTGTTTTATTGTTTCGTCATTCCGTGTACTTTTCTCGCTTGAACATCGAGCTCTTTTTAAGATATGCAAATGGCCTTAAATAAGCTCAGACCGTTTCGGAAGCTTTTTGTGATTTTAATATCCTAACGAGTTGCAAGAAAAAAACTTGTTGCTCATCCATCCCCATTCACTTATCGCCGCTGCCAATATGGCACATTATGAATTTTCTTACAAGAAGCGGATCCTGCAATATCCGAGACTGGAATATTCGAAATTTATGATACTTGAAATGCATTTATGCACCGCCGTATTTCTAAATTTACGATCTTTAAAAAGCGGTTAAACTTTCCGGATTTTAAGAATTGCCCGTTTTTTTTAAAGGTTCGAAGGATAACTGACGCGAGCATATGGTTCGAAATGGGTTCGCAAAAAACGGGTTGTTTTTTCCCTAATTGCCTTTTAACCAATTGAAAATTTCCAGCTCGAATGCAGGTAATTATTTACGACGCACTTTTTACAGCGAGCCCAGAAAAACAAGCAGCTACTAACAAGGCGGTTCAAAACGATCCACGGCCCTCACGCTCACTGAGCCCCGAGAAGGATCCCGCTCATCAGTCCTATCCCAGCTAACGAAGTTAATCGAATTCCGTTCTTGCAGCAGCAATAATTACTTCTCGTATTCTTGTAGCGGTGGCCTATCGCGACCTTTTCGCCCTTTTCCCTTGCGTGACTATACCGTGCAAATACTACCACTACTCCACGCCTGCCTCACGGATCGTCCACCTGTTGAGATAAGTTTTTCGTAAAAATTTGGATTTTTTATATACCAATAAATTTTATAATGCTCTATTACAACCTTTTTTTATTTCAACACATCATTTTTTTACAGAATTATTCTAGATATTAAGTTGGTTACACACATATTGCTTATTCCATCAATGTTTCGAATAGAACAGGTAAGTAATTTTATTTTGATTTTAATGAATAACTTGGTTATTTGTAATGCACGGAATTTAGTCATGATAATTCGAAAAATATTTTGCCATAATGTAATTTTTAATTCAATCAAGTTCTCAACCGCTCGGGAGGAAGCGAACAAAAATAATATTTTAATAATCCCAATAAACCGCTTAGCGCTGAATCAATACCCGACTACGTCGATGGGATCGATTGACAATTATTATAAAAAGCTGATCGGGCTAATTAGAATTTCTGTTCGAGGAGTTGATAAATGTAAAATGTTTGCTTAAACGATTTTATGAAGGCTTTTGAATAATGAATTCGATGCTCTCCCATATTTTAGACTTAAGCAGCCCAAGCGATTGTTTGCTAATTAAGAGGCAACGACTTTAGGAATTATTCCCAATTCACCAGACGACAAATTATCTTCACTAGGTAACGCATAAGGAAAGCGATAAGTAACCATGTACGTGCATGCAAATGAGTTAATCACTATCCATCAACGTACTTACACATACTGGCTGTTCCAGACAGCAATTTCCGACAGAGTAAATCCATTTAATCCTAGTTATCGCCAAAAATCAATACAAATCACACATTAAATTTCATGCTCCATCCACCGTGAAATTCAATGAGTGCCCTTCGAACTCGCGTACCTTATACGTAGACGTGGCTCGACGTCCGACGCCACGTTAATCAAATGGGGTAGGTAATTTAAAACGAAAACAAATCGAAATGGGAACTCTTGAGGGAGAATATGAAGCACATGGGGTTGGTATAATACAACGTATAGGTTATTACATTCTCAAGGATATAAAGGGAATTTTACGAATTAAATTTGGTAACAAATAGATTCTTCACAACTCGCATTTAGGGAATATATATTTATCTTCGTTATTTGCAACGGATCACATTTAGATTAAAGTCTCGTTTTCCGATTGTTTGGCTATTCGCTGGCCCATCGACCGACTAGCTACTGCCTGCGTTGTAACGGCAATTTATTTATTTGTTTTATGGTCCGTTCAAAGGGGCTCGATTTAATCTCAATGTTATATTTCTGCTGAGTTGGGAATAATCGCATTCTTGGTCAGGACGATTCAATAATCCTTCGGAATATTGAAAAAATATTGGTCCGCAATATGGCCTGCGGGAAGAATTTAACGAGAGCGGCCGAGAAATATGGTCCGAGATTATCCGCTAGCAGATTGGATTATTGGTATAAAGCTTTGATTTAAACCGTTGAGATTATTTATTCGGTAATGTAATGTTGGAAATTAGGAATGGGAGTCTCTTGAATAATAGGTACGGTATTAAAAAGACATCTAAAATTACGTATTCAAAGCTTATTTGCTGTTCTCTATTCATAACGTTAATTATCCCGCTTCATTCACTTTGGCAATAAAACATTAACACAAGAGCTTAAAAAGTCTGGGACTCCGAAGTGAGCACTTTATAATTCAGTATTCAGGTGTAACAAACGGCTAAAAGCCAATTTATCATGCAGGACAGCTGTTGCCTAATGTTTACTTCCCCTTCGCTTTTCTTTGAATCCTAAAAATCCCCCGTTTCATAAATCTATATTACTATTTGTCATCGTTTGGAAATGAATGAACGCATTACAAGAACTCTTATTTTCTCATATTTCACCGGAGCACAAAAAGCCGTATGTTTTTGTAAACCGACTAAAACAGGAGTATATTCTACTTCTCTAGGGCCTGAGCCAGACAATGTATACCAACCTACACATTCTTTTTTACTTCACTTCGTACACGCTCCCCGTGCAAAATACGTTCTGCAATAATGAAATTATAAATTAAAATTTGAGATGGTTTCATTAACGAAGGAAGTTTTACACCAGGAGTTCATCGAAATTAATTAGAAAAAATGAATATTTTTCTTCCAGTACAATTTATTGTAATGAGTTTTTTTATCCAATTTAATGGTCGTACTGAAATATTGAAAAAACGATAGCATAGCTAACTTTTAACGCAACTCCCGAACTTTGCTGTATGCAATTTTCCCCGCGGATTAGCCACTTCTTCGATGGGGTTTAATGCAATTTTCCAATTAACGCCAGCGGCTTAACCGGCTCGAGTATTACGTACGAGGAATGGAATCCGTGAAATGGAAGGATTATGTTTCTTAGATGGCGGCGTTAAGCTCACGGACTCGGAAATGAACTATCTGGCAATCCTCACCTTCCGCTCGCAGGAGCCGAACTGGATTGCCCTCGTAAGTTTAGATGGATTTCGCCTGTACGCCTGCCAAGTGCAAGTATTCGCGGAGTTTTATCGCTCATTTTATGCGGAACTCAGGCCCGAAATTAGAAATAGATTATTTAATTCAATTCCGAAGTTTTGTTGTTTCAACCGAATTGAATGTCTGCTTCTAAACGATATTTTATTTTGCCTCGTCGCCACTACAGATTGTTTCGAACGTACTATAAGCATCGGAATTTAAATAAATAATGTTTCGAGAAAATTATATCGCAGCAAACAACAGTAACAATAATGTAAATTTTTATTGTCTGCGAACGCTGAGGCTCGCATGACGCCAAACATCCTGGTTTTCCAAAACCTTTCGTAACTGTGCATAACGGGCGGGCGGTATGGTATAACTTTGTCAACAATGTCATTTTAACATTCTTAAGAGTCTTATCACGCTTGTTCTCGGTCGGAATTCCCGCACTATTCAGTATGCAGCTCAGAAACCATCATTACTCTGGCTGAGGAAATAGGTATCTACATTATTGCGTAACAGAAGGTGCACTTGCATGGAAATTCTGAATACATTTTCGGTCGATTTTCGCGCAAAAACCTAGAAATAATTGTACAACATCCTGTATATTAATCGTGAAATATATTTTTGTTAAAATAATGGAATGGGTGCCTTATCAAAAAGCGCAGTTTTCAGAAAACTGATCCCGACTTATCCGCATTTATGTTATGCATTCGTATTCCTTTAGGAATACAGTAAACATCCATCTTTATGCAGTATCAGATAATCCACTTCGATATGAGGAACGTACTCGCAAGAAGAGTAATAGGATTTCTATGCCAAAGTAAGGTAATGATCAGCATATCTAGGAACTCATTTTTTGCCGGGAGATATAACTTTATACAACCATTGCACGTCCTCAAAAATAATAAATTTGTAGGAATGGTCACACAAGAGCGAAAAATCCTTCAGGATGAAAACGCGGTCGCATATTTCCACATCATCCCTTGTCGTATATTTTTGCCGGGCATATCCTTTCCCCAACCTACTCGATTATACGCGAATATAGCAGGCCATGCATAGATGCCGGGCTTCGGATGGAGCTTTTTGATGATATAACGATCTCCACAAAACTATCTGACAACAAACAAATTTACTACGGCTTTGGAATTTAGATGGGAAATAAAGAACATTATTAAAAAAGGTCCGCATTCTTTTGCAGCCAGTGCCAGTATTATTGCTTGTATATAGAGAAAGAAACGGATATATTTCCTTCTGGAATTTTTATCTTCGTACGGAGCGAATTTGGGATTCAAAGGACTGGGCTCCAACATAGCGATTTACTATCGTATTATTTTGTTGTTAGGTTTTAATTCGATTCCTTTTGGATAACTTAAGTATTAAAACCTTCAGGGAGAAGATATTAGTCTGTGTCTGAACAATTTTGTGTTGTTATTGGAAGTTTGTTTCGTTTAAAAAGCAATATAACATCAGAAACTTATCAAAATGGTAAGTTTTAGGTCGGCTAAAACTTCGAAAACGGCGGTTTAGCTGGAGAAAATGACCGCACTCATATTCTGCCACAAACCCTTCCGAATGTAGAAAGTTGATAAGTCATCCTTGGCTAGACCGAATCCTTAGATCTCTTCTTCTCTCACTTTACCAGTGGCAAGTCTGGAAACTCCTAAAACACAAAACTTTCTACACATGCACTGAATTTCAGAACTTTTCTCATACTTCCTGGAGGAGCGAGAAGTTTCCGTATTGTTTCGTATATTGGTCGGAATTGTCGAAATTGTCTCTTCGGCGAATTTATTGCCCGCGTCGATGTGATACCGGCAATTTTTCAATTTCTCATTTTTCTGCTGCAGCTGATCTAATAGAGCAGTTTGTCTTTCTACTTTCGTTCCTGCATGTTCCCGTCATTTTATTATCAGAGTCAATACGATATATCATCTTATCCCTACTTATATTCTTATACACAGCAAACAATATATAAAAATAAGTCCTCTTTTCAAATAGTTTTTCATTACAATGTCAGAAGATTCGAGTGCATGAAAAATTAGAATTCAATTAGGCTTAATGCAGTTGCAAAGATAAATTTATTGGACAAAGTCACGACTTCGCGTATTCCCTACTTAAAAGGCTATTTTTCATGTGTTTTCATGTATTTTCACATTTACAAAATTTTTTACGATTTTTTTAATCGCCCCCTATTTTTGGAACACCCTGTATATGCATAAAAAATTATCAAAATCGGTTAAAATATTTTTTTTTCAATATACAAATAATTTAAGCTCATCGCGATGTAACTTATATACGAGTTTTGGTTAAAGTGCTAGCGGGGCCCTCGTGGGCCAGAGGGGTTGTTCGTTGACTTGCATACCGGAGGCCCGGGTTCGAGTCTCGGCTAGCGCAGGATTTTTCAGGGGTTTTTTCTCGAGTAGGTGATGGTGTTTGATGGAAATGGCAATTATTTAAGGTCTGTGGAATTTGTTGGAGGGGGATATTGGATTTGATTCTACAAAGTCTTGGGTGGAATTTAAATAATGAAATTTCTTTCAGGGCTATTCAGTTCAAATTGCGTTAATATTTCTAAATAATAATAATTGCCTTTAATAAGTTGAACTAAAGTTAATACGCTGAATTTATAATAATGAAAGAAGAACGAAGAAAGAAGAACGAAGAAAGAAGAACGAAGAGAGAAGAACGAAGAGAGAAGAAAGAAGATGATGAAATAAGAAAAAAAAAATTTTTATTTAATTTTTGAAAATTTATTGAGGATTTTTCCAATAATTTAAGCTCATAACCTATACACGAGTTTTGGTTAAAGTACTACTTAAAGTCCTCTTTTCAAATAGTTTTTCATTACAATGTCAGAAGATTCGAGTGCATGAAAAATTAGAATTCAATTAGGCTTAATGCAGTGCGAAAGATAAATTTATTGGACAAAGTCACGACTTCTTCAACGCACAAGCCGGATTATCTGAAATCAACAATATTGCAGGACTTTTTATTAGCCTTTACATGTGTGCATGTTTCGACTGAAAAAATTTAACATTGAAATTTTTATTGTTGTTTGACATGTGATTCTCACATTCTATTATAAAATTAACAACGAACGAATTCTACGCCTAAGAAATAGCCGCTTGTTTCCATAACTAACTCATCGTTAGTTATTCATAAATGGAATTTGTCACGAAAATAAGAATGTTGACCCCGCAATTTTTGAGTCGAAATTAGAAAATGGAACAAAAATCATTTCTACTTTCGCAAATCAAGTTTGAACTCCTGCTTTTGATCGGCGGAATATCTCTGTGTGTTTGTCTCAAAAACCAAAAACCCCTATCGAGAGAAAAATCGACCACAAAGCGCTGTACAGGCTGATCGAAAAGACCACAAAGTGAAATTCGTGTCATGGCATTTGCAAAAAGGACAATAACGCGTTGCGTCTAACTCGAAACGACCACAAAGCGAAATTCTACTACTAAAGCGTTTCACAGAAACTATGTCAGTTTTTTACAACACAGTTGCATTCTTATCCTTTTTATGCATCACGAGCACCTGCTGCTCTATATTAGAAACCGTTCACACCACTCTTGGGCAGCAACATCCCAAACTACTCCAAAATAAAACCACTCTTTTAATTAACATGGTTTAATACGCTCATCTATCACATCATTTGCAGAATGTCCTCCCTCCAATTTAATTCACCTTCGCGGTGCTTTTATAAGATTGATGGCATGCTTAAGACGTTTTGTTCGTTAGAAGTTTATCTCGAGCTCATCTTATTATACGCGCTGCCTGACCTTATGCGGACTAAAAGATTGTCGAGAAATTAATGGATTATACGGATTGTCTAACTGATAAATGCGGAATATACAATACGTGTTTAATTAAATTCGCGATTAATAACGTAAATAAGAAAAATTTCATCATATATTGTAATTTTCTTACGAACATCGCAGCCTTTGTTGAAAGATACGTGAGGTGAACAACTCCTCTATTTGCATTAAATGAATTTTTTAATTACTTCCTACAATAAATAACAAAATAATAGTGGTGTTTAATCGAGTAATTTCAAGAAACCCTGGAAGTTGGAACCCTAATTTGTTCATATTTGTCATGGACTACATTGTGTGTAGTTAATGCCGAATAAATTCATGTAACATTAATGAAGACTAACAGCGGCAACTTTAAATATGTATACTTAATACGTTAGAGCCCTTGAGCTTTCAAAAAAGAGGACCTACAGCGTTCTTAGGCAAAATGCAGATTATAAGATATTTTTGGTCTAATCCCCCTAAACATTTGAGGGGAGACCAGTGATCCTATCTCGATCTCGGTCCTGACAATGCATATTTTAAAATCATCCCGATGATAAATTATGGCTAAGTAGGTATAATATAATTTATGGTTCCATTTCAAGTTGTTTACCAAATAGGATAGAGAATAATTAATTTTACCCCTGCGTAAAGACGGTAATTGAAAACGAAAACCCGAAATCTCTTACCGTCTTTATTGCCTTCCTGATTGCCAAATATTCGAAATTTTTAGATAATCAATCAAAACTTCTCTTGGAATACAAATTGCTATTCACTTTGTGCAAACTGATGGCTTTTTACGATCTGGTTAAGGTGCTATGTTTTAATCTAAACAAAAATCGTCTAAAGCGAATTAGCTAATTAAATTTAACTGTTCCTTATCTGCTAAATGATTTTTTTAGGGAGGATAATAAAAATATATAGCCTGAAATAAACGCAGGAATATTATCATTTCGCCCCGACATTAGTATTTACCTTATTCCTGGGGGCGGATATTACTTTTTAAATCCTTAAATATGTTTTCTCTATTTTGTGAATCTTCCAGGAGGTCGTTTTTTATTCATATACTGCTAATATTGGATTATTTTAACGACACAATTCGTACAATTTTTTTTTTAATATCCAACTTTTTTAAACAATTTAGTAGGCGTTGAAATGTGAACTATGATAACAAGTTATAAATCAATGTTATCAGTAACCCAGCAATTTTAATATACCTACCACGTAACCCACTAAAATATTTTAATTGTGATTAATTTTAATCGGTTCAGTAAAATTTTAACGATTTATAAATTGAACTTATGTCGTTTTTAGTATACCTCATTCCAGGCACAATTTCCAAATTACTATGATTGGTTCTCGTGATCTAGATATTCATTTTAAGAAATGTTGATGGGTATTCGATTGTCGTGCACGCGTGGCTCCTCAGTCATGATTATTTTATTTTATAGCTGCCGCATAAAAAATGTATTTCTATTGTTGTAAATGGGCCTAATGGCAGAGGAGAGGAATCAAATGAGGCGCTCCAAATTGCCTTCTTTTATAGAGGAAAATTATCAATTTTCAGAGACTTTCTATTTAATGTTATAGAATTTTATTGGATGTAAGAATAAAATTAATTGAAGAATACCATTTTTGTGGAACAACTGTTTTTGTATAGTCCTTGATGCTTCGAAAAAAGAAGTGGAAATAGCTTTTTTATTAGGTTATGTCAAAATTTGTATATTTCTTCATCAACCAATTTACAAAAAAAAAATCTAAAGCAGCGTGTGTAAACGAATCGATTTTCGACTGCGTGTTCCGTCGACGAGCCCCGTCGTCCTTCTCCGCCGAGTCGCCTCTTTCTTGTGGCGTCCTGACTGCGAGCAGTGCGAACTGCGAGAACAGAAACAAGCAGAATCCGCCAGCAGTAGACGGCAGGACCTGTAGTGGGTGTTATGGTGGTCCGTAGTCAGTATCAGTAGTCGCGCGTTTCAACGTGTAACAAGTGAGATGGGTCTTCCGCGAGCCGGTATCGGGATCGCGATCCCGTTTCTCCTGACCTACGCCACGCACGCTGCTATCCTTTTGCCCAATACATCCGGAATTGATGGACAGCTCACCGCTAATCATAAAGTCGATCATTTCTTTTCCTTGTGGCTGGTTTTCAACAATGACAACGTCAAAACTTCAGGTTAGTTTTATATACAAAAAAATCAAATTGAATTATTTTTTTAATCTTATTTAATATTTATTTTTTTTTTCCATTTAATGGTAACACTGAATGTTCAAAAAAATATACAGTTTTTAAAAAATTGCGATGAGCTGGTTGTCACATTTTATAGGAAACGGGGAGAAAAAATAAAAATAATTTCATAAAAAAAACGCATCTTTATTAAATAATCCATTAAAAAAAGTTTCAGGTCTTAAAAATTAAATTAACTAAAAGTCCATAACCATAAAAATTACCGTTCATAATTTACAGTATTAACAGTTACAGTACTGAAATTTTAATTGAACTTTCACGAGTTAGGCCATTTAATTCTCTTATAATTAATTTCCTAAATGGATTATCAATGTACCTGTAACATATTAAAATTGAACAGGCCTGGGCATATTTGTTATGTCGTTAAAATATACTTTTGTTGAGTTGGTCATCAAAATTTTATGGCATTGAAGTACAGCTGATTGCCATGGCCAATAATTTCATTTCCTTTTAACTCTTCTTTAATAAAGAGTCCATTATATCTGCTGGTAGGTTAGTTGCGTCCGTACTTACGCATTTCTGCGAGTGAATTAATATCTCCTCTTTTACACCAACTGTTATTCTGTTATAATTTAGTAGCCAAACAAAACTTATTTTGGCCGTGTTAAGGCAAAATGAACATTACTTTTTTATAGCAGAAAATTTACTAGAGAAATTGTTTTTAATACTGTACCTATTTATAACAATTAATAAAAGTATACTCAACTCATTTTTTAGTATTCTGTAGCTACCTGAGTGTAACAACAAAGTCCAAAGAAACGCGGCAAATTTTCACCTCTTTTAGAATATTTTAAAATTCAGCCTGAATTCGTTCTCGGCGAAATAAAAAAAGAACGTCGGTACGAAAAGGTGGATGACTTTAATGAGACCGCTCTTGCGCTTACATTTCTCGGAAAAATCAAAGCTAGTGAAACTTTCATCAAATTTGTTATTCAGAATCCCGTTCAAGAGCTGCGCGTTTAAAAGAATGCGATTTTCATTACTTTACCGGGCTTTGTGGTTTTTTTTAGTAAGGTGCAGGTATCTGCTAGGGGAGAACATCAAAGTTATACTGGTGCACCTCTCTTATACAAAAGATGCTACATCAATATGTAGTATTGTATTTTTAAATAATAGTATGTTGTACATAAGATTTAACTATCTACTTATACGAAAAAATGTATTTTCAATTTCAAGACTTTTTGTAGTGCTTCCTTGTAAAATATTTTAATAGGAGCAATATCGAACATTTTCATGAAAATATTTTGTTAACGAGTAATTGAATTGGGTATTTACTTTACATTTACCATACATACAACAGTGGATATTACATGTCATCAATTAAAAACAGAAAACGAAATTAAAATGAAATTGTATTTATTTTTTATAAAAAAGCAATACACCCGTATAAAATTCATAGAAGAGACATGTGGATGAACGTGCAGTAAATTGAAAATCATTTCAATTTCAACAATTCTGGTTAGTTACATTTGCGGAATATGGTTCGGAAAATGTATTCGAATATATTGAATGCTCCTAGGTGCTGTTGTTAAAAGGATACGCAAGTACATACGAGTTTGGTTATGAAAGTATTTTCGAAACGAAATTTAAAAATGAAATCTTTCCTGCTTTTGTAGAGCATTTTATTTCAGGCATGTTTTTAAATTAACCTCTGCTACAGGTAAAAGGAAATTATTGTTTTCGGACTGAAACTTAACTGCTGGGTATCTACTTTTATTTCGTTTTAACCTACACAGTACATATACACGAATTTAATCGTAACAACAACAAACTAACCACACACGATTAATTTCATACGTCTGAAGACTCAGGTTACTAAAATGTATCTCGGCAGTAACAAGTAGTGTAGGTAGTTAATATAAACACTTCAGGTTTCCCTTGTGAGGTACGTTACATATTGTGCATTACGTCAATTATAGTGCATATAATGTAATACAATGCATTCATTAAGTTTGGTTTTTTCTATTCGTAATCGTCTAATTACTAGAAATAATATCTAATTATTATTCGAATTACACGGGTCTTAGTAATCGATTTACGCACGATTCAGCAATGTAAATCGCAAATAGTCAATGGAAAAATGCCAACATTCGAGATTACATAAATTGTTTTATCACTTAACGGCTTATATAAACCACAATTGGTATTATTATGAAATTGTACCGTCATGCAAACAATGTAGTTTCAGGACATAAAAACACTACGTTACAATTGATAAGAAATGTTAGTTCGTTTCACTCTGAGTGATGTTTAAAAAATATTTTACAAACGATAATTTCCTAAATCTGCTTAGATATTTACCACATACATTACATTCTTTATATTCTATATAGTTATAATATGTCACAAGGATCAATCACTCTTCCTATATTAAAGCAGGTTTAAATTTCATTTCTGTTCCAATTACCCAATTTCACTAACAACCCCTTCATTGTAACTCCAGCACTTTCACACTACCTACAGGATTCACCTTTTACTTAATTTAATTCAATTTGATCAATAATTTATCAAGACGGCTTATGCCTTTGTCTTGAAATTGGGTCGATATAGATTTTAATTTTCCTTTACACCAAAGCTGTAATTTGGATACTATTTAAATAGGCACCTATAATTATATTAAACCATTTCCTAGCATATTTAATTTGAAACAGTAGTTTTTTGTGTTGTTCGAAGCATAGACCATAACTATTTCAGCTAATGAAATACAAAACAACAACCTCACACAAGTTCTTTGAACCTGAATTTATTCTTAATATCTACTATTAAGGTAGATTGGAATTGAGTACACTTCTCTAGGAAAAAAGTGTCCATTAAAATATTTTCTTCGATTTTTTTTTCAACATTATGCTCCTACTAGTAGCAGGAAGCGTGTTCAAATAGCACTTTTAAGCAAGACATACAAATTTACTTTAAGCTGATGGTTACAGTTACGAACTAACTAATTGAAACAACTCCAACAACAAACTCGGGACGAATGAAAAAACTAGTTGCTTCAATTAACCTGTTTTTGTACTTTTTCCAATTGCTGTTGAACATGAAAAGTTCCTTAATTTCTCCTTCCCTCTTGTTATTTTTATTGTTACTACGCGCTATTAGAACAAATGTATGAAGTACTGACTTTTCCAAGATGGATAATATCGTTAAAAACTTGAGAGCTGATATAAATTTATTGTAGACATGGTAAAGAGAAAAATTAATAAAGATTAAATTGAAATTATAGCAAGTTAATTTCTCTCACAATGCCTGTCTATACTAATTGTTTTTATGCACAAATATAATATCTGGTAGATAGGTACTGTTTAAATTAAACTGGATTTTTTAGATAAATGAAAATGCAACAGGATATACTTTCGCATGTATACCCCTCATATTTGCAGGCAGTAAAACGCATAAACGTTCACAACAAAATTAAAAATATGCGTTTTATTCCTAAAAGCGAAATGAAAAATTTAACTAAAAAATTAATAACATGCTTTTGTTTCAAATATTGCTGCGTTTTGTAATACAACAGATACTAGAGAATGAAGGTATTTACGAAATGTTGAAATTAAAATTAAATGCGAACAACTGGATTTTTAAATGGGGACGATTTGTGATCTTAAAAGATTTATTGCAATATTTTTTTGTATATTAACGGAAATTTTGGGAATATGCAAGAAGTGGGTATCTCCCATTAATATTCTGGGTATGGCACAGAACAGGTATCTCACTGAGAAGTAAAAAATTATGTGATTAGGTGGAGTGTATAATAAATAGTTGTTTCTTTTATTAATTACACCGTATAAGCTTGATTTATAATGCTTTGAGAAAAAAATCTTCTATACCCAACAAACAGAAGCAGCCTCCATTTTTCTTTAATTATTATGATTTATTACCTTGTTTTCTTACGATTGTTATTCAGGTGTGCGTAATTAATCTTAGGTTTATAGTAGCCAGCACCTCGTTTAACGTACTCACAACTCAAATAACTTTAAAGCGATAAAAAATCACCTAATTAACCTAAGCAAGCGGAACAAAACCCAACGGCCACTCCTTTTACCGCACTATCGGAGTTTCATTAATCGCCGAAATCCTTTTCATATATTATTTAGGTTACAAAGAGAAAACCATTACGTGGTTAAGCGCAACAAAAATTGAAGTAGTCCCATTCATTCCGGCGGCTAACTATCCCCTGTCGGGCCGTGTAATTAATGACCAATAAAAGTTAACCTGTTCGTCTGCGCTTCGCCGGCTGAAAGGAAAGTGTTTGGGATTGTTGAGGTCTTAGGAACGTGCTGTACAGCCCAATAATATAATATGCCACTTACAACGCCAACCTCATTTATAGCCAAGTAAGATGTAAGGTTACATCTCAAATTCACGAGGAGTTATTGCCATGGGATGGAGTATTGTCATGTTGTTGTTTTTTTTATATTTAGATACCTTGCATAATGTAGACTAGCATTTAGCAGTAGTATTTTTTCGTTTTACCTACTTATCTGTTTTTAGATCAAACAATCCGCTTAATCTAAACGTATTTCATAAAACTCGTTATACTAACGACGTTATCACGTAAAACAATATTCTTGTAACTGTACTAACAGCCAGCCGACGGTTACGATTCAACATTATTGCATATTCTCCTTTAATGGAGAGCTTCTTTGAAGCGTCCAACTTAAAGTGGAAGTTTTGTCCTTTGTTGGATTTGATTTTCATGGTAGTTTGTTTGTTTCAAACTTGTCGGACTCGGCTAGCTTTCGTGACTACTTTGGTTAGTTAATTCAATACTCCGGGTAGTTCTCTTAACCGTTTTTGCCGGCAAGTCTTAATGTCAACCGAGCTGCGATAATAAACTGATGGAGCTTATATTAACTCTGTGTATAATTAATAATTTTTTGCTAGAAAACTTCTCAGATTTTAGAATATTTCGCAATAGTCTGCATTATAGGGAATCAGCTACACAGATCAGAATGTAGCCAATGTTTTTTGAGTTCCCTTATTTGTTTATTGAATTAATGACCTAGATATAAACTTTTGAGTGTTTTTCAGAATTATTTATGTTGCACTCCCAATTCACTGTCCATAATAAAACAGCCCAACTCAACTACAGCACAATAGGACAGAAACTCGAACCAGTACGTTGGGAAAATTTTTAATCCTAGAAAATCCTCAAACCCATTTTAGTGACCCGAGCGCTTCTGTCGAGCCGTTGCGGCGATACTGTAACAAACGTCCTGAATAATAGTCGTAAAATTCTCAAATTCTGTTGCCAATAAACTTCTAATAAACCGACGCTTATCTTATTCTTCTTCTCGTAGAGCACCAGCACACGTTCGAACATCGGAAGAGCAGTAAATCTTTTATGGCACATGGCATAAAACGCGGGCATTAGATGCAGGATATACATTTCTTCTCTATCGTTTAAAAATCTGATTTGAAAGGGAAAATCCTATAAGGCGGGTGAATATATTAGTGCGTGATGCTTTTTACAGCTTCGGGAACATATAAAACTGATTCCAACTGGGGAGGGAATTCGAAAGAAACAAATTTATTGCTTTATAAAAACCCGTAAAATATTATATTAATTGAGCTAACGCGCTAATCTATTTCTTTTCCCACATCTCTCTTCTCCAGGAAAACTACCGAAAGCAACTTTTACACTTTAAAACTCCTTCATAAGTGACAGCAGGCGCGTTTTAGGAGCGCAATTTAAAATGGCTGTTCGTTATGTAGCGAACATGACAAAACGGTTTAAAATTCCGCATTATCTGCCATCTACGCCGAAGGAAATGCACTGTTTTCATCGGATATTATTAATGCTCGGCATTTATATTCCAGTATCACATTCGCGACTTCCGGGGAAATTCGAAAGAGGCAGCCGCTCGGCGAGCATAAGCGTCCGCTGCGGCGCTTTTAAATACTTTTATTTTCCTAATAAAAAAAATACAATAACAGCGATAAGGGAAGTATCAAGTCCGGGAGACTTCCTTAAATCACGGCAATAAAACCACTTATAATATAATATATTGCTGCCAAACTCTATTCAACTTCAGGACCCTTTTGGTTGGGGTGAAACACAATTGATTGCTTCTTTATTAGTATAAGTAAACAATACAGATCAGAAACGAAGTTTGCGGTGGAGTGCAATAAAAAAATATATTTCTACGAAGGAAATTGTATGGCAAAAAAAAACGTGCATGGGATCATTATTTTCATCCGCCAATGCCGCTTGCAGTATTCAAAATCTTACAAATTTTTCCGCGACGTATCGTTTAAGCTTGTATGAAATATAAGAGAAGAGATTCATAAAGTCTGGTGAAGTAGTTCGGCGAGCAAAGTGTATCTGGAGGACATGCATGTATTGAAAGTTTATACAATGATGAAAAGCCGCATAAGGGGGAGATAGGGAAAGCGATGAAAGGAAATTTCGCTCCGGAGTTATCGAATGGTAATTTATCCTTTACGATCCAGTTTAGATACATTTATTCGAGATAATTAAGTAGCTATTGTACAAGGTAAATTATTAATTACGTTGGTGAAAAATGGCTGATTGGATTCGTAATTAATTTTTTTAACATAAAACAGGCGTTTATGTTGCGAAATATTCTTGTGAAGCTTCCAATTATGAGAAGATTTGAATTAACGAACCATCTCGGATTTGATGAGTTTCTTTTTCGATTTCTTTCTTATTTTTTTTTTTCATCGAATTCTTTGTTGAGATCTCCAATTATTTTCTTCTGCATTGAATGTAAATAAATTCCAAACGTATTTATTTATCGAGAGCTTTTACAATCGCCGTCGGAAAAGCACTCCGAGAAATATATTCTTATTTTAATAAGAGAGAACGATTGTCAAAATTTTATTTAGAGTTGGAAAGGCGTGCAAATTTCCCGTTAATCTTGACAATAATGATCGGTTTATTTTCTTTATTTGATTTATTTTCCCTTGAAAATTTACTACGTTCTTATTGATAACGTTCATCAAGATATTGTAATAATTTATAGATTTAATTCGACCCTGTGAATAATTAACTTTACTAATTTAGATGCATGATTCATTTAACTAGTACGAAGTTATTAGCAATTTCTAAAATAATAAACTTGCCATTAATAATCATGTGCGTGCACTTAAATGTTATAATAGTTCTCTTATACCTTATAATTAAAATATATCTCAGAAGATAAGTAAAATAAGATTACTTATTTTTAACTAATCAGGATTGTGTTTATAACTAGTTTAGCTATGAGAAATGTAAATATTTCTGTATTTAAGGAAAATGTTTAATTTATAGGTAATTATTTTTAAAATAAATGAAGCTCATTTATTTAACCTTCATAAAAATTAAATTGAGTAAAATGATGTCATTTTAAATAGCACCTTCCTTATTTTACTTCTGAGTTAATATAAACAAATGCATGCATAAATAGGTACTAAATTAACTTGTGCATATAAGGCAAGTAATTAATAAATATATACAAGAAGTAAATCTCCAAAAACAGTCACTGTGTTAAATTTATCAAAAAATGTGATGCCTTTCTTCCCTACACGGTATCAAAAATATTCCCTATTTTTTATTCACCCATGCAAAAGTTGACACCACAGTAAATATACCTTCGATCGAAAAGCCTTTTTATATTGAACAAATATTGTTCTTCAATATTCCCTTGTTTTTATTTTCGCCTTGGGTATAATACATGAATATTTTTAGGGTTTATTGAAAAGCTTCTATTAAAGTCATCGTATCCCGAAAACACCAAAACGAATTAGATTTTTAATTAAAAAAAAATTGGTAGGATAAAAAATGTTTTAAATGTTCATCATAAAAACTTTGTTTCATGCAGGATTGCTTTTACTGAATATTTTTGAATTATTTTAACTTGCAATTATATATCTACCGTTTAAATATATTAATGAAACGAATACTATTCGAAAAATTATTGGAAACAGAAGAAACAGATTGTTTTTTATTATATTCAGTGCATGATTAACGTTCATTACTCTTATTAATATTCCTATCAAATGACTAGGCTCTTTGAATTTGTCTTTTAATGAAGCAAATTCGACCAAAAATGTGTTTATCATGGAATAATTTGCAATAAAAATTTAGTTTAGTTGCACGTGGAATCGACCTTCGCATATAAATGTGTTAAATGTGCTAAAAAAATACGCGTGGATGACTCAAGGAATTACCTAGAAATCAACACCGAAAAAATCGCGGATTTCCCGTTTGTTTATTCATTTATTACAATTCAAAAATTCCCGTAATTTTCACGTTTTTATTACGTACAGAATTTCGAGTTTATGTTGAAAACTAATTAAACGAAATGTTGAGGTTTTCATTTTAAATATTTGGGTAAATACAACAACTCCTTCATTACCTCATTGTCGCGGAGAAAAATAATTAACGAATCGTAACGGAAGACATGGCAATAATCGATTTTCCGAAAGACTTTTCACCACAGAAGAGCTTATAAAGTGATCCTTACTTCTGTTCCCAATTGAAATTAGAAGCTTCTGGGACTCTGGGAAAGGAAATTTCATACGTATACAAGCACGGTCGTCAAATGAAGGCAGCATGTTGTCAGAATCACACGGCGCCGTAATTTAGTCAATTGTGAACTGTATTCGAGTTTGTTAGTAATTTTGAAGTTGGGCGAAATAATTAGGATTCTATTGGGCGCACTTAAAATTTAGGATCGATTAGCGAGGACTCGGAAGCGCAATGAAATAATGAGAAAATCGCTTATCTGTTTTCGCCGGTTTCATTTCCATTGCGCGACCGAATAAATCTTAGATAAAGTTCGGATCGTTATTTTATGGTCGGGATTATTTTTCAAACTTCATTGGCAGACTTTCAGATTTTGCATGAAAAACCCAAACCGAAACAAATTTGTTTTTTCGCCGGAAGAAATACCGGCAACAAATCGGAAATTGTTTCATCACGTTTACCGCAAGCCTGCTTAACAGCATATTATATTCGATAAGGGAATAAAATACATGTACGTTGAATTGGAAATGTGTTTTATATATATATATATATATATATATATATATATAATCACATCCCGTATTCTAAAAAAGGTTTATAATTTTTACCTTTGCAATTTTTACTCGGCTTTCCACTCCCTGTTCAAATAGAGCTGAAATTTTCCTGCTAAACCGTCGCATAATTGACTGTAATTTGTTCCTTGAAAAATTAATCTTATCCTCAACATCAAGGCATTTTAATGCATCCCTAATTGTGCACGCGGATCCATGTATATTTAATCCGTACCCCAAAGTCATTTGCTTGTTTATTTTCGTCATTTTGCTTCGTCGACGAAAGTTACAAAAGCCTGTCTTGTCTCGTTTAATTTCACGCATATTTTTATGACAGTTCTTTTTAATTCAATTCCTGGCAGTCCTTAAAGTATCAAATCCTCCATTTTCCGCGTTGTTATCGGTAAACGGATTGTAAATTTAACAAAATTTAACACAAACTGGCTAACTTATAATTTAGTTAATTAAATTTGCTAGTTCACTACTTTGTTAATTATGTACAACTTCGATAAACAAAGGAAACCTAACTAGTTTATTTTTGAACCTTCGCAAAATTTACCGGATTAGAGTTTGAATATAAATGTCTAGAGAGAACTTCTGAAATTGTTTTACTTTTTAGCATCTTGGGACTATTAACTTTTACTTATAAAAGTTTCTTATATGTATTTTTACTTTGAAAAGTGCTCTAATGAGAAAGAAAACTTGCCTACTTCTCTTCACTTCTCTTCTGTTAATATTTAAATAGTACAGTTTCCTTATTCGAATAAATTGAATAGGTATACAAAATATCCTAAATATTTTTAAAAATTAACGACTATTAATTTAACAATTTCCTAATTTTTTAATGCTTCTTTTTAATTGGCTGGTATCCCTGTCTGAAACCAACGTGAAAAACCAAAGTAAATTTTAATGTGCAAATTGAAAGGGTATGCAATGAACAATTTGCACTGTATCTACTGGTCTGTATAGATTCGGTTCATCCTGAAATTGTATTCATCCATAACCAGAGACTGGATATAAAAGCGATTGACGATGAATCGAGTAAATCCATTTCTATGGGAACATAAATGGTAATTTTAGTAATTGAGCAATACCTTTATTAAAACAAGGGAAGAAATTACTCGCGCAACTGAAACTAGAGGGCACAAAAGCGAACGGGATGTTGTAAAAAATTGAAAAAAATCTCATAAATTCGTTATGTTATTGAATCAACTTTTCTCTTGCGCCGAAAAGAATGAAAAGAAGGCCGTTGGCAAATTAGAAAATCAGCTTTGTTGTGCTCCTTTCGAATCAGTTTTACGTATTACATTTTCTGAGAAAATTAAAAAATTACAAAAATCACGGAGGAAAGAGAAAATTCGCTCTGTAAATATTTCATCTCGAATTCATTATATCCGAGAGATCAAAGTTGAGAAAATTGCCATGCAAGTGAAGGTAGACAGACTTACAAAGTTTTTCTCAAAAGGATGTTCATTTTGTTCATTTGGAGGAGAAAAATCCGCCGGATCTCCAAAGAAAATGCAGCCGGCTACTTTGCTCGAATACGTATAAAACAGTTATTCCTTCGCAATTAATTTAAGCTGAGAACAAAGTTTGTGGCTGATCAGAGATTAATTCGGACTTTTTTAATTCCTTCTCTCTATATTTGTAATCGGATTTGCATATTATTACTTTAACCTCGATCGGAAAGGATTTCCTCTTTCGAGCATTTCTCTTGGAACATTTTTATTTGAAATTCCAATTGAACCAGGAAAAAGAAGGAAAAAATTTCTAATTGCGAGTTGGTTTATTCGAAAGGAATTAACCACAAAATATTCCGAATTAAAACAAAAGGAAGAAGTGTTTACAATTTTCATAAAAATAAATTGCGTTATATAAATTCATGTCGTGGGACATCCTGTATTACTAAGAATTTCGTTTTGATTTGAAGGGTCTGCATAATAATTTTAATTTTGTCAGTATTCGCCCTTCCATTTATACTCGTAATCTTTTAAATAACTGCCGAATACTTTGGTACTTACATTGTGCCCCGGGACAGTTTAGTAAAATTCTTTCTCCCAAATATTTGGCTTAATTAAATTAAGGAAAGAGAGACCCCTTTAATTAAAACGTTCCTGGCTCCGGTATTTCGAAAACTCTGATAACTTTTTTATGTACCGAAAAATTGCCAAAAAAAATATTTAATTGCGATTTATTGTTACCATAATGCTGTTTATTTTAAACATTATTCGATCGAAAAATATAGAGGAAATTTCTTAATTGGAAATAATGAAATTTAAGCAATTACACTATAGGTGATTAATTCTTAAAAAAAATTAATTAAAGCTTGTAATACTTTTGGATTATCCCGATGGAATAGAATAAAGTTTTCTCGTGAAGATATAAAACTTTAATATTTCCGATGAATTTCGCTTAAAGCCTGTACACCCAACAAGCAGCCGGGACTGTCCCGGAATCTTAATTAGTTCCTATAGTTTTAATTGAAAGTACCACGAGGTGAAAAAACGTGACCAGTCGTTTCTTTTCTTTTTACGTGCATCCTTTCACCGTTACGAGTGGTCTGCGAAAAATACAATTTCAGTTTCTATATACCTACAGCTGCCATTGTTAAATAACTGTATACGTATAATAAGTGAATTAATTAATTAGTCAACTTTTTAATTGTTTCATGTAAATGCATATTTCGGCGCACCCGAACAAAATTCTCGTTTAATTAAACATTTCCAGTAACTCTGCCGCTAATTGCGACTAGTTTTCTTGCTGTAACTCGATATTTACAAAAGTTTTTAACAAACTCATTACCTTTTTCGGACGCTCGGTAGTAACGCGAGCTGGAAAAACGTGACCCGCTGCAGCCTTTTTCCCTGTTTATAACGAATTTGTATCCCATTTTATTTCGCACGAATTTAAGCTTTGCATTTAAAACGGCAACGTACAAAATAGCGCAAAACATAATAGCCTATAGTTAATTTATTTTTGCATAAAAAGCGCAGCTTTGAAGAACTGGAAAAAATTAATTACTACCTTATGAACAACGCGTGCACGGCGTGTCGCGTAATTAATTTAATATCAGCTCGGGGAGAATTGCGTAAATGAGTTTTCGCGCACCCTGTAGGTAAACTCGACCGGTTTATAAAATGTTAGCGATGATATTTTTTACGCCGATATTAAACCCCGGCGGTATCTAACAATGAAAGGGCTGAACGTTCGAATTTCACCACCGGATTTAAGGGATAACAGGTTAAATGAATGTTTTTGGAGGTATTAGGACGCAGTATCGGATTTTAGGAATCTATTCTTTTGTCGCTCGGCGGTATTGCGAAAATTGGATTTATGAGCGCTACGTTAGAATACCCGTGATCCCGTTAAGCCCCGCGTATGCTCCCGTTTTAATTAATTTTTATTATCATTTGAACGGTTTTAAGTAAGGTATTATAATGGTAAATCATGCTGAAGATACCTGGAAGATTTAAAGAGTAATTATTCATTGAAATCTCCATTAACCAAACGGACCTTTTGGGTGTACAGCGAATTTGCCGCTCGTCGAAAAAACTGCAATAAAAAGCCAGCTGCAAAAAAACTGAAAAAAACACCGTTGATTACCCTTTTTAACAAGTTCGACGACACATACGTGTTAATTAAAGCGCCGTATCACCGGCGCTCTAAAGACCTTTTAAGGGCGGCGCGAAAAAAAGGGCACGTTGCGATGACGGACTGATGAGGATCGCGATATCCGGAGCATAAAGGAATTTTAATAGCGTACGTGTAATGATGTAAAGAAGGCATTCGCAATTATGTGGCTCATCAATCAATGCGAGTCCTCCCCGCACGAAACGGATTACGGGCGGGACACCGACGGCGCCCCAGGAAAGGAGTTTTCCTATAAGCCCCGGTCAGTTTATCCTACCTGCGGAAAATTAATTTTCTCGTCATCACAATGTGTATATAGCCAGCGCGGTGGGGTATTTTTATGGAAGTCGGCGATTTACTTTAATTTTCGATAGGTATTAAAATATATATCAATGTCTATAAATATAAGAAAACTAATTTAAAAATAATACTTGTCTCGCTTGTTGCACGCTATGTAAAGGTAGGTATACTTTCGGTTTTATTAAAAATTGTATCTACAGAAAGAACCTCGCCGATATTTTTGAGTGCCGTTCGAACAATGTTTTTCTCGTAAACGAAACGAATAGTCTTTTATATTAGCTTTTTGGAATAAGGAGCAAGCAATACAACCCTTGAACGGCAAAAATTGATCGCAATGGTCCTTCTTTCTCTCCGGAGATAAAATAAATGCTGCGAGTCAAGGGAGGAGCACCGGTGTTTCAATTTCAAAGGCCGGGGCTGCACGAATAAAAGAAAGATCCTATAGAAGATGAGGGTGGACGGTAGACGCTCCTAACTTAATCATTCGCCTTGATACAAGTTCGAATAAGTACGTATTATTCGCCATTTGCGGGTCCTCGAAAAAAGTCCCGAGTCATGCCTCTGGTCGAACCTCATTAAACGAGCCATCGGTCAGTCACCGCATTTACATCTTTCATTTAGAACTTGTTCGCCGAAGTTCACGTGGAAATGCTAATTTCATTTATGACCGTTCGCGGAAGTACTTCGGCGGCCAAGATTAATTGGCCAGAAATTTCATTAGCCGTAATTTCATTCCGCCTAATTGCCAAGTTTTGAGCCCCTTGACATTCGGCATATCAAACAAACATCGGCGATTCATTCACGGGCACTTGCAACTTCGTTCAGGTCTAACCAGTCCATCAATGCACGGATTTATATGTATTTATAAGGCTGCTAATGGAATTACATAACTAACATTGCACAAAAGAAGCTATATAGTAGATAATAATTAAACAATTAAAACACAAAACTACTTCAAACTCAGTATACTACAGAGGTTTAACCGATAGTCAATTTTCATTTAACTTGTCTATCTTCAATATTAATTCCCCGCAAGGTTTCCGATCCGAATCCGGGAAGCGGCGTCTCGAAAGCCGGCTTCCGAATTGCATCAATCATTTTATCAGTCAGGAACATAAGGACGTCTTAATTCATTACTTGAAGAGATCAGCTGTAGCGTATAATGCACGTTAGATTCAAATTTTCCGTCAAAGGCAGGGCCTCTTAGCCGCGTCACTATGAATTTATCGTTCCAGTATTTCACACGGGATTGCACCCGATTCGCCGAACGGTAGTTTCGGATTTCTGAGGCGCATTCTCGTTCGATTCTATCGAGTCAGATGCTGGGGAATAGCCGGGAGCTTTCCCGATTGTTTGCAAACTATCGAATAAGACGGAAATTGTTGTAGAATTCGACCAACAAAAAGCGCCCCTCGCCTTAAAAATTCGCATTAATTGGAAGGGAAAATGCCCCTGCGCCTCGGGGGCGGTAAGTGCCAAAGACAAAACATATCATTCACGCCTGAAGCGACCGCTCGTCGGCGGCCCCCTCGTCGGAATCTTTTATTCAAGAAGACTAATTGGCTTTTTTTTCGCTTTGCAGATGAGCCTTTCACGGTGTTCGCGCCGCAGAATTCGGCGACGAAGCGAGCCGAGAACCTGCTGCACCAGCCGGATCTCGTCAAGAAGCTGTTACTCGATCACGTGGTGCTCGGATCGCTCGTCGACCTGACGAACGCGTCGAACGGGACGTCCGTCAAGACGCTGGGCGGCGGCACCGTCGATATTCGCCCGGCGAAGGAAAACAATTTGAAAGCCAATAACGTTAATGTCGTGGAGAGGAAAGTTGTTGTGCCTAATGGTGAGTTCGGCCGGGGAATGTTTTTGGTCAATTTGGCTGGTAAATGACTAAGATGAATTTCACGAATTTTCTTTCTTTTTTGCTTAAGTATACCAAAACTTTTGCCATTCCTGTTATGGAGGGCTCTGCTTAATTTATTGCATGTTTTTATAGGAAAGTTTCCTTCTTTTTTCATAACAAAGTTGGTTCAAATCAAGTCTACAAGAATAGCAGGAAGAACATCTTTTCCTAGTACACTCAGGTGCAAAAAATCGAACCAGGCATTATTCTCCATTTTTTCCGACGAATTTTTATTCACTGTATTTGATGAATATTCTGATAATTATTTTGATTGAATATTAGAGCTCGAGTTCCCCAACCAAACAACATCTTTTCATTCTGATTTCCTCCTTTATTTTATACGTAAATTGAACAGTTCACGATTTTCCTCCTAAAACTGGAATATTTCCTTTCTGAATGAAAATATATAAGTCGTTCGATTTTCTTGCACCCGAGTGTGTTTAAGATCTTCAAAATATAACCAATTGGTGTAATTTCTCCAAAACCCACGCAAGTTACATGGCATTTAAACACGAGCAATCGGCGGTAAAAATTTCCTAGTTTTTCTACACCGGCGGTTTCGGAGCGTTCTATTTTCCACTAATTCCTCTCACGCCACATTCCACAAGACTAACAACAAAGACCGAATTATTTTCCCGCTCGCTTCGAATGCCGCCGGTCGCATTAGCTCGCGAGTGCATCAAAGCTACAATAGAATGTGACCTATTCACTAGATTCGGCTGGGTTTAATCAATCATTCCTACTTTGCGTGCGGGTCGGGCTTTCCAAACGCGAAAGTACCGAGGAATTTGAAAAATTACCCCAAACCCAACCATTACTTGCAAACTTTCCCCTGCGTAATTAAATTTTTGAGCTATCGGTAACATCTCCCTGATGCTTCTATCTTTATAGAGGAGAATTGTGTGTATAGGAATCTAATTGCTGTAGGTATATTGGTGATTTTGGACGATTTCCTGTTTCCTCTGGGGCAAGAAGCGAAACAGGACAACGCCGTGTCCTCGTCGGCGGCCCCGGCGAAGGAGAAACCGGCGGAAGCGGCGTCGTTTTCGGCGGGTCCGAGCGAGAACAGTAAAAATCAATCGAACACCACATTCGTCGAGAACATTATGGAGGTGCTTTCGTTCCTCAAGGGCGGCGTTAGAGTCTTTCAACATTTCTTATCGAGATCTAACGTCTCCAACTTGCTGCGTCAAGGTGGGTAATTGAAATTTAATCTGATTTTATTTTATTTATTGATCGGACGTGTTTCCCGTACGTTCGAGGAGCGAGTCTTTTTTTTATTTATCGGCTGAAGGAAATCCAGATGTTCGTTAGGCGAAAAGAGACCGGGTAAAAAGTGCAAAATTTATAAAGCAATGCGTTATAATTCAATTTGTGCGGTGGTTGTTATCAAAACATTAAATTATTGTAAAACTCATTTTGTCGGACACTTGTTTTCGAATCCAATTTATCAGCGGGATTAAATGAAACGCAGCCTTCCGCTATGAATGCGGGCTCGGAGCCCATTTTAACTAAACATTTGACAAATACAAATAACTCAAATTAAGAAAATGCAATAAGCGGGACCACAAAAGCCGCAAAGCTACATTAATTATCGTGAAATGGATCCGAAAATTGTCGTCTTTTATTCGCTAACTTTACCTTTTTGCCGGTTTCTGCCTCTCTGTAACCCAATTTCTTTTCTTCCAAGAGCAGCTGCCGTACTCAAGGTTGAATTACACAAAAAAGACCGTCTGTTTAATTGAATTTGCTTCACTTCCAGTTTTCAGGGATGCGTACGATATTAAAAAACGGCATTTATTAATTGAAAGTACTTTCGTCTTGGCAAAAAATTACACTTCCTTATTCTTACCAACCGCAGAAATATCCAGCTAAATTAAATTTCGAATAAAACAATTATTAAAAAAGAACGTGCAGGTAGACAAAACTACAAGCACTCCAGTTAGATAATTGAGCCAATTTAACGCCACTCGGAGTGCGTCGAAATGGAAATTATTTTTCACTTTTTTCTTTGGGAATTTGACGAGAATTATCGGCGAAATAAGACAGCTTAATGACTCTCCCTGCAGTTTTATGCGATTATTGGAAAAACGAAGGAAAAGAGGAACGACGTTCGGAGCAAGTAATGCAATAACAAGAGCATCTGGTTGAATGTCGCTACACAACAATGCCGTAGGTGAGGAAATTCTTGTCGAAAATTCACTTCGCGTTAGAGATAACGTTAAAGTGGGTTTTATTTCGAGTATATGAGCAAAGTTTTTATAAATATAACGAATAGTTCTTTAAGAAAATGCGACATTATACGTATAGGTATAAGCATAACGATGTTGCAAAATGGCCTCTTAAATTATCTTCCAGCGTAAACTTTTTCCTTAGCGCAGGCACAAACCGGGTCAGCTAAATGCACTTGACTTTTTCTCTAATGATGGCAGTGTAGTGCACGCTGCGTAGTTACATTTCTCAATTTGAAATCAACTTTTAATGACGCGTTTCACGAAAAATGCGCTTTTACGAACTCGAATAAGGCGCTGCGTGTCGCAATTAATTTCGAAACGGGAACGTAAAAAAGTTTTTATACCCCACAGCTCTCCGTCGAGCTACGCTCTTGATTTCCTGCAGCTTGTTGGATGTCGCTGTGGAAATCCGTCGAAGCTGAGGCCAATTTCATTACGGAAAATTACTTGTACAGCCCAGACAAACAATCTTTTTTATTATCACTTGAGCGGGACAGACGACGTCTCGTTAATTCTGCAAAAAACCGACCGTATTTAATTCGAATCTGTTACTCGCAAGATCGTATAATGTGACATTATTTTGGATTGGCTTTTCTCTTGACGTGCCGGGGACGCGCTAATGTTGACAAGAACAATTCCCGTTTCTAATTGCCTTTTTTGGTGCATCCAGAATCCGAATTTTAGAATATGTATATGCATCTATTATACCGAATAAAACAGGAATAGGTCAAGCTTGCTGTACTCGAATCCGGCAATCGTGTTTCAAGAGTCATCCGTTCTAGTTGATCCATTTAATCTTGTAAAATTCGAGATGAACTGCTCCAATAATTCCTTCGATTTTAGATTAAAAAATAAAAGAAGCAATATTGGAATCTCTGGAAGAGGGCTGTCGTAAATTGGTTCAATTATGTAGGATGCAATCTCGAAATGAAATGGTTTCCCTGTGCATCGGAAACGAACGTCTTCGATTTTGCAAGTTTCGGATTTTAGATTGTGGCGCTAGGAGAGTCAACAAAAATTTAAAACAACCCTTGTTTGCGATCTCGCAGTGAATGTGAAATTGGCTTTTTATTTTTTATGCAGAACGATAATACGTGTGGGTAGGGATTACAAGAAAATAAGAGAAGAGATTTTCGGAAATGCGACAATAAAGTAGAAATAATAGTTGCGAGAATAAAGATCCCGAAGAAATGAATGAATTTTTTATACATAGAACGCCACTGAAAGCAGTTATTCAAATACTCTTTCTCCCGGCCCTTCTACGTTTTCTGCCTACGACCGGAGATAATTTTTCGCAGATAAGTTTTTTTTAAACATGGAATCAAGCAACCAATCTATTTTGCTTCCTTTTAGCGAAAACATTTTACAAACCAGCGCCTGCTACTTCAATTTTTCGTTGAATTTCGAAACCCCCGCAGCCCCAAAAGCCGTATAATATCAAAATTCAAAACACATTTTTTGCCGTTTGTATACAAAATTCGCATTACCATTTTTGCCGCAGACGAAGAATACACTGTATTCGTTCCCACCGACCACGCTTTCCAGAGATGGCATCCCATCGATTGGGGTTTCTATCCCTTCAGCGTCCCGGAATTTACGGAGAGCGTAATCGTGAACCATTTCGTTAAAGGCAGACTTCGACAGCACTTAATTAAAGATGGAGAAATCGTCAAGACGCTGGGCGGAAAAGAAATCGTCTTCAGAAAAACCCGTACGTATTTTACAATTCTTTAGCAGATACTGGAAATTTCATTTGTAGTAACCCCATTAGTATCAAAAATTAATGTCTTTTTGCAGCGAGTTTGACTGTGAACGGGGCCATGCTGGTGAAAGGGGACACTCCAGTGGCCAAAGGAAACATAATGTTCATAGGCGAGGTACTCTTCGTGACCGAGTCCATTGTGTCCAAGCTGCACCAGCAGCACAAGGACAAAGAGACGCCTCCGCTGCTGGCGTTCCCTTGGTTCGGGGCTCAGTTCTTGTCCCACGCGTTCCTGGCTTTGGAGCGCGACAGGCGATTCACCCACATCACGAGGTTCCTGAACCTGGCCGATTTGGCGCCGCATGTGTCCGGCACGGGGTACACCTTCTTCGTGCCGACGGACACGGCTTTCGAAAAATTGGGCTTGAACAGAATGCCGGACAATTACCTGTCCAACAACGACGGTTTGAGGATTTTGCTGAACCACTTCGTTAAGGGTCGATTGTACGATAAGGATCTCACCGATGGACTTCGGCTAGAATCGCTGGGAAACAAGACTATTGCAGTAAAACGAACGGATAAAGGTAATAAGCGAAAGTTGCGAAATTGTTAGTTTCTAATGTATGTTTTGTGTAGGTGATGTCTACGTAAATGACGCTAAAATTGTGGAAAGTGAAGTATTCGTCTACAACTTGGGCACGATGTTTTACATCGATACAGTTTTATTCACAACGGACAGCGCTTTTTCCAGTACTAGCGCAGCGCCAACGGAACCATCCACCTCCACAGAGGGCTGGACAACGGAAAAAAACGTGGAGAAGGTTCCGGATGAATTGGTAGAGGAGACTGGATCATTACCAGACGTTTTGTTCGCTGATGGTATCAGCAACGATAACGAAACGGAGAGCGTAACTAACACCACGCAAATCAATACCATCAAATAACCATATTTATTTCAGTAAGATCTGAATATCTACGTATAAGACATCCAGAGTTTCTCTAAATGTGATTACCAATAAACATTTTAAGTGTTTTGTTACGAAATTAATACCATTATAAATTGTAGTATTCATAGCATTAGTTCAAATTAATTGTCCTTAAATTTTTATTCATCACGACAAATGAACTTCTCTTGTATTTATAAATTTACCAGTTTTAATCAAATTCTTAAAATCCCATGCAAATGTTTCTATTTAGCATTTTTGAACTAAAAAATCCCGGATTAAATTTCATTTCTCGTTTGTACGTATACTCGTGTTTTTTAATGGTGCATTGTGTGGAGCAAATATTAAATGTAATACCATCCATATCACTGGAGCTCCTGTATTAACTCTAAAATAGCACGCTTTCATTAATATATCAATGTGAGTGTAAATACATAATATAGTCTCGAAGAATGGTGGGTGATTGAAAATCTAATTGCTTTTTTTAACTTAGCTTGAATATTATCGACTTTAAGAAATGACGATACTTGCGATAGATGCGACACGAAATACATTTCTGTTAGCGTTATTTTTTTATCAATTCAATCCTGGATACGTGTCCTTTTTACCGATGTTCAAGTTTTATAGTTTGTTGCGCAAAAGTAATATTTGGAGCGTTCCCGAAGATAAAATTATCGAAAAGTAGTAAACTTTTAGATATTTAGTATTTACTATTGAACAAATTTTGAACTAAAAATTATGTTACATTTTCACAGTCCCTTCGGGAATGCGAGAATAAACTTTGACGTTACGAAAAGAAATTGTTTTCATTTACGCAACTAAATGAACGAGGGCTTTACAGAAATTGTAATACTAATATTAAAACAAAATAACATACCTATTTATTCAAGTAGAATACTTTTACTATGTACAGACACATTACATGTATGTAAGAAATTTAGAAATAATTTATACGTTAAAAGAACAATGACTGATGAATGTTAAAAGAACAATTTGCAAATATTTTGTAAATTGGTTTATATTTCTACAAAAATTAATGTCTGTTATCTTAGTGAAATAGATAAATGTTGTGTAATTCTATTGAAATAATAAATGTTTACTTTTAGCTGAATGATATATTCCCAATATCCCTAGTTAGTACAAACTCCTATTTTACATTTAAATTTAATTTTTTCATTTCACCATCTTTCATTCTTGTACAGTTTATATTTTCACTTAATAAAACGAATTATCCATGACGAGTATCATTGAAAGTAGCCCGAGCAGTTGAAATAAAAAAAAATCAATCAGATCATAATATAGAGAAGTTTATTGAAACATGCATAAGCTATCACAGCCGCAAATGATTAAATTAAACCTACAAAAAGCAGACAAATATTCATTGACCCAAACGAGCTTGGGTAATTTCATCGAGAGGATTTGCATGGTCTTTCATCATAGGTCTAGCTTCGTAGGTACAAATCGTAACTCCATGATGATGTGCTTCTGTGAACTCTCCTTTCAGACCTATGTAGTATATTTTCGTTGTTTCTGCTCCAAAGTTACTTGGAAAATGCAATGTTAAATGGTTCACACTATTAAAAGTGACAACTCTATAAAAAAAACAGCAATTAGAGCCTTCGATACTTGATATGAACAAGGTACGGACGTTTATTACAGTACAAACTTACTTCGTGTTGTATTCAGCGGATCCGGATATGTCTTTAACTAATTCAAATTCTTGATCTGCTTGGGCGCTGCTATCGTCAAAAGTCATCGAAGGGCGGTTCTTGAATCTGCAATTTTATTATTATAACAAGGGAAGTTTAAATAGTTCTATAGCGAAAACTAATACATACAATCGCATTTTAGAGGGATGGGTATCAGAGTCCTCCCCTATGACTTTTATTGCTTTTAATTTAACATTTCCTACAAATGGTATGTTAAATAGAAGCTCTTCATCAGCATCTGACTCCACAAACTAAAACAAAATACAATTTTATCATATTACAAAAACTAGACGAAACATATCGCAAAATGTACTCTTCACGATAATCTTTATATCTATAAATGGTAATTTAGATAGCCCACCAAATAATTCAAACGGTCTTCCCATGGTTTAAATACATTTTTTCCAGAGTATTCAACAGATTCATTTAAACACTGCACTTTTTCTTTATCTATTTTGTTGTATAAACTATAATGTATACCAACATCACCTCCCGTATGACAGCAACGTCTCATTTTATTACTTCAAATGCATAGCAACAGTTTTTGTGCTATTTTATAGAATATAGAGGTGGATGTTTGCCCAATTTTACACACAACTAATAATTACGTATCAGCCTTGTAAAGGCACTTACCACTTCGAAATTAAAACGCTCTTCCCAGGGCTTGAACACATTTTTCCCGGTACCTTCGACGGCTTCATTTAAACACTGTAAATGGTCTTTGTTTATTTTGGCGTATAAACTATAACTAACACCAGTTTCTTCGGGTTCGTGGTGATGGCCTGCGCCCCCACAACATTCACCGTGAGGTTTCATTTTTGAAAATAAACTTTAGGTTATGTTAAACGTCAAAAAAGAAAACAACAGTAGCGGTGACAAGTGACTTTTCACAAAACATTAAAAGAAGAGGTTTATATCCGAATAGCCCTAGTAGCTGAGGCCCTACACGGATGAAGAAAAAGATGTTTTTATGCATGTTTTATGTAAAATTTGTTGTATATTTTAAATATGACACATTCCGAATTAACAATTTTCTCTTTATTTAATTTTGTACAATTTGAACACAGTATCAAAATTACAATGTTTAAATTAGGTACGAAGTAAAAACAAGGCTTGATGAAATCTGAAGCTCGAAGTCTCTTAATTTAAATAATGTCATTTTTAAATAATTAAAAATTATGTTCAACTGTCTTGAATACTTTAATATATTAATTTGTTTCCCATTTTCGGTATGCAGAGATATTCACCATCTTTTTATTATAAAATAAAGATAGTGAATGTTCTGGTAACCATACTACAGACTAATTTAACAAAATACCTAATTATATTGGAAGTATAATTAAAATAATATACATTCATCATATTTCTCACTCGGTGTCTTTAACAAACCGTTGTCTCAATAATACTCATAAAGCATTCCAATCCATTGAAAAGCTAACTATGGACAATCTTTTACAGCTACATATTTACCATGTATTTTTATAGGGCTGCAATGTTACTTTTTAACTACAATAAATTATATAATGTAACAAATAATAAAAAAAAATTAAAAAAATGGTAATCACAAAATAAATTTAAAAATGTGGCACGTATTAATATGGTAACTTTTGTTAGATTTTAATCATTTTCTTCACACAAATAATTTGAAGATGCGCTTAATTATTGAGAAATCTATTTTAAGGAACCTCTCTATGACTAGACTAAACGTAAATGATTCAATTCCTATAAAATTCACAGCAAATCTATAATTTATTAATTAATTAAGCACACCTCCCAATGAAACCTAAAATAACCAGTTTTAATAAAACAAAACAAAATATGCAGTTTTCAACGAAGCTGGTTGTGATTAAATATAAAACTACTGAAAGATTTACTAATTACTAAATATAAATTTGTTCGACATTAATGAATGATGCGTTTTAAAGAAAAAAATCAATATTGCTTATTCATAAAATAATACTTCACTCTTATTGCAATCTCATCATATTAATACTCATTTGTAAGTGGAAGATGCAAGTTTGTTAGTAGGAAATTTCTAATCTCCTAATCTTAATTTCTCGATAATAAAAAATAGTGTAATCACAATGAAATCATAGAGGCACATGACAATTCTTTTAATCAAGTCGTTTTGATAAAAAATTGCTTCGAAATTGCTAAAATAAATACCCAATTAAAAAATGTTGGCGAATTGAGATAAAATTTCTTACTTTCCTTATCAATGTATATAAAATTTCTGATATAAATTATCTCATAATAATAGAAAAAAATGCCCAATTTCATCACCACTATTTAGGCAACATTGATAATTCGGATTTACCCAAGAAATACAATAGTTAGGTTTGTAATACTGAAATAAAAAGTAAAAAACCGTTGGAAGTAACTGGAAAATATCTAAATATGTTTTTTTGCAAAGTGATAAAAGCTGCCTTTGGTAAATTACATTAAAAATTAGCGGCAGAGGCTAATGTGACATTATTTAAGACCTGCAAGGCCTAAATCTGTAAATTAATAATATTTAAAATCTTTATATCTTACAGATTCTATATTTTACAGGTAAAATATCAGAATCGCAGCATAACGCTAAATATTTAATATACTTCTTTAACATTTTAAGGACCTTTATCACGAATCCTTTTCTACCTAACTCTGTAATATGAGGATTAAATTATAATGGAAAATTACTTAAAAATGTTACTGGAAGAAGAAAAAAGGAAGCTCTAAATTTAAAAATACCGTATGGATGCTAAAAGCAAATGTCATAACGTGTGCCTATGAATAAGCTTATTGACTTTGTTCTTAGCACGCTCCCTATAGGAAACCTGCTGAGAAGGTCTCTTTGCATTAACACCATTCACTGCGAGCCTTTCTCTATTAATTACTGTTTCTACCATACTATCCTTACTAACAGCCTTACTAGTTACAACGCAACAATTTTCCGTATGCACCTCAACGCTAGTCGTACAGTTTATATTTATATTCGCTTTATTGTTAATCGAATTAACGCTAGTGTCGCTGTTCTTGCACGAATCACCGTACTCCAGCAGAGCGTCCGTATTACCGTTTTTCACATTATCCCCGTCCGATTCTTTTATAACCGACGAATCGCCACTGCTCACCTCCCTGTGGTTCTTCTCGTCCTCCGTCCAAATGATAACTACTCAATCCACCCGATGGGGGTTAGCCCGAGGCACCCGCGCCGGCGTCGGCTGCCCCTTATAAACGAACACTTGAAGCAATATTAGCAAATCTACTGTCACTTGGACCGAACCGCACACCCAAAACTGTACGGGAGCCTCGCGAACTAGAAAATATGTAGTCTTAAATATGTCGCCGCAAGTCCACATTACCACCATCATTATACTAAAAAACAATAATTTAGTTATTTCATGAAATTGTACAAGTATGGGCTACGATAAATGATGATTGCACTAATAATACTCGTCAATTGTATATCGATTAATATCAATTAAAATGTGATATTAAAAACATATGAAAACATATTGAATACTATCAAGCACAACAACAACAAAATTAATTAAAGCAGAAATGAATTGTGCTAATTACCTCATTCCTTCCGTTGATTTGTTTCTATAATTTTTCATTAACTGAGGCGTTCCTAGCATGGCCTCTGTAGACAGGGCCAAAAAGCCAACAGTTTCGACGAAAATCATATAGTCTATAAATATGTACATCATCAATGAAGCTGCGATGGTGAAAATAAGAATGCAATCCAGGTACGATTGAAAATCAGTCCAATTCCAGAAGTATTTAGCGTTGAAATCTACAAAAAGTATCATTAATATCTGCGAATGTTTAATAAATTTTTGAAACATAATCTACGCTAGTATAATTTTTTTTCATTTCATAGTGTTTCATTAATTGTGTTTCAGAAATATGAACCCCTTTTGTTTTAATTAATTAGCAAGTAATGCTGTGATTTGCTTCTATGTCTGCGGAAAATTAATTACCCTTTAATGAATTACCTACCTAAATGAATATAAAGGAAAGTAGGACGCACTTCATTAGGAATCTATTTTAAGATAGTTGACCTTTGCCGGAAAGCATATAGATAAAAGCAATAAGAAGAATGATGATACAGTAAAAATATTTTTCATTCACATTCTGCAAATACTATAAAACATTTATAATTACAACAAAAAATTCCAATTAAATTAATTCTATATTTCTTAAGAATTAATTATTTATAAAAAATATTGAATAATAATTTATAATACTGATTTTAATTTTTAATGCACTCTGCACATAAATATGTATAAATATGTACATAAATATGCACTACTAATGTTTGAAGTTATACAAGCTTTTCAACATGCAGGATTTATATAATAACCTTGTTTACTTGCACAACAGAAATAGTAAAAACGAAACAGTTTAATTTAATTTCAACAAGTAATCCTCTATGGATTTGCAAGTGCTTCCTATGGCTTTATTACTCGTTCATTAATTGATGCTATATTTAATTATAATAATTTTCATCAAATTTTAAATATACTCACAAACATACTTAATGATTAGCTTTAATTATTTTGATGATATAGTGATTATTAAATTTGAATCATAATGGATAACTTGAATGTGGTAATTTAAGATGATGTTAATAATGATAAATATTAAATGCAATTTTATATTTAAAGTTAGTGTAAGTTAGTGTGATGTTAAAATATTATATAAGCTAAAGCGTGCAAGCTAATTTACCACAAAAACTGCGGGAAGAACGGGGAGGCTTTGAATTTAGCAATCTCTTAACTTCTTGAGGTTTAGCTGCCAAAATAATTTTTATTAATGTTTGTTTTATGTATGTATATAAGTAGGTAATAAACATATTATTAATTTCAGTTTAAAAAATACTGGGACCTAGTTTAAATTCTACAAAAATAAACTGTAGACATTTTTTAAACTATCCACATCCCAAAAAAGTGTATTAAGCAGGTACTCCTATTAATTGATTAATTAGTTATTTATTTAAAAATCTAATTATCTCAAAAACCCTACTTCAAAATTGTATAGTTTTCATTCTAAAAGTTTTGTGTAATAATTTTTGGCATTAAAATGTACAATGTGGAAATTGTTCAATTTTATGGTAATTAATTCAGGCAATTCATGAACAATTTTCCATGTTAAAACTTTGTAGTCATTTCAATTAAAGAAAATAATGAAACCGAATACATTACAGTACAAAACAATGCTTAAGGTAATTTATTGATTATTGATTAATATATCTAAAAATACCTTTAAACTTACCTGTAAAAATCCTCTGCCTTGCTTGAACCAACTGATTCTTATTTCTAACATTTACACACAAGTGGATCATCAGAAACATTGTCACATTCATTATTATACTTTGTACCAACAGTGGATATTCAAAGTGCCTTCCAAACCTGCAATTCAGTTAAATCAAAGCCCATAACAACAGCTAAATATCATTTTATACTTACCAAAACATAATTCTTAAAGTATTCGCCACCAACAACGCAAGACATACTAATAACGAGAATCCTTCAGCGTCTTTGGTTCTCCTAATTTGTCTGTATTGGGGAATGTAAGGGATGACACCTCCTATTATCATAGCACCAGCACTGATCCACCCCACAACTGTGCCCACAGTTAGAGACAATTCGTCCGATATCACCCAATCCATTGTGATAGCGATTTAATTGAAATGGAAACTTATTTAACAATATCCATTTGCTAGAGAAAGGAGTAGGTGGCCGTATTACCCACTTACCCGACAGTCAACGAATGAAATATTTATTACTGACACTGACAGATCAGGCAGTTGACGTTTGTTTGTCAGATGTACCAACTACAAAATACGAAATATTTGAAGGTGGCTGATGTAACAATAATGAGGAGATTATTAATTTTGACATGAAGAAGAAGTTTTTGTGAGGTTAGTGTTATTTTTATTTGTCAAAATTTGTAATTTGTGTTTCTAAAATCACGATTTAGTTATCAATTTACACAATTATAAGATGTAAAAAGGGTCACAATTCAAAGCACATACATTCGTTCACCCTATAATTATAATACCTTAGATGATAACAAAATTTTAGAGCAATGCTACCGGTAAAAATTATCCAACCAGTCCTGGGAAATTATCGGACTGTCTTCAAATTTAGTCCTATCATACTAAATAATGTTATCAGAAGGCATAAAACGGGAAAAGAAAGTAGATTAACAGCGAGGGCCGAAAAGGCAGAGCTGGACACAAATGTAAAACCACTCGGAGAAAAAGTCAAAGAAACAACAAAAACTATATCATATTTAGGCATTATAGCTCTTGGTGTTACCGTAACAGGCACCTTATTTTATGCTGTGTTCAGGGAGCTGTTTTCCAGCAATAGCCCGAATAACATTTACTCCAAAGCGGTTAAAAAATGCATAGCAGATCCTCGAGTAGAAGATAAATTAGGCAATCCAATATCAGCTTATGGAGAGGAGACTAGAAGAGGAAGAAGACAGCACGTTTCCCACGTGGCTTACATGGGGAAGGACGGGAGGAAGCATTTAAGAATGAAGTTTCATTTGAAGGGCTCTTTTCACAAGGGAGTTGCTCAATTAGACATGGTTGAGGTGACTATTATTCGGCTAATGGTTATTTATTCTAATAATTGTAATAAAACATTATTTTTAGAATGACGCTGGTAATTACGAGTACAGGTACCTTTTTGTGGAAGTTGATGATATGCTGAGGAATGTTATTGTTGTTGAAGATAACAGGCAAGAATTATCTACAGATGTTACAGATGGATCCTTTGCGGAGTTTAAATATTAATTTTGTTTCATATGGTAAATTCAGCTAGAATACACTTTATTTTAATAATTACAAGAAGATGAAATTTTTTTTATCAGTTTGAGATTTTTCTGTTGTAGTACTAATTTTATGTAAATCTATCTCATTGTTGGCATAAAAAATAGAAATATTTGTAAAAATATGCACTTTATTTCTTGTTTAAAGGCGAATCGGCATAATACCACACTAATCTATTGTGAAATATGTAATTTTTTATTTTTCGTGCTAACCATGATAAAATAATGTATATAGCAAAGTACTGAATCCATGCCATTTTTATTATCTGCCAAAATCCAGGTCTGTAATAAATTTGTTGTTTAGGATATTTTACCAACAATTTTAATTTGAAAGACTTCTGGATTCCTGTTTTCACGACTGTATAAACATTTTTTAAGTGAGTTGTAACTAAAAATAAAGTTTTATGAAGTTTTAATCTATTTCGTGGTTTTCTACTCACCATTTCTTTGTAAATACTGCTCCAAAATACTTTCCATAGCATAATTCTTACTTTCTGGACTATCTTCTATTATGGGAATGTTGTAAATTTCTGATAATCTTGGACTACAAGAAATTGGACTCGACTGGACAAGCTCCAAATTGGCATATATGATTAATTCAGTCGCTTTTTCTCGTTGGAAATTGTATTGGTAAATAATAAATGATTGCATTTTAAGAGTACAGGGATCCTGAAAGAACATAAATTATTGCATAAATCGTAAATACAAGCTAATTTACACTTACTTTTAATTGATATTTGATAGGAAGCACCAAGTTTATCGAGTCTAAAGTATAATTGTAAAGATTAAAATTAATTTCCATGGTCAATTCGTCGTTTTTTCCATCATAATTGTAATCTATTTCTCTAAACTAAAATAAAAACGAAATTTCAATATTCTATGAATATTCTTGAATATTCTTCTGAAAATTCTTGTCTTGCCTTTATTATTGAGCAAAAATCGTAATGTGGCAAACGCTGTCTGTAAAATAGATATGTACTGCAAACAATAGGGGTTGCATTACTTGTTTTAGCTGTTAAAATATAATCTCCTACTAAATCTACTGTCGGTTGTTCATAAAATGAAGACGTTTTTAACCATAAACCTGAAAAATAATACGATTTCATTCCATATCCCGAAAAGCCATGCAATTTAATACTTACCACCTGTGTTGTAAGCAATTATGAACGAGAATATTAATGTAAATAATTCACTTAATAACACTAAAAACGTAGCTTTAGAAAAAAGAGTACTTTTATACTTAATTTTTAGATTTTTTGCATAAACACTTAAAAGAACCATTATTTTATGACATAAAATAGAAAAAACATAAAAAATATCAAATGCCTAAAGGGTGCGCTTAATGTTTACATGGTTGAGTTTACTATGGCAACGACTGAATTGATACAAATGAAAATATACATAGTTGTTAAGAATATTAGATATTGTTCTGTATACATGGTGAAACAGCAACAGACATCTTTTTATATAAATTACTCCAATTTTGTATATGTATAATTAGAAAAAATAAAATTGCACAATTTTTTAAAATTTTTTATTTACACGTTTTCATCATCATTTTTAATGACTAATTCAATTTGTTCGTGTACATTTTCATCACTACATTCTGCAGGAAATTCATCGTTAATTTCTGCTTCGATTGAAATTTTGCATTCTTCCTTTCCCTTTGCACTGTCCTCATCGCTTTCTTCAATACCTTTCTCACAGGCAACCGTGATTCCTTCTTCTTCCAGCATACCTTCGGTGCTGTCGCTCCATTTTGAAACAGTTTCCTTCAATGGTTTGAGGACAGACAAGTTATCCTGAATGGCGCTTAATTGCTTGTCACATTCACAGGCTATTTCAGACAGCCAACTCTATCATCGAAAAATTGAATTAGTAAAAATGTATTAATTCAAAAATTTATTTACCTTGTAGTTTTTTCGTTTCAATTCCAGCTCGTAGTTCATCATGTAATTAGTGAAATTTTTATGATCTTTAAACATTTCCATCTTTTCGTCGATGTTATCATCGTGCTGTGATAATTGTGGTTGTGAAAGCTGCTTCTGTAGTGGTATGTTTTCTACTGTATTTTCCAAATCTACTACTTTGCTAATTTCGTCTTGCAATAATTGTTTTTCTTTTCTTAGCTGCTCCTTTAGAGTTTCTGCTGTCGTTCTCAAACTCAATATTTTCATCAGCAATGTGTTTTGTCTAGACTCCGCCATGGATAATAACAAATTCATTGCTTCGTCCTTGTATGCTTTATTTTCAGATACTTTGTTGTCAAATTCCTTATCCTTTTTGCAAATGTCATTTTCATCGGAATTTTCAGCATCTTTCTCTGCATCGTTTGTTTCTATGTTGTCATCATCTTTTGTGAAATTTGTTTCTTCAATTATTTCCTCTTCTTCTTGTTCTTTTTTAATGGAAAAATCTACAGAATCTCGTTGTTCTTCATCATCGTTTTCAGTATCCTCTTCGCTTTTAAACATACTTTTGGACTTTTCTCTAGGACTTGTCCCTTCGCTGGATTCTTCTTCACTTGAATTTTCATCACTGGATTTACTCGAATCCTCATCTGATAATAACAATAATATAAATTAAAAAAATGTATCCGTTAGTCTTTTAATAAGATTTGTTACTTTTTTGGTCAACTTCGGAGACAACTAATTCATCCAATTCGAAATCCTCAATATTCAAAGTTCTTTCTTTGGCTGCATCGAGAGCCAGTTTCTGCAGCATCTGTTCGGCTTTTTCGAACATAATTCGCTGTTCATCTTTGGGCGATAATTTTACTGGGCTTTCTCTGGGTTCAATCATTTTGCTTCCCGGACGCAACAAACATACGGTTGAAATTTTTTTAAAAATGTCATTGTCAATGTACATCAAATTATAAGAGAATTATACAGGATGATTGAACACTGCGCATTTTGTAATATTACAGGAATAAAAACAAATTTTATTTATCATAAATAGAAATTTTTGCTGTTTATTATTTAATGCTTTCATTCATTCAAAACATATATCACTATACATATAGGATAATGAGTGGTAATTAATTAAGGAAAGAGGAAAGCTTCCTACAGGAAGTTGTTTGATGATAATAATAACAAATATAAAATTAATTTACCTTTATCGTAGGCTGTTAATTATTTCACAACAGGATCTTATTTTTAAGAGTTTTAGTGATAAAGTCAGTTCTAAAATATTTAATGGTTTCAATTCTTTGAACCTAATTTTTTTGTAGTTAATAATTTTCTTTTTTTATCAAGTATAATTCTCCATATTTTCCATCCTTTATTAATAAAATTCGGAATACATAATAAAGTGCAACATTTATTGTATATGGATAAAGTCACCATATAATTTAACTCTGATATTTGAAACTTTAACATTAAATGAAGATCAAGTCTGAATAAAATTCCAATAATTCTAATAGAAATTACTGCAGTAAATTAACTTGCTTCACTGTTTACGAGATTGTCATTTACATAATTCAACATTTTATAATATAAAATAAAGCGATAACGTACCGGAGGACCAGTAGTGATTGTGAAGCGTGAGCGTAACTTTGGGTAAGTAAGTGGGTAATTCCAACTTTTGTTATTGGACATAAATCAAAATTTGAAAAAAAAGTTAATAATAGACAAGATAATAGTGTACCTAATATTTTTCTTGTACCTATATGATGGAAAATAAATATTTAAAATCAAAATAATAGAAGCCCAGATAAATACACAAATAAATACTCAGATAAACTCTGATATTGGTGTTACCATAATTATTTAAAATGAATAAAATAAAAATAGTTACAGAGGTCACAAAAACTAATAACAAAAATAACATACTTACGAGTAGATATATGAATGAAATTCCTCCTAAATTATAAGTTTTGAATTTTTTTTATAGGTACATTATAACAATTTTTAGAATAAAAATGGAACCCGCAACGGTAACCGGAGTTAATTTCCTCGCTTTGGAAAACTCCAAACGCCATCATACTGATGAATACGATTTAATTAAAAGCGAAACACCAACTCCTATACTCAGACGAGGAGAAACTTTCCTAATGAGCATCAGCTTGAACCGAAAATATGATCCCGAAAACGACGTTATTCGTGTTAGTTTCGGCTTTGGTAAGATAAATAATATATTTTGCTGCGTTTTATTGAAATTCTGTGTTTGATATAAAGGGGAAAAACCGAACGTTGTGTTGGGAACGAAAGCAGTTCGACCTGTCATGCCGAAATTGAGGCACTTCCCCAAAGATCCGCACGTTTGGGGTGTAATGTTGAAAGAAAATAAAGGCGATACGGTCATTCTCAATGTTAGAATACCACCGCACGTACAAATTGGAATTTGGGCCGTTAATATCATTTCCACGATAGCCGGACAAAAGGGCGTTAGAAAGGATTACAAGGTAAGAGCTTTATTACTTTTTTATATACAAAATTTTCCTGGAATAGTAGTTGATAATTAGTTTTAAGAAAAAAATAAAATTATACGCCATCAAGGATTTTATTTAAGATTTTTTATTAATTATTATAGCTATATACAATAGACTTATTAGCACTTTTAATTTACTAGCAAACAGATTATTGAAGATCCAAAATATTAATAAATTTTGTGTTAATTAACAATTTATATGTGGGCGACGAGTTTATATAATTTTGCATTTTTTTATTCATATTATTAAATACACAGTGAATGATTTGTTTACAAAATATTTAAATACAATTTTATTCACATTACAATAAGCATTAGGAATATTGTCAAGGCTTTAAGGATAACAAGTTTCACGACAAAAATTTGAATTTTCATTAGGTTTTTCATAGTTTGAATGCTTGCAATGTTTGTAAAAGTACATTAGTTAATTGAATAATTTATTACAATAATAAAAATGCATTTAAATAATTGAATAGTTCTAAATAATTAAATAATTCATTTAATAGATTCATACTTAATACAATTATTTAATCGTGTCTAAATAGTTAAATATTTTTTCAAATGTAGTAGCTTCTATTTAAACCTCGACCATAACTAATCAATAATAATTATTAATTTGTATTCATTAAATCATCACAGAGATATAATTTGAATAAATTAAATATTATCATACTACCAAAATTGCTAATTTTGGTATCTTAACAACGTGTCAGTAGTCATCGTATAATAAGATTTCCATACAATTAGAATAATTTGTTTATTTTAAATATAAGAAAAGAAATACAACAACCCGCAACGCATATTAATAAGTAGATAATATTTTCAGGTTGAAGATGATGTGTACATTATTTTTAATCCCTGGTGTCCTGAAGATGGAGTCTACATGGAAAACGAGAAAGAACGACAGGAATACGTAATGAACGAAAACGGGAAAATCTGGATAGGAACCTTCAAGAAGCCGAAAGGAAAACACTGGATATTCGGGCAATTCGACGAGGTATCCCTACCAACAGCAATTTTCCTGTTAGAAAAATCAGGCCTAAGCACTTCCCAAAGGGGCAACCCAGTGATGGTTTCTAGAGCCATATCAGCAATGGTACTATTAATTCACCTTCAAAAAAATTTAACAACTCATTAATCGCATTTTTATTAGATAAACTCCGTGGACGACGGGGGACTCCTCGAAGGGAAATGGGACGGGGATTATTCAGACGGAACGTCCCCGTTTTCCTGGACCGGATCCACGGCGATCCTCGAGCAATATTTAACCACCGGCGGCGCTCCGGTGAAATACGGCCAATGCTGGGTGTACTCCGCCACGGCTGTCACAGTTTGCCGAGCAATCGGCCTTCCGTGCCGATCGACCACTAATTACGTCTCAGCTCACGACACCAACAGCTCGTTAACCGTGGATAAGTAAGAAAAACATTTACACTAATTAATAAGTAGACCAATTTATGAACGAAAGCCACATCTTGGGAGCGTGTTCTTACAAATGCACCTTCAGGTATTTCGATATATTCGGGGAGAAGATCGAGAACGGCCCCGACGGCACCTGCAACGACTCCTGCTGGAACTTCCACGTCTGGAACGACGTCTGGATGGCGCGGCCCGACCTGCCGCCCGGCTACGGCGGCTGGCAGGTGATCGACGCCACGCCGCAGGAGCTGAGCGAAAACTCCATGAGATGCGGCCCGGCCTCCGTGGCGGCTGTAAAGAAAGGAGAAGTGGGATTCTTGTACGACACCCCGTTCGTGTTTTCGGAGGTCAACGCCGACCTTATTCATTTCCAAGAGGACGAGGCGTCCGATTGGGGATTCAGCAGGACCTCGGTGAACCAGTACCAGTAAGTTTATAGCAGACTTTAAGGAAATATACCGAGCTATATAGTAACTCATTACAGTGTTGGAAGAACGATTGTAACCAAGAAAGTTGGTCTAACAGACGATGATGATGACAAAGATATGGAAAACGTAACTAATTTGTATAAAAATAAGGAAGGCTCGGAATTAGAGCGCATTGCTGTCTTTAACGCAGTACGTGGAGTACCGAAAGCCCAGCACATATACGACCTACCTAATAAAGGTATATAACACTCACCAGAAGCCCAGAAGCTAGTTTAAAAATTTCTACGATTATATAAATTTCAGGTAACGAAGACGTAGAGTTCGATCTGGTTGATATCGATTCGGTTGCGTTGGGTGACAAATTCACTGCGCTGGTTAGAATTGAAAACAAATCCACCAAAGAAAGAACCATCAAGGTGGTACTATCAGTCTCTGCGGTGCATTACATGGGTACTACTGCGAATGAAATTAAAAAATCGAAGGGTGCTATCAAGGTGAAAGCTGGTCAAAAGGAGACTGTTAGAGTGGAAGTGCCGCCAGAGAGTTATCTCGATAAATTGGTGGATCACTATTTTGTGAAAATGTATTGCGTTGCTAATGTTGTGGAAACCAAGCAGACGTGGAGTGAGGAAGATGATTTCACCCTTACTCTTCCTGATGTTAAAATAGTGGCGCCCAAAACAGCTAAAGCTGGGGAAAAATGTCTCGTAAACTTTAGGTATGTTATATGCTCATTTTTAATTAGCTTGCTCATTTCAATAATCCTTTTCCACGCATGGTTTGAACGATATCTGTAATGATTGGAAAACAGTTTCTGCGAAAAATAATAGCAAGATGTATGTTGCAATAAAATGGCTTTATTACAGAGTATTATTTCTGTCAAATATCGTTTATTATCGAACGTACGTGACTATTTCAAATTTCGAACAATGTTTCGTTCGTACAACAACCATCACGATATGGTGAAATTAATTTCGAATTTTCTTCATTGTAAATAACTATTTTACTTTTCTAATATATGCATAGCTCTTATAAATTTAGGAGACCGAATTTTTCAACCCACAATCGATACAGATTTAAAAATTTCTTTTATATTTTTAGACACATCATCTGGTGTAATAGTATAGTCATCGATTGATGTTCTAATTTTGTAATAATAGTAACCTTCTTTTGTAGTTTCAAAAACCCACTTAATATGCCCTTATCGGAATGTTCGTACACTGTGGAAGGGCCGGGAGTGAGTAAAGCAAAAGAAAAAAAATTCAGAGACGTAAAACCTAAGGAACTGGTCACCATGTCAGAAAGTTTTGTTGCTAAAAACCCCGGAGTCAAGAAGATCGTCGTCAACTTCAATTCGAAGCAAGTCCACAACATCCATGGCACATCTAACATAACTATTGTGTAATAATTGATTTAACAAAGTATTAAAAATCTAACCAAACCTTTTCATTTTTTATAACAATAAACGATAATTTTGAGTAACGCTTTTATTGTAATTTTCTTCAATAAAATCTGTAGAAGAAAATCCTTATATGTTATATAAATAATTGTAATCGATAGAATAGGTAAGTAATTATGCACTTATGCGCGAGAGGAAAACCTGCCTGAATAACAACATACTCACTTCTATAGTATTTGAGCGGCGTGGGTTTATTCAAACCGTCCGGGTCTTGTTACTTGTTATTAAGCAAAAGCAAGCAAAGTGCGAGCAGTCGAAATCAGCCAGCCCGTGTATAAGTACAAGATGCGCTCGTTGTGAAGTCTTCCTCTCATTCATTCATTCATTCATTCCGTGAGAGTGAAATCGACCGTGACTTTTAATCAAGGACGCGCGGATATGTTCGTTTGAATAAAATTCGATTCGCGCGGTTTCTATTTCAAGAAAAAATTCGAAAAATGGGTCGGTTTTATATGCCCACTCGGTGTTGCTCCGGTGTTTTCAGGCCTTTCAGGGCCAGGTGGAGTCCTAATGCAGATTTGCAATTGCAGCCTCTACCGAAGCCTAAAGAAGCTGGTAAGCATATTCCATAAAGGTATAGTATGTATATGTAAAAATTGGATCATAATAAATTGTTATACCCATACACAAAGAAGGTAAGAGATACTTGGAATACTTGAAATACTTAAAATACTAGCAATAGTATTGATACGGATGAAAACGACACAAATTGAATTATTAACGGAAATTGCAGTAAAACAGCATTTAACCTGTAACTGTAGCTCATACCAATTAATTAATAGTAGGTACATATTTTAGAAAATTAAAAAAGACTAGACACTTTTGAAGATTCATAAAAATATTACACTAATTATCAGAAAAGCACATCAGCATTTATACAACAAAATATATTTAAACTGTAATTAGGGATTAATATAGTAGTTACCTATTAGCTTTTTCAGTTTTAAAACAGTGTAATTAAAAATACTAGATATTATGTAGAACATATGGCTAGGATGTATTGCCATGAAAATTCGATTGGCTATAAAATATTTAAAAATAGGAATTTGGAAATAAAGTTCACTTTCGATAGTAGATTGAAAGTAGAGTGAAATGTTTTTATCACGAAAATTAATGAAACACTTGATGATTAAAGAATTCTTTGAAGAATCTTCTACTAAACTGTTAAAAAATAAATTAGGTTGAATGTTGGAATATAATGTATTAATTTAATAAAGAGTATTCAATAAATATTATTTTGCAGTATAGATATTATAAACCATTTATTTTTCACTTTTGAAGTACCTAGTTTAGGAATCCTCCTGTACAATTTATATAGGTGCAACTGGATAAATACTTTACATAAATTCTATTTTTAGTTATTATAACATATATTTCTACTTATTGCTCTACAATCAAATATAATTTCAGATTATTGTTTAATGTATGCTTTAATTAGATATTTAAGAGTGAATCATACAATCATAATTGATCTAAAAATAAATTTTTTTAAGAGGTTATCATTAAAACTATATTAGCGATAGATTTGGTTATTTCTGTTAGGTATTAACAAATATCGATGCAAAAATGAGTAAATTGTGTTAATTAGTAATACTATTCGCATCGGTTCTATTTTCTGACTATTTTTATTTATTTTCCCACATAATATGTTCTTTGTTAGAGAAATATTTTAGAAGGCTACGCGACTCAATCAAAATGCTTTAAACACTCGAAAAGATAATATTTAAATAAAATATCCTCTATTCTCTGATGTCACACCGCAATATTTACACTGCTATGAAATAATAATAAACCTACTTTTTTTAACAGTTTATATATATCTCACTTTTCAAATATGAAGCATGTCAAAAAATAAATTTGCTTTTAAGTATAGATTGGTATATAAAATTTTGTAACCTCCCTACGCGGTTAAAATGTGTATAACTGAAATTACTTATTCAATCACGTTCAACTTCCAAATTAAAACATGTAATACCCATTTCCAAAGAAATAATGACTGCATTGTAATGACTAATATAATTCAGCGTGAATACGAAATATGATGTGACATATACCAAAAATATCTCATTTGTTTACCAATTGCCGTCTTTTCTATAGCAAATTGCAAGAAGCTCACCTTGAATGAACCAAAACACCATTGGATTTTAAGGAAGTGGTTTAATGATTGAGTTTTACGATCTCATATTATGTAGGAGTTTATGAATACACAGACTACACACCTACAAATTAGGATATATGCTATGATAGATTAGCTACGCATTATTTACTATCATTACCAATGAACTAAAACTATATGCATCTCCAATTTAAATCGAAATTTCATAACGACCAATTTTTCATTTAAATAAATGCTTTCTTTAGATCTTTAAATACACTCTTGCAACATGCTAGAAAAAAATTAGCACGAAGTCTAACACAAACAATCCAAGCTTCATCAGTCTGAAATTTCCCAATATAATTTTCCAATCAATCTAAAATAACTTCCAGATGAAGCCGACGCATCTTCGCCGGTTGTCGAAGAAGAGCCCGATATTCTAATTATACGAGACATCGATCCGTGTATCGAGGAGAACGGCTCGTTTCACCACACCTCCCGTTACGAACTTATGCAACGAGAATTCTTCTCTCAATTAGTGGTCAGGAGAGGTCAAAGTTTTCAATTGGACATCACCTTGAATCGGCCGTACGACGAGAAGAGAGACGGCATTTCCTTCATATTTTTCGTCGACGGTGAGCATCAATGCTACTCAAACGCTTTCTCCTATTCGATGTGTAAAATTTATAGGAGAAGACAAACTTTCCCACGGAAACGGCTCGCTGGTCGGGGTTCCGCTGTTAAAGGAAAGACACCAGTCATTATCCTGGAATGTCGTGTTAGATAAAGTAAATGGAAATGTGATTACCATACAGGTGACAACATCACCTGATGCTATAGTCGGAAAATGGAATTTAGAAGTCGATACTAGGCTCATAGATGGTGGAGCATACAGCTACAGCTGGGAAACTGGTATGCTGTAACAATAGATTTTAACAAAGGGTTGTTTTAAAGTTGATATGAATTTTAGGTATTTATATGCTGTTCAATCCATGGTGTGTGGATGACCAAGTTTATTTAAAGTCGAGCGATTGGAGGGAGGAGGCTGTTTTGAATGATGTGGGTTTGATATGGAGAGGAACTTACAACAGAATCCGGCCGGTGATATGGAAGTACGAGCAATTCGAAAGAGACATACTGGAATGCTCTTTGTATCTGATGAACGTGGTGGGGAAAATTAAACTTAGGCAACGCTCCGATCCAGTGATGACTGCAAGGTGATTTTTTTTTACCTTTTATCTCTACTTAAATACACGCGATAGCAATTAACCTACATGTGAACTCTTGTTTATTTTGACTAATGGTTCCTATAGGTGTGAAAGGAAAGTGGCCAATTCGGAGAAATGCGTTAACAAAATACAAATATATCATACACATAATAATGATAAACATTATTAAATTGAATTTTCTCAGTAGAGATAAAAAACCTTGTGTTTGGGTAATTCTGGTGCCTACATAACCATATGCATATTCATAAACATAACATCTTTTGTCACGCAATTGGAATTTGGAATAAAAAAATTAAATTTAAATAAATTATAATTATAATAGCTTCTTAAATAATTTCAATCAAATAATTCAGGGCTTTGGCTGCCGCTGTAAATTCACCGGACGATTATGGCGCAGTCATGGGCAACTGGTCAACAGACCAAAGCGGTGGAACGCCACCCACAAAGTGGGTAGGAAGCAAGGAGATCTTGCAGCAATATTACAAGAAAAAGAAACCCGTCAAATACGGCCAATGTTGGGTATTCTCCGGTGTCTTAACCACAGGTTTGTATACCAATCCCAATACCCACTATCTACAAAAACAATCTTTTGCAGTTTGCCGTGCGCTGGGTATACCAGCTAGAACAGTAACTAACTACTCATCAGCCCACGACACACAAAACTCGCTCACAGTCGATTACTTCATGGACGACGATGGTTCTCTCATGGAAGAAATGGCTTCGGATTCGGTGTGGAACTTCCACGTTTGGAACGAAGTGTGGATGGACCGACCTGACCTGGGTAGCCACTACGGTGGGTGGCAAGCTATCGACTCCACGCCCCAGGAGTTGAGCGACAACCAGTACAAATGCGGACCCGCGTCAGTGATAGCAGTAAAGCAAGGAGAAATCCTGAGACCTTACGACAACACCTTCTTATTTTCGGAAGTTAACGCAGATAAGGTACATGATTTGATAGCTTGATATAGGAGTGTATTGATTAGAATTATTTGTAGATTTATTGGAAATATTCAGGACCAACGCAACCATTGAAACTGCTGGGTAAAGACACTTACGGTATAGGAAAATTGATAATAACCAAAGCACCGGGAATATTTGATAGCGAAGATATCACATATACGTACAAATACGCCGAATCTACCGAAGAAGAAAGATCTACAATGTTGAAAGCTCTACGCCAATCGGAAAATCTCTTCTCGAGGTACTACCTGAACGAAGAATTCAACGATATTCACTTCGACTTCAAGCTGCTGGACGACATCAAAATCGGGCAGCCGTTCAACGTGGTTCTGTCGATGAAGAATAAACATAAAACGAAAGAGTACAAAGTCAGTGCCAAAATAAAAGTCGAAGTGGTGACTTACACGGGAAAAGTGGGCGATAGCGTTAAGAACGAAAAATTTAACGTGGCTGTTAAACCGAACTCGACTCACGACATCAAATTAGAAGCTACATACGATGATTATGGAAAGCGGTTAATAGACCAATGCTCGTTCAATATAGTCTGTTTGGCCAAAGTAGAGGATACTAATTTCGAGTATTTCGCGCAAGATGACTTCCGAATTCGAAAACCTGACATTAAAATCAAGCTCAGAGGCACGCCTACGGAATTAACGGAAATAACAGGGGATATTTCAGTGGAAAACCCGCTGCCATTGTATCTTAAGAAAGGTGTTTTTACCATACATGCGCCTGGAATTGAAGATAAACTGAAAGTATACGCGAAGGATAGTGTCCCGCCAGGTGGTACCGCTAAAGGGGAATTTAAATTTACTCCTCCGCGTACAGGAAGGTACACGATCGCAGCAAAATTTGTTTGTAAACAAATGGATGATGTCGATGGGTATCTAGTCATTATGGTGCAACCGCAAAAAGATACTGATAATACCGAAACTTCCAATTCAGTGTCTTAGTGAAAGAGGTCTTGAAATTTCACCTAATTTATTCTTGCTTCTACACTCGCTTCTATTAAAAACTAAAAACTAAATAATAAAGATCAAATATGTAGGTGCATGAATATTATGAATTGTACAAGAATAACGCAGCATATTTTAGATAAATAAATAAGATAGGATAATAGGAGACTGAAGGAAATTGATTTGAACATTTGAACAAAAAATACTTTTATGATATCATCTTTAAAAACTGTTGTGTATAGAATATTTACAGCTTTGTTCATGAAATTTTAAGGACGAAGATGGATTGCTGGATATCTCTTTGCAAAAAGTTTGTATGTAATTTATACTGCCAATGTAGGTATTAATTATTTTTATTGGTAATTGTAAGGAATATTTAGTTTTGTTTTGAATGAACCTATAGTATTTTGCAATTCCAGTTGTAATCTCATTGTAATATCTTAAGCTTTAATATTTATTGTTAATATATTATTTTTAGTCCCTTTTTTGTAGTTAATTTGTAATATGTAGATTATTTTATAATAACCATAGTTTCATTTACCTAATATACCGATTGTCCCATAATAAATAATAAAAAAATACATTTAAGCATTTTAATACGACGCTTCTGCCATCTTACAATAGAGGAGAATACTAAAAAGCTTACTTTATAAAGAGAAATCTGTTACCTCATGTGGGCTTTTGCTAGTCAATTACATAAATATTTTAATAGAGGTCTCTTTTAGTATGATTTTGAAACTTTAATGCTACATGAGAAATAAAATAAAACCAAGAATCCATAGGTTTTCCAAATTCAAAAGTATGATGCACCAATAATAAATCTTCGCCTACACTTCTAAAGACCCTCATCCAATTTAATTTACAATTCAAACTAAATGATTTGCATTCGAGTAAAAATTTAAAAGAACAACTTTTCATCGACCAGACGCACTCTTCTTCTCCACATTTGATTACCGAATTATCATTCTATCCATTTAATTTCTCTACCTGTCGAAAGTGCCACTTAGCTCATCGGCGTTTAATGACAGCAGCGCTATTAGAGCTAAAAGCCATTATAAGCTCGAAGGTGTGGATGTTGGGATCAAAACAAAAGGCAGGAATTTTCGAAATATTTAAGGCCAACCCGTAATTTCGGTTAACTCGTTTTCGACCAAATGACCGACATTAGCGGTTTTAATGGTTGATTAGCAGTTTTTTAATAGAAATCCGTTTGTTACCAAAGGCGGGCATGTGGATTGTTCAAAATACGAATAGTTTTATATACAATAAGGTTCCTTTTACTTGAGGAATCTTCAGGCATCTACTAAATTAATAGTTTTTCTTCGATTATTTTCTACAGCAGAATTCGACACCCCTATAAAATACTATTCAATCCCGTCCCATGCCATCCCTATGAGACGCCCTTGGGACGTTTCGCGCAGTAGAAACGAGAGGCTGTAACACCAACTAATTCATCATATCGAAGGTAGCAGTGTCCTGTAATTATCCGAGGCGCCGCTCGCACCTTCACTTGTGTTTTAGTTTCGTTTACCTACAGTGGCGTGCAGGAGAGCTTTTACAAGTTACTTCGACTACCAAATGTTGCTTAAATCCGACCTATCTATTGGAAATTTCATCCCAAAAGAACACCAAATGTTTACTACAAATATTCTACTACAGTTTGTGGGTTTTTAAAGCTGCGTTATTTGATTTTTTTCGAAATACGCCAATGCGGTGAGCCTACTAATATCACCAAAGCAATTAACTTGGCGGTATAAGAAACGCCGCCTTGTAGAGATACGCTGTTGTAAAATGAAATGAGGATTTCTAAGGAAGTAGTCAACAGAAAAAACGCGCCGTGGAAGGGTTAAAGAAACACCTACCAGTTAATGAGAATTTATTTTAAGTAGGTTTTAAGAGGATCATTACGGTCTTTGTAAAAAAAAATGGCGAGTATAATAAGTTCGCAGGAAGATTGTTCGTTTAATATAATGTGATTATTTTATTTCGGTTTGTGGCGGTATGTAAGTACCTGCCTATTAAGCCGCTGCGAGCATGAAAGTGTATAATTTTTTTCCCTTTTGTAAAATGCAGCTAGTACTTATTCGAATCTGTTATTAGCGATTTTTAATCTTTAATTCCTTTGAAATACTCACAACTCAGTTCTCTAATGAATTATAAATTCAAACGAAACCTTTCGCTATATTATCACGACAAAATAATATACAAATTATTTAGATTTAGATTCTACACACGGTAGGTATTTTACATTTTCAAATAGGTACATCCAAGAAAAATTACATAGCCGGGCACAATCCAAATGCTGCATATTGCATAAGAACCTTCTGCATAATAGCTCCGTTCTAATGATGAGTTACTAAAAAATAATTGCAGAAAATGAACGACTTGCAAGTTTCCTTATATTTATTCTATTCCGTGGAAACCGTTACCATTGATTGAAATATTTCTTACTATACCTACTAACACTGCTATCATGCAATTTTTATGAATATAAAGGTACGATGAACTTGGTTTTATATTAATAAAGTTTTACACATACTTGTACATTTGTTACATATATTTTTAAATCTACTTTTATGGATTATCATTGCGCTAATACCGCAGTAAGTGTAATTAAAAATACCAAAGCAAGTGCGAATCCTGGAACACGGCGGTTCTGCGAAATCTGCTGAATAACCAGCGAACGTAAAGGCCTCATCAATATCTTTAAAATTTTATTAGTCGCGTCTGAAGACTTTATGGTAGGTACTAATAATATATAATGTCCCAGCACCGGAGAGCATGCACTCAGAAGCCTGTCTAATTCGTTTAATTTTCGAAAGAACAATGCTCACACTGTCCGTTTTAAAATCTTATTCACGGCGATGAGTACTCATGGAAAAGTAAAATATATATTAACTTGGGATGTATCGCCTCAATGGCGTATCGACAGAGACCTATTTAATTCGTGATATACCTATAATATTTGTATTTACATTATAAGATTTAAAAAAAGAAAAAAGTTATTAAAATTGTTGCTTAGTTCTAACTAATCATTATCAAATGCAAAATACTATACATCTAAGAAGGTAAGAAAATTGCTTGTATGAAAATCTTCTTATCACAAACTTTACAGGATTAATCAAAAAGTAACAACATTAGGTAGGAAGTAATTCATTTTATATACAGAGTAAAGTACTAATTTCCATAATCCAGAATATTATAGAAGAGAGCGGGTCGGCAAATTGGAAAAGCGCCAGGTTTAATTGCCGAAAAGATCGCCCTTAATTCCTCGCCATGCCACTGCGTCGACAAAAACTTTACGACCAGTCTGCGTAAGAGCGGTGAACAGCGTTTATTGCAGTTTAAGTCATCGAAAGGTCCCTAAGAATGAAATTGCAATAACGTTTTTGTGGAAGTCGAATCGTTTTAAAAGTCAAGAGTGATGTATGGCCGATGCAATAATTTAAGTTTATGACTTCAGCCTGTTATACCACTAATTTGTTTTGTAAAATAAAAGCTCGCCCAAGGCGAGCACACAATCGCCTTTTTTCCTCCATTATAACCAACACTCAGACAGGACACCGGAATTTGTCTTTACACATCTTTAATTTCATTCAACAGCATTAAACTGATGTAGTAAATAGTAGTAACACACTGGGCATTTTATTAAATTATGAAATTGCATAAAAGTAGAATTCACCATCGAATTATTTCCATTATTTCTCTTTTACCAGATGTTGGAAATACCTAATTAAAAATGCGAAATTGCACCAGCATTACGCATTCAATCCATTTGAAATTAAAATGAGCGGCATTTTCTTAAAAACAACCGCCGAATAATCCCTTTTTTGATTAATTCGCGGAATCCATTTTTAGCGGAGATTATTCGTCTCCCGAAAGAACACTCCGCCAGTTTGATAGAGGGCGATTCGAGGCACCGAAAGAGGATATTATTTATCTCCGAGTGCCAGTAAGTAGAGTGTGTGTGTGATATCGGCCCGAGGCGGGCGGACCTTTGTTTCACACCTTCGACCCGTTCCAGCAGTTAATTAGTTTCACCATCTAATTATCGGAACGACTTTAGTTTTCGTGCATACCATAAATAATGCGGGCTCAAATTCCAACAGAGGCGCACTACAAAAATATCAATACTCTTTTCTCTTATAAAAACTCTTTACACAACTCACTGCTCACTGTATAAAAGTACCTCTAATTTTGTGTTGTAACTGTCTTCCATCAACTGTCTTATATCAACTGTCTTCTGTCAACTGTCTTCTATCAACTGTCTTCTGTCAACTGTCTTCTATCAACTGTCTTTCTGTCAACTGTCTTCAAGTTCGAGTATCAGCTGTATTCTAATAAATGTCTTCTGACAGCTGAAAAAATAAAAAAATGAGGCAATTTTAGTGATGCAAAATGTATAGTTTAATCTGCACGTCTATGGTGTCGAGCATGGACTATTAGCCGATTGTCGGCCATCCATCCTGCGGTGCCTTTTAACGTTTAGTGTCGAAATCATTACTTAAGTGTAAACTTGGAAGAAAATTACTGCGCTTCTCATAATTCATTATACCTATATTACAACAATGATTGGATGTAAATGGATCCGATTCCCATCAGATAGCGAATGAGATTTATACGCAGACATCATAAACGAGTATTATTGTCGAGTTTTTTTTAGCCGCATTGTATCGCCCGGCTCTTTGACGGTGGCTGCGTTAACTTGACGATTATACTTGAAGTTTTAGTAAATATTTCGTTTCACGGACTCATTCGCCAAATTTTGGAAAGCTTTTCGAAATTATGGCGTAACCGTTTACACTATGAAAGCTTATCGAAGTTGGCATCGCTGAAAAATTAATTCTCCTGCATTAAACATTTGGTTGAAAAAATGAATCATTCGTTTCTAAATCGGTCGCTCTCTTTCTTTGCCACCTGATTAGCATGATTCAACATCTGACAACTCTTCTCCTATGCATCGAACTCACGACATTCCGATTCTATCAGATCGTAGGATACGATTCCGATGCGGTGTATCTACTAATTCTCGATTTTTCAATATCATCGTCATCAATCTGTATTGCTGCATAGTCAATCGAATTCTCTGCGAGCGACCAGAGGCGTAGAAAATAATTTTCTCTCCAATAACTTATGGTATTAATGTCGATTTAATTCATATACATAATTTAAAAATTTTGTTAGACATATTTCGCAAATAAAACTAATAAATTATGAATGTAAGTATTTCATTTACTATAAAAGTTTAAATGTGGGAGTAAAAGTTGAACAGTTACCAATTGGATTTTATTTAAAACTGCCACTGTGTCCATAAAAAGAAAAACCTCGGTGCGCAGCGCTAACACTCCTATCTGTCAGTCATGAAAACGTGGCAAACCGATTACCCTGTACGATTATTAGATTGATGGATTAAAAAGAGAGTGCTGTCCAGCCAAATCGGTTGCGACGTGTGTGGCACAAAATGCACCCGGGCATCATTGCACTAAGCCCAGTGTACACTTCCATCACACTACATACCTATCCACCATCACCTGTACATATAGTTATATTCGAAAAGTATTGTTTGTAATAAATAATAACTTACTAAGGGGAAGGCCAACTTCATTATTTAGAAATTTCTTTAATTCTGGCACGATGTTCTTGAAAGGTCGTAATTTTCAGTGCTGTTATTGAACCAAATCTAATGAAAGGTCAATGATCATCATCAATCGAAAAAAAATTATACCAGATGATTATATGAATTAATTTTACATCACACAACTTCAAATCGTCATATAACTCAGCATATTCACCATACATGCACTTGGTCCACTTCAGCTTTGAACCCTTGAATTATCAACCAATATTTGTTTCTTTATACTGATATAGATAAATGTAAAGTCACGATTTTATCGCATCATGCCAGCTGCCAGGTGTGTTTGATCGTTGAAAATATTATTGGAGACATAATAAAAATATAATTAGAACACAATAGTAATTATGTTATAAAATCTATATTAACTAAATTGATTTCCACTTTTGAAGAGGAATTTAAAATATTAAGTACCTATTCGAGTACCTATATAAAAATAACGATGATAAACAATTTCGTGCTTTGCAGGTGTTGTTATTCATAATTAGGTCTGATAAAAGTACCTACCTACCTATCGATCTATTAGTAGATTAAATTTAAAAAATGTATATAATATCCACCAACAAGATACAATCCAGTAGATTTACAAAATGCAGTTCATCGCCAAAATCGCCTTCGTCCTCGTCGCCATCGGATTTTGCACCGGTAATAATCAAATATTTCAATTACCTTTATTAAGAGAAAAATTTTATTCTAATTTTATACATTTTAATAGGTGGTACTATCCGAAACTACGGCATGAGTGGCGGTACAGACGCCGCACCAGGCCAATTTCCCTTCCAAGTTTCCCTACAGTACTGCGATAACTTTTTTGATGATTTCAATAAAGATCACTGCCTTCACTTCTGCGACGGTGTGGTAATCGACAAATCCTGGATATTGACATCCGCAAATTGCGTTATGATGCCGAAAATCGTCATTGGTAACTTCACATCGCAAGGCAATCAAGTAATTCCTCAGATTGCTGGTAAATTCGTTCACGACGATTACAATCCAGATATGAGGTATAATCTATATTTTCAATAACTATTATTATATGTAGTAGTACAATTATGGATCTACTTATTGCAGAATTTCAAATCACGACATCGGGTTAATCAAACTAGCAGAACCTCTGACATTCAACAAAATTGTAAATGCAGCTAAATTGCCACAACAAGGACAAACATTCAACGGTACAGCAACATTGTCGAGTTTCGACGATTTAGGTACATCCAAATACAAACTCCGTTACGATTCGAACTTGACCATAGTCACATACGAAAGTAAGTTTCTAATGTTTCCAGAATATTATTCATTTATTTAGCACGTTTTTTCTCCAGAATGCCGCAGCGCACTGGACCTCATCGATCCCACCTATCCTCTGGATAACAAGACCAACTTGTGCACCTTGAACGAAGTCCGAACCGTTACTTTTGGAGACGCTGGTGGACCTCTAACTCAAGATGGAGTCGTTATTGGTCTGGTCACGTTGTATGAATTATCGGATGATAAAAAAGAAAAAAACGCTCCTAATATGTACACGAACGTCGCCAGTTTCGTCGACTGGATCAACTATACTATTTCCAATAACTAATAAAAAAATGTTGTACCTATTTGATCAGTTAATAAAATAAATCGATTTAATATACTTATTTGTTTTTACTTGATATATCTGTTGATGTATACGAAACGGAAAAGTCGGACCGCAGCAATGTATAGTGAGCGGTATATACAGTTGATTATTTTGCAATGTATCGAACAGAGAGCGCGTATATGACGCGCTGAAGCCACGCCTGCTATATGTTTTAGTATTGAAAGTATTTTTTATTCTCCTATTTTACATTTTTATTGAGAGTTTCTTTCTATACATATAGTGTACCGACAAAAATTTGCCTCTCTGTATAGACAATATATGATGGATTTCACACTTTAGACGAATATAAATTTTTTGTTGGAAAAAAAATTTGAAAGGACCCCTAATAATTTTAATTGAGAAACTCAAGATATGTTTATTCGATTATAATAACTTTTAGAGTGGAAAATGCTTTTTGTACAATTTTTTGACGTGGTTTCTAAATCTTAACTTTTCATCAAACATCACTCCTAAATTCCTCAAAGACTGAACTGAGTTCACAGTTTTCCTATCAATCTGTATATTTAAGTTTTGCAATGCTCGTCACCGTGCAATCACCGTGCAATCATAGTGATGGGCATCATACACCTTCCAGGATTGAGTTTCAGATTATGTTCCTACAATTATGTTCAACAATCTACTCTATTTTTTGTTAGGTGCTTCCTATACCTTTAAACTTAATAGTTTTTGATATATTTCAACATTATAAAAAAGAAAATGATTTGCACGATTGAAAATAATTGCGCACTAGGAAATCGAAATAATCAAAGATCATCTGTGAAACGCCAAAAAGTTCAATATTTTTGAAAAACCTCGTAAAAACTTCTTACATCACAAAACTAATAAATGAATGCACAATGAAACGTTTAATTTACGATTAATTAGGTATATTTTTGATATTTTTCCAAGTAGTTATCGGACATTTATATTAGATATGTCATTCTAACTGTCAAATGCATTGACTTAGTTACTAAGGCACCGCAGGAAATGACATGGAGTGCTTACTTCATTTTTTAGAAATTTCTTTTGTTAAATGTGGACCAAAAATATAAAATTTCAAAGATGCCACATGTGATTGAGAATTATCAACCAAAATATGTTTTCTTAGACAGATAGGGTAAAGTACGGATAGATGCCCCATTGGGATAGGTGGATATTTTTTAGTAATTATTACTTAATGTTTTGCTATATATGATTTTAATAGTTAAAAATTAAAAATTAAATTTTGATATTTTTTAACAAATACTTTAGTTTATTTATGGTTATTCACGGATTCTTATAGGATTATCATCTAAAGATTACAAATCAAACATATTAAAACTATGTATTTTACATATTTTAGTCCATAGGGCATAAATCTTACACTAAGGGCATCTATCCCCCTTAGCATTTTCATGGTGGGGCATCTATCCGTACCGATAGGCATCTATCCTCCAAAAAATGGTTTTGCAAAAACTCAACTTTTGCAAAATCAGTGATTGTTAGGTCAATGAAATCAAATCATAATGTTGCACAAAGAATTAAACTAGCGATATGCACAGGAATAATTATTGATAAATTAATATTTTAAAAATTATGAGCCCCTTTTAAAAAGTGGGGCCTCTATCCGTACTTTACCCTAGATAAAAAATGTAAAGTGCCGATTTTATCGCATGCATAAGATGCCAGGTGTGATCGATCATTGAAAATTTTATTGAAGGATTAGGAGACATAATAAAAAATATAAATTAGAATACACTTTTAATTACCTATTTTAAAAGGTAAAAATAATAGATGAGGCTATAATAATAGATATGCTAAAATGAATAGCTAATTTAGTAATTTTGTAATGTTTGTTTCATCATGCTTTGCTGGTGTTTATTCATAATTAGGTCTGATAAAAGTACCTACTTATCGATCTAATAAAAGATTAACTTTGAAAAAAAAAAAAATATATATATATATACTTAAAATCCACCTAAAATAAGATACAATCCAGTAGATTTACAAAATGCAGTTCATCGCCAAAATCGCCTTCGTCCTCGTCGCCATCGGATTTTGCTCCGGTAATAATCAAATATTTCCATTACCTTTATTAATCGAAAAAATTTTTTCTAATTTCATTTAACATTTTTACGTTTTTATTTTGCTTTTTAATAGGTGGTACTATCCGAAACTATCGCATGAGTGGCGGTACAGACGCCGCACCAGGCCAATTTCCCTTCACGGTTGTCCTACAGCTCTACGCGTTTGATGTAGCGAGTAACACCTGTGACGGTGTGATAATCGACAAATACTGGATATTGACTACCGGACTATGCGTATACAATTCGAAAGTCGTCGTTGGTAATTTCAATTTGCAAGGCAATCATGTAATTTCTGAGATTGCTGGTAGATTCATCCACGAGGATTACATTCCTGATACTAGGTAGGTATAGTCTACATTTTTAATAACTATCAATTATATGCAGTGAATCTGTAGTAGAAGGTACAATTTGCCATCAGTGTTAATGTTCATGAATACAGAATAAAAAACCGGAACATGTCATAGATTATAGCCTATAGGATAGTCCTCAAAAATAAATATTTACTATTTACAGAATTTTAAAACACGACATCGGGTTAATTAAACTAGCAGAACCTCTGACCTTCAGCGATACTGTAAATGCAGCTAAATTGCCGCAACAAGGACAACCAATCAACGGTACAGCAACATTGTCGAGTTACAACAACCCTTCAGATCCAAGTAATCCAAGCAAACTCCAGTACGCCTCGAATTTGACCATAATCACAGTCGAAGGTAAGTTTGTAATATTTCCTTAATATTCGTTCGTTTGGCACGTTTTTCTCCAGAATGCCGCAGCGCCCTCGATGATATCGATTATTCAAACGTTCCTCTGGATGGGAAGACCAACTTGTGCACCTTGAACAAAAACCAAAACGTTTGCTTTGGAGACTCCGGTGGACCTCTAACTCAAGATGGAGTCGTTATTGGTCTAGCCATGTTGTATAACCCACTTTGCGATGTGCAGAACTCTCCTATTATGTACGCGAACGTCGCTAGTTACGTCGACTGGATAAGCCATACTATTTCCATCAATAACTAAAAATGTATTGTGGCTCATGCATTTAATAAAATAAATTGACTTATTATATTCAATTTTACTTGATAAATCTGTGGATGCGTAGACACCCTGGGACTTCACTCTTTTACGTCGAATGTAAATTTTTTGTTGGTGTCCCTATGTAATATCTACATGCTTAACAGGGTGAATTCTAAATGGACCCATAATAAATTCATATTTTTTAATGGAAAACACCCTTAATTTCGTATTGCCATCGAAAAGTACAATATCAATCTACTCTATTTTTTGTTAAGTACTCCCTAATTCCTAAACTTGATAGTAAAAACTAAATAAATGCAAATAATCAACAACAAACCCCAGTCTTGGAAATTTAATGCTCTAATGTGAAACCTTTACAAAGCGAAGAAAAATCAAATAAACAAGTAAATGTGTTTACGCGTGGAATGCGATCGCAGTATATAGGCTGGTGGCCATATTGCCAATTGGACAGCTCGATTGTTTCCTTGGCGATGGCGGATAATAAATCAGAATAATAAAATTATGTGAATAAGTCGATAGACGTTGATCGTTCGGACACACCTTTAGTATAGTAGCGAATTGGTGGTATAGGTTGGGCTGGAAACGAGTGATAGATTTTTTTTGTATTTTCTTTGAAGTATTAAGAGTTCATGGTATCATCAATCAATTCATATAGCGATTAAAGTTATTTTTATTAATTGGAACACGACGTGTGTAATATTTGCGTTTTTTCCTTTTAAAAATGTATATGTATTCGAATCGATTAATCAAACCACCGCCGAATTTCAATTAAATGCATTTACGAGCCTCCATCAAAGCTTCGAAAGCTTTTCGGAACGACGGCCCCTTGTCATTTTCTATTTAAAAAAGGTCCCGACGCTTTGATACAATTAGCCAATAATCCCTGCCGCTAAATCTCTATTTATTCCTCTCCATATAACTGACAGAGAGGCAACAAGGGACCGATCTCCGTTATAACGTTATCAAGAATAAAATATACACTTTTAAAAACCTCGACGCTGATACGAGGTCGTTTTACTCTGACATTCGTAAAACCTCCGTTATCGTTCGTTCTCTAAATTTATTATGAGATTCGCTTAGATAATCCCCGAAAATTGATGAAAGCTGCTGCCGGTTGTTTTTATTTGGGTAATAAATGTATACCTATAGTAGATATATTTACCTCGTTTAAGGTTTTTAATTAATTTTAGATGAAATTTAATCAAACCAATCAATTCAAATTTAATTTGAAAACTAGGACTTTAAGATGCGTTCGATAATACATAAACGAAAAAGTGTCAAAATTGACGTTAATGACAGTTCGTATCACAGAAGTTTAATAGAGGTGGGAATCGATTTTTTTGATATAGAGATGCAGTAACGATTGTTAAAAAATAACCGTTATATTGATTTTTAATATATAAGACTAAAAAACCACTTAAGAGCACGTTCTATATACGTTCTATAAGGTCCATCTGCGACGGCAATATCCTTATTTATCTATCGCCGCAAAACATCCCTCCGCGCAATCAGGATGGTTTACTAATGCAAAACAAACGGAGGCCTATCTGCCATCTAGATTACTTGACCAATCTAAGGGCGCGGATTCAACTTTATGTTACTGTTATTGCTTCTGATCCTGTCAAAAACACGCTGCCGTCCTGATCTACATATAAGTAGTCCAATCGTAAAACTTATTTATGCCGAACTCTCCTTGAACGGGATATTGAGTAATGGCGGAACGGAGTTTGTTTTGCGCGTAATGCGGCCGGTCAGATTCGTATAATTTTCTCGTATAAAACAGAGGGGACTCGGTACGGTCGGAATCTTATCTCCGGAGGAACGGGACCAAAGGGTACGGTGCAGTTTTATAGCCGCGAATGCAATCTCGACCGTGATTTATTCGAATATCGATGGGGTTATCTGATTCGAAAACGATTTTAATATTGGTCGTGTTGCGCACAGATGAAATATGACCGATCCGATAGTTTTAATAATGGTCTTATTTGCGGATTTCTGTTAGAAAATACCGTATTATTATTGCTCTCTTGTAGAAAGAATGAATAATGATCTCGGTCATATCTGGGGCAAAATATTATAGAATTGTTTATAATTCTATAGATTTTATACAACTCATTTTTAAAATTACTTGCATTATTTTTGCAACACTACTGCAGACATTACGCGAATTTGCAGCGTTATAACAAACCAGCTCAACATTACAATTACGAGCGGATCCTCTCCGGCTTCGCAATGCGCCCGATCTCTTAAAAATAATGATCAAATTCGGGTTTATTAAAACTCGTCACCGCGGCACTTGTGTGTTGTTTAGTCAGCGCCGGGCATGGGGAGGCGTCGGCTGCGAAGGATTAAGGGCCCGAAGAGACACAAATGAGCTGGAGACGGTTGGACGTTGCGATGAGCAGCAGACGGCACCAAGAGCAAGACCTGCATACTAAAACGCGAATTTTCGTCCGAATAATCCGGCTTCGGGGCGCCGTTCCGGACTTTGCAATACAACCAACGAATAAAACTCGAACTAGGCAAGCTTAAGAACCTTATACATACACTTTGAAATTCAAGAAAAATAGGTACATGTAAACGTTTTAATTTTATTGAAACCAAATGTTGCCCTATATATACAATTGAATGCACAATTAAAATCTCTTTTATTTTATTTAAACAATCATGCACCCCGATGGGCATTTCATGGGGAACAATACGCGAGAGGGATTGCCAACCGGAGAATTTGGAGGAGCTATTGCATATCACAAGAGGGTTCAAACGTATATCTGTATGTGTAGCGCATGAAACTTTGATGGACGTGAGAAATGTCGCGGAAGAATAATATTTATTTAGCAATGCATGGCGCCCGCGAGGTTGGCGACAGTTGTATTCGATTTGGGGGACTCCGGGGTGGAGTAATGGCGGAAATGAAATGAAAAACTTTGCATGTAATGGAGGTGTTCGATTAAATCCTCATTGAGAGCGATTTACTATATAAACTTTCCTACTAATTAAAATGAGTAGATAATTATATGTAATATTTTGGGACATATCAATTTTCTTTTGTGAAAAAAAGGAGAGTAATAATACGGCGTAGACACGTCGAAGATAAAACATAAAGCCCTACGGAAAAGAAAATTGGCGTCGTAAATTTCCGGGAGCTGGCAAATTGAGACAAATCAATGAAAATCAAGCTCCGCTATCAACTTTACTTTATTCTCGGGGGAGAAGTCAATCTCAACAATGGGGTGAGATCCACCCCTCGAATTATTCGATTAGGCCCGGAGATCAGCTTTTAATAAGTAACATCCGTATCGTACGACGTCGCTAATCTCTATCTGTCGGTGTATCTCCGCCACCGCTTTTCCTACAGGGTTGGATTATTAAATATTTTCCTTCATTAAAAAAACTGTTTTATGTAACACCTATATTTGATTATGAATACCTACAAAACATTCAAATACATACATTAATTCAAGTATCCCCATTCAAGACACCCAGCACAAACAAAAAGAGTATTAAATATTTACTACACTTTTTTAAAATTCCCTAAACATTGCTGCCATTTTTAAATAATCTAATTATATCTAATATATTATTAATATACATATTTTTATAAAACATGCTAATTTTATCTATTGCATGTTTATTCATGCAAATAATTTTTTGCACTGGCAAATCCTTTATAAATAAAAGTAAATACAAGCCTGTCATGTTGTTCACTGTTTGCGTTACAAACCACCCTTGGTCCATATTTTGCCTCATCCCTTTATAATAACCGAGTTAATGCAGCTCGGTCGTATTAGCTTCTGTAAATATGCCATATTTAAGGCTAATGATAATCAATTTGCCAAGGGGCAGTCTTTTAATTGATCGAACATTTGGTTTATGTGTTATATAAATCTTCCACAGTTAAACTTTTTGAGGAATAAATTAGATAAATTGCGTTTGTTAATTTAAATTGTTTACTAAATTTTTGGCTGTTAAAAATTTTAAATTGTTTCAAACAATAGATTTAATTAAATCGTATAATATTTGTTGATTCATAAACTACACATTTAACAATTAGAGGATTTTTTAATTTATTTTGCTTAAATTAAGTTGTAATTGTTCTATTTTTTGAAGCAAGCCTATGCAAAATTATTCCGAATCGTTTTCTGTATTCGTTTCGGTTTAATTGCTTTTTCTTCCGGTTTCTTAAAACCGTAAAATACATCAAGTTTGTTATAAATGCAGTAAATAAACTTGGTCGAGTCGTAAAAAAGAGAATTTTATTGTATACATATGAAAGCAAAAAACTGAACTGACCTAACAACATTAGTCAAAATTTTCAACACGATTCGATAGAATTTCCACCAGGAATTGAAAATATTCCTTTTCATAACGAAATTCCCTCGAGTTTTATGATTGACAGGGTAAGCAGGGCGAATTTCTGTTGTATTGACCGTGTAGCGGCTGTGTCAACAAACACACATACTGTGTGTTATTGCGTGTTACATGCAAATTAGGTGACATTAGTATGCGTACTCTAGACTCCAGACGCATCCCGAACCATAGGGCACAGATGGTGCCACCATCGCTCCTATTACCCTTTAGGGACGCTGTTTACACAAACAAAGGATTTTTCACCAGAAGCGATGACAAAATTGACAGTTCCTACTGTTACGGACCTCCGTCACGGCTACAATGTAAGCTGTTTTGCATTCCACTTTCTGCTTTTATTGGTGGAAATGCCGTTGATATTTGTTTTCGTACTTTTCCCGAAACCATTCCGTATAACAACGAAATTTAATTTACGGGCTAGGGCGTGTTATTGTTCGCAGGTGAAACCGTTTTATTCCATATTTTTTAATTTATGTCAATTTGAGATACTTTGCTGTGCAGTTTTTTAAGTGGTTCACATAATAACAGTATTTTATTGAAGAAGTAACCATGCTTAAATGCTTCCGAAAGCTAAAAGAAAATGTTTTAAAAAAAATTTTGAATATCATAATAGAAGTCCTTATTTTGTACACGAGCTAGCCTGAAGAAAAATTGGCATGTGGTCATTCTACAGAAACTTATAATTTTGCATTCTAATACATACATCTAAATATTAGAAGTACCTGATAATACCTATAGAAGGAATTTGTATTAAATGGACACTAAACTACAGTTAATGTTACAGTAAAGGAGCAAGTAATATTTGGTTTATAGGGAGAAACCTATAATATTGATTTTCCAATATAATACATATTTAGAACAGGTTTTAAAGTCATCATCAGGCAGATGCAATACGAAATATTTGTAGCATTAAAGTAGTCTTAATTTTAATAAACAATACCTTTGTATATGCATAGATATAGGTACTAAAAATAAGTTCCTACACAAAAGGCATGTTCGGCTTATTCTTTTTGTTATAGTCTGTATAAACCCGCAATAAGTCTCTAATTTCACGCCGTATATTCACTGCTCATCGTGAAATCGAGGCCATAAATCCTCGACAAAATAAGTACAGGGAGAAGGGTTAGAAGGAGAGTCAGTTTACCCTTCATCTAACCCCGCCAGGCATGTTTGACTTTTCGGTGAATTATGACGCAGCACCATATTTAAACAGCGAATATAAATGCGATTAACGTCCCTTAATGAGGATAGAGGAGAAGTCGCCAGTCGGGCGCGGAGCGAGCTTCGATTTCACACTTGAGACGTAAGAAAGGGTGAATTATATTCGGACCATTTGCTTTAATGTAACTTCGAAGTTGCCAGCAACTAACAATCGGAGGAAAATGCTACAGATATTCGCTTTATCCCTCTTACAGTTTTTGCTTGTGAGGACGTTAATTGCATATATTAAAAGTTTCAATCTGTATTAAGCGTTTAGGAGGGTATTTGAACAACCAGTTTAGCAGGATTTTTTTCCGGGCTCCTGCGTTTCACGCTAGATTCGAAAATAGCAATAAATTAACGGCCTCGGGCCGGGGAAGGAGGTCCGGCGAAATCGGCGTCGAAAAAGAATCGCCGGCGCAGCTGGCGGATGAATATTAATAAATCGAAATCCGTGCATTTTGTCGGTCGATTAAGGGCGGCGAATCGCCTTTGATGTCGGAGCCGACGTTGGCCCCGTAATTGCGGCATCCGCTGACGAATCGGCGCGTGACCAAGGCGAATTAGCCGGCTCCCGGACAACACATCAACACGCATTGTTCTACTCGACAATTGTGTCATTTTTTCGCGCTCGGTGCAGCCTCCTATGAAGAACTGCCGATTACCGAGAAAGCCGCGCTTTGGGATTGAGCGCTCTTCCCAGAAATTCGCACCAAAACGATTGTATAAGAAAAACTTGTGTATTGAAGAATGAAACGAAGCGTTATAGCTTTAGGAGATTCAAAAAAATTTTTTATTGCATAAATCGTTAATTATTCAAAAATGCGCTGTCGATTAATGTGAAATCAAAATATACCTTCAAAGTAGATCACAGCGTACTTTGTTATTGTTGACTGAAATTATTCAAAAAAATTCACAAAGATCGTTTGGAATTTAAATAAAATGATACCAAAATTTGATCCAATTCCAATTAATTCTTCCCGCCCAAAAAAATTCTGAAAAATCACGTTCAAACATCCTCTTATAATATGTAGTTTCCCCCCTTAAATTATTTATTACTCTTTTTATAGACTTCACAATTACTTGCATCCTCAGGAAATCTATATTTCATCTGATGCAGACCTCAAATTAACTACTAATAACCATTCAATAGCTATAAACAGAAATCAGAGCATTTAATAACTATGATCAACAACATTTTTTATTTAAAATGTGATTTGTAATGGAATTATACAACCTATCCTTCTGCATCTATAATATCCTAAGCTCTGTGTATGGTCCAGTTTTTCTAATTAGATCAGTGTTTAGAATCGCGCTATTAAGTTATCTTTGACACCAGCGTAAACGGTTTTAATAGAGCACATAACGAGTTAATTTGAAAACCACATGTTTTTCATCGAGCAATTAACAATGTTACAGGAAAGTAGTAAGCAGAAAATGAAATAAGCTTTTAAAATATTTAAGTGTTGCTGACATATACCTTTAATGTTGCAATAAAAAAGTGAGAATTTTAAACTTCCCATTTATGGCAATAATAAAATCATTTTTAGTTTATTAACATTATATTACAACCACTAGAAATTAGTTCATATATACCTGCGTTATTTCATAGAAAATTTAATACGTCGACAACCGTTCTCACGTAATTAATAAATTAATATTCGAACAAATTCTTTCACGGTGTAATCGAAGAAAGGGGCATTCGGCGTCGGGTATAAAAAACACATCTCCGCACGTTTGAATGCAGAAGCTTCTCCGAGGCGAGCAGCAGGTCGGATGAGCGACGTCCCCGAAGGCAAGAGATGCTGTTAAACGTCGGAATCGGATTCGATGCGGACCCTCTTCACTGCCATCCGCACAATAGGTGTGGACTCACCTATGAAATATTCATGATCGAACGGACGTTCCCATTTGCATGCTCGGGACGAATTGAATGCTATGCAGAGTTTGTGTGTTTTGTGGACTTTTTTGGAGAATGTTTTTCCCTGGAACTCGAGTTTTATTTCAATTTTCATAAAAGTACAAAGTTATAAATGCTTGTTAAAATTTTCTTATATACACTTGAGCTTATCGTGCAGGACTAATTTTCATTTTGAAGCATCCTGTATACGAGCAAACTCTAGCATTTACGACCGGCACTTTTCTCTACCGGGAATTTTACATCAACTTAGTTACTTTTCTTTGATCTGTTCTTGTAAGAAAAAACTCTTTACGGCATTCGTACATATTCATGCGGTTTGTACGTTTACGCTTGTTAGTTTCATTGTGCGTTACTCTTTGTTCTATTCTTATCTTCGAACAATAATTAGCGATCCACGTTTATCGGCTGTAATTAGCTTAAAGTTTTATATACTATTTGAAAAGAAGCAAAACCGTCAATTAATGGTCATTTCGAATTTTCTTTCATGTTCTTTTACCTATAGTACCTACACTGAAAAAATTATTGTTCGTAATATGAATCACCAGGTGTGATTAACCAGAAAAGATTGATTTTAATTACAAATTTGATCTATTTAATCAAACTGGGCATCGGGTCAATTATTTTCCAAGCATTGTTATAAATGCAACGATGATTGTATTAATCACTTGAGCGTACTGTTATTAATGATTATAGAGATTATTGTAATAATTTTATAATTGTAATAAGGATTTTAAAGATTGTATTAATGTTTTTGATAATCAACCTCCAAAGAATGACTTAATTACATCTAGGCATTATATTGATAATAATGTGATTGAAAAATAACACAATTGAAACAAAATCCAATTTCAAAGTGATCATACCAATTACTTGTTAGATTGAAATAATGTTAATTTTCAAAAATCAATCACCCGGCTAATTGAAATAAAGTCATCCGACTATAATACTGCTTTGTATCCAATAGCGTCGTTTCCCGCGCGTTTCTCAAAATAGTCCAAATTCAATCACTCGGGTAATTGAAATGTTCCAACTATTGTTGTCAGCTCTCCTAAAAAATTTTGTGACCTGTTTGTTTCAGAAGATTTGCTTGTGCTCCCGTTATGCAATTCGCGTTGTATCTATTTCTTTCTTGATTAGAAATTAGAATTGGCAACACCTTATTATCCCGTGTCGTGAAGACGCGAATGTCGCGAGATCGTGAACTATCGGGTGGGCTGCAGGAGGGCTAACGGCTTTTTTTATTACTGGAGATTTTACAGAAGCCGGTTAACCTATTGACCCATTATTGAATTTGTGCTTGTGTTTGGACTATGTAAAGTGCTTTAAGTGGCGTTAATCGTTAAGTTTCAGGTAAGTCGAAATTGTATCTTTTTTCAATAACCTGGCAGAATTCTTTTCGAGTTTCGAGCTTCTGTGACTGTTTATACCCTTAATGTAGGGTAAAATGTTTACTGGAATACGTATTTAAATTAATAGGTAATGAAACACAGATAGAGCATAGTTTTGAACTCAGTTTCTACAGCAATTGAGTATAGATCTACCCTGTTAACCGGTAATATAAGTAATATTTCAAAATTTCAATAGTTTCAAAAGGCATGTAAATCGTCATCATATACAAAACACGATGTTTGAACTAAACAACGATACTGAACATATTGAAACAAATAATATATTGTCATCAGATCATGTAAATAAACTACCTAATGATGCAGATTATTGCAAGATGTTAGTGTTAATGGTGAAAGTAATATTTGTATACCTCCAGCTACTATTTCTCAAAAAGCAGCTGACGAGTAGGTAAGTTTCATCTGAATAATTGTGTTTCTTTTATATAAAAATGTTTGTTTTTAGCTGAAAAAGTCACTTAAGAAAAAGTCACGTCAAGAAATTACTTTCGAATATAATTTGGAACAATGGCGTCAACAGGACACAGACTTTTCTTTGGATGGAGTTCTACCTGCTGGCTCTAAAAGGTCCACATCGCGTCAGTTGTCCGAGTCATCTCGAGTTTCGCCTTACCCATCAAGATCTATAACACCAGATTCTGAAGCAGCACGTGGTAAAATGTACAAAGAAGAACAGAGAAACTCTTTGATAAATGTGGTAGCTCATTATTTTGAAGATAAGGGCATTACCATGTCCTTAGCACCTCAGCTTTGCGATAGAGCGTGGCATTATCGAAAAATTCCCGACTGAGAAACTTGTAAGTTTACTATTCAAATGAACTTTACATATCTAACTATTTCTTTTTTTAGGATTTTTAGCACCAGAGCAAGACGCTGAAACCTGCATAAGCACATTAAAATATAGTCATTTATCTTCTGACGAATTTGATATTGTGTGGAAAGCTTGCAGCAAGTTCAGGTTGCAGCAAATTAAAACCCTGGAAACAACTACTGCTGTACTGGACGCATGGCCTTTTTACCGACAACCTTCTGGTATTGGTTTGGTAAAACTTAATAATACAATTTTAAACTACGTACTTATTAATAATTTATTATTCCAGATTGAATTAGATTTTGAATCGGCTTTTTAAACTAGGGTACACCTACTTGTAAATTGGACATCTGAATCTCCTGCAATCTTATCTTTTCTTAAAGCATGTCAAAGACAAAAATATTAAATCAATGTTAGATAAACTAACGGCAATTTTTAACAACTTTAACAACTTAAATAACATTTTTTCGCATTAAAGACGAATCATCATTATGCGAAAGTGCATGTGCTGTGTGAATTTTTAAAAGAAAAGGCATCTGACAAATAAAAGTACGTTGTTTTTGTATTACTCTCTTTTCTATGTCTTTAACCCAAGTCTTCTGTCAAACACATTATATCGAACATTGTACGAAATTTGTAGGTATTTAAGTGTAATGTATGAAATGGTATGAACTATATAAAGCGCATATTTATATTATTTTTGATCGAACAGATTTATCCTGAAATTCGGTGTTACAAACTAATTTTGTATATCTATTTATTACGAGGTAGAACAAATAGCTAATATTGTGAATAAGGTAAGTCTATCATAATTCACAATGAATACTAAAACACAATAGCCCTTTAATAGAAAAAGTGGATTGAATTGATGATTTTGATTGTTTAATACTTGCAGATACTGGATTTGATTAATATAATTAGCTATTGATTCAATCACAAATATTAATTACAGGGGCATCTCGCATCTCAAAAAATACGGGGTGCTTAGTTAAGTACGGCGCCTGCGTATATATCCTTCAATTTAATTACTATAATGATTGGGTTAATCTCTAATGGTGATTGGTTAATGGTCAGCAAATATTAATTTTAACATTTCATTATGATTAATTTAATGAACAAAATGATTGGATTGATAACAACGATGATCAATTCCATTATTCTATGTTCATTAAATTAATAAATACAATGATTGGACTGATAACAACGATGATTAGATTGATCCCCATCACTGATCACTTACTGGTTTGGAGACATTAAAATTGATGTCCATATATTAAAGAAATTAATAACTTTATGTGATTGTATCAATGCTTTGTGATTAATCAATTACAAGCAACTGATTGTTTCAATCACGTTGCGTATCGGCTGAGTTTTAATCATCAGAATCATTGATTCAATCCACTTTTTAATTGTATAATGGCTAATTTTTCGTTCAGTGTACACATAACTTATAGGTATTATAGAACATCTATAATTTTTAATAACATAACTGATTGTATGATTATAGTATTAGGTTTCTAATGGTATACATTAAATAATTTTATATAGGTACCTTGATAAATGAACATGATAAGGTAATATGAAAATCAAGGGAAAAATAGTGTCGACAGCTCACCATCAAGTCGGTCGAAAATGTCTCCCGCTTTTCCCGGTGGAAAGATAACAGCGGAACGCGAAGGCAAAAAGGAGAGATCTTCATTAGCATTCGGTCCGCGGGGCGCAATCCAGCGCGAATATAGCCACCATTAATTAGCATTTAGATGGTTTAACGATAATTAGTCGGCGAGCAGCGCCGGTTGAACCAGCTGGGGGGATGAAACATGGCGGACGCGCGGAAATAGTGTGAAAAGAAGACGCCAACCCCTCCGCAGATGACTACGCGCCGATATAGGAAGAGTGCTCGAATTATCGTCGTCGCGACGCCGCCGCCGCCGCCGCCGCCGGTTCCTCCTAATCGCGGATCCGACGCTTATGATGAACTCCTTGTAACATCCAACGAAACGAGCTCGTTGGAAACTTCTGCTCCGATAAGGCCCGGATTATTCTCAGTTTATTATACGTTCCAATTTACATCCCGGTAATTACTCCGCATTTCGGAGATTTTCTGCGGAATTTGCATGTACAGACTTTGTCGCAGTCATTGCTGGAACCGCTAAATCTCGCCGGTAATAAAACGAAGAACAATTTATACAACAAAACAGTCCTTTCCAGCGGTTTTGTGGCTTTTGTCGCTCACTAGTTAATATTGCAAAATGTTTCGTTTATTTACTAGGTACAAATTTTATCGGTTGGTATAAAAATAATTTCCCTCGTATTTGCACAGTCAGTCAAAAGTTAAAGAGCAATAAAAAAATAACGAAATTTAATATGGTTTTCTTATATCTTTTGTTCCATTTGAATTCAAGCAATTTGAACAGGGGGTATACTATAGTTATATAGGCAAACTTGCAAAAGAATAGCTCCTCTTATCTATAATAAGTGCACACTAACATAAAGCTATGAATGAACTTCTTAATGATTTTGTATACGACGTATACGTGCGATATCCTTGAGGAACATCTCGTCTTTCATGGGAGTGGAAAACATTCAGCGACCCCAGGGTGTCAAAAGTGAACACTTGAAAGTCACCCTTAACGGTCAATTAAAGTCATATTCATTCTGCGGTCGATAACAATGGGCCCCTTATAAGAGAGCAACAAAAACACAGGGCGTTCTAGTTTTCAGAAAAAGAGAAAGGGTCTGCGCGTCCGCTTCTTTGGTGGGCTAGGATCCCATTCTCCTAATAGATGTCACCAATAAATGGGTCCAGATTTATGAGGTTTTCTCAACAGCAATTGTTAACAAATCTGAAGTCGCAATGTAAACTCTGTCACCATTTCCAGTTGGACAGTTGGCGAGTTATCGAGATTCGATTTGGCCGGGTAGACGGTTTGGGCTGGCCGGTATTAAAGACGCAATCCACCTGGTTGAGTTCTTTAAGCCGATTCACACGGTTCTCGTGCCTATTTCATAACAAAAAAATATTTGGTATCTTATGACACGGCTTAAATTATACCATTAATCCTTTTTAACACTAAATAACCAACAACACAAATACTTATTTCAATCCTGATTTATACCCGAAATTCGTGTTTTGGAGGTATGTACCTATACACCCGTATCTAAAGAGGACCAGGAATTTCAAATTGTTTGTAATGTGTTGGTAATTGTACCTACCTATTTAATTGAATTTGTCAAACGTTTTCTATTAATTAAAAAAGAAGTAGATGCATAGAAAATTTGTTTTTACGATCGCTATATAGTGGAGAAATACAAGAACATCCAGCAAAGCATCAAGCATTCGAAATGTAAAAGTGTTTTTTCATTCAACATTCACCTACTATGTCACCATTGTGCATTTAGCGTATCGAATTCCAATAAATGATGTTTTACCTCTCGCAGTCTCGCTCCTGGGAGGCGAACTTTTATGAAACCTCTAAAATATAGTTAGAGTGTATTACTCGCGTACAATTGACTTCCTATTTTGACTTTTCGGTCAATGATATATTGCCGGCTTTTCAATAAAAACCGAAAAGGATTTAAAACACAATGCCTAAAAAAAAGATAAAACCCAAATCCGCCTGATACTTTGAGCAGCGAGCAAAAGTGTCACGTATAGACAATAAAACCACAAAACCTACTATACAATTTTCATGTCTGTACTTATAAAACATTTCGATAGACCAGTCGATAAAAAAAAAACTCTTCTTTTTAATTAAAGAATAATCTGAAATACCCAAATAAAATAATTACAGATTCTTATAATTTGAAACCTTCTGCAGCATGATGTGGTTCTAATATAGTTATAGGTACCTAATACAATATTTATTAATGACCACAAGTATTTAATTCAATTTACATTTAATAATATAAGTAGATAAAATTAAGTATACCTTATGTCCTAATACATAAGAAGAGCAAACGATATTGCCACAATAAATTAGATTACAAAATGGATTGCAATAGCATTTGAAACGGTATCAGCCTGGTATTGACTGGTATAATACATGGAAGTTCACATGAAGTTTCAGCTCTCGATCGTAATAAAGAGAACTTATGGTTATAATAATCTTCTGCTTCCCCGGCCACCCACAATTCTCGTTTTTGAATGAAGAACGCATTCTCGGAGCTTAGCGACGCTCTCCCCATGGTGTTGATGGCAGTGATAAACAAGGTATTATTCGAAACCTTCAGGTATCCGATGACATAAAAAATACTTGTTTATATTGCCATGCACACACTGTATGATTAATAGCCTTGGCCACAAAGCCTTTGAATGGGATATACCAAGCCATTACCAACGCCCGGTTAGCTGTTCCTGCATGAAAAGGGAAGGCTGCAATGGGATGTGTGGCGTGGAGAATTCTGTGGCGAATCGTATGACAAAACAATTTCGATTCTATATAAAGCCCGTTTAAATGGATTTTAAAATATGATCTTTGTTGGTATTGGCGTTAGGTATATAGATTGATTTTAGATGCTAATAAGTAAATATCTAGATAAGTAATATTAAGCTTTAATATTCAAAAAATATTATAATTACCTTAGTATAAGTAACAAAATAATTATTATTTTATTGGTATTCGAATTTAACATTTATATTCATCACCCTGTATGTATACTTGTATATCTAGTTGCAATTTACCTTATGAAGACACGTCTGAGAAATTTAAGAAATGCTTATATTCCCGGCTACTATAAATAATTCTATCATGTAAACGTTAGCCGGCATCGCTATTAATCAAAGACAAGAAATTAAATTGTTAGACAACTTGCATGTTTCTCAGACTTCCTGAACGTTCCCCATACACCAGTATGTACGTACTTAAATTGATCATAAGTGAGTGGGTACGTGTGTAAATTAGATGAAGATACGATCGAATATAACAGTATCTAAAACTCGGTAATAGTCGCTTCCATAAGAAACATCGAGATTGAGTATTCTGATATTAAATAATAATGACCGAGAGATCTAATTAGGTGATGCACGGTGGGTGATGTTTTATTCAATTTTACTTGCGTTTTTAAAGATTATAAAGGACCTGTGGAGATTCCACCTTAAAATTTAATTTAGTTCGAAAAAGACGGAGATATTTTAGACAGTGATTCCTTGTTGAAAATTTGAAAAAAAGTTTCTATTATACCTAAACATGGGTCCCGAAATGCAGAGTTATATTAAAAAATATTTACTTGATTCTGTTGAAATTTGGCAATGTTATTTGTTGTATTAAGAGGCTAATTTAGCCCTAAAAATAGATTCAAATTATTAAGTTCAGTGGCACCTTATAACGAATATTATTGGGGAAAAAACTGTGCGCCACTGCCTTTTTTGTAACTCGCCTAGCATTTCAAATTTTATTTACATTTTTACCAGTACTATAGGTAAAATTCATCATTTTAACCTGATCTCGCGTGAATATGTACCAACCACACGATTCTGAATCGCCTATAAAAGAATAGATTATTTTCGAGTGCATATAGGCGCATGCATGCATTGCCATTGCATTTATTTAACAAGACGCCTTAGGTCTATTGTTTGACGACTAGGATAATAGGCAGCCATGGCCGGATTATGCTCGCCCCCAGTGACCGGTGGGTGGCCCTCCGAGTGATATCAAGTGGTCTGTCTACATAGCATGTCGCCACTGTTACCGCAACTCAGATTGATTGTTCCAGTCACGCGAAACTGATAGCACGGCGGACCACACGCGCCGCCCTGCCTATAACGTGGCCCCGCCTCGGCCGTCGCCCGGCCCCCATCGCCTAGCTCGCTGCGAGTGACGTTAGCCGTTTCGCTAAAGAGAACTGGTTAGTCTGAGAGTGGGCAGCACTAGTACAGGTCATGTGTTAAGGCAGCATTTGACGGTTTCTCTGGTGATACTGGTGATTTGTGACTGTGTTTTGTGATGTTGCTCGGTGTAATGCCCGAAGACAGCGTCCCCGGGGGACTCCTCGCGCCCACGGCGAAGAGCCAAAGGGCCACCGATTTTTCGATCGCTGCCATTATGGCGCGCGGCGCGTCGCCGCCGGATGGCGAAAGCCTCATCGCTAGAGAACCGCATGCCGACGGTAAGTTTTCTTACAAATCTGATGCTAAAAGAGCTATAATCAAAACCTATTATTCTCAAAATTTATTTGCAACACGGATGTATCCAAAAAAATAGATTGTTTCTAAGTCCTAATACATCATGGTATAGGTCGTTATATACAAATGGTTTAACAACAGTTAAACACAATACATTCATTCTTTAAAGAATTCACAATGCTGCACATTTTATTATGCTGCAGCATATATTTTGCATGCACCATATATTGCATTTTTAAATTATTATAGATACCTACATATATTCCTATTTGGAGGATCATTTTCTAGAATCTATGCATCAAATACAATATGAAATCTCTATTTGGTATATATACCTATACACCTCTAAATAAATTCAATAATCGACACAACAAATGATATAATATTTTATTATTTGAATACTATATTATACCTAATATAAGTATAGTAAGTACTATAATAAGTAATTCAGATGAACAAATGATTGTTTATTACATAACATTACAAACATATTTATACCTAATAAATACCTAAAATATACCTAGTTAAATGATGTAGTATTATTATCAGTATTCCTATATAATTAAATATGTACAGTGATGTAGGTTAGGACTTGGTAACAAAATTAGCTAACATGCATTTCAACCAATTTAATTAATATCTATATAAATACAGCAATGTACCTACCTTATATGAGAATATTAACATAATGCAGAGAAAAATATATGTAAGTTAGCAATGCTTACCCATAATGTAGGTATACTATTAGTTTAAATATTTCAACAATTCTTCCAATCTTCCAATTTATCTGTTAGGTTATCTTTGGGCCGTGGATAAATTTATTTCTGTAATAATTTTTTTTAGTTATTTTATTATTTTCTTTTTTTGATCTAGCCCTCTGGCCAAACAATTTTTGTTTTTTAATAAATAAATTTTTTAATTAATAAATAATATGTTCTTCATATATTCTAAATAAAAGGAGATTATAATATAGACAAATTTCTACTAATTTCGATCAATTGATCCAACTAATCTTAACAATCTTGCTAAGACTTATTTATCTCGAAAGTATCTCAACTTTTTAAGTCATGCCATGACTATTAATCGGATAGATTGTTATTAATTTTTTATAGAAAATCGCCATTTGCATAATTTTAATTTCGCTTTTCCAGGCAGTCTATCGCGTTTAAGTTCCCCCGACCTGGACGATCCTCTCGACGACGACGACGTCGAGGTGGACGTCGAAGAGTGCTCGGACAGCGAGTCGTCTCGAGCGACGAAATCGAAAGCGCCGAGACGCAGCCCCGCGATATCGGATTGCGGATCGGAAACCGCAGATTTGGACAGGGAATCGCCGGACATCGTGCCCGACAAGAAGCCGGCCAAGCCGCCGGCGATACTCTGCAATTGCGACGAATTGCTGAGCGTCGAATGCCACCTGGAGACGAAGGATCTGTGGGACAAGTTCCACGAACTGGGAACGGAGATGATCATCACCAAAACTGGCCGGTGAGTTGAACTAATTTTTTTAATTACTGGGTGCTTTACTTATTAACGTACTATATAAAAATACCCAAAAACAGTTAGAGATATGTGGATATTATACATTTTTCTATTAGCTGTAACGAACTGTTAATATATAGTAGGTATTATGATGTCGTTAATTTAATTACTAATCTAAAACCAATTAAATATATTAATGTCAATGTTTAAATGATAAGTTAATTACTGGAACGCCAATATTTAATAGCATTTACAAGTATAATTGGTCTTCATTTGAAATTATTTAACTAATTCTAATTGACGGGCCGCCGCGACTGAAGGTAATAAACTATAGACTTAAAAATATTCATACTAACAGTTTTATTGCTCAAAAGTTTCCCATTTACAGGATAATTATACTTACCTATCTATAAGTAAAATTAACACAAAAAAAAAACAAAAAAATTATATCATGAAATAACACTAATAAATTCAAATAAATTCATATATTTCAGGGGCGTTAAGTAATGTGGGAATATTCTAAAAAAATACCTCATTTTATCGAATATATCTAAATATTCCACTATATTACAATCTGCAAATAAAATGTGGGGTTTTCCTTATAAAGATATAGCTCAACCATTACCTATTCAATATACCTACTATTAGGTATTATTTTATCTATTTTTTTCTGTACCTGCTTTAAATTATAATTATTCTCATATATGATTTCCTATATACGAGCGATTCTAATAAGAGGAAACATAATTGATTTTGAATGGTTGTCCCATATAATAATTTCTTTTATATGTAGTTTGCATATATGAAAAATGTGCCCGGAATATGCGTATATCATTCGCATAAAAGTAAGTATTTCAATTTATTCCTTTATACGAGCTTATCTATACTGTAATTACTAAATTATTTGTTGTCACTAACCTGCGTCAACAATAATTATGTATTCAGGGCACGTTAAACTGTTAACAATTGTCTATGCATTTACCAATATTTTATCTATTACAAAATAACTATGTAAAACTTACCCATAGACATGCAAATAAATAACTATATTAATGTTGAGTAATAATAATAATCGACGAAGAAGTCAAAGAAATTAACTACCTAATAATCTTTAAAAAAGGCTTAAAAAGGAATCCAATCGAAATGCAATAAATTACCGATGTAAATCTCACTGTACTACATTACGGTATTTCAATTATTAAATACCACATCGATTGGGTCCCATCCCCAATTGAATAGGATTACTCTCCGACAATATTGTTTCCTTCCCTTGCGCAGCATGTGACTTGTAAAGGGGGTGTAATACCCTCGGAATACACAACACTTGTATCAGATTGCAATTACTGGTATAACACCACTATATCGAGATGATTCTATTTATACGCAAGGGGAAATAAAGCTCTCCTGTATACTGTCACTTTTGGCATTTAATTTTGGACATAAAAACAGCATACACTAAACCGGTCGAATAACAAACGCACTTTTTCCAATTACACGTCGCACAATTTAAAATTAAACGGCAATAATCTCCGGTGATTTATAGAAAACGACACGGCTTCAATTCGCAGCGTTCATCATATCGTTATGCGATTCAATAACCATTACAGCACGAGAGAAAAACTCTTTATTGATAAGAACGAGGGGGCCAGCTGAGAGCGTCTCCAATAAATCGCTTATAAATTGAAAGGAACGGTCATTTTGCGCTTTGCCAACCACCTTGACCATAAATAGAATTGAGAAACTTGGCGTTTACTGAATCGCAAGAGGATTCGAACCGTCAGGGACGGGTTCTCCAAAAGTACCTATTGTATAATTCTATACATATTAGAGTGCATTAACTTCATATGTACAATCAATCATCATTTATAGGAAGATTTTAGTTGATATATCTAGTTAAGATGAAGCTCTATTGTTGTAAGTATATAAGGTTAGTGTTTATACTATAGAATGGGTTTTGTTGTGGTATTATAATGAATAGAAATAAGTGTATGAGTTCGGTCCTGGTGCGGCAATTTAGCCGGCTTAGAAGCCGAGGAATCAATGAAGAGAAACGGAATAGGGTAGAAAGCCGATTCGAATTAGATACTCTTCTGGTGAAAGTATATCTCTTGGAAATGTGTCGGGAGGCACCCCAATTCGGCTGCGCGTCTACTTAATTACGGATCAGAGCGGCTCTAAATCAAGGCGCGGGCGGCGCCCTCTGAGGTTTAGCGTCCTAACGACGTTATTACAAGTTGATGCAAAAATTGCGGAATCGTCGCACTAATGCCGTTTCAATTAAGTTAGATTTGCGTTCGAGTTTCATAATTGATTTCGACGTTTGCGCTTCGTGCTTCGCGGATTTAACGGTCTTCAGGAGATGTCTGGTGTTATGGACGCACGAATTGAATCTTTGTTACGTTCGTATATACCGATGTTTCTCTCGAGGCTGTTATTAAGAATCATCTTTCGTTCTTTGTATGGATTTTTTTATTTACGGGTGTACGATCTTTATTTTATATGGTGTAGGTACTATTATACAAGAATATTTTTGTTCTGTACTTGTTTAAACATGCATTATTACTCTTTGATCAATTTTGAAATTTTATTAAATCGATTTAAAAAAAATTATATAGGGCATTACGGTTCCTTTTTTGTCAAGTAATTTTATCTACTTCCGATAATTATCTACGGCCGCCGTTTTGCTACTGTTCCATACATACAGCGGTCGTTAAAAACGAAACGAACACATTAAAAGTCTATAAAAATACTAATTAAGTGTCTTGCAGAAGTTTCAACTAAAAATATATTCCTCTACCTACCTATATATGCTTTTTAAGTACCTACCTGTTAACTGTTCTAAGGTATATACGTAAGTGGGTCTATTTAAAGAAAAACATTTTCCTAAATTGTGGATTTTTCTACAAAATACCTCTGTAATTAGCTGCTTTGGTATTTTGTATAAATATATATTAGTAGCAGATAGTTCGAATAATTGAATTTGCATGTAATTTACATTTTAGGCTAGTCGAGCAATAGACAAAAAACTAAAAATCTAAAAAAGTAGTAAAAAACAACGCAAAAGTTATAAATACACCAATGCAATTCTTTCATATTCAATTGTTTAGCCTTCGATGGATTTTTTTATATATTGAATGAAACCATAAAACGTGCAATTAAAATTAGAAAATTAGTTTCGAGATTAGAAACGGCCGTTTAATTTTTCTCGATTTAATGGCCACCACCTACGAGACTTTTCGTTGTAATTTTTACTACTAGCGCCGAATCGCCGGAACGCTTTCGTGCGTCGAAAATCAAATCGCGCCGTTTCGACGGCATTCTTCGGCCGATTCGAACGTGAAATTTCCCTTTGACGCGATGGCCCAACAAACGAAAAATCGAACGGTCGACTTCCTTCGAGAATAGCACTCGAATAAAGTGGAAATGATATATGACATACGTCAGATTAGGATCAGCGAGACGTGCAGGTGCTTTGCCTCTCGTAAACGAAACCCTTCTCAACATTTCACGTCCGTGCATCGGCTAATTCGATTTGATTTTGTGGAAAAATATTATTATCACTCTTACTTAATAACTTATACGTTTTGAAATTTATGATTAATTAAAAATTTAATGAGCTGCCTTTTTATTATAGCCAACTCTATATATGACTAACTAGAGTAAGAAGAGTTATTATTCACGAGATACAAGTTTTTGAAACGAGCCAATTTCCTATCATATTTGTTTCATTATCATCCCCTATAAAGTTGGCATTGAAAAGACACAAAATCCCACTTGTCACACATCAACTACACGTCAATAGAGGACTCGATATTTTATCGTACGTCATCGTAATTCCATCGGGTATGTGGCTGTCAACTATCTCTCTTAGCGAGCGTAGTAAATCATTCCGATGCGCCATAGCTTTTACCTAATTAAAGCCTTAAATAATTTATTTACCCTGTCCCGACGCTGCGGTTTATCGCTATCTCTACCGCGAGTTGTGTACGTAATACGGGTTTATTCATTATCAAAATTAACAGCGCACTATTTAAAACCGAACGCAAAATGGAATGACAACGGGGAATGTAGGTAGATACAAAATTTTATTGCCTCGTGGCCGCGCGTTTTGAATGATAACGTATTATCGTGCGCAACTGAAAGTCCCTTACGTTTATTGGTTTATTCATTTTGCGATTGTGCATACCAGGAACCCTCTAATGAGTTCACGAATAAAATTCATTAGGATGGCAACTAATGTATGTACAGCGAGCAAGAACTTGACGGTGTTTGGGCTCCTTCAGCGCTCACGAAAACATAATTATTAAAACAATTACCGAGCATCTCTAAAAAATTAAAACGGGCGCTAGCGTGAACGCGGGTCGAGCACGAACTGCCGAGGAATTAAACGTGAGCGAGCGATTTTTGAAAGCAAAAGCAAACGTGAAATTTCCTTCTAGCGTTAACGAATTTTTAGGAATTTCGTAAAAGATGCATTAGTGAAATTCGAGTGAATCGAACGAGGTCGATGCGGACTTGTTGGCCGGTGACAGGTGGTCGGTCCTATATGGTTTTCATCGTTAATTGTGAACATTAATATCGAACGGGAGTTCGCCGAGTTTCGAAATTTATGCCGGCCATAATCACAGGGCAAAAGCGACTCATTCCAATTATATATGGTAATTGGAGAGTGCTCGGTGGAACCTGACAGAATTCGAATTAAAAGGTGCCAAATTACCGGCCGAATCCGAACACGTTGTTTATTGCTAACAGCAATTTTCATTTTCACTGGCTTCGCTAAAAATGAATATTTTATCAAAGTGAATTTTAACCTACCCGCGTAGTTTCATTGAAAAATTGACAATTTATAATAGAGCAGGAGGTACATAAGGAATTTATAAGTACCAAGTTTATTACTTTTTGATATAAAAATTGTTTAACATCATAGGGGAAACTAATCTAACAATAAAATAAGATCATTATTAGTCTTAAAAATTTTTTTGGGGAATAGGGTAGAATGGTAAATGAATTTAATAATAAAAAAATTTGAATGAATGTAGTATGGTGTCGGTTGGTAAAGTTATTATGTTCAGTGCTGGTATGCAATGACTATAAGTATTCATTGTAACATAAGAAGCAAAAAACACATCCACTTATACCTACCGAACCATGCGAAATATTGAAATTGGATTGTAAGAATTGTTTAGTTTTATGGTTATATTGATTCCCGACCACGACATTCGCAATATTTATGTTAAATGCAATAAAACTGTATAAGTTCGAACCTTGGAAGCTCGTAAACGGGACAAACTTGTAAAACCACCCACCTCGATAAATATATACAGCATGTTGGACTTCACCCGGTGCAATGTTGATGATTTACGATTCACCCACCCGCTGCTCTCTTTATACCCAACTCGATTTCGTTTATTTCCCTTTTTGACGACGTACTTTTTGCTTTTTGTCCGGCGTCCAATGTGAAATTCGAGTTTTCTCGAAAACCGGACACTTTCTAGAAATTCGTCATGCCGATTTTTAATGGCGTAAGCGTGTAGTTACCAAGGACTAATTGTCTGTTGTGACAAGTGATTTTCGATTGTTGAACCTTGCAGTATTCGTTCTGGTGATACAACTTAACGATGTCCTTCATTGGAACAATAAATATACTAGATCATTGTGATAAACGTTAGGAACACAAATCTTCTTAAAGGTCGAAGCAAAACTATTATTCTTAAAAGATACAGATATTTTTTAATTGCATGAACCTTTCATACTGATGATGAGGAATACTGGAAACCACCATTAACGACTATAAAAAACTTGTATATATCCATAAAAGTTAATCATCAGAAAGCTTCTAGAAAAGTGGAAAAAAATATGTACATGTCGTTTCATCGATGGCGACAGCCAATACTAATTATTCGGCAATATCACAAGGTGTAAATACAAACTCTGTTGGCGTTGGACAAATGTCGCATAGTTGATGATCGGATCGCGTGTACCGGCCAACTGGCGGACAATTGTAAAGTGTATCGTTGCATCCGTTAGTCGCCTTTCATCATTAAACCTCTACTCGCTTCAATTTCATTTAGTTCTGAGTGCTTCTTTTTTACACGAAGAAAATTAGTCGATGGTTACCAAACCAGAGCCGTAATCGAATTTATTTAAAAAATATACCTAAAGCTACCAAATTGATACCTATTCATAATGGTATAAATTTCATCAGAAAAATGTGCATATTAGAGAAAGTTGTTGGTTATAAGCTCAAAAAATAATTAGACTATTGAAATTTTATAGATTTAATAATTGTTAAGATAGTATTTTACAGGCCCGCCTCTGTGAATACAGTTAGGTGGCACTGAAATTGGGCAAAGAAAAAAGTTGTGAGACATAGCCATTTTGAAAAAAATATGATTACGTTTCCTGAAAAAAGATTAAATAGATTATGATTATAGTCTTTTTCACTTGTTGGCAACACGTTACGATGCCCTTGATTGGCATTATTTCTAGAACTGAAGTCTGTTAATAATGGCTGGCAGTCATGAAATCTAATGTTTCTTACGTATATTATTTCCCCAAAAAGAAATCTCGCATTTCCGTGACTTGATATTAAATTTCACGTTTCAAGCGAAATTTATTTTATTTGAAACGATATTCAAATTTGCCTCGAAAAATTATCACCAACATTACTACGATAATTAAAAGAGTCAAAGTATTGTTTAACATGCTCTTTTAGGAAGCGTAGAATGCTTATAAAAATGAAATGGGTAATTAATTACGTAGATAATTCATTCTACCAAAGTACTGTGAACAAATAAACAGTAGTTTGTTTTCAAAAATAAAGAAAATGCTCAACCCTATACCTATTTTCGGGTATCCCAGTAAACAGGATAATCTTTTCAATGGCTACGAAACGCGCATCGTCACTGACTCCAAATTCAGGCGTGTCGGTATTTAAATAGTGTGTAGTCGCATTTCCTGTTTCCGACTCGCTTTTTTTAGATATAACAGTAGATAAAGCAGATATCTCTTAATCATCTTTTGTAGTTTTGATAATAATTTATATTTATTTTTATGGAAGGTGCCTTGACAAATAACGACTCGGGTATCAGGGTATATCTATCTCTGATGTTTAAAACTCTTTCACGTTCTGTCACTTTCAATTACGCGGCTGGAACGAATTGTTTGAAATAATTATTTAGAAAAAAAATATTACATACATAGTGTGTTTGCTGTTATTCAAAATTTTTTCATCGAAATCGAACAAAAGTGCCTCAAAGAAATATAGAAATATGAATAGATCTATACCTCAAGGAGAGTTTATAGAAATTCCTATTCTACCGCATATTGTTCGAAGAAAAGACCAACTTTCTTTATACGCAACCTGTCGACGTGCGTTTAATAAAAATCCCGGAACGCATTCGATGTCGACACCAGCCTACCGGGCCGACTTTTCTCTCTCGATAATATACCCATTGTGGCGTGAAATATATCGTAACGAATAGAAGTTAATTTCAAAAGTTGTGAACAAAAATACAAACGAACTGCCAAAGTTAGGAGGCGAATTGTAAGATATTGTGACCGCCTCGTTACGAGCATTGTCCCGGGCCTCGCATCTGTCCTCCCCTGTTACATTTTATACACGATTTCAGGCGTAATCAGCGGGCCCACTCGAAAACGTCGCTACCGCCTCTGATAAAATATCGTTAACCGAATTAAAGCCGTCGCGTATTCTCCCACGCTTCGATGTAACGGGGAAAAAAGGAAGCTGTAGGTACATGGAAAATTTTTAGATTTATTCATTTATTCAAATGTCACTCGAATGATTAAGAAATTCAATTTCGTTGGCGGGATGCGTTTCGTTTTGTTTGCTTGAATGAATGAAAATTTTACCAATAATTTTATTCAAGAGACTCGCGGAAAGGTTGGAAAGGGCGCTACCGCGCCCTTTCTTCGGGCTCTGACCCGGAACCTCGGAAACCCTCGGAAGGCCTGGCGGTCTTCTACTCGCAAAGGGGGTTCGCTAAAAAGGGCTCGCTCGCTACGCGAGCTTTTTATTCAAGAGATTTTTAATGGGGTATTCAATATATAAGTACAGATATAGAGTAAAAACTGGAGCTTTTAAAACAATTCTACACAACCAATTCGCAAATTCTGATTGCTTTTGAGAACATTATACCAAAAATTATTACAGCCCGTTTAGTGCCTAATGAAACAATTACTTAAACGACCAGTTCATTGATTTTATAAACTGAAAATAAAAAAAGGGTGAACGAGCGGGGGCGGCGGCGGCGGTGGCGGCGGCATCGAACAATATAGCAGATGCGTCACGCCATTGCTGCGTACGCGATCGATACGTTGGCAGATGCCTCTCAGTGAACGGTGATTCGTTCCCGCCCCCCGGGGGAAGCTGGCAACGACGCCTAGCCGCCCTCGCCCGGCGCCGCCGCCGCCGCTCTGCTGCCCCCACCCACCTGTCACCAATTTCCCCCAATAATTAATGAGGCGGCGGTCTCAACTGAAACGATAATTCCATGATAATGGCAATGCACGACCTCCCGTCAATTATTATGGCTGCGTATTGTATGTTAGGTATATCGGAAGGTTTATTATGTTTCTCTTTTTCAATTGAATTTGGACGTAAATTTATTATAAAAAAGTACCTAAAAGTGTATGTAATAATTCCCTTTGTTGTGCCAAAAAAATTCTTATGGCAACAACGCGAATTCTTGGTTAAATTTCTGTGGAAAAATCGTTATACATTGTTAAAAATTGGTAGGCGTGAAGCGGTTTTGAAGCCGGGAATTGATGAGTAATTAAGCGAAAATATCACTGTTTTATGCTGGTAGGTACGAACAAATTGCTCGTCGGTCGATGGAGGTAATTTCGGCGAAACCTGTATTGCAGGTGAGAGAGAATAAACCTTTAACGGATATCGGTTGCACGACTTATCGAGTACGTTAGGGCATTAATATTTTATTACTTAAGGAAAATTAATTATTTTTACAGCTCTTATTAATATACTCCTATATAACGTCTTTTCCGTTAACGGTATACTCCCGTATTTAGTTCTTAAACAACATTCCTGATGATCTACGAAATTAAAAAAACTTATCCAAATACATTAAAAACAAAAAAAAAAACTCTCAAAGTATAAAGAAAGGCAGCGAAAGAAGTCCATTAGAGACCACCTGAGTCAATTTGTTAAACATTACCAACACAACCTGTTATCACAACTTCCGTAACACCTAAAAAAACAATTAATAATAAATAGTTTTAAAATAAAACGAGGCATGTAATAACTGAGAATCAGGTCTAACCTTAAAATTCACATCGAAAAAACCCGCACGAGAAAGAAACGAAAATAATTCGTACAAAGCCAACCCGAGCGAGCAATTAACCATTCTGACAATTATACCGGGCTAGAAGTGGAAACAAACGCGCGTACATTAATCATAATGGAATTAGAGTTTAATAATAGTTACGAGTGTATGGTAATTACCTTATTTGTACAACACATTCAAAAGCTCTTCCATTATTTCCTTGAAACAATGGGCGAAGAAGGCGCTCACGAATTCACCATCAGACTTGGTAGTTTGGGTTTTTTTTAAAACGTGATTACTTCCGCATATAACGCTTTCTAGTTGGCTAATGCCGACGCGAACTGAAAAAGTTTTAATGGAAAATGATAAATTTTCCAACTGATTTACCTGAAAATTAACTTTTAAAAATATCACCTTAGCCACATTCATTAATTAATAATTTCTTGAATTAAAAATTCCTGTGGTTAGCTGGATCAAGAATCTATACATACAGTTTGCAGGACTCTAATCTCCATCATTATTTCAAAAACTATATTTAGTCCCGAACGCGCTTCGAAGAAGTTTAAAACCGATTGAAATATTAATGCTCTTTTAAACGTTTTCAAGACACAGGATCGGGTGGTGTGCTTAGTGTTAGAACGGATAAAGTGGCTAATTACAAAGTAATCATTAATATATGAACACAGCTGACATGCATCTGCCCGTCAAGAGGCACCCTTTTGAAACAAAGAGAGGATATTATGATAAATATCTATATACTAATATTATTTATTTATGTTCTCGAATTACTTTGCATGTGGATAATATTTTTTAATGTGAAAAATAGTATTTGACCGCCGTCAATACTACATTAACAGCTGATGGCCTATACCTGATCATTATTGCAAGATAATTTCCTTATACCTACATGAAATTACAATCGCCTTATCAACTCTTCATATAAAAATAATCTCAGTTACACTATATAACAATAAATATTAATTCTTTTACCTACAGCAACGTTCGCGCTTTCGAATGTCATTCGCAGAAATAAACTTGGATAATTTACAACAAATCTAACGCAAGGGTTGGAATGGGAAAAAACGAGTTCGCATGGAACTCAACAAATAATTACGTACCGACAATTATCGAACGTTTACTGAATTACGTAATCCATTTGCAGAAGAATTTATCACGTTCGCATACAACAAACGAACCTGCTTTGCATACATGCATTTAATACACCTGCGAATGTTTTCACCTCGGGTCGCCCTGCTGGAGAGTCGCAACTGCGCCTTCATAATGATTTCAATTTTAGTTCACTGACTTCAACAATATATCATTTAGTAATGGTCGGTAATAAATCAATGTAATTGACTGTTTGTTAGAAGGCTACTGGTATTTCTTTCTAATAATTTCGTTCGTTTTCTGGCGATAATTGTGCCAGGTCAGTTGATTAGTAAAAGTTGTTATTTGTATCTATTAATTTTGTTCGTTTTAATTTTAATTGTACCTAGTTTTTGTTAACATATGCTAAGGCGATGAAATGCGATTGAACTATGTTCAAAACAAGGAGGATTTTGTTTCTTAATTAATGTGTTTAATTGCCTTGCTTGAATCTCACTCCTTGCCTCTTTAGCAGTCAACACGAGCCAGCAGAGCCATAAATTCGCCAAACCATAAATTTAACGTCGATTATTTGTTTATTTGAACCATACGGTTTTAGATTGCTATTAAATACAGTAGTCTCACAAAAAACCGAAGCATTTAGGAATGAAAAACGATCTCCATAAAAAAGTGTACACCCATAAATCACTTATTAATTTTCTGGAATTTTAAACGGACAACGTAAATACCCGACGTCTAAGTTTACAAGGATCTTAATCCTTGCGCCTCGCACACAAAATGTCATCGACGTTAGTATTTATATCCAGCGATTAAAATTTCTTTCGGGCGATAACTGTTCACATGCGGCTGTATTTCAATTTAATTTCGGAATTATTAATATTTAAGCCGTTAAAGGTCCCATATTTTTATGATAATATCGAAAATATTCAGAAGTGTGTCCGTTCGACGCTTCCTAAACGCTTTTAAAATTCATGTTAAGACAATAAATTTATACAAGGTGATTCCCGCTCGAGAGGCACTTATACTCGAATAATATTTAGCTACATACGAAGAGCTAAATGCTGTACGAGAGGAGAAGAATTACACGACAAGAATGAATTATATCCAACTGACTTTTATGGTATACTAGAGTGCACGAGGAATTTAAATTTGTTTCAAGCGAATTTCTCTTATATATTCTTAATTTTATTAAAACTAGTTCTGCTTATAGTTTTAATTAATTTATGACAAAAAGGTACATAAAGTGATATTTTTCTGTATATTGAAGATATTTTCGATAACAAAAACCGTTACAAACGAGCAGCATTCACGAAAATAATTCATTAACGCTCCAATTTAGAAACTAATTGTTAACACAAAAATCGAACACGAGTGAAATTAAGTACCTACATTAATTTGATTAGCTCTGTATTCCTCTGCTACAACGTTCGAATTAGATCGTTAAGCCAGGAATAAATATATGCATGAAATAGACGTTAATAACCGATAAAATCGCCGGTGATTGATCGCGCATTTGACGCGGGCAAAAGAAACTCGCGAAAAGCCGGCGATCATTTGAAGTCGAAGCTCGGCAAAAAAGCGATCGCGATGATTAAGAGTCATTTAATTATTTTTATGGGCCGAATCGAGTTGTTTAATTAATAGTTGGCCTAGAGAGTCCTCGGGATATTGTTAAGTTGCCACCAGAGTCATTAATCAGGAGAACGCCGACGTCCCCCTCGGCCTTCTGCTATTACATTCAATCATTTCACACACACTTTGCTCTGCCTCTCGGACGTTTAGCAGATCGAAGCTCCAGATAATTTCATAACAATCGGTAAATTAGTTGCGATTTGAACCCTTCTAATTTACCGGCAAATCGGCGCTATATTGCGAATACGAAGCCGATGAAAAAAATTATGTAAGAAACTTAATCGAAATGCCTTCTAATCCACCGTGTAATGATTTACCATTATTAGATACAATGATATATCAATTAGTTAAAATGTCATTTGTAGCCTATAGAGATACGAAAGGTCATCTTTAATCTTTTTCAAAGACAAACATTTTAAATTACTAATTTACACATAGGTTAATTGTACAAATGCAACACAGGTATATTTATTTAAAGGTTCTTTATTTTTAATTTCTTCTAAAATATATTTTTTTGTAAAAAATGGCTTGCACACATTTTAAATGAATCTTCAAGTATCTGGAAAAGTAAGTATTTTAGTAATGGCGAGAAATTCCCATTTTTTGCGTTGACAAAACAAATTTTTAATGCCCATTATTACATTTAATGTTCGTAAAATAATTGAATGCGGTAATTTATTCGAAAATAAAAAAAATACAATAACCTAACGTATCATTTGCATAAATGGGTACCTATACATGTAATAAAAATTAAACAAAAAAGGTGTAATTAAACAACAATAAGTTTTTTCCAAACAAACGGATGAATATCATGCGAATATTAATATTTAAACAGCTTGGGTTCATTTCTTTAGAAAAAAAGAGGAAATAATAGTTTTGCATTACCGATTCGATTTGAAAAAAAAAACTAATGCACTTATTATGTTATGTTTGTCGTTAAATTGCATGTAAATGTATACCTTACTGAATTAACAAAATGCTACCAAATAATATATCAGATGTATAATTTTCAAAGATACAGAGTAATTTTAATGATTCTATATACACACAGAAAGCAAATGTTGCTATTGTATTCTTTGAAGTGCAATTTGGAGAGAATACAATATAACAAGAACACATATAGCCTGATGCTCTCAAAGTATCATATTGGAAGTAACAAGAAATATAAAATAAAATAAACAATATTTTCCAATATTATGAAAATTTTCAGTACCTAACACAACAGAAATTTTTATGGAAATAATCGTTAAAAATACCTATCCATTATCAGTTTGTTTTATTATCATGTAAATTACTTACAACTTTCAACGTTAGCCATCCAAACAACTTGACCTTTAATTGTTGAAAAATATTTCTAATATTTCAAAAGGCCGTTTTCGTTAGATATTCATTTCGAGTGTGTCACTCACTGCTTAGTTATTATCGCGACTATTCCTCGTTGATATCATAAAACCGTCAATTAATTTTACTACTTACCTGCTATAAATCAATTTCCTCTTAAACATAATTAACCAAATGTCGGTTTCATTGCTTTCAAATGGAAATAATACTTTTTACTGTCTTTAACAGTAACGATGACTCGATTCTATTATTAATCATTTAGATTTGGATGTAGTGAAGTAATAAACGAAGAAGGCAATCTAAATTCTTTAAGTTGGAGCGGTTAAAAGAGGACATTGCAGGAATAAATCAATTGAAACTTTTGATAATAACTAATATTAGTAATTTGTTACAAGTTCTTCTTGTTCAAAAACCTTTTTGTGGCTAATAGAATGTAGTCTACAGTGTATTTGAGTGGATAGGCTAGTAGTTATACCTTATACCCAACTTAAAATCTTAGGTACCTGTTAAACCGCAAAGGAAAAGTCTTTGCCTATTAAAAAAATCAAAGAAAAGTATAATTTTTACACCTTGACTCACGCGATGTTTCATAAACATGTTTTGACGACGTGGGATCAAAGCGGCCAAGGAAACCGAAATTACAGGCTGTCGGGTTTAAATTAAGGTAATTTAGGCATTTTAACACTACGTATTTTCGAAATACACATTAGTAGGTATACCTACTCAGGAACGTTCGGTGTTCGCCGTAAGTTCGTAATACTGGCTATTAAACATTATTAGACTTAAGCGGAAATTACATACGCAAGTCTCTTTACATTTATTATCGTTTTAATTTGAAAAGAACAAGTCCGCGGCTTTAGGGTTTTTTTTATAACAATTATGTAATTAAATATAAATATACCGTATATGCCACTAACATGATTATGGTGGCGTGGCGATGAGTGGTGCTATTTTCACTTTATATCTAACTAAAACGTTAAAAAAAAACCGGAACAGCTTAGAGAAGTAGAAAATTAAATTAAGCAAAAAACGCATATATTGCTGAGCGAAATGTAACAGGAAATTAAAACTTTTTCTAAAAGAAAATTCGACCGAAAAACAACGACCCGAAATGACTCGGTTTTTTCCTCGGCGATCGCAGTGAATTTCTTCGTTAATTAGGTGGTAAAAATGCATAACTCAACGATGATTATGCAGATATTCGTGAAAATGACTTAACAACTCCGAGTACAGATTGCTAATCACCAATTTCGGTTCCACGACGTTGCCTTGGCTATTTACCTCTGCTTCCGGTCTCGACCTAATTAAGAATTCTAACATACAACTCCGTTAACTAAAATTCGTTTAAACACTCATTATTATTAATATCTTAATGAGAAATGACTCGGATATGCTAATGCAAGGCAAACAAAAGAACTGCTGGTATATAGCCGGCTTGTCGCCTTTTTGCAGTGATAATTTAGAGTGCGTCTGACGTGTTTCGGGTTTTTTAATGTTCGCTAATGGCTTATTGGCACTTGAAAGTTGCATATACCGCGAACCATTAACTACTAAACAGTTGAGCGAATTTAAATTTAACTCCACGATTTTTTTGTCTTCTAAATATACACCACAATATCTACACAAAACTGTAATATAACCTTCTGCAGTCGATGCTTATATACCTATAACGAGTGGTTTTGTTGCAGGAGAATGTTCCCCACGCTGAGAGTCTCCTTCACGGGCATCCGCTCGGACCAGAGGTACGCGGTGCTACTGGACGTGGTGCCCGTTGATAACAAGCGGTACCGGTACGCGTACCACCGGTCGTCGTGGTTGGTCGCCGGAAAAGCGGATCCACCCGCACCCAACAGGCTGTACGCGCATCCGGATTCGCCGTACTCCGGCGAGCAGCTCAGGAAGCAGGTCGTGTCGTTCGAAAAAGTCAAGCTCACCAATAACGAAATGGACAAAAACGGACAGGTAAGAGTTATTCCTAACGTAGAAATTTCGTATACAAAAGCTCTCGCATCATCGGTAAATAAAAATAAGCGCGAGTCATCGGCTTATACACTCGAATAGAGGCTACAATTGATAATATCTCTGCGAGTTATTGTGGCCATTGTTACAAGGGATGACAGCATCATTTGAATTCCAGCAGGACCCCATACGTAGATTAAGAAGAAAAGCAGAAACACGTCCGATTTCGTTATTAATCATACCAGGCCCGAAGGAACGTCACGCATATTAAAATCGGGAGTTATGATTATGTGACAATGTAAAACTGAAAGGAGGAGATATCCCAAGTGTCGCAGGCTCACACTGCGCGTCCGGGTCGCTTATTTACAAAGACCGTTTTCACGACCGATCACCTGCTCACGATACGCTGGAAATCTCCGATATAGTGCCTTCTTTATCATACAACCCGGAGCGGTGTCGCCCGACAGGGAGTCCAAAGGACAACAAATTTCTCACCTAGAGACTAACAAGGCATCTCGTTTAAAATCCATTTCGTGGAGATTGAAATACGAGCGTTTGTGTGCAGGCCTGGCGTCAGGGGGGTCTCCCATTCATAACTTGACCTTTCAAACACGCACGAAATATGTATTATAATGACTCGAATGTTTTCTCGTTAAATATTTTTGTTCGTAATTAAAATACATGAATTATTTACAATTATTCTATTTAATTGGCAACTCTCAATATGCGCGCAATTTCTATCAGCAACCAAATAAGGATTTACACGACTTTTTTTTATATATTATAGAATCAATAAAATCCGTGTCTAAGAAGGTTCTCAATTAATCGCCAATAAATTTCTTTAATTCAAGCGTTTCCTTATTAATTGAAAACGCTAATTTAATTTGCCAAGTGCATGAATTTGGAAAAGCACGCCATTAATTTTTATATTATTGTTAATTAATTTACGGACAAATTTTACGACCGAAAACAGACTGTCAATGATTAAATTAAATAAATAAATTAAGAACTGGATAAACCCGAAGTCGACGTGAAATTATCATAATTTATTCTCGACGTATATAAAAAACTTGACTTCTATGGCGCAAAGGCATTTTATAACACTAAAGTAGCCACTGGCGCAGAAGTTGTTTTTAACTTCATTTTTCGTTTTTGCAACCTTTATTTTTATTCTTTATTCACGACTTCATTGTGTTGCATACACAAAGAAACTTAATAACATTTCACATGTACAAATATTTATAAGTATCACCCCGAATTAATAAAGACAATGTGCGACGCTGTGACTGGCAAAGCAAGAAAAAATATTTTTTTCTGATGCCTATCAGGAGCCAGGTAATCCATTAAAGCTTGCCCAACTTCAAAGAAATATGATGCCGATCAATCACGAGTAACTTAAGTAGCTGACGTGAAAACATGAAATTACGGAACGCGATTTTTCGCGGTAGGAAAATTATTTTCGTGTTCGAGCTTTTCTAATGGACTTTGATACCGAAAGCCCATCGAGATTTGCTGGAAAAACGCGACGCACGTCGAGAAGAATTTTCGTCTGAAGATACACATTTTAACAGAAAACTATTTTTTTATTTCAACATTTCAAACACTAATAAAGCTTCTGATAACAATAATTAACTTGTCACGAATAGGTAGTCATTTGCCACGTAAAATTTTCTATTAATTATCAATTAATTGACAAGTTTAGTAATTGAAAAAAAAAGTTACAGAAGGTGTTTCGAAATGGAAAAATTTATATCGAGCAACGGCCAATTATCGCATTTACTTCCCTAATTTGCGTTCGGAAACAAAATAAACTTTCACAATTTGATTTAAACCGGCAATTATGGAAATTATCGGCTCGCTACCAACGGAGGCTTAATTCATTCATCAAAAACGTACGGCTGACAACGTTTTATTAGTTTTACAAAAGAACACCTTGTACTATAATGAAATACAGAAAATGCACCCATGTATAATTCTGACTTATGTTTCTCTGCGGACATGATACTGATAAAATGTCCAAGTGTTGTAAGTCCGTTTAATCAAATAAATTTTAATCTGACATCTGGACATGCCCAAAATTTTACCTACAGGGTGATTATCATTGACCACAAATTTAACGAGAAAAGGTTTTTTAGTAGTTTATTCCTAAATTTTCACAGTTTAAATTATTACACATCGAATACAATAGACTTAACAAAAAAATTGCGAGATTTGATCCCAAATGATCCATTTGAATAGCAGCGTTGTGTTCACAGTTAACAGCAAAATCATGATTTTGAAATAAAAAGACATATTCACATTGACAACGACGTTTTGATTTACAGTCCTCAAGAAATTCTCTATGTCTCTGTTGTCGCCTTGCGATAATATATTCGCGGCTGTTCTATACTCCGGTAAATCTCCGGTATCCGGAATGAGGTCGTCTTGTTCTTGCGGATTAACCATTCCTCTATTAGTTAAACTAAATATGTTTCGATTCATTTCTAACAGGCCTTTATCATTTATGTATTCAGATATTATTAATTCGATGTGATCGAGTATGATTTCAACCTCAGTTTCTTCTTCGTCTCCTTCTTGGATAGTCTCTGTAAATTCGTATTCTTCTATCTCCAAAAATTCTGTAATATATAGAAAATAAAAATGGCATATACGTTAATTATAGAAGAACTGACCAAATAGAGTTGGTTCTTGAAGGGGCTCAGCACATTTCTCAACGGGTATTCTCACTTTACTAATCTCCACCATCTCCTCCAAATGCCAAATGTGGGAGAATCAATCTCGTGGTGATCCTCTTCACTTTTCAATTGACGAAAAGTATCTGTTTGAGTTCCGCGGGTGCACTTTTCCAACGCTGTAGTTATTGGATTTTCCTCGTCGTACGTCGTCCTCAAAATGTCCTCGATGGTATCGCAGCACACTTTCGAAATATACTCCTTCGTTTGAAATGGCAAATAACAATTATCTAATAAGCTCATGATATGAGGAATTTTACTTAAATTTTGACATACTTTTAACGAACTGTCACTAAAGTAATAGAAAAAAAACTAGCATCAGGACATTGTTCAGTGGTAGCTTACAATATAAATAAGATATTGATAAAGCAAATGAAACGTCGGTGTTATTAGAAATGAATTAAGAGCATTTTAAATTGAATTTCCATCGTTCGTTTTAGTTTCTCATTCGACGATGTCTACAACTCAATTAACTTCTTGGAGTACAAAAGGCCACATCTTAACTAATAAAACATCGGATCATTAATACAGCTGCAACACTTTTAGTGATTGCTTTTGGCTTTTTTGTTTGTTCTTTTTTAGCGTCGGCCTTAATAGGTTTTCCGACTGATGACGAAAACCAATTTTATTGTCCAGAATTGTTATTTTTATCGTTATGTGTCCGAGACTCGTACGAACTGCGATATTTATGACTAAACGGTCACCTGTTCTTAGCGTTTATGAATGGTATAATCCACGGGTAAGTAGGCAGAAGATGGTCAATATTATCAAGAACAGTGCAGTAGGATTTTTTTTATTTTTAATTATTCACCTTAATTAATCTACACACTTTCGTAAATTAATAATAATAAGTTTTTGTGTTTAAAACACTTTTTGGAATTGATTTTATATATGGAAGATTACTTGGACTAATTATATTGGCAAATTAATACAATTATTTGACTCATTAATTAGCAGTATATCTTTAAGTACAATTTCAAAATTTGGAACAGGAATTAAATTTGTGAGTTTGATTAATTTAGGTGCAGTTTGCACGTCCCTGATTGCACACCTGACGCAAGTCATTTTATAACTAACAGACCGTGCTTTTCCACCGGACAACAAAAAAGTAAATAAATAATGGCTGAATGTTCCTTAAAATTGTCGACCGGATTTATAAATTATCTGTTATTTTCGTCGCATCGATAATATTTGTTGTATACCCATACGGGTTTGAACAACGGGGATATATAGATGAAAACGACTTGAATTATATTAAATTACGGTGCATTAGAAAAAAATAATCTTGTAGGGACTGAAATTATAAGTTTCAATGCTGGTAATGGAGATAGCAGTTGTCGATGCGTATATAACATGCATGCGAAACGCCATATTGGTAATGCACCAGCTAGTCGCCAATTTGCTAATTAATAATTTAGAAATATTATCTAGCTTTTCTATTGTTAGGTTTTATAATGATGGTTCATTATAAAACAGCAGTGTAGTATCAAAATAATTTATAATTTTACTACATACGTAGGTATATACCAAGTAATAATGTATAATTTATTTTATAATCATTTAATGCAACATTTGGAAGAATAAAGTCAATTTTTATATCAATAACTTTAAAAATCCTGATTAAAAAAGTATCGGAGTGTGTTTAGTAGGCAATGACCCAGCTATCTTCAGCAAAGTGCTCCAATTTGCAATTACAACATGCAAGTACATTTTAATTTGCATAATCCCCTTTGCGTATCTATTTTGTAAGCGTCTCTCATGAATATACATGCGAACCACACAAAAACACAAGTTCCAACTCAACATTTTATTCGCATTGTCAGCGAATACAAAATTCTTCAGATTTTGTTGAATAAGAATTGTCCCCCTATACGATAATTTTTATTGAATTCATTTACATCTATTATATGCATTGTTTTGGCTATTTTTTATATTGTACATCTACTAACGCACATGAACAGAAAAACTTCGTTTCGCGAAATTTCGATTTGTATAGGTAGATTTTCTATTTTTACGATAACTCGACACGCATCCAATTAGCACATCGTTCAATTTACTTGACGATAGACTGGATTGATAAATGGGAAAATCACTGGAGTAAAAATAGTTATTTCAATTTAACATGTCACTCGCGGTAAATAATATTTCGTCTAAGTATTTTTACCTATTTTATATATCTATTTAATATACCTTCAATGTAAATAATGTACCCTATAATTCATTAATTTGGAATGAAATATAACATACTTATTGGCCATTTGAGTGAAGATTGCAGATAACAATTTGTTTAGTAGTATCTACTGATGAAAATCTATATTTTTATTCAAAATAATTCCTATAATTACTGGCTACATTCTGTCCTATTTATAGGTATAAAATCACTCTGAATTAATGAGATAGAGCAATTACATCTCAGTTATATCTTCCGTATAATATACACATAGGTAACTAGTCCTGCGCCGATATTCCCTTATCTCGCAAACGCGGCACGTCATCACGTTACCTCGTCCAACCGTATTACATCCGCGGCCGATTTACGAATGAGTTACTTAGTGCGTTCCTCTTTCACCTTTCCTTTCCGGGCAAATAGTCTGTTTATGGGGTGCGTAGAACGTTGTAGACGGCGCGGCAGCCATTGCCTCTGTGCCACCAATCATTATTGCAGCAAGAGTTAGGTAACGTGTTGCTTAGCAACTCGGCTCCGCTAGACGCCGAACTTCGCCGGTTTGGGCGCCGCGGACGCAGGCGCGTTCTTCGCCGGTGGCGCCGTTCGTTGCTCGCCTAAATAAAAATAACCTCTAGGTATTCCGAGCGCTCCCTATTCACGCTGCACGTCTCGATTTTACTATATATTCCAGTCTTTTAATTAAATTAAATTGTAATTGTTGCAGATCGTGTTGAACTCGATGCACAGGTATCAGCCGAGGATCCACCTGGTGAAATGGCGAGAGCATTCGGGGCCCATCAGCGATCTGGAGTCCGAGCAGTATAGGACGTTCATATTTCCCGAGTCGGTTTTCACGGCGGTAACGGCGTATCAAAACCAGCTCATCACCAAATTGAAAATCGATTCCAACCCATTCGCCAAGGGTTTCAGGGATTCTTCGCGACTCACCGACTTTGACAGGTAGGGATTTATGATGGTTGCCGGGAGAGCGGCGGCTCTCTCGAGTGATTTATTCGAATTCGGTTGGTGTGATATGATAAACTGAATTTCAATGGAAAAGATTTTTGCACCACATGCTTATAGAATATTGATTTGGTTTCTCATCTGGCTTAAAATTGTTTTTTTTTAAATTGTCCCATCCTAATAACCTAATTGCTGGTTTGTTATTTTATACGGATGTGATGTAGCGAAATAACCTCACGTCCTGCCGTTAAATTCGCCATAAATTCAACTTATTACTTTTCTTATATCTCCTAAACCATTAGGTTTTTGTAGGTGACTATAAAAACTGCGAAAATCATCGGCGTTCCGGTTATTGTTTATTGTGTGCGGTGGCTATATAAAAAAGAATTACATCTCTATATTGTCTATAAAATGATAAAATAAAAATCTAACGCGGAATGTAGCCTAGCCATTTCCTTCGACTTATTCGAAACTGCCTATAATAATTCTCTCCAATTATATCTTCCTGTATAAGGTAGATTTTTCTTTCTTACACAATCCTATGCAGACATATTAGAATATTTAAGTGTTGCTGCATGGTATTCCGGTAAAGATAGAGCAATTAGATATCGGAGACCATAGGTGAGCAATATCGGTTTGATATTCATGATTTAACGGTCGGAACTTAATAAAAGGCTTCCATTGATTTAGAGGCACGCACACGAGCAGCGAAAGTGATAAGTAATAATAATAGAGACTCCGCTAGAGGCACGACGTGTTACCAAGTTATATCTCCTCTAGAGATGGGAACGACTCGGTTCCGAAAGTACCTCATTCTATACATAACACATTGATACTAAAGAAATAACAGTAGATTAATAAATAATAATATTTTGGGTGTGAAAAAATTTAAGGATCTCTAAGATGATACTAATGTTCGTTTTTGATTAAATTTTTTTGTCCGAAATTACCCGTAACGGTTCCCTGTATACCTCTAGACCGGCCGTCATTACTGTTGTGATAGAATTTAATTTACTGTGTTTTAACGTTCCGCAGTAACGCTGGAAGGTGTGCGTCCGAACGCCGCCCTATAATTTGAGACAATCGTTGTCTTCGCGGAGTATTTTGATGATATAATGACGGCCGGGCATTTTCTCACACCTCAGGTAGGTTGTCGTGTTTTCCCACTTATTTTCTCCTCTTTCGACTCACTAATTAGCGTCGGCCGTGGATGCTGTGGAAGCGGCCGGTCTACCAGGAGGTCAGCTGCATATTCAAATTTTTATCTACATATTATATACATTGATTTGTTTTTTTTTTTGTAAAAGATTTTAGAGATTGTGAAGTTGAAAATTCGTACCACATTAATTACAACATTAATCAGTCTCATGTTAATTTACATGAGTTAATTAAAGCCATTTAATTCCTTTCTAAAATCCAATACTATACAAAAGCAACAAGCGTAATCAACAACATTTTTTGTGTCGATAAAAACAGAGTACAACTCAAATTACATCCTCGAAAATATAAAAAAAAAATCCAATTTACTCGGGGGTTGTCGAGAGACAAATAAAAAAACATGAAAGGAAATTATTGAAACCATTTATTAGCTCTGACGTGCAACGGAGATTATCTAAAATTCGCCCAATTTAGTTGATGCGTTGCGGAGATAGAGCCGGAGCAGAAGACGCCACTGAATTCGTAATCGGGAGGCGGGGCGTCTCCCTCTCATTATCACCTCGGCGCGCAACTTTCGTCCCATCTCAATATTATTGATTGTTTTCGGTGTGAAGCCGATGCCGCAACGCCCGATCGTTTTCTATATTCTTAGATTCCCCGCGTAGAGGTGGATGCGCCCAGGAACCACCTCAATCTCTATACCTACTCCAATGAACTTATACACCAAAAACAAGAACTTAAAATCAGCAATTTCAGGTCACAACAGTTCCACCTACATTAAATCATTACAGCGCGTCTCAAATTTCACTATATACCAGGATACAAGATGTAGGATTTGCAGATATTTTACAAACTTTGCTAGTTTCTTCCATAACAGGTTTTGGAATGCCAATAGTTTGTTTCATATCGTTGTTTTTATGATGTGCAGTTACGCTGGCATTTTACAGCTTCGGAATCCTCGCGATCGTTGTTGAGAGTCGAGAGCCGTAAAAATAACGAGCCCATCTCTATACATTGTATACCTCGGATTCGATTCTTCGTAATAGACGATCCGGTAGATGAGGGGTCTTTTGAGGATCGGAATACCGCGCTTCGAGCTATTGATCATGCGAGCGAGGACGTGTTGTTGGGTAGGACGAAATTTGTGTTTGTCTAATACCTTGTAATTATTTAATGCCGCCGCGGCGCGAAAGGAATTAGGTGTAAACTGTCATTAAGGAAATGGTGTTTTTTATTTACCCGTTTTTTGGGGTACCTATCTACCTTTACCAACTGTTTTAGGAGTTTTTTGCAGTTTTGTTTCGAACGAGGAAATTAATTGCCATGGGTCATTAATCGAACCAATTTTAAACTAAATTAGGTTCCATGGCTGTTTCAAGCACAGTTGCAGGGTACCTATAATAGATATAAATGTAGTATTCTGGCATCAAAATATATTAGAAAATAATGGTAGAGAAGACAATGCATCCACCAATTTTTCGAACATTGCTATTCTACCTATGTTAATAAAATACTCTTGAATAAACTTCATAAATCGAATTGTACGTTATATTTTTTTGGTTTCAGGGAACCCATGGACAGCCTCTTCATGGACCAGCACTTCCTGCGCTCGTCCTTGCGCCTCTACTCGGGCGATTCCCTCGACTCGGAGAACAACAACGCCTCGTCGTTCTTCTCGGCGGCGATGGTGGAGAAGGCCAGGGCTCAGCTGCAGATGTGGGGCCGGGCGGGCGGCGCCTACAACCCCAGCGAGCTGCACGCGTTCCTCCTCAACAGCTCGAATCAGCAAGTGTTCCTCGGCCAAAGGCAATCGGTGCCGTTGGGCCTGCCGAGCCATCTGTGGAACCAGAGCGGCGGCGCCTCCTGGCAGAGCCCCATCCACAGCGGGCTGCCGCCCGGGTTGCTGGGGCCGCCCGGCTCGCACCGACCCCAGATTACGCCTCCACCCGCCTCCACGCCGAGCTCGTCGGGCTCCCCTTCGCCTACCTCAGTGAGCGCCTCCAGCGAGCTGCGGCTACCCAAGGCCGTGTTTCCTTCGGGTATGCACCACAGGTTTAGTCCCTACGCCTCGATGTCCAGGCCGCTTGGCCCGTCGCTAAGCCCCTCATCCCGGTCTAGTAATTGATGTTAGGCTGTATAGATTGTTTCAGGTAAATATTTCGACTTGTAATTTCATATTTGTGGTAAATATTAGTGCGAAGGAAATTCGTCTGAAATTTTAACCGCGATTATACCTACACTTTACTGTTGAAAATAGCAACCAAAGAGTCACGTGAGACGTTAAATATAATTTGTAAAAATTGTGTCTGTAAATATTACCTACCTGTACTTGTATTAAATTAATTTATTGGGAGGAGTTCTTGTAGTGATATTTCGAAATCGTGTGCATGTCTAAGTATATTTTATACATGAACAGTATTAATGTAAATAATATATAGTCGGTGTTTTATAATTAAATTCTCTGCTCGTTGAGAATGTACAATGTTCCTTTCCCAGGAGTAACGACTGGTATTTGAAGTTTGTATATAGAGGTCTTGAATAGCGTTTAGCCTTTAAGCCTATTATAGGTATACACTTATACTGTATTATAGATTCATATTTTTTTGTACACTTTTGTAGAGTTTGAGAATCATTTGGGTTTAAGTGAGAATTCTCTGTATGTACTTCAGGAAAAGTTATTAAAAAATAAATTAATTATCTAGCAATGCCAATTTAATAGACATCTACATGTTTTAAATTTTGGGCCTAATAATACTTACTAAAAATCTTTTGTATTAGAGATTTGTAAAATATTTTTTAGAGTGGTTGATTTACAATACATAAATTGCAATAATTAGTTATATTTTGTGATAAGTTTAATAGATTTTTAAATACACTTTGTCCTGTTCAAATACTACGTTTGTTATTCTGCTGGTCGTTCGATAGTAGGTTGTAAATGAAATTAATTTGACTATGTAATCCTTGTCGATTAATGATTACTTAGATTTTTATTCTCGTCTTATTTATGTTGAAAATTAATTGTTGTGTACATATATTAATGGACTGTAGATTATCAAAAAATAAATTTGAATATTTGACGCTTTGGTTTTAATCCAATTCCAATTTCTAAACCTATAATTGCTTTCGAAGATGCAGGTATGCTAAAAATTTACTGTACAACTGCTCTCGTTTGTGCACGTAATTACATTTGCAAATTTCGTTGTCGAAGAAGGAAGACTTGAAATCATCTCCCTCGAGAACGGTGCCATAAATTTTTGTGATATGCTGGTGAGGTGGTTACTCAACCATTAAATTAGCATTGGATTCATTTGTATACTAAAAATATTATCCTATAAGTTGTAAATTACAGCTACATCTTGACCACACCAAAAGCTCTTAATGAATGCTTAAAGATGAAAAAGGGTCAACATAAATTTTAAATCGCAAGAAAAGACAATGGCACTGAAAAAATTAAGTTATTTGAAATTTTTAAAACAACATTTGTCCATTTATAAAATGATTTCACTTCCAACACATCCTTCATTTATCGTCAATTCTCAGTAAATCATTAGTGATTCAGGTATATTGTGTTACCTTTACATTAGGGTCGGATCATTAATGTTTGTTATGGGTATTTTTTTAAATTTCCATTAAAATCTTTCTCTGTTTTTGACTCCAACAATTTTCTACGGTAAAACTTAATCAGCCGGTGGGATGAACTCGACGATAATTAACTCGGATTTTTTCCCAGAAAAACATTTTCATAAGGATAATTTCGATATAATTTAAGTATCGTTGTAGTTACTGTATAGGAATATCACGAAATAAGATATTAAAAATTACTTAAGTACATCTACTTATTTTGTTTATACATATTGTTAATATATTTGCCAGTGGATGAAGAAGGCATGTATTTCACAGTTCTGTAATCATTATTATATTGGTCGTAAACTGGAAACTACATCCTGTGAATAAATAATAATTAAATAATTGTGAAGTAACCAATCGCAAAAAATCAACAATTCTTATATGATGATATTTTATGTGCGCAATTATTTTTTAATACCTAATGGCTCTTTTATTATAATGAAAAAGTTAATTATAATCTAAATAGATTTATATTTCAGAATTATGATGAAATAAAAATCTAAAATGTGTTATTAGACAGTATAAAGGAATAATTCTAATATATAAGAGGGTTATAAAATGAATTACACCATCTATTATTCCATAATATAATTCATCTTTAATTTTTACTGCGTTGACTTTTATATAGAAGCATGCATGCATCAATAACAGTATTTATGATTAATTTATATCCGACCTGAATTTAAAACATTCCTTTCAGGGCAATAAATCACTTCGGAAATCATCGAAAGGCAATTTCAACGTCTTATAAAAAATCACAAAGGAGGGCACGGTGTCATATCTGTGTGTTTTCATACTCGGAACCACAAGATTTACGACGGTTATAAAAGTGAATAGGCGAAACCACATCCTAAGGTCCATTGTTATCTTCACAATTCCTTTGCGATTTACAACGCTAAGCCTCCAAAAAGGCAAATATTTACACCCCTTTTCAATGCCACAGTCCTTCAGTGACTTTTCGGAAATTACCTCGGTACCCGAGCAGAAGAAATTCGAAACGCATTCATGACCATGGCACAATTATTTTTCAAGAATATAAAAATTTTTACGCCCAATGGAAGTTGGTACCTAATATACAATTAAATTTGTTTTTTGTGGGAATACTTGTAAGTATCCAATTAAAATGTTGTCTATCAAAAATTAGCCTTGGTTATTTTAATTAGGCAAGAAAATTATATAGGTTTGTGCCTAATTTATATCTACTTTATGGGAGATTATTCTATTATTTCAAATAGATGTAAAAATGTGTAAAATGATAAAAATTGGTGTATTTTGTGGTGTAATTTGCTGGTTGGGTATAAAAAAATCACAAAAAATGAAACACAATTAGGTGAATGGGAAATTCAAGAATGGTTTTCACGATAAAATTCATTCTTCCTGTACCCTCGTCCCAGTTACGCCCTTGCTGTCCCATGGTTGTCAAAAGTGGAATAAATACAAGTCTTTCGTTAGGAGCTGCAATAAATTTTAGGTGACAAGCCATGGAAATTGCTGGAACCAATTTTGTATGCACTGTTAGATTTGTTAAATGCAAACGACAATAACTGCGAACAGTCCAGTCAGACTTTTGTCCACTTAAAAGCCAATAATAAAAAAGAATTCGCACGACAAAACGCCAAAAAAAATCTAAAAATAACGAGTTATTTGAAAAATTTAAATATCGAAAATTACGCTTTTAACTGAACCTTTCATCGTTGCGAAGTTAATTTACTTTCCCACCGGTTTTTCATGCTGAAATATGAGTTCATCGGAGTGACCATTAATTGGAAGCCACCGTCAACAACTTTATGACAGAAATTTTAAGAAGTTTAAGAAATGGAAAAAGTAACGAGTCGTTAAAGTGAATTACTAGAACTTTTTGTTGGCTACGAATTAAGTGAGTGCTAATTTTCAAAATTCCAACAACATAGATAATAAATTTAAAAGAGTATGTAAAGTTTTATCAAAGCATTGCATAGAATTCTTCGCACGTTAACGATAAATCTGCGCAAAGAATAAGCTTTTGGTACGCACGCGATCAACGGACGCTATCAAAAAGTCACTAGTGCGATTCAATTTTATGCTTTTTGACGCTCCGTAGCCCCGATATTGGCTGCTCGGTAATTCAAATCTCAATTTAAGCGAGGCGGGATGGCTGTTACGATAAATCAGAGCAACACCCTCGCTTTCGCCCCTACTCGGACCTAATGTTAACTGGGGTAGAAAATAGAAAACTCACTCTATATCGCCCACTTGCAACAAAACCGAATATTTTATACACTAATAGCATCTCTATTATAGGTAGTAATTAAAGTAGTGGTATAATCACTAGCTCAAGATTAGTTTATTAAAGGGTTCGCTTAGCCTGCTTATTTGTACTTTAAGCATTGAACAAGCAGGTTGAAGTGAACGAAATAGGTAGGTTGGTAAAGAAAAAATCTCGCATGTCCGTTGAAAGAACTGAGGCTAGTTATTTCGTTTCGCTATCGGCCGATGGTGCGACGGATGAAAAGGAAATTGCTGTTTTCGCAACGGATACAACTGACAACCGATTGAGGTAGGTCGCATTAATCAGATGAATACACAATGGCCCTTGCAATTACACGCAATCATTGTTTGGAACCTTCGGTGTGTGCGAATCCTCTTCACAACTCAATGAGCTAGACAAGCTCAATGATTTTTCGTAATTAGCCGGCTATTAACAAACAATAACGGTTTAGTTTTATTGTTAGCGGCACCTGATTTTATTTCGGTTCCTATATGTACATAAAACGCTTGAACGGTCCATTTCCTATCAGTTGGTTATCAAAGCACACAAGTGATCGATGAGAGATTGAATTTATTGCATATATTTTATTGATTTAGTAAGTACCTATATACATGGAAATATGTATGAATGTATTACTTTAATATTGATAAAAAAATTGATATTGAAATAATAAATGTATCTAACGAGAAAAATCGTTAGGATGTGTGCGGGATAAATCCATAAAATATGTAAATTGTAATTCGTTGCCGAATTTACCGAAACGTAATCCTGCATATTCAACGAGGCAAAAATAAAAAGTAACATAAAGCCGGGCAAACCGCAGTTGACATAAGAATAAATTCCATTTACAAATATAGCCGGTCCCTGTGGCGAAGTATCTTTTCCATATATATCCCATTTCCATTTGGTAACACGTGGCTCTCTGCAGTCAGCATTTTAAAAGGTTCTCGCTTATTACAATAAAAATTCCGCTTTTCCCGGCCGCGCCCGAGAAAATGCCTCCCTAATGTTGTACGGGGTGAAGTCATAAATAAAGTCGATGTGCGAAACCGAGGAACTCGCCCTAAAATTGCATTCAAATTATCCATGAAATGGAAAGTATAGTGGAATATAACATTTTTATTTAACGACTGAAATTTATTGTCTAACTTTTCATCTGGAAATGGAGCTCGTGAAAGTTTACGTTTTTCGGAATTTTTCCCTGCATAATAAGACTTATTTATGGCTTCATTCGCGAAGTAAATTATCACAAAAAGCCAAAGAAAATTTCACGACCTAAGAAATATGATGTGGAAGCTGAAAATAGGTATTTTTTACAATTCCCGCTATGTTGGAAACTTTTAAAGAAAATAAAAACATTCTTATAGCAGCAATCAATTACTAAGCAACTTTGAAAGTTTTAGAAGCTACTTTATAGTATGTTGCATTAGGTATTGTATATTACATACACCATTTTTTTAACCCCACAACCACTAAGAAATAAGTACTTACATATAATTTAAAAAAATATGATTATGCAAAAACAATGAGTGCTGGCCAACCGCATTATAGTTTCAACAAATTAGCAGCAAGAAAACATTCCCTGAAATTGACTTCTAATTTCCAACACCAATTAACCTATATCGCCGGCCACATATTCGGGTACCCTCAGTTATTTATGGAAATTAATTGCAGGATACACTGTGCAAGGAAGTCAGGAATTATCACATTGCGACTTTATAGGCAAATTGACGTGTTGGCAAGTTTACAACTAGACGTAAAAATGGTAATTGGTAATTATTTCGACAGTACGTGTAGTGTATTTCCTGTCGAGTTATTGCTTTCGTTGCTGCAATTATTATGCTAAATACCGATATTATTTTTTCTTGAGTGTACATGCTTTAATAATAGCAATATTTTGCACATTTCACCAATGGGTAACCACACTGATGGTATAAATAATCTCCTTTGGAAGGGCAATATATTATCATCGTCAACCAAAAATTTTGTCGACCTTCTGGCGTAAAAGCCCGGTGTCAAATGGCGCAAAAACGGGTCTGAGGGATCACGTGAAAATGATTTAGTGGAACGGGATTTACAGTTCATCTGTCGCGAAACACATCATTTCTTCCTAAATGACTTTCTAGCACTTCTTTATTGTGACTTTCCTTAATATACGCGCTTTGTCTTTGTCTAGCGTAGGAGAAATTTCGACGTGTGTGGTCAGTGTGAGAAACATTTAACTAGCCAAATTATACGCAGACTTTATTGGAAGAACTCCGGTGCATCAGCATTAACTATACCGGAATAAATAACACTAAATTTTAGTTGTTGCTTTCATGTTCGCATATTTACCGGCGACATGGAGGTATGTTTAAATAATTTTTTTGAACAACCAATTAATTTCCTACCCACGCATGCCTGTTTTGTATGTTACGCAATTACGAAGATATAAAGCCGGCCCGCATTTCCTGCGAAATTCGCATGAACCAATTAATGTTGGCTTTTTTAATGGTGTCAACTTTAAAACAACCGTATTAATACAATACAGATGTAATATTATAGAACGCAAAGCTTCGAAATCATACGGGTAATACGACTTATCAACAGTTTTCTGGCGTTCCTAATAAATTATGTTTCTTGAGGGAAGGAAGGTGGATGGTTCAAACAGGTGATGAAATTGTATTTTATTAATTATTTCAATAGCTATTCCAATTAAAAGTGTAAAAATTTTTCTTCGAAATGTACCCCGAAAACATTTTAAAAAACCCAGCAATAAATCACCAAGCAGTTTACCGTTTTTCCAGAAATTTATGACGAAAATAGTAGGACAAGAGTGTTAACATTAATTATATTCGGTGGACCAAATCCCTTATCCGTGCGGTATCACATAACGAGATGCAGGGTGGTCCGCTAAAAAATATACCGCTAATAATTTAGGTACTAATTGTCAGAGAGCACATGTGGAAATGATTATTTCAAAAACTTAACACTTAAACAGCGATCTCGTATGCCCGTTTCCTATCGTGATATGTTAATTGGATTCAGGAGTTGTACGAGGTGAATTGTACAGTATTAATCAGAACTGTATACAGGGTGTGTCACGAAGAGATGGTAATTATGAATTTCCCTTAAGAAATAGAAATGTCCCAGCTTTTATAGTGACAAGCGTTGCACTCAGTTAATTCGCCTTCCCCATTAACTCTTCGCCGAACTGTATTTATCTTTGTTAAAAGTCGCGCCGAAATGGCACGATATTCGACATTTAATTTGTTAATTGCCCGTTTTAAATGCTCCGAACTGGAATTCGCGAGTTAATCCGAAAGATAATCAACTGCGTCGTTAAACGCAACGTTAATAACTTCTTCTTGGTATAAACGTAATTAACGCAGGTGAGGCAGATTATACGAGGCAGCAGATCGCTAATATGTAATTTTCAATACTTTTGGTATTATTAACCATTGCTTTGTTATTGGTATATATATTTGTTGGTTTTTTAAAACGTACGATAATTCGACAAGATTAATATTAACCGCTTTGTTTTATACAGATGTTACAAACGATTTAGAGCACCTGTAGATATTCTATACAGTAATAAATTTAAGTTAATAATTTACTCCATTTAAACCGTTTTCATCGCAGCTTCCCAATCTGTAATAGTTGGTAAATTCGATGACCTCCGACTTCTCGTTAATACTGCGCTCCGGGTCCCTTAAAAGTTTTAATTCGATTAAAATGACGAAAGTCAATTATACGAAAGGAAGTTATCGATCAGCGGAGCGGGGTCCGGCGGACACCAGATACATTTCATTTCACGGTAGATTAAAATGAGATAAGTTACGGATAATACGAAAGGGTGATACATTTCCCAAAGGGCGCGGGTTATCAGGGAGCAAGTTAGCAGCGCGGGTCACTAATGCGATACATTCATTCGAGAGATTGAGAGATTTTTTTAACTGTTGTGACTAATTGTTGGAAGATAAATTTCGGTGGTAATTTTTCGGGAAAATTCGCCCGAAAGGAGTGTATTTGAACGAGAAATTTTCGTATGCGAGTTACATAGTAACGCGGGCTTATGAAAATAAATCCACCCTTTCAAGAAGGTTCGGTGTTTACTGAAAAATCTTCGCGCATTTCGCTATTCTCGAAAATCGACCGTTCAACACATGGATAGATGTAACGCCTAAGGGCGACTATGGTTTGTTCCGAGCGCCGCGGCCCCGATATCACGTTTTCTCGCTACAGTAAGGGAAGTCTTCACCTTAAGTGATCCAGCCAATCTCGAGATGGCCCATCTAGCCGGATGCATTATAGATAAGGCCAGAAATACCGACGCTATTCCGACGAAGCGCGATAAGACGCTAATAGCTTCAACTTTGCACTCTATCGCCCTTGTTTTCAGGGCGTCCGTCTCGACGGCGAGAGGTCTTCAATAAAAATATGTCCACATAGCCGTTCCGAGTATAGCATTTAATGATACGAGAAGGTATATTGTTGAAATATAGCGTTGTGAATAGATATTTTATTTAAAGTATACCTACATATCGAAAAAAGATCTCGTGACTTCGATACATAATCTTCTTTTCCGATTGACAGCCCTTGCACAATGAGCTCCAAGCGAAGCATCGGAGTGGTGTTTCCGACGTGGACGTGTCGGTGGTAGGTAGGTATGCCGAAGTTTTTTAATGCTTACATTCAATTAATGGACTCGGGACTAATCAGAGGTCGTCAGAAGCCGCAGTATCGGTGATTAGGACAAAGCGTGACTGCCTATCGGGCCGCTCATCTCCTTGTATTGTGTTTACATGGGCCGTATCATCGTATCTGATGCAAAGCGAACGTTTGACAAGCTCCCCAAAAGCAGATAGGCCGGAGCTTAAATTTTTGGGAACGGGACAACTCCACTCAACAATTCGTACACTCCTTATAATTTTGTTTCGAAAAATGTTTTCTGTACACAGCGATTTTAAATTGGTACTTTATAGTTATTTTTCATCAAAATGAGGCTACCAAATTTTCAAAAAACATCCTCAATCGTTTTCAAATTCACTGTAGTTTTTAGGTTTAAATATGAAAGTTTGAGTGCAGTTGCGTTTCCTCGAATCTGCCCAACTTTACTATTTATCTATTAATTTGAAATCGGGTTTGACATAGGCCCGGAATTTTAGGCAGGGAATTTTATCGGGTACCCATTTGATTTTGAATAGGTTTAAATGTCAAGGATTAGATCAGGGGTATATTTCGAGGGCAATTAATAGTTTTTAGAAGTTAATTAAGTAAAATAAACCGCCAGGTGTTCAGTTTGGTATAGTTTGTTATACCGAATTTTGCGCAGGAATTTCAGTAATCGCCCTGCTATAGAGTAATGTTTGTATTTAGCAGTGTTCATGTAATGTTCATGCGATATCCAGTATTTTAGCAACCAATAGACGTTCTGCAGACCGTGATTGCATAGGTAACAAAGGGATTTACTAATTGCTAACGTCTAACGAACCGTTTTAAACTATTAGATACATTGAAGTAGTAAAACCTTACGATATTCATTAAAGTGCTACAATTTATTAATTAAACCTAGACTTCATATAGCAATTTTAACATCAACTTCTTCTTATTAGAAGGAGCTAAAAATTCACACTAATTTTCATGAAAGTAATAAAAATATTACACTATTACAAACCTACTTTAGTACCCTTTATTTTTGCGTGTGAGATGAAAACTTCAATAGGGCCCATATTGGTAAGGATATGTAAGGATTAGGATCTAAAATAGCGCCGCCTCTGTTAGCATCCAGCGTAACTTTAGACAATACGTAAACACGTCGGCTGCTCTCAAGCCAATTAGCTGTTCCGTGAAAGCCAATAAATCGCTGCTCGTTTCCGAAATGGGGTAGAACTGCGAGGGGTAGGAGAGACCACATATGAAGAGATTTCCCTTGAGCTCGGCTCCGCGTCGGCGTCGGCGTCGCGGCCGGCACCAGCCGTCGGCGTCGGTTTCCGTGGGGAATTCGCGGACGGAGAGGTGCATGCCTCTTCGAATTAGGTCCGTACGCTGCCGGTTCGGGCCTTTTAGTCACGGCGATTCTCGCGGTGATTATTGTCATCGAGGAGTATGGGAAACTTTCGGTTTTATGGAATCATATTTCGGTGTTTCTCACCCTTAGGAAATAATGGAAAATCGAGCGTTTCTGTGGGGGATTCGACCGGAGAATTATACGGTTAAAGTTATATTTATGATTCTAATTCTATAATTGAGTTTGTTTTGTGCTTGTAGAAAAAAAAAATCTATAATATTGTTACTGAAAATGCATATTTATGTGCCATGAAATGGAAAAAAATGCCTATTAATATCTTTATTTTGTTAAAAATACCTCACTTCACTTACAAAACACCTATCATACACTTGAGAAATAATTTTTGATTGATCTCCAATGGCGATTTAAAACTTGAAAACATCTCGCGAAGAAAATCCATCGGGCTGTAACCGGCAGCATTCGCGAGATATGTACAACATCGTCGTTCTGTCAGCTAATAAATGATCGATTCGTGTAAAAATCGTTCCGTTTCATGCTACCGAGATTGTATCTGTTCCCGAAGAAATTAAATATTTAAGCGCAACTCACGTGTTTGACAGTTGAAATACACGTACCAGACATACTACATACACATACGTGTCTATGCCATTTTACGCCACGGTTGTTCGAGTATCCTTTTGTTAACCGCTCGCTGGTAAATAAGGTTGATCGTTAAATTGGTTTTCAGCTCGAATAAATTGATGATAAATGCAACGCGATTAGTACCTACTCAAAGAATTCAAATTTTTGTTGCAATGTATAATGGTACTTTAACCCTCTTCTACATCTGAGTTAATGTTAATACAGTTATTTATTTTTTCTTGTAAATTAATTAACAACATAGAATATGTTGTATTTTGGTTAAATTATAAATTAGTCTTTTTTTATAGTAGAAACTAACGTTTTACTATTTTCCCCCTGCAATCATAAAAAAATAATTGCTACACATAGACCACCTAGTGTGTTTATGATAATCCATATTATGATAAAACATAATTTATGGACTATATAAAATCCTGAAATATAAAAAACCGAAATTTTCGGTTATCATTTGTTATATATCTAAAATAGTGGGCTTATTTACATGAATGAGTATCATGATACTGCTTAAAGTGTTAGATCGTTGCGATTAAAAATAATATATTATTTTAATGAATGTAATTCGATATCCCGTAATTAATTTAGAACAAAAGCGGAACCCGCCGTAATTGCAGACTAAATACATCTAACAAGCACCTTTTTTATTAATTAAATATTATTAGTTGGCTTCGTTTATTCGGTATAGTTTTCGTTAAATTTATTACTCACATAAAAATTGTTTTTTACCACATTGGATTAGTAAATTATCCAGAAGCAAATTTATTGATAAATAATTATAAATTTTTGTTATAAATCCACTTATATGTATCTGTTGATGAGGCTTGTAGGAAAAGAAAGGCATACTATTTATTTACGACATGCAGATATATAGAAGATTTATCGGTTTAATTAAATACCAATTTTGAAGAACGTATAATTTTTTTCTAAGCGTCGAAACTGTGATTCCTCCGGTCAGCGATCATAAACTACAAGAAATGATAATTATCTACAGTCAATATATGTCCCAAAGACATTTCTTCATCTGGTGGTCTTCATCAATCAAACTCACTTCGAGCTGTCTCGTCAGACGTTCTGCGTCCCCCCTGCTTCTCGACGAATTGGAAACCATTAATAATCGAGAAATATTTTATGTATTTGTTATTGTGACTTCTTGTTGAAGAAAATTCATCTGTGGTATCGAAGAGGACGAGGGTTATGCGAGAAGTAAAGTCATTTTTAGGAAAACCTTACCACTACCCACATTATTCTTATTTAAATTTTTGCAACTTGTAGAGATGTATTATTTATTTCGCTTTACGTTCACAATAACTCTAAACTTAACGAAATAATATCTATAGCGATAGTCTCAATTTTTCTCGATTTTTCTCTATCCCTCGTATTGAGAAAAAACCTTAAGCATTATTTATGTACATGGACTTATCTCAACAACATGTTTCACGAATCGATATCTGATCCGTTGCTAATATAAGATTGATGAAATAAAATATTTCGTGAATTGCCATTGACTTTTCCTTTCTGATGATGGTAATAGGTTTATGTGATGTATGTCAATTGCATTAGGTTTAATGGTTATTTATTAAAAAATAAAACCACAATTTGTAGTTTAAAATCAACTTTAATTTTTTGTTCATATCCACAGTATTTTACACAATGAAATAAAATCGGTGATCAGACATATTTTCAAAATATTGACAAAGTTGCGTTATGAAAAATAACATTTAACATTTCACCCTAATCTCTCATATGCGTCAGGTGTAAGATAAGGTGCTTATAAATTAACATTATTTTCAGAAATTATACAGTACTTCTTTGTATATACACAAGCATTTAATATATACTTAGATATTACGAATTAAATATTTGTCAGGTCCATATTTCTAACCCCAGTAAAACATATCATTGAGGTCACTTAATTAAACAAAAATCGTACTTTTTTGAATCACATTCAGGTATAGGTGCTAATTAATAAATAACAACAATATTCAATTTTTATTGAGTCTTATTCTAATGTCAGTGCCTCAATGAATCGCCCTGTAGTTTATACAAGATTTTGTTTTGACGATGGTATTTTACCGGGGTGAGGAAGTGTAATCATTCCACAGTTCAGCCTCATCATGTCAGTCAACGGTTCTTGTCTGGCGTTCTACACAAGGAAGTTCGTCAAAGACAAAATAAATGATGTCTCTCGCTTAATGTTCCACCCGATGATGTACACGATGAAGCCTATGAACTAACATTAATCTAAAATAAATTATACTTATATTTATATACAGAGTTATAGACATATTGTACAAGAAGTTAGCTTCGTTTTGTTGTTTTTTTAACTGTAGGTATATTAAAAATAGGAGGTGCAGTTAACATCTTAGACATTTTCACGCGGAATTAATTCAAATAAAGGATTTTTGTTATTACCCCAATAATTCGATTATTTTAGATAAACAGTTAAAATGATAAATTGTCTACTTAAGCATTGAGTTGCATAATAAATGTGAAATTTGTCGATTGTATATTGATTTTTGTGGATGTGGATTTATTATTAACGAATCCACTAATTCTTAACTGTCACCAATGAAATAAAAAAACATTAATCCAATCAAGAAAATGTTATATTGTACAAAGCATGATATTCCTTATAATTGTTTTAAATTAAAAACAAATAGGAATGACATAAAAAAAATCTTCCAAGTAAATTCTTACTTTGTTTGCATTTTAAATGGAGCTATTTACGATTTCATTGATTGGATCATATATAGCAGTAGGTACCATTAAAGCGAAATTACACTAGATATCACATAAATATCTTCACGAAGGGCTATTGGGCGACTCCCTTTCGTCCCTTAAACTCGTGTCCGGCGACGACCTCTGCGGCGGCGTGTAAGGAGAGAACCGGTGCTGCGCCAGCGGCCGCGCCAGCGGCGAAATCGGCGACGGCAGCTGCGAGGAGCCGGCCGCCGCGGCGGCGGCCAGCTGGTGCTGGTGCTGCGCCGCCAGCAGCGACGGCCCCAGGCAGGCCCACTGGTTCCACAGGATGCCCGGCGGCACGGCGGCGCCCTGCGAGGCGCCCGCTCCCGCGTAGATGCCGCCCATCAGCGGGCCGTAGGGGCCGGCGGCGGCGGCGGCGCGCAGGAAGAGCTGCGAGCGCGCCGCCAGGATGGCCTTCTCCTCGAGGGACAGGTTGTTGTTGTGGGTGTCCATGTCGGCGAAGGGGCGCAGGGGCGAGCGGAAGTAGTGCTGCTCCGCTAGCATGGACTCCATCGTTTCCCTGTAATCGCAGAAACTGGTGACGATTATTGCGAGTTCCAAAATTTGACCATACATGTTCTCAATTAAACCGACTATCCTCAAGAATGGTACAGAAACTATTTTGTTAAATAATGCTTCAATTATAGGTGTTTGAAAAGTCTACCATAAAAAAGGCCAAAATAAAATCGATTTGTTATAGCGGACGCGCCGGTCCTGATATCCGGGCACGGATAAAATCCCTGTAATAATCTGAAATCGATGCCTTTCAGTCAACTCTAACAGATAGCCGGGGCCTAATTGATTTATTCAGTGTAAAAGCTTGTCACGATTCGGGCCGAATAATAAGATGCATACCTTTCGAATTCGGTGAGTCTAGATGAATCCCTGAAACCTTTGGCAAATGGATTGCTGTCAATTTTCAGCTTCGTTATCTGTAACAAAATTATGAATTCGGATTAGTCATGTCGATGTTGACTGCTATTAATATTAAAATAAATTTGTATTTTTGAATAATCAGGTTTAGAGTCAAATTCTCATTTAATTGTTTCTTTTTTAAGAACCCCGAACTGGCGCAATAAACAGAGGGTGAATTACGAGCGAAGAATAAGCGGTAGCGCCAGTCACATGTGAGATGGTGTTTTATGAGAACTCGCTGTACATACGAAGCGATCCTGAAACGGCTTTCGGTTGTCAGTAAATTCCACCGAGCAAATGCAACGTAAAAAAATCGGTATTATCAAAAGGAAGTTTGAGTAGAATAATTTACTGGTAGTTGGATGTTAATGATACCTACTCCTATACGAATGAATGCTTAAATTAGATATTTATACGGTTCATATAACAATCATTAACGACCGCAATTTCGCTGTAATTTGCAGCACAATTTTACAAGACCAACATTGACGGGGCATATCGTATGCAAAGCATGATTGACCGGTACGAAAATTCGCCTAACGCCGAATTAATCCGGCTCGAAATTATAATGGTAACGTCCAGCCGCATGCGAAACTCCAATTAACTCGAATTGCGAAATCCCGCCGATTGATTCCTCGTTCACGATCCGTTGATCTAATCCCATAAAATTTATCGATAATAAAAATGAAATAGGATATCGTGCGCGTATTATGTCAAAATGAAAGCCTTCCGACGCCTTCATTACGTAATCGTACCGGCCGTTCGTTTTTCGCTTTCGATCGGTATCGCCGAATGAAACGTTCGCCTCGAATTATGTGAATATTGTGCGCGAAATGAGAAATAAATATTTATCTGGGATATTTATGGGCCGCGTTTAGTGCGCACCGCTGAAGCCTTGTCTCATATTCCAATCGATTATTCCTTAAATTCTTGAGAATGTGCAAAAAAGTTCTCTAATGCACAAAATTCATGATGTCCTTCATCAGGACAATCGAAAGAGATTTTGGGGAGCACTCTAGTGCATTGAAATGTTGCATTTTTTGGGAATATTTGGGGAACTCTTTACAATTGTCTATAAAATCCATATTTGGTCTAATTTCTTTCTGTATGGAAGAGGCGTGCGCTCGTCGAGCAGGCGCAAATGACGGCCATCCGAGCGTTAAAAAGCAAGAACAAGAAGGAGTAGCATTCCCCGACTTAAAGTAAACATAAATAATAGTTTTTAAATGAGACAGGACGTTTCACACGACGCTCGCGCGTGTGTGGCGCGACACATGAGATGCGATGTTCACGTCGAGTGACGAATCGCTCGTAGCAAGGGAATCGGTAGGTATGATGAGGATGCCTCGCGAGTTTACATGACACGTTTCACAACATCAATGTGTTAGGAAGTCGCTAACGATCCCCTTCGCCGTTTAGATGCGTGAATTATGGGACGCCATCCCTGAAAGTTTCACCGCTCTCGAACAACCATCCAACTGCTTCAATTCTTTTTATAACATAAACCTCATTATTCCATATAATCGTGCTTATTCATTTTGGATAAATCGTTGGATAAACTTCAAATGGTTTAAGACGGTCACGAGGGTGCTAAGCGATCGGAGTCGCGAAGAGAAGGCTGGCTCCCGAGGTGGGCCAATTATCTATTCACGGGGAATGACAGCAACCGATACGGAGACCGTGAGGAATGCGGAGACTCCCCGGGTGCTCCGCCGCTCGAGCTCGGAGCCCGATGAACAATATGATGCATGAGACGATACCGACTTTTCAGATGACACACTAAATGCCGTTAGTGTCGGTGATATATCGAGGAAAATGCGTGGAATTGCGGTCGGGCACGCAAATGTTATATTGAAAATAGTTCTAAGAATACTGTGGATTATAAATAAAAACCACACAGTTATCTCTTCTCTTGTTAATATTCTTATTTCAACATTTTCAGCTCATAGTACATCACTATTAAAATTGAAACAAGAAGTAATCGATGTAATTAAAATTAAAATGTATGTAATATTCCTCATAATTTAATCTACTTCGCAGGTTAACATCACCTTTGATTTTACATACTTTTCGTATTATCTTTAATGCCGCTTGCACTACGTGAAGCATAAAGCGACATCGACTTTTCAAACGACATGAAATTTATATACCCCGGGACCACTCGCTGTCACCAACTAATCTCTGATGTTAATCCTATTTTGCATAAATATTTTTGTGGTCGTTGTAAAAATTTTCGTCTCAGGTGTCATTTATTGTTCAATAATTCTCGAAAGGTACCGGATACAGCCATTCCCAACTATATCTTTCATACCACATTTATAATTATTATAAAAACTTTAGACATTATAGGAATTGCTTCTTCAAATCAATATTAGTACTCTACTCTACTCCAAATGATATTTTAATATCGGTGAAACCTACCTACGTAAATAATTACCCGAATTATAATATTAAACCAGTTGCATTTCCAAGCCATTTTTGTAGGTAGAGAAAACAAGCCTTTTTATCGAAGTTAACAGATAACAATAATTATCGACATGACCGCGAAGAGCTTAATTAAAGCCCAAACTCGTTTTTGCCGATGCAAATTTTCGCATGTTAATTGCGAGTAATTAATCGAAAATTCAATAATGTCTGTAATTATCTTTAAATGAAGTTGCTGTAATTAATTACGGATCGGTTTTTGTGAGCCGTATTAATTAGTGGGAATTAATTTTGCATATCTGGGTGGAATCGTGTTCTCACTGATGATTTTGTAATTATCGATTTAACGTATCAATTGACGAAAATTATATCTATTTCTTGTTTACACGGTTTCAAAGACTACACCACCTACCTATGCAATATATTTTTCTGTTATCTAAATTTATTTTGATCAGATTCATCAGCATTAAGTTTTTTGTTTTCCAATTCACTCTTCAGCTGCTTTTCTCTGGCTAATTAAAATTGTATTAGACATTCCGTAACAAGCTTAACGGCAGCAACCTGCAAATTATTAAATCGCCGTTCGCTAGACAATGTAGATATATGCATGTTATTTTCCCTTTTTAATTTTCAGTTGTCGCGTTCCATCTTCAGGTAGTTCTTCTGCTATTCTTTCATAAATAATCATCCAATTGAGTGCATTTTAATCCTCTACAGAATTATATTCAAGCAACCTGTCGTAAGCAAGAGGGGCTGTGATGAAATAAATTTTATTAATGAGAATAACCTGATTATCCTATAATGAACTGGATACCTAAATCCGTAAATAAAAGAAGATTATTTTGTAATAGTTTAGCAATCTTTAGAGTAGATAATAGTTAGTTTAGAGTAGTGAAAAACTAACAAAAACATATCTGGTATGGAAATACATTTTGGAAGCTTATAAGTATAGGTATTAGTTGTGTATTATATAAGATGTATACTTTCATTACTACCATATTTGGTATAATATTCCTAATGAAATTGATATACCTGTCTAGTCTTGAAACACCAATCATTAATAAAATTAACCTACACGGAAGATGAAAGCAGGATAGCACATCTTAGCACAGTAAAATTGTGTAAATGCAAGTACATTATCAATAAAAAACATTCTGTTTTGAATTTAAATTTTAGAATTTCAAGGAGTGTTGTTATTAACCGAATAGATTGCACGTAGTATAACATTATAATTGGTAGGTATTCCGGTCGTTTTATTCGGCTATAAAAATTTGAATTAATTATGGAGTATCCCCACACGAGAGATCTCTGTTTGAAAACATCTTTTGCCCATTAAATCCCTAATTTATGGTTATTGTGCTGGCGAGGTGCTGCAAGTCGAGTGACAACTCTTCATCCGTAATTCGATCAAACGACCGCTTAAACGTTTTATTTCTTTATGGAAAACAAAGTAATCTTTTTGGATTTACGAGTCGCTGATTGATAAATTGTAGCTAGCGTCAAAGAATAGACGTGGAATTTTAAATGAACCATATTGTGCTTTCAAATCAACTTCTAACATTTTATACAAGCATCAAACGATTCAAATATCCTATAGTGAAGCATTTTTAATTGTAATTTATAGCTCCATTGATAATTTTATAATTAAACAAAATTCTGACATTTATCGAATGTAATTGTCAATTATAGCTATAATTTAAGTAGATATGATATCCGATATCAGAGTGCTTCTTGTACTGCTAAGGAGAATTCCTGTAACTCAAGCAAGGGGTGGAACAATGTAATTTACATGTAAAAACTTGAATAAAGGACTTTTTTAAAGAGAAATTATATTGGCAATTGAAGCATCATCAATTTCTAGTGATGTAAATTACCTAAAGCTATTAACGAAAATGAAATTACCTGAATTATATTCAACAGAAGTTGTTGGTTTATTTACTCATTAATTTAAATTACATCAGGATTGCAATATGGATTCAGTCGACCTTCAAAGTGTTGGCGCAGTCACAGTTCGATTTTCCGCAGTCGCAGCAGCAGTTCTTCTCGCGGGCGGCCTTTTGGCCGGGGCACGAGGTGGGGCACTGCGGGGGCGGGATGATTTCGGCTTTCTTGTCCATTATTTCGCGAATTTTGACGGCTACAAATTTATGATAATTCGTCGAACGAATGACAACTTCTGCGTTGTATTTTCGAAACGTTACTATGTAAATGTTTACGGAAAATCGCCCTTATATAGTCGCGAAACAAAAGGGAACTAATCGCTTTTTTGTTTTTGTTGAAAAACGTGTGCTGGATTTAATAGCGAATTTTTGTGAACAACGGAAGTGACGAGTGATGCACTGTTTAAGTTGGCAACGAGTTAATTACTAAAAAATTAATGGAAGGTAGAAGAAGAATGAATTTTATTTCAAATGGCCTGACCAATAAAATTGCATAATTTGTAACCTATCATATGAAATAGAAGAAAAACGTGATGCATTCTTTGAAAGGATAATCTCTGTAATAAATCCTGCTGGCCAGCAGATGCGAAATCGCAATCATAACTTGTAGACGCGACAATATTTATACATCAGCGGATTAACTTTGTCGTATAGCAAAATATTGTACATACAGTCCGAATATATAGCAAGCTCTTAATTAACGATCTAGCAGCGAGGAGTTTTTGGCGAGCGGCCAGTCGTGGATCAGCGGCCACCCAGGCTTGCGGCGCTGATAGGTGAATAAATGTCCTCTGCTGCTGTGACAATTTTACCAATTCACTAACTGCAATGTGCATTGTTTTTCGATGCGTGTTCGTTAACGTCCAGTCGAGACCACCCATTAGCTGCGGTTGGCCTTTAAGTTTTCGAAAATAGCGCGAGTTTTGTTCTAAGAGGTGTTGAAGAAATGATGAGTTCTCTGACGGCACCAATGCTAATATTAGGAATATTTTTAACGAGTACATTCAATTTGGCGATGAGTTCAGAAGTTGTTAAAGATACTAAAGCTTGACCATTTTACTCGATTTTATCTTCAAATTAGGGCTTTCTGGTGTTCAAATGAACTCAAATATCATAGTATTCAACCACACTTTATTATAAATTGAGGAATTGATTTTATTATCTTAATTTTTTCACATTTAAAACTCTATTTAAAAAACAAATATAATAATTTAGTAGTTGTACAAAAATAACTATCATTTCATGATTATATGTAATTTTTTACTTGCGTATTAAACCTAAAAATGTTCGGCATACATTATTAAAGCCAAACATTTCAGGCGTATTGTGTACCATCAAAAATACTCTCTGCTCATTACGAATTTCTAAAGTATTCCTGCTCGGTTCGATTTATAAAATAAGCAACGGTCCAGGAAATGTTCTGTGTCCACGTTCCATAAAAATGCCATGGAAAGTAATAAATATTTCGTAAAATATCCAACCCCAATCTTGCGTATCGCTAATTTCTATTTCGAATTCAACTACAATTTCCATATAAAATTTGATTGGAACCGTACCATTTTTAAGTGTAGCGCATATTTTGGAAAAATGGTCTGTCAACAAAATCAAATGAACATGACACCAACTGACAATAATCGATTTATCTGTTAAATAAATCGATATTTTTTCATCGATTAGTATTTGCATCCAAAAATTTCAGTAAAAAAATCTTACCAATTGGTTTTGATAGGCCGTAACTGCCGTAAAAATCGTTTCGGGAAAAATGAAAGTCTTGTATTCCTCATTCTCCAAGTCAGTGACAGGCCCAACGACTCCTTCGCCCCGTTTCACCAAATGTATCCTCGGCTGGTACTTGTGCATCGAGTTGAGAACTAACTAAAAACGAAACAAATCATAAAATTACTCGTTTAAAACGAACGCAATAAAAACTTACATGCCCATGCTTGTCCATTTCGTTGTTAGTCAGCTTGATTTTCTCGAAAGACACCACCTGCTTCCTGAGCTGCTCGCCGGTGAACGGGGAATCTGGATGAGAGCATATCCTGCAAGGGGCCGGCGGATCCGCCTTTCCTGCTACCAGCCACGAGGAGCGATGGTAGGCATACCGATATCTCTTATTATCTACAGGAACTATGTCTAGCAGTACTGCGTATTTTTGGTCTGGTCGGATGCCAGTAAAGGAAACTCTCACCGTGGGGAACATGCGCCTACAACAAAGAAATCAGTTCGTTAAAAGAAACACTTTCCTGAATGTATAGGTAATATTGAATGTCCATAAAATCGAGCAAAATTGCTATAAACTGTAATGAGCTTTTAGTATATCTTCTGTTAATAGGCGATTTAATTAAAAAGGAGCTATAAAGACTTTATTAATATTATGTAGGTATATTTTTATTCTGTAACTTTATGATATTAAAACCGATATAGATCAGTTTTAATGATTTTGTTACAAGTAATATTACTTTAAGCGGTTATTACTATCATCATAGCTAGTAAGTATAGAGTGTATAATAAAAATTGTAGATTATTAATAATAATAATAGGAACGTTTGAGCTTGGTGGTTTCAAAAGAAATTTATTGTTAATTTAATATCTAATAATTATTTTAGAAATTTTAGAAATGAAATTTTATAAACGATTATTGAGATTTATTGTAATGAGTCAATTACATTTTTATACAGTCTTCCTTTCTACAGGATATTATTATTATTACACTTAATTAGCGCGGCAATTTCAATACCACCATGAATTTCGAAATATCACCGGCGAATTCCTGTATTTACGTAATTACTAGTAGTGATATTCTAATGCCCTACTAGTGTTACCTCCTGTATTAAAATCTAATCAATTTTAACGGCCGATAATTTCCCGAGACTGCGATCATTAAACTGGAAACGACTCCGCACCAGCCTCCCGAGCATAATTAAGTTTTCGATTTTAAACTTTTGTAATATTCTAATCGAATGCTAATGTGTAAAACAGGATGCGCTTTTGCGAAAAAGCTTCTGTTTCAACGCATAAAACTAATAGCATTATCTCTGAGCTGAAACGATAATTCCGCCAGGATAAAAATGCCTATGTATATTCGCATTTAAGTCCATTAAAAGTGTGTAATTTGGTAAATTGAATTATAACTTCAAAATTTAATTTATATAATCATTCATTTCCTTGTGGCTTCGATCCGTTCGTGCTTCCCATACCAACAAAAGTTCACTATTTAAATAACGCTGAACTGGCAGCTGATAATGTCTTTGAACATAAAAAATTACCGCCATTGAAATAGACGAAGTGTTATGCGTTGCATTCCGAATCAATTCTAGCGCCACTTCTATTTTAAAATCCCGGGTGATTTACTCGCGAACTTTGTTCACGTTCGCTACGACACAAAATCGACGATCGCATTTCAATAGGAGACTTGGAGGAAAAAATAGTTAACTTCTTAATCGTACCGACACCGCCTAATTGGTGATTAACTCATCGGAGAAAAAGGAGCCAGCCATGAATCAAACCAGCGACAGCACCGTCACCCGGTGTAGTCGAGCGCTGCGACACGCTCATGAAAATCTAATTGTGCGTTTCGCGTATATGCGGACGCTCTTTTGACAGACTGCCAACACTTTGAAGTGCGACTATTTTCACCGTCGAAGCATAAAGCCGAGAATCTCCTTCGAAAGATACATATAGGCAGTTTGTTACTCAATCAAAATGATTGAAGACTCGCAGCGGACGAAAATGCCAATCCAACCGCTCGAACTATTCATATGGGTTGTAAAAATAACACGCACACCCAGTAGAAATACTCTCACAGGTGAACGTTAGTTCAATTAAACTACGAATCAACTTTCGTTCACGAAAACTGAACCACAGATCTAAGAGTCTAATAAAGGTTGGTATATATTTTTGTATAAACTGTACGATTCTAGATTACTTTACCATCATCATAACCACGAATAGCAACACGTTATCCGTCGTATTAAGACAACGACCTGAATAAAACGCTAAGTACCTTTTTGCCGACGTTGAAGAATTACACGCCGCAATTTCCCGACGAGAGCGGAGTCCAATTAAAACCCGAAATAGAGTAGCGGAGAACGGGAGAAGAGAGTTAACGGACAATTGCGCCGGGAAGTGGATCCGTTGGCAAGTGCCGGAGCTCCGTGAATCCATCAACTCCGCTCGTATGTTTTAATTAAACGTAAAGATGTTTAAGCATCAGACCGAGTGACACTACAAACGGTCCGTGATGGTCGCACTTCAACTACTAAAGAACGTATTTATTACTATACGGATCGAGTTCTGGCAAGCGAAATATTAGCGGATCTTCGCGGTGATTTGGCTGGAAAGACGCGATGGTCTCAATTTACGTGTTGTGAAAAAATGGACTGGAGAGATAAAACGCCTGTAGACTAATAGACATTAACACAGTCGCGGTCAACGATAAGCTTGAATTATACACCCCGGCGATTTACACCTACGAATCGGATATCAGAAGATCCGTTCGCTCGTGTAGTAGGTGTTCGGCTATCGCGAGATACCGAAAAGATATGGAAACAAATTAGTAAAGAAATTATAGGCTTTTAGAAGCCGCTATCTTCATCGGTGTTTCCATATTCGCCTCGGGTCCAATCGATTATTGTAGTCGAATATCGTGGTGATAATGATCCCTTCGACCCATCTGGTAAAACCATAACTCAAATTGTTACACTTACATTTGCGGTTTTATAATTTTAAGGCGGCATCGGCCTATTAAGCTTTAATAAATACTATCTGATAGAGAAACGGACGTTTTCTATAATTTATTTTTTTATTTCTATGAGTATCGGTAATGATTTATTTGGTCGCCAAACGGATCGGAGATAACGAAAAATGTGAGAAAATTGACAATATTTACAACAAGCATAAAGATCTGCTGGAAAATGAATTTTTAAAGTTTTAAAAATTAGCTATGCTTTTCATTAAAGAAATTAAAAACACTCAGAAGCGATGAAACGTCAGTAGTTCTCCCAACTGGTTTCACCCTTTGAATCTCCGGGGAGGCGTCCACGCATTGTACTCGAATAGAACAGAATTTATCTCGTTTTCTTATCACTCCACTTCTTCTATTCCACTCTGGCGCTGTCAATTCCATGTCGCTTTAACATAAATGCGGCCACGTTGAAATTCGAGCGAGTAATCGAGTAAACAGTGCCCTTTTTGTTAGAATTTTTAAGCATAATAAATCAAGAAATTGTAAATTTTTACAATTAGGAAAGGTTGGGTAATTGTTTCGCGAACGATTTCCTCTTGTTCCTTCGCGACTGTACAAAGAGTAATAAATCACCCTAGCTAGCTAGTATCTCATTAGTGCAGCCTCACCAGAATGGTGTTGCAGTAGCCTCGGCCAGCTTTGAATAAATTCCGTTTTAAACCGACTGGAAGCGATGAAAGTATTAATTCATACCGTGGCAGTTGTGAAAGATGTTGGGCAATTAATAAAAAAATTCAATCTTAATATTCCCATTCCATTACAGCCATTGTGGATTGAAGTAGTATAATGATTTACATAAGATTTTGGTATATGAATATTCCTTTTGGTGAATCGATCCGAAAATTGTTTCAAACTGCATTTTAATTCGCTGTTTGTGAACAGAATATTATCATCATTAAAAGATCATTCCAGGAATTTCAGCTGATGTACGGCACATACGGAATAACTTTTTTTATCATGCAAAGTAATTTACAGCAATTTACAATATTTCCATTTATAGCATGCAACTCGTGTATTATCTCTGTGTGTTGATACGTTTAAATAAAAATCGACAAATGCATTGTTTGGAGAAATTTCTGTGTTTGGTGTGTGTTGCTCTGAAAACGAGGGAATTTAAATGCGATAGTTAGTTTTTACCGGGTATAATTATTTTTTCATTAATTCCTGGCAGAACAAAATATTTTTTTACAAAACGTGCAGTTTAACACAAGTAAAAGTTTACCTAATATATTTATAATTGTTCTATTAAAGCACATACATTTGAGGCATATTATTCCAATTTCACAATGGACTTGTAGCAAATAATAACTACCCAATTTTTCATTTAATTGTTGGCTTTTAAAATCGTACAAAATTTATTCCATTATCTAATTAACGAGACGCGAACATTTTCGCTTACATTAGTAAGATAATAACATAGAAAAGCCGAGAAATCCATTTGCTCGATGTCACTTCGGAAACGGCTGTCAAAAACGGCGTGAACGCAGAGAAAACAGGTTATAATTAAAACGTACATTTCCAAAGGTGGGAAACCACGTTGATACGCGGCTTCCGAGGTAAAGACAAGGGTGGGCCCGGGTCGTATAAATAAAAATTATGACAGACTCGCCCGATAAATTTTTCCGGGGCTATGATTAACGGAGTTGGCCTTTACGAACCTGCCAAATTACCCGAAGAGTTTTGCCCATTCGAAATGGATTTATCATTGGAAGGTGGCGTCACGGATGCAACATGGTAGGTTTCAATTAGAGGGATACTACCCTATAATATAATAGGAAACTATAATAGTATAACATTCGGTTGATTAATTAAGGGTTAAAAATATGTAACAACTTGTGACGTCAACCCTAAAGTAGATTGAACGTACTATATCCAACAAAAGTATATGCGAAATTGAATAAGGTATTATGGGAAAAGATATAAAATTTTTATCCTCCAAAGATCGAGCCTCGCAGTCTAATTTGCATCGCATTAAAATCATTGACGTTGACGTACATTAGAGATTGGAAATTATCCAGGGTGTAAACACCGATTAAAAATTCATCGAATCATCCCTTGTTTTCTCGTTCTGGGAAATCGCATAAAAAATTTATCGGTCGTTCATTAGGAAGGGCATTGGTAAATAATAAAAGGAGATCGTTTCGTGGCACGAAATTTGTCAGGAAATGTGACAAACCCTTGTCCCGGTAATTCGATTTGAATGCGAAATTACTCAACGAAACGAGACGTTTCATTCGTGCTTCGCGTTGGATCCGAACGTTAGTCGACTAATCTCCGGCTTTAAAGCCAATCTTAATTCCCTCAAATTTCCCCATAAAAATTCATACTAATTAAATAACGAAATTAAAAACCAAAAAGGTAAAACGTTATTTAGGAGCCCACAAATTCGGAATTCAATGACATTAATGAATACTTGCCAAAATTTTATAAACATTAGAACAGTGTCAAATTCATTAATAGTAAAAGAATGACTTATATGGAGCTCCGATTTATTCTCATTGTACATTTTAAATGAATAAACTATAGGAGGAGCAGCTATAAGAAGGTAAATACCAAACTCTCTTCATGTGTACATAATCTTTAGATAAATTAGGTGGTTACAATGAAGCTAAGCTCAGGTCCTCTTCTTACACACCAAAACCCACCAGCAGAATCCCATAAATTAAAAAGTCTACGAAAAACCTACCACATCGATATTAGAAACGGATATGTTGGTTCTAATCAGTTTAGGAGAGAAAAAAATTGATTTTTGAGCCTGTAACAAATGCCACGCGAATCCGAACCGCCTTTTTCGTGAAATGACACATGGCTTATTACAAATCCCGGTGTGTGGTCTTCTTGCGTCTCTCGCATTTCTACACGTCAATGTTGGTGCTGTTGGCAGCACTGGCCATGCCGTCCGATTCGAATTACCCGGAGTTCTCGGGTCAGTCTGTTATTACGCCACGCCTCTCTCGGAGCTTCTAACCCCAAGGCACACACGAATGATTTTTTCCTTTCACAGGCGGCGTTTCGGCTACCGAACGCCGCTTTATAGTTATTACGTTTTCGGTGTTATTTAATTTTTTCTTTCCTTTCGTTTTATTGAATAGCGCAGGGGGCCGGGCCGGCGTGTTCTTCGGTCCGTGAAGACGTTTTTGTGGTTTTTGGAATCGTTTGGTGAATATAAAACGGTCGTTCGGGCGCTATTTTGCAGCGCAATTATATTAATAATGTGAGGAAATTATGAACCAAAAAGGACATACATTGTAATGGATCAAATCATTCTATAAAGTCAAGAAAATATTGACTATAAGGAAAAAAATACATTTTCTAAATAACTACCCTGCACATTACAGGATACTCTATAACAAGTTCTATAGTTAATGCCCTTCAACAACAAAAGGGAATTTTTAAATAGACTCCCAAATAAATATCTACTTGTTAAGAAACCACATTTTAATTATAAATATTTCTAACGCTACTTCACTGCTACTTTCTTAAGTATTTACCTACACCTATTGGAAGTACTCTAGTTCATTGTTCGACCTACGTAAATAGTGGAAACAATTCAAACTATAAATTTGAATTGGATTAGCAAATATTTTAAACGAAAATTAAATTAGAAAAATATTTCTCCATTTACTTTTTTAATTAAAAATAGGTAGTCGATATTCAGAGTGATTTTTTTTTGAAAAACTAGTACCTACAAATATTGTTCAGAATAATTTATTGGTCACTACCCACAATTACTGTGGAGAAAATTTTAATTAAACAATGTTGCAACATTTCCTTTTAAAATATATCTAATAATGTACACTTATTGTAAAACTATTAGTTTAACTATATAACGAATAATTTACCCACATAGTCGGCTTTCTCTCATACTGCTATATGACCATTTCATTATATTTTAATCAATTTTTTGCCTATCTAAAACTAACAATTAATTCGCTTCGAAATATTAACGTTGTTTAATTAATCGAAAACATAAAATACAGCCATCATTTACAAAATTGGCCGAATCGACGTAAAAGCTCGCTAAAATGATAAAACGACGCGAAAGTTCGCAAATATATCATATGCCGATAATTAGCGGTAGAAAACTAATTGCCTCGGCGGAATTTTAATTTTAATTCTCAACATTGTTCTCGAATTTTCATATCAATTACGGCACCGTGTTTATTTTTATAGTCTTTGTCGGCTACAGTTATGCGCATTTAATTGGTTCTGGAGAATGAGTGAACGAGTGAAATGACTGATTATAAGAGTTAGTAATTGAAATTATCTTCAGTGGTAGATCACCATCATTTTATACTAAGTACTTATTTAAATGTTTTCTACATAAATTTTAACTTTTCTTCAATTATATACCACATCAAACAGTTTGTATAGAGTTGTAATGTAAAGTGCTACATTCTAGATCAATAATAATTTTTTTTAAACCCAAAGAAAAATTATAATCGACTACGTTCCTGGAGTTTAAAACACGCACCGATGGTAATTAATTTACTTAATTAAATCAAAATCATCAGCTGCTCCGATTACTTGACATTTGCACTCGCTAATAAAGTCACGTGATAATGACCCGATAAGTTCTGGTAGGTATTAGCGACCATGGAAAAATGGACATCATTAATTTTATTTATTCTTTGTACGCACGTTTTCGCCGTACTGTCGTTGTTTTTTATTACTTAAACCGAAAGTCACACGAGAAAATGGTTCATAAATTTTAGGCATATCTGATGGAAAAGTATTAGTGGCTTTTTAATTAAGGTAATCCGATGGGTTTCGTATGCCTATTCAATTATTTATTTCTCAAGTTAATTGCGAGATTTTTTCCTCTATATTCGCTAAATTGCATTTATGAGGGATCTCGATTATATACCATACATTTTATTTTTTAATTGCTAAACTTACCTACGAATATTATTTTTATATCGAAGTAATATTATTAAAAATTTCCTTTTAATTCCCTTTCACACGTCCGTTTAAAAATCTCGTTCGAAATGTCTTATTTAGAGGAACTGCCTACTCAGAAGGAAAATGATGTAATTACACGATATTAAAGAGATAATCTCGAAAATAAAACCTGCATTGGGCGATTCGAGAATTCGATGCAATCGTTCTAATGTACTTACACAAGTGGTACATAATTATACAGGACTCCGTATAAAAAGGAACATTTTCTAGCACTTCGGCCGACCAACTGGCAGAAAATATTATAACCGCGATAAGCATCTATATATGAAACTTTGACAGGTGTTTTTCCCTGGCTCCGCTCATATTCACCGAATCCGGCCAGTTTCCTCAAATCGGTAAAATAAAACCAGATAATTAAATTTGAAAAATGTTTGTTTCGGAAATAACCCCCCTTAAAAAAGTTGGTATATGAAGCGGCAAAGGGGAGATTCCACGATACGGTTATTGGTGTGTGTGGTCTCAAAATGGTAAGCAGATGTCAAGAAATTTTATGCCAATTAACAAGGAAAGAGGAATCTTTGCTTGGATTACCTCATTTATACGCATGTTAAATAAATATTCAATTTAAAACATGCTAAAACAATAAGAAAATAGTCCGAACCCCTTTTCTGTTTATCTTATCCTAACAATGCCTAATTACAGCCATAATAATTTGGTTTGCATAATTATATAGAGCAATTAATTCCTAATTGCCTACACAGAAAAAGGTGTAAAATTCAATTAAGGATTTTATTTCCTCTTCTGCGGAGAGAGGAAGGAATAAAAGAAGCGTTGAAGCAACTCGAATAAAGCAAACAAACAGTTTTGAACAATAAGCTTGGCAATTTTCGTTTTTGTTTTCGGAAAGATTATCATTATAAAACCATTCATCTTCATTCCGGGAGAGTGTCCACTGACGCGGTAATTATTATTGAAAATACTCGAGGTTCAAGCGCCGCGTTTTTTCTTTTGGCCAGAGCCTTAAAGTGGAAAATAGACCGTAATCTTGATGAATCAAGATAAAATCTGTTAACGGAGATATTAACATAGAAGTTGCGACAGGTGCGGATGTAATTATATAAAATTATAATTCACTGCCTACATATAGATTATATTACAAGATTTTAATATTTTCGGTGGTATCGTTAAGTATACACAACTGGTCTAATGATCCTCATTCCATTTTGGTGCTTTAAATACTTCCACTCGCCTTTAAACGGTTTCCTTGTAAATCGGTTGGAAAGGTGTTGCTCTAAATTGCTGGTGTGATTCCATAATTATCACAAGTTTTTTAACGAGTAAACATTTTTGAGCATTTATAAGAAATGTTTACTTTGTACCAATACCAAATAAAATTGGGAAACTGCAGCCAGTTCAGGAGCTGCATTTTTATGAGTTGCCAAGTATAATTAATCTCGATCATTTTTCATTATGGAATAAATCATTCTTGAATACAATTCGGAGTCTTATAAGCACCTGATCGTGTAATAATTATTTTACAAAATACATCAAAAATCCCCATAAAACTTTTAAGTTATGCGGTTTGTGTTGCTGATAAAAATCAAGTCACTTCTCAATAGACTACCTGCCGAGTTCTGCGATACAAGGCATCACGATAAGATTAGCTTACATTAATTCTACACCTGACACCCTTATTAATATCACTATGATTTATTAAATGAAAGTTTTTGTTATTTGATATACAAATGTAAACATAGAAAATGGTAATATATACAGGGTAACCATTACTCAATTTATATTAAACGATGGAGATACTGTCAGAAGAAAAACGGGCTTTTAATAAATGAACGCTTTATTGGGTCGCATATAAAGTTTTTACCAAATCATTAATATTCCCAGATGACATAATTGGGTTAATTCTATAAAAATATCGGTTTCATCAATTCGATACTTTCAATTTTCAGCTTCGATCACCAAGTTTGATCACTCATTTTTCATTTCTATTACAACGTGCCAGTAAAAGTATCGTCTACTTATTCACATAAACTTTGAAACACACGACAATAAATTCAGTTGTCACCTGATATCTTCATGACTGCAACTGAAAGCGCGTTTCTTACTACCATATCAAATGCTGCAGCCCGTATCAATGATTATTAACTAAAACAACAAGCCTACGCGATGTTCATTCGACGTTGTTATCTATAGGGAGTCAGCTTCTTAGCGCATAAACATAAATTTCGACTGGTTTTGTTGATCGGCAGTCGCCAACGCGCCTCAGTTTTCAACTTCTTTAGGACAAACTGCACAAATTTTCATTACAACCACTCAATCAGGAAAGTTCCACAAATCTTACACATACATTTAATACATATAACGAAAGGTTTTTGAATTACTAATTATCATTGTTTTAATTGTAGACGCAATTTCTTATATGAGAGTAGTTTAAAAAAAATAAGTATTGGGAGTGCAGTTGAGCTGCTCCTGCGTAGGAAACCCAATACGCGTTCGATAAGCGAAAGCAAATTAAGATTAAGTTGTCGATGCCAGTGTAAGACAGAAGGTAGTCGGTGGCCAGGTAGAAAGGGCCTTAATCGATTTTAAAAGTGTTCGATGGGCAATAACGATTAGTTTAAAACCGAAAAAATAAGGATGTTACGGCCGAGCCGCGCATATCGAACGGTTTTAAATGATGTTTACAAGGATTAGGTAATGGGTGTGTAGAAAAAAATGTTAAATTTTTTGGTTTTTTGGTCGATTTTGATCGAGTCCCTCCTCGATCCTTAACTGTTACGCCCTTCTTGAATAGCTTCTTGCAGGGCAACAAAGCACAGGTGCGACGTCATCGAATTGATTGATTATCGATTTGATTGATTGGTTTTAAATAACCTCCAATTACCGCGCAGCTTGGTAATGAAATTAATTTTTTTTCTGGACAAACAGGCGCACTTTCTCAGCTCAATTAAAAGTATCGTGTAAATAGGGGATCGTTTGAATTATGCATGAAATCACCCAGGGTATTTTGAAAACAGCAGCTTCATGATTACCATATTGTGATTAATTAAAGCGGTACTAAAGTGATCAATTAATTTTCAGTTTATCAATATTTGCAGATAAAAAAATTGGTTAAAAATAAGTTAAATTAAGACGCCAATTAATTCTGTACTAAGTATTTCAAAGAATGGTTAATGAAAGCAAATGCTTACACGTGTGTTTTATATAAGAATTAATTCGCTTATAATGAGAACTAACAGAAGAGTTTTCACTTTTTGCCTAATAATACCAACATGACTTTTTCTGTAAAACCAACTTGTTTATACACAATTTGGTAACATTAAGCAACTAATTACTTACCATTTCATTGTGTTACCTTACCAGAAACAACCTTGTTTAGGCATTAAACTTATTTAACAAACAATGAAATCATTTAGAAAATCTTCCACTTATAGTTTAGTAAGTTCCAATTAATTTACTCGTAATTGTTAGTGTAACATAAGCAACAGAAATCAATTTACCTTCCGCTCTTGGTTATGATCATCTCGGTTCCGAGATCGTTGAACTTGTCCCAGAGCTCCTTGGTCTCCAAGTGGCAGGTAACGTTCCTCAGATCCTCGCTGGTGCACTTCTCCAGCAGCAGGGGATTCCTGGTGGGCGATCGGGATCTCCTTCCGCTCGGCTGGGACTGAGCCGGGGCTCCGGATTCCGACGTGGAGGACACGTCCACGGGGGAGTCCCGGCCGCTGCTCTCGTTGTCGGCGCTCACCACGGTGCAATCCAGGCCCATTAGCTCCGGCGTCGAAGCCACCGAGGGGGACGTGTCTACGAACTTTTCTGGAAAAGCGAAGGCAGGGCGTTATTAATTTAAGATTTGCGGAGGAAAATTGCTAGGTAATGCGTAGGTTTCTTTACAGAGGTAATTGAAGAAGTTGCGACACCTCGCCTCTGGTATAATCGGTAATGGATTGTATTACCATGATCCAATTATCGGCTTATATACGCGGAATTTCGCCTCTAGTATAACGTCAAGAGTTACTCTTAAATTGAGATAATTTACCTATGCATCAATTTTTAACTAAAATTCCTGTAATCTTATTCCCATTAAATACTATTAGAAAAATTGTTATTAAAACTGATATTTATTATAAATACCCGTCAAGCGGTGCAAACACCTTAACAAGAATAATTAAAGATATTGGAGCAATTACAAGAAACAATTATACAATTTTCGTATCGTTAATGAGATAATTACGGCCGTCGCCGGAATATTACTTCCCCATTTAAACATTAATCAATATGACACCTGACACATCAACCTGTAATCACAATTTAGTTATTAAATATTGTATTAAAAAATACGAGCTCACGAAATACCTACTTCGATACACTTAACAGTTTATTAAACGTAATTAATTTTAATTAGTGGAAGTAATTAGAGCAATATTTCGTGCACATTAATGAAGTTTGCATGTAATTCAAAGTAGTTATATCAATCTTATATTTAATTAAAAAAATTGTCATTTCTGGTGGTATAGTACCATCAAGTGTGTACGTTGTCACTTGTCTTGGTTAATTATTTTGGTACAAGCTATAATTATTTTCGTTTCAAATATCATTCCATTATCAAGCAAGGCTATAAGATTGTCCATTAATTTATATTAAATAAATTAATTTTTATAATTAGTAAAAACCCATTAAGATTAAGAAGATTTTCTTATAAGATAAATGTATTAGCGATTAACTAATATATTAAGCATCTAAAAAGAAACCGTGAGATTTTACATGTGATTACCAAATGATAATTCTTTTGACAATAATGTAGGTATACAAAAATTATATTCCTCGTTAATTTATTTGCTGGGTAATTGACAATCACCAACACAAATATGGTAGGTATTATTTAAATTGGCCTTGGTGGAGAACATAGGCTAATATATTAACTATATACATAAAAAATATTGTGATTTTTGTCCAGAAAAATAATCGTGGCAATTCGGTATCGTTCCACTAATCTAGCGTAATAATTGGGCGGAAGCAAAAAGGGGTCTAATGTTCCCGAAAACAACAATGGCCACTAAGCAACAATGATCGCGATGAGATTACTATCAGCTCGCATCGGAGGATCACGCATGTAATAATACTCTGTAAATTACCCAACCGACTAATGTTCAAAAACCAACAATTAGGACCTGAATAGGCAAAGGTAAAATGTGTGTTGAAAACATTAGTGATGTTATTACTGCTATTTAGAAAATTCCTCTGACGAATTTCGATGGAATTAGAAAAAAATTGCTTCATTTAGGTCGGCTCTACCTGGAGGAAAACTGTGGGTTCGTTTAATTTTTTCCGTTCGTAAGTCTGTAGGCGCATTCGTGATTTATTTTGAGGATAAGTGGTAATACGAACAATATGTTTAGTCGAAGTAAAATTATGCTATTAAATTATTATCATGGAATTTGAGCGCACTTAGAATTAATATTTCTTCTCTTGTATGAAGGTAAACACTCATAGTCCAGTTAGTATAAAAATCAATAAGCTATGTAACGTGTTGAAAAAATCAGAAATTCCGTGACAACGGTCACTAATTCACACAATAAAAAATTAGAGAAGATTAATTTTCCTCCACACGTTGTCAAAGCCATTAAAACGCGAGCTTTTCTTTTCAGGTTTTATTTGTAAACATCAGCCGAAAGTTTAGCTCTCATTAATTGTATTACCTACTGTGCATATCAATTCGCCATTAAACTTCAGCAATAAATAATTTTTAATTTCCTAATAAATAAGTACTTTTAATGTAATAAAAATCGCTTTTTATATAGTGTAACCTACCGGCCCCGGGTATGAAGTAAAATTCATAAACGCATATTTCTCAAGTACCAGTCTAGACGCCAAAAGTGCGTTTCCTAAAACAAACACCATAAATATAAAGATAACTACGCGCGATAGAAAGAGCGTGAGATCGGTTCGAGGTTCAGTGTTTCAAGAGGGCGAAGTCAGCAGTTTTTCGGATATAAAAAGGGTGAAATCAGACAGCAGAATCAGTTCATTCCGAACCGAAGAAGAAGCCACCACCAGCCCAGAAGGAAGCCATCCACCAACCGCCGAAGAGCCGTCCCGACGCCACATTGGGTGCAGAAGCCGAGAGCAGCCCTGGGTCCTGAGGTCGAGAGCCACCGGAAGCCCTGAAGCCGCCGCACGCCCTGAAGACAAGAGCCACCCGACACCGGCGCCACACTAGGTCCAGCCGAGAGACGTATGACGTCGCGACGCCACCCTGAGTACGACGATGAGTTTGATGCTGAGTACGACGATGAGTATGATGCTGAGTACGACTATGAGTATGATGTTGAGTACGATGCTCCTGTCCAGCGCCACCACGATGACCAATGGACGTCCTGACGTCCACTCGTAACTAACTACCCATTGGGAGGTTTGGTGTCTTCATATGACCATGTCCGAATGGCCAGACAGATTGTCGCCTGGGATGATTATCGATTATTAACAGATGTTTTCTGCATATTGGTTGGGTACGAGAGTATTAACCTCCGCCCACGTGTTTGGTTGATTTTACTACAGGGTTGGAATGCCAACAAGGTCATTACTAACTATTACCCAATCTCTTGAGTGAATCCGATTATAAGGGGTCAAATAGCATCTCACGGACACTCTACAAATATACAAAAAGATGTTCATGTGCAAACTACAATATAAGGGGTCAAAGAGCATCTCAGTAGGGGCACCGCTGAACCAATCCCGTGATAAAATGTCCAAGAGGTAATCCAATCTTGAGGAAATCAACCAGTTAAAGTTAATTTAAAGGTTTATTTTACAGGCAATGAGTTGTAAGGTTTGTTCGGGCGTGGCCTGTGATGGCCCGCTCCGACCAATAGTGTTTAATATTATTATTTATCAATAAACGATATTTAAAGGTACCATTTTCTTTTATTTCAATTATTCTTACGTCAGCTCTATATCCAAAAACACAACGAATATGAGGTCCAAGACGATCACGCCAAATATTAGAAAATTATAATCAAACCCGGGTCTGGGTCGAATAGGTTTCAATTAAGATATTAGGGCTCGTTAATCCTTCAGAAGGATCCAACTTCCAACATAATCCGGCTTTTAATAAAACCGAAACCATAACTTTACGGCTCAAGACTAATTTAAACGTAAAAGGCTTTTATTATGAAAAATTCATCCACTTCCGACTTTTATAGCGACTTTTAACAATAATTATCGTTAAAACTGTTAATTATTTTAGTTTTATGAAAGCATGTGGCAGAGAAGTAGAAGTAGTTAAGAAACAGACAGGCCTCCTGTTGCAGTGAGTCCACAACACTTTAATATCGAGATTTTCAACGAGTTTTCGAAAACAGCGGCGTACAATCTACTATTTTATTTCTTTATTGATCATTAATAAATCTTTAATATTGTCTATTTGACATAAAAATTGCCCAGAAATATCAAATATTAATCACACATGTTCTCTGTGAATAAGGGTGAGAAGAAATATTACTGAGGGTGTGCTTTTTCTTATTGCATGTGGGAAAAGAAATTTGAGAAATGTGGAAAAGTTAAAAAAAATGCTAGCAAGTTTTTAAATGTGCTAATTAGTTTTTAATGTTCTATATACCTAATCGAGAAAAATACTATAACCCTTTATAAGGCTTGTAATATAAATCTAAGTACACCACTGATAACTAACACATGCGGTTAGAATTTTAAATTTATTCAACAACCGACTTTTTGACAAATTGGGTTCCTAGGAATCCTTAACCTTTTGAATCTAATTTATCACATTAACAATATAGTCTAAATTGGCGTTTTAATTAACCTCAACAAAATGATGTAGAGACTGTTATATTATTTAAAAAAGAAAGAATTTTACTTTCATGAGAATCTTATACATAATGAGGTGTTTAAAGCTGCTATACCTATACACATTTGCTTCCTTTTAATTTATATTTGTAATACATATATAGGCATGAATTTTGTATATTTCATCAATCATTTCAAATATTTTTAGGTCACAACCACAAAAACATACTCACATTAAACCTACCTTCGACGTATCCCTTTATTTGTAGTAATTCTATTTCGGAAAAATATAGAAAAAGCCTATACGAAATTTCAAATCATGATGTTCTTCGATCCGATATATTATGTCAATACATTACTTCAGAATTTATACCATTATTGACATCATCCAATTTGTTTAATGGATTTATAAGTTAGATAATGCCAGAAAAGTTCACATTCTGTTTCGATTATTTGAACACATTCCGCGTTACGTGAAACTCTTGAACATGCAAATTGAACATTAAAATAAAAGCCTTTCAATTGAGTGTTGAACGTTAGTGGAAATATTACGCATGTATATTGGAGCGATGTGTTTTCGGTTAAATATATTCGAAAAAAAATGTGTGTATAGCTACCTATAAAATCAATTAATAACTGAGGCTATTAATTCAAAGTTTTCGAGTATATTCAAAACATAATTAATTAGAGTGGATTTTTTGTGGATGTTAATACGTAGGTAAATCGATTTTTTATCAAAACATAGCTGAATAATTTTATATTCGCGTTGTATTAATTAATAATTAAACAACTAACTGAAAGATTTAGAGATTTCTCTTAAATTATCGTAGACATAAAAAAATCTTTTCAAAATACACAAAAGATAAATATGAACGCAGGATCTTTTGTCTGTGCTCCATTTTGTGCGCATATTTTAAACAGAAGATTTTAACGTTATTGGTGAAGCACATTATATGATAATAAACATGCATAGTTCAAAAATATACCTCACGAAAGTTATGACGGCTCTTCTTTTACCAGTTTACATAAAAATCCTGATTTATTTAACTTTGAATCTTTCCAGAAAGGTGTGAAAAATAGAAAAATATTTTCCTTATCCTCGGGATCTCTGCATGTGTAGAGCTTGTTCCTAATTAAAAACCAATTTGATTGTTTGTTAGTTATTATTATTTCATCTGAATTGTAGGTATTAGCTTACTGCTATTCATTACCTAAACAAGTTTGATGCTTTACGACGAGTTCTTATAAATATTTGATGTAGGTTGGTGAGAAATCGACGAAATTTAAACATTTTCGCGGAATTAATTGAACGCATTCCTGTGTGCAAAATATTAACAATTTATTATATTTGTTACTTTAGAGAACAGTAAATAAATCGTACCTCGTTAGTTCAATAATTATATATAAACAATATCTTTATTGTGGAAAGTATGAGTATATTTCATACAGAGTAAATTTATTTTAATTTTGCATATTTCTTGGCAAATTTATACACAAACACATGTTTAAAAATTAATTAATGTTCACCATCAGGTGTAGGTGTGATGTTAATTTATACATTGAAACAATTTGGGAATAAAGTCAGGGTAATTGCTCAAAATTAACTATAGTTTTAACTACTATGGGTACTGAGGTTAGTACTTTACACATAAAAACGCCAATTATAACCAACAGATTTTGCGATAACATACAAAATAACCACATCACACGCTAGTCATAAAAAATAACATACAATTTAACACAAAATAAGTAATAAAAACCAGACAATTATTAAATTCATCTAATAACAATCACGATAGAAATTCGCGTATTCACGCACTTAGCTATATTAATTAAAAGAAACGAACTTAATTTATTATATACTTCATGTTAAACAATATTAAATCTGAATATGCTGAATATATTATGAATCATGACAAAGAGAATAAACAAAAAAGGTTGAATCCCCATGCAGGATGATGGTTAATTATCTAAAATAAATATCTGCTTATTTACCTACCTAATTACAAAACAAAAAAAAAAACTATAAAACCTCTACATGGTGTTATAAATTCGAAAATTTCCGTCTTTTATACAAGAATAGGTATCATTAGGCATGTGAAATTTTATTTGTTTTGCAATTAGTTCAGTTAACACAGTTAACTTGTTAAGTAGAAAACATATGCACTTATTATAAGTTATGCCATAGGAATACTAATTGTACATATAATCTAAAAGAATATAGAAATTGGAATTAATTAATGTAGAATCTTTAGAAAACAAATTTATATTGAAGAGAATTTCATCTACATATAAATTTTATTGATGTTGGAAGAAATAATTGGCATTCAGTTAACTATTAAATAATTCATTTACCCGTAATAGGTTTTATTTTATTTTATTATAAAAATATGAATATTCGTCTGATATTTGCTGGTTGAAGCGGAAAATCTTGGTGCAATAATAATAAACTCAACGATCCATACATCCTTTGATAGAGGAGGTGGAATCAAAATAAAAGAAAATGTTTGTTATGCTTAGAAAGTTGGAACACACATAAAACGACATCAGGTACTCAAAAGCATGAAGGAATATTTCTATAGAAATATATATAGTGAAAATGTTTATGATAATTATAGATAATTAAATTTTTCTACTAAAATGGACTATTCATCAGAATTGCTTATATTTGAATATAATTTTTGACAACGTTCTGATTTGTGCATGGTTAATTATCATACAATAAGCATAATAAAATTCTCCTAATAAGGAAAACTAATTATTTTTATTATAATTGATGAAATTCCTGAAAAACTATATATGGATAAGGTTAATTTGCTTTTAGTATAACAGAAATTTCTTTTTTTTTATATCTAATTATTTTTAAATCAGGTTATATTATTATAGGTAGGTATAACTTGAGATCTACCAGCATTCTCTTCTTCCTATATACATTAGGTACCTATACTTGCCTAATTTGTATTTTAATTTCATTCTTTTCCTATTTGGACACACTATTATTTATTAATGAACATATATGAGAATAATAGTAGATAAATTATTATAAACGAGTATTTTTTTATATTGAATATTGAGGTCCTTTAAAATTGCAAATTTTGGCGAAAGCGCCACTTACACCGCTTTCAGCAGAACATCTATCAGCCGCCACAAGGTGAATAAAACATGACCAGTTCATTAACATTAACACTAGAATGCCAGATAATTATAAAACTAAATAAATTTGAATGTTTTTTGAATAATGAAGCATTCCTGCAGACACTTAAAAGCGCGCATTCGCCAAAAAATTAAAAATATCAATATTTACATTATCTAGAGGTATTGGTATAAAAATAACTTTGAAATATAAGATAACACAGTAATTTATTTGGATGTGGTGTAATGATACAAAATAAAAAAGTTTGAGCTTTGTGTTTTGTCAAAAATCAAGTTAGATTCTCTAGCTGAGTAATGTACTGTATAAATCCACAAAATCTTAGCAAATCGATTTGACTAACTTTTGCAAAATATAAAAACCATATTTAACACGATTATAAGAAGTTTAGAAGTTAATCACAACTATTATTATTTTTAGATTTAAAAAATAAAGACAAATTGAACATGCATTTATAAGATTAACGTGCCAATATTATACAAATGCTAGTTTAACAATTTCTATTGTAGATAAATAATTATTAATTTACATGCAATTTGAAAAATTCTTACCGAGCGGAGACAGAGTATCCGGCGGTTCGCGATCCCGACACCGAGAAGTCCTCGCTCTGCCGTGCCGCGACATTATAGCGGCGATGCTAAAGTCTGTCGCACAGGGCCTCATAGTGCAATTCTCCTCCATCATCACCGTACCGGACACATTTTTATCACAGCAAGAAAAATGTACTATTTAGGTAGTAAATTAACCGCGCACGGGCCGATCCACCGGCATCAGCTTCCCTTCGGGCCGAGAATTACCTTCCCCGCGTCATTTTCGGCGGAACGCGACGCGGCGCTAACCTGAGCTTTCACTAGGTGTGAAGTATTTAACCACAGAAGCAAGCTGTTTTGACAGAATGAATATTTAGATCCCTTTGGTTCGCATTTAACCAGATTACTTTGATATGCAGCGAAAGCCCTCAGATTGGTCGCTCCCACCTCGGGAGGCGTCGCCCACAGCCCGCGTAATTGATAGCCTCCTTTTGTTTGTCCTGGGGCTACTTCTCGCGACGCCGTTCAACGTCAACTGACCACTCCGTCGAGACGTTATTAGAGGAATGTGCCATTTTTTGGGCAAATTTTCCCCCTCTGTCGGCGTCGATGACATGCTAGCTTTTTGTTTTAGCCCCCTGTACGTCGCTACTACTACCTGGGCGGTGTTTTAATATATACAGACCAGCCACCAGCAGCGCCACCCATCAATTCCTACAGGATACTTTATTATCACCAATATTCATACACATCTTCTATACAATGCAAAATGTTTGCACGTTTTTTTACTCTATAAATTTACATCCATGTAAAATTTTGAAAAATACACCTCCAGAACATCCTAATTAACTACTACTTTCTATAAAAAATAAATTACAAACTAAAATCACCTGAACTACATCAAAAATTTCATAAGCCTAATAAATGTTAGTGAAATAAATAGAATAAAAGGCGCTGTGAGCCATTCCGTAGGCACGCCAATGGCCGGGATCCTTTCTTCTGGGATTGTTTTGATCCGTGAAATCGCGAGGACGGGAGTGGCTGCGCGTCGTCCCGCCTTGGGGGCGGCGGCGGTCGGGCGAGGACGCCTCCCGGACGTCGAGTACGCGTTCGTTTGATTTGCCTACCTGTTGTGGTTGCTTTTTTATTAGACGATAATTGCCGGCGAACCTATAATCTTGGCGACTTTCGGAAACTGAGCATCTGTTCTGGGAAAACCGGCGAAACGGATGGCTCGGCGTCGGGGCGATCGAATTCGGCGCTTTGGACAGGGTTTTTTTTTTTGTATCGGTAATTAAATGGGAATCGATAAATGGTTTGAAAAGTACAATATTTCATTAGTTGAAGCTTAGGTGCTTACGATTTTATTATATCATACAAGCTAGGTCAACGTGACAAAAGTGAAGAGAGTATAGGTAGCCAAAAAAATACTATACTACTTCTTAAAATGCCCTAATTTTTGCCCACAATTTTGTAGCCACCTGAATTCACAGTCCAAAAACTTTTCCAAAGAAACAGTTTCCAAATTCCATATTATACAAGTAATTTTCTGAGTACAAAATTCTTTATAAAAAAGTTTATATTTTGATTGTGCATTTTTTATATTGGCATAGTTGATGCATTTCGAGTATATATATTTGATGTGGTTTAAATTGATTATCAAAATCAAAATTCAGATTATAATTTTACTGTCGATTGTACAATCTCTTATACTTTATGGTAAATAATTTTAAAACTTCATAATGCGTTACCTACTCATTGTTTTTTATAAGGCATACAAAATTTTAAACCGTTCATTATATTTTTTATGTATAACCGTATTAAAGCGGTATTATAAATAATTCATTATTTTATTGCTATAATTTAAATCAAATGTTTTATGATTGCGATGATTGATATTTTTATTGTAAATATGCTATTGAATTTTTAATTATAATATTTTTTTAATAATTACATTGCATTATTTGTTATCGGCTCGTCCATTAAAAATTGTAAAATCGTGAATTAACGAAATAATAAATTCATTTTTAATAAATTTATAATAACGCATTGTCAAAAATTCATTGTTTCGTTAATAAAAATTCAAAAATTGTATTTTCGTTTCACAATAAGCAATAAATGCTTTCATTCCCATTTACCATTAATCCGAATTTATGGGATTTTTTTAATGTTATGTAGAAAATCTGTAATATAAATATTTTATTTCACCCAATTTTTTATTATCTTACAAATAAAATAAATTTTTGAAAATATTTATTTATCTCAAAATGCAACCTAACTTCATTAATGCAATTCATTGTAAGTAAAACAAGAATCCAACAATAAATATACCTATACAGAATTAAAAAAAATCCAATCGCGTATATCTCGCAACGTCAAGAGTGTCTCTAAACAAAACGTAAAGCCGGAAAAACAACTCCCTCTCCACGTATCCGGACATTGATTGTTGGAGACGAGCACATAAGTCTTTTCCCCTGGCCACCACGTGATTTGTCCGCTAATCGCCGTTGCCTGGGGACTTGTAATGGGTCCCATCTAGAGCACATTTCACGTTCCCGACTCCCTAGCAATCTAGATGCTATCAGGGACGTGTACATCCACTTTTTTTGCAACTTCTTATAACCTATTCCTCTACTAGAATCTTTTAATAATCATTACATTGGTAGATATAGTAAGGCGTTGAAGAAGGTGGATTTTGAAGAGGTAGAAATATACCTAATAGTTTTATAATAGAACTTATTTGGGATGAATTGTATATAATTTAGGATTTGGTAACTATCAATCTTATATTTCACAATTCCATTAATAGTAGTAGGTAGATAGATGCTAATTCCAGTCATGAAGTTCATTACAAAAAAGAGCAATTAAATTCCCCCTAATCGCACGCCACTGTCAATCTATCTAGATTCTATAAGTGGCCGGAGGGCGTCGCTTCAATTATCCACCGTTCGCATGCGACTGATTCTTTTTTAACTCTATAGGACTTTGGGGAAGGAACTTCTTTAAGCTAATTGTCAGATAAATAAATGAAACACACTTTTTTTAACGGAGTTAATTAAGTAGCAGATAAAAGACATGGGTAATTGGGAAAGCCGAGCTTTTAAAAGACCCAACGATTTGCATTAATTGTACATTCTGATGTTTATGGATTAAGATTAAGCATGTCGGTGGGTAATTTGGATTTACGTAAATGTAATTGATGCGGTTCCATTATCGGATGCAATAATGAGATTGGTCTGCGACAACAACATGTAGAACATTGGATATTATATCAAATATTGCCAATCTAATAGAAGATATAGATATTTTTTATATATCTAATAGTAAACTTACAATATTATGTCTTTGAATAAAGCACGTTCGAATAAAACTCCTAAGCAAATAATACAAAAATAGGCAGCTCTTAAAATTTATGGAATCCAATAAGCTTCGAGAGAGGATGAATCGGCATTACATGATCAACTATTTTATGGGCCTTTGTTCTGCGTTCTGGCGGAATCTTAAGAATCGAAGGAATATAGGAGTTCCATTTCGGTTGGTCACATAGTCACATTTTGTACGTACGTGATGGTCCTTTGAATCATCGTAAACTTTTATTGGATCTACTCTTGAAATCGCCGGACGAAAAGAAGCCGGTGATGAAGATAACGGATGAGCCGTTTAGGACGAGGCCGCCGATTCTTCCGATTCGAACGAGGCTGCTCTATAGGAGACATATAATGAAATCGAAAACCGAAAAGGGTATATAACTTTGGGGATTTCGAAGTTGCAGAAAAGGAATATGACTGTCCCTTTTTTTTATTTCTATATCATCAGAAAATTCTTCTTTAATTTACCTGTCTACTAATACTTGCTGAAATATAACTACTATTTGTTTCTTAAAGATTGTAGTAAGCTTTTAAGCTGGTTACAAAGGGTTATTTGAATATTATAAATCACGGCTTCGACCGTTCGAATTCGGAAGCAGGAATACTTAGTAACGTGCTAATGAGGATCCCCGTCTCTGCGCCGCCATTCATCACCGAAACCAAGGCGAGAGGATGCGAGGACGACAGAAGGGCCACCCGAAGGGCACTAAACGCGTTAGCGGACTCTGGTACTCCCGACTTCCCCAATAAATCCTCAAGTAACAAACAGCCTGCACAGCTAAGCGGATTCTAATCTATCCCTCGGCGATATTTCACAACCCGCTCTTCTATCTCGCGCCAACGAAAACCGCTCATTTGCACTCCCAATGTTCTCTATAATCCTCTACACGATTTTTATACAATGCTAAAATTTCTACTGGCATCAGTTAGTAGATATGAGATTGGAAATAATTTGTAAAAATACCAAGATATTACTTATTTTGTACACACATGATTATTTTGTTCACAAAAACTTTGCCTTAAAATAGACTTTATTTGGTGAAATTTGGTTGGGTATCTTTATAGGCATTTATTTTATAGAACCCCAACATTAGCAAAATGTATCTTCTTAATGTTGCAATAATTCTCGAATTATTTTGATACATACACCCGATGGTATAAAGTGGAGTTTGGGGAGTTAAGTGCAGTTTTCCGGGAACACATTCCGGTATCTGGTTGTTAAGCGGCCGAATTTCGAGCCTGAATTCCGACGTTTCTGGGCGCCTCTGACAAGGAAATATCGCCCAATGTTTTCCGTCAAATTGTATTATCTCTATCTCCGCGTTTGAAAATTTGTTGTAGCCGCCGCTCACCGGATATCGCCCGTCTGCGTATCTGCTCCCGCACCGGCGAGGCTCGCCCGAAATGAAAATGTCCGTGTTCACCTTGCCTAATTTACGGTTTGCTTGGCGGAGAACGGGAAATTTATCAATTCGGATGATGCAGCCACATTGATAGGGGAATAGAATATTATTTACAAGCAAAAATAGTACATTGATCGGTTGCAATAGGCACTTGTATAATAGGAAAAATCATGATATGATGGCTTGATATGAAAATTGGAATAACGAGTTTTTCCCTCGATCGTTTTCTATAACCATTTACTCTGGGATCATTTGGCTGGAACGTTCAGTGATAAACCTTTAACCAGCTTGTGTTTAATTCGGAATAATAAATAATTACCCCGGTTTTTAATCTCGCGTACAATTGCTCTGATTTACACCAAGATATTTTACATGCGGACTTTTCATTTCGGGGATTTGTAAAGCTCGTTTAAGATAATTGAAATGGCTTGACCTGATTTAATACAGCTTGATTTGTTTTATTAATATTCTGCCAGTGACAGTAAAGTTTTTCGTAAATTGTAATGTTAAACGCTGTGCTGGTAAAGTAAAACGAAGGTATTTCAGATGACATTTATTTTTACGCTATTCGTAATAAAAACTGTTCTGCCGCCAACGATAACAATGCTGAAAATATAACTTTAAATTACCTGCATACATTAAAGCATACTTAACCGTAAAAGCTAATGAGTCGGTAGTGGCCGTACAAATAACCGTAGTAGTTTCAGGGTAATTATTGGAGAAATTTCATTATAACTACCGGCCAGGAACACGTATGCATAATCTCTATCGATGTTATTAGCATAAATCATTCATATTTCCAATTCTCTAACGATAATCATAGTAGTACTGATGACACCGAAATCAATTGAGAAAACTTAATGATTGATTTTAATAACTCCCAATAAAAAGATATCAAGCTAGATTATGTAGATGCAATATGCAATGGATTTTTTTTGAAATGCTTCACTGAGTCTTGCTCTACTAAATAAAATAGTATACACTCAAGGAGAATTAAGAATTTTAATTATTGATTTATTTTGTAATATGATACCAATGAAACAGATTGCACTATTCGAACGGGTCACTTATTGGTGATCATTTCTACGTCTATGCTTAATGCACATTATTAATTAAAGTTGGATTTAATCGTCATTATACAATGTTAAATTAGCAAGTAAGTCAATTAACTTTTCAAGTTTTTTTTATTTTATTTCCGCTTTTATAACAAATTGTGCCAGCTGTGCGAGCAAAAGTTATAATGGTCAATTTTTTGCGTTTTTTTATCATCTTCATACAAACATACCAGTATTTGCATTCGTACTTACATATTATTTTGATAATGGATAATAATGTATTTTTTTATTATGTAAAGTATAATGCATGGAAAATGTTCAATTGACAGGCACATTAAAAACACGACTGTTTAGTAATTTATTAGGTGAAGATTACTAATGCAAATTTGAACACAACACTTATAAATATATAAATAGGTATGCGATTTTAGTACTATATTGAACTGTTGGATATCAGGAAAAAATCCTACAAGTGAAGGAAATAGTTTGACAAAATAAAAGGTTTTCAATGAAATTTACTACTTTAATTTAATTTTCAAGATATATAATATTCTCTTATTAGAGTATAGCGAATTGGATGTAGTTCTGAGAGTATAAATAGTCCCAATTTATCATACATCTCTGATGCATTAAAATAAACTGTTGCGCGTTTTTGCCATCAATCTGTCACTATCATACAATTGTCACATGCATCTCCAGTAAAACATCAGACTAATTCAACTCTTTCATTTAAGTGTCAGTAATGGTAAGCTGGCGTAATTTATAAACTGGAAATTATAGAGACGGACTTACGGCGGTTAATTTTAAATACGAAAATCCCGCACCGAGTCTCCGAGCCAATGAGAGGTCTCAATTTTTTTAATCACTACCTTATAGCCGTAATTCCCTGAAAATTATCCTGAATATTTCTGCAGTTAATTTTCCTTACATTCATAAATCTTAGGCAGATAGATATCTGCGTAATGCGTCTTCTTAAGATTAAATCTATCTTGTTTTTTGTTATTTACGCAGAAAAATAACTTCGAATCGATTTAACGATTTTCAATCGGTCCAAATTTGTGGTACTCCTCGGCCCGCTTCTGGCGGAAGTACTAAAAAAATGGCCATAACAATCACGTCTCAGTACTGCGGCTTAGTAGCGCAGTACATGCGTACGTCGCAATGACTGTGCTTTCAAGCATTAATTTACACGATACCTTATATGGGAAACAACATGGCGCCTTCGGACCTCACACTGCTCAAGCATTTGCATACGATCGGATTGGCGCAGCAAGACTTTATGTTACGCTTTTTTAAACTAATGCGTAATGAAATTATTGCGGGACAACGGGAAATAGGGGGAGCATTCTAAGCTTGAGTGATTTGCAATGGAAATTGTGTAGCTGCAATATTTGGATTTTGTTTACACTGATTAGTAAATTGGTATTATAGCACCGAATAATGAATCAAATTATTATATTTTATAAAATAGGAAATGTAAACAAAATTTAATGATTCAACCATTTTTTACATTAATTTTCTAATGCTGTTCCTATGTTGGAAGAGTGGTTAATTAAACTGTAGGTGCTTTTTTCAACTTTCTAATTGTTGGTATAAAACGAATATCAAGATTGGTGTCGTTAGTTTGCAATCAATTGTGGAATAATTGAGCACTTAAAGCGCAAAAAAACTGTTTAAACAAAAAAACCAAACGACAAGTACTAAGTGGTACAGATAATGTGACACAACACACGAAGCAAATGCGAGATCGTTTATTTTGTTTAATTAATCGCAAACGCTCCGATGGCTTTTATCAGCGAATATGGTTTTAATGAAGCATTATCATCGAAAAGTAAAATTTTTTTGACGTATACATGAGTCATAATTGTTGGATCATTACTGCTATTTTCACGTTCGAAATAAAATTTGGATGCTTCTTTTCTCGGTACCAATATTAATAAATAACGAACCTATTGAATTTAAACTACCTCCTTGAAAAAAAGAAGAAGAAGAGACAAACCAACAGTTAAATAATTCAGAATGAAGATGCTGGTAGGTGTCTAGTTTCTAAGTAATAAAGTAGATGATTTATAGAGTGTAAAAGGAGTGAATTACTTACCTGCTATCAAAGAATACCTGTTCGAATAACGAATAAAAGAATATTTAATATTTATACATCCTGTGTAATCATGAAAGGAAGGAGTGAAATGAAATATAAATCTTTTAATTTGTCACTGTTTCTTGGGCATGTATTCCTCGCGTAGGAGTATTTACGATCGAAATATGTTAATCGAGTTGTATTGGGGAATGCCACCGGCTTCTGTACATTTATTCACACCAGCTACGTATGTACATATTTATTCTTTATTAATTTTTATGTCGATTAAAATCTGTCAACGTAAATATCTTTCACGAATGCTCGTTTTGAGAATGTATCACAACAAAAACATAATATATTAAAGTCTTCTTAATGGTAGTTCGTTAACGTTTCGTGTAAAACCAGAGGCAACTTAAAATTCTAATTTTATTTTTTGCATAATTACAAATCTTCATTCCAATTATATAAATATTCTGAATTCCTACATCTACATTCTGTATACATTTGTTCAATTTTACCCAAAACAGTTTTCTTGAACATTTTTCCATAGCTGCACTCAAATTATCCCTACATGTTATTATTAAAATATTATTCATACCCACATATTATACAAGATTGTCCCAATTATTGCACTTTCTTTTGGCTAATTATTGTGTAAATCATACTTCCATATGAGTACCTATTTGTTTATAAAGAGCAAGTCATCAATTATTTTCCTTTCAATGTATCGACAATTGTTTGTTTAACTCTGCAATTGCATTCTATTAAAGTTTAACACGCTGTATAGTCGAAGGGCGGATTGTTCCACCCATATCTTTCACCTTTTATTCAAATTTCCATCGGATTCTACACCTCCGATTATACTCAATTATGTAAATACGGTCTGCTGCATTATGTAGCTCGTTTTCATAACATTGTGACAGTTTTTTCTCGGATGTAAAATATGAACGACATAAAGATATCTATTAATAACGTTTTAATGGCGAAGAAGACGATAAATGATATGATAAAATGCGAGTCCTTGTGCAACAAAAATCCAAACATCTATAAAATAATAATCGTGTTCAGTGAGAGTAAAAATGCTGGGTTTTATTGGTGACAAAATATTTAATATTTCGAATTTGAAATTACACCGTTTGTACCAGAACAGACAATTTATATAATTTACGATCTCATTTATACAGTGTACGCGACGCACGCGGTCGAATTAATTGCCTCCGAAATTTCCGAAACCTAATAAAAAATTAATTATGAATAAATTGACACGAGGCAATAACATAACTAAAAGCAAGAAAAACGTTAATTTGCGTTTGAAATGTTATTGCTGGCTACGGGTACCTACATAAAATACTTTAATTTGCGGTACTATAAAAAAATTTCATGCGTCGGTTGTTACTAATGTCTCAATTTGGACTCGGGACGGTTATAATTAATAGTAAATTAATAGAATAGACGGTTTGTAATAAATTAAATTTTCTAAAAACGGTCTAATTATCAATTTTCGTTTATTTATTGTGTTATCATCGTCGTATTTCTCTCAAAGATGGAATTATTAGTGTATATTTACAACAGTTTAACTAATTAATTTAAAGTAATAATTCGTTATAATTTTAATTGAGAGAAACAGAAATAATGTCTTACGCAATTTATATTTTAGAGCACACTTGTCTAATAGGTCCGTTGAAATAATTTTTTTAATTTCCATTTATTTTTTGACAAATCGGCCTTATGATAGAAAGCGACTTGTAAATGGTTACATCAATCACGTTGAATGATTTATTTGGCAAGTGGCGGCTTTAATGTGAAGGAACATCAACAAACAACGACTTTTGTATAATATAAAGCAAACAGAATCTAAAACAAGAAATAAACAGCATTCCTAAGCAATGTCGTTCGAGAAGAGCTCACAATGGAAAACCAATATAGGTACATCAATTTCCATAACAATACATTTTGATAGGTTTAAAAAATATAACTATATTTGTCCAAAACCTACTCCACTTTTGATTCATAAATATCTACTGAAATTAGTATCTTATGAATAAATTAAGACAAATATTTACGTAGATATAGGTAAATAATAAATGTTCCAAATTCTACACCCCTATGGCAAGATTAATCGAGATTCCACATTAAAAGTACATTTCAATAACTCGTCTCTTATAACCCATTAATGTTAAAAGTAGCTCAATCTAAACAATTTTTTAACTAAACCGTCTGTCTCTCAATTCGTCAAGTACCTACCTCCCAAAGGCATGGGGTGAAACGTGAGTGGTAAAGATTAAAGATAACGTGCAAGCTTCATAATTTGCGTCTGGAAATGTGATTATCTACAAGAAGTTTTTTACTGGGGTCTGGATAATTACTTCTAACGGATTTAAAAAACGTAATACCTATAGAAATAAAATCGTAAATTCTTTAGGAAAATTTTATTTATATTAATTGTGCTGATAAAATATTATCAATAGTAGGTACATCATGTTTAGTTCATCAATTGTTCAGTTATCTTCAATCTCAATATCCGTCTCAAGTGCTAATTACTTATCGCTATTTTAATACTTATCCACGTGTTGTATATACAATAAATAAGTATGTAAACTAAAAAAAGATAATTTTCGCAAAAAAATGTAGGTACTCAGCTTGTTGTACCCGATATGAGTGTTACTAGTGTTAGTATCTGAGAAATAGTGTTCCAATATGGAATTCAAAAATTTACTATTCATTATTGTTAGTGTAGCATGCGTGGGAGAAATCCATAGTGCGAAAATTTTAGGTATATTTCCCTTAGCCGCGGGAAGCCATTATAGTCTAGGAAACACGTTAATGAGGGGACTGGCCGAAGCTGGACACGATGTAACAATGATAAGTCCTTACAATGATACTAATCCCGTCACAAATGGAAGTTACAGGAACGTAGTTTTAACCGGATTTGTAGAATTGTACACAGGTATGTAAAATCAATGAATTCCTGCTACATAATCTTACATAAGTTATGTTTTGTACTAGCTGGAATGAAGAAAATCAACTTGTTTAGTCAACAAACCATGAACTCGTTCACTTATTTGCTCAAGTTCCACAAAATTTCTACCATTTTAATGGAAAAAACCTTCCAACACCCGAATATCATCGAGCTTTGCAATTCGAACGAAACGTTCGACGTTGTCATAGTGGAGCAAATCACCTGCGAAGCCTTCAAATACTTCGCCTACCATTTCAAAGGCCACCTAGTGCTCTTCTCTTCAGTGGGTGCTGAGAGTAAAATTAATTACGTTGTTGGTAACCCTACGATGGTTTCGTTCACCCCGCAAATCGATACGGATTTCTCCAGAGATATGACTTTGTATCAAAGAATTCACAATTTTTTGCTGTACGCATTCGAAGCTGCTGTGTATAAATATCATTGGCTGCCATTCTTGGATACTCTAATCCAAAAGTATTACCCAGGTGCACCGTCAATGCTCGAAATTAACTACAACGTTTCGTTGGTTCTGGTTAATCATCACGAAAGTGTACAAGGGAGCGTTCCGCTGGTGCCCAATATTATACCGATTGGAGGATTTCATGTACAGAAACCGAAACGTTTGCCCAAAGACCTGGAGGAATTTTTGACTCAGGCTCCAGAAGGTGTAATTTACGTTAGTTTCGGTTCGGTTCTGAAAGTAGAGAATCTACCGGTCGATAAAAAAGAGATACTAATCAGAACTTTCGCAAATATGAAGCAGAAAATCCTGTGGAAATGGGAAGCAGATGATGTGGATAATTTTCCATCGAATGTTAAAACTTCGAAATGGCTACCACAGAGAGATATATTAGGTAGGCTTATATAAAGTTTATTGTAGTAAAAAATACCTAATCAAATATTTAGCTCATCCCAATGTGAAACTATTCATATTTCCTGGAGGACTGCTGAGCCTAACTGAAGCTATTTCTAATGGCGTTCCGATTTTAACGATGCCAATAAACGCTGATCAGGCTACAAACGGGCAAATAGCTCAATCTAACGGATACGGTTTGAGTATCACATTCCGAGATCCGAAGTTTTCCGAAGAAAAGCTAACTTCAATGATAAGAGAGTTATTAAGCAACTCAACGTACGTTCTAAATGCTACTTTAATCTGTTCTTTTACGAATAATACGGTTTTTTAAAGGTTTAAGGAAAAAGCGTTGGAAAGATCTCGAATATTCTACGACCGGGAAGTTCATCCGCTTCAGAAGGCTGTGTATTGGATTGAACACATCGTACGTCACAACGGTGGTTCTCATCTGAAAGTTTGGGGTGTAAATTTACCTTGGTATCAATATTATTCTTTGGATGTACTCGGCATTGTAGTTACGAGCGTCGCACTTTTATTTGTGATTTTATGTAGAATTGTTATTTATTTGGTAAGAAAAATTGTTTGTGGTGTTTTTCGAAGAAATACTCGAGGAAGTCAAAAAATGAAGAAACATTAGGACAGATTTAGGTTTAATATACTCGTATCTATCAGTCCTATATTTCGTCATAAATTAACCCCAATATTTTTTCGAAAAACAATCGTTAGCTCCAGACATAACAGAAAAAAAATAGTCTAGGGATGCAGACAATAGCAAAAAGCCGCACGACATCTGTTTTCGAACCCTTAAGAAAAATGGCTTGTCTCAAAAAGAGTTTTATTTTTTCCTAAGGTCTGAAGTACCTGTCTATGGGCGGCCTCTCCTCTTCACAAAGACTTCACAACAACACTCAAGTTGACAAATTGGCTGATTATAATTTTTAATCAGACCCCGAAAGTAATGCCCTAATCTAATACTAAACAGGGCTAAGTATAAACATGATTCCAGCTACCGACTCAATACCTATACAGGACCGTATCTAGTCAAACATCGTGACTTAAAAGAAGGAATAATTTAAGGATATAATTCTAAATATATGAAGTAATTCGTTGATTTATAAATTTTGTAATAAATTGTAAAAAATGTATACTTTTAAAAAAATTAATGAGTATTAAAGAAAGGGCTTATCTAAAACTAGTAGGTTAATTTCCCGGTTTACAAGCCCCTGTCGCGACTGACGGTGTTCCAAAATAAAAGATGATAGATTCTGTTTAATATTCTCCTTTGACATTCGACACCCGCCTCTTGTTCGATACGTCGAGAGCCATTTGGTCGCGATAACACCCCCGAACAGATGTCTATTTCACCGTAATTATCCCTATAAAACACGAATGAAAAAAACTTGAACGGCTCCTATAGTTGCGTATCTAAATTACAGCAGACGATAAATTTGGTTAATAGAATCGTTTAAGGGCTGCAATGACCCGGGGTCGAGCGCATTAATAGCGCTCAAAGTTGAAAGGTGTCTGAAGTTTTCGTGGTAGCGAACCGGTTCGCCGGGTTTTATGTCCTGGAACCACTCTTTAAATATTTAGTACATACATCCGAATAATGCGCTCAAGATCGATTTACGAGTATTAATCGATTAATTTCGATTAATTCGAAACAACGAACAAAAAAATGGAAAGCGCTTGGAACATTCACGTTCAGATACGCGGAATCTATCGATCAAATTTACAAAGCGACGCGACCAAAAAACAGGATCCAATATGATTAATACGGGAATGGTCAATGGGGTCTTTATTATTCATCCCCAGCGGTCCCCGGAGTGACAGAATTTACATAGGATATAAAGCGATAGCTTTTCTGTTATGACAGGCAGACATCAAGCTCAGTTAACGACACACAATCATAATTACCGCTATCAATTTACCAGCGGTTTAGCAATGGTCCTATTAAAGTGATTAATACACTTGTTTTTCCGCGGGATCTCAACACGACAATGCGCCGTTAAAAAATTACGGGGCGAATTCCAATCGCAAGGCGAAGAATTTTCGCAATGTTATTAACAATGTCGAATAGATAACAAGAGTTAAATTGTGATATTTCAGCAAACATGAGCAGCGTTTGTGTATCTTGAGGAGCGGGCGTTTAATCCGATGATTGATGAGGACGAATTAGAATGGCTATAAGTCGATTCGATTCGGCCCGTTTAACTTGATGAGCTCCGTGACTGTTGGGGTACTTTTACGTCGCAGCCGCCCCGAACTTTTTCGGACGGACGGCGCATAAAAAACTCCGGTAATAAAAGCGCCTTAGTGTAAATAATAGGGGTTCTCAGGTTTTTTAGGTTCTATGCAAAAGGAGCCTTTGATTTGGTCATCAGTGTGCATCGCAGTAGTCTTCAATCTTAATTTTAGTTTGAATTGTTTTAAGTGGTTTTAATATGCACTATATCACGAATTTTCATAGCGGTACTTAATTGACGTTAATCGCTAATCGATTTTTAATTTTCTCTCTAAATGGGCAGGTACTCGTTTTATGCTTTAACGAATGCCTTTAGCACTCTTCATTCATTGCTCACATAATTTGCTCGTTTAATCCAAAGTATTAGTCATAATATTAATTAATAGTCCGGTATAACTAAATATATTTTGGTAATTAATGCATCAAGAATTTTATCATAGAAATTTTCATATTTATTAAGTGTGCCTGTAGATATAACAAAAATTATAGTATGTATAAGTTGATACTTATTTATTGAACTCAAAATTTCCTGTACTATTAAAAATATAAATAGCATACTCGTTTAATAGATATTTGATTAAATATTGTTAAACGCTTTTTGCATATGCCTTCACTAATTGATAAGCCTCTCTTATGTAAAACAGCTCTAATAAATAATCTCGGGACCTACATGATTTTTCTTTTGCACTAAATTAATTAGATAATTAGACTAAAGCGAACATTAATTAAGCGTTCGAGGCTGATTTATTAAATATTCATGATGGCGTTTTACGTGATGTTTTCGAGAACATATACAGGTAATTAAAGGAGCAGGGCTGCATTCTTCTGCTCACCCTTCTTAGCATTTTTAGCGTCATTACCATACTCTTTAGGCGTATCTTCGACATGCTGATACCTACCTCCCTTAACCACGTCAATGTAACATATGTAATGGGGACTCCACAGGTGGGCCATTGCTCCCTACGGCCACTAATAAAATTAAACGATTCCAGTTTTTCAAACAATTACTATCAGTTAAAAGTTATTGAAATTTATTCAAACATTTTGACACGAGAAATGATACCTGCAAGTGAGAGAAACACGTTATTCTTGGCGGGGCTCTCAGCAGTATTATTAAGAAATATGACGAGATGCGCTCGCTTGATTTACTTTAGCGATGTCGCCTTCGAAATTCAAATCACATAAAATTCGGTTAGGACTTAATGATTTTTATAACAATTCTGTGTATACGTTAGAATGAGTATTAAAGTATAATAAATTCGGCAATACCGCAATCGCCTCGTTAGCGATAAAATCGCAACTCTTCCTTCATAAATTCGAAATTCCCTACCTAACGCTAACATAATTTAGCTTCGCGTGTGGTCATTAACCATTATATAAATTGGGATTATGATAATGAGAGAGTATATTTCATCGTATTATCAATTTGTTATTGCCACGGTATGCGTGTTGAATTAATAGGGGTGGTCCATTGGGATAGAGGAACGCTCTCCGTGGCCGTTACTAACAAGAATAATGCCGAACACGCGCCATCTAATGGCGAAGGCGGACAATCGGAATAAAGCGGACACGTGACCGGCTATCATCCCCGGGTGTTTTTTCACAAACCGGCTAGTTTTATCTTTTCATGCTAATAAACTGGATTATTTGTCGCCGAGTCGATTCGATGATGTTATCTGCTCCCATCAAAATCTAGCTCTATTACAAAGTTCCCATCGAAATTCTCGTTAAAATAAACGCGCTGCTCGAATCGCACTTGTTTATCCCCGGAATCTTTAAATTTACAACAAACGTCATCCGCCTCCATTAACTTGGCTATGCTAGTGTTTCCAGTTGCTTACTTGTTAAGTTTCTAAACTTCTACTCTTAGTCCAGTCAAGAAACATATTCCTACATTCCCAATCTTCACCAACTTTTTCCCAAGCATCCACAATTTTGTAATAATAGCTCAGCCAATAACACATTCTGAAACTCCCTCAAATAATAGGCATAGTACTTAAAAAGCGAGAGCGTATTGAATAGAAATAGTTATTGGTGTTGACTGGTCTAACGTTCTGAGCGGAGTGTAACGAAGCATAGGGAGAGCATCGCGGATTCCTGGAGAGGCGAAACATCAGGATGACTAGCAACTCCGGCACCATTCATTCTTATCAATGTCAGTGCTAAGCAGATTACGTTCTAGTGACGCGTGAAACCGACTGTAATCCTCACTGACGAACGTTACTTACGAGCCCAATCAAACGCCACACGTGGCGCAGGATCTTCGGGCTCTCCTTTACTGTCGAATCCGCTGGGATTTTCCCGGTGTATCGGTAATATCGAGCGATTATAATCATCCCGCTATTTTCCCGGTTATCTAAATTGTTATTGATGAATACAGCGAAATGCTACACTTGTATATAAGTTGTACGGTAAATTCTCCCTCTATGTATGAATTGTGAGTATAGCCCATTTTTATGCCATGTGCACGACAGGTTTAGTTCATATTTTTGAATTATACTGTAGTAGGGAGATCCCAATTTATGCTTTGTATTATTCAAATCAAATTTAACTACAAAAAATATTTATGCTAATGAAAATATAACATTTTCCAGATGTAGGTATTTACATGCATTTATTGTAAGTAAATAAAGTTCAATCAGGCTATTTTTGAATCGTTAATTCTGCTAAATCTGAACTGGTTATGAGCAGTAATTTTGACCATACAAAAAAACCAGAAAACTCAATCATGTTATTTCAAAAACCGAAACTTTCATTGTCATTTAATCTCCATTTGCGATGGGTCCGTTAAAATAATCTTTTCACCCATTGTCGAACCGAATGCGCGAAATAAATCACTGTTCCAGCCTGTTGAGCAGGTTTCCAACGCAATAATTTATATAGTTTCAAACCTCTAAACACACCCTTAACACGACAAACCCACATATTGATGCCGCTATTGCCAAACCAGATGCACGTACTGGAGAGAAGATCCATCATTTAACCGCGGGACGTCTTTCACAATTGACCACTGGTCATTTTCGGCTTTTGTCCACGTTCCAAATTCGAGCACGAGTTACTTGAGTGAGTCATCAAGATCAGCTGCCAATATGCATAAATGGCCATCATTGTATCCGTTTATAATAGGATATTTAAACAAAAAGTTTGAAAAGAGTTATATAGTGTTGAACTTTCCTATATTTTTACAACTCAATTGAAGCAATGAATTTGATAGGTCATAAGATATCTTTGAGCTGCAAAATGAACTATTTTTTATGCGTTATCATACATGACTTTTACTACCACCTATATTCATTTTCTAATCAGCATAAGTTTATATTGTTATTTACACCCTGTAGAGAAAAATCACCCAATATTTCTAGCCAATACCGCAGCTGCCGTTCGTGGTTCGTAAAATGTGGGCATTCCGGTGTATACATGTTCGTGTCAAGTTGACCAGAAGTCCCTGGTGTTAATAAACTGATCGGATTTCTGAATAAGCCCAGGCCATAAATTACTGCGGCTTTAAGTGGTGACCATTGTTAATGGAATTACTTGGCTTGTTTCTGCCTTTCGCAAGTGAAATGTTTAATTGAATTATTGAAATAAACAGTATTATAATATTTCGTCGTGGGGGATATTTTCGAATCAGCAGCGGCGAAAATTCCGAAAATTTTATTAGTCCCATAATTATTGTTATATTAATTTTAGATAGATAGTCTACCAAGAAAAAATTGTTTGTAATCGAGATTTTCTGAATCAGACACCTATATAAAATTGAAATATGTTAAAATAAGCATGATATTATTTTAATTTTGGTTCATAATAGGTATTTTCCTTGTGTTTGTTAGGTACACCCATGCAATGTGCATAAAATATGAAACGTGTGAGTTACAGCCAAGTAGAAATAGGTAAAGATTATAAGTAGTAACTTTCATTTTTATAGCAATTTGACACTTTTAATTTATCGTAAATTGAAATGCGATAGTGCGATTATTAAAATACACCATGAATTTACTACTTTTCTTAAGAGTAAATTTATTTTTAAAATGAATATCTATTACATCTCATACAAAATCTTCCATTTCGAAAAAAGGACAGATTGTTCCCAATTATTTTAATACACGTACAAAATCCCAACGTATTGTTAGAAAGGATAACACGCCAAGCCATTCTGAGTTAATAAAAGCGAAATTGGTTGTCGTGCTCGTGTGAAAGGCCCCAGAGCCCCGCATTAAATTGTAGTAAACATCGCCTTAAGCAGAAAATTAGAAAATGACGTTCGGGAAGGGCGCCGCATCCCCGGAGATGCTCGCAAAGTATTTTAATAAGGGATTTTTTTGTCACGCGCTTAAGACTTTATAAGAAAACGAGCGGATTAGATCGAAGCACAGCCACCTGAACCGACAGACACCTACAATTTTCCGAAATTGGCGTCGGAACTTCTTGCCAAGGCGACATATTGTTGGAGAATAAAGCCCTATTAAGGGACACAAAAAAAAACTTCGGAAAATTACTGTCTTTTTTTATTTATTATAGGACAAAATGCCGCTTTATCACGAGGCGGCTGCGGAACGGGCGGTTTAATAGAATTTATTTCTAAAATATTAATAGTTTTACTCCTCTAATACAGGACGCATTCGACAAAGATGTAGGCAATAAAATCTCTATTTATTTTTATTATAGAGACTCCTAGTATCATAGGTAAGTTCAGATGAAAATTGTTTTTTCTGCTTAGGTACATAAATGCAAAGCCTAATTTTATGAATGAAATAAAATGCGCCCTCGTGCAGCGTACGGTCATTTGTTAGTCATCGAAAATTGCGATCAATGCGGTAGGTAAAGTTAGCACGCATGTGGGAAGCTCATTTTATGTTAATTCGCTCATTCTAGAAATGCACCTAAGGTCGTACGCTCGCAAATAAATTCTTAATAATTTTCCGAGTGTACACAAAAACGTTCTAGCGAACGCTGGGCATTAAATGCGAAAAAATTCGGTTGGAGGTATAAAACCGCGTTAGTTGACATTTAGAAGCTTTATTTCAACTAGAGTGCTTTCGAATGTGAACCAGGTTGCAAGAAAAACTATTGAAAATATCAAGAGAATTACACGATTTGTTTGAATGGGTGTAACATTTTATAGCATTTATTCATTTCGAAATGTTAATACCGATTTAAATCACTCGACTTTTGTGCGTAATATTTCTGCAAATCACACCAATGCAAACCCAGCTGCTCCGCAAAAGAAACGGCGGTATAACGAAAATTGCCGAAAACTCCGAAATTATACAGGATCCCACAGATCTGCCATTCAAACGCGACGTATTTAGCAAACTTTCTCAAAGAGAAAAAGGCATGTGGCCCGAAAATAGAATCCGTTTTGGTAAATTTACACTACAAGCTTATTATTACCAGCTTATCATTCAAGTGTAGACAGAACCGCAACTCATGAATGCGACCCTTTGTCAATTTTTTCGTCATCCGTCATGGAGTTATGACAGCTTCTCGTTTTCAACATCGGTTAGATGAAATTATGTAATAGATTCCATATCCCGTATTGTATGCACAACCTCATTCAAAATCTACCTTCCATCCTTTATCCCTATTTACCACTGTTTCACCAATAATGGTGATAGATCGCTGCTAGATACACCATCAAAATACGTTAAAAGGAGCTTTTATTTTCGCTCAAATAACGAGCTCGATACATTTTTTTAAATTTCCACTTACTCTAATTACTCCTCCGTCTACTTCATTTTCGTGGAGGTATAATGGAATCAACTAAAGGCTCTGAAAAGTCGAATTGGCTTTTATTCGCAATCCACGTAATCTACCGATGTAAAAAAGAAGAGAGCCGGTCTCCGCATGATGCTGTTTCAGCGTTATTTAATCGTATTAGCAAGTACAGCATGTTTCAACTCGACTTGTAATACATGCAATTACAATCAATCCGTGCGCACACGTTCCGGCTCTATAAAAACAATTGAATTTCTGGCTCCCCTTCGAGGCGCAAACAGCACCGGACCGGCCCAATGTGCACCCTCTCGATCGGGCTGCTCTGATGATGGTATAGATCCTCTATCAGTGCTGGTCTAGATGGTACGAAATTTTGTAAAATATCGCGTTTTTATCGATTTAAATGTGGTAGTTGAGATTTGGGAAGTGATGTAGGATGTAGGGAATTCTAATTTTTTGGGGGTTTATAAGCGGATACCCCACTGTGCAGCAATCGCATCGAAAGCGCCGTGGCTAACGATAATGGATATGGACGGTATTGTCGGAATCTGATTTATAACCCGGAAAACAAATCTTGGGGTTGGCGCACAAATTGAATCAGGTCAGCCGTCACGTGGACGGTATTGTTTTGTCATAATTTTTCGGACGTTGTCTTTGCGATTTTTTGATAACCCAGCGCTCGCTGAATAACCAATTCTTGATTCAGGAATATCCATATCAACTCGCTTCGAAAGGAGAACGAACTAATTCTTCATTATTTACGGACGCGTTGTGAGCATCGATAACCGGGGGCTCGTTTAAAGAAACCCGTAAAACGAATTTACGAGATGTCCCTTAAACAATGTCCGGAGACAATGCTAGTAAACAAATTACCGGCTGGCCGTAAATCACGTAATTTCACGCTGGTTTAGAAACCCGTTTATGGGAAAACTGGTCAATATTTTGTCTGGTGGCCGAGCATAAGCAGCTACTGCTCATTCATGGATATGGTGAGTGTGACTGCTAACGTATAAATAGTATCGGATGGGACCGCATTCTTAACGAACGTTGAATGGAATTCTTAGCTAATTGATTTTTTCGATGTGGCTTATAAATTTTGAAGATTATGGAGTGTACTGGTATCGAAACGTTTTTGGATTATTCTTATATGCATTGGCGTAACAAGCAGTAAAAAATAACAAAAACTACCTTTATTATTTAATTACTGTCCACCAGCATTGGTCTTATTTTTATTCCACATTATCCAATTATTTTAAATTGTATAGTTACTATTTATAATTATTAGAGTACGACTTTGGTAGAAGAAATAACTTCACCTCTTCAAATATTTGGATTGGGAGCTCCCGCAGGGATTAGGCGGTTTTTATTGATTCTATCAGAAAATAAACGGCGAAGAATCGTAAATAATTCCCTTGTTAGTGCTGATAGTTATTATCGCCGTATAAGGTGGGAGTCGTTAAAAATTTTTATTGCCTAAATTAACGTTTTGAATTTTTTATAATTTGGAGCTAATCAATTTCTTAATATGTATCGATCAATAACCCGCTTGGTGGGAATAAGAACGGTTTAATTAACGCATAACGTCTAATTTATAGATCCAGTATTTTGTTTGAATAAATCAAGAATGGTAGGCAGTAGGTACCTGGATGGATTAATTTAATAAATTAAGTAAATAAAAATAAATTGGTTATGAGTGAGAGTATTTTATCAAACTTTCTTCTTCTAATAGAAAAATTTAAATGCAGCACGAATATTAAAAAATTGTCTATATCTAAAAAATTAATACAAATTCTTAACTTGCTAGAAGAATAATAACGTTCATATTTTACAATTATAAAATATATAGACAAGCATAGAATGGAATGCTATTTTTTAAAATAAACTGGTGTTGTTTTTCCAAAGGTTTTCCTCCTTCCCAACTTTCCGCCAACTTATATTTCACGCTCAAATGTGCTTCGGGGCAATTTGAAGATTATTCAACACAAAGTAGAATTTTATGGAGAACATAAAGCGTCAGGTTATTTTCATATTTATGCGAACACTTTCGGGGAGGTGTAAAATAATGATGTCTCCTTTTATGCGTCTTTCGGCTTCAAGTGACTTTTTGACTCTACCGTGTTGCCATAAAATATTTCATTTTTGCGCCCTTTATTGCCGCTTTCGAAAATGAACGGCCGTTGTTTGCTGTTTAAGATGGATTTTCGGTTATAAAAAGATGTTGTATTTTATTCAAATGCTACGAACTTGTAAAATTATTGCAAATAACTCGACACTTGATTAAACATGATGAAGATTTTAAATCATCGTTTCGGTACATTCAGTTTCCCTCTAAGTGTGGACCAATGCAGGTAATTCAGTTTAATGAAGGAAATAAAACCTTCAAACGAGCGAAGGCTGAAATAGTGATTGATTTCGTTTTTGAATGTAATGCCACCCAGTTCTCAGCCAGCTGCCTTTGTGCAACGTTTAAGGAGGTGTTGGTGTTTAACTGTAATACCCTGCCAAACAATAATTCTTATAAAACACCTTCACGTGCCAATTGTGAAGGTTTCAGGTATAGACCGTATCTCGACATAAACGACGAATAAATAACAGTAAAAACGTAGAAAACGGATAAAAATACTATAGCAAGGAATCGACTCAGCCCCACGCACGAGTTCCATCTGTTGTTCGAATGCACACCAATACTTTACAAGAAAGACTAATGAAGACTTTATAGCATTTATAACTTCTACAATCTTTTGTATACATGATTTATGTATAAGCAACATAGCGTTAATTTTTATTAAAACGTCCACATACGCTCTTCCGTTTCCATATATTACCTCCAGCTCCTTTTTGGTGCGCGTTTTTACCAAACCATCGCCATTTTATCAGCAATTCAAAATGTGTTTACTGCGGCTAATTCCGCAGAACGCCAGACGTCCGTTCTAAAGGAAAACGCAATAGCAATTCATACACGGCGAGATGGTTACTACCGCCACCCGGGGACCGCGATGTTATCTCGAATGTGATAGAACACATTTTAGAGGTTTATGGTTCTCCGTTTTCTGACCACTTACCATTCTCGCTTCGTATATGGTAATGGCTACTCAAGGTTATTGTTCCAACGGTTATAGAGTAAGGACGATATCGGAAGGGTCCGGATTGCAATATTGTCGTCGTAAAGAGCCAGATAACCGTCTTTTGGATTCGATTGTTAGGAGCGGGATGATCGGTGATATTTAGAGATTGTATCTATTCAGCATATACAAAGTATGCTTATAACCACAAAATAATCATAATTGTATATTGTTACAATATTCTTGTCTGTACCTAAATTAAATGTAATGACAATATAGTGGGAAAAGCCAGAATTGTATTCAGGAAAGTGCAAGTTTGTTTGAAATATGGTCAATTCTATGAGTTGAAGAAAGATTATTATTAAAACAACAGTTGTTACAGTGAGAAGGTTGGAATCTCACAATATCATTCTTTCTTTTTTCCTTTATATGAAACTAATGGAATTTGTCTTTGTTGGTGGAAGGTGTAAACGTGGAAAAAAAATAATTCATGTAAAGAAACAAGTTATATTCAGGAACCAAGAACGACATGAAAATCCCGAAAAAATCGACCTATCAGCGATTCAAAAATAATTTCATCCCCTACTCAGCTCGCGCCGGAATCGGCCCCCAATGCGAATAAATTCGGCACGGTTTTCGTTCCAGTTATATCGGTCTCTAAGCTTCAGCGTTTCGCGTCGGCGGCCCCTTTTTTGATGCCGCTTCCATCCGCCATCGACGTCGATACCGTTGCACTCTATCCAATTACACGCTCGAATGCATGAGGTTGCGACAGCTTCTCACTGTCGCCCTGTCGCCCGTCGCCGCCGCCGCCGCCCCAAGCCAAATCGGCAACGGTGCCGGTCTGACTCGGGGTGCAAGAGCCACCCTCCTCTACACACCATTTATAGTCTTATATTTATCACGCCCGCTTTTCACTGGATTATCCAAAGAAGTAGGATACACCGAAGAATGATCGCATTGACAAAATTCTCGTAGTATTACCTATAAAGGAAGAGTTGAACACAACAGTTTTTGTAGTTGTTACAAACCAGAAAGAAGATGGCAGAAATTGGTAGAACTAATTCCGAAAGGATATGTGTGACTTTATATATGTACTTGAATTAAATTAGGTTAAATTAGCAATCGTTCCTTAACATTCCTATTTCTTTGGAGGTCTCAGTTTACATCTCCAGCACCCTATTTGTTCCTCAACCGGCACCGAGGTCGTTCCTTTGCTCTAACCATTTCTTCCCGTTTCAGTGACTCGATATTTCGCCGTTACTTGCCATTTGCTTACATAACATCGGGATCCTGACACTTCCCACCCTTTTCGCTAACTTCGCTTCTGTCGCTGCCATTCGTCTCTTTCGATGGCAGATAGTTGATAGTATCATTCGCGAAAGCGCCGGAGAGGAATAAATTATCTCTATCGTACGCCGGAAGGAAGCGCTCCGAATTGGCCGCGGAGGTATCTCCGGGATTCGCAGATAGACGGGAGTGTTGTTTTGCGAAAACGACGAGGGAACATCGACGAAACCTCGAGGAAAATAGAATTTCGTTTTTCTTTGGTTTGTATTTTATCGCTTATATAAAAGAATTAAATGCACATAACTGAGATAAATTGGTGTTGCGGGCGCGTAATTTCCATTTAGTAAGTTAGTATAGTGGATGTCTGCGCCAAATTAAGTAACGGGAGAAAAGTTATGGCGGCTGGGCAGCCTCTGATGGCAATAGGGCTATCTGAGCAGAGGCCGGCTCCTACTAATGTGCCGTAGAGAAACAGCAGCGCCATTGATGTTATTATGAGCAGAAAACTTATGATTAACCATCGATTTTTCCATAACCTAAAAATGTATTATTAAAAGCTGTTACACTTTCTTATTAATAAATTACCTTTGGCTAATGCTGTTCCTCTGTCTCAATTTCAACAGGGTTTCCTCTACCTTGTTGTCGACCTGTTTCATCTGGCGTCTGATTAGTCTTATAATGGGGCATTTGAGATGCAAAATTTTATTGATTCTCGAATTGGAATCTATCTCGAAATCCGTATTGTCTAAAAACTCTACCATCGATTTCTGTTTTGTTCTATCTTCTTCCTTTAAAATACTCTAAAAAAATATGTATTGTAAATAGCAGTAAACAGCATTCGACTTAAAATGTTTACATCAACTTAATTGACATTTTTAGAGTATTAAGGCGGGTTTAAAGTTGAAACTATTTAAAGTAAATAAGAAGAAAGTTGAACAAGAGCGAATGCATGATCCAAAACTGATAAACAATTTGTTTTATTTTGAATGTAATTGATACAGAATCGTCAATACGGTAATGCATAGCTGATAAAATTACAGCGAATTTCGTAATTATTATAACCTCCGAACTTTACATATCTATAATAAAAATAAAACTATTTAAAGATAACCGAAATAGAATTCAAGGCAATTCAATTTATGTACCGCTTATTCCTTTAAAATGCACCTAAGTTGGGTTCTTTCGTTTTGTTTGGTAGGGTTATCTACACAAGTGAGTACAATTTCTATAAAACAACAAATTAAGTATTAATTCGAAATTGGTTACAGGAAACCGTAAATGTTTCTGTTTATTACACCTCATTTTGTCCCAAATCCCAAACATTCATCGGCACTGAGCTGAATCAAGCATACCAAAAATTGGGGAGCCAGGCTCTAAACGTGAAATTACATCCTATGATTAAAAAATATAAAGTAAGTTGATAGATTTACACATATTTTTAAATCGACAGCAATTATTTTTGTATTTTCTTTAGACTATTGGAGATGATTCGTTAGTTACATATGACATCAAATGTTTAAATGGCGACGAGGAATGTTTCGCTAATAAAATGCAAGCTTGCGTTTTTCATTTATTCGGGTTCAATGAAAACACGATCAATTTCGATAGTTGTGTCATGTCTAGTGGGCAGCCAGAAAAGAAGAAAGTTGTGAGGAGAGTATGTATTATTTTTTCAGGTCAAACACCACTAAATTATCCACAATTTGTTCTTTTTAGTGTGCAAAGAAAAATCAAATTACATTTGCCCATATCAGAAAGTGCATCAATACAATAGGAGATGAAATATTGACTGAAATATACGACGAATTTGAAGAAATAATACCAGAAATAATCGAATACCCGCATATTGTATTTAATGGTGTTCCTGATGAGAAAACAGAAAAACTTGCCAGAAACGACTTTTTGACAACCGTCTGTAAAATGTACACAGAACCACCCCAAGGGTGCAAAATTTGAAAACTTTACAATATGCAATAATCTTAACCTTATATTATAGGCATTTCTTTAAACTTAACCTTAACTTTAATAATGATTAATAATGGAAATTGTGGCAAAATTATGCGAAATTTGGGCAAAGTAAATTATTTCTTATTTCAACTCAATCAATTACAAAAAAATGCCGCGCTTAATTCCGAAAATTTATGCGGGCCGAGCCACCTCATTATACCACTTTTCCCAGATATTTAAATCATTTTGCGACCCATTAAAAACACTTGGTCAACTTTTCGACGCCGACCGAAATCATTACGGCAAAATGAAATTCTAATTTCCCGCATCGGCCGCATCATCATCGAATCATTATGCGCGTAGATATCCCGTCGAAATTTATAAGGTGTTTAAATGTGGGCGAAGCGACAAGTATCATCGGCGAGGAGTTACCGCTAGCGAAGAAAACCGCGTACTTGATGCTCACGAAGTTACATTTAGCATCAGAGGTACTTATAATACATGATAATTTAGTTGGTATGATACCAAAATCTATACACCCAATAAGTAAGTTAACAGTGGGTATCTATGTAGATTCTTGATCTTATATGTGTATGGTTCATTTCTTCTGGTTATGGAGAGTATTATTAGCAGTTTCTTTAGCTTGGTTTAGCTGGTGGAATAAAAAATTCTGTGATATCTTCGGTACTAGGCACGTCGGAGAGCATCAGCAGCAGCGACCAGGTGAGCCGCCTCGAGCTGCTGCGGGATTCGCGGACCAACATGGATATGGTAATTGACTGGTAATTTCGCTTTACCGCGCCGCGTCTAACCTCTACTTTACCCCTACCGCCCTGTAATATCGAAGCCGCTTTTTCTGGCCGCGGCGATAAATTACACCGAGCTACTTTCAACGTCTCTTCTCGCTGGACGTCTAATGATATCTGAAGGCGAGCCGATGCATTCGCACTTGCTCGATTAGATTGGATGGCGACTCATCTAGACTAGAAGCCTGGGTTTCGATTGTTATTGAGACGGGTTTGAAACCGATGCAGCCACAGCCCACTTTCGTTTTGGTAGGCATTTCCTGCGAGTGCGATACGCCTTCCAGATAATGTCCTATTGATTTTGTTAACCGGAGCCGATCTATCAAAAACCGTGCTCGCGCCTAATCTGCATCTGCGGGACGGACTCCATCATAATGGGCATCTTAAAGTGGTTATTGTTGGGGACGTTGAGAGGCGAACGTTTTACCTGCGTATGCATGTCACATGCCATCAGTCGGTTATCTAAATGAAATCTCCCAGCGGTTTAAATATGATAAATACCCCAAATACAGCGATATCGCAGGATCGTATTAGGTCAAATCGAACTAGATATTTTTTTTCAAATATTCTATTATTACATTGGATGAGAAGTGAGAAGTGCATGAAGGGTATTTCCTACTGTATATATGCTTGTTCAGATATGAGAGATTCAGATCAAACTTTGAAAGACCTAAAGTTTAAGACAAAAATTATTAAATTTATACCTATACAAAAGTTAATAAATGTAGGTAATGAAGTTTCCAGTGTTGATTTTAAATATTAAGTACTAATGTTTGAATCAATTGGATGAATGGACTTCATAGTACGAAACGAGTTAATAAAAATGGCTAGTGAGTCTCTGTTTGAATATGATAAATACTCTAAATATGGGATCCCGGTTATGTATGAATGAGACCATCGAGTATTGTCTGACGAGCGCGGTTTCTGCCATCTGTCAAAGTGAAGAGTGATCGGTCATCACCGAGACCTCCGGGCTCGCAGGAACAAAAAACGCGTTTGTTCGTTTTTTGATTCGGTGGCCTCCCTCGGCAGTCGATGCTGCCAACTATCGCTCGGATTGATCACCGTCATAAAGTGCACGGCGTATGATTGATTCAAGAAGTGATGGTGTTAGATATGCGCCGTTTTCGACTCGAAAAACCAACGGAAAGGTCGAACCCCCGACGGATCGGATGGAATTCGGAGGAGATTAAGGTGTAAAGAAACGTTTAAAAAATTCTATTGATTTATTAGCAGCGCCGGTCGAGGGTGAATTTCGGATTTATTCGCTGGATCCCGATTCTTTATCGGAACACGAATGAACGATGAGGAATTAATTAGGGATTTTTATTTATTATTGCATGTAATTATTTTTTTCAATTATAGATTATTAAAATACTGAAATTTTCCGCTGTATAACAAATACTTTCGATGCGCCGCAACAGATAAGTTATGTAATGGAGTGAAATAAAATGCAATAGAGGAAAATCGGTTTTTAAATATTATATACAGCCGTTATCAATCAAGTTAGGTACTAGGTGTATCAATTTAATAGATTTTTGCGATAAAGTTAAAACGAATTTGAATTTTTTAATTAATATTTACAAATATATCAATTCCTGTATGACGGCAGGTATCGCGATAAATAAATTTATTAAATTCGAGCGTTTATAATTTTTTTTCAATGCAAAAGTGTCTAGAAATTTTGTATCTGAAGCATTTTCTGAACAAAAAAAATCATTAATTTCACCAATTAAAGCCCGATAGATCTACCACATACTTTGTAAGTCACGCTTATAACGCACGAGGAGTGTTTATTACAGTCGAAAATAATCTTTTTGGGAGCCGAGTTGCCTGTAATTTCAGTTTTCGACCCCCAGCACTTATCCGCGTTATCGGCCGACCATTTCATTTTAATATTTATTTAATTACATATCATTTTCGAATATTACTTTCCCCCCTAATTTCTAACATTACCGCAGGTGCCGGATAACTTTATAAAATTCGCGAAATGTATTATTATGTTTGCGATGCCAACCTACAATAATCGAATAATCAGGTTATTTTCTTTAATGTCGCCGAAATATAATGTTCGGGGCCGAAGAGGCGACACGGAACCTCTAATTACAACAATTTATCAATGCCCGAATCTCACTGGAAGCCCCGCTTAACGCGAAACGTTATTTCCAAAAATATTTAAATATATTTAATTTAATAATTATCCCGTCTCAATTCCTTATCAATTTTCCTGATGCATTTACCGCAAATTAAACCCTACTTCATTTCCCCAACGAAAATTATTGGTACTTAATTAATCACCCCTATATATACGTTAAGCGATTAATATATCGTGTCTTAAAAGGAACAAGCAAATTAAAACGAATTTTACGTAATAACGCCGTCCTTAAAGCACGACGATCGGTCCCACAGGTATCGGGGATAAGGCATATGATGAGAATATCGCGAGCAAGATAAAAGCTTGTTACTTTGTTAGATTGAATGTAAGAGAGTCGAAGTCGCCCCAGAGGCAATTAAACGATGGCAGGTACGACATGTGTTCGACTTTTTACATGCGATATTCGAGCATTAGTAGTCTAGAGGGAGTTAATTGTGATAAGTGGTTCCGTTAGGCAAATAGAGCCGATTGCTTTTTATTGTTTCGAACATGTAAAGCTCATCTGGCTGTTACGTTATCCCGTGCAATATAATTAGCTAACCTAATCGGGCTCTTTACTTTAATAGCTATTTGCTTTTTCGAATACTGGTGGATTTGCGGTGAATTACATGCAATCTTTTAAAAAAAACGTATCAATAGAAGTATAAATAGATGTTCGCCGTTACTCTCCCTCCAAGTAGAGGTATCTACGCGGTAATAAATAATTAAATTCTCACGAATGCGATGGAGAAGGAATGCGCCGGGCATGACATCGGAATTGGAAAACGGCGGAAGATGTCATTCCATGCACCCACGATCGACGGGCGACGCGCTCGTAAACCTCAGGAACGTACGTTCCTTTGGCAAATGAGCAGTTGCACAGAAATTGAGTTCGTGAGACACACAAAACAATAATTGAAATCACCTGAGCACCTGAGCGCGGCGTGAAAATTACAGCTCCCATTTCTGCGTCAATTAGTCGGCCCTGTTATTAGACGCTGCCGGTGAAAACGACGTCACCACAAAACGCATCCTAGGCTCTCCGGTGGACCACAGTGTCGTAACATTCGAAAAAATTTTTCATGTACCTATACCTACTTTTCATATAATCAACATGAGTTGCGTACAAGAAGGCGCAGTTGTGTGCAGAAAGCTCACTTTACTAATCTCTTTTTTTCAATACTTCATATAAGTAAACTTGCAGAAGCTCATAAGAGAATATAAACCCCCTCAAAAAAGCATACATTCTAGCAATTCTGTTGGCTACACAATTCATTTTTGTGTACTAATTCGATTTGTTCTAAAAAATATCGAGACGCTAATGACTTCACACTGCCCACCTCACATTCGTGTGTGTTCCAATGTTCCATTGTCAGGTTACCAAATGGCGATGGAGGCTTTGGTAGTTTTTTCTTTAACTTAGAGCTAATCAGAGTCCACACCACACACACACCTTCTGCTGTCACTATTAATAAATAAATTAGCGTTCGTGAAGAAAATTACCTAGTGTATTCGTACGCAGTAACTGCCTAAATTCAAGCTGTGAATATACAAGAGTGTTTGTTCATTTTTGAGAAAAGAAGTAAAATCTTTAAGAAATTCATGTTTCTAAATTACATTTATCAACTATAGAAACAAATTTATTTGTACAATATATTCATAAAAGAGTAAATACAAAAAAAATCTTCAAAACACGCTCCATCGAGCCACCGAAAACTATTAAAAGGCATTTTATCATGATTGGGCTATTAGAGCAGTCAGTTATGAAAAGTCGTTTTAATATTTTTACACAAACGTTATCGAAACACGTGTAAATGTGAATAGAGTCTGATAAACACACCGTTTAGTTCGTTTGATGTCAGAAGTTGTTTCAGTGTCTTCAGATAGCGGGTCTGAAAGCTGCGGATGTGGTTAAAAGCAGCGGAGTCTGCACTACCACTTCAAACAATCAAGAGACCAGACCGTTTTATCTCACATACAATAATTTTCGTTTTAATGGCCTTTCTGTAGCTCACCTAAACGCTTTGAACATTGGCATCTGGTCCAATGCGCATATGTGTTGTCTTTCTAATTTGTAAATATAGAGAGGAATCTTCCTATATTATATACCTACTATAAGTGATTTTTTAACGTTAAAATTTGATTAACTAAATTTAAAAAAAAAATTGGAAAAATATTTTGGTAATTATTCATGATTTATAATTTAGAGGAGGTATTCCTAATTTATGCGAATCCACAGAGCTTTATTGAGATGTTACGAAAAAATCGAGTTATAAATTTTGAAAAACTACACTATTTACCTACTAATAAGGTTTTTAATAATCTAATGAGTGCATGTAATTTACTGAACCTTTTATATTTTTTTATAACAAATCAGGTCATCAAAATTTTTTCAATAATACCTAAATCAAGAATTTTAAGGCTTTCTGTGCGAAATATACCTACGTTGTGAATGGAATATAGTTCCATGTAATTTAAAAATACATTACCGGTGATTTTTTTAATTTAAATAACGATTTTAACGTCTCTTTGGCGGTTTCGAGGATGAGCCTCGACCTCAAGTTACAGTTTTTATAATTAATTAATCGGCGTATCAAACGGAATCTGTTTACGTCCTGCGGTCTGCAAATTATCAAATTGTAGCTACCGTATAGCCGTGATACGGAATCGTAAAATTTAAAAACTCCCGTTTTATTACTTCCTACTGGTGCAGTAGCCGTAATAAAACGAAAAATGACATCAAAAACAAAAATTTGTCAATATAATAATAAAATAAACAGTCATTGATGTTCAGGTTTGTGAAGTCGCGTAATAAAACATAATGAGTCGTTAACTTTTGGTTTTTGTTTATGTTGTTCGGCAGATGCCGTTCGGCGTTTAGAATATTTACTGAACTCGATTTTTTTATGCTTTTAACGACTATATTTCGATTTTATTAGTTACGAAAAAAATGGATTTAATTTCAACCGTCAAAACTACCTCACAATAATTTCCAGCATATTTCTGTATACCTTCTATATTCGCATTTTCTCACAAGAAAGTCGTTAAAGTAAGAGGTTCATTTAAATTGTCGATCCTTATACAGAAGCAAGATCATTATCATCCGTTTGCTCAACCCTTCTTGCGCCGCCGTTTTCTTATCAAAATCGTTATTACTTAAAATACCTGTTATTGAGTTAATTAATTGGTCTTAACGTACCGGCTAGATAACGTTTATTTCGAATGAACTAATAATAAGTTGCATAGGATGTGGCAGATGCATATTTTAATAAAAAGCGTGCAATTATCATCTTTTTCGTCTCATGAAGTATTCCTTCGATAATAGTACGAGCGATACGTTTAGAATATTATATGCAAATTTTTCATCCTATAGAGTTTACTCGATGAGTTTACTAATAAATTGTGGTACTCTCTAAATAACAGCAATTATTTAAGCAATTATTAGGAATGGTTGACGAAATTTCCATTTCATGAAAACAATTAAAAACTTTTGAAATTGATGATACCACCGAGGCTACAGAGGAAGAAGGATTTTTGCTCGGCAATTACCATTTATAATAGAAGGCCTGCACCGAATTAGAGAAAGAAAATTACACCTTCAACCTGTTAAGACAAAAGACTCCGAGCTAATGAAATCGTAATATTTATCATTAAGCGTATCGCGAGTAATTCAGACCGTAATGCATATAATATTGAGTTTAAACCCTCCAAGGCTGGCTTATAAACTGGAACAAATTCGCCAAGTCGAGAGACATCACTCGGCTCGGTAGCATGCTATTTAAAAATGCGAAATTTCAGCAAAAAATACAATGATTAAATGTCGATTCGAGTAATTACCAACGATCGCAATCTAAATTACTACAAACCGCTTCCCGTTGTCCAGACCGGTGTGTATATTTTGCATTATCTTACGAGTTTTTTTCGAAATCAAGTTGAAATGCAAGACTATAATAATAAACTTCAATAACGCTATCTGGCTTCCTGACATTCGCAATAATAGGTTTCAGCGAACTCGTCGATTAAACGAGGCCATTGTTAAAAAACGAATTTTTATATATGTAATAAGTAAATGCAGGGTAGGTACTTATACTTTTCTTTCTGATAACTTTAAAACGTTAAAATTCAAATTAAGTGCATATGTACAGTTGTTATAAATAATTATACAGAGCATTGTTAATTTTGGAAATTTTTAAACCTATAGTACTCTAAACAGTGCACTGTAAATGGCTAGATTAGAAGCCCATCAAAACAACATCACTTGAATTCGCCATGAAAACAAAAAATAATCCCGACTAGCGAATAAAAAGAAGGGCCTTCGAAAGTTTTGCAAACATCCTCGAGCAGATATTCCTAGACGATTACGGCGCCTCCATCTTATCCGCTGGAAAACCAATAAAAGAGGGAGCCCGCCATATTACACTAGCTCTGTGAATTGATGAACAAATTCCTATTAAATCTGCGGCAAAGTTCTTTTTATATTGAATAACTTTTAAAACGATTTAAGAGTCGAGGGGCCGCCATCTGGGGTAGGATTAAGTTTACTGCCTCCGACCGCCTCCTATGGTATTATTATGCGGTACATTGCACAGCGGCGCAGTCAAATGGCGTGCCTAAGGGATACTATAAAAGCATAACCAGAAATGTTCCTTCCACTATATGCAATAATTTCATGAATTGGTAAGATGTAATATGCGCAAGTGAAGGACTCATAAATTCATTCATATAAAATAAAAGTGTTAAAATTTGTAAATAGATTCCTCATTTATGCTAAAATTTAAGGATTTAATTTCCTTGTAAACATATAGTTTTCCAAGGTATTAATAAGGACTTTTGTACAGATTACGATAGAATTTCCAAATATTTCAATGTGTATTATGAGTTTTAATTGTGATTAATTTTGGTGAAAATTCCTGCAGCACGGCACTGCGGCTGACCCCTAATTTCCTTCTCCCCCAAGACGAAGGGCGAGCGTTTCGCGGAGAGGACTTATCCCGTCACATTTTTATAACGAGGCCTAAAAGATGCGATTAATTTGTTTGCTTGGGGTTAATTTCAGAACAATTAGAGAGTCCCAATGACAGACTATTTTGACTTTTATGCCTCCGAGGATAATAAATGGCGCTTCAGTCGGATCTGTGCGCGTTTCATCCTGATTTATTGCGGTAAAAATATTTGTTTTTCGTCTTGGATATTAAATTGTTGGGCGCTTATTTGTTTTTCTATTCCAGATTTCGATGCGAAAATAATTTAAAACGTTGCTATTTAAATTTATAAAAAACAAAATTTTCTTTAACCTGTATTTAACTGCACCTAAATAAAAGTATTATTAAATCATTAGTCGAAAAATTCCAATTTTTAGTCCCGTTTAGAGTTAGTATTTGAACAAGAAGCAGTAATTTACAAGGATAACATCATTTTCCTAATTATATGTAATTTGAACCACAAAAAATCTACAGGATACTGCGCCAGATAATTCGACTTATCAGCTTGTATCTTAATTTATTTGCAGTTAACTGAAAATGCTCACAACATAAAAGGTGTAATTACAAAAATGTCACCGTTTTTAGATACCGATACGTATCGCGATGGTGTTTATAATTACATTAGGGCCAGGTTAGGCTTAAATAATATCTGCTTAATCGAATTTTTCACATTTTTTTCATGAATTTCCGAAGCTGCCTCGACCCTGTACCCTCGAGTACCATCCACACAACCGCAGGAGCACGAATCGTCAATCCAAAAACGAGTAAATGTAATTTTAATTAATGGATACCATTTCACAACGCTCTTACCTAAGCCCCGTTTTTTTGATAAAAATTAATAACACGTAATTTACCTAATAATTCTAGCGTTGTTCAAACACGACCGATCGCAAACGTATCTATATCATTTTTGATTTCATAGACAGATTAAAACAATTTGTTATGTAGAGCAAGAAAAATTGATGGCCCGACCGGCTCATTTGCTCATTTCAAATTAGATAGGTACGTTAGATGCTTTAAATAATTAGCATTTATTTGTCTTTGCGGTAAACAGTCACGAATGTAATTAATCTTATCTATATAAATATTATTGGACAACTAGTTCATTGTACAATTATTAGATAAATTGTTTTACATGCAATTTACGGTAAACATAATACTGTTGTAGGTAAAAGAAAAGTAGGTAACTTTGCAGTCATTTTATTTAACTTAAATAAAGTTGTAGAGCTATGCAGTCTTAATGTCCTTATCAGCTGGAAGTTATGCACCCTGTTTGTGGAAGCGCTCCAATACACGCATGCATTTTTCTTGGGAGAAAGGCGATCCCGTGGGAGAATGTTTAATTTAACGGTTTATAACTTGGAATTAAATTGAAGGGGTTTGACATTACGGGGAGAGCGTCACGCGAGACTCGTGTGTATGCTAAATGCCACCCATTGGCGCACCGGAATACGCAATTGCCCTGAGAAAGGGAATAAAACGGGAAAAAGGTTGGCTGTTCAGTTCTTGTGAATTTATCGCTTCCCTTGTTTTTGATGATTCGTAGATTTAGCTGAAGTACAAATAATCTGCAAATAAAGCACACATCTTTTATATTTCCTTACAGTTAGTGTTTATATTATTAGATGTAAGGTGGAGATCCCTTACATACATCACCAGAAGAGGAAAAAGAGACCTTTTGTCTTCCAGGAAATGAGAAAACAGTTAAATATTTCTCTCATCTAATAATGACACTAATATTTTTATTAGGTTGAGTTATTTTGTCCAATAAAATCTATATCATATAAACATTGCAATTTGTATTAAGTCAGGAGAGCAAGAACAAGAGAAAACTTGTGTAAAATATTAGTAATTTAAAGTATATATGTTCTGTGGAAAATGTGCATTTATCTGCCATCTGCACGCTAGTATTAAAACCTCACATGCTGAAAATAATGTAACCTTCATATCTACATTTAACTTTTACAATATTCATTTCTGTTTGACCAATAGTCAAATTGTATTAGGTCAGGGATGAAAAACTGGAATGTCCAAGAACCAGAAAAAATTATTAATAACTTTTATTTATCACAATACTTATTTTTTAAATAGTCTTATTGAAACGTGTAAATTATATTTCCAACAAAAAAATATTTAAAAAAATATACATTTTGTACATATTTAGCGTTTATTCTAAAGACTTGACTAGCTTTGGTTTTGCACACGGGTTAATCATTAAAGTATATTTGCTAGTATTAATCTCAATTCAACCAGAGGACATTCTATCTAATCTTTGAATTGCCAATAATTATAAAAAAGTATACAAAAGTTCAATTTGTTCTTATACCACATCAAAGCAAAAAAATAAAGAATATTTAATTTCAAGTATGAACTTTTAACGTATGAATTTCAACTAAACGTATCTAGTTAAGTCACTAGAATAAATGAAATTTTATTCTCCTGAGAAAAGTGCCAGAGAACTATTAGTAAATGGCAGATTTTAAATGTTCATAAGCAGTGTTCATGACACCCCAGCTTATAAATGCTCTTGTGCAATTCATTTGAACTCCGTAATAAATATATCTGATTTTGCCCCCTCTTTCTTTATATACTTTGATTAGGATTTTCAAAGGATTTTCATATGGGCCGCCTATTTTCTTTTGCATGGCTATTTTCACAACATTTAACGGATAGAATATGCTTGACAACACAACACCTATCATAGCTCCGCACAAAAATTCAATAGAAGTCCTTAACAATACATTTTTACATTTGGGAAGAATTTGTTGTAATTCCTCTCTGATTATAAAAAAACCTACGTTCGAAGGCCCGTTCCTGAGTAATATGGGAGTGAGACCGCGATAGTATTCCCCATAACCATATTTTCGTAATTCTTTGAATACATGAATAGTGTTTCTGTAATTTTTGTGATACTTAGAATCAGCTAATATCGTTTGTACTCTTTCGAAAGGCATTAAAATCGCCTCGGTTGTACCTGAAATCAGCGCCCCTGCAGCCTTTGCTGCATACAAATTGCATCCATTTTGCAACAACCTCCTTCTGACCTCTTCGTAAACCCCAAACATTATGGACATGGACATTGTTTTCTGGCACATCGGTGGCATCATGCCCCTGTACAGGTAAAATAGGCCTTCGTTACGTAGCTGTCGAAAGGCTGGGATTATTCCTACGCCATACAGCATCTAAAAAGTATACTTTAAAAAAACTGTACTATTCAAATATTCATTATTTAGCAAAAAACTGTTAAATTTAATTAGAATATAATTTTTGCATTCATATCTTTACATGTATACAGGAGTCCAAATTTCCTTTATATGTTGAGATTTTTATCATAAATATTTATGTAATTATGTCCATTTAAGACAGAATTTTAACAGGAAACTCAGATCAGGAGATAAATAAGTGTAATTGTACCATATACATACTTGCCGAAAAATTAATTTATTTATAGGATATGTTACTGAAACATTTATAAAAGCCGCTCCCCAGCCACAGGCGAATTCTTTCCAATTAATTTTATGAGTTAATACATTAGCCATTTTGTATAGAATATCTAAAAGAATTTCTGTTAGTGGAAATGCAGTACAATACATGATTCATAAAATTCATCCGCAATTTTTATTAGCATTGTTCAAATTATTTTAAAGTGACAACAATATTTTATCTGTACTACACATATTAATTTTCATTTTTGAACTAGGGACTTGCTGATGTCAACTAAAATAGGAATCATTGACCTTAAAAAATGCTGCACAACAAATCTAATAGGCATTCCAGATAACATTAATCTACATAAGTTTAAGTCATTCTGTTTTTGTTCTCTTATGGGTGAAATAGTTATGTGTTCATAATAAGAACAAGAAAAGAATTACTTTTTTTTCCAGAATAATTGTGAATGTTAAAATCTAAGACACTTGTGCAAGTTAACGGAATTCTTTTGAACTTTAAGGTAATCTTATAGGTAATCTATATATTAAAAATAAAGGGGCTGGGAATTAAAATAGACTGCATTATCCTGTAGTGTAACAATTGAATATTACATTATATTTAATACATAGATACAATGTTAATAATACTGTAATAGTTGTTTCAATTTTCAATTGCTAAAAATTTGAAGTAAGCACAAATTAATTTTACTTTGTATAAGCGTAATGATCTTATCAAAATCTGAAAACAATCGTTGCCATTGATTAGACATTAAGAAATGAACAATATCTGGATATTTAAAGGACAAATCAAAAAAATTTCTCAAGTTTTTAATATCTGTTGAACAAATAATCTAATAAAAATTCCTTTTACTGAATGAAGTGTATTTATAATGCAATGTTTAAAATAAATAGAATGTGACATCACATTATATGTACCCTCAAGATTATTAATATGGATTTATGAGAAAATATTTACCTAATCTGCTATTCATTCATTGACTAAACCTAAGGATTTTTCTTCATGGTAACAGCCATTGTAGTAAGTGCCGAAATTTTGCTGGAAATCGATTGTTTGCACATTATACCATAATTTTTAATTTCAAAAATGTTCATTTTAGTTCAAGCATTCTAAAAGAAATAAGTACAGAAATCCACCAATTTCATTATACAATACACTCCTAACCAATATTTGGAGGACCAAAAATCAAAAGGAAAAATGATGTGTCAGTCATCTGTCACATTTGACGTTAGATCAGATGTTCGAATTCTACACCAGATTTAAATTTTTTGTATTGTTTTTTTCATATTTGTTTAAATTACTCAGGTCCCCGATTTGTTATTCATTTATTACTGTAATACTAATAAGACGTGATTTTTATACGAATTTATAATAAATACAGCATGCATAACATCGCTAAAATATTTTACAAACGATACAAATACGATTGATTTCTGTCCCTAAAACGATTAAGTTGGCAACACTAGTTGAGGTTTGTTGTTTTCAGTATTTTGATTTTGACGTTTTGTTTTTTTCTTATATACCATATGATTGTAAATTTACTGTTTGTTTGTTATCATTCATTTCTTGCAATTAATCTTAATGTTCAGCAAATTAAAGTATGAAAATTTATTATGACTCAAATTATGGGTGAGTACGGTTTAGTTTACGATCTTATATTATTAATCTATTATTATTCTAAAGCTGTGTAAATTCTTAATCTTCTTTGTTCTATATTTTATATTTAACGTTTTTAAATGGGTTTAAACGAAAATCTCTCTTTAATTTGATTTTTAGATGGTATTTTCTATTGGCTATGTTCTTTATTGTAAAAGATTTGCGTCGTTTAAAATTTTGGAAGGAAAATTCCTTTGTTATTTATTTTATTAATAACAAAAAATATGTGGCTTGAAATAAACAACATCATTGTTACTTTTCGTGTAATAAACATTCACTAATTTTAGCACATATTTTAAGTACATAAAATTTCTAATATCAAGATTTTATTTTAGGTAGTGAAAAGAAAGGACTCATTTTTGAGATCTTATCTGCAAAGATATCAGAAAAACCTGAAGAAAAGAAATATGTCGTTTATACACTACAAATCAGATATATTTCTGCTACTGATGATTTAAATCCTTCAATTATAGACAGGAGATACACCCACTTTTTGGACTTGTATACTTCCTTAAGAAAAGAGCATCCGAATCTCATGAATAATGTTACGTTTCCAAAAAAAGTACTGACAGGAAATTTCGATAATGAACTTATATCAGCCAGAAGTACAGGATTTGAATCTCTATTGAAGCATATTTCAAACGAAAGCCGCCTAAGATCTTCTTATTCCATGCTGAATTTTCTTCAAGGTGTCGAGTTGGAGCAAGCGAAAGAGTTTTATACAAACAAAGAGCCTGCCCTAGCTTATCCCATTTTAGAAAACATCTTCAAATTGCTTAACAAGGTAAATACGTCGAGTAATATTTGATTGAATTAAATTTTTACACTTTTTCGTAGGTTTATACTGATAGATCCCCGGAGGTGCTACTTACCCTAATCCGCTTAGTAGCTTGTGCAGAAGTGATTCCAAATAATCCTGATTTATTGAAATGGGCAGATTTAGCGATTCACAGATACAACGGAGTTAGCGACAGCGATTTGCTTGAATTGTACATGCCTCTACTTCAAACTTGCACGAAACTGTGGGCACAGAATGGTAGGGACTCGAGCGATATTCAAAATAGACTTACCAGCTTGCAGAAACAGGGTATGAAAATCAATGAAACTACCTCTCTCATGGACGTTGTGGACTCTGTTGAAAAAAACATATTTGGTTTATCCACTTCGTGATTTTATAAACATTTTGATGACTTGAAAAGAATGTAATTTCTGTGATAAGGTCTTATATATTTTATATACGTAGTTTCAGGTGCAATTGGGTAGTCAATTAATTACATCATTATTTTACATTTTGGCGTCTAATACTCCTATATTCATACTCATCATATAGTAACTTATTTTTTAATATATTTTTACTTGCCTGTGGATGTTTTAAATTCAAATAATACATATAACCAAGTAACATTCGTTATGATTTATTTTGAAGCCCACATGGCTGAAAAAGTGTACAATTTTAACAAAACGTATAATTAGTAAGTTTTATAATAAACACTTTTAAATTGTAAAATAAATCACACTTTCAAATTTTCCAATTCTTTCAACAAATCTGCCTCTCCTTTAATTTTTTCGAGTTGATTGATTTCCAACGTTTTCCCTTCCGCTTGCTGAAGTTTCAATTTCTCAATAGCATCGAGTTTCTAAAAACCATAAGATCATAAAATTATAAATTCCAATAAAGTAACAAATCTTTTACCTTTTTAATATTCTTTAATTTTTTATCGAGCTCAGGATCTCCTGTTAACGTTATTGAAACATTACTAACAACTGCTGGCCCTTTCTCTTCTTCGCCGTCTTGTTTTTTAGCTTTTTTAGCTTCTCGTTTCTTCTTTTGTTTCAAGCTAGCCTTAGAGAGTGCATTGTCTTTACCTAAAACACAATTACATAGTTTAAAATGTCTATGAATAACGAGTAATATTCGTTTTTTACCTGGTTTATGTGCTGATTCTTCTTCATCATGTAAAGTAAATTTAACAGTAGGACGATTGCGAGCAGATGGTGGTCTGTATGCCTGCACTGAAGCTTGTGGCTGACTTGGAGTAATTCCTTCAACTTTTTTTGATACAATGGTAGGTTCTTGAAAGGTCCCTTTTGCATAGTTCTAAAAAATAAAAACTCATCTATATAGCTATAATAACCAGTATTTTGAAAACTTTTCTACCTTCCATGTAACATCATACAACTCTTGTGGTTCTTTAAATGCTTTCTCGAACAAAAGTGCACCTGAATAATGCCAAATTCTGAACCCGTTGCTGATTCTCAACCTGGGAGCAGTGGTAGCTGTTAGAAAATGTTGACCATCCGCAGCCCAGTGTAGCATTGTAGTGTCGGGGGCGTCAATGTTGCTAATCTTCTTCCAGTTGTTCGTGTCCCACATCTCGATTTGACCTCTCAAATTTCCGAAACCTCCCAACAGTAGAATATTTCCATGTGGATTGTAATGGATTGAATTTTTAGGCCCCGATCCTAGCTCGAAAACGGGTTCACATTTTAAATTAAAAATTGTCGCCTTTGCTGGCATGAAACCATAAACGACGCAAAATTCATGGTTTTTGGGCGACCACTGTACGCTGTAAATTGGCCCTTCTTTACCTAGAACACAAGTTTGTTGTAAAAATTGTGATTTGTAAAACTAATCAAATTTATTACTTAAGTTGATAATTGAAGTTTGCCCGTTCAATCCTATGAAATGTAAGCCTTGTTTTCCATAATAAGACCCTCCTGTCTTATCAACTTCCGTGGAAGTTAATATTAAAGCATTATTGCCTTTCGAATTCCAAATAAATTCAACTTTATCGGCTTGGAAGAAACTTTTATTGGCAATCGACTGTGTTGCTTCAAAAGAAGGATATTTAAATAGCCTTCCAAACGAAGGCTGACCAGGACTGCCAGGAGTATAACACAAAATGAAATAAACTCCAATATTAGGGGAGATTTTGTATGAAGCCACTTTGAAACTGTTAATTCTGGCAACAATTTTTTCAAAGTTTAGATCTTCATAAAACACCACGTCTGTGTTTACCATCCTAGAAAATAATTTTTCATCTGCACTCCATTGGGGTTCCCTAGAAAGAATTTAAATTGAACTCACAATAAATTGGTAACAAATAAATATTCTATTATATTATGAAAACGAGCTTTACCAATTCATTTGTTTTTTATGAACAAAAGTTTTGACGAGTTCTCCATCTTCAGTTTTGTATATTTTCAAATTTGGACTTCCTTCAGGATTTGCTCTAGTGACAGTAAATGGCTCCCAGATCATCAAAAATGTTCCTTTTGGTGAAAAAGCTAAATGATAGGCCTTAATATTCTCGATAGTTATTTCTTTTCCCCAATTTTCTGTTTGTAAAATTTTTAATCTGAAATTAATATTATAGAGTTCGAATTAATCAATAAATAATAAAAAAAGGAACGTACGTTTGTCCATCAACATAAGCGAAATAAGCCCCATCTGGGCTGAACAACATAGTCCTACATCCTTTGCTTTGAACAGGCGAAAAGTCCTCAACATCTCCTCCAAAATTAGGTGGTCCAGAAAATAAATTAAGTCCAACTGAACTGCGTGCTGTAAAATTAACATTTAAAAATATAAAATTTAATTGAATATGTAAATAGTACATACTTGCAACCGGGATAGACATTTTGGAGGTTAAGTCAACACGTGCTTGGGATATTTATGGTTTGTAAAAATTATATAATTAGTACCATTTTCAACTTTAATGAAAAATGAAATAAAAATTTAAGTTGAATAAATTAAAAATATCATATTTTTATTAAATACATGTCCCACGAATTCAGTTGCCACTTGAAATGACATTTATTGATTGGATATTTGACACTTTTGACAGGTGGTTGGCAATATTTCTAAGAAATTGTCTGTTTCGTTCTATTCCATTATGTTGCTACAGTTAGAGAGTGATAGATAGCATCTACGCCGAGTGAAGAACGATTTTGATTCGGAACTGCACCAGAAACAAAGTTTTTGTCCAATATTTTCTTACAAAGCAAGTTTGATCATTGATAAACTAAGTTGAATCATAAGGTAATACAAATAAAGATTATTTCAGGACGTAATAAACAATTTTTAATAGAGAATTAACGCAAAAATATAAAAACAGAACATTGGAACTAAAATTTCTTGACAACTGACAGTTGACTTAAGTCAAGAAAATAAAACTGGCGCTTGTTTTCCCTGCTTCTTGTAATGGTGGTGATAGCGTTTTGTAGTTGAATGGTTTTTCACGTTTAATTTAAAATGACGAACATAAATCTCGATAAAGAGTCTTTTCATCGAAGGCTCAAAAAGCTGTACAACGCTTGGCAGAACACCGATTCGGAAAATGGCTTTTCTAAAATGGATGCACTGGTCGTTGCTGTAGGAAAAGACGAAGACATTTTGTACAGTAAATCCAGCGCTTTGCATACATGGCTATTGGGATACGAACTAACCGACACGATCATGGTTCTCACAGAGAAAAAGGCGTGTTTTTTAACCAGCAAAAAGAAAGTCGAATTTTTGAGGCAGGCCGATTCAAAAGACGACAATAACATCCAGTTGAGTCTCTTGGTTAGAGACAAAGATAGCGACGAACCTAAACTCAAAACACTTTGCGAAGCGATCAAAGAGAGCAGAAATGGCAAAACTATTGGTATTTTCCAGAAAGACAACTACTCCGGCGCTTTCATAGATGCTTGGAAAGGCCTACTGAAAAAAGAGGGTTTCCAAACTATCGACATAAGTTCCCAAGTTGCTTGCGTTATGGCCCCTAAAGAAGAAACGGAAATTATAACTATTAAGAAAGCTTGCATGGTTACTGTAGACGTATTCACAAAATATTTAAAAGATCAAATTATGGAAATCATCGATTCAGAAAAAAAGGTGAAGCACAGTAAACTAGCCGAAGGAGTCGAATCTGCGAGTACCGATAAAAAATATGTATCCGGAGTCGATGTTAGCCAAGTAGATTTGTGTTATCCTGCTATAATACAGTCTGGAGGTAAATTAATCATACAAATATTTACATTCTTAATTCTTAGCAAACTATAATAATGTTGGATATTGTATTAATGTCAATTTATGTTTCAGGCAATTACAGTTTGAAGTTCAGCCTGGTGAGCGACAAAAATATATTACACTTCGGAGCTATCATTTGCTCTCTAGGAGCTAGATATAAATCTTACTGTTCCAATATAGTCAGGACGCTGCTTGTAAATCCAACGGATGAGATTCAAAGCAATTACAATTTCTTATTGTCTGTACAAGAGGAGTTGCTGAAGAAGTTACAAAGCGGAGTGAAATTGTCCGAGGTATACGAAACTGGTTTTTCGTTTGTCAAAAAAGAAAAACCCGCCTTAATCGATCACTTAACAAAAAACTTTGGATTTGCGACGGGTATTGAATTCAAAGAAAATTGTCTTATAATCGGCCCAAAAACGGCATTCGAAGCTAAAAAAGGAATGACGTTCAACTTAAATGTTGGTTTATCCAATTTAGAGAACAAAAACAGTTCTGATAAACTTGGAAAAATATATGCACTGTTTATTGGAGATACAGTGGTGGTAAACGACGGTCAACCGGCAACTGTTCTAACAACATCTAAGAAGAAAATTAAGAACATTGGAATTTTTTTAAAAGATGATGACGAATCTGAAGCCGAAGAATACGATGAAGAGAAAGAGAACACTCCGAAGCCTGAAATTATGGGTAGAGGCAAACGAACTGCTGTATTAGATTCGAAGCTGCGTACTGAACATAGTACGGAAGAGAAGAGAAAGGAACATCAGAAAGAATTGGCAGCACAGTTAAATGAGAAGGCAAAGGAACGTCTCGCGAAACAATCCGGCTCTAAGGACAAACAAAAAGTTAGAAAAAATACCGTATCATACAAAAGTGTAAATCAAATGCCACGAGTACCGGAAATCAAAGAACTTAAATTGTACGTAGATCAAAAATACGAAACCGTCATTTTACCTATCTATGGAATTGCCGTACCATTCCATATATCAACAATTAAGAATATATCTCAATCTGTAGAAGGAGATTATACATACCTGCGTATCAACTTCTTCCACCCTGGTTCTACAATGGGAAAAAATGAAGGTAATTCAATGAAATTAAACAAAATAACATATTATAATTGCTTTCTTCTCATTTAGGTAACACATGGTCTCAACCAGATGCCACGTTTTTGAAAGAATTAACCTACAGAAGTACAAACATCAAAGAACCCGGCGAAATTTCGCCGCCTTCTTCCAACTTGAACACAGCTTTCCGTCTCATCAAGGAAGTACAAAGAAAATTCAAAACTCGCGAGGCCGAAGAGAAAGAAAAAGAAGATCTAGTTAAGCAAGACACGCTGGTGTTGTCTCAAAACAAGGGTAACCCGAAATTGAAGGACCTGTACATCAGGCCTAATATCGTTACCAAACGCATGACCGGTTCTTTGGAAGCTCACAGCAACGGTTTCCGTTACACTTCCGTAAGAGGTGATAAAGTTGATATTCTGTACAACAATATAAAAAACGCGTTCTTCCAACCGTGCGATGGAGAAATGATCATCCTTTTACATTTCCATTTGAAACACGCCATTATGTTTGGAAAAAAGAAGCACGTTGATGTACAGTTCTACACCGAAGTTGGTGAAATCACCACCGATTTGGGTAAACATCAACACATGCACGATAGAGATGATTTGGCTGCGGAACAATCCGAAAGGGAACTTCGTCAAAAATTGAAAACAGCATTCAAGAGCTTCTGCGAAAAAGTAATACATAATTCACCATTTAATTCAATAACTAATTTATTTTTTTAGGTTGAATCTATGACGAAACAAGAGATCGAATTCGATACGCCCTTCCGCGAATTGGGATTCCCCGGTGCCCCGTTCCGTTCCACAGTATTACTACAGCCAACCTCCGGCTGCTTGGTTAATCTCACAGAATGGCCACCGTTCGTCATTACCCTCGAAGACGTCGAGTTGGTGCACTTTGAGCGAGTTCAATTCCACCTCAAGAACTTCGATATGGTGTTTGTTTTCAAAGATTACCACAAAAAGACGTCCATGGTCAATGCGATACCGATGAATATGTTGGATCACGTTAAAGAGTGGTTAAATTCTTGCGATATCAGGTAAAATCGAATTCTGTCTTACTGAATATGTTAATCACCTGTTCGTTTTTTAGATATTCTGAAGGAGTTCAATCTCTAAATTGGGTGAAAATCATGAAGACTATCACAGATGATCCTGAAGGTTTCTTCGAAAGTGGAGGATGGACGTTCCTTGATCCGGAATCCGACGTTGAAGAAGCTCCCGACGAGGAATCGGAAGATGAAGATGAAGTTTACGAACCAACAGATGTAGACGGAGAAGAAGGATCGGAATGGAGCGAGGAAGATTCGGAATATTCTGAAGGAGACACCGAAGATGATGATGACGATGATGATGTCTCTGATGATTTAGGTAATTATTTCAATTATTGTAAAATATGGATTGTATTAACTTTGGTGATTGATTGTAGGCTCCGATGAGGAATCTGGAAAAGACTGGTCCGATCTGGAGAGGGAAGCAGCGGAAGAAGATATGGGAATCGGTTTTAGCGACGATCGAAAGAAGAAAAAGGGCGGCAATGATAAATTTTCATCAAAAGATCATAAATCGTCGAAAGACAGAGGTAAAGTAAAGCACAACAGCAGCAGCAGCAGTAAAAATTCGAGTAGACATTCGAGTTCGCGGGATAAACACAACAGTAGCAGAGATAAAGACAGAAGTAGGCACTCGTCTTCTAACCACAAATCATCTAGCCATTCGAAATCTTCTTCGTCTAGGGATAAGGATAAGGAAAGAAACAGAAGCTCTCATAAGAGTAGTTCGAATGTTAAGAAAAGGGGTAGAAGTGAAAGTAATGATAGACATCACTCGAAAAAATCTAGAAAATAATCGTATTATGTACTTTTAACTCATATTCAATGTCAATATATTTTTGGATGTTTACCATTGTACAGTTTTTCTTCTGACAAACTGTCAAGATCAATTTTCCTTTTATTTTTAATTTTTTTAAGTTAAAGTTGTTATTCTAATTCTAAATTAAACGTATGCTTTGTTCCTATCTCACTTGCACAATGCTTCATGATTTGAATTCGTTTGGAACTTGGTATATTTTTTTACAGTTTTGTAATTGAAAACAATTTTTTATGTCTGCTGTGTAGAATGTGTCGTTACTGTTACTCTTCCTTATTAGTATTATTCTTTTACGCGTTAACATTTTTTTAAGATTATTCGATTGTCACAATTTTTATAACAAATAAATTGAGGAAGGTCATAAACTTACTTTTTCCTCACGAATTGATGCGATGAATTTGATGTTTGATACTACAGTTTGTGCATATTTTGTAATTTAATTTAGTACTAAAGAATAGTTCTACTTAGGAACAGTAAAATAACCAAATGTTTCTAGATTTATCGAAAATAAATTTGTTAATTACTCTTTCATTTAATATACTTAAATAAAAATTGAATTCTTTTTCAATTTTTTTAGTTTATATACTGCTAAACTACCTCATGAAAATATTCTATGGCTCTGCCCTTTTAAATTCAATAAAAACAAAATTAATAAACAAGAGAAATTTATTATATATTAAAATTACAAAAAAACGTAGATGGTGCAAGTTTTAATAACTAACGCTAAATAAATTGCTTCATTTAAATAAAAAATAAATAGTAAATTAATTGAACTAAGCAGATCCATTTATACAAGCATTCTGTAATCTGTTTCTCAACTCATCAACTAAATTTGTTCTTTGTACATCAGTTTCTTGTCTGCTGTTAACATCTCTCAATTTTACAACGCCATTCTTAATTTCACTCTCCCCTAGAATAAGAGCAACAGGAATGCCATTTTCTTCGCAGTGCTGCAACTGCACTAGAAGTTTTGGATTCTTCTTATAAGAGTGCTCCACCTTAAAACCATTCTTCCACAATTCGTTACAAAGCTTCATTCTCTCTTCCAGCAGATTCTTTTGGGCTGTCGCTACAAACACTTCTATCTCTGAAGTACGTTGCTTTGCACCGGACTGCGCTTGTTTTGCTTCCATAATGGTAAAGAGCCTTTCTACTCCAATAGAAACGCCTACACACGGTACTTGTTTATTTTTAGCATCGAATATTCCTACTAAGTTGTCGTATCTCCCTCCTCCGGCTACTGATCCCACAGAAATTTCGCCTTTGATCGAAGCGTCTTTCTGCAATACTGCTTCATAAATTACTCCTGTGTAGTAATCGAGGCCTCTAGCTAAGCTTAAATCGAAAAGGACCTTGTCTGTAGTATCGTATAATTCGCAGTAATTTAATAATATTTTCATAGCCTCTAGTCCTTCTAAAGCGTTCTTATTCTTGTTTAAAACTTCATCTGACATTAATTTCTCTATTAATTCGGTTTTGCCGTTCAGCCGGACGTACTCTCCAATTTTATCGGCCGATTCGGGTTGAAGGTTTTTCTCTTCTATCATTTCTTTCCTCACTTCTTCCCAAGGGGTCTTGTCCAATTTATCTATAGCTGAGCAGATGGCTCTGATGTTATTCGATGGGACTCCGCAAACCTCCAAAATGCCGTCCAATAGCTTCCTGTGATTGAGCTTGATTACGAACGGGGACATGTTTAAACTCGATAGTATTTCGTAAACAATTTTTATGCATTCTGCGTCAGGTAGCATGGGGTCATAAGCGCCGGCTATATCGAAATCGCATTGGTAGAATTCCCTGTATCTTCCTTGGGCCACGGAAGGGTTGTCTCTTCTGTAAACCTTTGCAATATGGTAACGTTTGATATTGGTAATCTTGTTCATAGCGAGGTATCGGGCAAAAGGAACTGTTAGGTCGTATCGCAGCGAGAGAATTTCACCACCCTGGTCTTTCAAGTCGTATATAAGCTTAGAATCTTCCCCGTACTTGCCTGTTAGCACCTCTTTTAGCTCGAATATTGGGGTATCGATGGTCACAGCTCCGTGCTTCTTGAATACTGACACGATTTTATCTAACACACTTAACCTGAGGGCCATTTGCTCCGGGCCGAAATCCCTCGTGCCCTTTGGTGTCTTAAGCGTAACTTTTTGGTTGCCACGGATTTCATCATCTTCTCCTAACTTGGCTTTCAACTCGAGAAGTTTGGTTACCTCCTCGGTGATTTTGTCTTTGCTTTCTTTCGCCGCCTTCAGCTTCCTGACGAGGTCCCCTTGCTCTTTTATTTTTTCTTCGAGAACTTGTTTGGAAAACATTGTTGAATATTTTAATAAAGAAAATAAGGTGAAAGGCCTACTACTCCACTTTCTCAGCATATGCCAATGTGCGAAATTCATCGTGCTAATGTTGGCATCACTGGTCGATTAGATGTCAAATTTTTGTTGCACATTCAATTTATTTTAAATCTAATATAAAGAATATAATAATATTAAAGTATGTATTAGAAGAAAATGTAAATATACTAGTTTTTTCTTAGGATTATCTTTTTTTAGTCAAGTAAAAATTTTACATTTTATTTTTTAAATGTTGGCATCGTAGTTCTTCATCTAAATGACGTAAGAAATGTCAAATTCAATTTCTGTCAAATTTTTAATCATAACCTCAAGTAGAATTTTTCGTTTTACTTTAAATGGAAAACATAAGAAGTATTAAATAATTAATTACAAATAGTAAAAAATTTGTGAATTGAAATGGCTCTCAGTCGAATGCTGAAACTCTCAAATTTCTGGTAAGACTGTATAAATTTTTTTAACGTATACGAAATGATCCACTTTTCAGTTTAAAAGAGAACTTATTAGTAACTCGAAGTCCAATTATCAAAAATGTTAGACATTTTAGAAAAAGTAAAAGAATCGAAGAACCCAGACTTAATCCAGACAGTTTAGCCACACCATTTACCAATTCAGCCGTCAACTCGAATAACTTGAATTCAGGAAGACTGTTGAAGCCTTTTTTATTTACAGTAGCAGTATGTTTATATTCACAATTATCACACCTAAAACACTAATAAAGGAATAGTTTTCAGGAACATGCTTTCTCTCAGCCATAGTTTGGGAGTACGAAAACATGAGATCACATGCCAAGAACATGATCAGAAAACCCATGAAATTTTTCAGGAAAAAGGTTGACGAGACACTGCATTCTTCGGTAATTATAAAAATCATTGATTCATTATTTACCAACAATCTTGATTTAGATTTTTATACTGGATACATTTCTGGTTACTTTGTTTTGTTAATTTTCCTTGTCTTTGTAGAACAATATCATAAAGGAAATCAAATCCTGGTGGTCGAACCTCACCGAAGGAGAACGCATATTTGCGCCAATTTGTGCTTTAAATGTACTAGTTTTCTTAGCATGGAGAGTCCCTAGATTTCAACCCACTATGCTGAAATATTTTTGTTCCAATCCAGCTAGTCCAAACGTTTTTCTACCAATGGTGTTATCAACATTTAGTCATTACTCGGGTTTACATCTTCTAGCAAATATGTACGTTCTCCACAGTTTTAGCACTGGTAAGAATATAAAAGACAGTTCTGCATATGTACTAATAAATTTGGAATTTTTAGGAGCTGTTCAGAGTTTAGGCAAAGAGCAATTTTTAGCTTTGTATTTGAGTGCTGGTGTTATATCTAGTTTTACGAGCTATACCTACAAAATCATTACCAAACAACCAGGTCTCTCTTTAGGAGCGGTAAGTACATCATTCATTTCATGAACGAGTTGAAATTATTTTGTAACGTTTTAGTCCGGAGCTATAATGGCTATTTTGGGATACGTTTGTACACAGTATCCAGACACAAGGTTAGGCATTATTTTGTTGCCAGTATTTACGTTTTCTGCAGGCTCTGTAAGTTTATAGTGGTTACGAATAGAACAGTTTATTCTATGTGATTAATCATATTCTGATTGTAGGCAATTAAATTCATAATGGGATTGGATGCAGCTGGTGTCTTATTAGGATGGAAGTTCTTTGACCACGCCGCTCATTTAGGAGGTGCTGCTTTCGGAATGTAAGTAATTAATGAATTTTTTTTATGTAGGTAAATTATACATTTCGAATGTTTGTTAGAATTTGGGCAATGTGGGGTCAAAAGAACCTCTGGCAAAATAGAGAACCCGTCCTTCAATATTGGCATCGACTGAGAGGCTCAATAAAATGATATTATTTTTCTAGGATTTTGGGAGCTTGTAAATATACAAATAATTTTTTATTGATATATTCTGCTTAAACATTAATTTTAAAAATAAATTTTTGTTTAAGTTTCTTTCTGATTATTGTTATACCTTACCTTCAGCGAGTCTTAGCTAACTTGTTTCAGCGCTATTTTATAGAAAAAAAATACTAGCATGAAACAAAAAAATATATTTGTTATGGATTGTTTAAAACAAGTTTCAATTTTCAAGTCATATTTATAACTTTTTCGATAACAAATGCTCAACATGGTATTTAATATGTTCTCCTATAAAACTAGCTATATAGAAGTAACTGTGATTATAACCTTCCCGTTTTTTCAAAATTGCTGGTACACCTGAAGATTTGCATGCTTCCATTAAGTTTTCTGGCAAAAGTTGACCGCTTTTAAGGAAATTATCTTCTAATCCCTAAATGAAATTTATACATAGTAAAATAATTTATGCATTGTATAATGAAATACTTACTTGATCCAGTAGTAATTCTAGCGGAGGACCATTGTATTTTTTAACCAGATGGGTGGAATCCCAATCTGACCACAGAGCAGCTTCTTGTGATCCCAAGTATCCGGTAAAGGCTTTTATACCCCAAGGGCACGCTGTGGGGTTGCAAATTGGGGCAAAAGCAGACACCGATTTGTACATTCCAGGGTTTTTTAAAGCGCATATCAAGGCACCGTGACCGCCCATACTAAAATGCATTACAGAACCAGATTTTTAAATTTCACTACAACAAACCTCCATTTTACCTATGCCCCATTATAGACTGCAAACCTTCAGCCACTGGGAAATTGTCGCTGATTAACTTGGGCAGTTCAGAGGTAACGTAACTGAACATCCTGTAGTTCTTCTTCCAAGGTTCTTGTGTGGCATTGACGTAGAATCCGGCTCCGACTCCAAAATCCCAGCTTTCGCTATCACCGGGTAGGTTCAGACCCCTTGGAGATGTGTCAGGGTTAACAATTATTACTCCATATTCTGCAGCATACCTAACAATAATATGATTAATTGAGGTTGTAGGTTGATGTTAAGGTATCTTACTTTTGAGCTCCCGATTTCTCAATGAAGTTGGCTTCGCTGCAGGTTAGGCCGGATAGCCAGTAGATGACGGGTAGTTTTTTGTTTTCTTCTACTTGTGGGGGTAAGTACACTCCAACTCTCATTCGGCATCCGACTTCTTTCGAGTCGTGCGAGAACACCTTCTGGTAACCCCCGAATACTTTGTTCGATGCTTCTTCGGTTAAGGCCATCTAATGTTACAAAATAAATTGGTAGGTGACTATGAAAAACACGATATAAAAAGCAAGTAACAGGCTATAAATACCTTTAAAAATGCTGTTAGTCTGTTTATGATGAACTTTATTGTGAATATTTCAGTTGGAATGGGTAGGATGGAGCAAAGTCAAAGTGCTGCTTCGCTAATTATTGCTAATGTGGTATTATGTATGTACTTACAATGTTGAGTTGATAAAAAATTGAAAAATTGCGAAGGTTAAGGTTATGATATCACAATAAAATAAAAAAAATTACCAAAGATGGGTTAATGTAATAAGGCAGGCAAAGGAACCGGAACAGAAAATTGGTTATTATCAATTTATCACTTATGGTCGGTTTAATGTTTACATATATCAGGTTTTTTTGCTAGTTTTTAAAGATAATTCATAAATTATGTTGTTTTAGTATGTGGAGAAAGTATTTTCCTCGATTTTGTAATCCTTTTTTCGTTCCTGCTCCTGTTTTCAAACAACTGAACACCTCTACTAATCAATTATCTTCTTTTTATCTTGCTTCAACTTTGTCGGTTATTCAGCTTCAATTGAATTTACATCAGTAGCGGAACATGTGCAAGGTGAATTTAAAAATATTTGAATCTTTTCTAATCAATTCGGCTTGAAATTAATTAAAATGACTTGTTGCATAAAAACTCCTATATACAGGGTGTCGCAAAAAGGATGGGAAATGGCTTATTAAAACAAAATTTGAAAACAAAAATATATTTAAAAATAACAATGAGTAATAATAAAAACACAACCGCATTGTACAGAAAATATTTAAAAGGTTTCAAAATTTACTTATAAAAATACATACTTGTCATTTTAGTTTTTTAAGTAGGCAAACTATTCCCTTACGACTACTTTTGTTCAGTCAGTAAAGATGTATTTATTTACACTTATGCATAAGTTATCGGGTTTATATAAAATGATTAAAAATTTTAGAACAAATTTAGTTTGTTTTGTATTTTGTACAGTGAACAAAAAACATACATGATTGTTGTACGTCAAAAATGAAGTTCTCGACAATTATTAATAAAATAACATAATAAAATGGATAGTAAAAAAACAGAATAAGTAAAAAATGGAAAAAATCAGATCTATCCCAAAAAGCAACGAACTCCTCTAAACTTAATATTAAAACATAAGTAAAATAAAATTATAACAAATCGAATAGGACACTACATATTTTTTTTTGTAAAAAACATGTAATAATTGCTATTTAAATATTTTAAAAGTATACACTACTAAACTAATATATTGCTGAATCTTTTTTGCTTTACGTATTTATACCTAAGTTCTAAATTTAAGTTTTGGCCATTACTCTAAAATTTCATATTTTTATAAGTGCAAAAATAAGATTATTGAAATAATCATACACGCTCTACTGGAATTCTACACATATTTTGAGTACGGAAATATTCTTTTTATTGTCTGACGTGCTCTAGAACTGAAAAATGACCTTAACCAAACGTTAAGTAATAATTTTGTTAGTAAGATGTACCCTTTTCTCAAAAAATTAGATTAAAATTTGCTTACGAATAATATCACAAATAGAGTTTAGCAATGACCACTAACATAAGTGTACGTTAAATACACCCTTTCAAAAAGCGAAACGCAAGCCCTAAACACTTGTTAAACCCTTAAATTTCCATTATTGATTTCGGCGTAAATCTCTTTAGTGACCTTCTCGTAAGTTCCACGAGAATTATCTAAGTAATAAATGTTATCACTAACTTTCGACGGATCGAAACCATCTTGTTGAAGGTCCGTTTTCTTCAATTTATACGTTCCTAAAAAACATTTTATTTTACAATACTCCAAAGATTTTGAAAATGTTATTTGAAACTTACCTGTTAAATCAATTTTACTTAATATCCGTATAAAAATCGGCCTCGCGTAAGAGGGCAGCGTTTTTCTCAATCCATTCGCTAAAACATTTAAATCTACTTTTTCTTCAGGGTCTAATATCGCCGCCATTCCAGCACGACCTTCCTGTCCCTTAATCTCCACACCGAAAACCACTACGTCCTTATAATCTACTAAATTACTCATCACAGCTTCCACCTCCGCTGTCGAAACATTTTCTCCCTAAAAAAATAACACCAAAATTGTGTCCAATTATACGTTTTCTTACAAGCTGTAATTATGTATTTAATTACCTTCCATCTGAATGTATCTCCCGTACGATCCTTGAAGAACAAATAACCGAATTCGTCGGCAACCAAAATATCCCCAGACAGGAACGCGCTATCGCCATGATGAAACACGTCATAAACGATTTTCTTCTTCGAAGCCTCTTTATCTACGTATCCCAGGAAAGCTCTGGAGGGATTGTTGGGTATGATTTTGCCTATAAAAACGCCAGGTTCGTTTGGTTTGCAGGTCATGCACAGCCCATTGGCGTTCCTCACCGGCTCGCCGGTGTTCGGATCCACTTTAATTATGGAAATCGGATAGACGGATGGAATAATTCTCGAAATGAACCCTATGGCTCCTACTGTATTGTCTATATTCACTGCGAATTAATAATAAGTATTAAACTTCTTCTAAATGGATGTTACAATTTAATTTTACCTATATTGGCGTTTCCTTCGGTGGCGCCGTAGAATTCTCTAACTGAATCAATCGCGAATCTCTTGGTGAACTCTGTCCAGATTTGAGGACGCAGTCCATTGCCGAAAATCATCCGTAAATTATGAACAGGATCCTTATCGTTGGGCGGTACAGCTAAAATGTACCTACACATCTCTCCTATGTACTGCGCAACCTGCAATTTATAAGTGTTATAAAATAGTTCAAATGCAACTCATTTGTTATGCTTACAGTGCACTTGTATTTTCTACAATCGGAGAAGAATCCGGACGCTGAAAACTTTTTCCTAATGACTATAGTGGAGCCATAGAGGAGCATTTGACCTATAGTCATGCATCCCCCTGCCGTGTGGTACAAGGGAAGTGGCGTATAAAAAATATCATCCGACCTAAAACCGCTCAACCAACAAATAGCGGCCGCTATAAAAATATACCTAAAAAAGAAGTTTAATTAAACACCGTGTAAGCAGCAATTAAAAATAACAATAAGAAGCTTTAGGTGTAAAAGTGTTCTCCTAAATTTCCTCTTATTTTTACTATTGATGAAAATTAACGCCCGCGTGTCACGGTTTTAGGTTCATGCAATGAATGTTGATAAGGCATGCTAAGTGAAAACACGATCGTTAAAATCCGAAATTAATTAACAATGAGTGAGATTAAATTCAGAATGCTCGTTCGGCTAAATATGTCGAAATAGAAATGGGGCATTGGGAACTCATTGTAAGTGACGTTCTTTTACAATTAAATGGAAATTTCTATTGTTCTTTAAAGAAACATGCAAATCGGTATGTGCTTTACGTAAACCCGAAATAAGGTTTTTACGTTTACTAAATTTACTACACCGCAGAATTCGAAATTAAGTGTTTTTAAATTGCGCTTTGGATAGCCAATTTTATTATCGTTTGCATTCTGAAACAGTACCACTCATATTCGAATATTTATTAAACTACTTTTATTTAAGGACAGGTTACTTAATCAGTAAACTAGAAATAGAGTATAAAACTTACCTGGAATTACTAATAACAGCTGCCTTGGGCAAGCCAGTGGTTCCTGACGTATAAATGTACACCAAGCAATCGTGGTGATTAATTTTATCCTTAATTTGGGGCTGCGTCGGCGAAGCGTCCTTTAGCAAAGCATCCAAATTATGGTACTTTTGATCTACTATAGGTGTATTGTTATTATTGCAACTAATTTGATATAAGGCAACTTCTGATTCTATTTTATCTAATATTTCATTCATAGCTAAAACAATAAAATAGTATTGAAATCAATGCCAGATACATTCAAACTATAAACTTACCTTGGGACAATTCAGTGCCAAAAATCACAGCCTGTGTTTTAGCGACTGTAATAGAATGTACAAGACTAGTCAGTCTTAGATTTGTATTTATTAGCGGTACGATGACGCCTAATTTAGAAAGGCCCAACCATGTTGCTACAAATTCCGGTTTGTTTTCTAAAAATAAAGCCACTTTATCACCTTTTTTATATCCGTGGCTTTTGAATATATTCGCTATTTTATTGCTGTATTCTTCAACCTAAAAATTATGAAATTATAACAAGACATGAAATAATAAAAAACGTGACAAAGAAATCTTCTTAAAATACTTAAAATTATATTTTTAACACATTCTTTATTGTTTTAATTAGTAGTAAATTCCTTGAATGTGAACTGAACATTTTATTACAGTTTTTACCGTGTCCACAAATTTAATAGAGTATCTGCATGACGATGTTCAACTCATAAACAAATTTCAATTAAGTCTAATCATATGTATGCAGTTACATTTCCTACAAATTACAACGTGGAGTGATTAATTTCAATTAATAAAACTTTGAATTTTTTAATTTTCAATGAAAAGAATTATATTTTACAACTTTTGAATCGAATTTTATAAGATATCATATAAAATTTTCGGCTATAAAGAAACTGGACAAAAAAAATTATAATCTAAATAAATATTCAGGTCGCATTTTGGTAAGAATCGCTCATTGAAATTATTTCCCGTTTATAAAAATAAATCGAACACTCGGTTCATTTGTATGCAAAATTAATGTAAATACTTGAGGTTAAAGGTTTTCGATTTAAACGATACCGATGATTTTTTAAAAATTACTTGCTCGTCATTAAGGAATCTTTTATGAGTGTAGTAATTTGTGGAGAATTTTAGGAAGATTTCTAGACTAGAACATTAAGTTTTGAATACGTGACATACCTGAGCAAATGTCCATTCTTGATCTTCGAATAATATACAAGCTTTATTCGGGTGTTTCTTAACATGCTGTTGGAAAATTTGCGATAACGTTAGATTTTTCCTCTGGAAATATTTGATTTGAATTAACAGGCCGATATATTTACACAAAGCCCTGTAACAAATAAAACCATTTTAATTGCGTTTATTTATTGAGGTAGATATGCGCAATTAAGAATTTATCCTGAATAAATCGTTAAAGTTCAACGGAAAAAATCAAATAATTATCAGTAATATCAGGCAAGGTAATCGCCTAATCGGGAGATACTAAATAATTTTAATTAACAAATTATTCCGTTTATTAATAGCTTGGATTTAATCAAAGAAATTAACTACAAAATCAATACACAGACAAATTTAATAAAGTGCAGGTAAGGTATAAGTATGAGTATATTTTTATTTATAAAATCTGCTAATTGTATTATAGAAAATTTATTATAAAAAATCGATACAAAAATGCAACTTTCCAGTAAATCGTTTGTCGTTGATTATTCAAAATTAAGGAAGACAAAAGTTAAAATTCAATTTGCGTATGGAAAGACAGAGGTCAATCCTACTTTGCATACTTGATGATAATAAGTGTACGGTGATAATAAAATATCGCCGATAAAATAGCAGACAATACAAAGAATAATTGTATGGTTAATTATATTGTTTTGCTTTTATTATAGATAGGTATAAAAATAGTTCAAATAATATACATATTGTAAGTAGCTCGTAAATATTTACTAATGTGCTAAAAAATACTTGATCTTATGTTCTGATAAGTAAAGGTTCAGTTAAATTTTGAAGTAATTTAGCTAATACTTAAAAATGCAGCATTAATTTCGGTTTATCAAATTTTATATGAAATCCAATAAGTTATGTTTACACATAGGCATAATAATTGTAAAAAAATTTGTTTCAATATTGTATTTAACCGTTAATGACAGCATTTCTCTTTAATTTACTTTTAAATGACGAATATTTACCTAATATTTTTTCATAGTTAAACGTTTAGCAATTTAATTTTTATAGGTAATTGTTTATAATTTTACCGTTTCAAATGTTTGATTATTGACATTAACGTGGCAAGATTATCTAATTTTTTCTAAGGTCTTCTCCTTAATTCCTCCTTCCTTAATTTAATGTATTCGCAATTTTGCGAACCTAGCAATATTTCTCGAGTCGAAAACCGAATCATCGAGTTACTCGAGGTCGTCAACCGCAGCTCAAGTCGACCACCAAAGCACTTGGGACTGTGTATGAAGAGAAATTCCACAAGCGCTGCATTTAAACAAAGATATTTCGAATTTTCGGAAAAAGAGAGTTGAATCGTAAAGTATAAATTACCCGCTGATTGCTACAGCAATTTATTAATTTTAGTATGTATATCAATAATTGGCTAGTCTAATTAAATTTCTCGACAACAATGACGTAGTTATTTTAATCGTATACAATCGGAAAATATAATTAAAGTTGTTGTGTGTATTTAATATTTATTTGAACGCAAATACGTCAAAGAATACTAATTTCTAAAGGTTCAAAATTAGTAAGAAATCTGTAATAATCAAATTCTTCAATTAGAGTGTGTTAAAGTTATAATTTATTAGGCGAATGAATGAATCTTCATCGTGTTTGTTACGCTGTGGATTGGCGAACGCGGTAAAGCATTTCTTATATGATGCAAGTGAAAGAAGAAAGTTAAATCTTATATCAGAGATGCGTGTTATTGAACTTTTAGACGAGAATACCGGATAATAATTTAAATATTACGAATACAAAAAATTAACTAGTGGCCAGTTATTTTATTGCCTAAACTTTCTAATAGGTTGCCGCAATCGAAATTAATGAAAATAACTAAAAAATAATGAATTAATTGCAGTTTTTTTTTCAACTCTGCGTTAGATCTGAGACAGAAATTAAGGGGTTTTATGGGAATCCAAAATATGATTATTTCATACATCAGTTCTATGGGTTTTTGGGACTTTTTCAGTTCTTTTAAATTGTCTTGTTGTCGATTCTTAATCAAGACAACCTGTATAATTTAATAAAATATAATAAACGAAAAGAGTACACCAATAGTATGTAATCTGCTAATATATCCTGTGTGGAAACTGTGCATATATTTGGAAACTGGTTTGATAAAATTATAAATTGATAATTAGGTTATTTTTAAATCGTGATGGGCTAAAATTCATTAAATACCTATACATACTTAATCAGCAGGAGAAGTACAGAAATCCGACGATCAATTACATAATATGCTAATTTTTGTTCATAATTCGATGGAAATTTAAGAAAACGTCCACCTACTTTTATTAGTTTGCCTCCCAAAGTTAAAATAAATACTTTTATATCAAACCAGACAAATATTTAAATGATTATAATACATAAGTAGGTATTACCTAAATATACTTAAGTAAATAGAAGTTCATTGATTGGAAAAGCCCTCATTTTTAAATGTGAACAATTGCTTAACTCAAATGAGTATTCTACCTACCTATACACTTAAAAATGATATGTTTATAGTAATTAGTTTATTGATAAATGATTTTTAATAACCAACAATAATGCAGAGCCTACTTAACCTAGTATAAACAGGTTTTTTGTATTCAAATAACAATAACTACCGTACTCTTTTAATATTAAAATATGATCAAGCACTAAAATTTCGGATAAAATATCTAATTTAGTATAGCATTCCAGTTAATTAAATAAACAATATAATTGAATATTTTCTATCTATAAAATACCACAGATAAATCTAGTTACCACTAACAGTAAAACTGATCCCTAAATAAAAATAATAATAGGTAATTAATGAACTGTAACTCACTTCAAGTCCCTCGGAGCAGTCATCACAGCCACATACCACCACTTCCATTTACCAGCGGCTATGTAGGCCACCAGGGCGACGATCAGCAATTGAACTAGGAAAATCCACCCCAGGAAGTAGCCGACGACGGCCCCCAGGCCCACCAGCACCGCGAAAATCATCGCCATGATCAGCAACTGCCGGATCAACACGCGAAGTGGCCGTGTTTTCGAAAGCCTCGTTCTTCGGATTATGTTGGTGTCTTCACTGCCGCCGTATACTTCGACCGACTTTCCGTACTCGACGTCGGCTGAGTGGCTTTTGGCGGAGACCTGCAAGTGCGAAAGTCATAAAAAATTTACGGCTAGCGAGCTGTTGTAGTAGTAGTAAAAGCAGTAGTAGAACGAAATTTAAGGTTAAGCTTGAGTGGATTGTTGGTTGCCTACTCTCGTTTCAAAAGGAACTGTCAGTTGGATGTTGGAAGTGTCTATGCTACCTTTTGGACGTCTTCTTATTCGAGATGTGTATTGAGTTGCCTATATATCAGTCATTATTTCAAAACTTTTGGCGCCAGTTTATTGAATTAATAATAATTAGATGAATGCAGCATTTTTTCAAATAAACAATATTTTTTAATATACATTTCCTTAAGGTCAGTTCAGAGTTGTGTACTGACCTACCTCAATAAGTAACACTGATTTGAATTAATTACTTTCTAGAATTGTGAATTCAATTAAATATAGCATGTTAGGCTTGATATATTTGAAAATTTCCTTCCCTTTCGGCAAAAATGTTGTTTTCTCAAATAAATATTTTATTAACTGTGCTTTTTAATTAATTCTGTTCCAATTTATTACGTAACTGTAAATTTTAAGCAACTCTATAATGTAGTGGGTCACACTATTAATGAAATTATTACCATACTCTTTATATAATTTCGAATTGTCACGTTATTCTCATTATCATACATCTCTAATATTATGCGAATAAATTATGAAGGCTTTGCGTTTTATTAGGCACTTTAGATATAAACGATAGGTCGTTTAACCATGTTTAATTGTTACTTTTAATTATGCAAGTAACACGAGCAATGTACAAGGTTTAGCGGTGATGGAGAAAATAAAATAAATATATTACAGTATGTATTTTTTATTTAATCATACCAAGGATCTTCCAAAATCAAATTTTCGAAAATCAATCACCATATTATGTGGATTTAACAATTTTTGGGGTTCAGTAGTTACCCCATAATACATTAATAATATACTTGTTGAAATCCCGTCTCATTCGCATTACTATATAACGACTTGTAAATTAATTTAACTAACATAAAAAACATTTTTGTTCGTCATGGAATATGTAATCATAAAACCAGCAATAAAAAGTGCCAAAGTAAGTATATTCATGAAAAATTGCAACAAATAAATATTAGCATGGAAATATTTTAAATTGCAAGCATCTATCAAAATTCCTTGAAGACTATAACTATAATTGATTTAATAGTAATAAGATTGTGGATAAATATTTTTATTACAATATTAGTTCGCAAAATACCATCCTAATGTGAGTAGAGAACTATAATTTAAAAATAATGAATACGAGAATGCCAAAGTAATTTTAATATATTTACTCGATTTGCTTTTCACTCATTAACTGTAACTCTGAAATGATTTCTATTATAAATGTTTCTATATGCCTCTATTATTATCTCGACTCGATTGACTTGGTAATTTAAATTTTAAGTACCTAATGCAGTTAACTGAAATGCACGTGAGGCACATGAGAGAACGCAAAGTTTCACTCTAATTGCATTAATATCAGCAGCAACTTTATTACTCATTAATCCAACATTCCACATTTGGTTTTTTAGACTATTAATAGATACAATTAAAATAGGTAGTTCTTTGCTTGCAAAACAAGACGACGTTGAAGAACCTTCAAAACATGTAATATGAATTCTAAACAATTATTTTTTATGTATTATAATACTTTAATTGTCTACGTAAATAGCTATTTATAAATTTGGGGAATTTACATAAAGACGTCTGTTGATATTTTATAAGAAACCTGTATCTGAGTAAATAGAAAAGACGTGAAAATTTTTGTATGCATTTTGTAATGGAAAATAATTGACGAGAACATAAGCACCAGACGATATAAAAAAATTCTTCAGGCGGTGAGTGAAAGCCTCAGCTGACCTATGCCATGATCGTAGAATATTAAAATTTAATAATACAGAACTCTCTCAGAAATTCTCTCACGATTTATTGGGAGTAGGAAAAAGTTGAACCCATAGATTGTCAACCTGAAGATAAACCAACGGAGATTGCGGCCTAAGTATAGCTTTTCAACGATATAAGTACCAATTGGGAAATTTTTCACACAACGTTTAGAAAAAATACATATTTTTCAGTTAAGATAAATACGAAATGCAATTAAACATCGAGCGCTTTCTAATAACGCGAATTTAAAATTAAATACAAAAATATGTAATTTCAGAATTACCTGTATACCTATTTGATTAATTAAAAAACGTATGATTACATTAATAAAATACTTTCACTATTACTAAATACTGTGGTAGGATACTTCCTACTTGAAACTCCACAAAAATATCTACTTTTAAATATTTTATAAAATATTTTAGATTTTAATTCTATATGTATATTCTTTACTTACATATGAAAAATGTACAGAAACATGTTTGGAAAAGATTCTTATCATTTAGAAAACCAATTTGGGAGATTTTGCACAACTTTTGAGACTGTTCATAAAAAACTTATAAATTAAATTCACCTACATGCACAAATAAATTCTGGTAAAATACGAATTAATTTATCGAAATCCTTATTATGTATTAATAAAACATATTTTCATTGATATTTAGTTTAATGAGCTATTGTAGAAAACATTAACTAAATAGGGACAAGCTATTAAATTTGACAATGGCATTAATAAAATAAATTCGTTGGTTATTAAAATGTTAAAAATGGAAAATCTAAATCAGTCCTAGTGACTTTTGTTACGGTAAATTCAAAAGAATGTTGGTATTATTGGAAATATTATTGGTTAATCCCTGACAAAGATTTGTGTGCTAATTACACCAGTACACCTGCTGGGTGCAAGTATAAAAATGCGGCATGTGTACAATGAATTGAAATATTTAAGTATTATCAAAACTGTATGTGCTAATTATTAGACGATAAAAAATTAATGGGACATAGCCTTCAATAACCCAAACAAAGTAATTAAATTGACGTTGAATTCTTAATAAATTTTTATGAACCGTTCTTTGAATTTCTCAGTCGCTTTTATAAAATTTTTTCGACGTTTGACGTCTATAATAAATTTACGACAATTTTTTTAATTACACCTAATATAATTTAATTTCCTTGTGCGCTGACGTATTAGAAATTTGAATGAAACGATTAAACTACATAGTTCAATTTTTTTTTTAATTTCTGGCTATAAATAATTCGCAAATATTTGTACATGCATTTAGTGAAAACACAATAGCATTATTGAACCCTGGGAAGGCTGAATGTTCTTCGAGAATAGCCAGTTTTACTGGTTTTAAGAATTTGGCGAGCCAAAGTATACTTTTTAATTTTATAAGTACTTTAATGCAACATAAAGAATATAAAGGAGCTGAGCTCACTTTAAATAACTTAGTTTCTAAAGAATCTCCACGTAAAGGAAAACTATAACTAATTTCTCTTCCCCTTATTAATGCTCTGTTTATTAATAGAGTAAGTTGGAAATTAATTATTATTGACAATAACAATTGAGGCAAAATACCTTACCTTTGATTTCGCAGTACCACCCCCGTTCTGCATACTCAAATTTGTGAAGAAATTAAACTAGGTTGCACTCAAAACGCACACATCTCGAACACGAACTAGAATAAACATAGAAAGCCACAACTAAAGATTGTTCATGTAACTGATAGCAAATCCGCTGGAGACTTCACCGCCGACTTTCACGCATTTAATGTAGGTACTGCTTCGGCTTTTTATTACAGGATGTGCCGATTTTTAATACCTATCTACAGGTGTAAATAAACAAGCTCGCATTGTCGACGGAACTCAATTCGATGTGTCCTTTGGATTTCCATTCAAAAGGCTAGCTAATAATCCCCACTTATTCCCAGTACATTTATTTTTTTTTAGTTTATTTGCTACAAGGTAAAACGAGTTTTAGCTCTCTCGATACTCTCTATTTTTATTAATTATTTCTAATGCAATAATTACTTATTATCATTAAGTAAATTGTTTATTATTTATAATTATTGTAGTTTTATGCAAATTTCTAATTCTTTCAATAAACAAGTTTTTTAAAACCGCAATAAATGTTAGTAATTCCTTCATTGAATCGGTTTTTTTTTGTATTTCATTTTTCTTCCTGTAAATAGGCGCTATTTAACATTTAAGAACCATACAAATTTTATTGTACGCTAAAATAGGTTTCTTGACATTTATTTAATGCATATTCATGCATACATGTTCTGAATATGAATGTTTATGTGCATATTTTGTTCACAATTCCACTCGAACTCAATTGAATTATTGAAGGGACATTTTGTGAGATCGGCAAATAAAATATACGTACTTAGCACATTAAATTAAATATTTGATTCTTACTTAATAAATTTTGCAAACGGATTAATTTTAAATTTCTAATTTCTCACAGAAAAATATATTTTATATCGAATGTTTTTAAAAATTAGGAAATATTATAATTTGTTAATGCAAATTTAAATTATGATATAATTGAAGACAGAAGTGAAGAATATTGATTTTAAGATATTTATCATTTTGATGAGGAGTAAGAATTATTAGTAAAAAAATTATGAATGCTCAAAAAATAACTTAATGGACACTGATATCAAAATGATAAGGTAGTAATTACCGGATGATATGTACAAAAATTACATTTTGGAACAACGTATCCTTCATTAATATTTCATTAAATTCCGAAAATCTAAGTAATAATTATTTTATTTGTTCTTTTATTTCTAATGTAAAGTTTATGACTTCCTGTTAATTCTACATGTAAAAAATATTCTAATTTCATTAATTACGGTTTCATTATCGATACATTTAATGCACCTGATGACTATAAAAATAAAACAGCAACAACTACTGAGAAAAGTTGATAGTAATTGCTATTACTACTGCTATAAAACTGTGTCTACTCGCTAAAACAATTTCTCTTGGATTTATCAGGTTACCAGCCATCGCGGAGTTTTTATTTACGTGTTTTTTGTTATTATTTTTATGCTTTCTGAACTTAATAAGTAGGTATAAAAAGAATTACGCGAGTCGCTTTCTAACTAGAATCGTACCGCACATCCTCTTTTACGCTTCTCATAACAAAACAGAATGAAACATTTCATATAAAATAAATATTCCGGTGTAGAATTTTCAAATATTATACCTTCGCGAAATGCAATTACACCAAATTGTTTACTTCCGATTACTGTTTATAAATAGAATTCACTAAACTCTGAAAGTGTAGATATAGTATAGATACGTATAGATAGTAAAATAGTAGATATATTTAAATTAAAAACAATTAATACTGACAAATAATTCAAAGTACATCGTCCGGCATTAAAGTTCCGGCTATGCAGGCAGTCATGAAGCAAACCAGTGCTCCCGCAAACCAAGAGCTGAACACTAATTTGGCAACGACGTCCCTTTTGCTGGGAATTAAAGTGGCCAGCAAGGACATCATTATTCCTATTGAACCTGGATTTGAGAAGCCGCAAATGGCGTAAGTGGCTATCACCTTGGTTCTAGCCTAAAAATATTCAAAAAATTGTAATATCTGGATTGTATAAGGACGCGGCGATAACTCAAGATTATAAAAATATTGCCACACAAGAGATTAGATAAAAGTTGCCAAAATTTTGAATGTATTATACTCAACGAATTTATTATTATAAGGTATCTAGTATTTTTTCTTACGCCTAAAAGCCCTTTTTCGAGCATCTCCCCCATCTTCTTGAAAGCAACGAACTCGTTAACCATAGTTTTGATGCCAATTAGGGTAGCCACTGACTCGCATTCGTCCCACGGCACCCCCATGATGAAGCTAATGGGGATGAAAATTTTACCGGTTATCAATTCCAAAGTCCACATGGGATCCGAGTAACCTGAAATTAATTATCGAATGTTACAGGCGTTAGTTGAGATACGATTCCGTAAGTACCGATGAGCATTCCCAACCAGCCCAGAACATCATTGATCATATACACCGCCGCCAGGAAGGCTATGAGCCCGGCGATGATTCCCTGCACTATTCCTATGGCGTTGCTGGCCCCTTTGCTGGCCGCGTCCAGTACAGACTCGAACTCACTGAAATAAATTTATCTTGAATTTCATCAAATGTGCTTTAAAAACATTTTTGTTATTCGCAACTTACATTTCGACAGTTTCTATGTTTTCCTTCTGCAGCACGACTTTCTCGGTTTCTGGATACATTAATTTGCTGTAACACAGAGCTGCAGGGGCGGACATTATGCTGGCTGTTATCAAATCCTGAGCTCTGGCTCCGTATGAAATGTAACCAGCCATGACTGAGCCTGGAAGAGCAAGTTGTTAGTTGTGGAATTTAATTTTTTGTTGGCCTACCTGCGACCATGGCGAATCCGGATGTCATGACAGAGTGGATCTCGGAGTCTGTGAGGTGTTCCAAGTAAGGGGCTAGCAAAATGGGGCCTTCGGACTGAAAAATGATTGTAAGGTGAAGGGTTTTTGATAGGTTTTGGTTGTTACCATTCCGAAAAAAATGGTGGCAGCGCTGCTGACGCTTTCGCAAATAGATGTGCCCATTACCCACTGCATGAAGCTCCCTACAGAAGTGACGACTTTCTGCATTATTCCATAATAGTAGAGAATATTCGCTAAGAAATTGACGAAGAACACCGTTGATAAGCTCTAAAAAATTAAATACGATAATCAAGTTTATAACGAGGTCAAGTTTTATTCGTATTACCCTAAATGCGAACACTTTTTCTTTTTGTACTAATTCTTCACCATAAGGAAATTCTGATGCGGTGAAACCGTAATCGAGAAGAGTATTAACTTTATTTCCTACGCAATCTAATATGTTTCTTCCAACATCCCATCTTATGGTCAATAAACCAAAGAGGAATTGCAAAATAATACCCCAAATAACTGTGTCCCAACATATCTAAAAGTTAAATAAAATTATCCGATTGCTTCGAATAAGGGAACGAATAATGATGCGCCTTAGGTAGACTTACTTTGGATTTATTATTAGAGAAGATGAATCCAATTATCAAAAATACGAAAAGGCCTGAAAGAGGAATCAATCGATTCCTGTTGTCGCTTGTATCTATAATTAAGTATATTGCTACGGCAGTGAAGAAAACTCCATAAACAATTTTGTTACGGTGCCTAAAGAGCAATAATTTCGAATTAGGTAATATAATTTTCTTTCCATTTGATGACCCTAGCAAACATCTCGATGTTTGTTAAATTTATGGCCGATTGCACAAACTTTACTTAAAATTTATAGTGATTGATATATATCCATCACGGTTAAGCTTCACTTAAGGTTTAAGTGAAGGATTAAAGTTATTTGATTTGACGAATGGATTGCGCTCGAATCTTAAGTGATCTTGAATAGTAATCCAAAGTTCATTAGGTACCTCTTATCTTCGATCAATCGATATTTCTTAATTATGAATATTTAAATGATTCGGAATAGCTAGGTGTGAGTTTCAATTTTTTAATTCGACTAATTTTCGAAAAATCTACTCGAATCTCGATCGATTGAAGACAAAGAAGGTTCAGATTTTATAACAAAGAATTCAAAACGTGCATAATAGTCGTGAATGTTTTGACTACAGCAATAAAAATTTATCGTATGCTAATTATTTTAAACAAAAATGTATCTACAATAATTTGTATTTGATGATGAGTATTACATATTAATTTTAAAATAACTTACCTTATTATATTCCGAAGTAAAGGCTTTTTATCTGAAGATTGGTTAAATTTCCATTTAAAATCCTCAAAGTGTTTTGAAAAAATTGGAAATACCACTGGATTTAAAATGTATACTTTTATAAAACCGAACACGACAAAACAATACAATATAACTAAAAATCCATATCCATTGCACGTTGTAGCATTGAAATCTACCAAGGAACTTCCTAAAATATTTTAGATCATGTTTCCAGCAAACTTAAATACAATTAATAAAAAATTTACCATATTTATCGATATAATGATACGTTGCCCATGCAAAATACGCCGTAATTACCGCTAATATTATACCATTTCTAAAGGTTTTGTTCACTCTGAAACCACTTTTGCTATCTTTATCCTCTTTTTCAGTAACGCTAATTTCGCTTACCTAAAAAGTACTTTTGCACTACAAAATAATTCCAAAAAAAATTTTATCGAAACTTACTTGAACAGTAGCCGCGTTATCACCATCGCTGATCATTTTTACTCGCACAAATTTCGATTGCTGGCTAATAATAAATGAAAACTCCTACAAATTCATGACTAAAATGTTATTAATAAAGCCAATAGATATAAGTCAACTGAAAATTAATCGGTACTTGTGTTCATTATCTCCGATTAGGATAGAAAAAATTCACCAGTTCCATTCACGACTTTCACTCAAAAATGGCTAGAACGAATTTCGACAAACTAGCGCAACACGTTTTCGAAATTCACAAATGATCATTACGCAATCAACAGGTTTGTGCAGTTTTCATTGTCACAAAGAGTAGGTTCTACTAACAGAATTTTTGAGTTTAATAATTACTTAAACTCATAGCAGGTGTAATTATTATTATCTTTATTTATGCTTATTAGCCGAGATAAAAAACTTGGCATTGTTTTCCACATGTTACGACTGTAAACCATAAAACAAGTCAAATACACCAGTTTGAATCGAACTCTTCGAATTGTGTGTATTGGAATTTCCGAGGAATTAATTAGGAATGAAAAAACCAAATCACTTATGTAACTTTTTTTATTTCAATAGTAATGTGGTAATAAAAATATACGAACAAAGCTGTTGCGCTTTTACTACATTTTTGCACCCAAGCCTTATACCTAGTCGCCGAATCGAATAAATAGCCTTATATTTTATTCAAGAAACTATCTTCTAGTGAATTGTAGGTGGTGAGATTTAAACCTAATCTGAAAAGATAATAATATAAAAATTAATACACAAAAATGTTGTTAGATTGTAAAATAAATATTGTTTGATAAAAGATATGACTGTAATAAATAAGTAATAATTGAGAGCTATATCTTTACTTTTTAAGTTCGTCTGCAACTTCTCCAATTTTAGATGGATTAACAACAACAGCGGTCTTGGTTTGTTTGCAATCAAATAAAGGTCTTACATACTTTTCACCCACTCGATTTAAGTCGTCGATAGTCACTTTATTAATCGAATTTAACAACGTCCTAAAAAATACCAATTCATAAAATTGCTCAAAAATAACCCATCCAATACCTCACCTATTAAAAGTGTAATCAACTCCATCAAAATAAGAAGTAAACGACAAATTAACCACATCCCCGATAGTCTTTTCCTCATCTATAATCTCAAATATGATGGAACTTTTCGCGGAATCTATAAGCGATTGCTCCCATTCTTTTTGCTCCAGCTGCTTGAAAATGAGATCTTTGGTTTCCTTGTAAGCTCCAACGACATTCGTTGCTCTACCATACACCAAATATAGCAGACCTTCGTGGACTTTCACCAACATGCTGTAGTTGTACGAATAACCTTTACCTCTTATTTGCTTCCACATTGGACCCTGTGGAAATTATGCGTAAATAAATTTAAGTCTAGATTCAAAATTATAGTTACCTCGGTTTGGGTTAAGTATTGCAGGTACAACATTAAAGCTGGTAAATCTGGATCGTGATAGGAAGATATACTTGAGGTTGTTTGAATGAAAAAGGCGGATTCTAGAGATCCCAGTCCTACGATACACCCGTATTGTGGATCACTGGAGTCTTTTTTAAATTTATAATCAGGTGTCGCATTTAAACTGTAACAGTATAAAAAATTCAATGAAGTAATATGGACGATTGTGATGTTAATATACTCACGGTGACTGCTTCTTGCTAGCTATAACATTTGGTGGTAGAAATTCGTCGATTGGTTGAGAAGGGTTTTTTAATATATTCAAATTTCCAGCCAGATAGAGCACCACATTCGCCGGTTCTGTTATGATTTTCCTAACTTTCTCCAATTTTTCCAACACCTCATTAGATGAATTACCGTCCAATTTTCCCAAGGTTTCCGTAAGAAATTTACTCTGTTGCAACACACCATTCTTCAAAATATTGCTGTCTAAAAACCAAATTTGTAAGTTTCACAACTATTCAATAAACTACTTTTTTAAAGTAGAGCTCGCGCATTGAGCTGGACCTAATATACCAACCTTTACTAAACCGCATCCCCCTCGATATGTACCCAACAATACTCCTTCCGCTGCGCTTGTACTGCGCCACAGAATTATTCAGTTTGTTGGCTATGACTTTAATCCTCTCTTGGGTGAAGACGGTCTTGTACAGCAACTCCTTCAGCCAGTTCACGCCGACTTCGTATTTCGCCGCGTCCACTTGCAGCATCAGCGTTATCGTAGAGGAGTAGCTGCCGCATATGAACAGGCCGTTTCTCTGCAGACCCAGGGATATAGAAGTGCTGACGGTGTCGTCGTTTAATTGCGACACGGCGTCTTCGTAGGGTATGATTTTACCGTCGCGTTCGAGCGGTAGTTGTAGGAGAGATTCGATCAGTAAAGGCAGGTAGATTTTGAGTTCTGTTGGAACTTTAGTTGTATCTAGCGTTGCAAATAGCTGAAAATATGTAAATAGTAATGCAAGTAGTATTGTAATTGGGAACTTACATAGACGAAATTAGTTTTTAAATGGTCGAAGTATGTGTAAATAGGAGTTTTCGATAAATTGATTTTTTGATTCGTATCACCATCAGATTTGTATCTCGTGATGCTGTGGAATTTGATTGAATTCAAACTCGGTATAGGCACTGATGTGACCATGTCTGGAGGGGCTTCTCTTTCGTTAAATTCAATAGCCTTTTGTAAAATTTCCCCTTTTTGTTTTAAGCCTGTTTCTTTTAACGTTTTTATTTGAAGGTCCACCCGATTCTTCTCTTCGCTGGCCAACTTTTGTTGCTCTTCAATGCTCGGTATGCATTGAACGCTTAACGACTTGTTGTTTACGAAATATTTCTCTAAAATTCCCAGCCAAAATGACTGCGGTTCACTCTGAAGTTTGGCAATATCGGTCAACGGATTGAGTCGCTGCTGTAACTATAAAAATTTACATGTAATTCAAATGTAATTATAAATATTGTACAACTAACATCTTCTTTTGTGTGTCCATAAAGCATGTGTCCTATAATCATAAAGGCAATTGTGTTGTGAGGCGAATTTTCTAAACTGCTGAGATTCTCCAGCTTATACTTATTAATAATGCTGTGTAATTGCTCCATATCAATTAGCTTTTCGTCGAGGATTTTCTTCAAAGTTTCTTTCATTTTCGCTCCTACTTTAGGCAATTTCTGGATTGGCACGTCTTCCAAAATAATGTATAAACATATTTCCGAGTTTTCACTTACATTGTAAGTTACCTAAAATTAATTCTACATGAAGTATGTATATTATTTTCAGAGAAGCAAGTTTTTTTGTACCTTGCTCGCATAGGGATCGTCGATTTCCACAAATTCTTTTGGAAGGGGTGAAGCGGAAAAATCATTGAGATATTTCAATAGAAGCATCGTAGCTTCCACCATGTAATATTCTTTTACACTGGAAGCTCCTCTCCAAGCAATGCAGAATAATCCGTTGTTTTCCTCATCGGCAGGATACTTAATCACTAAATCAGTAGATTTTTCTTGAATGGGAGGTATTGGGTTTTGCCAAGGTCGTTCGAATGGAGGTAATTTTCCCTAAAATAAGTTTCATAATACATTCTTTATCGACAATATATTATTTGAATATACTTTTGAAATTATTTTTTGTTCCAATTTTGCTATGGAATTAAAAACGTCATTTAGCTTTACTTGACCGGTAATGATGACTTTCAAATTTTCTGGTCTGTAGAACTCTTTATGGTACTTCTTCACCTAAAAGTACAAGTTACATTTATATTTCAGTTGATTAAACGTACAGCTAGTTAATACTTTTTCATTAGTAGTAGAATCTCTTAAATTCTTCATAATACCGCCAGTTTCCGAAGAATAACCACATTTTCCAGGATAAATCTTCCTTGCTACAGTCAAATGAAGCCTAGATTCTGCCGAATTCTCCCTGCCTTGCATTTCACAATAAACCACACCAGCATTACTGCCTTCGGGTGTAACGTGATGCACCTCGGTAACAAAACCTTCATCCTAGAAATCAAGTATACACATGTTGCCCTTCCATTAATCACTCATAAATTTACTCTAAGAACTGGATACAGAATGTGCTCCAAAAATATAGGAAGAAGCGACAAGAAACCTTCACTGCCAGCAGTTTCCATTGTGTAACAAGTGTGATCTATGTCAGTCCATGCATTCGTTCCGGATGCCAAGCATCTGTTGGCTAGTAAATCCAGGACTCCCTTGTAAGGGTACTCTTCGCTGCCCATAAAAATGAGATGCTCCAAAGTATGGGGTAAACCATCGTCATCGAAAGCTTCAGTAGCTACAAGGAGATATTTACAGAATATTTGAGTATAATTTATAATTTTGTGTAACTTTTTTAAGGCCTCTAATATTTAGTTTTGGGATTACTAACTCACACAATTGTTAAATAGATTAGATTATTATGTATTCAAGGGGTTTATGTAAGATACTAACCTAAGCAAAAATAACCGTTAACACAAGGTCCATCGACTTCAGCTATAACCACCGTCATTCCAGTCTGCTTAGAGACATATTCGGAGATGGGAATTTTATTGTAGGCCAACAGAGAGTATTGTAGTTCAAAATTTCCCATGCTTATATTGGGAGTATTATCCACCGGTGCCATCGTAAATGAAACCTTTAATATTGAGAGGAAAGGTCTATCGAAACTTCAAAATTCGAAGTAACGATACTAAGCGAATATATTTGCGATTGTAAATGAAAAAAAAGCACTTCAAATCAAATAAATATTTAAAAATTCTGACACGAAAGACGAAAGTCTATCCTAAGATCAACTCAAACTGTTAATTGAAACTGTCATCTGTCACTAAAGTCAATAGAACTGTCATAAATTTTCTACTTCTTTTTCTTAATATATATTATTTGTTACAGGGTGTTCAGATTTCAATTGTATTAATTGGTGTGGATTGATGATTTTACTGTTAACCGAGTAGGAGGAATTTTTATGTGCTGTAACTCGGGAAAGAACCATGAAGACATAAAATATATGTATTTAAAAAATAAAATAAAACACAGAATAAAAGTATAACACAGATTTTACAGAATAAAATGGATGGGTTGGTACTTATTAAGACCAATTATTCAATTTGCTGCTCAATCAACTTAATAAGAGCATGTTAAATTAAATTCACTAATTTGTTTCAAACAATCAAGGTAGCTAGGCCAAATCAAACTTTAAAATACTCATTTCTTAAACAATTTACAAATTTTTAACGAATACAAAATTATTTCTACAGCAAAATTGGATGGCACAAAATTCAGGAAAATATATGCTTTTAAATTAATTTGAATTAATTTTAAATTTTGCCTACAACTCGTTACACAGAGATATAAAATATTATTTTGTTTAGATATAATAATTCTGTTAAATACTGTTTTGTATCATCACTTTCAAGATACCTTTCAGGAATCACAAATACATTGACGTGTTACTAATACAAAATGCATATATTATCCCAAACACCTGCTCCAACAAATATCCTCACATAAATTCTCAAAATTTGTTCGCCGTTATAAAATAACATGAGATCAGTTGTTTGGAATAATCGAGGCACTTTCACGCATTTTATTACATGGTTTTATTCGTGACTAGTTAAAAAAATAAAGTCGCAGTCGTTGGTAAAGTAAGCACTTTTAACTTCCAAATCTCACTTCTTTTTATCAAAACAATCGTCCAAGAAGTCTTCCAACGAGTGGTAAAGATGTCGAAATACTGACCCAAGGTTGTGGTTCTCATCGGGATAACTCTACAATAATTGATATATTATTTACTATATATTACATACTATAATTACTAACCAGTTGTCTGAATAAAATATCTTTCTGTTCCAGCACTTTGGCCCACATCATCGATTGCTGATAATGCACATTATCATCGAGAGTACCGTGAATAAGGAAGTACTCTTTATTCCTCAACCCCTCGGGTTTTTTTAATAATTGCGCCCTTTCGTATCCGTCTAGATTGTCCATTAAGGTCGGAAGGCCCATGAACCTTTCCGTATATATCGAATCTAAACAACAAAGCAATATGCATTCTTCAAAATTCTTACAACATTCTCTAAATTAAAGGAAAGTTAAGTAAATATTTACCGTACAGCGCCCAATCCGTTACAGGAGCCACTGATATTCCACATTTAAAAACCCCTTCAGTATCATCAGCTAAAGCCATGCCGGAGGCATACCCTCCGTAACTCCAACCCCAAATGGCCGTTCTGGACGAGTCCACGTAAGGCAACGATTCCTGGATCAATCTAAATAACACCCACTTTAGTTTCTATCATCGCTCCAAACCGATGGCTCCACTTACTTGGTAACATTTATCTGATCCGCGATTTCCACGGTGCCCAAATTCCGATAACCGGAAAACATCAATTTATCCCCCCTGAGACCCGATCCTCTGCCGTCGATGGTCGCGTAGATTATGCTTTTATTCGCCGATAGGTAGCTCCCCCAATCCAACACGAATTTATCGATGACTTTGTAGGAATCCGGACCGCCGTAGCTGCAAAACAGTAGCATAGAAACGCGTCATTGCAGTGCAAATGAAGCACTTACACGTTCACCAGCATGGGGTACTTGGTTGTCCCCGTATCATCCATGTTGGGCGGGAGCCTCAGCTGCACGTTGGCTTTAAAGCCGTCGGCGATGTCGTAGGATAGTTTCTTTATGTTAGGTGGTGTTTTCTTTGACAAATAGGCGGCTAGGGCGTTGTTTTCGGTCCAATCGTAGATTTTAGTGCCGGTTTTATCGTAGATAGATGCTTGGGGTACGTCCGGACCGGCGCAAGTTAGACTGTAATAGTCCACGCTTTGGCTGAATTCTGCCGAGTTGTACGAGCACTCCATGGAGGCGTTGTAACGAGATTTAAGTTTGCACGAAAGGCAGCTAATTTTATTGGTTTCTAATGATATGGAATACAGGTGTTGAACTGCTGAGTCCGATTCAGTGTTTGCTAAGTAGTAACTGAAAGAAGGGAGGTATGATGAGCTGAAATCTTCCGGGGAAAGTCGAAGGTATATTCTACTTACATGGTATTATTATTATGGTTCCAGCCCAAAATACTCGTTACAACAAACTTTCCTGCGGTAACGGCTCTTTGTGGTGAATCTGCGACTGTGGTATTCAACATGACAATGTGTCTGTATCCTCCGGCTGAGCCGCCTTGGTCTTGTGAGAGGATCAGTATCATTTCTGATCCGTCTTTGGAAAATATGGGTGGTGTAAAAAGATCTAACCAACCATTTTTGACCACTAAGTTCTTCACCTAAATAAGTCAGGATAAGTTCGGAAAAATTCCGAAATTGTAATATCTTACGATTATTGTAGTGGCAGGATTGCTGGAAGTATTGTATGATGTTATGACACCTTCATTTTGAACTCTATTCAACCAGGTAACGGTGAGGATGTCGTTATTCGCCCAAGCCGTGGTAGATAAAATTTCTTCCCTAAAAAAATCGGTTGATAAAGCATATCTGAGCGTGGTTAAATTTAAAATTACTGGTTATAATCAACGGGGACTTTGAGCTCGTATTCCACAGTCGGTGCTTCCAGGTCCACGTAATGCAAAGAAACTGTTGGATTTATTTCGCCTGACTGAAAACAATTCCTGCGATTACAAGGTAAATTGCAATGTGAAAGCTTACCTTGGGGTATTTTATAACGCTTGCTCTCGGATATTGGTAAGTCAAGCTACCCGGTTCACCGTAAATAGGTAAAACCATCAAAGGAACATCCGTATCGTTGTATCGACCGAAAGCCAGTTTCTTACCATCAGGTGAAAACCACAGAGCTTTATTCGAACTCAAAACTTCCTCTAAAAAAGCGATAAAATCATAAAATATTAATTTCCCGACGGGTAGATTGAAAAATTTACCTTCGTACACCCAATCAGGAACTCCATTAGAAACGTATCCTGTTGTGTTGGTAATGGCTATTTCAGGACCGTTAACGGAGTTTTTGTAAATAATGTTGTTTTCGCTAACGATAGCCAAAGCGTTTCCCACAGGTGCCCATATTACTAATTGCGCCTGCTGCTTCCCACTAGAGAACAGAGGAGTCTTTTTACCGGTAGTCAGGTCGATTATGGCATAATAAGCCACGTAGCTGTATCGGAATATCTAAAAAGGACGATTTTATACAGACTACTGTTCTCACAGTAACACCTGCAGATGTTGCAACAAGTGCGTAAAAGTAGCAAACTTAATATATTAAAGGCAGCGTAGAGAAAAATAAAAAAGTTGATAGGGGCGTATGAAATGATAAATCACCACGAAATGTGTAGACGGAAATTAGCGGATTATATTTTGGAATTTATTCAATATGACGATAAAATCTTAAGTGGGTTGAAAAACGCCAAGTTATAAATAATTGCGATAAAATCGCAGCTAAAATTTAAATAGCCGGGGAAGATTTTGTTCCAAGATAAATACCTAATTGTGTAAGGGCGTTTGCTACAAATACGCATAAATGGAATGATTGCTGTTAATGATTTTTTTACGATTTAACGGTCAACTTAAGTTTTTAATTGCCACAAAATGTACAATCAGCTGGCCAGCGTGGACGAAAGATATTAATTTTTATATGTAAACTACATCTTGATGGGTTTTTATGTTCATAATTAAATTACTGTGAACATTATTAAGTAATCCCTAATTAACGTAATAGTATCTTACCTTTTGATAATTATAAGCTACCAGTAAATATAATTTATCTGCGGATATTTGAAAATCGACTATAGCGCTCATTAGAATCTAAAAAAGTCAGATAACATAAATACATTTATAAATAAAAAAGTTTCAAACAAAACAGTTAGAAGATGTAATAATTTTATGTACAATTGCATATTGTATGTTTATACATATACAAGTTTATTATTCATTGAGGATCTTAAAAAAACTACTCGACATTTGAATTGATTGACCCATGGCAAATAAAATAATTTAAATTCAAGCGCCATCAGTATTTCTTGATCAGAAAGCTTAATTCCAATCCTTTCAACTGCATTGTGTCTCAATTTAAAAATAAATTAATTGTCTAGACGCCAATAAAACAACAATATAATTTATAAAACAATTTCTAATCTTTCTCGACTAAAACAGAAGAACAAATATTTCTAACAATTTTTTATATACTATATGTGATATTCGTAATTTCCAATAATCATAAAATTTATTATACTCACACTATCCGTTCTATTGATAAGCACTTTCGAAGAACCAGTTGCAATATCTAACATCACAATATCGCCATTGGAAGCGTAAATTAAATCGCTATCTACAAAATAAATCAATCAATTAATCGACTTCATATTATACTTATAGCAGTTAAATTGGTTCGATGTTAACGATGGTTTGAAAAGGTAAATTAAAGAGAAGCTTAATAAAGAAAGTACAGGTACCTAATTTTCCTCTCGAGAAATAATTCAAATTCGATATCAAAATAAAATTACCCATCGAAGTTTAATTGGCATTTCCTCTCGTAAGATCGCGTAATTAATAAAGTTTCCCTTAATTAATACCTTCGTTAAAACACCAGTGAGTGATCGATCGATCGGCGTTGATACGCAGAGCCTCTCGTTCGCATTAGCAACATAAGTACTCATTCAAACGCTCATATGTGAAATGATATCTAACAATAATTACGAAAAGCGAGGCAATATGGATTCCAACACACATATTAACAACATTGACTAGCTGTCAGAAACAGAACATTCTCTGAGCTCCTTCGGCACATTCTCAATAAAATTCGATTATCTTCTTTAATTGAACTTTGCACAATTGTCGCTTAAAGTGTTGAATTTAGCAATAAGTGCTCTAATAGATTATTGGATTAATAATGTGTAGAATTTAAAGATTTTATATCCAGTATAACATATTGCTATGAAAAGGTTTGTAAAAGTGACCTAAAAGCATTACATGTCATATAGTATATTACTAATTTCCGGAAAGGATCATTTTAATATGATATATTGCCAACGTTTTGCATATATTGACGCGAGCGAAAATGCCATGCAAATTACACATTAAATGTTTTGGTCCTTTCTAACAAGCTAAATAGGTATAGCACGTGGGCAAATGTTGGAATTATTATTCACTCAATAATAATGAGCAAGACATACCTGATCTCATTATGTATGAATTTGAAAAGCATTATAATATTTAAAAAAAAATAGTAGTAATAAATATCATCTCGACAAAAAACGATTAAGATAAATGTCATTTAAAGGATTCTATTGAAAAATGTAGCGAGAAATTGAAAGTTCCTCACTGAAGCATTAAAAATTAGCACCAGACTTGTATTAATTCCGTCTCAAGGCTACTTGTAAAAAAATTTTAACAAAAAATTTATTCTACTTACTAAAATAATTACCATGTGCCATATGAATGCTATAAAATAATTCAAAGTCTGCGGATGTTCCGAAGACTCATAATTAACCATTTTTAACAAATTGAGCAAACTAGAAATTTCTAGATTGATGTAAACCAATTTGGTTAATGTACGTTCCAAATTCGCTGAATAAGCAATTAGTCGAGTTCACGGACTATATTTATATTTCCCTTCAAATTAATCAGGAACTTGCAATCTAAATGAATATTCAAAAATTCATTATTTTTTTTATCGTAAACGCAGTTTATTTCTTATTCAACGTCACAGCAATAAATTAAAAATGCGAAACTTAATTCTATTTTTATTTATTAGTAAAACGGACGATATCAATTGAAATATATTCGTTTCGCGCAAAGACATTGTGGCATGAATTATTTCCCTTTATCGCCAGATATAATTAATTGCAGCGGGTCGTAAACAAAACGCCTCTGAAAATAACCCGAACTGAATAAATTCCTGCTGGTCGGGGTTTCAGTTTTCGTCATGAACTAAATCGATGGGGATGTGTAATTTCAAGGCTCTGCATTTATCTTTTCAAAAACCGAAGTAGCGGTATGCACGTAAGGGCCCAATTAACTCGATGTTACATTCGAATCTAGATACGTGAATTCAGTTTCAGCGAGAATGTTATTTATACGAGTGTTCGACTGATAGGGTTAGATATTCCAGAAAAAAACTGGAAGGTTTTTTTAGCGGAATTTCCTTTGTGAATTCTATTTTTATCACACGATAATTGGCCATTTAGGTTGTTGAAGGGTTTGAATAGGGTTGGTGATTAAAATAATAAGGCAAAAGGAATTTTATGAAGAATCCAGTAGAGTAGACAATTAATTAGTGAATGTAATACTCTTTAGAGTTTATAGATTGTCAGAGATTTTAAGGAAAAGCAATCCAAAAATTGCGTAGCACGAAACAGTAATAAAATAGTAGAAAGATAAAATAATAAAAAGGCTGCTTGAGTGGTTTCTTTTTATAGCATTGAAAGCCTTGTAGATTTAAGCTCTGTTGACATACTTTGTACTTTGAGAACTGTAAAAATAGAATTTACAAGAGCAATTTCCTCTGCAATTAAAATTTACTCATACGAAAAGAAATCCTGTAGTATTAAAAATAAAAAAAATCCCTTTTAATAAAATAGACTTTACAATAGTGCCATAAATCTGAATCAACGTCTATCACATCTAAAGCATAAAACAATCAATCAATCAATCAATATTTACACATTTATTACTTTATTAAGAAAATACCTAATACCTAAATTAATAATCTTATATTAAATGAAATTGCTACCAATAAAATATTGCCAATATCAAGATTTTGAAACTTTGATTGGATTAATCGAAATAACTTCTTTCTAATCCATCTAAGTAACCATAAATCTATTTTTTTATCAATAAACACACACTAAACATTTCATTAAAGTACATGGCTGTACATACCTGCTGCCCATGTGGCATTGAAATACTTTGGGCTGAATTTTCCACTGAGATAATCTTCAAACGTCAAAGACTCCGCTACTGGTTGATCCGGGTTGTTCTTCTCACCTCCTTTCGTTAACAATATAATGGCTGCAATTACTAAACCCACGGCGATCGCGACTATAACGCCAGTTATTATCCATTTTCGCCTTTTTGTTCTTCCTTTCGCTATTATGAGATCCTGCAACAAAAGTACGATTGATCGCAACCTGTAGAATACCTGTTTAGATTTTTTTAGTTTTTCTCTGTATTATTTTCATTTACAAGTGGCCTATTGTAAAGGCATATTAAAAATGTGTAGGTATTACAATTAAATGAAACGAGGTAATTCAACAATGATCAAAAAACAGTTTTTTAATAGATGGACGTAAAAAACAATAAACATATGCAATAATAATAAATATAAATAAATTAAACAATCATTTACAAAAATTTATTCAAAACACATGTCTTACATATTAATTGATGCATTAAATTAATATTTACTTAAATAAAAAGATGCAATTTCTGTATCATTGGTTAGGAATACGATGACCAAAAATTTTTATTCAATTTATTGTTCACCTTTATATGTGCCCGTATCAATTAAATTGTTGTTCCGAAATTCAATAATAAATTATTACATATTTTTCATTAAACGCATGAGAAACGTTTATAATAGTGCATGCATTATTAAGTATGTAGGATTTGAAATATATTTTACCACAATGTGTGCAGGTACTTGTTAATATTTACATAATCTACCATAATATTTGCCTACTAACGAATGGGATATTTCAGATTCGCAGATTATCCACAATAATCGAGACAAACTCAACAACCCCGGCAAATATTTACAACACTCAACAAGTTTTTCCGATATACCGAGAAATTCAATTTTCTCTACGAAAAACACGTCGGTTTCTTATCCAAAAGAAATAAGCTTGACATGAACTGATACAATTTATAAGTACATCGTTAATATTAATAAAAAAAATGAAGGTAGAGAAAACATCCACAAAATTGACAAAATAATTTGTTCGATAAACTTCCTCGTTGATTAAACAAACTCACCATAATAATTAAGAACTATTAAAGGCCAGGTTACCATACAGCGCTATTAATAATTTAAGAGAAAGTAATATTGTTTATTTTTATGTAACTGCCTTGACCATTAAAATCCGAAACTCGAACAGGTTGGTAATAAAATAACCCGACTGGAATACCAATAAGAAACTTGTATGTGCAGCTACATATTAAATCACAATATACCTAAAGGCTGCCTTCAATTTGATGTAGGTAAATTTGTACTTTCACTGCTGCTTAACACCTTCAAGCACACAGAATCTCAGGAACCTACTAGCCTAGTAAACTAAATAGCATTAAAAATTATTTATTTAAAATACCGTAAAATTTTAAACGCCTATTTATTTTATATTTCGTGACTAAATAAATGCCGAACAAAACGTGCCTGGGTGTTAAAACTCACATTAAATCGTGTGTGAATGATTCCACACACATAGGTGTAAGTACCCATTGTCATCTCATAAAATTATTAATCAAAATGTATTGTGCTTTGCTGAAACTAATGCGACAAACGTCTCTTTGTGCGGGTAGATATCTTTCTATTCAAACGTTTAATATGTCTATTGACTTCGTTGAGATTATTCACTGTCTGTGAATTATGGAAATGTTTCATGAGGTGCCATTGCATGAATTTTAATTTAAATTTAATGTAATTTAATTATTCGTGTTTTAAAGTTTTTTGTTGTTGGTTAAAATTACTTTTTTGTAATTTCTACGACTGTATTAAAATTACAGTTGGTGCATTATTATTATTAAAATGAATATTTTTAAATATATGCATAACTGTGACTTATTTCATGCGTGACAACGCAGCTAATCAGCATTCACACATGCTTTTAGGCAAGAAAAGCGAAGCGAAAAGGCGCAAGTAGATGCATTATCTTGTTGAAAAAGTAGAATTTAAACTAGAAAATTCTGCATTGTGTTCATACTGCTCGCCGGAGAAAAAAATTTGCGAACAGTTTCATAAAAAAAAACACGTTAGATTATCGCCTTTGTGTCCTCGAGAAAAAACTAATAGATTTTAATAACTTAATGAAGAAAATGAACGTGTATAATTTTTTGTAGGCAAAATGAAATGCGCGATTTTGTTTTAAAGATAAGTTACTAAATTTAATAAGATCTGAAATGATTTTCAAATGCACAAATTAATGTTACAAATATGAAATGTTCTGTAAATTTTATTCAATTTTTTGGAACCAGTTTTCGTTATATAGCACGTGCGGGAAGAGCCTACACAAAATTCAACATAGAAGAATAGGTAACAAATCGAAAAAAACCTGTTAGAGAACACTAATGTAAAAATTCAGGTTATCTCATTAATATGCGATATTATATGTATGCCTCTTCACATAACTTAGATATGCCTTGCATGGGCTCATTTACACAACAAGTAGTTAAGAAATAAAACTATTTTAATGTACTAGTAATAGTACAAATTTTCGAGTATGTATCCTCGATAATTCTGACACGAAAGATATAGCTCTTCCTTATAGCTTAACAGCAATTTGATGCGGTTAATGAAGCTTTCTGGGGCCATTATGTAAATGAACAATCCACGCGCTTTTCTCAAATTGGCTCAAAACTCCCACGCCGACACAAAGATCCCGCATCAATTTAATGCTAATTAAATATCTCCTTTTGAATGGCATTACATCACAATTGCAATATTAATGGCAGCGGTATCTTGTAAAAAGGTATGCGCATTTCCAGCATGACTTATTTGTTCTGTTACTTAATTGTCTGAATATTTACGTGCACATACCGATGTGTGTTTTATTGCGGCAATCACAAGGTTCAATTGAATACTACGGGTAATGTCATAATAAACTACATGCATTGAGTTAATGAAACTATTTATTTGCGTAATTAATTTGCCTGTTAAACGATTCTACAAGACGAATAGTACTTGCAAGTTCGAGAAAAACTGGTATTGTATGTGTAATTTATAAGTGACTTTGGAAGTGTTCCTTTCGAGACTAAGGAAGTCTACAATTGTTTACTTACACAATGCAGTAATAAAATATGTACAAAAATATATTTTTAATGATTTAAAAGATTACTCTGCTACTTGAAAAGTTTTCCTCTCATCATCTTCTCTTGTAAGTATCTATGCAATTAGAACTTACACAACAAGGAATTTTATGTTATGAAATGATACGTTATGTATTTCAAGAAATATTTATTTGCTAGATATAAAATAGAAATATAAATATGCTATAAACATTAATAGATAGGAATATTAATGGTGTATTTAAAATGCCAATAACTATAATAATATCTATACGAATATCTGATTAAAAAATACTAGTACAAATTAGGTTAATCTAGAACTATTATCATAGCAGAACGCTTTGGTAGATATTAATTTAATTTTACTCATATACGTATCACATCCGGCAAGAATTGGGAATACCCAAACCTACAATTTCATGAATGTTCATTAATCAAAATCTTTTAGCTACGAATATTAAATTTAATTTTAACACGACAGAATTTAACTTGTTGAAATAAAATTGAGAGACCTCCCAAACAATAGAAATTAAAAAGAATAAAATATCTGGTGTTGTTTGGTGTAGGTAATTATTTCTTTACCATGTCGAATTAACAAGTTTTTATGCTATCTGTATAAATTTATTTGTTAAATATTATAAGTTCGAAGCAAAAAATTATGCTGTATAGACAATAATAAAATTATCACAGTGAAATTAAATCAGAGATAATTAGGGAATTAAAATGGTAAAATAAAAAATCAAGGCAATGTAGTACTCTGTATCAAGTATTTAAATTTTATGATACACAAATATAAACCTAAAATTTTATCGAAACGCTTGATTAAAAAAAATCGGAACACATAAATTCAAAGTCGGTTCCAAAACTCGTTTTTTTGCCCAACAAACATATTCAAATTTATCGCTTCGTGCACAATACTGACCTGATTACTTTGTGCAATTTCCAAATTCGAGCTGCCATTGGCGGCTCTCGGATTCGCATTGTTCTCAGGCATCGCTCGGAAAATCTGCAATCAGGCCGGCTTTTTCGAAAATTTCCCAGCAGCAACCACCGGCGCGCTCGCCCACTACATAATAGTCCCTCGCGGGCGAATTGTGCGATCGGCGTAAACAAGAGCAACGTGCCCGGCAGGTGAAATCGGGGAAATCGGCGCGGGTGGATTCGCTCGGGCCGCGGCACTGATAAGATTGAATTGAATCGTTCTCGTGAAATGAGAAACGAAAATGGAACGGAGCGAGGCAGGCCAGGCCGTCATCGCCGCTGCGGGCGGCCGTGCTAAGAGACTCAGGTGGGGTTTACCAGCTCCAGCGACCTGGGAAAGTTTAGTATTTGTGCGAAGGTAACGAAATTACGGTTGATTGAGGTTGAAATTAAACGCCGCACTGGCTGCTGAACGGTTCTAGCGGCTTTCGGAAAAATATGCAAGTCGCGATGAATTTTATCGGCTATTAGCAGGAATTTACTTTTCTTAATGAAAATTGCTTTTTTCCAGAAACCTTAATTGCCCTCTACTACACATAAATACTCTATCTTCATTATGGCTAGTTTATTTAAACATTAAATCACTGTAAATCAACCAGGAAAAGAACAGTGTATCTCAAAAACTTCTCAATGTACCTCCAAAAAACTATATTTTAATATTTTCCCTGTATAAGAAGCCTCATTATCATCAGTATCATCACAAACACTAGGCTAGGTTTTACTAGCCTTGAAGTCGGAGAATCCGGGTTCCCGGTCTATAATCATTAAATAGAAACTATAGTTGCAATGTAATTTTCAGTTTTCAATTCCATTACAGCTCTATTGTGTACCTATATTTGCACTTACCTGAATAAATGTATTACTCTCTGTGAGATTCGCGGAATCTGTAACGATTTTCTCGTATTTGTAATCGCGGTAATTTTTCACGTTTACTTTGTTCATTTCGCCTATTATACATAGAAGAAACACACTTTTACTTTCTTGATTGTAATCCGTTAACTGAGCACATGCTTTCAAACTGCAATGACTTACTAACGTTCATATTGTGCATAAACTTTCTCTGTATTTTTTTTCAATATCTATGTAAGCAGTGGTTATTTTTGACGGTCTATTGTTTTGCATTCATTTTCATATAATTATACAACATAATAAGCAGGAATTTTTAGAAATATATTATTCATAAGTTCCTCAATTGCTTTGTGAATTAATTTACCGACAGGTGACTTAGTTAAGGACTTTTCCAATTAATTTTTTATTGTTCAACGTTCAATTACAATCTAACATATTTTTATATTCATTATAACTGATTAGAATGAAACAATTATTGTAAAAAACTTATCTCTGCGTGAACATTCATACTTATTTTACATCTATTTCGAGAGCTACAAATTTAAAAAATGTAAAGGCATATTCCAAACTAAATTTACGCAGAAGTATAACAATGAATAAAATTACATTAGTTTCCAAATTTGTTTGGATACTCACCAGAAATTTTTCAACTCTCTCAACAAATACAACAAAATTATAAATTTTTAGCAACATAAAACCATATTTAACAGTCATGTTTTGTATTTAATCACTCAATATCCTAAGTAAAACTGATTTAAAAACCGAACGAACGCAAGAAGAAAACCAAAATAAATTCATTTCCTACTTTCAAGGAGTTTTTAATGAATCTTTTATTTGATTCCGTAACGCACAAAATTCTTAATGAGTAACATGACCCATATTTGTGACCTTATGTTACTAATACAATCGTGTTCAAGATACACTAGGTATCTTTTCAGCAATTAGAAATAAAAATAACGTTATTAATTATAAAATGGAATAAGACAGATTATTCAGTTTTTTTGGATTTTGCGTTTTTACCGCCAGGGCCCTGATTAAACTTACGTTTCCTAAATTTACCACCCTGCTTTTGCTTCTTTCTTAACTCATGAATCGCATCTGAACTTTTCTTCAGGTATTCTTCTTCTTCCTGCCCCTCTAGAACCCTCAATTTCAGTTTGTATCCACTTACTTCTAATTCGCCATCTGTAAGTTTCTTGAGGAAATCAATAGCATTGTTTGCTTCCGGAAAACGGAAATGCCCTTGCAGGTCTCCCTTAGTGAAATCTATAAATTGAGTCTCCAACTCTCCTACTTCCTTGACTTTCTCTTTCAATTCCTCGCGCGTCAAACACTGGCCCTCTTCGAGTCCGGTAAAATGTACTACAGCCCCTTTGGGGAAATCGATTTGCTCCTGTTTTTGACTATCGGCTAGCGCAGCCTTGTCTTTCTTGGCCTGCGCTAAAGCGGCCTTGTCTTTCTTGAACTGCGCTCTTTTCTCGTCTAAGTACACTTTTTGGAATTTCCTTATCAGCTCTTGTTCCCCGTACTTTACGCTTTCCAGCTCGATGAATTTTTTGCAGGCCTCAACGTCCTTGAAAATAATGAAGCAGGAGCCTTTGAACGTGTGGTCTTTCTTTGTTCTTCGATGGCAGGATTCCACGTTGTGTGGCTCCATGAATTCGATTATCTTACTAAGTTCTTCGTCCAACGGGAAACCTTTTACGTAAGCTGAAAACAAGAAACGTAGAGTTATAAAATCGCTAACTATAATAAATGTCCTAAAATCTTACCAGTTCTATCCATTAAAATTTGGCGCCTTTCAGCAGTTAGTTCGGGCACCGGGTTATCGGGATGGCGCCTAATTTTCTTGTGGTCTTCGCTAACTTCTACGATTTTGTTTTCTGACTTCTCAGCCGCCTTGGCAATGACTTCTGTATCAGTAGAAAGGGCTGCTAATCGCTTGAATGTTAGCAGCACTTCTAAGGTAACCCAGCCGTCGTCTTCCTTTAATTTCTCTTGCAAAAATTTATCTCTCGGTAAATTTATGTCCCCGAAATAGTATTCGAGCTGTTTGATAATTTGTTTATCTAAATCGTTGGCCATTTTCGGTTTTGGATTCGCAATATTTGGAACACAACACAGTTTACTTTACACGTGCAGTCCGGGCAACAAATAAATGTACCGAAAAATGTGAGGTTAGTGAAATTTTGTAAATATTTCTTCTTTTTTTATATGTCACTTATATTTTATGAAATCGGTGAATTAATTTTAGATCAAATGAAATAAATGGGAAATTTAAACCAGGAAGCAGCGTAATATGGTATAAAATGGTATTAATTACTGTAAATTTTATAGCATATGATAAATGTAAATAAAAGATAATTATTTTGTCTTCTTTCTGTAGTAAATAGAATTATTACTTACAAGGGGCCTTTACCTGCCTTTTACTTAGGTTACTCCTTTTTCTTTAATTTTTTTTTAATTTCTTTCAAATCGTTATTGGATATATTATTTTGGTATACAATAATAAAATAGGATTGTCAAAACAAGTCTAATTTGCAGTATATGCAGTTCTATTTAATTTTATTTAACAAGAACAAAATCTTGAATCTTTAACACTTTTACACGCTTAACCAAACCCCAATATAATCTCTGATTTCAGCTCTGGCTGCCCTTAATTGAGGAGAATCTATACGCATTGAATTGTAAATGTCAGCGCAATGGGCTGCTCCTAAAAATAAAAAATAATTGATAACAATTTTCATTCATTAGGTACTGTTGACAGAAATATTTTGCCTAATAAGATTACTTAATTATTACCTTTAATTAAAATAGCAGGTGCGAATCTATCGCGGGTTTGCGTTATACCGAGCTTATGCCAGGGATCTAAAGAACCTTGTACGAATACAACATTCGATACATCAATATCCAAACCTCCATACATCGTGTTTGTCCTAGCGACAGCTTCGGTCATAAACTCCTTAGTATATTGTTTTCCGAACAAGTCTTGGCACTCCTTCACATAAAACTCAATTGGGAAATGGTTACCAAATATTTGAGGCTTGTAACTGGATGTTTGGAAAAGGCCCAATTCAGTACACGATTGGTAGTTCCATTGCCGGCCTATAAGAAGTTTACTTTTTAAATATCGTGCTAGCGATACGTAAAACATTTAAATATCTACTTGTATCAGCTTCCCAACTGATGTTTTTCATTGGTTCAATCACCGAATTGTACTTGAAATCCGTGCAATCTTCCCCGTAAATTTTCATAAATAAATCATTGATGGCGGCCAATCTGTCGAGTTCGCTTCCCAAGGTCTCGTTGGTCATTATGGCGCACAAATCTGCAGTGGTAATATTGTTTTCCTCGTTGAATCCGGTATTGTCGAGATTGTATTGGACGATGTGGGAGAACGTGTTGCCTATTCCTTCGAAGAATTGGGACACGTCCAGAGAATTGGCCTCCTCCATTTTGTCGCACAGTTTGAACTTCTTGTCGATGGTCCTCTTCCCATCTTTGCTGAGCAACAATTTGTCGATTTGAGCTGTGGCGGCACCCACGGCGGAAACGCATTTTTCGCTGACCGATCTAAAGGCGTCTTGGACTACCTCGTAATATCCTTGGTAATCTAATTGACACTGTAAGGGGCTGCTAGATGACACGGCCCCGTGCACTAAATGAGGATATTTTTGTCTCATCCAGGCGGCTAAATTTCCTGGGTATGAACCGCCGAATACAATCCATTTCACGTCTGGAGACAGTTCATACTGCTTATTCATAGATTCTATAAAGAAGGCCAAATCGGCTAGAGCTTGTTGGGTCGTCAAATAGGCCAGATTTTTTAAACTCAGATCTCTGAAAAATTAGGAAAAGATTTTGTGAATCTACATCTTCCCGAAACATGGTGTGTTTCTTCCATTATGTATGTATTAGAGTCGGTTAGACTATACATATAGTGGTACTAATTTTCGGATTACACAATAAATAAACAGATAGATAATATTTTTAACAATAAATGTTTGAACAATTGAGATTAAAGTACTTAAGTTACGAAGTAACAAGTTCCGAACAGATAAAAGATAAAACAGACACTCTTTTATTATTCCAATAGCTCTCTTAAAAACACCCTCTGAATTAGGCTCAAGTGCTTTTTATTGATAAACTTTTCTATCATAATACCCCCATTAATATTTAATATTACTTTAATTAACTTTAGTTGTCAGTTGAAGCAAGACTGATTATATTTTTAGTGGTACTTACGGAGTAGGACGACTCTTCCCGTAAAATCTGTGCTCCAATTGGAATAAAATCGGCTTGTATTCTTTGGCGTATACGTAATACCAAGCGCCGTTTGTCAACCAACTTTCGTAGGCTTCCTCTTCTCCACCGATTTGAAGGAAAGCTGTCTTTCTGGTCTTATTGTCGAATAATTCTTCATTTACTTGATAACGCTTTAATAACAAAGAAATTCTTATAAATTATATTAAAGTAGAATGTTGATTGATGAAAAGTATATAGTTTGTTGAGGAATTAGACACAACTAATTAACAAACTCAAAAATATAATCAAAATTCAAAGGAATGAGATATATTTATTGAATTATATATAAATTCGTCCTTTAGTAAGTGCATAAGGAAAACATAAAGCATTTTTAGATGAAATAATATATTTTTTAAACCTGACCCTAAATTAAAAACAAATAAAGTTATTTACAATAAACTTGCGACATTTGATCTACTTAAACTGACCTGAACATGATAGCAAAAGTCGTAAAATAACATGGAAATATAAAATACTTATCAAATTTAACAATTATGTTGTATTTGTTATTTAAAGCATAATAACAAAATTTACGCATTTAGGCATGGAAAAAATGAACGAAATATTCATCAATCCTACACAGGTAAAATATGTAATTATACATTTTGGAAATAATTCTATTGAAATAAGATATCATATTAGAGATGGTAACCATAGAATTATTGTAACTTACTTGCTTCCAAGTTTTGTTGTGGTTGAGATTAAAATGGTCTAAACGTTGTGTGAACCATTTTTCCAATACTGCAGAATTGTTGGATTTTTCACCTCCCGGACGTCTTAGTCGCCTTAGCCGCCGGACACCCTCCACTTGGATATCCAAAATCCCCGAGAAAATTAATCCTATGGAAAAAAACAGGAGCAATTTATCCATTTTTAATGAAAATGGTTAATGGAATAAAAAAAAATAATAAACTCGAGTACATGAAAATTCGGTATATATAGAGTTTCTAGAAATAATTACCTCTTCACAACAAGGTGATAATAAAATTATTGATATTAAATCTCATTTTTTACTGTAAATTAAAATAATGGAAGGAAATTGGATATTAAAGGTAAAATTTCGGAGTAATGTAAAATTTATAACGTAAATAAAAGTGTTTATGATATTTTCAAAATTAATCATGTTTGAATAATATGAAAAATTTATAAATATGATGGTATTGTTAATTTCACCATCAATAATTAACAATTTGTTCATTATAATCTTTTAGTGAAGTGTTAATTAGATATTCTAAATATAGGGGATTTATTTACACTCGAGTACTTTATTTTTTTCATTCCATTAGGATAATACAAAATTACAGTAAAAAAAATGATAAATACTTCTGCTTTTTTCGATAGGGTAAATTTTATCGATAATTTTCAATTTCCCATGCAGAAGCATGCTTTAAATTAAAAGAAAATTAAATAAAAATAGTAAAAACCGTATTAGTAGTTTGAAATTTGCAATACACGTAGATTCTACTGAATGTGATTAAAAAAAGAATGTGATTAATTTCTACGCAAATTACGCAAAAGTGGAAATGAAAGAAAGGAAAAATTAAAGTGACCAAATACTGTCTAGGTAGCAGGCACAATGTCTTGAAGTAGAAGCAGAATAAGAATGGACTCCACGTTGTATCAATTTACTTGAAAATAGTGGATAAGGCATTTTGAATTTTATTTTTTATATATTTTTATAATATTTGAATTTTATTATGAACATTCACTTGCAGTGAATTCTTACTCAAATGAAATTATAACGAGTTCTATAGCAATATCGATTCGAAAATCGATTGCTTCGGCTACGATTCCAAGAACAATATCGATATTTTGGCTACTCCAAAATTCAAAAACTTTATTCGGCCTTTTGGTTTTGGTGCAGTGCATTGCTTTTGACTTTTCTTTTCCTTTTACGTTCTGTTTGAACATTAGCAACATTTTTATATTTTTTAGAATTTATACTTTCATGTATAACTAAGAATAACAAAATTTGTAAACACCTTTCAATGAATTAAATAATTAGTAAAGTACCTAAACTAAAAAACTTCAATTATTTTCGTTAAATTTATCATTGTTGTTAATCCGACGCCATTTTCTTATTCGTTTGTTGTGGTTAGTGACTCGTTGGATTGGTTTACTATTTGCAAATTGGATTTGTAAGTATAATTTTAGAATTTCGCACACTTTTATTTTCACACATGCGTATGTTACTGGATAAAAAGTGTGACCCAATAAAAAATCGATTAATTTACGATTTTGATTCGGTTTTATAGAACACAAAGTTTTTTTTATGTATAAGTACAAAAATGTTTATTGCGCTAGTTCTAGTTCGCAGTTTTAATTAATCTCTGTTAAAAACTATAAAAGGATTTATATAAACTGCTAAAAAAATTAAAATATGTCCAAGTACAAGTACACTTATCGCTCGTACTGTTTTGTGGATTAGTGCAGCCATGTCATCTGTCAACGTCAATTGAATTCGCCATCTAACGTCGCATTTTGCATTTGTAACTACATCATTCAAGTCATTCAGTCAGTTTCAGTAGTTTTTTTTTTTAAATTAACAAAATAGCCACTTCCTAGTCAGCTGATAATGAACCTTTCGAACTAGAATATCTAATTATAGCCTAATTAGTTAACTAGGACAAAATGAAGTGAATTTAGTGCGGTTTAGTGTAATAATTAAAGTGGATAAAATGGTATTTACAAATAGCCTATGATTTCTAAATATGCCAATAAGCTGTCAATAACAATGTTTGAGAAAAACTAGAAATTCTTTGTGAACGGCGTAGCCACCACATTTTAGGTGCGTTTTATCTCAAATCCTCGCTCCTGCATTCATTTTGCGATGCTTGTTATAAATTGGCATATTGCCTCACCTTGTACAAAAAAATACGTTCTTTGTTTACTAGGATTGTGCAAAACTTTGTTTATTTCTCGAAATATTGCAATTAACATATGATTTTTATTGAACTAATTTACGCAGTTATTTACTTACACACAATCATTTTTCCCTTTTTAAGCGTTGCTTATGTTTTGAAACTGAAATGCAAGTTCATTATCACGAAGTAAATAAGCTCACGTTTTAGGTATGTCAAGAAAAAACTTATTTGCTTAAAAGTTAAATTTCGTTAGTTAAAAATGCTGCACGTATTTCACGTGGATTCTGGACGAATGATGACTTTCGATATGAGCCTTGCTCTAGAGAGGTCAGTATACCTTATCACAGTGAATATCCTTGTGGCAAAATTTGTAATGCACATTATTTTATTTTTTTAGCGTTGACAATTTAAAAAAACACGTCCAAGAAGAATTCAAAATAGCAGCAGATAAGCAGGTGTTGCTCATAAGCGGTGGCGAATGTTTAGATCCTAATAAAAGAGTTTGTTCATTTTCTGCTGGTACTGATACCAATCCGATCTTTTTGTTTAGTAAATCTATTATCGAGTCCCCAAATCCACCGTTGCCCATTGCGGACTATGGATCGGAAAGTGGTAAGTGAACTATTCAAAAATTACAAACAATTCGTATAAAAAGCGACCGCCTTTCGTAGATATAGATCTCAAAGTAAAAGAACACTGTGATATGCCTGTAACATTTGGGACTTTAGCCAAAAGGGCCCAATTGGCACAACATTTGCTAGAACTGTCCAGAAAACAATTATCCATATGCGAAAATCTTGTTCACGATCAACATCTTCAGCAGCAAGGGTGGTCAGCGGTGGTGGCGAATTTAGAAGATATTAGTTTGGAATTTAGTAAAAGATCTGAAATTTTCGAGAAAAGTTTTACCGATTACATGGAAGAAAGAGACACCTATATGACGTTCTTGAATCAGTAAATATATATACAAAAATTACAAACGAATTTATCATAATTGCATTGTTTTTGTTTCAGTTTCAGTAGCGATTTGCAAATTTTACAGAAGATACCTGTACTACCAGCTCTGTTAGAAACAAAACCGCTAGCAATAGAAGAATGCAAAGCAACAGAACTGGAGGAAGATGAGGAAGAATGCATAACATCACCTACGACCAGTACTGGAAAGGACATTACTCTTTATGAATGGATATCTGCCGCTGATAATAAGAGCACCATGGACCAACTTTACGACCACTGCTCAAGGGGTTTAGATCAGGTAGGTGAAATTCAGATTAAAAGGCATATTGTTATTGTTAACAAGTAATTAATATTTTTTTACATTTCTATAGTTTAATAATGAAATCTTCAAAACGTTGTCGAGGGACATTCAAGAGATGTTACAGAACGCAGATAACGTCCAAATGAAGGAAGTTAAAGGCCTAGGCGAGCGGCTGTTTGGTCTTGAAGAATTAATGAGAGAAGCAAAGAAAAAAGTGAAACAACAAGCGGAACTTGCACAATCATTTGCTAATGTAAACGATGATACACATTTTTCTAGTATTTTTCAAATGATTTTTTTATTGTTTTCGATTTAGAACCAAAGCAGGGCGAGCAACACAAAAGACCCATCCGTGCTACCTGATCTGTGCATGTCCCACAAGCAACAACTTCAAATGATGGCCGCAAATCATCAACAGCTTTGTGATATTCGTCGAAGGTGCGCCAAGGCGAAGGAAGAATTGAGTATAAATTTGTACCATCGATTAAAGTAAGAAACCGACTTGTACCTTGTACTTGTTCTTATCGGTTTATCGTTTCTTTTTTTGCTAAGGTGGGTGATGTACGTGGAAGATCGAATACAGGAAATAGATCAAAAATTAGTAATTTATCACGAAAATTTGAAGAGATTACGACGACATTTGGAGATTTTGCAACAAATTCACTTAGCGCCGGCCACTTATCTGTGTGCCGTTGCTGAGGTTGTTAGAAGAAGGGCCTTTTCTCAATCATTTTTATTGGTAAAGTCTTTACTGTTATGTGATTTCACGCGTTATGTTCGAAATGTTCATTTTTAGTGGGCGTCTGAATTGGCTTGTCATCTTTTGACCATACACAACGATGAAGTAACGCGAAGAAAAGAATTTCAAATTCAATTTGAAGGGCATTTTCTGAATTCATTGTTTCCTGGTATGAAAGATATGCCCCCATCATTTGCAACGCAAGCTCCTGCCATGTTCGATGTTATTTTACCTAAAATTACTTTAGAAGATATAAATAGGTACTGATGTGTATACATATTACATATTATTTCATTTAACAATGTTTACTTTAAGGTTAAAAGTGGAATTGCCAGATTTGGCGGATAATTTAAATATTCCGGATACCTCTTCGATTGAGAACTTCTTCCTTTTGCGGTCTCTTACAAGAAAGGACGATGAAGAAAATAGGGATAAACCCGAGGAAACTAAGGCTGTGGAGGATAAATTAATACAGGCTGTTAGTAATGTAGGGTTGGCTAGTGATTTGGATAGGGATTTACTTAGAGGCACAGGTAACGAACCCTGTTTGACAACTGCGCATGGTTTAGTACATCTTAAGGATTTCGATAAGTGAGTTGTAAATTTAATTACACCCGTTGACAAATTTGGTTTAATATCGCAATGTGTAAATGTTCAATATATAATGATTTGTGTTCATTTGATTCTAGGGGATGCGAATCTGAAACGGATACAGAAGAATTCGAGAAAGTTAGCCAGAGTCCTCTGGAAATGAATTTTGACAAGAACATTACAACGTTGCAACCTCGCATGCAAGACGCGTCCACCTTCACAGAGGTCAGTGAGAAATTAATCGTCCCTCCCAAAAAACCCATACGCATCTTTTATCGTTCCCAAGACTATCCACACACCCCTTTACAATATCAGCGCACTTTAAGCATCAGCAGTAACACCGAATCGATCACTAACCATAAAAACCATTCCTCGGAAGAGATCTCTAATACCAAATCCACCGACAATTGCCACATCTCCCATCAACAAACATTGTACGGAACTAACCTGCTAAGGGCCAAATCCATTTCGCCTCACACCCCACAGAGTTCTCAGAACAGTCCGAATAGTCCCTGTTTGGGCCACCAAATGTCGAACGTGAGCGGCGCTAGCGCGAGCGGCGGTTCAGATTTCGCTAACGACGAGTTTTTCATCGACGAGAGCCTACCGTCGAGCCTCAGTATCGAAACTGGTCACAGTCAATGTTCAGAATTTAATAAGCAGCTCGATACCGCACATAATGTTGTGGCTTTATTACAGGTATAGAGCCGTCAGACTATTCTTAAATGTTTTTAATTCCATCTTTTGTTATCAGTTTGCGCTTTGTTTTTGTAGACGTTTTTGCTTATTTTAAGGGCATATTTGAGTATTTTTTATTAAGGTAAATTGTACATCTTTAAACATAATACGATGAAAAAACAGTGCATATAACTTGATTATGGTGGTATACATATTTTTACTTTGCTTTAATCGTTACTATATTTGATTGAATTTTCATTATCGTTTGCCTCTGATAAATGCAACGGCTTTTTATGATGAACCGTTTTGATTTGAAACACACTATACACACTATAGGTAAGCTTTTAATTCATTTTAGCATCGTGCAAACCTTTTGTTTCTTGTGATTGGTGGCCCAAAATTATACTACATACTCCCCAATTTAGATACCGCATGTACACACAAAATCATATTACATGCTCGTTTTCTATAAAGTTTGTTTTATCCAATTAAAAAATTATTTTAGGATAACCTTCAAATAACAAGAAGCGAATACGACAAACTGAAAAGCTGCTTGTTGAAGCTGCACCAATTGGCCCAAGAGGCCCTCGTTCAATTGCGACTCGAAATGTCCGATCTGAGGTCTCAAGTGGAGTCGAATCGCAACGATTTAGGCTTGAATTTGAAGGAGTTTTGCAACTCGTGGAACAATTTGATAGTGTTGAGAGAGAATGAGGAGAAAGCGGCCATACAAGAGATAACGAGCAATTTCGAGGAGACGATTAAAGACTTGGAGGAGCAGCAGCGAACGAAGGATCAAAAAATCGAGGAATTGATGATGGAAAAAGCTACGTTAGAAAGCGAAATTCTGAAATCCTGCGAAAGCCTAAACGAATTTCGCGAAAATTTTAACAAGACCACTGAGGAGAATTCGAAAACGATAGACGATTTACGCAAGCAACTGGAAGAAAAGGACATCGAAAAGGAGAAGAGCATAAAAGAGGTGTCGGATAATCTCAGAAAGACTCACAAAGCCGAGCTGGAGAACATAAGGGCGCGATTTAAATTAATGACGATGGAACGCAGCCCTTCCGACAACAGCCTGGAAAAATCCTCGGATTTCAGCAGTCTACCGAATCATTCTATTTTCATCCAACAAATGGCCGAGAATTTCGAATTGGACAAGGAACGAGCCGTTAACGAAGCTATCGCCAGCGAACGCCAGAAATGGGAGAAGCTGCTTTCCATCAGGATCAAGGAGTTGGAAAACAAATTCGGGGAGGAAAAAGACGCCCTAATGGCGAACTTGGCGAGGCAAATAACGGAGGAAAAGGACAAGCAAATCGACATTTTGATGGAGAGAGAAAAAAACCTCAATCTCGAGTGCATAAAATACAAAAATACTATACAGCAATTGACCGAAAACGAAACTGAATACAGCGAATCCGAATTACTAAAAAAAATTGCCACTCTACAGGAAGAAAAAGGTATATTGGAGGAAGAATTGGTGAAAATCAAAAGGGAAAAGAGCATTGATTTGACTACTTCGTTAGCTGTATGCGATGGTAATATTAATCAATATTTATCAATACAAGTTTGTTGACAAATTGCATTTACAGGGAAAGCCGACGCCGCCGGAACTTCCACGAAGCAAAAGGACTCGTCCAAAAACGATTGCGCCAAAGGCAAAATCAGTATTGACAGCTGCAAACCGGGCGATTTAGTATTAGTCATGTGGGACGAACAACACGAAAATTTCAAAATTTTACAAGAGAACAAACACATGTTCTTCCTGCATTCCGAATACATGGTGGGACTGGGCTTGGAAATAAACACCGGCAGGCCTAATAGGATGTTTTGCCTAGGCGAAGTGATCGACAAAGAATATTGCTACGCTAGAAAGGTAATTTTATTAAGGTAAACCACACAATATACAGTGCCAGTAACAGAATATTTTCGATTCCAGTCTGAAAACAGATACAAAGTGCCGATACGAACGAAATTCTTCCGCGTCAAAGTGAAAGCGTTGAATCCTCCTCTGCTGGCGCGGGACTCCAGTCAAAGCTTCTATCAGGCGAAACCGGCGGAAGGCGCCCGCATGACGCAAAGTCAATCGGGCATTTCGTCGTCCTGCAGGGACGTCATACCGGAGGAGCAGACCGGCCCGCAGTCGCTGCCGTCGTCGCCGACGAAAGCGGTGCCGTCGGAGAGGAGCGAGCTGGAGACGCTGGAGGAAAAGGAGTCGGAGGACAGCGCGGACGGGGGAAGGGAGAGAAGGGCCGGGCAATGGTCGGAGAAGCACTTTGCTGAGGATAGCGGCATCGTTGATATCGTGGAGAGCGTTTCGGCAGCTGCTGATGATACTCTGACTTCGGATAGTCACAGTAGAAACGAGAGTGAGAGTAGTGATAGGTAGGTGTGATATTTTTTTTTAATTCATTGTGTTTATTGAAAATTTTAGATAAGGTAAATGTCAAAGTTTATACAATATATAAATATAAATAGTGTATTGAATTATATTTTTAAGTTACCTATAAAGATTTGTGTTTTTGTTTTATTTTATTTATTTATTTAGGAACAGTGTATTTATGTTTTCGTGATTTCTATTGGAAACGATTTTTTACTTTCGTGATTTTTAAATAGGTTATAATGCATTATATTTTTAAGAATAATCATTGATTTACTGTGTGTTTGTAAGATAAATGCGAACACGTGTAGAGAATGATGCTTTAATTGTTCATTATAATTTTCCTTTTTCAAATACCCAGTATATTGATTATTTCCACGATTTTTCTTCATTTTATAGATATACTTGAATTTTTTAAATTCGATACCAATGTATGATGAATACTTATTGAAATATTTATAGCAATTTTCCCAAAAATCAAAACTATTTTTTTCTATATCTATTCACTTGTATACTTGAAAATGCATTATTTTTGGATGTTTTTCGAGGCTGTTATTTGGTTCAATCCCCCTTTAAAAATGAATTTGTGTAGCAACATTTACATTAGCACTCCGCGTTTAGAAATGTTGCTAATAATTAGTCTTCAATATAAGCATGCACTGTAAACGAAGTACCTATATTTAAATTTTATACTTTTTTCTGATTAAAATAAAAAATTCTAAATACGTTCATTTTTTATATCAACAGTTGCAGCACTCACATGTGGCTTACACCTTTTTTTGTAATTACTTTGTAAGTATTCGGAAGTATTCGTTTACCTATTAACGACATTTTGCAATCGATATATATTTTAAAATTTTAATTCTGGAAATGTTATATTAAGATTTTTATAAAATTTTATAATGCTGCCTTTTTTTTTATTTATCAGTTCCTTAAATTTCACAGCATTTTCGTTGACATAATCCTTAATATATTCCTGCGAATGTCCAGTGCGACTGGAATAACTTAACAATAACTATCCTCATTAAATAGTAAGTATGATGATTATTTTTTATAGTAGAGGCATAATATTACACAAGAAATGCCAGGTATCAGAAACCTGACGTATCGTAGACCCGTTTTTCCATTTTGGAGAGACCGAAACGTTGACAAAGAAACGCTTGACTCATATTTTTTCTCTTGAAATTAGCATCGAGCGAACAAACAAAAACACGCGAATCGAAAATATACCCACACTGTTGGGAAAACACTCTTCCGTAACGACGTCACATCGATGCTTTTTTTAATTTTATACAACGTGATACAGTCGCGCAGTGCGAAGTTGTGTTCAGTATTTACGCTAATTTCAAGGCAATCGTGCGTACTAGCCCAGAGCGAAACCCGCTCAGCGCTTTGTCGGGTTTTTATTTTTTATTTTTATTCAAATCAGTTCATCTTCGGCGCAAAAATGAGCGCTTCGTATTCTGCTTTAAGTCAGGGACAAGGTGACAATCATACAAACGCGGTCAATTCCTCCGGCATAGCACCCATGGCGACCACCGAGAACACCGAAATAAATTTGGAGAATAATTCAACCCCGCACCCGCAAGAGGAAAAAGGGCTGCACAACAACCACCTCTCGGGGGACGAGTACGAGGGGCGCGTGAATCTCGGGGATGTCGAGCTGCAGGCGGCGCATTCGACGAACGGCAGCAGGGTGCCGCACTTTGGGTTGAATTACGATCCAGAAATTACTAGTGTCTTCAACGAGACGATTCCTGATATAAACATTTACCAGCACAAGAAGACTTTGGCGCAGGGGATGATGGATTTGGCCTTGTTTTCCGCCAACGCCAATCAACTTAGGTACGTTTTGGACAGCTCCTCGAGGCATCCGTACTATTGGCCCAGTGTGATTTGCATCTGCTTGAGCTTGATATTACAAGTGAGTATAATTTTTTAGTTGTTCCTAATTTGATACAAAAATTCACCCCAATTAATAATACAATAAAATTAAAGATTTATTCTGTTATAAAAATTAAAGAGATCAAGGTTTTGATGGAATGTGAGTTTTCTATTTATATTAAAGTTTCAATAACCTTTGCTCTTGAGATGACTGGTCTGTAATTTACCAATTTTTTAATCTGAATTTAATTCGATTAATTGTTCTACGTTAATAGCAAGATTAATGAAAATTTCGAACGTACTAAATTTTAAATAATATTTTAACAAATATCAAAATAAAAATTGGCTGATTCGCCAACCTTTAGTTACTGCTTTGATAAAAATAACCTTTCTCGGTAATTGTGTATTTTCATTATTAGGAGAATTATTATTTAGATAGCAAATGAAAATTCAACTTTAACGAGCTTATGACGGTTGATTAAATACTGAAAAACCAGCATGTTTAGAAGATTATGGGGCATAACTTTTTATAAAAAATGTCACCAATTTTGAAATTAGGAAATAAATTGAGCAACTGGAAATGAGATAGCATCTTATTCACTTATCAGTGGTTGGAATTAAATGGAAATATAAATTGTCCTATTTCCGTTTCAATATGAATTTTTTCATTGTAACCAAAACTTGTAGCGCAATTTCGAGATAACTTACACAAATCTTCTGTAACATTTATCATCCTGTGGCTTATAAGAAACTTTCACAATTATTGCGCATTTCCTTAACAGTATCATGACATCTATCTTTATGAAATACTGCTTGTATATAAAAAAATAAATACATTTTTATTTTCAGACGGTAATTGGAATCGGTCTCATTTGGAACGCCCTGTACAACGTCAAAGACGAGAGGCAGATATGCATCGCCAATAAAATCAACAATTGGTGTGTCATCGGAATTTTCTTAGTGGTAGTTGTGAACGTTTTCGTCTCCTCATTTGGGATCCCAAACTCCCCCGCAATACTCGCTCAACCAGTGCAAGAACCAGTGATAGGAAGCTAAACGCTATAAAATTTACAAATAGTACTTAATTTTGTACCTAAATATTATTATCAATGATAATGTATATACAATCCGAGACTGATGAAGAATATTTGCTTTACTTGTACCTACGTTTTATACACTACCTCGTTTTTACAAGTTATACCGGTGATCTTGTAGAGTTTTAGTTGCTACACGCAATGTTATATGTAATAATAGTATTTAATAATTTTTTTGTAATAAAAATACCTATTTAATAAGAGCTTATTTTTCTTAACAATTATAACAAAAACCTGTGTTTGTATCATTCGCAATAATGGGTGAGAGTCAATCTAGCGGTGATATTCATCGACTGCAGTTCTGTGAGCAATAATTTACAGGCGTAGGGCATGGTTATGCTCGAAACTTGCGCCGAGCTCTTGCAGCTGTTGCACCAGCCGCAGTAGCCCAAAAGGCCGCACTTGTTGCAAACGTCAACGTCGCAAATATCGCTTGATACCATCAAGCGCTCCACTAACATCATACTAAAAAATAAATCGATGTAAATGCTGTTATTAAACATTTATTTATTTACAGTACCTTGCACCATATCCTATGAGACAATCACGCTCCATTTCGCCCAATCTCAAACCCCCATCTCGGCTTCTTCCTTCAGTGGGTTGCCTAGTTAATACAGCTCTGGGGCCTCTACCTCTAAAATACAAAACATTTAATTTACACTAATTAAAAGTTTCGTATACTATTATACCTTCCGTGGATTTTATCTTGCACCATGTGCTTTAATTTCTGATAATACACCGGACCGGAATAAATGTACATTTCCAAAGGTTCTCCCGTGATACCCGAATAAAACAAATCTTTCCCCTGGTAGTTGAAGCCGTTCCTCACCAACTCTTCGCTTACGTCTTTCACTTTGGATCCCCCGAAGGCGGTTCCGTAATGGAATTTACCTTCGACCAATCCGGCCTTCCCCGCTAGTAATTCTATTAGTTTTCCAACAGTCATTCTGGATGGAAACCCGTGCGGGTTCATAATAATATCTGGACAGATACCGTACTCGTTGAACGGCATATCCTCTTGTTCTACAATCAGTCCTACAACGCCTTTCTGTCCGTGCCTGGAGCTGAATTTATCGCCGATTTCCGGCTTCCTTGTTTGCCTGAGAAGTATTTTTAACAAAGTGGTGTCTTCCTCGTTGGTGCTTATCAGCACCTTTTCGATATAACTAGGCTCGTCGTTTCTGTAAGTAATGGGAGTTTCCTTGTATTCTACTGATGTGTTCGTTGTACCGTGCACAGTTGATACAGTAGGAACAGATTTATTAATTAGTACCTAAAATAGCACATTATTTATTAATAAATCCCTCTCTTAAATCTCTTAAAGTACCTGTCTATTTTGTACCAATTCCCCTGGTCCGATTATCCCATCATTATCCAAGCAAGAATGCTTCCACATGGGTTTACCTGTAACTACGTCCACCATGGGCCCTTGAATTCTATCGTACGTTTGATTAGTGTACCTCTTCATGATGCATTTGGAATTTTTATATACCAAGCAACGACCGAATCCTCTATCAATGGAAGCCTTATTCAATATTAATGCATCCTCTATATCATAACCACTGTAACTCATAACAGCTATTGTAGCGTTCTGACCAGCCGGCAGTTTATCGAAATTCGTCAGCTCGATGGTTTTGGTCTTGACCATCGGAGCCTGGGGATAAACCAAATTGTACAGCAAGGTGTCCATTCGGTTTTTTTGATTATAGCCGATCGTGCCCATGGCCTGTTTACCCATGGCGCACTGGTAGGTGTTTCGGGGCGATTGGTTGTGATGGGGATACGGAACTAAACCTGCGCAAACACCCAGCAAAGTAAAAGGCTCGATTTCTAAATGCGTCGTTCTCGTGTTGACGTCGTGCTCGTAGCAGGCTATGAAGCTGTCGTTTTCTTCGTTTACATCCAGGAATTCAATCAAACCTACAAAGAATTAACGAATGAAATCAACAATATTCATATAACTCGAAAACCTCTACCGTCTTGTAGGAAATCTTCAAATCCTCTTATTCCTTTTTCTAGCTCCCTAATGTGTTTATCGGTGACTAAAGGAATGCCGTTGCGGACTATTATATAAGGTCTGCATAACCTGCCGTTATCCGAACTGATGTAAATGCTTTTGTGCGAATGATTGGGATAAATGGATACGTAGCCTGAAATGTAGCCCTTTCTGCGGGTCATTCTGAATATGTCGATCAATTTTTTGAAATTTTTAGTGATCCCTAATATGTTTCCGTTCAAGAAAACGATGTACGTTGAAGGGGAATGAATTGCAAAACTGGCCACCATGTTAATATCTTGAACGCCGGAGTTTCGGGCTAATCTAATTAACGGGTATTCGTCCACTTCTGTAGTTATGTGCGTCATAAGGGCTAAATTCTTCACCAAACCACAAGCCTAAAATAGAAATTAATGTAAATAATTGTATTAATTTTAAACGCAAAAAATATACCTCTCCTTCTGGCGTATCACTGGGACACAACATACCCCATTGGCTGGGCTGCAGAGACCGAGGCCCCGACACTTTCCTAGTTTTTTCGAATTGCGAATTCACTCGAGTCATCATTCCCAATGCTGAAATGTAACTTAGCCTCGACAGCACCTGAGTGACCCCTAATCTTTCCATTCTGAAACGTTTGATTGTCCAGTTGCCCTGAAATATATTCAGTTACAGGAAACTACCGATCATTTGATTGCTGTAATGGAACTTACAGTGGATATGGCAAATACCAAACAACTAGTGATCAAATCCGATCGCATGTATTTGACCACATCGAATTGAGTTGCCCTAATTTTTGGAATAGTTTTCTCGGCGATGGCCTTCAATTCCCAATTAAATCTCTTGAAAACGTCCTCAAACATTAGAGAAATCAGCGAGCCGGCTAGTTCCAATCTTTTATTACCATAGTAATCTCTATCATCTAATAAATTGCTGTCCGTTTGGGCTTCTATTATTTTTTTTACCTACAAGTAATGTATATAATGCAAGATAACAATAAAGAGGAATATACTTACCATTAAACCTACATAAATAGCTTTAAGTCTAAAGTTATATTCTTCAACAGGAACGTGGGCAAGCACAGTCGTAGCTAAGAGATCTCTAGCTTCATCGGCGGGCGTTTTCATTTTATACGCTGATGTAACGAAACGTTTGGCAACTAATTTCGAGCCTAAATACATTAGAGCAGATTCCTGAGTGTAAATTTTCAAATTGTGACATTCTTCTAGAGTCGGTATTAACTTGTGCACATCTGGAATTCCTATTAATTCGCATATCTCCTGGTCATTTATCACGTTTAACGCTTTGAAAACTATAGAAATTGGAATTGGCTGTAAAAAAAAGTAGCGATAATATTTTATAAACACCGAATCATCGAACGTACGTCAGCGAATGTATTGTGGCCCATGTAATATTTATTCCCTTTGACGAAAACGTTGGTTCTCGATTTTTTCTCGTGCGTTGAACTGGTTACTTGACACTGGATGCCGTATTTGCCTTCTTCTACAATCATTCTATTTTTTGTTAGTTGTTCTTGAATTAATATAACCCTCTCTTGGCCTTTTACTACGAAGTAACCGCCTGGATCTAATGGACATTCGTTCATTTTAGCTAATTCGTACTCTGATTTACCGTTAAGTACACAATTCGAAGATTTTAGCATAATAGGCATTCTACAAGTAAGGCTTTAGTAATTGTGCAAAATTATATTACGCTATCTTACCTTCCTATTAAAAGGCCAGTTTTTGAAACTCTTTGTGTTCCTCTAGTGTACTCGATATCAACAGTAATTGGAGCCGAGTAGGTCATATCTCTTAATCTACATTCGTGTGGTGTAGTTGATTTACTAATGTTGAAACCTTCGTCTACATCAGGGGTTCCCACTTGCACATTCGTATATCTGTTAGGGTTAAATATATGTTATTAAATGTTTATTTTATAGAATTATCGATACGTACTTTATGTAGAAAAGTGGATCAGCATCACAAACGACTTTATTATTCGCTTCGACGATTTTTTTAATGTCTACCGATATAAAATAGTTAAAAGAATCGATGTGCTGCTTTACCAGGCCTCTGATTTTTAAAAATGCAGGTACGAGTTTCCATTTCTCCTAGAAATTGAGATCGCAATAAGTTTAATATTTTCAATTTATAAGCAGATATATGGAGTACGCACCTGTATTTCTTTGATAGGTTTTTGATAGAAACCAGGATCTCCAAATGTATTGTAATCGTCACACTTTTCCATAATGATTTATTTATGTTTATAAAGTAAAATGTAATATTTTCAAATCCGGAAATATGTAGCGAATAAGGTTAACTTTTCTTCTTTTTTATTCTTATTACAAAGTGTACTGAAACTTTTAATGTATGCAGCAACTAAATAGATACTTTAATTTTTTAGTTTTTTCTATTGTTATAAAATTCAAAAAGCATTTTAAAGTCAAATTTTAATTTTATATATGCTTTATTGATTGAGTATATGCTTTGTAGTGAAAAATACAAAGATCGTGCGTATAATTGAGTATATTTCTGTTAAAAGAATAATTATCCTTTTCAGGATGTGTGGTACAAATGTGTCTTATCACGTGCTCATGTTTGTCCTTTTCAGCTTCATTCGAATTTAATAATTTCTTAGCAAAGCGAGTAGTGAATATGATCGTTTCACAATCTACAAAAAAATATTTATTTCAATATACCAATAAAATAGAAAATAACCCAACAAGACAAATCACGTTGAATAAACGTAAAATCGACGTTTTTGTTGACGTCGGGGGTACGTAGAATGGATCAGAGAAGAAACGTCGATTCTACGTAACAATGTCAGAGTGGAAGTAACGTCGATTAACAACGTCGAAGTAACGTCGATTAACAACGTCGAAATAACGTCTAGTATCAACGTCTTAGTAACGTCGAGTATCGACGTCAAAAACGTGGAATATTTAGGTTAAAAATAAATAAAAGACTAATAAAAAAACTAATTTTTTGTAGAACAATTTTTATTGCACGCAAGTTTATTGCAAGTTTATAAAGATATAAAAATATAAAACATATATCAGTTTATTAAGAAATAATGACATTCAGTCAGAGAGAAAATATATTAATTTCAAATTTAAGATGTATCCAGAAGAGAATGATCGTTACTTCTATTCTAAATAATATTTATATATACACGTATATACATAAAAAACTACAAAAATGTTTGCACAAAATCTTGCAAACGCAAATTAACAAATAACTCATGAATGATCCGCGTTTGTTAAGAAATAATGACTTTCAGTCAAAGAGAAAATATATTAATTTCAAATTTAAGAGAATAATGTATCCAGAAGAGAACTATCGTTACTTCTGTAACTCACTATAGGTAACTTATATTAAGTATGAAGCAGTGGAAATGATACCCAGGTATCTTTCAGAGGGAATAGCATACATTTCGCATCGATCTGGTCAATTAAACAAGTTTGGTGCCTGTGACTTATATCATTTAGAACATATATATTCAGATCTTTGGAACTGTAAGGATAAGAATAAAGAGAATAATATTTTTCAAAGGTTTTTCCAACAAATACCGCATTATTTTTGTAACTTAAAATATTGATAATTTTCATAACTTTATTTTTGATAAGACAGTAGCAATTTCTTTTGCAGAATGATTCTATTGTGTACTTTACATTATTCAAAATAATTTTTTTATATTGTTTTAAGTGTGAAGTATTTTTATATTCATCTGGTAAATGGCCATCAAAGTGTTGTAAAAAATATTGGGCAGAACAGGAATAAGTTAAATTCGTAGCAGAAGCCAAAGAGGATTGATTAATTTCCAAGACTCTTTTGTAAACCTGCTCCAAAGGTTTACTATGTGAACGTACAAGTTTTTTTATTTCACCAAGGTAATTCTCAAAAGGAAAAGAAGATATATTATCTAACGGTCCATATATATCTGCTTCTTCACTTAAGTGTATTAAGGCATGAACATTGTATACTAAATACTTTGAACCGTATATAAACTTACAGTGTTTTACAAAAATATTCATTAAATTTTTTGCAATATCACTGCCAAATGTATGTAAGTGTTTTTGTGATAATAAAATACTTGATGAAAAGTGTAATAAAAGAAAATGTTCATACACAGCAATATCAGTCATATCTTTTAACACAAGGGGGCCTAAGTATAACAAGAACATCCTAAATTCTGTAGCCTTAAAACGAGCCAGCTCTGATAAACTTCTGGGCTTTCTATTAAATTCAGAAGTTATGAAAGGACTTAATGATATTAAGTGTTCTGATAGAATATTAATAGATCTACTTTGCATGCGAACCTTCAAATCTCCACTTGTCCAGGTCACTAATAATTTTCTCATTACACCTAGACAAAGGCAATGCATGTAGTCCACTGGAAACTTTGTTACCATGCCTATACCTAATTCCAATAATGGTGAAACACCTGTATGATGCTCTTCATCAGAGCAAGATCTAAATGATTCATCAGTTCGTCTATTAGCACAGATAGATGGAAAAATCATCCTTCTATCAACATAGTCCCCTTCTTCCTGGCATTTATCGCAACCTGAATATCCGGCATGTCCTTTGACACATTTAATATAAGCACGTGCTGGTGTATCACAGACAATGCTGTGAATTTTAATTTTATAAGTATTTAAATCATATTCAAAGCCTTCATTCTGTAAATGTTTTATTTCTAAAATGGTTTGCTCTAAAAAGGTATTTAAAGGCAAGGGTTTTGATTTACCACAAAAAACTCCTATTATGAATGGTTTAAACTCTACTTTTTCATTAACAATGAGACCTAAAATTGGCCATAACTGGGTGGATGAACTTTTAAATAATGACAACCCATCAATATTAAGGGATAAATGTATAAAGTTAGAATCAAATGATATATTATTTGAAACAACACGTTTTAAATAATTTTCTAAACTAAAATGAACATATGTACCTGTTTCCAGGCTTATTTTTGCATTTATATTTAAAGGAGTTTGTAACAGTGTTTTGGAACATAATGGTAACTCTGGATGTAAGGTAGATAAAATTTTCAATAACTGTGTCAGAGCTAAATGTGTCACTCTATTCTGTATAGCCCAATTTTTTAGTTTCTCATTTAAACTGGGGGATGAATCAATTAAATTCTCAGAATTAAAATCAAAATTTTTATCAAAATCAGAATCGTTTATGTCTAAGTCAGAATCGTTTATATCTAAGTACTCTAAGTCATTCGCAGCCAGTTCCATTGGATCTGTTTCAATTTCTGATAAATTATTTACATTTTTTGAAACATTATCAACATCTTCAATCACATTTTCAGTTACTTCCAATATATCACTAACATCTTCTGTTACTTTATCAATATAACTTATTTCATTATTAACTTCTATAGATGTGTTTATGTGTTCTTTCAAAAGTTTAACATTCTTTGCTATTCTACGATAGACCTGCCTATCACCCACTGCTTCTTTATAATATTTAGACATAGTAAATAAAAGGTTCTACTAATACAGAATAAACAAAATATCCAAGAATAAACTCAAAAATAAAAATAAACAGAATAATCAGTTTTCTTTTTTCGTTGCCACACGTTTTGGGGCATGTTTCAACCAATTTTTTATAGCCATCTCAATTAAATCTTTCGAAAATTGAGTCCCGACTGCGTCTAAAAATACACACAAATACTGCAAATTTTACATTTTGTGCGTGAAAATAAATCTCTTTCATGTTTGTAAAAATCCTTTGGATATTGAGTACAAAATATTTGTGAAATAATTAATAATTAACTTACCAATTACCACATTATTGATTTTCAGCTTTGAAAAGGATTTTTTCTCATTATGTCCAAAATAGTTGAAGTCTCTTGCTACACTATCAGTAATAATGCTTCTTAAAATTTTGTTCGTTTTTGGGATCACTTCATTTGCCCCCGAAACCTTCGAACATAACGTAATCTGAAAAATGTATCATTTAAAGTAATATTCATATGTACCGTTCATATATTTCTATATTAAATTATTTAGACTAAACAGTATACTTTATACTTACTAGGTTTTGCAAATGTTCCGGATCCTCATTTAAATGTGCCTCCAGCTTGTTTAAATCCTCATGATTTTTTAATGGTAGGCTCACCGGAATATTCTTCAAATGAATATGTTCAGAACGATTGGATGAATTATGTGGATTACTCCTTAAAATATTTAATATTTGTTTATTTTGTTCATGCACTTTCAAAAGAAGAGAGTAAACTGAAAATAAAAAAATAGGTCATGATTTTACCTGAGCATTCAATATTTAGATGAAAGACTATAGAAGAAACTAAAATCAATTCAATCAAGAATTCAAATAAAAGTATACATACATTCGACATTGATATTTCCTCGACCCTCAATATTATTAGTAAAATCTTGACTATTGATAGCTGCTTTTTGAGACAATGACACATTCGACTTGGAAGAACCTAAAAATAAATCATTAGGCTATAGAAGAAACTAATATCGATAAGAATTCAAATAAAAGGAAACGTACATTCGACATTGATATTTCCTCGACCCTCAATATTATTAGTAAAATCTTGACTATTGATAGCTGCTTTTTGAGACAATGACACATTCGACTTGGAAGAACCTAAAAATAAATCATTAGGCTATAGAAGAAACTAATATCGATAAGAATTCAAATAAAAGGAAACGTACATTCGACATTGATATTTCCTCGACCCTCAATATTATTAGTAAAATCTTGACTATTGATAGCTGCTTTTTGAGACAATGACACATTCGACTTGGAAGAACCTAAAAATAAATCATTAGGCTATAGAAGAAACTAATATCGATAAGAATTCAAATAAAAGGAAACGTACATTCGACATTGATATTTCCTCGACTCCCAATATTAGTAGTAAAATCTTGACTATTGACAGCTGATTTTTGAGACAATGACACACGACTTGGAAGAAGAACCTAAAAATAAAACATTAGGCTATAGAAGAAACTAATATCGATAAGAATTCAAATAAAAGGAAACGTACATTCGACGTTGATATTTCCTCGATTCTCAATATTATTAGTAAAATCTTGACTATTGATAGCTGCTTTTTGAGACAATGACACACTCGACTTGGAAGAACCTTAAAAATAAATGATTCTCATTATAAATTCTAAAATAACCAAAACTTAAACAAACCTGTATGCACATCTACAGTAGCAATTTTTGGAGGTCTCCTAAAAGAAGAAGTAATTTCTTCTTCCTCACTATCATCAGATAGTATTACTCTTTTAGCCAATCTTCTTCTCCTCTTCCGCTCCTCTTCGTCCTCCGTCTGCAAATCTGAAGTGTATTCAGCTTTTTTCGATTTTTGTCGAGCTACATCAAAATCATCTGAAACGTTATTACTTTTTAAGGATCATAAAAATTAACATCAAATATGAAATCATTGAAATCAATTTTGAACAATAATCCGTCATCGCTATATATGTATAATTAATTAACGGTGAATAAATTATTTATTTACCTGTTTCAAAAAGTACTCTTTTAATACCATATATTTTCCAATTGGAACCAATTTCTTGAATTTCATCCGTTACAATTCTATCAAATTTCTTTTGGTCCTTAATGTGATCGGGCCAAAAGACTTCACGTTTTTTAGGTGTCAACCACGAGCTATTAACCACTGCCAAAGTGCCTCCTTCTTCCTCGCAAAATTCTACCACTGCAAACGACATATTCCCTCTGTAATACCACATAAAATAAAAGTAATTACACGTTTTTAAACAATAAATTACCTGACTAAAAGACTGTACAAGTTACACACTAATAGGAAAACGAAACGATGTAATACGCAGGCGAACACATGGGTGAAAAGGCGGCAGAAACCAAGAAACATAACCTGAATTACTCTTCTTCTTTTTTCTCAATCAAGAGATATTAACTGCAAAATTGACTCCTTAAAAAAAGTAATTAAAAGTAATAAAAGTAATTACACTTTTTTTAATAAACAAAAAATTACCTGACTAACAGAATGAACAATTTACACACACACACTAAAAGGAAAACGTAACGGATTAATAGAATCACACTGGCTAACAGCTAAACACATGGGCGAAAAATGCACAGACCACCTACCTGGCGGTAGGTGGTCAGTGGAGAAATGGCAAATGGCGGCAGAAACTCAGGAACATAACCGGAACCGGAATTACTTTTTTCATTTTTTCTTCTTTTTTTATGGTCTCGTCGTCCGACCATTAAAAGAACTCGGCTCGAAATTGACTTGAGGTATCTTTTTCTTCGTCTAGTCAACTCGATCCGTGTTTACAGAGAGTCGATCTAGGATTCAAGCCGACTTCAAGCCTGCATATCGTAAACGGGGTAAATCATTTGTCACTAAATCATTTGGTGGTATCATTTGTAAATAATTTTGTCACTTATTAAAGAGATTCGACGTTGAATTAACGTAACTTCGACTATATTTACATCAACGTCTACTCCTGACGTTGAACAAACGTGAATTCAACGAGGTTGATACCACGTCGAACCAAATCGACGTCGAATATTGGTGACGGTCACGTCGTCTACCAGATGTCTACCACAAATCGACGTATATTCGACGTGGTATTGCTGCCTGGGAACATACGAGAACGAATGTGTCCAATGATAAATCCACTATTTTTCCAGCTGTAAACTTAATAGGTTTCTTAGATTTTTCCATTAAAATCATGAGTGATCTTTTCGATTTCATGTCATAATTATACCATGGACTTGTGATTATTGCGTCTCCAATTGTTAAACTCTAAAAAAATCATTTAAAATTATAAAATATTATTTACAGGTATTTTTCTTACCTCTTCAATTACAAAAGTTCCAATAGAAGAGTATAAATACAACAAATACACCAAGGGCGCAAGAAAACCAATTGCGTATATTACACCTAAATCCAATGACTGTGCCTGAACAAGAACAAATAAACTGAACCTATTTTGAGCTTTATTACAAAGCAACATTTAGGACCAATAACATTGAGAAAATGTGTAAAGCTCAGAATTTAATGGTCGTAAACATGGTACACACCTGTGATATATTATACAGACAAATAGAAAGTACGATTGATCCAACCAAAAATTGCGAAAATACCCCGCCTGAATAAATTTCTTCCAACTCTTGAACATATCTGAAATTACGAATTAGGTAAAATAAATGTAAATAAATATGTTTTAGGTTACAGAACAATAGAAAATGAGTTATAAATAAATAAAGATTAATATAATTACGTTTAGGTATAGATACTTACGAAAAAACAGCATCATACACTTTGGCGCATTGCGTAATTTGATCATTCACTTTTTTTTGAATCAACTTATCATTAATGATTTCACCGGAATGGTCCCATAGGTCTTTTTCAAAATATTTATCCATATTTTCCAGTTTGTACTTAAGAAGACTAAGCTGACTTGCACAATACAACATGAAACTTGCTATGAGAATATCTATAGAAAAATGCGCATAAACTGCATGTGTATAACCTAATAAAGAAAAAAATCAAATTGTCAGTTTTGTCGAGATCATTAAAGTTGGAATTCTATTTTAGATCTTAGCGAATGCTAGAAAAATATTATGTTGTTAATCAAAAACTTACCTACTACAATATACACGTTAGTGAGTGTATATCGCAAGGTACTATTATAAATATCCACAGGCACCCAAATTGGCAATTTCAAATCATCGTGAGCAGAAAATATAATGCTGAGCAGCAGAAAGGTAGGAGCTGAACCGATCAAGATGAAATATATAATATACTTTCGACGACGTTCTTTGATAGCTGCATCGATGATGTGCCTATCAATGTCCACTTCCGTGTTAAAGACATCATCATTCCATCGGTCGAGCATTTTTTTAGTCAAATCCGGTGTCACTACTAACGACCAATTTTTGAAAACCAAAATAAACATTTCCATGTAAATGAAACTGTTGCTCAGAAGAGTCATCCTTTCTTCGGGATCGGCCTTAAAAAGGTTAATGTATCCCAGAACAGGCAGCATAAAGTTGTAGCCGATCATAAGTGTGTACGCGAAAATTGTATACAACATTTTGAAATTTTCCCCGGGTAGCAGGCCGTTCACTCTCATGACTAATTCGGAGTGCGCGAATGATTTTCTTATGGCGAATCGTTCGGTCATGTTTTCATCGGACTGGTATAATACAAATGTTGCTAATGTTAATATGAAACGATGTAGATTTGTCGACAATTTCTGGCTAAGTGAGCATTCAACAAAAATTCACTCAATATTATCTGTGTGTATCGAATTTTTAATTTACCTATTGCATTTTTCCTTAAAATATTCCAACAAACTATCAATTTGTATGATTGCTGCTTATATGTTTTCTTTGATTTTTTCTTTAACCATCAATTTAAAAAGTTTCAGAATTATCCATGTCTTATAGTAATTGCTACATAAGCGAGGAAAAATTCAGTAAATTATTATTTCTGTTCTACTCTGCACTTATTAAGCATGCCAAGTGAGAAAAAGAATGACGACTTGTGCATACGTACACTTCTATTATAGTCCCCTTAACTACCTGTTATTTCTATTATTTCAAAAAATGATGACCTAATTTAAACTGCAACTGGGTAAAAAGTAAAGGAAACGCCCAGTAAGTCAAAATCAAGTGTTGGAATATTAATGTGGAAAACTGCAGCAGGATTATAAGGTATACTTTTTGCCCAATTATCACTGTATATCAGTATTGAACTATCTAATTTCCTAGTTTTTCTATTTTTACAAAATTCAAATTTTAAATTGATTGAATTTGCCTTATATTGAAAAATACAAAGTTCTTGCGGTGATGTTTAATTGAGTATATATTATATGTTAAAAGAATAATTTTCCTATTCAGGTTCCTATATCACGTGCATGGGTTTGTCCCTTTCAACTTCATTCCAATTTAATAATTTCTTAACAAAGCGAGTAGTGAATATGATCGTTTCACAATCTATAAAAAAATATGTACTACTTTAGTAACACCAATAAAATAGAAAATAAGATTATTGTTATTCGAATAAAACGAGTTTGTAGGATCTCTAAAAGGACTTACGAGAACGAATGTGTCCAATGATAAATCCACTATTTTTCCAGCTGTAAACCTAATAGGTTTCTTCGATTTTTCCATTAAAATCATCAGTGATTTTTTCGATTTCATGTCATAATTATACCATGGACTTGTGATTATTGCGTCTCCAATTGTTAAACTCTAAAAAAATCATTTAAAATTATAAAATATTATTTAGAGGTATTTTTCTTACCTCGTCAATTACAAGAGTTCCATGATAACAGTATAAATACATCAAATACACCATGGGCATGAAAAAGGACATTGCGTATATTAATTCTAAATCCAATGATTGTGCCTGATCAAACAAATAAAAGTATTAAGTTTGTTCCAAAAAAATGTACTGAACCTATTTTGAACTTTGTCACAAAGCAACATTTTAGGGCCAATAACATTGGGAAAAATGTGTAAAGCTCAGAATGGTCGTAAATATATATGGTACACACCTGTGATATATTATACAGACAAATAGAAAGTACGATTGATCCAACCAAAAATTGCGAAAATACCCCGCCTGAATAAATTTCTTCCAACTCTTGAACATATCTGAAATTACGAATTAGGTAAAATAAATGTAAATAAATATGTTTTAGGTTACAGAACAATAGAAAATCAGTTACAAATAAATAAAGATTAATATAATTACGTTTAGGTATAGATACTTACGAAAAAACAGCATCATACACTTTGACGCATTGCGTAATTTGATCATTCACTTTTCTTTGAATCAACTTATCATTAATGATTTCACCGGAATGGTCCCATAGGTCTTTTTCAAAATATTTATCCATATTTTTCAGTTTGTACTTAATAAGTCTAAGCTGACTTGCACAATACAACATGAAACTTGCTAAGAGAATATCTATAGAAAAATGCGCATAAACTGCATGTGTGTATCCTAAAGAATAAATTCAAATTGTCAGTTTTGAGATCATTAAAGTTGGAATTCTATTTTAGATCTTAGCGAATGCTAGAAAAATATTATGTTGTTAATCAAAAACTTACCTACTACAATATACACGTTAGTGAGTGTATATCGCAAGGTACTATTATAAATATCCACAGGCACCCAAATTGGTAATTTCAAATCATCATGAGCAGAAAATATAATGCTGACCAGCAGAAAGGTAGGAGCTGAACCGATCAAGATGAAATAAAGGATATACCTTGTACGACGTTCTTTGATAGCTGCATCGATGATATGCCTATCGATGTCCACTTCCGTGTTAAAAATATCCTCTTTCCACCGATCGAGCATTTTTTTAGTCGAGTCAGGCGTCACTACCATCGACCAATTTTTGAAGACCAAAATAAACATTTCCATATAAATGAAACTGTTGCTCAGAAGCTTCATTCTTTCGTCGGGATCGGCCTTAAAAAGGTTAATGTATCCCAGAACAGGCAGCATAAAGTTGTAGCCGATCATAAGTGTGTACGCGAAAATTGTATACAACATTTTGAAATTTTCCCCGGGTAACAGGCCGTTCACTCTCATGACTAATTCGGAATGGGCGAATGATTTTCTTATGGCCAATTGTTGGTCGGTCATTGTTGAATTGGGCTGGTATATCTAATAGAAATGTTACCAATTTCAAAATGAAACGATGTACATTTGTCGGCGAGTTCTGGCAAAGTATGCTCTGTACATAAATTCAGTTGTTTATATTCTGTATGATTTTTAATTTACCATTTTTTATGCCTTTCCTTGGAACATTCCAACAAATTATCAATTTATACAAATTTTCTCTGAGTTTTTCGTTTAACCATCAATTTAAAACGTTTCAAAATTATTATCAATCGCTTTAAATAATTGCTACATACCTAAGCGAGGAAATTCAGGAAATTATTATTTCTGTTCCACTCTGCATTTAAAGGTGCCAAGTGGGAAAACGATTGACGACTTATGAATATAAATATACATTTATAATAGTCGCGTTTACACCCTGTTATTTCTACTGTTACAAAAAATGGTGACCTAATTTAAGGTTTACTTAGATAAAAAGTAAAGGAAACGCCTATTTACTAAAAATCAAGTCTTATAATATATTAATGTGGAAATCTGCAGCAGGAATATGTAAGGTATATTTTGGCCCAATTACCACGATACTTTGGCATTGAAATTTATCTATAGCAAAAACCCCTAATCTACTTTGGGAACCAAAGATTTTCTATAAGCAGTTGATACTCTTCAATAAATGATTTAATGGAAATTTATTTTATTTTAATTTTTAATTCATTGGGTCCAGTTTTGTCCAAAAATTTCATGATATGTGTGATAAAGGATCTTTTAAAGCCATGTCGCTCTAATATAAAACCATTTTTTCACCCAATTCAAATTTTCAAGTTGCCGCCTGGGATTTATGAAAATCACCTAATAAATTGTGTTTTCTAATACTACTAATGTATGCAGCACCTGTTCCCCTCACCAAAATCACAATAAGACGAGACCACTAACAAATAACATGTGAATGTCATATGTCAACCAATTGTCAGTGTCAGAAAGACGTTTGTCTTGACTTTTATTTTGTGTACGAGTTGAACATTCTTTTATCAAAATATTGCAAATAATTTGGAATTTTTGAGTTTAATTTCGAGTAGAGATGAGTGAAGAGAGCCCAGCGGATCAGGAAGTGCACGAAGTGGGTGATTCTCTGCAATCTATGAACATTGCGCACGATGCGTCTCCGGAAAGACACAAAATCGACATATTATTGAAGCCGACTGGCAATGCACCGATTATGAAAAAGAAAAAGTGGACGGTTGATAGTGACAAAAAGATTGGTTGGATTATAGAATTCATTAGGAAATACTTGAAGCTGGAATCTAATGAAAAATTATTTCTGTACGTAAATCAAACGTTTGCTCCAGCTCCAGACCAACTAGTAAAAAATCTGTTCGACTGTTACAGTACCGAAGGAAAATTAGTGCTACATTACTGTAAAACCCAAGCGTGGGGTTAATTTATTGTTTACCCATCTATCAAATTTATTATACTGTAGCTGAAATGGAACTTCTTTTATGTAATTGTGATATATATTTTAGTCAATAAGTTATTATGGGTATGCTACTATTGCAAATCTAGTTTTATTCATTAATTTGTTGAACTGGTTTTTTGAGAAAGTAAATTTTTGTGGCCGGTTTCTATTTTTAGTGATACAAAACTGATTAGTACATAAGCAACTCGATGGTTTTTCTTTTGATATATACTATAAAGATTGTATAATTACTCTCCATAAATCATTTAAAATATATCTAATTTGTATTGTTAATCCTCGAAAGATATACTAAACAATTTCTTTCCCCATTGAGAAAATAATTTGGTAAGAAGTGAAGTGACCACAGGAAAACTTGATAGTGTAAGAATGAGCCTTAATAAGAACTGATATTTGATTTAATTAACAAAAATATTGAACATTTTACTTTCCAATGTAACGTTTTTATTTATACAACATTTTGTACCTATATATTTTGGAGTACATTAGTCTTAATTAAGAATACCTATCAATAAAAAGTCGTAATAAGAAATCCTCACAATTTGACTAGGATTTGTTATAATTTAAAATTAAGTTTTATAGTTTGATAATAACGCAAACTTAACAACAATGGTCAATGTCATATACATATACAATTATAGAAATGACAAATTTATAAACAGTCCATATAAAAAAGTGAAAAAACGCAATTATTAAGTAATTTAAGTCATTTTCTGCCAAGAGGTATAACACCTAAAATTAAACAATTTGGCTAACAAATTACAGGTATATTTATTAGCTAAATTGTTATAGAAAAATTTGCCCTAGTAAAAATTAACGTGTTTTTTTTCAACAAGGTGAAGCACAATGGCCGAACTCTAAACTAAAATAACAAAAACAAAAGAAACAAATTTTAAGAGAGTCTCCTCGTCATGTTGCAGTAAAAGTGTCACAAAATGTTCCCGTCGACAATCTGTAAATATTGCAAAATTACGCCACCAAATAATGAAACGATTATATTACTAAAGGTTACAAACTCCCATTAACCGTTGCTCTTAGGCAACGAAAAATTTAATTTACTATCATGAAGCATTTCATTACTTGTTGCATTACAATTTAGGAATCATACAATAATCTTTGATAATGTGGGTACACCTCGTAAGTAGGCAGGTGCAAGCCGAATTCCAAAGCAACGAGAACTGCAAACTCCGAAGCAACCATTTCTTTGCGATTCAATCTGAATGTAGTTTCCGTTTTTTCCATCAATAATTTCAAAGTATCTCCTTTAACATCGTTTAACTTCGCCGAGAGAATCAAGCTGGCCCCTGCGCACAGTTTGCGATTCTGCTTGTGAATCACCCCTCTGAGTATTAATTTTTCAAAGTATACAAACGCCTGGGCTACAGTCAATAGATCGATATTGCATTCTTGTTTGGCTATCTTGCGCATTTCTCGTTTCAAACTAAAAAAAAATATATCTAATAAAATAATCAAACAGTCTTGATATATCCTCACCTCCTCAATTTACTCAAGGTTAAATCAACGTGCGGAAATTTGTCTTTAAATTTCTCGTTAATTTCCCTTTTCAAATCCGACGGTTTAACGTAGTCAATTACAGATGTCATGTACGATGTGAAAGTTAACACAGTCCTATGTTTACCCACGATCAATTCGGGATCATCGAGAAGATCGGGATGATAAGCGTAACATTTCAACGAAATTTCCTCTTTTATTTCACTCTGAATAATCGGGGGAGTCAGCAAATGCGACAAGGGTCTTTGCGATGGAGGATCGTATGATGAACATCTACAATAAGAGTTGTTATTATTATTAGTACGAGATAAGTTTATTAAACTAGATTACCTCGTAACAAAGTGTCGAACGGTTCTTCTGTGTGAATCTGGCTGCTCGCTTGGATCATCGATTGTATTCCTTTTTGGAACATCTTTGTTATGTTTGGAAGGTTCTAATAGATAACCGTAAGAATGCTCCTAGTGATTAAAAATATAGTAGAAAACATGTTGAAAAAGCGAGGGAATTGTATACATACTAGTCCATCTCTTCCTCTTTCTATTCCCAGGGAATCGAAGGGATCGAATCCGTCTCCACTAGTCGATAAAGGTCTATTACCAGAAGCTGTCCTTTTCCTCTGGCCTTCGCGTTTTAGATCGGATCTAAATTATTAATGATAAATACAGTTCAAACCAAAAATTATAGGCTGTATCTTACCTAAAATTTTTCTTATATGGTATGAAAGAGCAAACCATAAAAGGGGAATGCTTCTCTGTGACAAACACGATTCTTTCTCCACAAAATTTGTGGTCTTTCGTAGGCTTGAAAATGGAGATTTTCTTGACGTCATCCTCCAATACAGTTTTGTTTCGAAATGTTACGGATCCCAAACTCTCCGAACTACTAGTGTGTCTTTTCTCGACGAAATCGCTGCATATGGATACTTGGTGGGGCAGCTTTTTCAGAATCTTTGGAATTATTTTTGGTTCGTCCAACCTGAGAATAAATAATGTTAAGTGGATTCGCGTATGGTATCTCAAGTAGACAACAACTTATATCGAGATAAATTACATAATTACATAACTTACTTATCTCTAGATGTTTTATACTTGAAAGTGAATTCTTCCACGTGCGTTTTGATTGGTGTAATAACACTTTCCGTTTCAGAATCGCTGTTGTTGGCTTTATATTTCTTGCACGGCTTTTTTTCGTAACCAGAATTCGGTGTTAATTTTTCTTTATTAACTTGTACATCTAACAAATAAGCGCCTTCGGCATTTTCTGCTTCTTCTTCTTGTAGGACTTCTTCAGCACATGTGAGCGATGTCTTACCAATAGAACCGTTTTTAGATAGAAGAGATAATTTTGTGTCCCTGTAACTGCCATCGAGGGTTATATTTGACAAAAACGAAAGAGCGGCAATTCTCCTTCGCGAACTACTGCGTTTTAATGAATTTGCCATTTACTGGTTGCTAAAAACTTGTGTCACAGATAAACATTGCTAATAATAGTTCTTTGATCACAAATTTCCGATTTTCCGCTCATATTTACAATGATACTCAACACGACGTCATTTATTATTAGATACATATTAGTCGATAATTAACTAAAAAGCACTACGACTTTCCGTTATCTTTTTGGCACATTTAATACAACAAAAACAACACTATTAATAAATTTTGATTGATAATTTCTGTAAACCTTTCTATAAATACAAATATTTTTTAATTGTCAAATTTATGTGACGTAAATGTGTCAATGTCAAATTTGTCATAATTTTTATAGCTACTCCGCGTGAAATTGAATAATAATTTTTAAAGGATAGGTATTTGTTATACGTGTGCGAAACAGTGATGACAATACAATACTTTTTTTGGAATAAAAGAAAAGAAGAATCAATTAATGTCAATTGTCAATATATTTTATTTTCTTTCATCCATGCTTTGCTTTGATTTTATTCAGATTTGGAGTTTGAATAAATATAATAAGCATTTTTATGCGAAAATTCACACGTGTGTTTTGTTTATTTAAAGTTTTTAATTTTCCCAAATTAGCTATAGAAGGAATCGAGCCGGTATGGTACAGGTTAGCATTTTAAATCAGACTTTTTTTATTTTTTCTAAACATTGATTTTAAAAGTTTGTTTTTTTTATACAGTAGAGTAAAAATGGCGATTGAGTGTGTTTTTATTTCGGCGGCTCACGAACACGAATAAAGTTCCTTTCAATTTTAATTTACACAATTTATAACCATCACGTGTTACAATTATTGTATTCGTTTTATTTTGTTTAAAAATTGATGAAAATTTTTCAATGAATAAACTGGGTGTAAGTTCACTTTAATTAATACAGTAATAGAAACCAAGTCTTTATTCAATATAAATTTAATAATTTTCGTTTTTAGGCACCAGATATATCAAAAATGAAGCATAAAGACTTGCCACAGGCTTTAGTTCTGTTAAGCGAAATGAACTTGAGTGCTCAACACGTAGCTTCATTAGTAGACAATATGATACAAAAAGTAAGAAAAGGCGAATTGACCACAGATCAGGGTTTGAGTTTTCTGGAAATGAAATACAACACGCTTCTAAGTTATCTCATTAATTTAACTTACGTGGTGCTGCGAAAGTGTTCAGGCGAAAAAATTACCGAAGATCCTTGTATAGACAGATTAGTTGAGTTAAGAACTGTATTAGAGAAAATTAAACCGATCGATCAAAAACTTAAATATCAAATCGATAAGTTGGTGAAAAGTGCCGTGGCGGAATCAGCTGTGGACGATCCTACGTCTTTCAAGGCTAATCCGGAAAACCTCGTTCAAAAAGACGTCCAGAGTGATAGCAGTGAAAGCGATGATGGCGAAACAACTAAAGCTGAGAAAAAGAAGAGTGACATTTATGTTGCTCCTAAATTATCGGCTTTACATTATACAGGTAAAAAAGTTACGAAGTTTCTGGAATTTTGTAATTATTCAATGTCATTTAGGTGATGAAACTGCTAGAGAAAAATCAAAACATCTCCAAGATCGTTCGAAGAAACTAGCTCTATCAAATTCCATAATGCAGGATCTACGTGAAGAATATCTGGATGTTCCTGTAGAAATTTCTCAAAGCAGCAGAGCTCAACAGGTACTTATTAGAAATTACGACTGATAAATATCTAAATAATTGAGTTACTATCTTAAATTTTCAATTTTTTAAAGATGTTGAGCAAGCAGCAGCAGGAACGGCAAGACTACGAGGAGGAATATATGACCCGTTTGCCTGTTACCAAATCGGAAAAGCATAACAGGCGTAAATTAACGACCTTAGGTAGTTTAGGTGACGAAATAACGGACTTTGGAAACCAATCTCAGAAGTCCAATAAGCGCAAAAGAAAATTCTCCAAGAAAGGGACGTTTAAACGACGAAGGTTCAATTAGTGTTTGTTATTTTTTTATGGGTGGTATGTTATTGATTTTAATTTTTACCACATTTTTTTCAGTTTTGGTTTTTAATGTTTTGTTAACGTCTTTAAAATAATACATTATTTAGATGAAAATTAGCGTTTTTGTATGTTGATAGAGAACTAAAAATGTATTTTTTATATCAATTTTATTACACATAAAATTAATTTGGTATTAGCTTCATAGTACAACATAAAAATCTATACTTATTAATGTAAATATATAAAAATATTTGATTCGAGTAAGAAATACAATCAGATCTATAATTATCACTAACGTACATGTTTGGTTCAAATTAAGTGAATATTAAAAATAATTGAACTATTACAAAATAGGTATTAACATTGGTTTAATACTAGTAATGGCACTAGTAATAGAAGGAACACTTACCACACTACATTAGGATTAAGAACTACAAATCTTACATTTTCATTGGCAACTTAAATTAAAGTCAGTAAAGCAATTATTTGTCAAAAAGTATGAGTTTTAGGTAGCTTATAAATTCGTTTTATAGTTCGTCATGCTCTTGACTATGCTTTATTTGTTTTAAAATTTCCTTTACTCCACTGATTATAAGCGAGGGTTCTTCGACATCTATATTGTAAAATTTCGTAGGTGCCACATAGAGTCTTACTGTTGGGTATCCTGTTATTCCTAAACGTCCACAAAATATTCTGTTCTGTTCACAGTCGACTTTACCACTTCTAACTTTTCCTTCCAATTTCTAAAAATACAGAAAACAGTTGTGAAATTAATCAAAATTTTTATATCCATAATTAGTAAAGTAACTTACTTGAGCTACTGTTATAAAATCAGGTTCAAAGTGAATGCAGTGGCCACACCAAGGCGCATAAAAATCAACAATCCAAGGCAGAACGTACTTTTTCGTTAAAACCTGCTTTTCAAATTCGTCAGCTGAGAAATGTTCGATTGTTGAAGGTAAAAAACTAACAATCCAACGTTTCAAAGAAATTGCGTCCCGATTTCCATTATAAATTCTACAATAATGAATACTTGATAATTATTTGTTGCCAGGAATACAAATCTACTTACGCAATACTATTTAATCCTTTACTACCCAATGGGTAAAGTCTAATAGTGGGGTAACTCCTGATATTTTGAGCGTCACATAATTGTGAGTTACTAACGCAATCTACTTGTGCAATTTTGATTTCAGTCAATTGAGATACCTGGTAAAAACAATATCGAGTAAATAAAGTTGGTAAGACATGCATATTCTACAAAATATCCACCTGTTTCGCTAGCTGCCTCCATTGCGGAGCCAATTTTTGGCATGGTCCACACCACGGAGCAAAGAAATCTACCACCCAAAGTTCGTTTTTCGGCTTTCTCATTAGTTGCACGAAATTACTATCATCCAAAGTTATAACGATGGGATTTAACAGATCATACAAATAATCCGTAATACTATTAGCTTCAGGCATACCGTGAAATATGTGCGTGTTGGAATTGTTGTATAAGATTGTAGTGGGATAGGAATTAACGCCTTGATTTCTGCAAAGTTCTCGATGCAACGTGCAATCGATGGTGCCGAATTGCAATTTTACCGGATCGAAATTCTGGCTTGCTTTCCTCAGCTCCGGTAGAAGCTTGCGACATGGTGGACACCATGGGGCATACCAATCAACAAACCACGGGGTACCTAGAATGTATGCAATTAATGAACATTCCCATAATATATTCTATTGGTAAAATACCTTCTTTGAGTATGTTATTGAAATCAGCAGGAGATAAAGCGTGTAAATTCGTAGATTTTGTACTATCTTTGGCAAAATTAGCTATTTCATATAAGATATCTCTGCCGTGATGAACTTCAAATGCGCCACCCACTTTTACCACTCCCCATGTTGGATATCTTACTACATGCAAACTCGAACACAACATGGAATTTTTACCACAGTGGACCAGACCTATGAATAAATTTATAAGTAAAGAGAATTAGTCTTAATAAAAAAATACTTGCCAATATTTATATCTGTTAGGATTGCTGGTAATCTTTTCAGTTGCAGATTTAGTTCCGTTGCGGTTCCTAAATAGAAACAAAGCAGCCAAGGTTTTTCTGATTCGTTTTTTAATTCTGATCTGATCATCTATTAAAGAAAAAAGTTACTTGATTTACTCGTATATTATAATACGAATTTACCTTGAATTTTTCTTCATTGATTTCTATAGGATTTGGTAAATTAGCTAAAATGTTTTCTAGGATTTCTTTGGCATCAGAACCACTGATTGTGCTCATTGAAATAGGAGAACTTGGCGTTGATTTAGTTCCTTGTAGCAGAACAATTGATTTCTCCTTGTGATTATCAGATAATTTTTCACAGAGAGACGTTTCAATTACTTTCCCAACTGACAATAACCCTTCCTAAAATAATATGCAAAGCGTTAAAATAAGATAAATTTATCTTAGAAATTTTTGTTTACCAAAGATGCACCAAGCTTCAACATTGTTTTTTCTTCTGGGCAATTTGTACTATCATCACTACATAAAAATAGCAACCATTTATCACTCTCAGATTGGACAATTTCCCAATTAAAAGAAGACACTTCTACAATATTAATTTTTAGACTGGATAGTACAAATTCTTCTAACGCTTCTACACTTCTATCGCCTGTGTATTTTATTCCCTCATATAAATGAAACTGGAAATTAATTATAAATGTACCAATATACTTAAATTAAATTAATTATTAAGTAACCTCTTTTTCATAATATAGTAATGTGGGATAAGCTTCTATTTGCAGCTGATGGCACAAACGGAAATCTTCTTCACAATTAACAGCACCAATTCTAATAACACCTTCTAATTCTTGAGCTAATTTTCGCCAAACGGGAGCAAGTTCGTGGCAGTGGTGGCAATTGGGGGAATAGAAATTCACAAACCAAGCTTGATTGGTGTCCAAAATATTCACTTCTAAAAATTTAAGTAGCAATTAAGTAATTTTATAAATTGGAATGAATGAATTACCATAATCATTCTTGCTAAGAGTAACAATAATCGGATCATCGTCATATATTCCAAATTGGTCTCTATAGTAGGTGTAACTGTGATATTGTTTTCTAAATTTGTTAGAATCCACTTGCTCTCCGTGAATATCATACATTTTTCGGCTTTCTGGATCTTTAAGTACTTCGTAGGCTCGTGTTAGCTTTATAAAATTTTCATCTGCTGATTTGTCTTCCTAGAAAAGCAGTTAATGTGGTTTTTAATTGTTATAATATAAACTAATAACTCACTTTATTTTTATCGGGATGCAATTTAACTGCTAAATTCTTAAATGCTTTTCTAATTTCCTTTACAGTTGCATCTCTAGTTACTCCGAGTAATTTATAGTAATCAGTTTCTTGTGCTTTTAATTGAATAATGAAGACTAGAAACAGGAATATTAGGCAGTACCTAAAAAATCAAGGAAATTCTTTATTGTAATTGAATTGAATTGTATCTATTCCTATACCCAACGCATATAATGGAGATTATAGGAATGTGTGGGTGTTAAATATTAATGTGGTTAAAACAGTTAATAAAAAAATGGAAACAATATAAAATTGTGCTAAAACAAACCATTAGTAATAAAAGCAATTGGAATATTTATTTACTTTCAATTAAATTAGAAATTGAAAACATTTTTCTAATGAAAATCTTTAAAACAAGTTAATTTTATGAAAATCGTTGATTTTCACTTACCTTATAGCTTTAAAATACATTATGAGTTATTAAAAGTGCATGAAAGTAAAAATATTTAATATTCCTAAATTATTATAATTAATTTAAAACATTATTATTTTAAAATTTTAAATAAATTTATTCATAACCTATAACCATACTCCACGTCACTTGACCTACTTCTTCTTTTTTGCTAATAACTAATTTTTACTTTTTATATTTGGCTTTCTGCATGAAAAAAGGCCAAAATTTTGACATTGACATGTCAGTGACACTACTGACACTGACTTTTTGTTTTCTAAAAGATGTAAAATATGATTTTTGATGAATATTTTTAGAAATCTTGCTTAAATCTCCTTATTGTAATAATAATAATAATTGTAAGAATAATGTAATAGTGTGTGCCTAAAAAACATGAGTTATTTGAGACTACTTAACCGATTAGGATCGGTTGCCTGCAAACCACAATATTTACAACTACAACCACGCAGATTTTCTAATAAATTAATTCTAGTTCCAATTAATGATTTTAAATATGACCAAAGAAGATACTATAAAGATTTCGGTCATAAGCGAGAGAAAGAACCGTTGATTTCTAAATTATGGTATTCTTTTTTGCTAGTAATGTTTATTTTACCTGCAATCAATTGGGACTGGTAAGTTATGATCAATTCGAACTATGATTAAATTTCATTGCGCTTTTCTTGGCAAATAAATTGTTATTGTTGAAGGGTAAGAAAAGTTTGGTCTGTGAAGGCGGACAGTGATATTAGGGAAGGAATTGAACTGCAAACGGAAGACCTAGATGAAAATATCGAGGAAGAATCGAAAAAGAAAAAACACCGACGCGAAAAGATCGGATTCAGGGACAGAAAAGTACGTATTTTTATTCAAGTATCACAAACCCTTTTCTATGTTTATTAATACTTTTGGTTTTATTCCAAATTAAAATGTTAGATAATAGAGTACGAAAACCGTATGCGAGCTTATTCAACACCAGATAAGATATTTAGATACTTTGCGACAGTAAAAATTTTCCAACTAGAAGTAACAGAAGTGTTCATGACACCTGATGATTTTCTTAGAGCAATTACCCCTGGAATGAAACAACCCGATGGTAACTTGACGTAATTCCTTAATCGCTTTTACTATGACCGGCAGCTTGGTGTTGGTTGTAACACGTATTTGTCGTGGAAGTATCTTGTAGATTGATTAATGCAATAATAATTCAATACTAACGCAATTAATAAACAATTGCATGATTAAGGTGTTGTAAAAAATAATCCATAGACAATCGAAATCAGTTGATGTATGAAATTGTTTGAACAATGAATTTATCGTTACTATTTTATTAAGATTTATTAACAGCTGGCTTATTTTAATACGCATGTACCAGATAATTGAGTATGAGAATCGCATAAGGCACTATTCAACTCCGGATAAGGTTTTCCGTTATTTCGCAACTCTACAACTACAAGGTCCAGCGGATCAACACGAAATCTTTATGACGCCCGATGATTTCTTGCGTTCCATGACGCCGGGTTTAAAACAACCTGATGGTTAGTTTTGTTGCACTATTGTAAATTAAATTATGTTAATTTGGACATTTTTTTTTATATACATATTAGATTATTTGAGATGCTTTAAATTCCATAGTAGGTTTGCATTAATAAGTAATTTCTTGTTTGAATAGGTTTTGGCCTTTGCTTTGCTTTTTGTAGTTATGTTGTTTCCTTTTTTTATATTTTTGATAATTAATTAATGTAATTTGGTTCAAATAAAAAAATATATGAATCCATTTTTGTAATGGGATTATTTATTGAAACAAAAAGTTCTGTGTTAATAAATAATACTTTATTAGAAAAATATTGTATACGTCACTTGTTTCTACATATAGTAAATTATTGCATGCACTTTTTTGGCTTGGCTTATATACTGTAATAACTTCAGTATTTTACCCAGTATTTTATTTGTTCCAAATTACTCAAACATATTCGAGTGATTAATTGAGCATATTTTGTAGGTTTAGGATTAGACCAATACAGAAGATACGACCCCAAAGTAAGTCTTGCACCAATACACTAATTATTTTGCCAGTTATTTTCAACAGAGATAAAATACCCTCTTTTGTAAATACAAACTCTTTACTTCTAATTCACATTTAACTTCCTTTTACCTCTTGTCTACCCAACTTGTAAAATAAATTTTTGTTATTTATTTCAGCACGGTATACAGGTAATTATTATCTGTCGGATTTTTGTGCATGTTACTTTTTTCCATATACCTATTTTTTAATAGCATGCAATTATTTTTTCCGCCTCGCCATTATTACTTACTGCAGATTAATTTTCTTTTATAATTACTTCATAGTTCTTCCTTTCTAGTAGTTAAAAAAAATTAATTTATATGTGTGCATTATAAAAGAAAAAATCTGTTCAAAGAAACGTTGGCAAGCTGATTTGATTAGAATTGGTTTGATAATAAATTGGCGATTTAATACATTTTGTCGAAATTTAGTGGAAATTATTTTTTTAGAAAATTGAATACATGTTAGAAAATACATATTGAAATGTAGTTAGTGTTTTTTTGGTCATTTTGATCATTTATAAGTAATATGATAGAAAATGTTAGATTATTTATGTAGATAGTAAGGTGTGTTGTTTGGTACTTTAGAGATGGTACTCCAAAAATGTTCGATAATTTAAAAGGACTTCATTTTAAAGCGACTTTTTGAGAAAAGCGGAATTTTCGAATACTACAATATCTTCCAAATTTTGATGATTCGACATCATTATTATTTTTTCATTCAACTTAGTATTAGCCTTATTTCCATCTAAAATGTGTATATACCAGAATCTCATTAACTCTAAGTTAGTATTCTCAAACTAAGAAAGTATTAAAATATTTTGAAACACCCGAATTGGAATTCATAAAACAACTAATATTGAGAATTAGAAAGCGATTCACGCAAAAGTTAACAAGAGAGCTTACAGTAGTTGAAAAAGTATCATTCAAAAATTGTACTCAATAAATTTTCATAATTACCAGACGGTGCACCAAAAGCTGGAGTTGTCTTTGGACGAGGACAGCATTTTCTTCAGATTAGGCAGTGCAGGGTTGATCACGTTTTCTGATTACATATTTCTCTTGACTGTTTTATCGAGTAAGTACTCCCGATCTATCGGCTTTCGCACGCTCATCTGAGATTTTTGTTTAGCTTCGAGACGTCATTTCGAAATAGCCTTCCGCATGTTCGATTTGAACGGCGACGGCGACGTCGATTGCGAGGAATTCGAGAAAGTGGCGACGCTCATTAGGCAACAAACTAGCATCGGCTCGAGGCACAGGGATCACGCTAACACCGGGAACACTTTCAAAGTACGACGTTTCACAATAAATCGATTGGATTTGAAGCTTTTTTTTATTTTAGGGCGTCAATTCGGCTTTGACCACCTACTTCTTCGGACCTAATTTGAAGCAGAAGTTGACGATCGAAAAGTTTTTGGATTTCCAGGAGAAGCTGCAGAAGGAAATATTGAGCTTGGAGTTTCAGAGGAAGACGCCCAACGAGAACGGGAACATTTCCGAGGCGGATTTCACCGAGCTCCTCCTGGCTTACGCCGGATATCCGCAGAAAAAGAAAGCCAGAATGCTAAAAAGAGTAAAGAAAACGTAAGGAATATTCTATGCCATTACGACTTTACTGTAACACATCCTTTTTAGTTTTAGAGATCACGGTCAAGGTATTTCCAGAGAGGACTATTTAAATTTCTTTCATTTCTTGAATAACATAAACGATGTCGATACCGCTTTGACGTTTTACCATATCGCTGGCGCTTCCATTGATCAGCAAACTTTGAAGCACGTGGCCAAAACTGTAGCCCACGTGGACCTCAGCGATCACGTAATAAACGTGGTGTTTACCATATTCGACGAAAACCGTAAGTTAATTTTAGCGAAAGCTGATGTCTACCAGTAAAATAAAATAATTTTCCAGAGGATGGCCAGCTTAGCAACAAAGAATTCATATCGGTAATGAAGAATCGCCTGCTTAGAGGGCTGGAGAAGCCGAAGGATACGGGATTCGTTAAATTCATGCACTCGATCATGAAATGCTTAAAAGAAACCAAACCTGCTCTTTTAGATATTTAGCTTGTTTCGAATAGTCTTTGGTAGGATTTTTTGCTGAAGAAAAACTGTGCCATTGTTTGAATTAACAGGATTGTTATTTTGCACAGAGTTTATTGTTACCTATTTTGAATTGATAATAAAACAACACATAAAACAATGAAGTGTTACTTAAAACTAATATAAAAAAATAGGTACATTTTATAAAAGTAAAATTACTAACGAGGTGTTTTATCGACTTGCAATTCCTTAAATTTTTGTCCTAGTACCTTCATGACATCACCATGCGTTCTTGAAGGATTTTTATGCGCGCCGTAATTCTCTTTAACGAACCTAGCAAACCCGGTGGCCTCTTTCTTGGGCGTCGCAACCACAGCTTTCGTTTCCCCTTTCTTGTTGGTCTTATTTATCAACAGTTCGAATTTTCCGTAACAATAGCCGCAACGTTTTCTGTCAGTGTTTAAGGACTTCGAGTGGCGTCCAATACTATATAACAAACAAACGGAAACCTAGTTAGTGTTCATTAAGGACTAGTTAGTAATTATTTACCTGTAACCGCATTGTGTACACTTGTATGTGTATTTCGTAGTAATTATGTAATTGTGGCACCTATTTATAGGTGGTAATTCTGGATGAGTGGTCATTGCTTTACGTGCCCTAAAAATATGTTTCATTAATAAGTACAAATTCCATTTTTTTACAGTTATTTTAACATACCATGCTTTCCATATATCTCCATGACCGTCAACGACGCCATTGATGACCCACGTAGCAGCATGGCATAGTTCGTGTATCAAAGTATCCCTTAATCTCTCAGCTCTATCCAAAACTTTAGTGGATAAATTTATGATAGATCTCCTTTCGATAACACCTGTCCTCTTTGTGGCTTTTATCAATCGACAGGAACCCGCTGTTTTGCGCAGCTTGTCCTTCCACTCGAATTGGAAGTTTTCGGGTAGAAGCTTATTGAACACGGTCTCGTTGAATATTTTGAACAACTTTTTCACTAATTCGTCTTTGTGATGTTTGAAGGCGGTCCTGTATATTCGAGCGGAGAAGGAACATTTCGATATTGGTACTTCCGCTATAACAACATTGAATATTTATTTAAAACTGATGAAATAAGAGTATAAAAATAATGCTACCTGATAAGGATGAAAGAAAACTATACAATCCATCGTCATTAACAGTTAGCCTTCTATCCTTTTTTGCTTTGCTAATTGTTTTATTCCATTCTTCATCGCTGGAGGATTCTGATTTGTCTGATATGTTTATGGTTTGTGTAGGAAGTTTAAAACTAGTCTTCTTTGTGAATACTTTACGATCATTTGTACTTTTACTTTCAGAAGGTGCAGGCTTAATTATTAAACTATTTAAGTGAGTGGCCTCACTACTATTCGAACTAACGAGTCTGGTGTTTCTATTAAGTGGATTTACCCCATTCGCTTCTGAACAATCTGAGCTGCTATTACCACTAAAGTAATTATTTTTAGTATCGGAACGGTTTTTTTTCTTAACTGTTGGTAAATTGCAAGAGCTGTTGCTATCATCGGAATCCTTCATTAAGTTACGGGAATTTGTTGGTCTCATATCAATTTTATGCTTATTTTTAATATCCTGTCGAACATCACTAGAACTACTACTATCTGTACTAGTACATATGGGTTTTCGATTACCCCGTTTTATTTTAGTTACTACTAAACTGTCTGAGCTGCTGTTACTGCTGGTACGATTAATTTTATTATTTTTAACTATCAGTAAATGATTAGAATTGCCACAGTCTTCTGAATTTTGTCTCGATTGTTTATTTTGCGCCGATGGTTTCGAGTCAAATTTAGGAAGCTTTTTAATCCTATTCTGTTTTGTATTAATATCAGCAGACGAGAGTACTTCATCGCCAAACCATAATTTTTTACCATTTTTTCTTGGCTTGTCTCTATTAGAAGTTTCACAAAGTGGGGATTTCTGGAGATTTCTGGAATCTGGGGTATTTGTATAGCTTTCTGCTTCGTATTTGTTGTTAGATGAATTGTCATCTCGATCGAGCCGAGGAGATTGCCCTTTTCTAAAAAAAATAGGAATTCATAAGTCTCTAATTCATCTTATTTGAATTGTTAATTACCTATCTGAGGCGATTTGAGGTGTGTTTCTTAATTTTTTTACCGATGCTGTTAATTCTTTCTGTAATCGCCATGATTTCCCATATAGAGAGTCTAAAATGTTGGTGTAACTGTTATCTTCTCCAGAGTCGTCTAAAAGCGAGACATAATGTGTCATTATAATGAAGCAAAAAATTATTATTGTTGTTAATACCTGTACCTGATATTTCAATCTCCCTCCATTTGGGCAAAAATTCGTTTTTAGGTGTCTTGCTGACGTTTTCTAAACCATTGTTTTCTTTATTTGAATTTGTCGAATCTTCTGCAAAATACAGGCTTAAAAACTTTGTTTGATTAAAATTTTACTTGGGTTTACCTGAAAATTGAATATACGACCATTTTTCGCTAGTATTCACAGGCGTAGTAGGCGGAGTATTATTTTGATTATCTTTTTTCCTTCGGTTATTAATCCGGGTTGTTAAACTTTCATTCACAATTTCAAAAGAATCTTCGATAGTTAAATTCTTAGATGAATTGCATAACGATTCTTCAGTCGTAGGTGTGTTATTTGCAAGTACCCTGTCCTTTTTTTGGTTGAACATTTTATCAAATTTCCTATCATGTCCTTTTTCGAAAGTTGAGTTTAATGCACACGCAGTTTTAGTTGGCTTTGGCCTTAAGTCTTTACCATCGTCACTACCTTGTATGGTAGACAATTCTGTGTACAATGAAGAATTACTGTTGTTATTTTCGTTAACGTCTCTCACCCATTTTGAGATATTGTCGAATTTATATTTCGTTAATAATAGATTCAAATCATCAGATTTTGGAAGTTTGTCAGAAGAATGTTCGGATTTTCGGGACTCGGTAGAGCATACACTTTCTGTTGCAGATATAACTACGGTTTCTTCTTGTGTTGCTTTAATTTGAAGTGGTGGTAAAGTTTCTATACTTGAACCACTTGAACTATCAATTGTTAGTAATTTTTCGTGTTTCCTATTTTCCAAGGATTGGTCTAAAATTAAACTCCTTCGTATGCTTTTTTTTAAAGCTAAAATGGAAGCTCCTGAAACTAATTTACGGAACTAATTTAAGGTTCTCTAATATTTAAAAACTTACCTTTGCGAAATTGATTTTGACCTGGTCTTAATTTGCTTGTTATTTTTGGCGACATAGTACTTTGTAATGCTATGGAGTCATTCATTTTTGATTTTTAAAACTTCGTAATAAAAACGTTTCCAAAAAAAATTATAATTTGAGAAAAAAACTTACTGTAGTTTGTGGAACTATTGATAACTGAATTACTGAATAGAAATTCAAATGGAAAAATCTTTCAACCGCTGAAGTTGACATTGACAAATGACAGACTTATTTCTTCTCTCTGTTAAATTTAAATTGTGCCTTAGGTGAATGGGCTATACCACCCCATTGGAGCGTATTTTGTATCACTTGTAAAATGGATAAATTGAGTAAATATTTAATTACGATAAAGAACTAATAAAAATATACAATCAAAGAGAGTTTATATTAATATATATTAACAGTTATTAGATTTATTTACTTCAAGTGATTCAAATGTTTATTTGGACTAAATAATAATTTAAAACCCTAGACATTATTTATCAATATTTATTAGTTGTTTTTTACATAGTGCTTCATATATCGAATTGATATAACAGTCACTAAAAAAATGTATGTTTACAAAACTACTATCATAATAAAAACCATAACAGTTCCAAGAAGCGCTTTTCAATCGTTTAAGGATACAATATCATTTTATAGACGTACATTAATTGTGAATTATAAAAGGTTAAAATTAAGAAATATTTTGTTGTTTATAAGTGAGCAAATAATGGCCTGCAAATTATTATACATATATCAAATTACATAACATCACAATATGGTTAAAAACGTTCAGATTTTATAATTCAAAATTACAATACCTTCATAAAAAATGAAACACATTTCTTCCATTTTATATAATAATTATGTAACATCTTATCCAGCTATATTTTCGAAGTGATAAAAAGAATATACAAAATAAAACAGTCGTTTGTTTAATATATACATATAAAATAACAAATATGTATATAAAAATATTGTCTTGGAAGGCACTACATAAGGCCCAGAATAATTATAGTTTAGAAGAGTATCATTTAGATTTATAGAAAATGTTTATCAGATGTTCCAAAAAACTTATTCAAAATGTAATTTCACTAGCAACTCAAACGGTAAATCAATCATCTTTTAAACACTTACTATCGTTCATATTTTCTTAATTATCACAGAAATATTGTTGCACAACATCAGATAAAAATTTCGGTTCTCCAAAAAATCAAAAATAAAACTAATCAGACATCGGATACCATTTGAAATTTCGTTGCTTTTAGAGAACCGCTAGTTGCCTTACAATCGTTTGATATGTTAAAATACTAACACTCAGCAACTACCTTACATGTGTATAGTAGCCGCAGTATATCTCGCCTCGCCTCTTCTCCATCTCCATGTGCTGGGACGGTACTAAAACACAGACCAAACTCAATTAAAGCAAACACCAAATGAATGATTCGCTAGCTTACCCTAATCAAAATCTGCCCGCTCGTTGTATGGGGATTTCTATACGCGTAAAACACCCAAAGCGACAGGCCACACATCATCCCAACCAGGAACAAAATGGCAAGCAATCCCGAAAAGTTTCCCGCTTCCTTCATGCTAGCGTTGGCGCTGCCCTTTAGAGCTCTCGGTTGATCTTCGACCATACTGTGATCCAACATATTGGATTCGTCTTCCATGTGGTAAGAAGATTCCGAGCACATTGACACATTGGAGAAATTGGATCTATCACAACCGTGCGCCAACCAAGTCTGACGGTGCCTGTCGAAGCCTTGAGAGCATTTATCCAATGCCGGGCACCACAAACACTACGAACAAATTATTGTAGTAATTTTATAGAAGTATTTCAATGTTATTATACATACTTGGAACTTCAAGTCTCTAGATAAACAAGAATTGCAATCAGTAGCATCTAAACATGTAGGAAGTGCTTTTAATACTATTGTGCTCCAGTCTTTGATAAACGTTTTATTGAAATTCACTCTGTCATATTCGTAGATTGTTTTTCGGCGAACCACTGCAAAGAAAAAACGAATTGTTAAAATATTGACCAATTTACGAAACTTATTGAACACACTTACAGAAAACCAAATGATCCATTATATAAGCATCCGACAATCCAACTTTGACGGGATGATATAACTCTTGAATTTGATCGACAAGTATCGGTATACTTTGGTAAACGAATACGATGTCGCCGTTCTTAAATAACGTCACTTGAAACGTAAACTTGCCATCCTCGGGTTTATCCTGCAACATGACGTTCTCCCATTGGACGGTAAACGCCGTGCCGTTATCCGCGTATTTGATGAAGCTATCATTCGATATGCTCGTGTCGAAGTTGGCCATTAAAGGCGCTATGTATTGGGTGGCCGCCAACCACGAATGCACATAATCACCAGTATATAGAAATCCACCGGTGGCTATCGTTACGTTTTTGATCAAATGACCGTAGAATGGAAAGTCGAATGATAATTTTACAGTCTAGAAGAAAAAACATGCTATATTAGTTATTTAGAAGCCATTTTCATTATTAGTAAATATCTTGTATAAACTTGGCAAATGCATGTAGAAAACATGGAATAAATATTATAGGTGAATGTGTCAAATTTAAGTACAAGTTTATCATAAAGGTCACTGGCATACATTAAATATTTAAAAATGGTCTTCTGTTAACAGTTCTTAGTTTGATAAGTCGGGCGTAAATAAATTGTTTTTCATTACGTAAATCTAATCTATAAGCGGCCTTGACTGTGGTTTTAGAATTTATAAAATTCAAACTTGATAACAAAATCTACAACAATTTCAGAATATCCACCGGATTAAACATTAATTGTGACCATCATTTTTTTATCAACCAATTATTATTCACTGAAATAATCTTTCTTTTGTTGACGAATTATTAGATAAGTACATGGCTGCTTACATTTGCTATTTGTTATTTGTTTGTTTACGATTTATTAATCATAATTATGAAAAACCATATTTACCGCAGCTCTACGATGAGATTGAGACAGGAGATCGTTGATTTTAACATCCAGACGATTAGTCAGGTTCACCCAATAAGAGTGGCCAATGCTGGGATTATTGTAAATCGACGTGTTGTAGAACAAATTGGGATCCTAAAAATAAATAGTTATAATAGAAAACTACAATAAAAAATGATTAGCTTGCCGTTTTCATCGAAGTAATATTTTGTTCAGTCAACGATTCGTTAAACTTCTTGTTTCCATCAGGAGTATCGATATCACTAGGAATAATAAAACCTTGATAGTCGACGTTGGGGTTCACGCTTTTATTCACGCTTGCAGTCTTATTGGTGAGCAATGTAGCATTACCGTCGTGTAATAAGGGCGGCATTCTCGTTGTAAAAATGTCTTTTCTGATGCCCGTACCGTTTTCGCCCAATTTCCTGTCCAATAACTTTGGTATCGTCATGTTGCTGAGGGACTGCGAAATGACCTGAAAGAAACAGCATAAAAAATACACCTTCTAGGAAACGTTAATGTTTGTTACCTTTTTAGGTACTTGTGTCGTCAATGAACCGCTGTTAGTGGTCGAAGTCGCATTTTCAGGTGAGCCAGTAACGCTTCTTCTTTCGATTTCATGTTGACCAGTATGGTCCAACAATCGAAAAACTAGTGATTGATCAGAAATATCAGGCAATTCATCAATAACGTATCGATCCGAATCTGAAAAAAAAAACATCAATAGAATGATAGAAGACAGAATTCGAATATTGGCGCGAATTGATCACCTATCGCAACCAATAAAAAACTGTTGCTTGCTTAATTTGCTCTCGTTAGTTAAAAAACAAGGATCCTAATTGATCGACCTAGATAAAAACTCTGCCAAAACAACGTCTCGCGAATTATTCGAGAATTGGGTCAAGTGAACATTAATATCGTCGAAGAGAACCGGGCCGATATAAAAAAAACGATGCGAATGTCAAGACAAAGCTGCTTATAAGTTATAAGTTCATGGCGTCTCTAATAAATTCGTAATTTAATTCATTGATGATCGATAACAGATTGAAGCACACTCGCTTCACGTGTGTTATCAATTGATATTAATAGATGTCACATTGCATTTTGCCGAATCTAGATTCAATGTGAGACTTGTTTTTTCGGATTATGCAACGAATTAATAAAAATTACAGTTTAAATTTTATAAGCTTAATTGCAATTATAAAATTAACAAATTGAACAAAACAAAACAACTATTTAGCATTAGTTCGGGACCTTGTAAAAAAAAACTTGCAAAGGCACAAATTAATTGACGCTGTAATTGAAACTTTAACGTTTCCTTATTTATTTCTGCACGAGTCTATTTTATTTATACACATTCAAAACTGTTCCAACCGTAGGTAGGTACAAGGTAGAGTTGTAAAATTACATTAGACTAAATTACAAAAATACAGTACAACAATGCCTTTAATTAAGCACTATTAATGATGAAAGTGTTTAAAAGTTGTGTGACATGTGAATGGAAACTTTTTTTCGTAGAATGAGTCAAGGAATCACCCTTTTCATACAAGTAAATTAAAATTTATCATGTTTGTTCCACATACCTATAAGTCATATTATAAAAAAGCATATATCACTTTTATCAACGTCTTGCATTTAAGCCTTCTTAACCTACTTAAGCTACACGTGAAACGAGGCATTAAAAATTTGACTTTGTCTGGTACTTTGTAAATGCCAGAACAATTTTATTACACGACCGTAAATCATTCGTTGAATTTTATTCAATGAGGAGAGTACGACTATAGCTTTATGGCTACCGGCGCAAAAGGCCGGATACAGAAGAACGGAATTACGATGAGATAAACTTCCTTCTTTAAGTTTCATTCTATACTATCGCATAAAATTCTATTAATATTATTAATCACGGAACCGAAACGATCGGAGTACAAAAGGCCATAAAGAGACAATTTTTTGTCCGCGTTCAATCCGCAGGAAATTATGCAAATTAACCCGGCAATTCGATGCCAGTCTGAAAGCGATGATGAAGTGTCGAATAACAATGGGCTCGTGTGTTAAGAATTAATATAAAGATGCAGTTGTACTACATAAACTTATTTCGACGTTATTTAAATTGAAATATTCATTGTACAGTTAAAGAAACTATCTTAAACGGTCGATTAAAATAATATTATTGCCTTCATCAATATTCATAATAATTCATTTATTAAACAAGAAGAATGACTTTATTTAGAATTCTAGTGCATCTAAATTTAATTGTTGGATGGTAAAATTCCATCATGTACCTTTATTTCCCCTGCGTTAATTTTTACGCTAGAATGACTAAGAATTTCACTTTTTATTTATCTGAATTGGTTTATGTTGTGTCATTATCCGCTCCGTTTGTCCATTTTTTCTTTTTACATTGTTTCAAATTAAACAAAAAAAGAATAAATCCGATTCACACGAGTCGATGACACAGTTTTATTAATATTATTTTATTTATAAAGTAGTTTAATAATTTTTCTGTTTCGTGCTTCATTTTATCGACTAAAAATAATACTTTCCTTTCCAGCAACTTTGTTATCACTTTGAAGTAACCCGCAATTTTTTTATTAAGTTTCTACCGTTGGCAAATGAATGTGATACTTTTCACGCTAATGTTTAGCTATAAATTAAGTGTTGCATTATTGGGAAAGTTGTTTATATCAATTTGAGTTCGACGTTTAAAAAAATTGCAAATGTAGTAAAATATTCATTAAGTAGGTGTAGAAACAAATAATTGAGGATAATAAAATTTAGGTATAGAATAAGTATAGTATAAAATCCTTGAGTAAAGATATTATAAGTCTTCTTTAGATTACTCTGCATATCAACAGTTTAAATATACATTAGAATAGTTATGTGATACAATTTTACAAAGCAATTTGTCAATTACAATCCCACTGTGTACAGTGTGTACATGATATTGTATTTTCTTACTTCCACCTACATATTTTAATGCGACAGACATCCATTAAAAATAAAATTGTTTGTTTCCTCTTTGATGAATTTTATTCTAATTACCAACGGTACCTACTCAATAATTTGGCCAAAAATTATTTAAGCTTTGTGCTAGCGTAAATAATTTCTAATTCGACTCTACCTCGGCTGCCTCTCTATTCTCTCGCTGATTTTTCTAGGAATTACCCAAGCGTGTAGGTGTGCAATGTCTATACACAAATTTAAAACAAGATAAATAGCAATAGGTAGTATATGATTCGCTTCTGTGGTGAGTACCTACATGAAATAAGGTCGATGAACTTATTACAATATCATATATTAATAGCGGGTAATTTTAATACGAAGGTACTTATTGGTATTCTATATTGGAATTCGGGATATGTTACAAAGTTTAATGAGATAAGAATTTAGTATAAGATTAATAAATAAATGTATAATATTAATAGTAGATCTATTACTCATGACTCGTTCATATAATAGCAAAATCTATGAAAAATGTTCGATTAGATACATTTAATGACTAAAAAAATTCATACCTATTTGCGTAATAATAAATATAATATTAATATGTAAACTCTATTGCGTAGGCAATTTAAGACGTATATATCGAGAGAATTGCCTGTTTCATAAAAATATTGGTACTTTACAGGATTGGAAATATAACATTATAAAAATTTTTGCCAGCTGGGAAGATAAATGATTTTCTCAACCTCATATGCACCCAAATAACGTCCAAAGAAACACATTTTCTCCCACGTTTTCAACTCAAAAGCAGTCGACCTTAACAAAGTCGTTTTAAAAATGAAAACAAAAATAAAGCAACAGGTAGTAGGATCTGCGAATGCAGTATTCGAGAACATCTATCTATTTTTAGATCACTTTCGAAATATCCAACACGTTACGTTAGTAGAAACGACTTAAATACTTACATTTTGTTGCGAGACTAGTAGATATTCCAAAAATAACGAGTAAAAACAGGAAAGATTCGTTTACAATGTGACACTTCGCCATCTTTAATGTTTATCACTGACACCAATATTACCAATACAATTTACCACGCAAAAAAATAAACACAACCCCCCAGGTTAACCAACCGAATAAAATTCACAACCACGACCACTACTCCACAGAACCAAGCACACAAATAACCGCTAACTAGAAGCTCGAAGCAAAAGCAGTTCGGACAGATAAACAACGGAATAAAATGAAATGAAATCAACAGAGTCAAGTGGGGATATTTAAGATACAGGTAAATACTAATAATGTGTCGCCTGTAATAAATATCAACCAATAACGCTGCAGCATAGAGAGTTTGACGTCAACAATTTCGATATTGTGAAACGTTCTTAAGTTGCACTACTGCATAATGAAGTCATTAAAAAAAGAAGATTTAACTGTCAATGTCAATAAATGTCAATATTAAATAAAAAATGTTTTACATGTTCAATAAATTAATTTTAGTTAGACATTAATAATTTGCTTGTATTTGCAATAAATAAACTAAACTGGTTAAAATGGATACGAATCAGCCTACTTACGTGATGTTCAGTCCTATCGAGGATTTTCTTTACCTTCTTAATAATGCTGTAGGCGGTGAATCTGTAAGTATTCTTAAACTACTATTTTATAAAAATTAATTTTTCAATACGTTTTTAGACTGTGGAAGATTTGCTATTGCTCATAGGAACTTTGGTGGCATTTGTGGCTTTTATATTGTGGTGCTGTTTTCCTCTTCCTCCAAAAGAAGCTCGATCTCCGCTGGCAAATGAAACTCACAAAAATGGAAACAAGGGAAAATACAATCAATTGGTAATGCAGTACGATCTAAGCATAACATAAAATTATCGAAGATTCGAAAATATCTTAATTTAAATCTAGATGTTACATTGAAAAATCTATTTTATTCATGTGTAGCTAATTTGTACAACTATTAGTAATCTAATTATTCGATTTTTAAATGTTATCGAGCAGAGTAATTTACCAAAAACGGTTTAAAATTTCCTAACTTTTCCTAAGCTTCATCATTCGTATCTTTATATCTAAAGATGTATATTTTTAGTACTCTACCTATTAATATACATTTAGCTTATTTAAATACATTCTTAGTGTTGCTATGTGAAATGGCCATCACAAAATGTATACTAGTCACAGCAAGAAATCGATGCAAATCGCTAATAGTAGAGTTCCTGATTAAACTATACAGGGTGTAACAAAGAAGGCTGTACATAACAATATTGTTGCAACAAGTTGCAGTTAAGTGTGCATTGGTATTCACCCTTTTAAATTTGAGTCTTTAATAACTATATAAACCTTTTTACAACGGGATTATTTGATCGAATAAACCCAAATATTGTGATTTTAGAGAATTTTTGAGTTAGATAGCTTATGTACTTTTTAAATGTATCTCTATATAAATTGATGATAGAATAATTTAGGAATAAGATCTCTACAATTCTCTTACAATTATGTACAGCCAATACGTTTTTATAATTTATTTATTTATTAGGATTCTAAATAATTTTTAGGCTTTCCATAATTCTACTAAGGTCTATATAATAAAATAAATATTTATATACACTTTATAAAATCATGTTATTAATTAATTGCTTTTTTTAGTTTGGATTTTGTAATTTTTTATGAGCTCCATTAGTTTATTAGATTTTTAATCTATACAAGTTGCTAAAATTAATTAGGCTTGATTACAATAATTTATTGTAATTATATATAATTTTAGAACAAGTTTTGGCTGTGGACTTTGCTGTTTTTTATTGAACTCTTGAGTTTGTATACTCGCATCTCGTTCTCTATTAAATGTGATTTTTGACTGATGTTATTTTATTTATTGTATAATATTAATGTAAAAATTACACGAAATTGTAATTTAAAATATTGTTTGAATTTCCACCCAATATTGTTCCTTCTAGTAATTCCGTTGCACTCAAAATACTCTAAAAATCAGTGCAAGTATTAACCATGCTAATCTCAAATATGCAGGTATTTACTAATCAAGAAATCTTAAAAAAAACACTTATAGGTAGTGCATAAACACTATTCGTCTATCAGTTTATCTAAATCTGATTCCACTGTATATTCTCGTTTGTCATCATTAGTTTTTTGGTAGCATTTGAGGTTGTTAATATCGAAAAGAAGACACTATGGCTTGGTACAATTATTTCACAATCGAAATACCGATGATGATGTTGTTGTTTTGCTACATATTGCAAGGTAAAGACTCTTTCCTAGCTCCTTTAGCTCCTAGCTAAAGAACTTCTTTCCAACAAGTTGAAACGACGATTCAATAAACATTGTTTTTAGCGCCAATCATGACGAATCTCTTCGTTTATCGAACATGCTACGTTATACTGGGGTACAACCGATCAGATTGTGCACAGCTCGGAAATAACATCAACAACATTACCAAAGTATTGGAACCGAAAGTACAACCGACTGTGAATCAAATTAATATGGCCAACAACGTTATTAACACCTTCTTGCCTATGATATTTTGCTTGTTCGTAGGAACTTGGTCGGATAAGTTTGGACGAAAACCTTTTATGACAGCCTGTTATGCAGGTAAATCCTACTGAAGATGTTTCTAAAAAGTTGCTTTGCTAGGAAACTTCATATCCTCAGTGTAGATCTATTTAAAATTTCTGATAGGTATTTTCATTTAGGTTCAATGGTGAACCAAGCAATTAGTTTAACAATAATACATTTCAACAATTTGTCGCCATGGTGGTTCACTTTGGGTTCCATACCGTCGATGTTGACCGGAGGAGTTGGATCTTTGATGATCATTAATAATGCTCATCTTATCGATGTGACGACAGAAAAGAACAGAATAATTAGGTGAGGATTTTTCTTTAATCGATTGTGTTGTGGAAATGGATTGGGAAATTTCTTTGAATACAACAAAATATTTTCTCCTTCAAAAATTTAAGTTAATCTAATTCCGAAATTCTAAAAAAATGCAATAATACTATTATCTGATAAAATACGATTCCAATTTCAGTTAAGATGAACAATATTAAATGACTATTAAAGATCCTTAAGCACATCTATTGTTTTCCTTATTTATAAGTGGAGTACCTACTAATGACGCTGATTTAGCTATAATAATTTCATAGATAAGATATTTCACTATATATTTTTATGTAATTCGATAATTTTTACACTAAGATAGCTTAATATTAAAAATAATCATAACTCTTTATTATGTTATTTTCCAATAATTTCAGACTCACAGTATTTGGAGCAGTAAGTAGCGTCTCGTCAGCTATAGCTAATCTAGCATCATCGTACATATTTTATGCTACCAGCTATCAAACTATTTATATCATTGTTTTAACTTTAAACAGTGTTGCCTTTTTCTATACGTTACTCTTTATACCAGAATCTTTGAAGGAAGAAAAGAAGGTTCGTATATTGTTACTAAATTATTAGCAAAAAATTAGTCACATTTTTGCAGCCCTTTACTATGAAAGAAATTATGAATTCCGTAAACTTAAAAGATATTGTGAAATATACTATCAGAAAAAGGAAAAACAACGCAAGATTCTACCTATTTTGGCTGATAGGTATTCATATACTCAGCGGCTTGGTTATGGGTGAAATGTCCGTATTTACTCTATATCTGAGAGCCTCTAAACTACAATGGAACTTGACGAAAATTACTCTAGTACAAAGCGCAGTTAGTTTCGGAGGAATACTCGGCAATTTATTCGTGACCTACGTTTTGCACAAATGGCTGCATATCAAGGATGTGTGGCTGGTCATTTTGGGGATTTTTATGCGCTTGGTTGGGAACCTTTTGCGAGGATTCGCCACCAATGACTATTTTATTTATGCCGGTGAGTAGATAAATAACGATTCCAAGATTAAATTGCAAGATCAAAAAATTGAACGCTCTTTTTATTCTTATTATTGCAGCTTACATAACAGGTTTCTTCGACAGTTTCCCCATGCTCATGTTAACAATGGTATTATCAAAGCTGGTTTCCCCCGAAGAAATAGGCAAAATATTGGCACTGATAAGCGTAGTTATCAGTCTCATGGGTATGCTATCCAATGTCATTTATCCACTTATTTACAATGCAACCATCGACTCCTTTATTGGCCTATTCAATTTCGTGTCCTTCGGGTTAAACATAGTTTCTGGCCTTGCCATAATGTAAGCACAAACCTGCAAAAGCCGGTTCGATTCGCCTGTAATATTTGGTTCGTTGCAGATTCTTGTTAAGGGCTAATCTTCCGCACTTTTCTGCGGTCGACGGGCAAGAGGAGAATGAGAAGCCATCGAAACGAATTAGCTTGGCTGAAGCAGCGGCGACGAACGAATGGCAGGCCAATCCTTCAGCGCAGACCTACGATCTGAATATGAAGAAATTGTCCATTACAACAGCCGTTGCCGCTGGGGAGCTTTTTGAATAATTAAAATAGTATGAATTTTTGTAGGTAATCAAATTTGTTGTTTTTATTCAATTGTGGTTGTGCCTACAAAATAATTGTCTTCATATGTACTTTGTACATGGATTTAAAGCTACATGAAGCTAAGGAGTGCTTACAACACTTGATTTTATTATTGTGGATACTTGTGATGTATCTACAGTGTTCTTCAAAATTAGTGACTAGCATTTTTAGTACGCTATAATTTTGGCAGGGCTAATGTGAACAAGAGACTTTCATAGACAAAATATTGAAACTTTGATCTAGCGTAATGTCTTGCCTTGCGTTTATATTTATTAATTAACAAAATAAAACAGATTTTCTTAAGCAAACATTTTAGACTTCTAACAACGGAAAATTCTTCGAATTTTTCGAAAACGAAGTCTTATGATCTGGCTTTGTCGTCCGTCCGTCCGTCTGTCGCGAGTTTCAGCGGCTAAACGGTTATAGATAGAGACAAACGGACAACGGCATTCGATTCAGCATAGTCTAAAACCTCTCCCGTTTCAAAAAAAAAAAAAAAAAAAAAAAAAAAAAAAAAAAAAAAAAAAAAAAAAAAAAAAAAAAAAAAAAAAAAAAAACTTAACGTTACATTAGTTAGAAGTCTCTCTACGGCGCACTGGGCCGTTCGTCCCACTTGTTTGACTCTATTAATATTAAATTAGTTTTTACTGAGCTCACATTTTCTTGTTACATTCAATTAACTTTGGAATCATTACGATTATCAACTTAATTGACAGTCATTATAAGCCAATAATACATACATATTTACCTTAAGATTTAAATAGTAACGTTTCTTATCTACCTATGTGAAATCTACAACAGATCTTTGTCTATAGAACCATCAGACGCGAGTGATTGTCTCTTTATCAACAAAAAAATGTGTAAGTGACGTCAATGAGTGGCAGCGAAATGAAAGGCTAGGACTAGAATTATTTGTAAACCTATGTACATATAAAAATACGCGTATTCAGTAAATTTTAGTATCCAAAACGAGTAACTCGAGTGGCTCTAAATCAGCACCTATTCAAGCACGATAAAGGTACTTAGGTAGCTGAGATATCGAACGGTTCTATCCATATTTAATCGCGTTTCTTCCACGATTTCGCGATCCAGTTCTGATAGTTTTTCCACGACTAATTCGGTCCGAAGAGGTTAGGAAATTCCTGCATGTAAGTATTTTATCAATACTGTTTCTACGCACACTCGCTGTGTTTAAAAATATTTTCGATTGGATATCTCATTTCGATTATCGCGATTCAGCGGCGATGAACTCGGAACACGTTGCTCAATATGCACGTTGTTTGCTGTTGCCTTGTTTGTATATACTATATACTATAATGGGCTAAAATAATGATATTAGTTTCATGTAGGTACATGTGTTTTTATTTTTTACACATGTATTGATTAATTTTGTTCCAAGTGTAGAAGGAATGTATATTTTGAAGTCTATCTTGATTAAACCGGATTGGAATGATATTTGTGGTGTCCTAGATATGAGGATAAAGTCAGGGTTTTAAAAGAAAAAGACATTTTCAGAGATTTTCAAAATATATTTCCAGAATTTCTAGGGGAACTCGTTTTTAGGAAGTTTCTGTAATGTAAACGTACTGCTAAAAAAATAATCAGTTTCCATGGGACACCTTGTATATGAAAATACACGATTCTTCTCCATATTTATTAGCTCATTTGATATTACAAGATAAGAAAATATTCAGATATAATGGAAATTTTTATCTTTCTGTATAGAAAAGATTACGTACTTACATAAATACATTTTGAGTGTATTGAAATTAATAGGAGACGTTCCTTAACAAAAAAAATATACACTAATTTCAAAATACATATTTGCGTTTTATTGTTTTGTTCTAGATTTTGTGAATAATAAATATATCACAATTTTCGTACTCTTTCCTATTTTTACCAATAATATGAAAATTGAGAGTAAAAAAAAATCCAATCATTCAAAAACACAAATTTATTACATAACAATTCATACATAATACTTAAGTAAGTAGTATAATCATATTTTTATCCAAACAGCCGAAATGAAATGTTAATTTCTAACGTGTCCTTGATATTATTATTACACATCGTCGATTCAATCCTCGATGATATGATAAATTAGCGAGCACATTCTACAAACAATTTTAAATAATGCTATACAAATTTATCTGCTACTATTTAATGAACTAAACAATAGCGAAAGTTTATCTTTATTTTTTTTGTTAAATCAAATCGAACTTTACTTACATAGGTAGATACGCGTGGAAACGCATGTACGTGATAGAAAAGAGTTTCAGGAAGGTCACTCAATTATCAAATACTCTTAAATTATAAAGCAAATGCCAATAAGGTAGGAGGTGCATTTGTGCAGAACTGAGAAATGTAAGTACAATTGGAAAATGCTTTTTTAAGTTTCATATAATTGATCAGATCAAAGTGCTAACATACTTCGACTATATTAATAGTTTCTTCAATAGTGTAACGTTCACAACACAGTTAAAAATGTTCTAACTAACGCTAAGATTACTTGCATATAAGTAAAAATAGTCCAAGGAATAATTACGAAATAATTTAATTTCTTTTCGAAAGAACGTTGCTTGGTAACCTCCTGTATGTAATCCAAAATTAGTAAAATTTATTTCATAAACTGTCGATATTTTTAAAAACTTTATCTTCAAGAGTTATAAAAGATAAATGGTACTAATGAACGATTGATCATTACATAAAACTAAGTAAGTGAATTACTATAGAAAAATTCCAACCGTTTATTCCACAACTAGAACTGCATGCATTGACTTGTTCGGGAATTGGTCAAAAGTTAAATGAGAACAAAACTACAATTAACAGATTTTATGTTGTCATGACACTGATTATAATTATGATAGTTTTTCGAAGGTTATGAATGCATCGTTGTCAAAAATTTCAGTTTTTTCAAATTTTTCACATCAAATGACACCGGATTTTTTAGGGAAAATCGCTGAAACTTGCGAACCAATGGATACGAATTCAGTTCAAACACTATAACGTGAATTAATCAAAGATCAGTAAGTTAAATAATGATCATTACATGTAGTTGGCCACATTAATGTTTAACTTCAGCCTGTAAACATTTGGCATTCTTCTTCTTATTTATAGTTTGTATTCTTCTTTTGTCATTAGTTTTCTTTTAATAAAATAAATTTGTAATTTTTTCTGCCTTTACTTTAATAAGTATTTTTTGGATTTCATTATTACAAGACTCTCATTAGGAATCTTAATAAATATGTTAATCAAAAGATTAATAAATAATGATAGGATGATTGCAAATAAAATTAAAGGACCCACTTACTAAAGATTTGATTAAAAAGTGGAAATTAATCGTTTAATATTAACACGTTTGCAATTTGGTTTTACAATAAAGTATACACAATAAAGTATCTACAATAAAGTGATTTATTTTCAGGAACAAAGAATGTTATAAAACATGGAAGAAATCAAAACAGAACTAACAAGAAAACCCCATCCCTTGGAAAGAATTAATATTTTTTCTCAAATATTCTTCTGGTAAGTCAAGTATTTTGGTATTAAAATTTTGTATCTAGACCTTTTCTTCGATTGAACGCAAGAAATATTTTACAATAATTTAGGATATTTTCCTAATTTCAGCTGGTTTCCGGGGTACTTATCAAAAGGCCTGAAACGCGAATTGACCGAAGATGACATGTACCAAACGAGCAATCCCCAAAAATCCGAATACCTGGCCGACGTACTGCAGGAATCCTGGGAAAAAGAACAGAAAAACTCCAAACCTTCTTTGATGAAAGCGATTTTTAACGTTTTTAAATACGAAATACTAATTTATGGCATATACAACGCTTTTACTGATGTAATAAAGTAAGATAATTTATATATAAACACTTACATTTTTACTCCATATACATACTTACAGGATAATACAACCACTACTTATTTCAAGACTGGTAAATTTCTTCGAAAAAGATTCTAAAGATGTTAACAAAATCGATATATACGTGAGTGCCTTTCTCATAGTCATAGTGGCTCTGACTCAAGTTACATCTGTTCACAATTACCAAATGAGAGTGTTGACTTTGGGGATGAAAATTAGAGTGGCCGTATGCGCTTTGATATACAGGAAAGCTTTGAAATTAAGTAAGATATACAAAATTTTTGTATAATGTAGATCTGGTATTTACACTACTCTATTTTATCAGGCAAAAGTTCCTTAGCAGAAACCACTGTAGGTCAAATGGTGAATTTGCTATCCAACGATGTGGGGAGATTCGATTTTACAGCCCAGCATTTACACAATTTGTGGCTGGCACCAACTGAAACTATTTTAGTCATGATTGTATTGTACTGGTACGTTGGACCTTGTGGCCTAGTCGGTTGCTTCTTCTTCCTATTATTTATACCATTCCAGAGTAAGTATACAGATATATTCTTCTATAATAAATTAATTAATAATTTATTGCAATATTTTAGTGTACATGGCAAAACTGACATCGCAGTATAGATTAAAAACTGCTTTGCGCACGGACGAGCGAGTTAGATTAATGAACGAGATTATATCTGGTATACAAGTTATCAAAATGTACACCTGGGAAAAGCCCTTCGCTAAACTAGTAGAATTTGTAAGACAGTAAGTACTTAGTATAAAATCACCAACTATTCTCTTACTTATTATTTAATCATTTTAGGAAAGAAATGTATGAAATTTACCACACATCTACGATCAGATCCATAATGCTTTCCTGCAATCTCACGATGAGCCGAAACGCGGTATTTTTATGCGTCCTGGCCTACGTCCTGACGGGCAATCAACTAACCGCTTCATTCGCTTACACGGTAGCTTCATTTTACGGCTTCCTCAGGGTGTCCGTTACGCAGCAATTCCCGCAAGGGATCACCCAATTAGCCGAGACCAGAGTGTCGATATCCAGAGTCCAGAAGTTCCTGTCCTACGAAGAACTGGAGAAGGATCTCCCCAAGAATTCTATCAAAATGATCAACGGAAGTAGCGAAAAACCCAAGAAAGAGGAGGCGAAAATCAAGCTAAAGAACGTGTCGGTGAAATGGATACAATCATTACCGGAAAATACCCTGCAATGTCTCAATTTCGACGCCGAATCTAACCAATTGATAGCCATCGTGGGGCCGGTCGGAGGCGGCAAGAGCAGCCTTTTGCACGTCATTTTAAAGGAATTGCTGCCGATCGAAGGCGACGTGCAGGTCGCCGGGTCAGTGTCTTACGCGTCGCAGGAACCCTGGCTATTCGGCGGCAGCGTCAGGCAAAACATCCTCTTCGGGAACCCCTACGATGAAAACCGCTACGCGGAAACCATCAAAGTGTGCGCCCTGGAAAGAGACCTGTCTCTCTTACCCCACGGCGATCGAACGTTGGTAGGAGAAAGAGGAGTGGCGCTAAGCGGCGGCCAACGAGCCAGAGTCAACCTAGCCAGGGCTGTGTACAAAGACTCCGATATCTACCTGCTAGATGATCCACTTTCCGCCGTAGACACGCACGTCGGTAAGCAGCTGTTCAAAGATTGCATCACCGGCTTCCTGAAGAACAAGTGCGTCGTGCTGGTGACGCACCAATTGCAGTACCTGCGGCCGGCGAATTGCATTTACCTGCTCGAAGACGGCGTCATAAAGGAGTCCGGTACGTACCAAGCGCTGAAGAAATCCGACAGCGCCTTCACCAAGCTGCTCGCCTCCTCCGAGGAGGAGTTCAAAAAGCAGGATAACAGGAAGTTCTCCAGAACCGAATCCGTCCAGTCCGACCTGGAGGAGCTCGACGAAGAGGAGGTCGTGGAAATGAAGAGGGAGGACAGATTCACCGGGAAGATTGACGGGAAGGTTTATAAGAAGTATTTCAAATACGGCGGCGGTATTCTCAAGACTACTGCTTTGTTTTGTACGTTTACTGCTGCGCAAATTTTCGGGAGTGTGTCCGATGTTTTCCTAACGAAATGGTAAGTAGTTCTTTTTTTTATTGATAGTGAATAAGCTGTTAGAACATCTACAACTTTCATGCTGCTTCAAAATATTGTACCTTCACCAGGTGCTCACCAAACCTTCCTCTGGTCTATATCCTATTACCAAAAATTTCTACATTGATAGAACTCTTCAATGTAGGTTTGGTACCATAAATAACTCACCAAGTTATTCTTTCCAGGGTTAACATAGAACAATGGAGAGTCGAACGCAACCAATCGATTATCACCTCTAATGCAACGTTAAACGAATCGATTTCAACCAACCACACAATCGATTCCTTCGATACTGACATGACTTTCTGGAGCGATATCTTGAGCGACAACAACGCGCTGCTCATATTCAGCGTACTGATCGTGGGTACCACGATTTTGGCCGTCACCCGGTCGGTGTGGTACTTCAGGTACTGCTTGACGGCCTCGACGAAATTGCACAACGCGATGTTCAACAAGATCGTCTATTCGCCGATGTTGTTCTTCAACACTAACCCCATCGGCAGAGTGTTGAATAGGTTCTCCAAAGACATAGGGGCTTTGGATGAATCGTTGCCGAATTGCATGATCGATACTGTCGGGGTAAGATTTTTATATAATGCGTAATAATTAAATGGGATTGATTGAAATGTTGTTGTAGATTGGGTTGACGGCAACAGGAACAATATTCGTAATAGTAACGGTGAATCCTTGGATCCTGCTACCTGCCAGCGTGGTTATTGTGATATTCTATTTCATCAGAAAAGCCTTTCTGGCTTCCAGTCGACAAATCAAGCGAGTCGAAGCTGTAAGTAAGTAGACGAAATAACTGGATTATTACACACAATGAAACTTCTACTCAGGAATTAATGCACGAATTTTCGTTTTCAGCTCGTAGTCCAATTTTTACTCATTTGGCGGCATCTTTGCAAGGTCTGACGACCATCAGAGCTTTCAATGCTGAGCGAATATTGACCAAAGAATTCGACCATTTCCAAAACGCCTACACCTCGGCGTATTTCATGTTCTTGACAGCGAACAGAGCCTTCGGTTTTTGGCTGGATCTGCATTGCGTGGGATTGATAGGATTAGTCGTTGTCAGCATATTATTCATTCAAAATGGTGCGTATTTACCACAATTGTGTTGTTATTATTTTACTTATAAATTTTTGGTAGAATCCTTTGGAGGCAACGTGGGACTGTCCTTAACCCAGGCCATCACTTTATCCGGAATGTTCCAATGGGGCATGAGGCAATGGAGTGAGTTAGAGAACCAAATGACGTCTGTGGAGAGGGTGCAAGAGTACGCAGACTTGCCCACGGAAAAAGACGCCAACAGTAAAGACCTCCGGCCGAACTGGCCGAGTTTGGGCAAAATCGAATTCAGGAAATTGTTCTTGAAGTATTCCTCAGACGATCCTCACGTACTTAAGAATCTGAATTTCACGATCAATTCCCAGGAGAAGATAGGAATAGTAGGTAGAACGGGAGCGGGGAAAAGTTCCTTGATTCAAGCTCTATTCAGATTAGCTAATATCGAAGGAGGAATACTAATAGACGGCGTCGATACTAAAAATGTTAAATTGGACGTACTCAGATCGAGATTATCGATTATACCCCAAGAACCCGTGCTGTTCTCCGGTACTCTTAGAAAGAATCTGGATCCTTTCGATGAGCACAAAGACGAGGTAAGTACTGTTCAACACTCGCATAATACTTCCATTAAAGATTTAATTTGAACAGGTTTTGTGGAACGCTTTGGACGAAGTGGAGCTCAAACACGCCGTGGAAGATCTACCGGCCGGACTGGACAGTAAGATGGCCGAAGGCGGTTCGAACTTCAGCGTCGGTCAAAGACAGCTGGTCTGCTTGGCCAGAGCTATAATTAGGAAAAATAAAATTCTGGTGATGGACGAGGCGACGGCGAACATCGACCCTATGACCGATTCGATCATCCAGAACACCATCAGGGAGAAGTTCGCCGGTTGCACAGTACTGACCATCGCTCACAGGTTGCAGACAATAATGGATTCCGACAGGGTGCTGGTGATGGACGCTGGCCAAGCCGTGGAGTTCGATCATCCCTTCAATCTGTTGGAGCAGAAAGGCGTTTTCCACGGTTTGGTCAGGAAGACCGGCAGCACGATGGCGGCCAATTTGTACGCCATGGCCGAAGAGAACTTTAATAGAAGAAATCAAACTGCTTAGTTGTATTATTAACGAAATAGGTGATTTAGCATTGTGATTAAAATTTTGATTAAAAATTTTTATTTATATAAGTATTAAAAGTGCGTTTTTGTTTCCATATTTATGGATTTACATGTTTCGGTATAATTTCCATCATCAGACCTCTTCAGAGGTCGATTGAATTTCCTATTCTATGGCACTACTACATATGCAACACACCATACACTTAAAAATTATGTAATTACATTATCATTTCAATGGCGAAACTCCCGTTACATACTGGTTTATGTTTAACCTAAAAATATTGATGAGTGGCGTGATGACTTGATAATTTGGTTCTACTTATACTTTGCTCTTGAGCGTTTACGAAGGTTACGTTTAGTTAATTGATAATTAAATACGATAATTTTGAAGGCTTAATAATAAATATAAAATAAGGTGTAGGAAGTTGTAGCAAGTCATTTTGTTTTCATTTATCGAGTTGTTTGGTTGAGTGAAAACGTTATCAATATAAGATGGCGCAAGGAATACCTTCGGTTTTATCATTAGAAAATGAAGTTTTTCGTTCGTTTTTATTTTACTCTTGCATTTTGGTGTTGAAAATGCTGCTGATGGCGCCCTTAACTGCATCTAAAAGGATGAAGCATAAGGTTAGTTTACTTGTCCTTACAATTATAGGTACAGTTTAATTAATATCATTAGGTAGTTAAAAAAATTTGTATGTAGTCTTCTCCTCATTATTACTTAGTAATTGACATACAATTATTTCAAATAGCCATCATAATTATTGCGATAATTAGGACGTTTTTACTTGTAGGACCTTCATCAACTGAACTTTGTATTAATAGCATTGTAAAATATTTCTGATTATGTATTTTTGTTACTACTCCAGGCCTTTGCCAATGTCGAAGACGCTAAATCATTCAACGTTAAACCGAAATTGGACGAGAACGTAGAGCGTGTAAGAAGAGCCCATTTGAACGACCTCGAAAACATTCCTCTATTTTTCGTCGCCGGTGTTTTGTACACCATCACGAATCCATCAGTATATTTCGCTAAATTGCTGTTTTTGGCATACACAGCAGCCAGAGTAACCCACACCTTTGTATACGCCGTAGTTCCTTTACCACAACCGGCTAGAGGAATAAGCTGGTTCACCGGTTTCGCCATCACCGCCTACATGTCAGTTATCAGTTTAATACACTTTTTGTAATTTGCTTTTTTACCTATATTTTTGTAACAAATCAATTTTAATACAATAAAGGCATAATTTGCATAGAGGCTTATTATCTTTCACCCAGAAACCAGAACTCTGCTGATATTTGTTGCTTAGAAAATTACAATTTCTGAACATTTTTTTCTGAAGACCCAGGGAAATGGCACAATAAACTCGCAAATCGAGCTTACACAAAGTTTGACAAGAGATGACATGGACATTCATGAAAGTTCTACTGATTTGCTCGATGTTTCATTTGGGAAAGAATTGTTTGTTCATCACTATATGCATGTGGTTGTTAAATTATTTGTTTCACTTCACGCTAAATGAAATGGACGAATTTAAAGCGGAGTTTCCCGAAAGAAAGAAAAACCCCCTAGACAACGCAAATTTGCTTTCGTCGATATTTTTTTGGTACGTAATTATTTTTGAATTGCAAAACCTCGAAATTAGAATTTAGTTCTTCCTTAATTAAACGCTATTTGGAGCCTATTACAGGCTTGTTTATTTGGTAGAAATTTACCTATCTATATCAAAGTACCTATTTTATTAAAAAGCTAATTTTATCTAAGTATTATGTAATATGATTGGGTACTTTTTGTTAATTAAAGATAATAAAGTATCTATCGATAAAATTTTATTCAAATATTGTACTGAATAAACAAATATAAGTTCTTAAGTATTATCCTTCGAATTCTCTTACGCTTTGACACAAATTTGGTATCCTCAAGTTTGATTCAAGCCATTCACATCCAATTAATTCGCTCTTTACCATTTCTTATAGACTCGCTTCTCTAAAAAATATTCCTGTAGGTTCAAAATTTCTAAATCTTATGGACACAATTGGTTTTTAGTTGGTTATTGCCGTTTTTTGTGAAAGGTTACAAAACCGATCTAAGTGAAGAGGACATTTACGAGCACAGGCGTAGTCACGATTCCGAAATTCTCGGCCGAAAACTGGAGGCCGAATGGGAAAAACAGGTGGCCAAAGGCGACAATCCATCGCTAATAAAAGCCATTGCGAACGTGTTCATTGTCGAATTGGTGTTGTTCAATTTAGTTGTAATTATTCACGAAATTATAAGGTAGGTATCATTTATCTACTGACTCCAGTAGGACTGTAGAGGAGCAATAAGCTTCTGATTGCAGGATGTTACAACCGTTTCTCATTACGAAATTAATAAGAGTATACGAAAGGAACCAGATCGAAGAAGATAAAAACGAAATCTACCTCTACGCTTGCATAATAGTTTTGACGTCGTTCCTAAATTCGTGTACAAGCCACAATTTCAACTTAGGACTCATGCAGTTAGGCATGAAACTCAGAGTGGCTTCTTGTTCGTTAATTTATAGAAAGGCCTTAAGGTAACGCGTTTTTCTATTCATCTAAAGGTTTTTCTCAACTAAAATTTGTTTTAAGATTAAGCAAATCAGCTGTAGCCGAAACGACGATCGGGCAAATGGTGAATTTGCTGTCGAACGACGTCGGTAGATTTGATTACGCCGTTTATTTCGCTCATAATTTGTATATCGGCCCAATCGAGACCACTTTAGTCATGTATTTACTCTACACAGGAGTTGGCTGGACTGCACTTTCTGGAGCTGTTCTATTGCTACTGTCTATACCCGTCCAATGTACGTATTAAAGATATCCTATTTATCTTCTACAGTCTTTGATTACCTATCAAAAATATTGGAAACGATGTTAGGAAAATGGTAATGAAGACAGTAAATCTTTTTTGGTCCAGCATTAACTCGGTTTCTTGGAAATTGCAAATAGAGTGGAATCTATCTTTTTAAATTTTTAGCATGGTTGGGTAAAAAAACATCCCAATATAGACTTCAAACTGCGTTGAGAACTGATGAAAGAATACGGCTCATGAACGAAATCATAGCTGGAATACAGGTGATAAAAATGTACACCTGGGAATACCCTTTTGCAAAGCTAGTGGAATTTGTAAGAATGTAAGTTCCTTTCACACTAACTTTGCATTTACATTTCTCATACCATATTTCATATTCAAGGAAAGAAATGGAATACATCCATTACATATCCATAATAAGAGCGATTTTAATGTCCTGCATCCTGACGCTCAATCGATGCGCCATAGCCATCTGCATCCTAGTCTTCGTCCTCACCAACCACCCCCTAACAGCCGCCTACGCTTACACCGTCACCTCCTACTACCGCTTACTGAACAACGTTACGAACTTCTTCCCCACCGCCGTATCCCAAGCGGCCGAAATCTACATCTCCATCAAGCGAATCCAAACGTTCCTCTGCTACGACGAGATCCAGCTCGAGCCGAAGGTGACCGCCAGCCTGAATTCCCCGGTCGCCGAGATGAACATCAAAGAAATCATCTCGAGCATCCGCATCAGAAACGCCTCGGCCAAATGGTTAAAGCGAGTGCCCGACAACAGCTTGGACAACATCAACGTCGACGTGATGGCCGGGAACATGGTGGCGGTAGTGGGGCCAGTAGGCAGCGGCAAAACCACCTTGCTTTACATCATCATGAAGGAACTGGAATTGGTGAATGGGTCAGTCAGCGTCGACGGTGTGGTGTCCTACGCTTCTCAAGAGCCTTGGTTGTTCGGCGGCAGCGTCAGACAAAATATACTGTTCGGGCAAAAGTTCGATCAAACGAAGTACGATGAGGTGATTCGCGTGTGCGCCCTGCAAAGGGACTTCGCGCTGTTCCCGCACGGCGATAGGACTTTGGTGGGCGAGCGAGGGGACGCGCTGAGCGGCGGACAAAAGGCGCGCATCAACCTAGCCAGAGCCGTCTACAAGGAGGCGGACATTTACCTCCTGGACGATCCGCTGTCGGCGGTGGACGCTCACGTGGGGAAGCAGCTCTTCGATGACTGCATTTGCGAGTACCTGCGTTCGAAGTGCGTGGTGCTCATCACGCACCAGTTGCAGTATCTGAAGAAGGTGAAGCGTATATTGTTGCTGAACGATGGGAAAATTCAGGCGGCTGGTTCGTATTCGGACCTTAGACGGGCCAATACTGATTACTGTAAAATGTTGACGGACGTTGACGAGGAAGAGGAGGTTGTTAGGCAACGATCTCGCATATCTGTCGCCAGAGACGAGCAGACGAGCAATTTCGCTATGCAGGAGTTGCATAAAGAAGAAATGGGAACGGGTAAAATTAGCAGGAAAGTCTATGGGAGCTACATTAAAGCTGGTGGAAGTGCTTTAACTGGTATCGGCTTGATATTTGCTTTCATCTTGAGCCAGATTTTGGAAAGTTGTTCGGAATATTACGTGACAATTTGGTAGGTTTTTTACTGGTTGCGCAACCAGTTTTAGCTATTCAAACTTTTAGGGTAAACATCCAACAAATTGAAGCTCGAGCGAACAATTCACAAAATAATTGGAACTTACAATCAGTACCCTACAAAGATGGATGGTTCTCTTCTGTATTCAGTAGTGATTTAGTTTCGTTGTACTATGGTATTTTAGTCTTTATGCTGCTCGTTATCGTCCTTTGTAGATCTTTAGCTTTCTTTAGCTGGTGTTTGGAAGCGTCCACAAAGCTTCACAGCAGAATGTTTAATAACATCATTTACGGACCGATGAGATTTTTTCACACCAATCCGTCCGGTAGGATACTCAACAGGTTTTCCAAAGATGTTGGAACTTTGGATGAGAGTTTGCCTATGGCTTTGTTAGATACGATACAGGTAAAAGCTAGATATACTAATGAGGATATTTCTAGAAGAGTATTATGTGTGTAGTTATGCAAAACATTATTTAATCGTTTTAGATAGGTATCTATGTGGCGGCTATAACTTTGGTTATTGGAAGTTTGACCGTATGGATAATTATTCCAACGATTTTTATCGCGATATTGTTTTATTGCATGAAAATCGTATTTGTTCGCACCAGCAGGGATATTAAACGAATTGAATCTGTGAGTAAGTAAAATTTTATATTTGTAAATTTTCCAGTAGCTAGAAACCCAGAAGTTTGCATTAATAAATAGTACTCAAAAATTACTGTTTTCGCCTCTTAATTCATGAATTATTGTCTATTTGTTTTAGCGAGAAGTCCAATTTTTACTCACATAGCCGCTTCCCTGCAAGGCCTAACGACCATAAGGGCTTTCAAGGCCCAAGACATAGTAAAAAAAGAATTCGACAACTACCAAAACGTAAACAGCGCCGCTTTCTTCCTCTACGTCGCCGCCAACAGAACCTTCGGCTTTTGGTTGGATTTCGTGTGCATCATCTACATATCATTAGTGTTCATCACGTTAATCTTCATCAAAAGCGGTACGCTAAAAACACTCCTCACCTGCCCAAATAAGAATTTTATTATTTCAGAAACCTTTGGCGGTAACATTGGATTGGCGTTGACGCAAACCACCGCCCTCACGGGGATGTTCCAATGGGGGATGCGCCAGTGGAGCGAATTTGAAAACCAAATGACATCGGTGGAGAGGGTGGAGGAGTACGCCAATATGAAGCTGGAAGTGGACGAGGAGGCGAAGGAGCCGGAGGAAACGTGGCCGGAAAAAGGCCGGGTGGAGTTCAGAAACGTGACGCTGAGGTATTCCCCGGAGGAACCCCGGGTGCTCAAGGATGTCAATTTCATGGTCGAACCGAACGAGAAGGTTGGAATTGTCGGTAGGACTGGGGCCGGGAAATCTTCGCTAATTCAAGCTTTATTCCGGTTGGCTCCCATCGAAGGCGCTATACTTATAGATGGAGTTGATACGAAGACTATACCGTTGAGTAAACTCAGGTCGAAAATCTCCATTATACCTCAAGAGCCGGTGCTTTTCTCCGGGACGTTGAGGAAGAATTTGGATCCTTTCGACGAATACAGAGACGAGGTACCTTACTTTTACTACTAAACTCTATTCTAAAATGAGAATTCCTGTCTTTTCCACGCAGATCAAAATTTCCCTAGTGTCAATGTTAATTCTCCCATTCGACTAGGGGAATTTTACGGCGCGCGGTTGAAATCTTAGATTTAGAAGATACGCTGTTGCCATATGCCTTTGCAAATTTCAGTCACAAAATCTCGCTCGTTGTAGTTAACTCGTTAACCTACAATATTCAACTAATATAATACTCGCAATCTCATATTGTCATCCTAATCCTCTTTTTAATGTTTACATTCCTCTATTTACAACTTTTTTCATTTGTAAACATTGAAAGTAAACATAACCTTCAAATATAACCTGAAAATCAGTAATAGACAGGATTTCAATTGCAAACCGGCAACGTTGGGATCGTAACCTCGTTTTAAATTTGTCATTTTAGTTGGAATAGAGTTTAATTTATTTACTAATTAATTCGTAATAAATTAAGGTACTTTGGAATGCGCTGAAAGAAGTCGAACTCAAGCACACCGTGGACGAACTCCAATCAGGCCTGGACAGCAAAATGGCCGAAGGCGGTTCCAATTTTAGCGTAGGTCAGCGACAGCTCGTTTGCCTTGCCAGGGCTATAATAAGAAACAATAAAATACTGATCCTAGACGAAGCCACGGCCAACGTGGATCCCCACACCGACAGTTTGATACAGCACACTATAAGGAAGAAATTCGCCAACTGTACTGTCCTAACTATAGCCCACAGGCTCCATACCATCATGGATTCGGATAAGGTGCTGGTGATGGAAGCCGGTAGCGCGGTCGAGTTCGATCATCCGTGGAAGTTGTTAGAGAACGAGAACGGCGTGTTCAGTTCTTTGGTCATGCAAACCGGAAAGGCTACCGCGAGATTTCTGAAAGACATAGCGATCGAAAGTGGACAGACTAAAGGTCCGATAAAGGTCTTAGTTGAATAGTGAATTTTAGAAATTTAAGACACTAAAAACTAATTAGAATTTGTTAATTGTTTCCAATAAAATATATCCTAATGAAATTTTAGATTCATTCAGTGTGTAATGTACAAAAAAAATCAGTTTTATTTCTTAAAAATTAGACATAAATTGTTTAACAAAGCGAGATCTGGACGAAATTTCAAATGGTGATCGGTATTGGTTTTTTATCCCTAGTGACTTCGTTCAAATTTTTGCCCATTTCGGTTTGAAGGAACTCCGATGCTAAATTGTACTGTTTTTCTCTTTCAGCTGAAACATAAAATAAATATCTACAACTCTTCCAGCAATCATTCTGGTAAGTTTACCATTGGACCAAGATAGCTCCTCAGCCATAATATCAATTATTTCGCACAAAGCCTCCTGGGCTGCGTGCACGTTAAGAAAGGCCAGTCGCGTTCTCCTGGCTACCATATCCACAGCAGTTACCGCATATTCTCTGATCCCGTATTTTATTTCGGCTTCTATGTAGGGAAATTCGGGGTGAATTCTCTTACCAACAACCGGCCATCGCTTGCCTTGAAAAAAATCTTTCAGTTCTGGAAAAGCTGGGAGAGGAATCAATACCTGTAGGACACGCCATCTCTGCAATGGTGAAAGCTTTATCTCCATAAGACCTGGATAAATGTTGAGCAACTTCCAATTCCAGGCCGAAATCCTGGACCAATCGCAGATAAATAGTAGGTTCCCAATCATGGGAACCGACAAGTTTTATTTTCTCAGTTCTGCATTTATTGAAGCAAGGTTTCAGCTGCGCACCTAATATTTTAAGAATTTTTATATTAATTTTTCATAAATAGGCGTTAATTTTTTCACTTACATCTAACAGCAGTGTTTATTGTTTCACAAGCCATGTGCCGGTAGGTGGTCCAATTACCTCCTGCTATCGTCACTAGACCGGATTCGCTGGTCTCTATCACATGATTGACTGCTAAAGATGCCGGTTTATTCGGATTCCACACCAACGTTCTGATACCGCTCCACGCAGATAATATGTCGGCCTTGCGAACTTAAAACTAGTTAAAATGCTGGACTAATAGAAGATGCTGGATAGGAAGTAAGTGCAAAAAATTTAAGGTTTTTACCTTTGATGGAGTTGTTAAAATAGCGGTTAAAGTAGTTCAATATCTCTTGAGTTTCTGCATCTGTGGGCATGGGACTTTGGGTCACTTTGCACCTTAGATCAGTCGATCCGGCTATAGTGTGCCCCTGCCACGGTAAGAAGAAAACGAATTTGCCTTCGTTGATGTCCGGATCGAGTAGACCCATTTGCTCAGAACAATAATACCCTTGCAACAATCAACCATACTTAGAACAATTAACAACGATTTCACCTAGCAAAATACCTGGTAATGTGACATGTACGCCGCAACTTGGGGAGCAAATGGTCTTCACCTTCGGATCGTCCATTTTACGAATGCAATCGACGAAAGGCCCCGTGGCGTTGACAACACATTTCCCGCGAATGTCCCACGTGTCCCCGGTCAATTCGTCTCTGACGCTGACGCCGCATATCGCCTCTTTACCGTTGTCCTGGTGCTTCAGAAGACTGGTCATTGTAACGTGATTTGCGACCGTAGCACCGCATAAAGTGGCCGTCAACACGATTGCTAAGTTCATTCTAGCATCGTCGTGCTGAGCTAAAAATACAGGCGAATTGATAAGAATTAGATATTATAGTATATTTACCATCATAGTATACTATTCCTCCTGCTAGATTATCTACTCTTAACATTGGGAAGATTTTTAAAGCCTCATCTTTCGATAGAAAGTATGATGATTGGATGCCATTTTTACCGGATATAATATCATACATTTTCATGCCAATCCAATAATATGCTACTTGCCACCATCTAAAAAACAATCCTTAACCATTTACGCAATAAAAGGAGAATTAATTATTACTTGTAAATGGGTAGCATGATAGGCAATGCACTTCCTAGATAAGGGGCTTGATTTAACATGATGGTCCGTTCGGACAAACATTGCTGAAGCATTTGAAGATTTTCTTTATCAAAACCTGTCACGGCTGCTTTAAGGTAAAAGAGTCCTCCGTGTATTAATTTGGTACTGCGACTGGAAGTGCCGCTGGAAAAATCGTTGGATTCGATGAGGGCGGTTTTCAAACCTTCAAATGATATCGTTTAAGTCGATAAATAGAATGTTTGTGGTTTGTGTACCTCTTGTGGCCGCATCTAATGCGCATCCAGCCCCCGTAGCGCCTCCGCCTATTATAATTATATCAAAGTTTTCGGTTTTAAGTGATTTTAGTTGCTCGTTTCTGCTGGGTAGGTCGTTTTTAAGATCTACTGCAGGTTTCTCCGCGTTGACAATCACTGGCCACTGACGAAATGTTAAGTATATTATAGAGATTGCTCTAATGGGTACACATTACTCATTAATTAGGATGGGTGGTGACTTACATTTGGCCTATCTCCGTTTCTTGATAGAAAATAAGTAGATGTTCCTGCTCCTATCACGCCCGCCAACCCGGCGGTGGTGATTTTCTTTAATTTCGATATCATTTTTTTCTAGCATTTTAAATAATTTATGTAGATGCAATATACATATTGCAGCGTAGTTTTTTTAGAAAATTACGAACATTTTTCTGTTATTCTCAAATCGACATTTCAAATTTGACTTCTTCTTTCTTTGAAATTTTAAATAAGTGGTTTTGTGCATCAAAAAAGGTTATTTCAGGAATTAGTAGTTTCTTAGGTGACTATGAAGCGAGATTTAAAACATTACTATTTTATTTAAAACATAACATTTCAACAAAAATATATCCACAGTGAAATTTACAAAGTTTTGATTTATAATAACAATTTATCAACAAATTATAATTCGCAACGGAGCGGAGGAGCGAATTTACTTTATATACAAAATATTGACAGATATATCCTATTCGCTTAAAAATAAAATAATTATATACTTCATTTATCGTACGACGGTGAAACGCCGGGATCGAATCATCTAATATCGACTTTATCCGTAAATTAATAAGAGGAAATTGTACTTTTTTTAGCACCGTACTTTCGTTTTATAAACCTCCTCCGCTGCGCTCCACTGATAATTTTTTCTTCAACATTTCCTTCTCTTGCTTCATTTCCTCCAACTCTGCCATCCTGGCGAATCTCGAATAAGTTACGTGTCCCGATTTAATAGCCGACATCATCTGAAAACGTAGGTAAATTCATTAGAAAAAAATAACAGATTTCGTGAAAACAGAATTGATAATATGAAAAGTAAAACTGGATAAAATATTTTATTTACCTAACACGTATAAATTTTACAAATAAATGTTTATAATATGTACAAATAACCGATATAAGATATCTACTTTTTGATACTTAGGTGCAATTTTAGGGAAAGTATAACTACAATAATAATTTTAAAATATTACCCAAATAAATGAAGGAACGTTAATTGGGATCTGTATTTGTAATTATTTGAAGAATGAAAATTTAATCTTATTATATAGGAAAAACATATCTACTAGAATTTGTAAGTACATCATTAATTCACTACCTAATTTACTAATTTAATACTGATAAATTTACTATTTAAAATCCCATAATAAACAAAACCTGTAACAATTTCAATTAGTTCAAAATGTAGATATCCAACTACAACCCAAATATGTTTCCGCTTCAAAATTTGTACAAGAATTTCATCAGAAGTGTTTAAAATATGCATATTTACGTCGTAAACTACGGAACGTACGGTTCATGCCCCGCTTCGGACACTTTGGACTTCGCCATATCGTTGATTTCTTGCCTCAATCGCAAGTGATCCTGCAAAATCAAATCGAAACCATCCTCGCTGGCTCCGATGGTGGACACTTCGATGTCCTTGTTGTACGTTTCATAAATCTCTGACCGCTGTTCGAGTATCTCTCTCACAATATCGCACAGAATGTCGCGACTGCTGACCATTTCTTGCAATTCTGTGGTGACCTCCTTCACCAACCAAGGCATGAACGAGCCCTCCAGATCTTGCTTGATGTTGTTCATTAGGTAACCATCCGATTCCAGTCCTTCGAGGACCGATGGCAGCAGATCCGCCATGTAGCCTTGCATCAACACAGCTGCCGCTATTCTCTCCTCCATTTCCTTCTGCGACTTCAGCCCTTCCTCCAATTGCTCGATGCGCCGCTCCTTCTCCAGCACCAGGCGTTTCTCGCGTTCCTCCAATCGAATGGCTTCCGCCGTTTCCACGGCTCGCTTCTCAAGGAACTTGCGCTGTTGCTCCCTGAGCGCGGCCAGTTCCTCCTCTTCCAGCACCTCCAGCAGGCTTTGCTCGATGGTTTTGCCGACCAATATCTCCAGGATCGGCTGCACTTCCATGTCGAAGTCGAACAGATCGCCGGGATAGATTTGCGTTTCGACGTCGGCTCCGGTTTTGGCCGCCACGTAGAAAGGCGACACCGGCCTGTCCAGGAACAAGTCTGTTTGGGTGCAGATATCGCTGACCGGGGGGTTGACGAAGATCTCCTCCAGGTAGTTCTCGGTTTGGACGCGCTCGTGCTTCCTGTCGGCGACGGCTGGCGGAGAGCCTAATCTTAACCTGGCGAGATTCTTGGCCGCCTTGGCTCTAACTCTGGCCCTGCGTTGGGCCTCGGCCGCCTTGGCGGCGGCGGATTCGCCGTCGCCTTCGTGGTCCCTGGTGGCGCCGAAGTTGGTGCCTCTGAACACCCGCCTTTCGAACATGACGTTCGCGTAGGGCGCCTCGCCGCCTTTCATCATCTTCCTGTTTTGGTACATGGCCCTGGGGCTGCTGACGAACGTGTACTCGTTCTTGTTCAGCTTGGACATGCTGCCCGAGAAGTTCTTCTGCACGTCCAGCGCCAGGTTGTCTTTGGACGTGGTTTTCATTTGGATGTTCTTGCGCACCGAGGGCATGTCTTCGAGAGTCATCTTTGCGGAACTTTGTGTTTTATTTTCACTTTTCGTGACACTGTGCGAATTAAATCAGGTACATACGTCACATGTTTGACAATGTTTTAACGCGGATTTGTATCTAGCTTCACGTAACCAAATGAGGGATGTTTGCAGCGATTTTTCGTCTTTTTCTCCTCATTTATGTATAAAACTTTTTTGTTTAATAATTCGTTCACTGAGCACTTTCTTTGTTAAAAATCACACAGCACATTGTTTGTGTTTCTTCGCGGTTTTTACGTCGTTTCGCCACTAAGTTTGATCGATACTGCTACAATGAACGCACTTCCAATTTTTTCCAATGGCTGTATAACCCACGGACGAGCTCTCTCGTCAGTTTTCTCCGCTAACACAAACTTGTTCTCTTCAACACCGAGTTAAAACAATCGCCTAAGTTAATTTTACACGTAATTGTTTGGCCCAATTTTAACGATGTTTGATCGATAGGGGATTATTTATACATGACAAAATTTTGTCGTTCTCCAAAGACGAATGAACTAGTTACAACCGTCACCAATGCATCGATTAATTTGGAATTCGATTCGATCATTTAGAGCGTACATGAATAAATTAAATCACAAACACTCAATTAAGGATGTTGCTCCTTAGTATAAGTAGTTATAATTATGTTTAAGTAAAGTTTTGCCCACAATAAGCTTTTGGGCTTTCACAAGGGCTTATTGAAAATGAACTTTAATTAAATCATCCATCACCTTGCAATTAATAGGTTAAATAACACAGGTAAATTAGTGCAAATAAAAACAAGAAAGCGAAGTAAATGCGGCAAAAATAGTAGAAAACACGTATAAGATAAAAAAACAGAAGACGATTAAGACGTAAAAAGTTTTTGACCATCATTGGTCCAAGTTCAAACTCAAGTTTTTACATATCACATAGCAACTGCTCAAGCGGATAATGCAATTTGTTCAAATCCTACACACAAAAATAGAATACAGTGCGGATAAGCAAACAAATAAGAAATAAGAAATCTTGTACGTGCTTAAACATGCGGCCAATGCAAAAAAAAACTATTAAATAAAACCACAGTCGCCAAACACAAAAGTCAAACCTGTAAATATTCGTCAAGTTCGACCTGCCCGTTCATATTCGTATCGATTTCTTTTAGAATATCGTGCAGTTCTTCGCCGCTAACCTCCTTGTCTCCTGATTCCTGTAAAAACGATCACAGTGAAAACGAGGTTCGGTCGCACTTACTTGAAGATAATCCGCCAAATCGAGCACGCCGTTAAAGGATGCGTTGATGTCCGAGAGAAGGGAATGGATTTCGTCATCGGTCAATTTAATACCTAAAGTCTGAAATTGCAATGCTTGTAATTTAATGTACAGACGATGAAGATGCTAAAAAGTCATTTTGCGACGTCGGAGGATAATGTAGGGTCTCTGGAGACACAGCAAAGTTGTATCTCAATCGGGTACTGTTATAAAAAATGTGTGCATATAAAAAATCAAAAGTACCTTAAGGCTTCTTCTAATATCGTTTATGGAAACGTAACCTTTCCTGTCTTTGTCGATATATTGGAACCGCTTTATGTACAATTGTATTTCCTCTTTCGTCAAATTAATCGGTATCTTATCCCTGCTGGCCCTGTTCACGTTCTGGCCCATTTCGTTTTGAAGGAACTCCATCGCTAAATTTAATTGCTTAGCTTTCTCAGCTAAAACATCAATTTTAATAGCATCGTAATTTCATTTCCCAATAGCTGTATTTACCGGCAGACCAATTCAATTCCTCCGCCATGATGTTCACAATTTCTGGCAAGGCCTCTTGAGCGGCTTGCACGTTCAGGAACGCCAATCGCACTCTTCTGGCTATCATATCGATGGCCGTCATCGCGTACTCTCTAACCCCGTACCTGATCTCGGCGTCGATGTACGGGAATTCGGGGTGGATTTTTTTACCAATGATGGGCCATCGTTTCCCTATAAAATACCTCTTGTTATTCAAATTCATTCCTGGCCATTCCCGAATTATTCATGGTCAAACGGTAACGAAATAGAGTACCTGTTAGAGACGCCATTTTGGCTACGGCGAAGGCTTTATCTCCGTAAGATTTGGCCAGGTGTTGGGCGACTTCGCATTCCAAACCGAAATCCTGCACCAATCGAATGTACATGGTGGGAGTCCAACCGTGAGCACCAATTAGCTTTATTTTATCCGTTTGTGATCTGTTCACGTAGGGTTTCAAATTGGCGCCTGTAAATGGTGTATTGATAGTATTTAGGCGCTTCTTTAGGGTTATACGTACTTTTAACGGCTGCGTCTATAGTTTCGCTGGCCATGTGCCGGTAGGTGGTCCATTTTCCTCCAGCTATCGTCACTAAACCGGACTTGCTGACGTGCACTATGTGGTTTCTGGCTAACGATTGCGTGTCGGGTTTATTCGGATCGGAAACTAACGGTCTTATTCCGCTCCAGGCTGATAAAACGTCGCCTCTACGAACTGAAAAATACATTAAATTCGTTAATGAACGACACGAAATGCTAACGTGAGAATTACCTTCAACGTCTGGATTCAGATAGTTTTTGACCTCTTCCAAAATAAACATAATTTCATCCTCAGTCGGTTTGGGATTATGCGTTACTTTACACGGTAAATCAGTCGTTCCGGCAATCGTGTGTCGTTGCCATGGCAAGAAGAAAATTACTCTACCGTCGCTGGTGTCTGGATCCAGAAGACCCATTTGCTCGGGACTGTAGTAACCTGAAGAAAATGAAAATGAACTACAAGTGTCTTTTCTGACAAAGCTAATTACCAGGTAATGTGATATGTACACCGCTGCTGGGAGCGCAAATTTCCTTCACGGTCGGATCGTCCATTTTCCTGATGCTGTCCGTAAACGGCCCGGTGGCGTTGATGACGCACTTCGCTGGAACATTCCACGTTTTTCCCGTCAATTCGTCCTTAACGCTAACACCGCATATTTGCTCATCTTCGCCGTCTATCTTCTGCTTCATCAGACTGGTTACCGTTACGTGGTTGGCGATCGTAGCGCCGTGCAAAGTGGCCGTCAACGCTATAGCTAGGTTCATTCTAGCGTCGTCCTGTTGTCCTGAAATTCACGAATTTATTCCAGGTCGCGGGATATTTGATAAGTAATGTAATACTTGCCGTCGTAATACACGATTCCGCCTACTAGTTTGTCGCCTCTAAGCATAGGAAAGAGTTCTAAAGCGTTATTTTTCGATAGAAAGTATGAGGTTTTTACCGTCTGTCTGCCGGCTATAAGATCGTAAGCTTTAATGCCTGCCCAATAATAAGGTACTTGCCACCATCTATAAAAAAACAACATATTTTACAAGTACTGTTTCTACAAAAATTCCACTAAATTAGGAGATTGTATAAACTAAAATTTGTGACTGAATTCTTACTTGTACACTGGCAACATAATGGGTAAAGCATGTGCCAAATGCGGCGCCTGATTCAACATTACAGCTCGTTCGTACAGAGCTTCTTGCACCATGCGATATTGTTCGTAATCGAATTGCATTATAGCCTTTTGCAAGTACCGGACGCCTCCGTGGATTAACTTGGTGCTGCGGCTGGATGTGCCGCTGGCGAAGTCGTCGGATTCGATTAGTGCAGTTTTCAAACCTGAAAATTCAGGATAATACAGGATGATTATTAATATTAATAGAATTGGAGTACCGCGTGTGACGGCGTCTAAGGCACATCCTGCTCCTGTGGCACCGCCGCCGATAATAAGGACATCGAAGTCTTCGGTTTGAAGCGATTTGATTTGGTCGTCTCTGCTGGGCAAGGATTTTTTTAGCTTCTGCGAGAGATCCTTTGCGTTGACGACGGTTGGCCACTGGGAAAATTACGTTTGCATGAATAATAGATAAAATTGTTAATATTTTTGTGCTTACGTTTTGCTTTCCATCGTTTTTTAGGAGAAGATATGTGGCTATGCCTGCTCCTATGGTGCCCGCTAGCCCGGCAGTTGCAATTTTCTTAAATTTGGAAGTCATCTTAACCCATCTTAAAAATTAATAAGCTAAATTTAGGAAAATTTTATACATCCGTAAAAATAATATTAAACTGACAAACACAACATTTGAAATTCTTCTTTTTGTGTTTGTAATTTTAAGTCAATCATAATGGTTGAGATAATAAAAGAAACTGATCAATAGCCATTTGTCGAGACATATTTTGAGTTTTACTAATGATTGTTTGTATGAATAGCCTAATGTGCTGATAACATTTTCGTTGGCATTCCCATTTATGTGCATGCAAATGATGTACATTTATTTTTCATATATTTAATTCGTAAATAATAAATTTTCCTTTTACTTACACGACCAGTTTCTAAATATTATTGAAAACTTCTATTAATAAGAAATTTGATGGCTCTTGGCACAATACAATATAATTAATGTGATTTACAAATTATAATAGATACAATAGACTACTTAAATTATCTCCACGTATTTATCACTCGCTTTTATCTTTGCTGGGTAAAAACTTTTTACAATCAATAAAAGTTTATTGCTATATTATAGACATTTAATATTAATATTAAATTAAACCATTTAGTGGATAATGTTAACCACATTTAAATCATGCACCACGCTTACCTAATCCTGAATATTTAAATATTAAATCGTACGTGTTATTAACGAAGATAATTATCATTCCATAATACAGAGTGTCCTAAAAAATTTTACCATGTTCTTTAACGAAATTCTGTTTATTAAGAAAATTAGGAATTTTTTTGAAAAGGTTTCTTTGGGGAACTTTTCTTGGGACAGCCTGTATAGCCGAATTCTAGAAAATTATACACACAAACACACAAGGTTAAAATATATCACTACATTAATATAGGAACCTTCAAATATTATAGATTACTGTAGTAGTATAAAAATACATTAATTAATTCTTTGGGAATTGAATATTAAAATTTATTGTAATTTAATTAATTAATAAAATTATTAATTGGAGCTTTCGGATTTTTGAATAATTTATTGTATTAATTAATCATAGATTATAATTTTTTTAATACAACCAAATTTTTATGAAATATTTAGTAGCAAAGTTTACACGTGGAGTAAAATTAGTAGTACCTAAAATGACAATTTGTTACATAAAATTAGCAGTTTTATAGTATATATAGCAACGACCATGGCAGCAAATAAAATCACGTACTTGGCTAGTGTTTCCCAATTTTCCCTTCTCGAATTAAAATAGAATTAGCCTTTTAGATAAGAGAATTTTTCTAGGTGTGCAAGTCCAATAGGCGGATAAATTTAAAACCGCGTAAATCGATAATAATATATTAATCTACACATTTATTCTCAACGAAAACTTCGCATGCTAAAAAATAATCAGTTTAGAAACTCACTCATTCAATTCATTTCCAATTCGAAAAAGTTTATTTGCGACACTATAGCGAATTCAGGCGGGCCGATTGCGCACTTTTCACGTGCACCACACTATACCACTGTTCATTCAAATTGAATCGAGTTTTCAATAGGACAGTCCGATAGGTGTGCGTACGAGTTTCAAGCATTGGAGTACGCAGAATATCTCCTGGCAATGTTGTCAATTTAAACCCAAATTGGCGAAGGCTACCGGAAAAACAACGACCTAAACAAAACGCTTTTCCCGTTAATTCCGAACGGTTTGACAACGCCGGTTTTTTGTTGAGTAATAAATACGTAACACGTTTGACTTGACTCACCTCGCTATATATGAGTGAGTCTACGCTCTGCTCTTATCACATCATTGTGAGACTGTGTCCAGACGAGGATCAACGTATTGATTTCTATCAGTCACGCGGATTTGCGTAAATGCCAGTTTTTGATCACTCTGTTCTAAGGATGTGTGATGCAATAGCGTTTCTGATTATCAAGATTTTTTTTGCGTGAATGGGAAATTGCTCGTGAACGCTAGATAATCGCTTGTTAAAATTTATGTTGGCTCTTGCGCAATATATTGGGTATTTAAAATTGGAACTGATGGCGCCACGACGCGCACAAACGAGCAACTTTGCTTTAGTGGAATAAAGATTGTTCTGTTTTGTTGGCACGCGAGATTATTTTTTTTAAATAGGTGGAATACTTGGGATCTTCAAAAAGCCTTAGCTAAATATAGCTAAGATCTAAGTAAAACAGTCGCAATCTAAAGTGATTATCAAAAGGTACTCCAAAAGTTCAAGCAGGAGAAAGAGCAGATGAATGAATTGTCTTTAAACTGAAGGTAAATTATTTACCAAATGGCCAAGAGTAATTACAGATGTAATTACTTACATTACAAAAGTGTATTTTTTGCCTGTTCGAAATTTAATTCGATGCGAAATCTCAACAGTCCACTCCTGCTCCTAAATTACCTATTGTTCTACTTTCTGCCTCAGTTTACAGTTATTTGTATCCAATCTGAATTTCATTGATTTCGTTTCAGATTTTGCCATTTCTAAAAATGTTTCCATTTCTGAAAATTTTGAACAGTGATGATACTTAATCGCATTCCTCAATGTTTTTTAATAAGAGTGAAATTCTTTTGTTTGTAAACTCATAACAAAATTCTAAGGTAAGGTAATACTTCTTCTTGATATAGGTATAATTTCTTTTTTCTTTTAAAAAATCACAATCGAAGGAAATCGTATAAAATATTCTTAATTTAAACAATAAAAGGTAAGAGAATTTCACCTCCTTATGCAAGTTTCTTTTGTTATGTGGTATACGCTCCATATCAAACGCATACAAACCTACAGTAAATATTTATGTGCATCAAACAAATTAAACCGGAATAGGTTCGTTTTTAATCTGCGTAAACGTAAATTGAAACAGATCCGGATTTATCTCCTGTGAACAATTAAACATTATTGTGAAATCTAATAGATACGTATTGAATCTGATGTTAAATTCTCAAATGGAGCCGTCCCTGAAAGCCATTGAACAATTTATGTTCGTTAATCAGCACTTGCTATTAGCAGACTTTTTACAGAACATCGAGATAATGTGTGTTGTATCAAACTTCAGTTATGTCCATTTTTATAGCGTGGGTTTTCACGATTGTTTTGCGTTACTACCAGCTGATTCTGTGAATAGTTGTTAGCACTTGTTAGCAGAATTTGTTTAGTATAATTATCGTGTAAATTCCCATTGTGATATCATTCTTAACCACATATTAAGGTTCGATTTTTTTCATTTATAACATAATAATTAATAAATTATTAAGTAATTGCTTCTAATCGTTTGTATTTAAATTTGCCACAATAATTACCAAATTTTGTCTCAGATCTCGCAGAGATTAATTTTTTGGAAGCTAATGTGCATTTATAAAATAATTTAATTCATATATCAATTAATAGATAAGTTATTGTCGAAAAAAATATTTATACTGTACTATATATGTGTGTACTTAGTTCGAAAAAGGGTACTGGAGTTGCTTGAAAATATTTTTATTTATTAACATATTTTCTGTTCACGTTTACAATGCACGTGAAAGGACAAAATATTTTTTCTATTTAAATAATTATGTAAACATATTTATACATAATATATTCAGTGAAAACGTGTATATGAACCTTTGCTTTTTTATTTTAGGTACTTTTGTAGTACTATCATCTATGCAGTAAGTACCCACTTAATTAAATATTAACAAAGCTGAACCATCTTTTTCAGATCAAAACACAATGGAAGAGTACAAAGAAAATAAGACAAAAAGAAAAAAGAACCCTCTAGATAACAGCAATATCTTTTCAAAAGTACTATTTTGGTAAAATTTAGTCATTAAGACAATTAAATGAAGATACAATTAATGCATTTTTTCAGCTGGTTATTGCCACTTTTCGTGAAAGGTTTTAGAAAAAATTTAAATGAAGACGATCTCTACGAGCACCGGCGCTCCCACGATTCCAGAGTACTGGGTGATAAATTGGAAGAACAATGGCTAAAACAGACGACAAAATCCGAAAATCCTTCCTTAATAAAGGCTATAGTGAACGCATTTTTTACAGAAGTAGTGTTCATTAATATCGTGGTAATAATCGCGGAAGTAATAAGGTAGATGAAAGTGTGTAAGAGTAATTAAATTTGCATTTATTTTATTGTGTGAAATAAGAGTGATTAATGTGACTGTTTAAATATTATTAGGTGAATACAATATCAGTTTTTTACATTTCTAAATATGTTATAAATTTGTTAAAAAGTTGTACCTAGTCCTTGCAAAACCCATGACGTATTTACCTAACAATTTTTATACTTAGCTAGATATGAACTTCAGTAAGCAATAAATAAGTTATTTTGAATATTTTATATTCTGGAATGCAGAATAATAGAATAACAGAATAGTTTACTAGTAAATTCAGGTTAAAAAACCTATTACAATATACTATATCGGGATTATATGGTTATGTATTGTCTCCTCTAAATAATGAATATTTGAATAACTTATCTTTAACTTTAGAAATGCATTTTAGCATTACAAAGCAGTCTTATCTAGAGATGAAAACATCGACAGTAGGATTAAATTTATTGAATGAGCACTTTTTGTGAAATTAATTAGATAATTAAATTATTTCATACTTCGGGTTTTAGCAATATTATTATTTATTGAATACAGCAAAACGAATTCATAAATATTTAAATTTTCCCTCGGGAAACGTCTCTTCCAGGATTTCGCAGCCATTCCTCATTACCAGCTTGATAAAATTATACGAAGCCAATCGAGCTGACGAAGCCAAAAACGAAGTTTACTTCTACGCAGCTTTAATAATTCTAACATCGTTTATCGAACGCAATTTAGGCCACAATTTCAGTTTAATGCTTGTACAGCTAGGCATGAAATTGAGATTATCCTGTAGCTCGTTAGTATACCGAAAATCTCTGAGGTAAACAAACCTATTTCGTACTATACATCAATTTGTAACCAAACATCTTGTCTTTAAAGGCTCAGCAAATCAGCCTTGGTTGAAACCACAATTGGACAAATGGTGAATTTATTATCCAACGACGTTGGTAGATTCGACATTGGTGTAATATTTTTCCACAACATTTACATAGCTCCAACGGAAACTCTTGTTGTTATGTATTTGCTCTATAGAAACGTCGGTTGGACGGCCTTGTCTGGAGCTATAGTATTGCTTTTATTCATCCCCTTCCAATGTAAGTAATTAATTGGCTCAATATTCTTCAATTGAAAGTTAACCGATTTCAGCTTGGCTGGGGAAGAAGACTTCTCAGTACAGGCTCGGAACAGCTCTAAGAACCGACGAAAGAGTGAGGCTCATGAACGAAATCATCGCTGGAATACAAGTTATTAAAATGTACACCTGGGAATACCCTTTCGCGAAACTGGTGGAGTTAGTTAGAATGTAATTATTCGAATCCAATTACCATCTAAAATTCTCTCGCTGCGTTACTTTTTAGGAAAGAAATGAAGTACATTCAATACACCTCAGTAATCCGAGCAATTCTGATGTCCTGCATCCTGATGCTGAACCGATGCGCCATAGCAGCCAGCATTTTAGTATACGTTCTAACAGGCAATTCTCTAACAGCTACCTACGCTTATACGGTAACATCTTACTACAGGCTGCTCTACACCATCACCAATTTCTTCCCCACCGCGATATCCCAAGCAGCTGAGATGTACATATCGACAAAGAGATTGAAAACCTTTCTAATGTACGACGAAGTGCATTACGAAAACATTCGAAAAAAGTCCACAGGAAACGAGAAATCGCCTTACATAGAAATGACAAACACCGACAAACAGCCGGGCGTCTTCATCAAAAACGCTTCAGCGAAATGGTTGAAAACTTCCCAAGAAAACAGCCTGCAGGGTATCACCATGGAAGTGACTTCGGGACAGCTAGCGGCGGTAGTAGGAGCAGTGGGTAGCGGAAAAACCACCCTTCTGCACATCGTGATGGACGAATTGGAGCTGGAGTCCGGCTCGGTTAGAGTCGAGGGTAAAATTTCGTACGCCTCGCAGGAGGCTTGGTTGTTCGGGGGAACGGTTAAGCAGAACATACTCTTCGGCCAGGCATTCGATCAGAAGAAATACGATGAGGTGATCAGGGTGTGCGCTCTCAGGAGGGATCTGGCGCTTTTACCCTACGGGGATAGGACTTTGGTAGGGGAAAGAGGTGTAGCTTTAAGCGGTGGCCAGAAGGCTCGAGTGAACTTAGCCAGAGCTGTGTACAAAGAAGCCGATATTTACCTACTGGACGATCCCTTATCAGCAGTTGATACTCACGTGGGCAAGCAATTATTCGAAGAGTGCATTTGCGGGTACCTCAACAAAAAATGCGTTGTGCTGATAACGCATCAGTTGCAGTATTTGAAGAACATCAAAAATATTTATTTCCTTAAAGACGGTAAAGTGGAGGATTCCGGTTCATACGCGAATCTGGAAAATTCTAACAGTGATTACAGTAAAATTTTGGCGGATATAGAGGAAGAAGAGGTGGCGACCAGGAGGAAATCCATCAAGCTTGCCAGCCAGGAAAAACTGGACGGGAGCTACGAGGCGCAGGATTTACATAAGGAAGAAAAAGGCGTTGGTAAAATAGCCGGCAGGGTGTACTGGAATTATGCGAAAGCCGGCGGTAATAAAACCACAGGAATTATTATAGCAAGTGCCTTTATAATTTGCCAAGTACTGGACAGCTTGTCTGAATATTTCGTAACGTTCTGGTAAGGTATTAATAACAGACATTAACATTTTCAAAACATCCTTTTACAGGGTAAATATCCAACAAACAAACCTCCAACTCAACTACACTAATAATACTCAAGAATCTAACACAACCTCAACGACTGAAAATCCATTCAAAGATTGGTGGCTCGCCCCGATCTTCATGGGCGATTTTACAGCTTTATATTATGCACTTCTGATCGTCATTTTGGTTATTTTAATATTGTCCAGATCGTTGGCTTTCTACAAATGGTGCTTGCACGCTTCGACGAAGCTTCACAACAAAATGTTCGTTAACATCGTCAACAGCCCCATGAGATTTTTCAATACAAACCCCTCCGGAAGGATTCTAAACAGGTTTTCCAAGGATATCGGAGCCTTGGACGAAACTTTACCCATGTGCATGTTGGACACTGTTCAAGTAAGTCAATCGTGAATGTCCAAAAGCATTTTTAATTTTCTTATTTATTTCAGATTGGTCTATACGTTGCTTCTATAAGCGTGGTAATTGGTAGTTTGACTGTTTGGATTATGATTCCTACTTTATTAATTGCGGTTTTATTTTATTTAATGAAAATTGTCTTTGTTCATACAACACGAGATATAAAGAGAATAGAGTCTGTTAGTGAGTATTTTAATTGATTTTATTAGCTAAAAGTTCATTTTTAACACGATTATTTATAGCGAGAAGTCCAATCTTTACCCACTTATCAGCATCCTTACAAGGTTTGACCACTGTCAGAGCTTTCAAAGCTCAAAGCATACTGAAAAAAGAGTTTGATAATTACCAAAACCTAAACAGCGCCGCATATTTTCTCTACGTAGGAGCCAACAGGACTTTCGGATTTTGGTTGGATTTTTTGTGCGTGGTTTACGTTGCTATGGTCATTCTAGCTTTGCTGTTTGTCAAAAGCGGTAAGTCCAGCTCGATGAATTATTCGAATCCTGACGCGAGTGCTTTGCAGAAACATACGGCGGTAATATGGGATTAGCTCTGACTCAAGCGATGGCCCTAACGGGCATGTTCCAATGGGGTATGCGCCAATGGAGCGAGTTCGAGAATCAAATGACGTCGGTGGAAAGAGTGCAAGAATACGCCGATTTGAAGCCAGAAGAGGACGAGAAGACCTTCGAACCAGCCGAAACCTGGCCGGAGAGAGGGCAAATTGAATTTCGCAACATGAGTTTGAGGTACTCCTCGGACGATCCTTACGTGCTGAAAAATTTGAATGTTTCGGTAAGACCCATGGAGAAAATCGGAATAGTAGGTAGAACGGGTGCTGGGAAGTCTTCCCTAATTCAAGCTCTGTTCAGATTAGCTCCTATAGATGGTAAAATTCTTATAGACGATGTCGATACGAAAACTATAGCTTTGAACAAACTCAGATCGTCGATTTCGATCATTCCTCAAGAACCAGTATTATTTTCGGGGACGCTCAGGAAGAATCTCGACCCTTTTGACGAGTACCAAGACGAAGTAAGCTAAACAACTTTAAACATAATCGATCTTAAAAATGAATGTTGTATTTATTATAGAGTCTTTGGAATGCTTTAGACGACGTAGAACTCAAACACGCCGTGAACGAGTTACCAGCCGGACTAGACAGCAAAATGGCGGAAGGAGGATCGAATTTCAGTGTGGGTCAAAGGCAATTGCTCTGCCTAGCCCGAGCTATCGTAAGAAATAACAAACTTCTAGTATTAGATGAAGCTACGGCGAATGTAGACCCGCACACAGACGATTTGATACAGAAAACCATCAGGAAAAAATTCCACAACTGCACAGTACTAACTATAGCCCACAGGCTGCATACCATTATGGATTCCGATAAAGTTATCGTGATGGACGCCGGTGAAATCGTCGAATTCGACCAACCCTATTCCCTATTACAACACCACGATGGTGTATTTTATTCCTTAGTGAAGCAAACGGGTAAAGCTACAGCGAAACACTTAATCAGCATAGCAGAAAAAAATAAAAAATATTTATAGTGAATATTTATACTTTTATATTACAAACTTATAAACTGAATTACAATCATTTATTTATCAAAACGTACTCCTATACTTTAACATTTCTCACGAGTCGTGCTTAGGGATATTAATAAACATTTGCGCGTACATGTGCCCAAGCGTCTTAACGTTCCTCTGCATTATTATCCTCAATGTATTGGTGTATATTTCCGGCGGTCGGGCGTTGATGGGATCCCTCCAATGTACACCGTTCGTATCGCATCCGAATAACGCCGGAGAGGGAATGTGGTCTCTCATGTAGCACCAAATGCATTCTTTCAAAATCGCCACAATCTAAAATTATGCATTTCCATTATAGATTATACTCTACTATCAAATTCTCTTCTTACCTCGTAACATTTTAGCACAGGTATGATATCTCTGATGCTGGACAAAGGCGGTGGTAACAATTGTCCCAACGCCATTACATCTATTACTTTGATGGTGGTTTCCATGAGATTTTTGTAATTTTCGGAGTCGTCGTCCTTGCTCTGTTCGCCCATGCTCTTCCATTGATGGATCAGCGTTGCGGTTAACGCTCTAATTAAAACAGAACAGTAACAAATAGCGGGTCTGTAAACAGCTACGAAGCTCAACAATTCCCAAAGCAGCGGTGTGTTCGCGAACATCCTTCTTATGAACAGGTCTCTTTCCATTGTTACCTTTAATTAAAAAAATGTAGAAATTGTACGGATTTGAAAAAGGAGTACCTTTGAAAAGTCCTCGTCAGGCCAAGGAAGTCCGTTGTACATAAGGTCTGGGCTAACAAATTGGACCAATAATAGCGATAATAACGTCATGCTGTCTAGTGAAATGTCGTTGAATTTGCTTTCTTCGGGAAGAACGCAGCAGGATTTGATAGCGTTCAAAAGATGTGATGTGTTTTCAGCAATAACGTTAGATGGTAATTCATCGAAACACAGCGATTTTCGTTTACCAGTACCGATAATCCCTCCGTTAAATACAGTAGAATGCTTAGTGAGGGGGATGGTTTTGTTCTATTAAAAAAAACAGTGTTATTTTGCGTTAATGTAAATCCATTGGTAACTTACAATTTTTTTGTTCTGCTTCAGAAGCATTTTTTCAATTTCGTTGTTCATATCGTTCTTTCTAGCACCAAACAAAACGTTGTCGCTTTGGAATAGAGCCCTTTCCAGGAATTCCCTCAAAGCTAACACTTTAGCAAATTTGGAATAAGTACATAATCTTTTCAATATTTTGTTAGCTTTCATCAAACCTTTTAACTTCATAGCCGTTCCTATAAAAATTTCAATACTTAAATATCATATACTCGATAAATTTGAGGCTAACCTTCATCTTTGCAGCAGGCGAAGAAATAATTAACAGTAGATTGAGTTAAATTTAAAATAACGACAACAGGTGGATTGTACGATGAAATCGGCTGCGGTATTTCCATACTATCCAATATATCGGCAATAATATGCATATGTAATACTTCGTTAGATAATAATGAAGTTAGATTAGGAAGATTGGCTTCCAATGATCGTGTAATAATTTTGGAATTTAACAAAGCCACCTTGCCACTTTTTTCCCATCTACAACATAAAAAATTGAAACTTCACCACTTCTGAATTTTTCAAAATGTTAAGTAATACTACTAACTGCAATAATTTGTAAAGATTATTCCACATTTGGGAAAGATCCGAATTCTCTTCATTGCTCGTACAAAACTTTTGAATGTTTCGATTCAATATTTGTTCAAGAGCTAAAGATAAATGTCCGCCTTTTTCTGAGTACACAGTTTTATCGACTAAGTCGCTCGTTAGGATTCTTAACAACAAAACCAAATGGCTATCGTTTGTGCTAGTTTTTAACAAATTTTGAACAACTGTCACCAATGTAGCTGTGTTGATGTTACCTGAAAATCGAGTGTAATGGAATAGTTTTTAGAAGTTTTAACTAGTAACTCACCAAGAAATAGGACGATTTGAAAAGCTGTTTTTTGTACAATACTTTCTGGTCTCAGAAGCATCTTAATCAACTCTGGTAGTTCCTTCGGAAAGGAGTTAATGAGACTTACTGCACTGCCGTGTCTTATTGACTCTTCCATTTCTTGAAGAACTTGCACTGAAGAAAATAGAAAATTTTAAAGTAAGTACATATTTGGAATAAATCAGCATATATTTAAACTTACTGAGTAAATCTTTGGCTTTCTCTTTTATGTTGATTTTCACTTCATCACTACCCTTAATTTTGTCTGTTAAAATACATTCGAGTAATATGTTAATAATTTCAAATCCGCCGACATCACAGTGCAATATTAAAGTTGTTACTTGTTCCTAAATAAACTACTATAATTAAAAATGTTTTATAATTTGATGTATCGATTACCTCTAAAGCTTCAGGTGTTCCAAAATATTTGTACCAATCCCCTACATAGTAATATAATCTACAGACGGCATCTATAGTAACTAAAATAAATGAACAAAAAATAGTTTAACATTTACTTTCGATTTATAAAGAAATACTTACGGAAACTCTTAATATCCTTGCAAAGCGAAGACAACAATTTCGCAGATAAAAAAACTAGCTGCAATATATACGGAACCGTAGCTTTCTTTTGCAACCTTTGCAAATCTGTATCTTCTAAAGTTTCCCTTAGACTCCACTAAAAAATACCATCATGAAACTACCCGTCAATATTATATTAATAGTTGAGGAATACTAACTAAATAAATATCCAAAACAGCTTTCCGGATGTCTTCAGCATGGCTTCCGGCTAAGTGCCCGAGTATGCCTACTACAGATTTAAGTTTAGGAGAATTGCAACATTGTTCGTACGATTTATTCTGTGAAAAATCTTTTAATCCACACGACAATACTCTTGTTATGACTGTATTGGGAAAACAACTTCCCACGTGAGCCACCACCCAATCGAAATGAGGCGAATGCTTAATAGATGTATCTGGGAAATATTTATGTATTTTGTAAGACATAAAAAATGTATTTGATAAATATAGAGTTACCTAACAGTGCGCTAATACATGCTTCTGTATCGGAGTATATCAGGCTTGATAAACATTTGGTGTTTATGTCAACTAGAGTCCTTGTGGATCGGCAAGCCATCCATAATTGTAGAGTTTCGTTTAAATCTATAGCAAAAGGAATTAATTGGTAATTGTTGCAAGTTAGTGGAATTAACATACTTGTTGAAAAGTGGGCCCTTCCCGAATATTTCGACGAAATTTCGCCTAATAGTTCCAGAGACCATGTGCTTATCGTAGGGGCCCAAGCAACCGGGTTGTCAGCTATTAAACTCGATAGTACTGTATGAATGTCTGATACAATTAGTTCGTCTGTTTCGGACGGTGGTGGTAATTTACCGGTTTTTATTTCGGTCTAAAATATTAATTTACGTTTATGAAATTATTACATTGCTGAAATTATATACCTCTATTCCCTGGATGTAACATTTGACTGCGTTATCAAAAACTTCACAAAAGTACTCGAAAACGGCGGTTTTGGTTGGTGGCAAACTTTTCAGAAGGATTAAAGATGATTTTGCGAGATCTATTGGGTTACAAGTTTCTTTTTTGGTTGCACCTTTGAGGAAAAAATTCAGTTCATTCATCAAATCGTGTTGGGGTGCCGTGCGCACAACAGTAGCTAAATTCTGAGACATATTTTCGATTGTTCTTGTATTCGATTAGCAATTAATCTTACAAATAATATTAGCGCTGAGGTTTAAATAACATATTTACTAATAAATACTTCTATTTACTTTTAAGGTTAGAAAAAAGTTTTATTCTTCTTTTCTTCTCTTTTACGAATTTTGACATTTGCAATAATCATTATACGCAAAAATTGTTCGAGTACTACCAAAATAGGGCAAAAATTAACTATCTAATTAAAAAGAAGAAGATTCTTAGTGATTCCCCTTTTTTACCATATAGAATTTTATTTTCTATTCCTCTGATCATAATATCATTCGACAATAGCAACTAATTAAATAAAAAAAATAAAATTTAAATCTAAAATGATCTATTAAATTCAATTAATTTTGAGCACAAATTATAATTATCCTTTACTGTATCAATTTTAATTGTCACACAAACTGACAACTAATAAATTTAAAAAACTACCTTATGAATCGTCCCTTTAATATCGATCAAACAAAAAGTCTATAAACACATGCATGTGGCAGTGTTTCCTTAATTGAAACCTTTAGAATTCAATTTTACCTATAACATTTTTAATTATTAATAATGGACAAGCACCACAACAGAGTGTCTATGGTGAGCACCCAGCATTCTAGGAAACCCATTTTAGTCGGGAGCAAAAAGAAGCCCATAAAGGTGATCATCGTGTACAACGAATTAGGCGAAAACGTCACACCAAAACCACTAAATCCCGACATTTTCGTCGGCAGAGAAAGACAAACCAGCATACATGAAATCGTCGACTACGGCATGTCAGAAAGCTCAACAGCGCATCTATCCAAATCCCAATCTACGGTACGTTTCAAGCAGGATCTGGATAAGCACGGCATAGGGCACTCCGTCCAATACAGAGGCAGCATGCCATCGCTAATAAGCGATGCTTATCTGGACGCCTTCTTGCCAGAAGAAGAGCCTTTCGACGAGTCGTCGGTACTTCCCGCCACTGTTGGCACCGTCAAACCGGTCTTCAAAGAAAAAAAAATCCCATCATCGGTCAGCTTAATCCTAAACGAAACCTCCACGTTCTTCCTCTTGGACATAACCAGTACCACAGAGATAAAAGATACAGACGAAGGTTCGTACGTAAAACATCGGCATTATCGCTGCGGTCTCAGAAACGGCTTTTTAATCTAGGAAACCTAGTCGAGCAAGACAACGAGCTGTACGATTTCCTAACGATCGGCAAGGGAAAACACCGGAAGGTCGTGCAAACCGAAGCCCAAACCATGGCGATGGTGCTCAAAACCAGGAACACCTCGTACGAGAAGGTCAAAACGCAGCCGGGCTCCGCGTTCGCTTCCGTCTACGACATGTACGATACATTGCAAGAAACTAAGGTGAGATGCTAATACCCATCAAAAAACGGTTGATCAAGGAGTTTCCTTCAAGGACGAACACGACGAGGAGGATGCTGTGGAGGAAGACGAAGAAGAAGTGGAAGAAGGCAACGTGAAACTGGAAGAATCTGGATCGGTAGACAGCATCAAATTATCCTCTGATGAGAAATGCATGTCGAAATTAATCAAGAATCCTAAGTTCCTGGAAGCGTGCGTCGTCATGGAGAGACTGCTGGCCAATAACTGCTTCAACGAACAACAGAAAGTTTTTATGGGTTTATCAGAACCGGATCCATTTAGGGAAAACATCCAATACAAATACGGATTGAATTTGCTATGGACGTTCGCTAATAACGATACCATCGGTAAATATTATTATTTATATGAGTACTCCAGTATAAAACGAATTTAACAGGTAAATCAGTAAACTGCTGCGATTGGAACCCAGCCAATAAAGGCATACTAGCCGTGGGATACGGGAAATTCTACTTCCACGACAACGTAACAGGACTGATTCTCATTTGGAACATAAAGAATCCGGTGCAGCCCGAGCGGAAATACACCTTCCAGCAGCCGGTTACAACGTTGCAATTCTCCAAAGGCACGCCGGCCTTGCTGGCGGTGGGCTTCTACAACGGCTCCGTGAAGATACTGAACATTTGCAGCAGGGAGACGATGATAATCGGCGAGAACGTGCCGACGTTCGAGCCGTGCTGGAACATCAGCTGGCAGTACGGCAGGAACGAGCGAAGGAACGAGGAATTGGTGCTGGTTACGTTCGATGATGGTAGAATCGGAGCGTATTCCATACAGAGAAAACTACAGGTAATCGCTGGATTATAAACATACTGCGTTATTACTGGGGAAAGATTGTAGATGAGCCAGTTGATGAGAGTGGGTAAAGCTGACGGGAAGCTGAAAGGGTACGAGGCGATGAAAAAATGCACGAGCTTGTCGATTCCTGTGTCTAGATACGCTTCGGCGTTCTTCGTTTGCTTCCATCCGTTCGATCCGAGTATATATTTCGTGGGTACGAACGAAGGCACCATACACAAGTGCTCCTTGAATTATCTCAGCCAGCACTTGGACGTTTTCCTTGCCCATGAAGGGTCTGTACACGAGATGAAATTCTCGCCGTTTTTCAAGCAAATTTACGCTACGTGCGGCGACGATTGGCACACGAGAATTTGGGCTGAAGGTACATTAACAGCTCTACCCCAACGTTTGTTGGAAAAATTGTCTAAAATAGTTTGTAATTTGAAAACGCAGGAATTCCAGAACCGATTTTGACTATTGGCGGGATGCAAAGTGTGGAAGGGTTGGATTGGAGTCCGACGCATTCGACTATAGTGGTGGTAATTCGATCTTCAAACATAGAAATTTGGGATGTACAGAGGAAAGTGTACGAAGCACAATCTATTACAGCCTCGCCTACTGGTAGCAGAAATACTGTTGTTCAATTTACTGAGTCCGGAAGATGTTTAATAGTTGGTACGTTTTACATAGGGTGTTTTGTTACATATAAAAAAATTAATATTTGGCTTACCTGATTTTAACAAAAAGCCCCATTTCAAACGAGTCTATTTTAGGGGACACTGATGGAAATGTGCACTTTTTCTCCTTGGAGGATATGCCTTTCGTGCCATTTTTTCAAGAAAATTTGCTCAGCGACTCTTTGGCTAGAGTTTTAATTACGAATCCGCAAGTACTGGCTAGTTTAAGAAAGCTTCGACGAGCTGCCAAGCAAAATAAACTTACGTAATACGAGAGTATCGTTTGTTTTTAATATATTTCTTTATATTTTTAAAATATACGTTTACATTACTATCACGAGGATTTTTATATATTGAATAAGCAACATCATATTTATCTGCAAGTAAAAACAATAAATAAAATTGAATGTGAAGCATCACCCACCGAACTTTTTTGACTACTAATGTTTGAATATCTGCAAGAATTTCTTGTAATTGAATTACCACAAAAAATACTGAAGAAAAATTTAAAATTACATATATTAAGATATAGACGTAAATTAAGAAATACAAAGTTCTCAATATAATATATATGTATAATATATATAGCACTGCATACACATCACAGCAACAGCTGCTCAATTCTAATAATAAACGGATCAAATAATATATAGGGTGCGGCAAAAATAGAAGATTTTCCATCGAGAAACAAATCAAAAATTAAAATTCCATGAAATCGACGCGGAAGATTTTCCGAATTTTTGCCGCAACCGATAGAAAAAATAAATTATTCGAATCAAATATTTCGTTTATTTGTCAAATATTTGATACTGATTAAGTTAGTATATACTTTGGGCAAATACTTTATTTTTACACATTAAATAAACTCCAACCAAATAATAATATAGAAAATAAAAGCTCTTTATTACGATTTTTTCCTGCGTTTTTTTTACTTATTACGCAATTTCAACAGTTACTTAAAATAGAAACGAAATTGAGCTTAAAAATCTAAAGGCAATAAAGAGCGTTTACTACTAATAATAAAATAAACTGTACACTTCAAAATTTATAAAATAAATAAATAAATATTTCGGGTAGAAATAATGAAAGTAGGTACTTGATAAAAAGCACTTCAATTAAAAAAAAGGTAGGTTGCAAAAGTAAACTAGGTATCAACAGTTTGAAATCCTCTAAACTCGATACTATGTTAAATAAAGCGGCAAATAAACAGTGCCAAAATTATTTTCAGAATCCGCGATTAGTTATAGAAACACATTTTATTCTTCCAACGTTTGGCAAAAAGGAGAAATAAAAAAAAAGCTCAATTTGTTATTTTCGCTGAGTTCGATTATCGACTTGATTTCCATCAAGCGTCGTTTAGCTGGCAAGCCTGTTTTTCGCTCACTAAAACCGGTTAAAAATCGCCGCGATATGTATGCAACATGATCGAAACTATCCGGTAATTGGAATTCGGCTTTCGATGCCAAATCAACCCACTGGCGCAGCCTTTGCACGGATCAAGAGAAAATTTCTTTGTCCAAACGCACAAAGAAACGTCTAATTGAATTTTGATTTCGGTGGCTACGCCACTGAATCGACCGACACTCTTGAGTTGCATAAACATCAGAGCAATGCGACCGAATCCAGCAAGCCACGACCAAGTTAAGTGATATGTGTAGATTTGGCATTACAAACCGACATTTCAACAAGAAAAATAGTTTTTCGCAATTAGAATTCGCATCCGACAACCCCTAAAAATATATTTATATGGCTTTTGATAATATCACCACGAGTAAATAGTTTTCATTATGTGTTTGACTGTTTGTGTCCCCTCTTTTATCTGTAGCGAAATTAATAGCCACTCTTAGTAAGTATTGCTAATAGTAACTGTTAACTGGTTAATCTAACGTATTGAAATTATTGAAGTTTCATCAGAATACATCAGGCATTAATGCAGCTGACAAAAGCGAAAACTTCATCAAATTCAAACAGAAAAATTAATCGAGAATGGTCTGAAACAACTAGCACAAAACACAAAACTAAATTTAAACATAAAACTTCCGAAATGTGATGATTTCACGTCATGTCGTACAGAGAGGGGGACGTTTCTGTTTTGTTATTATGTTTAAAAATTATTTGTTTAAAAAAGAGTGATTTTAAAGATCTGATTCCCCATAGAGAGCCGTCGAGAACGACATGTAGTCGAGAGCTCCGGGCACGCTATTAGGCCCCTTGTACGGGGGCATGCGTTGAATACAATACTCGGCCTGATCTGGCGGCAACTCCCTTCTCAATTCATCGGGAAGGATGTAAGGCTGAAAATAACAAAATTTGTCGTTTGAATAAACAGCACATAAATAAAAATAGTTTTTGTTTAGCATTTTATCTAAAATGTCAACTGTCAATGTCAAATTAAACTGCATCTTTGTGAGGATCTGTATCTAGATCGTAGCAGGTTGGTTTTTTTTGGAGAATTGACATGTTGACAGAAATGACATTTGCTCCACAAACCTTTGCGTAATAATTAGTCTACTCCAATCTGTTTTGTTTGGCCTATTTTTGTCTGTATAATATACTATCTAAATAAACGCATCAAGTTACTTAAAGTCTTACCTTATCTCCAGCTAAAATGCGGAAACTGTCAATAACTTGTTCTGCAGTATCCGTGTCTGTGCTTTCTCTCGTCATGAAATCTAAGAAGGCGTCAAAGTGTACGTAACCAGTGCTGTTCGGATCGACGACGGCCAATATTCTCTGGAAGTCTATATCCCCTTGCCTGTCTTTACCTTTAATAAACAATGAATATTCAAGAAACTTGATAATAAGTCCAAGTTATCCCAAACGTAGTCCAGGAAATAATTCTTACCGATCGAGTAGCCCAATGATACAAGGCAAGATTTGAATTCTTCCGGCGTCAATCGACCCGTCCTGTTCTTGTCGAAGTGATTGAACGACGATCTGAATTCGTTGAGTTGATCCTGGGTGATGCCCTTCGAGTCGCGCGTCAATATCTGGTTCTCCACTTCGTTGATGTTGCGATTAATCGAGGTCAACAGTTGCTCCCAACCGACGCGAAGAGTCTCCATGGTGTATTGAGTATATCTGCAAGAAGCGGACATATTAAAATAATGGAAAGGTAAGTAATACGCCATTCTCACGACCAACCTTTCCTCCTGGCTGAGAGCAAAAAACGCAAATAAAACATTATTTGCAAATTAAAATCATCTCATCTTTGATTCTTGACAGTAACGTCACTCAGTCTAACCAATCACAGTGCTCGATTTTCACTGAATCCTACCACCAGCCAATAAGAAATCTCGCTGAGTAGTGACGTCACCGCCAAGAATACAGCCGTTTAGTGTAGTTAGAAGCACTATTTACCTGTTTTCGAAGATCATGCTCTCCTGTACGGCTTGGTGGATCTTCTCCAGTTCCTCGATGTGCGGTTTGTAGGCGTACACGCCTTGTTCGTACTCTTCGAGTCTGTGCAATTGGTCCTCTAGAGTGCCGTGCAATCCCATGCCGATGGCCGTTACAGCGTCTAGTTGGCGCTCGATCCACGGACCCACGGCGTTGGCCTTCTCGGCGAATTGACGTCTGAGCATTTCGTTGTCTGTTTTGGAAGAAGGTTAAGGAAATTTACCAGTAAAGTATGATCAACTTAGAGAAATAAATTGAAGTTTTTGAAAGGATACTCTGTTGTTTTCTGAGCTCGGCTTGCAAAGTGGCGTCTCTTTGAGGTATCAGCTGCCTGACCTCGCCCCATTTCCTCGTCAAGTCCTACGTAAAAGGAACGGTAAGAGTTAATAAGTAATGGACTGTTGGAAATTCGAAATTAACCAGCATTTTTACCTCCAAGTCACAACCGAATCCTTCCTTATTTAGCACGAAAATCAAGAAAATTATATTATAGTTGAAAACACTCGTAACTCGAAGATGAATCGATGAAGGATGATTTGTGAGGTGAAAATGAAATACGACATCAACAAAATGATTTTTTCAACGCGTCCTCTCCCAAACGATTAGCGAAAAAGGCACTTACGTGAGCAGTTAAAGTCGTGTAAGGATTCTCCAAACCTCCGGGCACTTGGTGTTGCTTAACAATAGACTCAACCTCCCTAACGAGCCCAACGATACTTTGATACTCTTTGTCGGCTTCTCCCAAAGTCGCCTAAACACAAACCATTAAAATAACCCGCAGAAACGCAATCCAAACCAAATCACCTTGAAGTGATGGTGAGCGTCGATGAGCCCTTGAATCTCCTCGACGGTGTGAACGATGAATATATCGACCAAATCCTCTCTGGTGCCGTCCAACCAGTTATTGAACGGCGCCGCCCGTTTGGCGAACTCCAAGTGCAGGATGTCGATCTTCTCCATGATCCTTTCGGCCTCGTCGAGGGCTTGACGCCTGCGCTGAGTCAGAGCGCCCAGCCTGTCCCATTGGTCGCAGATGCGTTGACATCTGGCGTTCACGCTAGCGCTATCGTGGTATTCTAACGTGCTACAACATTAACACAACAACCGTTGTACAACAATAGAAGAGATTGAAGTAGGTAAATCATCATGCATGATGTACATGACTTACTTGAGCTCCTGGGCTATGGCGGCGATCTGCTCGACGCGATCTTGATGGGCGGCCAAGTCGGATTCGAAGGCTTCGTGCTTCTTCTTCAAGGCCTTCAATTCGTTGAGGCGGCATTGGCGGAAGTCCTGGCTCTGCAGCATCTCCTCCTTGCCGCGCGTCCAGTCCTCGTGGGCGTCGGCTTTGTGCTTGAACTTCTGGGCCAGATGCTCCAGACGTTCGAGGCGCATCATCTCCGACAGCAGCCACTCTTCGAACGATTTCTCGGCGTGCTCCAGGCCCTTCCAGGCGTTGGCGATGTCCTAGGGAAGATTTTCGCTGGTATCGAATTTTTTGAAGGTGAAGTATGTAATACTTACCGATACCATTTTGCCTTCGGTGGGCATGTAAGCCGGCCGGTTGGAGAGTCTTAGCTTGGTCTGAAGAGTGTTGAAATTCGTCTCCAATTTCGCCTTCTGTTCGACGCGCGGTGGTTTGTGCTTGCGGCGGTACGTGCGGTATTCTTCTAACTTTCTTTGGACTCCTGCTAGAGAGTTGTCGGTTTGACGGGAGTTCAGCCAAGGCATGGTGCGGCGGATCCATTCCAATAACTAGAAAACGGTGCAAATGAATCGAGCTGATAATTGTTGGTAAATAAAGTACGTACGTCACTGGCCAAACGCTCGTATTCCTCCATCAAACGTTCGTTTTCTTGGTTGACTTTGAGAACTTTGCAAATTCTATTAGCGGCAGTTTCGGCCTAACAACACAGGAATTATATTAATTTCTTCGCTATAAAATGGAGGTAATTGAATAAGCATTAAAAATTCAATCATACGAAGCTAACGTTATTAGGGTGATTGAAAATTTTTTGTCGAAAGCACAAATTTACAGTTGTTCAAATCGGATTTGAAAATGGTGAGTATTTTGATATTACTTTAATGGTTATTTATAAAATCGAAAATAAATCACCTTCTGCGCGCCAGAGAAGCGATGGTAATAAGACGACACGTACGTCATGACTGCTCTTTCGTCTGGCATAGCTGTCTGTAAGTCTGCATGCAAACAATCATTCGGTAAGTACACAGCAAAAATGATGGAAAAAATAAATCGAGAAAACAACAAAACAAACCCATCTCGAATCGCTTCGTCTTTGCGGCAACTGAGATTTGTTAAAAAAAACTCTGAGCAAAAAGCGTATGATGGTATTAAAAAAAATGAACGCATTAAGTACAAAATCGTTCGCAATTTCGCAAATTTTATACTCATTACGAACGCACAAGTCAGTTATCGGTTAATTTTTTTGGGCGGGGTTCAATTCACACGTTGGATACCTGTTGGGCCCCTTGGAAAGCGTGGTAATAACATGACACGTAAGTCATGATTGCACGCTCATCGGGCTTGGGAGTGTTGACTAAATCTGTAAGGATAATTTTCGAAAAAAAAAACAAATTATATGTAAATTAACCATCAAATAAAAATAAAATCGAGTAATGGAAATTAGAAATGCGAAAAGGTATTATACGATGTGGATAATAATGCTCGATAAAAACGAAATTATATCGAAGGAAGAATAACTCACCGTCAGGATCCAACATCCGTGGAATATCCAGGTATTTTTCAGCGACGTCGAAGGCAGTATTGAGATTCTCGTAGGGGTTGTCTTTGGACAATTTGTTGTAATCGATGAGATCCGGACGATGGCGATGGATGAGGGCGCAGAACGCCAAACCGTCCTTGAATGACAAATGGAAGTTTTGAACGTTGACGTTCTTGTAGGGGGCAGTTTTGCGCTGGCACCACAACAGCAGACCTTCTTTGGCCGTCATCTCCTCCACGGAGATGTCCTGAATGGCGAAACGCAGGATGATGGTCCATATCATACCGAGCGTCATTTTTAGATTGCCATCCACGATTTCTATACGAATTAAATATTAAATCAGAAATATGAGTTCGGCGCTTTGAATAGTTTCCCGTCCTTTCAAACGGGGATTTTCAAATATGTGGCGAAGGGTTTTTATCAATTTTTACCTTCGGCTCCGATAGATACGAGTTTGACTCCCTTGCTGGCGATAAAGTCGAGCGCCTTGTTGACGTTAGCGATTTTGTGGAATCTCATTTTGCCGCGGTCGGGCTTGGGCAGCGTCTCGCCGGATATCACTTCCAGCAGCAACATCAATTTCAAACCGTTGCGGAAGTCTTCTTCTATGTTTTCTATGCCGGTGCCGGCTTTTCTCAAGTGGCTGTTGCACCATGCCGTAAATGTCTGCGAACGGATAATTACGTTAATATTAGCTACACAATCTCTGGTAAAATATTACAGAAGCAATCAGAAAATACGGTGGAGAGCTATAAGAAATTATTGCAGTATTTATGCACCGTTTGGCTGCATCGCAAGTGGAATTATTGTGTCATTACGTGAAGGTATAACTTCTATTAAATTTGAAAATGTTCCATTGCAAACAACTGTTTTTGTTACATAATTTTATCATACGCCTGCTACAAAAAAACTCATGCCAATTAGTTTTCCTAAATAACAGCATTCCTCAACAACCAAAACAATAAAAAAAAACTGTAAAGTTAGATATTGAATTCATCATTTTTGTCAGTATCTACCTCGACGCGGTTTCATTCATTAGCGTATACGCTGGCGCACGATTTGTAAGCGTTATGTGTACCTTTTCGCCCATAAATTCGTAGATGAAAATTGTGGGACGATGTGCCGATATGTATTTTTAAATTTTGGCATCGAGCCCGATCCGGTGCATATTTCAATCGTGATTCAGGAACGACCATTGCAATTAATGATGATAATAAGAAGCGAAAACTATTTCGTATTGAACGCGGGATGGACTGCAAACTTGAAACGTTGCAATGTCGAGCATTTTTGAAATGGGATGAAAATAATAACCTAATGGAAACGAAGAGAATTTAATAAATCAATTAGGAACTTGGTATTTACATATCGTATTGTACACACACATTTCTCCTGAAACGTCCAACGCAAAAATTTCTAGAATAAATTAAAGTTTAATGAAACCCACAAAAATAACCAAATAGTTGAGATGTTTCGAATTTACGTATATCCTGTCTATTTAATCGAAACTCGATGATGTAGAACGGATTAGCGGGGCGAAAAATTTCCGGTTTAGGTAATCTTGAAAGAATAGAATTGGCTGTTGGTTCGGTAATAAATTCGCGAATTTCTTGAATGAACGTTCTTTTGGGCGTGTAATGTGCCTACAGTGGTATGCGTAAAGCGATTGCCTAATCCTAACAAAACGAGTTTATTTAGACCCGGCCCAGTTACATTTATAGAACCGAGTCTCGGGCTTTGTGCGCTGAAATCAACGAGAAATGCCACATTTTTTTCTCATTGAAAGTAAGTACATAATGTACCTGAAGAGTGTACCTACTGGCTCGACTCTTTCATACAAAGATATTTATGAAATTGCTTCATTTATTTTGATTGTGATTAAAGTTGGGGAAATAGGAATTAAGTAAATCACATAGTACTCACAAGTAGTAGAGTTTGGTATTGAAATAAATTAATCTCAACATCTCTATAGCACTTTTGATGTTGTATTTTCGCAGAGTTTCGAAAGTGAAGCGAAAAACTATGATGTAACTCGCGGCTTATCAATCGCAAGGAGATCACAGATTTAAATTTAGATTTTGGGCGCGTCACAAACCGCATACACTTTGCGAATTTAAATATTTGCTCGGGAATTTTCGAAGATAAATATTCAAGATGTCAACAGTGATGATATATTTAACATAAGTAAGTGGTCAAAGGCAAGGCCCTTAAGGACAATTGCTCAATTAGAATACCTTCATGTTGATTTTGTCTCTGTCGTCCATTTCCAAGACATTGTTTAATTTATAATGGAAGACAAAAGCGTCACCGTCAGCGCAGATATTGTCCAACATTTCGAATTTCCTTCCCCCAGAGAAATTAATCAGATATTAGAAAATCACCTTTTTAAATACTTTTACGCGTATAAACTATTGCCATTTTGACAAAACGAATGGTTTTTGAGTTATATGGCACTCAAATGTGTCACAAATATCCACAATTTAAATAGAAAGAAGAAATCTAGGCAAAGAATTATTACAGTTACAAAAGAATTGGTTTAGTATAAAAAATAGACTAAAAATTGTTACACAAATTATATAAAATTATAAAAACTAATTAATGTTTTATTGTTACATATAAGCATATGGAATGCGGTCAGTCGGAAACCTAATTTCAAAATATTTTACTGTATAAAACTGAAATAACGGAAAACCGGCTGCTATTACAATATCATTACAAAGATAAAAATAAAAAATCAACGGCCTTATTTTAAATTCGACCTTGAGGAACGTCTTAACAAAATTATTATACTAATGAGAGGCATTTTAAATATGTATCGTTTCCAATGAGTGGTACCGACAATTTGTTCATTAAACGGAAACAAAGCGTTACGGAATGTAAAATGCTATGAAAAAAAACTAATTATTTATGGAAAACGTTTAACGAAACAACGGGAATTTAATATTGTAAAATGTTGCGTGCTTAATACATTTATCTATGTAATATTCCTAACAATTTAGAGTATAATTCATTAATTGCTGTTTAGATGTTGTGAGCAAACGAATTTTGTAGTAAGACTAGTCATCTGATTGAATTTTAATGCTTTTATGAATGTTTATGCCAAAACACTAAAATGTTTAAAAGTATTATCGAAAAAAAATTTGAAATTTATTTTAATTTAAATTCGAAATTTCTAACTCAACAGAAACCAGGACAATCGTTTGTTTAAATTTTTATCAGCAATTTGTTGGAATTATCGTACGTTTGAAATGTGCCAATTAACGATAAAAAATGTACAATTTACGGGAAAATAATTTAAAGTAAGTAGTAATGTTCCGTTTGCGGCAAAAACCAACTGTTTCATTGTTAATAAGTCTAAGGCATGTGTTAGACATTACGAGTACGAGAAATAAATTCGTACTGACCGTATGGCGTTTCGCCTATAACAGCCATACGTTTGCTGTAACTTCGAGCGAGAACATGTTACAATAAAATTAATTAACGCAGATACCTATCAATTTTAACTGTTTTACGTGAAAAGTTATTATGCCACTGTGTCATACTTACAAGAAATCGCCATTATGACGCAGCGATACTTGTTAAAACCGAACCAAACGGATCGAAAATAAATTACACCCAACTCACACGTTCAATTCGCCCATTCAACTCCGCCGTACATTTTTATTCGCCGAATAAATAAATAACGCCTTAACGAAATCCAAAAAGAAGGCTGTAAAAAGAGCACCCACGCTGCGATTGCCGGCTAATTACTAGAACAAATGGAAGATCAAAGCGGCCCTATTTGTACACCCGTTACTTTCGGGCCCGGTTAAAAATGCCACACGTTAAAGCCCACGTGGAATCATTCGAGTCAGAGGATGGGCTAATAAATGTAAATAAATCAGATGAAGAAACTTCCCCACATATTCAATGATCAGTACTTTAGTTGTAAATTTAGTAAAAAAGTGCATTTATTTATGCAAACTTAATAGGTACTTAGTGCAATAATTACCGAGTGGGTAATTTAGATACTATTACTGACGTTGTTGTAAAAGTAATGAACTGGAAATGTTTTTTTTTTTAAGAAACAATACTTATATCAACCTACTCTTATACCTAGAACAGAATTTATTTAAATGGAGATTTAAATGGCAGCTAAAAATCGAATCAAAACATTTTTTAGATAAATAATCAGGTTGCTCTCCGCTCATTAGCATCAAATGAAGACCTCACGAAAACCAGTCCGGTCAATAACACATTCGAAGTTTTAGTAAGTCACTAATCGATGACCGACTGGGAATGTTTTTTATATAGCATGCGACGAAAACATTCTCTTGTTGTGGCCAATAATTTGCATGAAATGAATCACATTTTGGTGAAATTTTTATACGGTTCATCGGAATCGACTTTCTTCGATTTGTGGTTTTTATTTTATTTTTGTTCGATGAAATCCAAGAGGTTCTGGCGATGTGTTACTTCCTTTATAACCTGATTATTTCGCATTTTTGAAAAAATTGTCCTGTTATAATAGGTTTCTATGAATAATACTGGTGTCGGCGATAATAAACATCAAACAGTGAACTGTTGGGCACGTTTAGAGTTGGAAAGTTATTTCGAACGGTGACACCCACGTGCCGATACGTCGAATGTTATCTTCCTAAAGTCTACTCCACCGACACATTGCCTCGGGTTAGGATTACCTTGTTATACATGTGATCTAATATCGAATTAAGATGTTCCACTAAAAACGATACCAAATGTAAAAAAATCGTTATTTTAAGAAAACCTTACGCATGTGTTTCTCAGTTGGAGGTGCGTCAGTCAGGATTTTTTTTACATATTTATTTATTTAAATCTGGAACAGCCAGAATTATTCAAGAATTTTATTTACAATTTTATTCTAACTGTTGATAAGAGAATACAAGAGATTTTAACGTAGAGAAGCATTGATATACATATATAAGATTCATCTGATGATTTATTGTGTTTCTTTCGAAACTATAATCTTAAATAAAGATTGTAACACAAAAAAATCATAACTAAAATCAAACAAACCGGTAAAAACATAGATGAGTAGTTGAGGATATTTAAACAAACGTAAACAAATAATCGTGTGTTTGAGATAAGCTACATGTCAATAAAATCAAAATAATCTAAATAAATATCCGAAAACAGTCATAATTTCATGAAATGAAAAAGTCGACCAAAGTCGAAGTTTTTTTTAAACAGGAAAAAAAAAATTAAAACTTAGAAAGCGGGAAAAACTATGAGGAAATTTATAAACTTATTCAAATTAACCTCAAGGATTATGGATTAAACATTTCGTTAGAACATAAACAAATTATGAAAAAACAGCGAAAGGTTTCGTTACAGTTCGTTGTACGGATTAATATTAATCCCGAGCGGATACCTACACGAATAAACCCCTGCAGTAATTGAATTAAAGCTCACATTTTTCCCTATTATTCCGTTTAGTTTCTATGCCTATCGACCGGCGTAATATTTATTTGGGCCAAGCGTATTTAGCGGTTTAAATATAGACCGAATTTATCTGTTAAAATTTTTGTAATCCATCTAAAAATAATCGCGATGTGAATAATATCGCGATATTTAGAATCGGTGCCGCAAACGAACGGAGCGCCGGATTTTTCTGACCTTTCATTTTTGATCTCCTTTCTCTAGTATTATTATAACTACTATAGTTAGCGATTCGAGGATAAATTCTATACGGAGCCGGTTTTGAAACTTCCCACATTTACCACCAATTTATTCGTTTATTGTTTCAGTTTATCCATTACCTACGTCAATTATTTCATAAAGACAAAAGGGTTCCTATAAACAAGTTCATTATACTCTATTATAGCGTACATCTGAAAGTTGAGTAGGTAAGTAAATATACCATGCTCAACTTTAAAACTCATTCACGATGAAAATTAAAAATTTGTAGATTTTATACAGCAAATCCTATGCGATCAATGCCCTAATAAACGCAGTTCTGTAAATATTATTCACAAACATTTCCGGGTAAAATGTCTTTAAAAGCTAATTAAACCATTGTTGTTGTTATTGGGGGCCGTTAAGAAAATCGCGATATCGCCGTAACGAATTCTTTAAAGACCTTTACGACTTTACGCAAAAATAATGTACTTACAACCAATTGAACCAACTTCATAAACAAACAAAAGCACTGCTAAATAAACGAATTATTCAGAGCATGCTTGACAGCTGTTGGTGTTATCTGTGCAACAAAAGGTTACTACTCTAAACTATGAGTCAAAATAATTTCGCAAAATAGTATAAAAAAAACTATATTTCCAAATAGAGGATATGAGTATTAGAGATGATTAGGAAATAATTCAAATCGAGATTAATAGATTCTCAATATTTACGTTTGCATAAAGTGCGAATTATTTATAGCGAGCACGTCACTGGTTGACTTTTTGTGATATCGCGTGCGCTTCCTGCAAATTGACGAGTGGAAATAAATCAGATAGTGATGAAATCTTTGAAAAATTAAACTCAATGTCAAACGAATTATTTTTAATTCGGCAGGATAAACGGTTCAATCTGTAATGCAATAAAAGTGCAGTTAAATTAAAAATTACGTTGGTATTTCGTTTGGGTTTACTGGGAAATTCTTTTAATCAACATAAATTTGTATCAAATGACTGGGGAACATACACGAGAATCATTTTCTAAATTAGTTCGTTACACCTATTTGAGAACGTGCTGGAAACATTATATTTCTTTACATACATACATGGTAATTTAGGCATATCATCGAACGTGATTAAATCAAAAATATATTTTGCATAAATGAAAAAATTAAAAGAAAAATTCCAATAAGTTCAAAAAGAAATCTAGCGTTGGGACACCCACTCGTATATATTATAACGGGTGTCCCAAAGAAGGGGGCGGTGAAGACATAATATAAAGTAAACAATTATTTACATACCTATTTCTTATTATAAAAATAACCACAGAAATAATTGCATTTGATTTTTCGCTGGGACACCTGGTATAGAGAAGACGGTGCTGGAAAGTTAACTGACCCAAGGGTGAGTGAACTTTTTTTAAACAATTCTATTTTGGACACTTCCTCAAACTCTTTAAATTCGAACTATCGAGCATCCGTAAAATGCATTCGAGCGCTCGTCTCGAGTATTCCCAGAAAAATTACCACTCTAATTTATAACTTGTACATACTCTAAATATGAATCATTTCAACTACCAAAGAAAATTTCTTCTTCATTTTAAATTGTACCACGTTAATCATTAACAACTAATGTGTATATAAAAATTAGTGCATATAATAAGCTATTTTATTAGGAGTATTCAATAGACAATACGAATTTACATGGCATTCGACGTGTTAATGAATCATCCTGTACAAATAAGTGCGGTGTAAATTCTGTGGACAACGACTAAAGTGTATTGACTTTATGCTAATTATCCAATCCAAAAAATAAATAAATGCTTATTTCGAATCCACAGTTATATTGTTTACATGCCTATACATGGTCTAGAAACCTCGAGTTGTGTGAATGTTTCCACAATGAAATCATAAAAAATAAAAATAACACAGTTTTTATTACACCCATTAATTTAATGGCGATCAGTGAAAATTTAAAGCATTCCTTTATGAAATAAATACGCCAGCTCTTTTTGCCTCACACTTACCAAGTATTCCTACTCAAACAATTTCATTATCTGCTTATAATATGTTAAACAATATTCCTTATAAACTATTTCGATTTAATTCTGCTATTCGAAGATCCGATTGCTCACCTAATGGTTTAATTTCCCATGATCGCTGCAGCATTCCTGAACGCGAATTTCGCATTTTATAATTACTAATGTTGGTCATTTTCATGGCATTTCTCCTGCTTCTTGTAAGCTGAAATTATTTCTCGAAACTCGGAAATGTACGCACAGCAAAACATAGCATTACAGGAGCTTCAATTACATTCGTTTCGTTTTCGAATTACGATTTGCTGCGCCGTATTTATTCCGTAATCGTTCGTAATTTAAAAAACGAAAGCGATTTCGATTTCAGCGTCGCATTCTGACTTATAATTATTAAACTAATTGGTTAGATCCAGATCCGTCAAGCTCAATGGCGCTTTTAAAACTGAAATTTTACCTCATTAAAATGTTAAAAACGTCAATAGGTGCAAATGTAAATATGTTTTTCTTAATAGGCGTGATTTTATATAATGTCTCCCGAAAAATTAACGTCTAACAAATATTTCGGCGCCTCGTATACTCAAAATATAAATAGAAGGCGTTCTACTCGCATGCGACTAGGAATAATTATACTTGAAAGTGTTGTGCATTCGTTCATAAGGTCGTTTTAAAATTCGCTATTAAATTAATTGGCTTGGCAAGCGTCGTTATCTAATTGAATAATTTAGGCGTGAAATTTTCTTTCGCTAAAAACTTACATATATTTACTCGTAAAGTTGAATAAAATCTACTTCGAAATTCGAAAATAAAAGTCATCATTAATATTAATTTTTGTATATGTATATGGTTAAGTTCCAGAAAATTTCAGTGTTACAGTTTTTGTATGATTGTAATTACATGTAATGATCTTTCTGGAAGCTACATTTCGAGAATATTATGAATTACTTTACTCTCATTGTCAATACAATTTAATATGAAATCGTTATAACTTATGGAGCATTACCCATTTCAAGTTAAGGATTGCTTATATTTTCTTCTAAATTGTAATGGGTTAATAAAACACTTTTTGAAGGAAAACTTGACCTGATATACTAAAATCTTGTGAATTATTAAATGGAGCATTTCAGATATATTTGTTATGCTACAATCTATTTTTGATCTTGACCGCATTTCTTTCCAAAGGGATTACGAAATTTTCAAAGCACCGAAAAAAAACTAAAAAAACACAATTATTTGAGAATTTAACAAATTTACTCGAAATACGTCTAGCATGATTTTTTGATCTAACATACGGATAATTTGCGTACAAATATTGTAGTCGAATGCTTTTTTTAGTTTATGTTGCATAAAATTACTGCATTGTTAGTCAAAAATAATACACTTGGCAACGTTTATATTTTACGTCGTCAAACTGTGATTGCTGACATAAAAATACGCGTTCTCTAGTATAGGCGCTTGTCATTCATTCAAATTATTGAAATGTCTCAAAATCATCAGGATTTTTCAGAATAACGAATTAATTAGGAAACGCCCTGTATATTTTTCTTAACCAATCTCTTTTACATAACGTAAAGCAACGAACTTCTCAGCGATCTTTCATTCCTCTTAAGGAAGTATGTTAATTAATATTAATTGGTATAGCCGACTAGTGAACGCATCCATCATGTTATTCATTACTAGAAATTACACGCCCCTCCGTGAAACAATACTCGACTACTATAATTGGAACACCTCGAATGAGATAAAACGAAAGAAAATAGAATGCAATTCGATAAAAAAAATGTATTAACCGTGTGAGAACGCCGTACAAATTACTAACAATTCAGGCCTTTGTTTAAGCAACCTTGAAATTATATAGTCTAAGCTCAAAGAATTCCGTAATGGAAATAAAACGTAGAGAAATTGAATATTGCGTTAATTTATGTAATGGATCTCTTGTTACAGATACCTCGGTTTTTCTTTTTATCTACACAGTTTGCATGCGACAATTTCTTGTATATCCAAAGGTATTAAATATTTTATTGAAAATTTGTTCGGAGTGCTTCAAAAATTCATCAAGATTTCTAGCTAAAATTACATTTAAAATTGTAAGTAAATTCGTGCAGTTTATCTTTGTTTTGTCTTGAATGTATTTACATGATCAATATCTTCAACCCATAAAAACAGCGGTAGGAAAGTAAAGCGTTTGATGCGATTTTCTAATTTACTGCACTCAGACACGGATCGTCCTTGAAAACGCCACTCGAAAGCGTAGTGTTTGTAAAACGGCTAAGGACAGTTTGTAGCCAAATGGCCCGTAAACACAAGCTACAGAATTAGAACAAAACGTGTGATTGTTTTTGCTGAAACCAATGTCATCAGTTCAGCAATTTAAATTTTTCTGTAATTTTTTTCAGCAGTGTAATTGAAGTAACCCTTTGGAATGCTTGTGTGTAAGATCTCTAGATATCTGGTTTGTTCAGAATGCTTGCATTTTGTGCTCGGCATAAATGGGCTTTAATTAGAGCCAACCCCAACAGTATGTCTGGCGTGCACCCTCTCTGGTGCGAATTTACCCTATTTCGCGTATACTTTTCAACATCCGCTGCGAAATCGATCGATGTCGCTTTAAAATCCGCCCCGCATCCTTCCCCACAATTGTCAACATACTCATAACGCATAATATTCAATTAATACTTGATCTGCGAGCTGCAGTCTTCTACAAACTACTAGATAGCAGTTGCAAGTATATGAAATTAACAGTTTTTCCATGCCGTCGACATGTTTACACTCCAACATACAATCCTCTAGTGAAGCCATTTTTGGGCACGACGCACCGAAATTCGACGCCTCGAATGCGTCGTTTCGCTGTTAAGACGACGCTCCTCGCGCAGCTGCCGCTCATATCAAAATATCATCGCAGCTTGCCGGACCGCCACCGCGTTGTCGGATCGATGATAATTTCGGCAAAATAAATAGTATACGATGATGTTAGTCTCGACCATAGAGTACACTAGCTCATTATTCTCTCAAGTTTAATTGGTGAGATTTAATATACCGGAATTTATTCAATTAGATGAAGGTATAAAAAGTGAATTTTTCACAAGGATAATCCCTCAGGCAATCATACTAGAAAACTTTCTATGATTTTTAATCAATTTATAACAATTTGTTATTTAAGTGCACCATCTAATAATATTGCTTAATTGTTAATATTAATCTATCATATCTAAAAGTATGTAGTATTTTGATTCAATAAAATCATAAAGGGCTCAAAAATATTCAGTTAATTAGCAATAAAATGTGAATTATAAACTAAAGAAAACAATCGATTAACCAGCATTGACCTGACATAAACTTGATAAAAACCAAAACAAAAAAAAAAAACGAGATACCAATTAAGAAACGTTAACAGTAATTTAATAGTTTAAAAATCGTATACGATAAAGCGGGTCAACGAACATTTTGTAAACGCTATTTACTTGTATCACACATTACAGTAACTCTTTTTTTCGATTTTTTCAAAATTCCGCGGTTTTGTTATGAAACTCATCGCGAATTTCTCGATTATCAATCAGCAGGCAACAATTAATTTACTTATTAATCTCTAATTCCACAATACCAATTCATATCCTCATCGGCGATGACGGGAAAATTAAGATAACAAACTCGCAGCGAAATCATGCGTAAAATATTTTCGAAATAACAAGAGATTATTTCTTATTAATCATCGGATTATCAGAAATGTTTTTTTTTTCGCAAAATTTTGAAAGTTACAATAGAGCTTGTTCGAAAAGTAGGCTTTTCTGGAACGTTGACAAGATTAAAAATATTTCCAACGTTTATTAAACAGCCAAGGTCGATGAAATTTCAAAGCTTATTTTGATTTTTATCGATTACCGATAAAAAGTCAATACAAGACTTGTTGAACTGTTTTTTATACTAGTAGAAGTACGTTAAATGCAAAACGTGGCAACGCTGACAATTATTCATGAAATTCTAATATCGATTTAAATTAATTATGTACATTAAGTACTTTTAATTGTTGTGTAAGAATTGAAGTAATTTAAGTCAATTAAAACGGAAAAATAACTTGGTTTTTTTAATTTGTTTATAAGGAATAGTTTGAATATGGTAATGATTTGTTGATAGCATGAGCTTTTTTTGCGTCGAGAATTATCACCAAGTTGGCGTTTGTTAGTGTAATTAAGTTTTATTAAAAAAAATTCGGGTATTTATTATGAAACAGTCAAGATATTCTTGCCAAGCTGTGCCAAAAATAGTTTCACGATATAATGTTACACTCAAGGTTTTTCGTAAAATCTTTAATGAAAATGTGCAAACCCGAATATAATTAGATCAAATTCGTATCTAGATTAATTCAACCTGAAAACTGACGGGGTAGAACTCCAACGGAAGGTTATATTAGGTTATGTAGCAGGTTTTTTTGTTTACATACGTAACAATGGCTGCGGAAATTTAAGCTACAACAGTTGAAGGAAAGCAAAAGCTCCTACCTTTTTCTGTTGCTTCTCCCAGGCCGGATCGAGGAGTCCTTCCCGTTCCCATTCTTCTTCTTGTTCCATGTAGCCGTCTTGGTCGACGTTGTTGTAACCGTCGGTGATCATGTTCGCCAATTAATAATTAAAATCACGAAATGCTTGCTTATGCTAAGATGGTTCGTTTTATTCAAAAATTCGTTCGACAGATGTACAAAAAAAAACCGTCGTGCCTAAGCACAAGCACACGGATCTTACGCGCACTCTACCCCACTTGGCCCGAGCCCGACTGTACCAAAACCAACACTCGCGGACGGCGTTTCGAGTGTAGTTGTTGTCGTGGGACTGGCTCCGTCCGTCGCCCGGCCGCGTTGCCGAACCTTCCTTTCAAAAATTCCCTCAATTCGTCGCCCTAGAACTAAATAGTCTTCGCTCGCAGCCACCGGGTTTCCCCGATCTTGCACCTATTCATTACTACCAGTGCCGGATTTCTGTGTAGGCTTATAAGGCCACCGGTGGCCCTAAATGCTTGAGGTCTCCTGATTTTACTACTGCAATTACAATTCCTGTTTGTGTATTTACATTACTTATCATCGAGGGTTTCTTGAGACCTCTTAGGTCTTCCTTGATTTCTAAACACTCTGTGGAAGATGAAAATAATAAAAAAAACCTCTTGTCAAACAATACGAACTCTTCTTCCTCGGCCTCTATTTATCCACTGCCCTAGGCCTCTTCCAGATGCTTCCATTTCGATCTATCTCTTGCAGTTCTCATCCATTGTTTCCCCCTGATCGGTTTGATGTCATCTATCCATCTTTTTTGAGGTCTGCCTATTCCTCTTTTATTCTCTCTGGGTGTCCAATTTGTTAATCTAACCGTCCATTTTTCTGAGTTATCGCCCTGTACAGGGTAAGAGTAATCTTCTCTGATATAATCCAATAGATACTTCATGCAATCCCGGATATGCAACAATTCCTGGCACATCCAGGATGGGACTTTCTGTCCAAACACTCATTCTGATGTAAATGGTTTCTGATGGAAATCTTGTATAAACTGGTAGATTTGGCAACATGGATCGAAGTCGAAGCGCGACTTGACCCCCGGTAAGCCTAGTAACGGCCGATAGGATGGGTTTGTGGGTTGTAATGGGTAGCAGGGAATCTATTTTGAGTTGCGGTAGTAATCGGCGTATACGGGGATCAGTCGAGTGGTAAGGAAACTGGACGAATGGTGAAAAAATTATTCTTGATGTGAAAATAATGTATTCTGCTTTATCATAATCATGTTAATAATGTTTTTCTTCGAAGGCTGGCACCTCCCTTTGGAATACCTAATTGATGTAGACCATTTGGTTTGCCCATTGAATCTCTAATCTCGGGTTGATTAAAATCAACGACCAAATTTATACTTTAAACAGGTATTTGTTGTAATCCAGTACATCATCTTTCGAGCCAAGTTAAATAAGTATCCTAAATGGAAAACCAAGATGTACTAATATACGAAACAGCGTTGCCATTCAAAGATGCCCATACACTCTTTTTCTTCACAGAAGAACCTAATCTTCCAAAACTGATCAAATCCAAAGGGTAAATTGGTTCAGTGTGATCGGTGCATCTGACTATAAACAAAGCATGATGGCATATCGGATCTCCTGCATAAGCTAGGAAATGCCCACCGAATTTGTGGCCTTGGGTGATATAGTAGCCTTTGTGCCATAGATCTGAGTACACGGCTGCTTTTAGATTACTGGTCAGGTTTAAAATATCGTCACGACTGCAGGTTTTCAAATCATCGTAAGTACTCGAAGATGCGGGTAATGGTACAGGCCATATCACGTTATCTTTGGTAACTGGAGCGAGTTTTTTTAGTTCGTCGTTGATGAATTCTTCTTTGGATTGTTCGTTATTTCTTTTAACTATCAGTTCATCGGCTAGGGCCTCTAATTGTTCAGTTCGCATTCGCTTGTATTCGACTGTTTCGGCACTTATTAAACCATCTTCGTACTCTTCCAAAGCTCTTTTGTCACAACCACTTTTAGTAACAATTCTCGGGGACTCTAAAATTGTGACGATTTCCTTATCAAACAGCAAACAAGCCTCTTCAGGTAAAATTTTTATTGGCAGAGAAGGCACATGTAAAGAGTTACCAACAATTTCGCCAACAATCCGATGTTCTTCGCGCAGTTTAATCCACTCGGTGGCATTGTATAGAAGAATTTCGCCGTTGGTTAAATATAAGTTTACCATTTTGCTGATACTTAAAGTTTGAATATATTCTTGTTTTGTTAATTTTCTAATGTTATGATTGATATATAGTTAGGTTAAATTCTACAACTTTTTGAAATAGGACTTTTACGTAATACGACAATGGCGCGAAATTGTAGATAAAATATAAAATGGCACCAAATTGTAGATAAAATAAATATAAACGTATATTGATTTTTAAATTTGGTGGTAGATAATTCATATTTTAGTTGTAAAGTATAAGTATATAAATATAAACTAGCAAATAAAACGCCCATTATATAGGCAATTCAAAACACATACAATATTTCATGAAAAGACAGAAATTAGAAAAGTGGGAATTGAAAAACTGCACTAATTGTAAATACCCTTTAATAAAATTTATTTTTTAATAATAACGTGAAACAATTATTTTTTGTCTACAAAAATTTACGATTAGATTAAATTTTCTTTCCAAACGTATATACCAGTTTGGTTAGACCATTGGAATTTTATCGAAAGAACTATTGCATATTTTAGGCTTAAAGATTTGCAACATGTCAAATATTTGGCAAGAAAATTTTTTAAATAATTTTTAACGAACGTACATTTTTCGAAATTACTATTTATTGATTTTTTACATCAACGTTGTAAATGGTAACATATCGATATTGCGTGTAAACGAAAATATATTTACATATATTATTTATTTTTTTAATTTTCTAGTAAAATATTGTTTTCTTTCATATTAGTGATTGTTGACGCTCAGCATCACTAAAAAGTAAAGCCGCTCTTTTAAAGAAAATTAAAAACAATATTCACAGACTTGTATAAGTTCCTCTTACCAGTGTTTTTAAAAAAATACAACTTAAATGTTAAACGATTTCAATTAAATTAACGATAATTTTTTATTCTTCGGGCGTATTTTTCTCTCTTTTTCCGGTCAAGCCCTCGATTTTTTTCGATTTTTCAAATTAACGCACGATTTCACACTGGTTCGGGGCAACCATAAAATGAGACTATTAAAAACTACGAGTATCATGCCTGATCACCAATTTCCAGCTTTTGGACCACATTCTCGACTTCTGAAATATATTTTCATATACACTTTAATATAAAAAAAACTAAAAATATAACTGAACGTAAATCTGCTACTAAATTATCATAAATAAATAAATAAACAAATAAATTTCTTTCTTAGTAAAATCGAATAAGCTTATATCTAAAAAACGAATTAATACTACAGTGAAAAATATTGTTCAAATTTTGGAGTTTATCCATTCAAGATCTCGTCTCAATCACAGTTGAAAAAACACGAGCGAAAATATTGAACGACTGGCGTTTGTTGAAAGAGGTTAACGTATTTATGGCAGTATGTTGATGACGAAACTCAATTTTTCAAGTTACATCAAACAAGAAATTACTTTTTAAACATACGCCACAAAATTTTCTATTTTAATTCGAAATTTACATTTGCGCAGTTTTTTTTTAATGAATTTGATAAATAAATAATATTTATCCTGAAAACGTTGAAAACCATTATCACAATCCTCTTAACTTTTATTGCTTTCTTGAGCACAATCGTATACGATAAATTATGAGTTATAAAAAATATAGCTGAATCAAATAAATAATTGAGCATAATTCTGAGGACTACATAAATATTAATACGAGTACATTTACGCAAAAAGATCCAGTTTTCCGAAAAAAAAACAACAAAAATTACCTATTAGTGTTCAAAAGCAAACCTACTCTACCTAAATGTTATCCACACTACACAAAATAAATTAATAACTGTGTAAATGTAAATCAGCTTGTTCCTTAAGCAAACAACACACTGGCCATTTGCTTATAACAATTTTAACAGTTAATATTTTCCCAACAAAAAATACGCAAATAGCCCAGAAATCCCAAATAACGTATGAAATAAAATGAGCAAAGTTACAAATTCTTATTGTTACCTTGGTTTGCAACTTCACTCTTATCACCAATTTTATTCAGTACATCTTCGAAAGCCGACAACGATGTAGTTAGAGACAATTTCAGTCCTTTACTAACAGGCAACAGCGGAAATTCCGGTTTCGACTGATCGGCGTCTTGACAATAGCCTCGCAATCTCTCGCACAATTTATGTCCATTCTCTGCGAAATGGGAGTAAATTTCCTGCTTAAACGTCTCCGGCGGCGAATGGAGCATTTCCTTCATCGATTGGATGAGCTTGAGGATCACCAGTTCGTTGTACGTTCTCGAATTCTCGTAACCTAACAATTAAAAAAAATAATTACAACTGTATGTGTTATAAATTTGTTAATAAAATTAGGTATTATACCTTGTTGGGTGTCTGTTTGCTTCTCGTACCCAGCTTCATTATAGTAAGGTTCCGATACCAATATTAACCCTTGTATGGATACTATAAGTTGTAAAAGAGTACTGTTTGGACCCCAAACTTCCGTACCTCTACCCATCCAAGTACCTAGCAAAGATACACAAACTTTACCCTCTACATATAAATTCGGATTCAATCTCTCCGAGCTATAGCTTATGTAGTGGACTAGAGGCGGAGACCTAAAATTATAATACACATTTTTTAAGGCATACGTTAAATCGACTCGGTTTTTATGCAAACTGAAAACGCACCTGGGATAATCGTTACTGAGCTGAATGTCGAAAAGGAAAAGGCCGTCTTCGTAGGGCGTTTTCGCCGGTCCTTTTATCATAACAGAGAGCAGATCTATTCGATTTCCATACGATCTGACCCAAACACCTGGTGGTAATGAGTCTTTGAGAAGTTTATATTCCTTCTGAACGGCTTTAACAAATCTACAAATATGAATAATAGCTCTATAATCCAATTCTATAACACAATTAGAAACTATTGGAATTAGAAATACCTTTGCAGATCTGTGGGTTCGAATTTACTGGAGTAATAATGATGAGTAGCCGGAACATCGTCGAGTAACACGTAGGGTTCGTTCTCCCCCGAGCTTTTGCTGATCAACTTCGATTTCAATGGGCTCAGAGAAGAGAACGAATCGTCCGGAGTCGTCGGAACGCTCGGCGCCGGCGTCGAACTGCACGGCGTCTGTATGTTCTCCGACGCTTTCGTTAACACGGTGAAAGCCTGACAACCGCCGATGCGACTAATTATTTCCGCGTACGCCAAATCCATGCGAACTTTCAACATTGACAATAGCTCGACGCAAAGATTGTCCGGGCAAGGTATATCGGCGCTTTCTGCGGCCAAAGGTGTTGTCGGCGCTGCTGGAAAATATACAGTGTGTTAACAAATAATTGCAACTCTATGCAAAAAGGTACATAGCGTTTTTAATTCATTATGTTGTGCGTTTTAAATGTGCATAGAAACTTACCAGTAGGTTCTTTGCTGTCTTTCTTCTCAATTTGTGCGTTAATTTTGTTTTCCAATTTGATCATTTTGTTGATGTTCTCCTTTTCGGCGACCTTAATTTTGGATATGGACGGACTGAAATTGTCGCTAGAAAACAGCCTTCCTCTCAGCTCGACACCAAGAGATTTAGCCTTTTCCTTCGCTTGCAGCAGCAATACTTGAAAGTGCCTGCTCTTCAAGCTGAAGAACGACGTACCCAAGAGTTTGTCCAAGTAACTCGAATTTTCGTAGATTAATAAGAGATCCTTAACAAACTGAAACATGAAAACAGATTTCGAAAGAGGTTTACAATAGGTTTCAATTTTTTACCACAAAAGTTTCCATGATGGTATTCTGTTTAAAAGCATCTTTCAAATAGATTATCCTATTGCGAACGAAATCCAATCTGGCTGCTAAATTTTGCAAGACAGTTTCATCCGTTAAATCACCGGCATAGGATTCGATGCTTTCCGTTTCCCAGGACACACAGGCTCCGTCGTCGTCCGATGATTCGTCATCGGAGAAATCGTAATCCGTCGTTTCGGGTATCAATTCAATATCCTGGGGCCAACAGTTCTCCTCAGTACCGTCCAACCATTGAACTTTTACGTAACCCTAAAAACCCATAAAACGTATACCTACACTCCTATCTTTTTTTAAGGGTAAAACTTACTTCTATACAACTATCAATAACTTTACCCATTTTATCTTCTTGAGCAGGTTTTGACTTAACTATACTACGAGGACGGAACACAAATTTTGAATGTTTCTTCAAATCATACACACTCATTTCATTTATTGCTAATTCCGCCGGTTCTTCCACGTTTTCCAGATAAGTAAACCATTTAACCTAAAATTAATTAAATAAGAGACGTTGAATGAGGATCATTAGATGTTATTCGACTTACGCTGGCGGTTCTTTCTAAGTAATTGACGCTTTGAACAACACCGTAATTGCCGTTGCCTGGATTGTTATCATTAATGACCCATTCGCCTGGAAAGAACTCGTGATCGTCTAGAGATATTGAATAGTAAAGTTGCGTGGATGGTATGTCTTTCTCCTCAGTGCCATCTTGCCATACAACATTCACCTTTGATTCAACGCATATTACCTGTAATGAAAATTGCATTTTTACGAGGTCCCCGTTTTTTTCTAATAAAATTATCCTACCTCAACAGCTAGTGTATTGCCGGGTACTAAATCTCTGGGTTTAGGAGGATAATGCCGAATTTTAGTTTTTGTAGAATAACTAATTTGCGACACAGTACCATCATCTTCGGATTCATCGGACTCTTCTGTCCACCATTCTTCCTCGTCGGTGTTGGCAGTTACTTCCTCATTTGGAGAGTAGACTAACGAAGAAGGCCTAATTTTACTTATTCTAGACCTAAAACAACAACAACAAAAATTTAGTATGAAAAACATACTTCAACCGAAAGTTTTTAAACAGATATAACACTTACATCTTTGTGTTGCAGGTAACAATATGCCTAACTTTTGGTACTTCTGGCCTGTACATTAGAGATAATTTTTTGGTCCAATCTTTCTTCTTTAGAAGTACATCGCCCGAAGATAATTTCAATAACCTACGATCTGCCAATTCCAGAAAGGTATCGCTCGGGTGTTCGAGAACTTTCAACCTTTAACAAAGATTGTAAAAAATTTAATATTATAATTAAACCAAATCTGGTAGGAATAGCATACTTTTTGATGTCATTTTGGCATATTTCAGACACATGGGAGTATCCTGAAGTGTTATTGTACCAAGCTATTTCTATTAAAACATCTTCGACATCTTGTACAGTAAATCTTTGGCGAGTTTGTATGTTTCTCTTCATCGTTTTTGATTTCTTCACCCAATGGGGCTGTTCAAAGGTGCTGGGAACGCAAATCTACAAAAAAATACAAATTATTAATTTATGATTTTGTGCTTGTTTGTATTGGGAGATGCAAAAAATAGTTAAAAAACACAAAAAAAGACTACAACAAAGATAATATGTAAACCTGGAATTAAACTTGTACGTATACCATTAGAAAGTTAAGCAATTTCATAAAATAATTTTAAAATATAGAATTCTACGAAATGTGAAATGTCATTAATAGTTACATGATAAAATTGCATAATTGATAAAATTATAAAAATCCATTCCAATGTATTGACTAAAAATGTTTACCACATTTCACCTAATCTATATGCATGATGAAACAAATTAGAATATTTCTGAAATCTATACATCTATTTTTCTACTTATTAGATTAAAACAAAATACCAGTTCTTGTCCAGGATAGTAAGCATCGAATGAGATTCTGTTCCTCTTCGATAACCAATAATCATCTAAATCGTGATTAATACTTGTTAATACATCGACCACAGAACCACATTTTGACTGCATGGTCACCATTTGCTCGACAGTCTACAAAATATTTGAAAAAAATGAAAATAAAATTAATGAACAAAAGTATCTGATTATACCTCGATCCTTCCGAATTTGCTGCCCAAACAAACGGCATCATCGACATCGAAAGGCCTGACACTGTGCAATCTTTCACTTGAAACATGTTCAATTACTATATCGGTGCCCACAATTTGTACTGTGGCAATTTGTTTAGCTTCCTTACAGTAACCCCTTTGGGTTTCTTTACCTTTTTCTAATCTTCTAACTATATCACCAGGTATAATACTCCTATTTATTAACCGAACCTTACTTTGTCTCCAAACCTGTTCCCTAGAATTATTATTCCACAATACTCTTATTTGCCCTTTTTGCAAGGAATGATATTCATCTACGTCCGATGAGGCTTCATAACTATCTACAACAACTCCAAAAATTATTTTCTTGTGCTTATCAAACCTAAAAACTACATCATTGGTATAGAATTCTTTAACTTTTTCAGAATTAGGATTGGACATTGTCTGATGTTAACACCGTTCTCTTGCACGTTTTTCGCTGATTTTCTATTAAACAGAACAAATGAAATTTCAAATTGGCTTTTTATATTTTTTCTTACATTTCTTTCACTAGCGCATGGCAGACAAGACAACTGACATTTTGTAAACAAAAAAAAATCTAAAAAATCAGCAATGTCTTGGATGTGATTAAAGTCCCGACGAACAATTATTGGCTATTTTCATTATTAAAAATTTGAAGATTCAAACGAATCTTAATAAATTTCCTTCTGTCGAACTTCATTATCTTGTGTTATTGAACACATGTCATATTATTCAGTTGCGTATTTCAATTTTGTTGATATTATATGTATCTAAAATTACGGTGACGGTGTTTTAGCCAAAATCCTTCTAAATAATTTTGTTGACGTTAAATGAGTTGCCTATGTATATTTTTAGTACCCTTCCTTGGTTAATTTTAATTCATTTTGAATAATAATCCCCATTTGGCGAATTTTTGTTATATATTATTGTGATAGAATTACGCGTTAAGCGCAGTTTTGAGCAATACAAAATAAAATATAGCCTGTTTTTCACCATAAATTAAACCGTTCAGTCTGCGTAGATTTATTTCTACAAAGATATGTTTAAAAACAGAAGGCCAAAATGCCCTTGAACTTATTTTATTGTTTATACCGGCAACTAGCAGATCTATTATAATTTTTCGAAGTACATCATATAATCATCATCGTCAATCATCTTTTTAATTTACAGTAATTTTCCTCTCACCCTATACACCTTCCTCTTCTTCTAATAATAGATTTGCAGTTTCTTCTAGTTAAACTTGTAAAATTAAGTGTTAAACATAAATTTTAGGAATTTAGGTTTTATAGAATTTTAAATCAATAAGTACGTATGAAAGAGAATCATTTTCATCTTTTCTTCGTATGAATTTCGATAATTCAACAAAGAAAGCAGTATTCATGAGCATTGTTGACGTTGACCCAAGTGACCACAAATGTTATAAATATCGATGTTTGCTCTTTACACAGGAATGGCATAGCCCAATCAACGAATTGTGCACCAAATATTAAGATGGTAATTAATAAAAACTTCTTTTATTGCACCAAATTTACCATTAATATTAGAATATCGATAAAGTGTTGAATTCCTTTCAAAATATTCCAATCGATTATGAGAATTTCTTCAATTTAACAAATACCGAGTAATTATCTAATAAAATATGATCCGGGTCTGTTCAGTAAGAATCTGATTTCGGAGATCCTTGATATAGCCCCGTTGTTTTTATAATAAATTCATTTAAGTGAAGTGAACTGCGAGTTAAGCAGGGAAATTAAATATTCCAGAATTTCGACCAATAAAAAACAATGAAATATTTCAGTTTTCTGTTCGTTTTGTTTTATTTAGTCGGCATTATTACAGCAGGAAGAAAAGTAGATAATGGTAATATAATAGATGCGCCCTGTGGTCCCTGTCAGATAAAAGTTAAGAATAAATGCAGATTTACATTGAAGTGCTAGGTGAGTATATAAACCATATAGGCATTTAAAATAAATTTGTGTTAATTGAACTAAATGACGTATTAAAACTCAAATATTATTAAATTATCACTCACCAGCTTGTATATTATTATTTTTTCTTTTAATCAATTGAAATAGGTAATAGATATTATAGATTTTCTTTTTTCAGTGAAGAAAAAGAAGCATAATATGCAACATCTGAATATATTATTAATCACGCTTAAGTTATGTGATTATAATGCCTATATAAAGGCTACCAACTAAAATACCTATTATAATTTTCAATATTAAGACTACAAAAAATTTTTAAATAAAAATACACATTTTCTAAAATTTGTATTATTTGTGAACAATTAAAAGTCATGTTTAATTCATAAAATGAAATTGTACAAAAATATGTTAATATAATAATGAGGTACCTAAACATTAAACTAACTAGATAAGCTTGTAACAAATTTATAAAGGTACAATTTCATTTTCTACAAAAGACTATGAATAAATTTTTAAAATGTTACTGAAATATATTCGATTCTCTTATTAACGAGCTCCAACATCTGTGACTGCTGTAGATTCGTTTGAATCTCTGAAACAAAAGAAAATTACATATAAACCTTTTAGTATTGAACAAAATAGATTATAGTTAAAAAATAATAATCTTTGCAAAATGGTAAATCTGAAATTATAAAATATGTACTCACTCAATATGTACTCTTCAAATAAATGTAATAAAAAAATAAATCCACAAACAATAAATTAAATTATGGCTGTTGATATTAGCACTGTTAGAACTACTTATCGACTTCCTTCTCTGGAAAAAATCTTCATAGGTACTCCAATCGCAACATACACAACTCGCCATAATGAATAAAACCGTAATTACTAATATCCACGCCTTGCCCATTTTTATTTAATTGTTACCTATACGATCGCCCGTTAATAACACATTCTTGCAATAAGTAAAGCAGAAGGAAATAACATTATTTATCAGCTATGTAGATTTGTCATATGGTTGGAATTTCCTAGCTGATTCCATTGGTTTCTTAAAATTATTATTTATGTTGGTAAACAGTATTCGCTTATTAATTTAATTATTTTTATTAATGCCTGCTGCTTATCCTCCTCTTAATATGATGGTATATACCTACTCAATTTTTTTTATTACTTTTACAGGTATTGATTATTGATGCAATAAATTACCTAACTGATAAAATCCCATAGACATCTAATAATCTAGTGCCTAAATTCATGTACACTTACACTGATTCAAATTCGCGAATTAGTTCAACTGGTGATAGGGCTTCAAGCACCGGCCGTTTCCTAGCATCACGAAGCCCTGTTGGCAATTCTCCCTGGCCCAAATGATGTTCCCTCTCGTCAAGTTTGCCCTTTCACGAAACAACGCAAAGAACTCTTCGTACGTGAGCCACTTACTGCGAATCGTAGGCGTGACGTTCAAAATGAGGAAAATTAATACGATTCGATTCCACATTGCCATTTTGGTGCCATACGACATACGACCGCGGTAAATACTTTGGGTTTCTCGACGATATTGTAGATCGATTTTCTTATCTATTTTATCGCTTGACGCCGCGAGATTAACGCGTGAATCAGGTATTTAAAGTGATTGCAAAATCGTGTAGTTATCTGGCGACGATGGAGATTTAAATATAGAATATTCATTAGTTTAGTATTATAGAGGTATAGGTAGTAATAATTACACACTCAATTATTTGATTGATCTTGTATCTAATATTAATTAATTATTATTTTAAGTAATTTTCGCTTATCGTTAGGAAAATAGAAAAATGTAAATAAATAAAAATATAGGTATACCTAATCAACGTTATCATTTGAACTAATCTGTACGTAGGCAGGAGCATTTTTGTTAATATCTTTTTCTACTGGTTTTAATTTCTTATCAATCATCTGCTAAAATGTTGTGAAAAATTTAACAATTTGAAAAATTAAAATTGATTAATACACTACTTGCGACAGTTAATAGTGTTAAAAATGTACCTGAATTGAAATAGTTTGAAGCATCTTCCTTTGACGAAAATATATCCTCTTCTGCAAACTTTTGGAGTCAAAAACGAGCGTCCTCTTTTAACGTGACCTGTATAACTTAAATTCTGTCCCTCAGCCGTTTGCACTTCGAACATACTGCAGGAGACGATCAGGAACAACACCAAAAGCATCGCAATTTTAGCCATTTTTCGCAATTTCCAAATATTTAAACAAGAAGACGCGTGTTATTAAAGAATTCTGAGGAACTTTATCTGATTTTATCGCACGTAATAATAAGCCGTCTAAAGCAAATACATTTGTTTTATCAAAAATTGTGGATGCGATTATGATTCATATACCTACACTTGATACATTTATTTGATCGATGTGATAACGATTTTGATTAAAATTCACCTGATAACAATACTAGGTTAATTAATAAATTGCAATAGCCTTAACTATTTATAAGCAGATTTTTATGTTCAATAAATTAGACACCTACCATTTAATGCCGATGATGAGTTCTTGTCTTAGTTTTGTTGACATGCAATTTAAATGGTTCCAAACAACCCTCGCCTGTAACGGAAAAACTGCTCCCCTCTGGGCAACCCTCAGGCACGTCAATGAGTTTCCTACCTTCTTTGGTCACGCCATTTCCCGGTGTAGGCTGATGAAGAAAAAATGACAGTATCAGCAGGAGGGCCAACGAGATATTCATGCTTGCTCAAAATTTCTACAACACTAATAATACATTTACATGAAGTATCGAACAAGTCAAGAGTTATCGTACGTTTGATAAATTAATATTTTTTGGTTTAAACTCTAAATTACCGAATGTTATGGCTTTGTGATGTAATATTAAATATTATGGAATATTGAGCAAACTTGTAACGCAGCAACGCACCTACTTCAAAAACGATCGAGAGAAAAAAGTATATAATTTAAATCATTTCCATTCAAATACACAAATTATAGAAAATCGTATATATTCAATTAAATTCCTTACAAAACTATTCGAGAAACTATTTAGTACATCAACCAATCCAATCGTTGACATCATCCGGCTCGTCGCTTTCAGTAGTAGTAGAAACTGGCTCAGCAGTTGTCGTCTCCTTGCTCTCGCTCGATTCCTCTACCTCTTCCTCATCCTTCTTCTCTTCGACATTCGCCGGATCTTCGTCGACTTGCTCGCCGTTGACGAAATTCAAATTGATGACTTCCTTCTTGTTCTCGTTCGGGTGCAGCACGAAGGTCTTGTTGAAGGTGTACACTTTGTTGAAGACCTGCGAGGTGCGGATGGGTTCCGGGGCGTTCGAGTTGTTCGACTGCTTGGTTTCAGTGGTGACCTTGTAATGGGGCCGTCTGTGCTTGGCGTGCCTTACCTTCGTTTCGTAGGAGACGATCCGCGGCTGGAGGTGCAGCTGTTGCATTATCCTGTTGAAGTTTTCCGGATCCACGTCGATGATGTCAGTGGGTACGTTGATGTAGGGATCTTGAGGAGCAGGCTGCGCATTTGTGGGTTTGCTCGCGTTTGCTACCGTGGGATAAATGTAATTTGAAGGATAATTCGTTGGTTGTTGCTTTTGGATGTTGGAAGGGTAGTACAGAGGCTGCTGGTTTTGATTATTTGTAGGGTAGTATTGAGGTTGCTGGTTTTGATAGTTGGTAGGGTAGTAGTAAGTAGGTTGGTTACTTTGAACGTTAGAAGGGTAATACAAAGGTTGCTGGTTAACAGGATAGTAAGAGGGATAGTACGACTTGGGTTGAAGGTTTTGTTGGGGATAGTAATTCACGTAAGGCGAGTAGCCGTTTGTTAGTTTTTGGGCGGCATTCGGGTACCAAGATAGAGCACTTTCTGGTCGATTCTTGTACGGATTTTGTTGCGAATTTGTGCAGACGCTCATTAGAAAAACCGAAAATACAAACGAAGCAAGCATGTTGGATAACTGCGCGGTTAAATCTACAAGTAAGCGAAGAAACTTGCGAGATAACTAACACAATTTTGTATCGATTAAACACATGACCCGAAAAAAAATAGTGTGAACTTGATAAGGATTGCTCAGCCTCTTGCAATACTTTTGTACAGGATATCGAAACTTTACAGGGTGAGCTAATGTAGATACGTCATGGAACCAAATTTAATAAAATATTGAAATGTATAAATGCTTGCAAAAAATATGCCTGCTAATATGTATGTCCTTTGGAATAAAACAAAGTTTATGTATTTCGTTGTTAAGTTTATTTATAAAATACATATCGTACAAATTAAGAATTAAAAATATTTTTATTAATATTTCTTTCCGTACGATGTACATCTAAAGCAAATGAACAAAGAAAAGACTTTACCAATTTTTATAGCCTCGAGGATTCAGCAAAAATTTTAAAATTCTCAATTAAACTTCACGGAAAGATTATTTCCAAAAACTTCGAAAAACGGAACATCCTATATTTTTTTGACAACAAATTTCTACTCACTGTATGTAGGTACAGTGAAGGTCCTTTTGATTTACAAACTTTAATTCTTACGAGTAGATTTTCTTGCATTTTCCACGTACCATTCTGTAGGGTGGATTGCAAGGAACATCGAACAGAAATCGGTTAGCTAAAGTAACATTGTTATCTGTAGTGTTGTCTTCCTCCGGACTGCTGGTTGGTTCCTCAGTACTGGGTTCAGGAGCTTTGTTCGTCAAACGATTTTTATCAGGCGTTCCTCCAAAACGACTTTCTAAAAAAGTGTATTTTATATACATTTAATACAATACAATTGATATAAATTTGCAAATAAAACTCTCAGCCAACATTACTAGGCGAAAGGATTTGTTTTTATTGAAACACCCTGTGAATATAATTTGAAATGGAGTTGTAAGACAAAATAATAAGATTATATTTAAGTTTTACTAAAATTTAAACTGAAATGTTTGATAACACAAATTGAATTGTATCTAAACCATGTTAATGTTAATTTATTTTGATATAATATATACAGGACGTCCCGGAAGTTAAGGTTTAGGAATTTTATTATTATTAGTTACTTATAGAGACTATTTTATAGGTCGTAGTATTTGAAATATTATTTATTGACTCTTGTTTGAATTTTATACAGCTCTGCTACATGAATGATAATTTTAAAAAAATGCCTATTCAAAATAAAATAAAATGTTTTTAAATTAAAAAACCGACATCTTTGTTTTTATTGATAAATTATGTTAATTAATTTCTAGGAAGCATCTGTGTATAAAATACATCTAAATATACAAATTTATCATCTTATTAGCAGAAAAATAATATTTTGCAATCCATATATTTATTTTTCTCGTTAAACAAATTGTTCCAACCAATGTGTATGTTCTATGTATGCAGTTACAGTTATGAATTTATAAGGTCATAATAATAATTTACCTAGCAACTATGATTGAAAACACGCCGAATAATTTACGCCAGTCGTACTTACTCAATTGATGATTTTCCTTTAATTTTTCGAATTCATCCGGATTTAATATTCTTGACGTCTTTACTGTTGAAATAAAACAAATTGACACAACACTTACGATCACCAACAAAATTAACCCTAACTTGTGCATGGTTATTTTTTATTCTATTTCAAAGGTTATACAAACACAGTGAGTGCACCGCGTGCGATTCTCCGTCTTACTGATTATATCTGTATTTAAATGACGCTACCGAACCAACAAATAACTATACGTATATCGAAATAATCTTCCAATTAATAAAAAAGTTAAATGTTTCTTTCTTGTTGTGGGTTGCCGGTCGTCAGCAATAACCGGAATCGCTAAAAGCTTGAATACAGCAATAAAATCCTTCGAATATATGTACGTTAGGATTTCCCACTATTTAACATTTACAGGTCAATTAGGCCTGTGCGATAAATTCATTTGGAAATGATTGTTTGATTGGTTCAAATTGCTTTAATTTAATATGAAATCAAGTCGAATTAATTATCAATTTAAATTACATTCGTCCTCAAAAGTAGTGACTCATTTTTTGGGGTATTATAAAAATGGAAATAACCAAACCAGAGCGTATAATTTTTAAATGACTAGCCCAATGACTTATCTTGGTGTTGGTAAATTCGAAAAAACATCACCCCACAAAATCCTTAATAATTTATTAACAGATAAATCTAAACTTACAAAGGCATCTTATCTTTTACGTAGGTAACATGTTTATTCACTAATATTATATTATAACATATCACAAAATACAACTCTATATAAGTTTGAAAATTTACAAAGATCCTCGTTAATGTTCATCAACGAAAAGAAGCAATTAACTTGTAAACACAAATGCAACATGTTTATTATTAGATGTATTCCTTCCTTATTGTTGATTTCATTTTTACAAATTCTTGTATAATAAAGTTCTTAATAAGATTCAGACCTAAGATGAAGATAAAGAGTACAACAACGACATGAAAGGAAATATTTCGAAGTATCACATATTCGAGAAAAATCCATGAAATTAACGTTGCTTTTGATTAGTTTCAATCTTCTTTATTGAACCATATCTTTCAGAACTAACTAATTCTTCACGCAAAAAATTTTTAAAAATACATGTGTCTGTGAATATTGCAATAATAAAAATTATTTTTTTCTTGGATTTCAGAGAACATAAGTTCCCCAAAATATACTAACAGGTGCTTGAGCAGTAATTTAGCATTTTTTAACCTCATGGACTGTATCTTCATTCTTAGAAACTCACCCAACATTCTAAACTTGGACAGATTTCTTTGACGGATTAACAATAACTTTACTACAAGAGTTCTAGCTTCTACCAAACAAATCCCTCTTAGGTAATATTTGAGATGTAATAATAAATAAGAAAACCACACGATCAACAAAATTATTCAGGAGAAATATGAGATCTGGAATTGTTCAACGAAAATTTAGAAAAAGTGTCCAAAGCCGGCACACTTTCCAAATCAAAATTATTTATTTGCTTTTTTCTATCACAATCCTCGCTCTTTTCCAACACAGAATCCTCTCCAGCAGTCAAGAAGTTATAACGATTAGAAGAATCTCCCGCTTTACTAGCAGGGGACTGCAAAAAGCTGTACGAAGTAGAAGAACAAGAAGAATCTGAAGGCAATTCGAATAAAAGCGATTTATTTGCGGCGCCTTCGGGAGTAGTAGTTAAGTCGTAACAAGTCGAAGGACTAATATAATCTAAGGAACTTCCTACTAAAAATTTAGAATTTTGTTCACCAGCGGTGGGGTAGTCGGAGGACGTCTCGGGCAGTCGGGAATCTAATTTAGAACCGGTACAATCTGACGCGCCGGCGTGTTCTAAAGGGAATACATTTTTTAAAGAACTACTTTCTTTATCCTCGAAATCGAAGAACGTCGAAGACTTCAAACGACCGCTTTCTCTGGTAAAAATCGAAGAACCGTGTTTGCCTTCCGGAGAATTCAAATACAATTTTTCGAAACCAATCAGTTCCCTGGTCTGCAGAGTTTCTATTTCCACCTTGTCGCCCTTTCCAGCATCGTCGAAATAGGATCTTCGACTAGCATCGTAATTGATTTCACCGCTAGTTGATTCAACGCTAGATAATTTATTTACATTACCTATATTAGTGTCAGTTCTGGATGAGTTATCCTCATCAGTGGCAATCAGTGATTTAATTGGAGATGTTTCAGATGCTTTGATGGCACCAAAGTAATCTGCAACAGAAAAAATTGTTATGAAAAAGTGTTAAATTAGCTTTGGAAAGGTATACACTCGCCTTTTTTCCAGTCGTTTATTTCTGGCTGATTGAATTGTTGAATTGTTCGTTCTCCAATATCGAAATCGAAACTCATTAAACATGTAGGAACAGTATCATTTTCCTCCCTACTTTCGGAAACGTCTACGAACGTTGATTTTCTGATCGAATCCGTTTCGAAGTCTTTGTTCAATTCGCTGAAAGTTTTAGAAACAGGCTTGTTTAGTATAAGGCTGTTGTATTTCTCATCTAAACTTTTGCTCTTCTCCAAAATGTTGCTGTATTTCGATCCGTATTCAAAACAATTCGCGTTCGTGTTGTCTGATGGTTGTTTCATCGAAGCGCTATCTGCACCGCTTGAGCTCAAAGCAGGCTCCATTGTTTCTTGTAACGAGATATTTTTCGCACTGCTCGAACTCAACGCGGACTCTTCAGTTTCCAGCAGAGGCGGCGACGGGGACAAACGAGTCTGGCACTGCAAAATTCGATGCAATATCAACGAATTCTCCTGGATAATCTGCATCGCCATGTCGCTGTTTCTGCGCCCTTGTTTCACGCTTCCCGTTAGGAACTGATCGAAGCGCAAATTGACGTTATCTTTCTCGAAATCGCTCGACTCTTGTTCGGGTTTCTCTACGACTACTGTGGCACTTGTATTGTCATTTATCATAAGGCTGGCGTCGCTATCAACGGGTAGATTGTCGAATTGACAAGTTTTTCCCTCGTCTGAAGACGAGGACTCCGACTCTTCGTCGCAGAGCTCCGTATCGCTGGAGCTCGAGCTCGAAGACGGCTTCGGAGCGTCCTTCCAATGCAACGTGCTGGAGGTGACGTGTCTCGGTGGAGGAATTGGACCGATGCTCTTGGCCGGCATCAGGGCGCTCTTGCCTATCAGCAGGTGGTTCATCGTCACCGGGGGCGCCGGCAGGGATTGTCTGGAAATGGCCGCGGAGAATATGATGTGAGCTTGCCTCTGTCTTTGCTTCAGCTTCACGTACTGCTTCTTCAATCCGCTGATGTCTAAGGCGATGTTCTGCTTGGGGTGCAATTTCAGTTGCTTGTCCATGGTTTGGGGTATGGTGGCCTCCCACGGCGTCATGTTGTACGAATAATGTTCCCTGAGTGTTTTTAATTCCGTTAAAGGTCTGATGGCGACCACTGTTTTGATTAGAACGTTTTCGTCCACCTGCAGATGACGATGTTATAGGTACAATTCACAAATTAACGAATTAAACACGAACCAACTCGGCTTCGAGAAGTTCTCTGGTTAAGGCGCCCATCATGCAGTAGAATTCATCAGCACTGCGCACTTTCAATATCCGTTCGCTCAGAACCTGCCAAATCGCCAGCGCTGTACGCAGAAGGATCTCGTTGCCTTCGAGCAGGATGAGGTCCCAAACTCGAAGCACCGTCTGCTGAGGCAAGCAGTTGGAAAACAACGTAAGAAACCTACAAACACACAAACTCTATTAAGTTCTGATAGAAACAATTATTGCGTACATATACCATTGCATGGTGAATACGTTCGTTAATGGCGGTTCGTAGCTCCTGCTGCCGTCTTTGGCCGCGCTTTGCAAGGCGTCCAGGTGCTTGGAGAGGCGCGGTAATCGAGTCCTCAGCAATTCTCGAAATACCGCCATGTCTACCGACAAACCCTTCAAGCTGCCGGCGAAGTAGGAGTCCGGCAGGACGCCTTCGATGAGGTAAATCATCAGCTTCAAGGCGTCGCTTTCGTTTTTCTCGGTCACTTGGAGAATCAGAGCGGCGAGCATGTTGAAGCCTTGGCAATAACCTGGAAAATTGTTGGCTGTAGCAGAATTTGGCGGGATATTTTCGAAGCTTACCGACGGTTTTGTTCCACCTGGCGTAGGCCAAGAGCACCCGCTTCAATAAAACCTGGTTCTCTTGGCCGTCCTTTCCGCAAAATAGGCTGCAACCGGTCCTGTGCAGGTCTTTTACGATCTGCACGTCCAGCTCGGCGTCTGCGGGATGGGACCATTCGCTGAAGCATGTTCTTTCTGCTTTCGACCAATCCACTCCTGCATTATGAAAAAAATTCCTAAAGATATAGTATCAGTTATATTCTACAATAGCTATGATACAGCCTCCAGCAGTTGTAACTATTTCTTCGAGGTAACATCAGTATATTAAATACATCTGTGCTCTTCACATAATGAAGTGTATGTCCTTTGTATTGTCCACCTACTCCATAATTCAAGTGAATCTGTTGCTTGATTTCTCTTCAGAAGAGTGAATTAAGAAGTTGCTACCCTTTATTATGCTGTCCAAATTATAATTGTTATGATACATACACCTTGAAGACTGTACCTTTTGATGCTAAATGCCTTTCAGCCAATTGCAGCCACAGTCTTTTTCGAAACTCCGGGGGGATGCCGCCTTGTAATTGAGCTACCATTTTCATTGCGTTCACCCATTGGGTAAAGTCCGTATCACCGGGGGCTGGTTGGTTTTTGAAACGCGAATTTTGAGAGTGTTCACCTTGAAGCACATCTGGAAAATTTCCGTTGAAATATGCAATAAACATTTTAGGTAAACAGCAGATAAAATTTTATCAGTTATTTTCCATCGATTGCTTGTTTTGTCGGTCGTTTCTAAACAAGTTTAGGTGTTAATATATGCAAGAATTATTTTAAGTACCTATTGGTATTTTCTTGTAATTAAAAATTTACCTGGTCTAACTTTGTAAATACTATTTATGCAACTTAGAGCAAATAATACGTATAATGTCTGAAGAAATTTTTCGTAAAATATTTCTAAACAGTTAAAGCATTAATAAAAGATGGTAATTTCATTAATATTTAATCGGCAAAATGTATAACTTAAGACACATTAGCAACAGCACGATTTACTACAGCAAACAAACTAATCTACTTAGGGAAAATTAACTTACTAGTCCAAGTTTGAGCGTCAGTACTAGCACCTGCTTTTATGAAAGAATTGAGAAAATTGCTCATTGGTACATCTTTTGTACCAGTTCATATCTCGTCAATAACTAACTGATTTACTGTCGTTCGCGTATTTTATCAAAACATGTAATATAATGGAGTCTTGGTCGTATCCTTGTTTAGTCCTGGATGATATCTAAATGTGAATAAGGAAAGCGACGTTACGGGGATCGAAACGAACCAAAAACGAGGGAAATTTATCATTATCCTTATTTCTCCAGTGCTGTGGGAGAGAGAATGCGAAGCGGCATCGATTTTTCCAGATGCGCAGAGAAATTAGGGGCCAGGATATATCAAATTCTCTATATTTAGCATCACAACGTATAATGTGATGTGAGTAGGAGTTTCTTTTTGTACATCTTGATAAGGACTATTATTCGGGAAGTCATTAAATGTTCAGCCTTTTAACATTAACCAGATTGATTAACATTAACCTTAGCAATTGTGTCATAAATATACGAAATGCAGTAATTTCACAAGTATTTATTTAGAAGAAAAAAGCGCCGTAAATATAAATCAATCAGTTTGAGAGATGATACCGGATGGATTTGTTTCAATAAAAGACACTTGTGATTGATCTCCTTCCGAACGCGGCTCCTCATCTTTACTCAAAGTCAATTTCGTCCTCTTCAATCTAGGCTTTCGCGTTTTGAAATCCTCGAACTTAAAACCTCCCCCGGATTTCTTCAGTATGCCCAATTGCCATGCTTTATTTAAATAATGAGGCACCGTCGGCAGGATTTCGTGGACGGGTTTTCGACTTTTTTCGATGATGCAAAGCCTGATGTTCTTCGTGTTGGCTATCAGCCCCAAGCGCTGTAGAACGGCTACCGAACTTATAACAGTCGTGGCCGCTCTTACGTCGGATTTAAAATCGTTCCTGTACTTCTTTTTGGACTTCCTGTGGACCGCTCTTTTTGCTGCTAACATTACTGCGAAGCATTTACGCACCTTCGTGTGCAAATAACTTGTGACAATGTCAAATGACTTGAGAAAGCAACTATCAAAATAGCCATTGGCGCACTTCGTAAAACCAATGAGCTGCTTCTTTTATGTATTTCAAAATACAGGGTGTCCCGCATAAGAACCGACACAGATCAGGGAAATTCCGTATAGAAATAAAACACTTTATTAGACATGTAGATTTATTTTAGAACTTATACTAGATTAATCGCCCTCGTCGAATTTAATATGCTGAGCCATTATTTTTTCAGCCTTCTTTAATAGTTTTTCGCGACCCCTTTGTTTCTTGACGTTTTTGGAAAACTTGTTGTCCCTGTCGATTTGGATTTTCTCCCAATAAGTTTGCTCTTCGTTTCCTTCCAAGAGAGTTTTCTCCCCGCTGAAGTCTTTGGTGCAGAATTCTTTCGCGCCTTTGTTGTTATTGAATCTAATGAATATTTCGTTGGAGCATCCTGGAATAGGAACGTCTATGTACTTTATTTCAGGGGATACCAACTTGACGTCGTTCTGAAAAAGTATAAAAATAAGTGATAATTTAGAATAGGTGATGTAGAAAGTTACCTTGAATTTTTTAATGTCTATTACAGGTTCAGATAGCTTTAATTTAACTATAACTCCCGGCAGGAACTCCAATTTTGGGACAGAAGGTTCTTCCTTTAATTGTACCACATCAGTTTGTTGTTGTTTCCTGGATTTATCATAACTTTTTTGGCTATATTTTTGTCTGTTTAAATACTGTTTGAATTCTTTCATTTTCTTTTTCTGCAAGTCTAAATATCTGTTCCTCATTTTCTTCCATTCTGGCCTATAAACAAATTTTACAATTATGAATACTACAGAAAATAATTTTATATGCATTATTATACATACTTAGATAGAACCTGAATCCCTAATTCTTTGATCAAATTCTTTTTCTTATCTTTTTTGTGTTTCTTCTTCTTCTTGTTTTCCGTATCTTCATTATCGAAACTCTGAATTTGTTCATCTTCTACCAATTTATTTTCAGTGTTTTCTTCTATTTTTGGCTTCTTACTCGAACTTTCTTCCGTCATTTCTTCTAATTTTCTCTTCACATGTACACTTTCATCAGTACTTTGCTCAACTACTACTTCACTGCCATTATTTTCTACTTTCTCATCTTTATTTACAGATTTTTGATCATCCTCTGATTTCATTTCATTTGAATTGGCAACTTCTTCATTTTGTTCATTGCCATCTTCGAAAGTTTGTATGCTTTTTAAATTTTCCGGGCTTGTTTCTGATGGCATCTTACAGCCAATGGTTTCAAAATAAGTTAATGCACTTTTCGCTTCTTCTTCATCTTGGAATTCAACAAAGGCGAAACCTTTGTTGGTTTTATTGTGCTTGTATTTCGGAATCGATACGTAAACTACCTTCCCGAATTCCGAGAATAACTGAGAGATCCATTCGTGATCAGCGTCTGCTTTGATGTTTTCTACGTAAATTGTGCATTTGTCGACGTTTTCGTTAAATTTAATGGGTAACTTTCGTTTCACCTTGTCTCTGTCTTCGGATAGTTCTATTAACTCTGATTTACCTATGGCTTTACGGATGTCTTCAATTTCGCAATTCAGTTTTCGAATTTTGTTGAACTTCAAGAATACGCTTAAATCTACATCTGCAAAATTTCAAAAAATTACTCTAAATGCTTCGTAAACTTACTTATTATACTTACAAGGAGACTCGTTGATCAGTTGAATTAAAAAACGATCCTTTGATAGGTTAGAATCACTGAAGTAAAATTCCATTAACTTGAGAATAGAATTGTACAAATGTTTCTTTCTGTGCCGTCGTTTTTTAGATATTTCTACGTTTTCATATTCATCTTCACCCATTTTGGAATAATATATAATTTATAGTTTACAAAATAACACCGCTTCCAACTTTGTTCAACACAACAATCAAAAACCGTGCGTTTATTTATTTTTTGACGTTTTATAATGACATTGTTGACAGTTGATTTGACATCTGACATGCCTAAAGATAGGTAGAAAAAGAGAAAGTAGTATAAATTAGGGTAATAAAAAAGTGAAGGAGATATATGTGTAAATTCAGAATGATTCGTTACTAACGAATCGAACGTAGTGCATGCGTCAAGTGTTATTATCATGTCTGTCACTGTAAATAGTGTCAAAGTCAAAAACACAAACAAGTCGAGCGAAAATACATAATTAATAGGAAATCTAATTAAAAACTACAAAACAACATTTATTATAATGCGTATTGGATAACTGTTGCAATATTACCAATTAATATGGAGAGCCTACCGGTAGAGGTCATCGAAGAAATATTAATTAACGAAAAAGTTTCCATTCAAGATGTGGTTCATTTTTCCTTGACTTGCACTCATTTTTATCAAGTCGTTACGAATAGTAACAAGATTTGGAAGACCAAATTTCATCAAAAGTAAGTACTCATATTACTTTGTTACATCAAGCCTAATCTGCTCTTAACTCTAGGTGGCCACAACTAAAAACTCTGCTGGAGAATAAACAGATTATTTTTCAACATGAAGTCCGATACATTTACGAACTTAAGAAGAGAACCCGAAATTTACTTGAGAAAATGCCTGCCAAATTCTATAAGAGATACGAAATATCAGATTCGGACTTATACGAATGGAATCACATATTACACGAAAGAGAAGAAGTTTACAACTACCTTGTTTTGGATTTGATGGATATCGTAAACGCTGACGTACCGATTAACAGTATAGAAGTTGTCCCATTAACGTAAGTCCTTGATTAAAACAGCATTGAGAGATACTAATTATTGTTTCCTAGAACTCCTGGAAATAAAACATTCCAATATTACGCCGGCAAGGTCCTTAGATACATAAGACAACAACATTTATCCAAAGTTTGGAAAGAATACATATCATTACCAGAAAACCAGCAAATTTTGGAAGTGGGAGCCGTTTTCGTAGCCCAATGGTGCCAGCCCAATGTCGAAGTTACAGTCGAGGATATTGGAAAAAAATTGGACAATATCGCTGAAAAGGTTAAAGAAACTTTAAAGAATTATTTCCCGGACCATCCGCTTTTTAAGGTACGGCGACGACAATCTATTAATATAAATATTTAAAGTTAAATTTTTGAAGGCTACTGAAAAACAATTAAATTTATGGCGCTCAGTCAATCGCAGTCAACACGCATGGAGGGTGGTCGAATGCCGTCAGCTCATAACAGTGCTGAGAATCGTTTTGTTCGAAGACATGAAATTCTGCGGGAACAATCACGCCTACTACATGCCGCAGAATTCGTTTATCAACGAAGTTCTGGAGAACAGGCAAGGCTTACCCATAACATTGGCCATCGTTTTCGAAGGTGTTGCCAGACGTTTGGGTTTGAGATGCGAGCCTATCAGTTTCCCCGCTCATTTTCTCCTAAGGTAAACACAATATTATAATATTCCGGTTTATTTTTGTGGTATTTGTTGAAGGTTTTGTGAGAGTTTGGACCCCGAATCAGATTGGTATTACATCGATGTGTTCAACGGGGGGCAAATAGTTCGAAAGGGAGCTTGTCCTCACAGCAGATTTTCTGGTTCGAGAGATTTGTTCCCAGTAGCTTCAGCTGTTCAGGTTTGTATTCCTTTTGTCTATGAATAAAAGATGAATACTATAATTTTAATCATCATGTAGGTAATTGAACGTATGGCAAATAATTTGGAAGTATCAGCTAGACAACACAATCATCCCAACTGCAAAATTACAAGGCTCAGATCCAGTTTGGAATTATTGAAGTTAGTTAACCCGAGAGATATATCAGCATTGGTCAGCCTAGCAAGATTGTACATGCTGCACAACATGGACACTAAACCGCTCGAAAATTTCCTACTTTCTCAAGAATTTGAAGTACCCGAACAAGCTCAAAGGTTACTATAACACAGAGCAATTTATATAGTAAAAAATAATATATTAAATCTTTAGAGTTGTTCACATGCTTCGCGATTACGAAGCTCACCACGCTCGCAACGATCTGGGTCTATTCAGCCAAGTGGAAGCGGCGCCGCGCAGCCCCAATTTATACTACGCCGTCGGAATGGTCATGAAGCACTTGATATTAAATTACAAGTGCGTCATATACGATTGGGACCCCATTTGCCTGGCCGCGGCCGAATGGCAAGCACAGAACAACATCGAGAAGCTCCAACTCAAACACGAGCAACCTTTTTACAATGTGTTGGTGGAGGACGGTTCTCATAGATACGTGGCTCAAGGTAGAGTTTTATTATCCGGCGGATTACTCAGCCTCATTTATGAATAGACTATGAATGAATATATTTAATTTTAGAAAATTTGACGCCGACGTCGGATAGGGAAGACATCTATTTGAACGAGGATGTAGGCAGGCATTTTTCGCATTACTTCGAAACTCACTACGTTCCCAATGCTGAGAAGGAGAAGGAGTATCCGGCTGATAAAAAGATACGCCATTGGTTCCACCATCAAAGGAAACTCGAAAGTATTAACTTGTAATCGATATTTGATGGGTTGTTTTTATTGTTGATTATTTATAAAGATGAGTTTTTTTTAATTTTAACAATCAATACAGATCTATTTAGGTTGGAGAGGCGGGTTGGTCAGTGGATTGTTTTTTTTTGTTTAAATCAATATGTCTTGTATCTTTCGGGTTGTAATTTATTATCTAGCTGTTTTTATTTACTTGTTTTAATATTTTTATTTTATTATATAGATTAGTTTGTCGAGTTACATGCAAAAAATGAATTCAGTAATAGGAGGTTTAGCTTGAGAATTTGCTATAAAATTAACCTATTTAACAATGAACTATAATTTTACTCAATGATTTTATTTTGCTACTATAATATATACATATATATTTTCTTTCCAGTCATAATATATGTTATGCTTTTTGATATTGACAATTTGATGCACTACTATTTTTATTTCAATATTCAGGCAATACTTTCAAGTTCATTATAATACAATGCAGTTACTACATTATCTTGATGTTAAAAATAAGATCAATGTTAGGTATTCTACATGTTTCCCTTTATTCCGAGTTGACATTAAAAGTGACTAATATTAACGAAGTGTTGAAATAATATACTGACTGCTTCTTTGATATTTTTGAATTAGTGATAGACAATTCCTGAAAATTAATTTCAACATCCTTGTTTATAATCGATCCAAAGGGGAAGTGCATATCCATAAACATGGAGTGTTTATGTAAATTAAATCAAAACTGGATTTTTGAGTGGCAAAAAGAGTAATAGAGATCTGAAAATAGATAAGTTATATTTTTTTTTCGTCACGTAATAATTATAAAATATCTCACCCTTCGTGTGCTCAATGTAGCTTACTTAAATGACTGGAAGGTGTAAAAATTAAATTAAGCCGGCCGGTTTTTTTCGGTTAGCTTGGTTTTTTCATAAACTTTAATTTACTCTAATTGTGGCAGTAATTTACGTTTTGATTATTGTAAATGTATAAAATAAATGTGATGAATGAAAGATGTTTTCTTTTCGCAACCACTGCTCTTAAATGTATTTATTTTTTTAATTTGTTTTTTTTTATTAATGGAAGCTGCCTTGGATGATGGCATTGTCTTTGCTTAGTCACAGTTACTGAGAAATGAAAAAAGAACCTTTTAAATCAGGAATCTTTATGAATAATCCCGGTGATTCAGTGACTTACGGTAACTTTCATTTCATCTATAGATAACTGATTATCACAATTTCATCAATTTTGAAGTGGCATTAAAAACCAGTTTCGTTAGCCAACGAGTTGAGAGTGTATTGCAAGATTTCGTAGACAATTCACCTTTTCGTTTGCTGGAAAGGTCGTTCAAACGAAGGATATTCGAGCAAATATGTTGAGAAAATCTTTATTTACAATTTTGGTAGGTCTTGTTTTGTTGAATGATGTTGTTAGTAGTGATAGTGGCTCCAAAATATGGACTCCTGATGAATTTGAAGCGCTTTTAAGTAAGTAAATAAGCACTAAAATGCATTTATTTTTATGTAAGGCTGAACATTTTTTAGAACGAGTCGCGCAATTAAAATCGAGAAATTCCTATACGACACCAGAAACCACTACAGAATTGGAAATAAACGTGAGGAATATTTTTAGAGTCGGCTGTTTTGAAGGGTACGTTTTTCTGCATGGAAGATGCAGAAAAATTCGAAATCGATAGCATAGGAATATAATTTTAAATGTGCCACTTAATGTTAAATCATAAATATCCTAGTATTACGCAGATGTATTTTACCTACTGATCTATTATGAATTTAAAGCATTACAAAAAGATTTTAAGAACAGAACATATTTCATAAAATAACCTCGTGCTATGTAATTTTATTATACAGAGTGTATCAATAACCATTATACAATATTGATATTTCAAGATTGGGATACATCTTTTTTTAATATGTAACTATTTATTACTCTGACGCATTGTTTACGAGATCCATTATTAATTTATTCATCTTTTTGTATAGCTTAATTCCAATTTGTAAATATATTAGATAAATCCAAGCGTAATTATTTATTATTTATTATTATTATTATTTACATTGTATTGTATTTCCACTTATTCAATATAAAATACAGCAAGTTTTATAATTGTTTTTATATCCAATTACATAATTTTCCACATTTCAGTTTTTACAGAATCATTATTCCCTAAACACAATTGCCACTTTCAAACGTCTTCAATTGATGTATTACCCAACACAATAAACACACTCCGCGTATTCCGCACGTATCATCAGTAATTGAAGTGCGGGTATGTTAATCTCCCGGTTTCGTTAATTATCCCGCCGTATTCCGTTCGCCGAATTCCGGAAACTATCGAGGACTTGATTAATTAAATTAATTACAAGTCTTGACACTTCGCCACGTAATGCCTTATGACACATTCGATTTTGTTTCTACCAAACTTATCCGCAGCGAATTTCTGTTTGTCATAATTTTCCCTCTACGCTGGGAGTTTCGCTAATAAACTCGGTTTGCTAGAGCTTCACTTTGTGTTGTTAATACAGGGTGGTTCAAACTGGAAAAATAAATGTAGCTTTTTTCTATAAAGAAAATAACATTGACTACCCTGTACAAAAGTTTATTCTTTAAAGAATTGCCTGCGAAATAATTAATATTTAGACACTTTATAATTATTTCAGGTCGAATAGTTTTTATAGTGTAGGCATGTTTACTGCAAAATAACTAAACTTGCGCAATTTGGACCGAGCAACTTGTTAAATTTTATTACCTAATACCTGCTCGCCGTCGTGTAACCGGAATTAAATTTAAATCGCCCGGAAGAGTTAGTTGTATACGCGAAAAGTAGAGAGACTAAAACAACGGTTTATATTTTGTAATTTTCCCGATGGCAATTAATTCGACGCTAAAGCGCTTGGTGTGCTCAAAAGTATTTGCGAACGAACGTTACAGTAAGAAGGAAGAAGTCCTTTTTCGACAATAGCACGTTCGCTGAAATCATTATAAATGTTTCGAGCATTCCCCGGGGAATTGAGACGAAAATATACAACAATGCTGGAAAGTACATTTTGGGTCGCGTTATCAAAGGCCTGCAGCTTCCTGATAACGCCAATACACACGGCATCCAGCCAGTACGGCGGGATGAATAATAAGAAAACGAGGTGGAGGTGGAGGTTGGAGGAGCCCATTTAATTCGGCCGCGTCTTTTGTTATACGTATAGCGCCGTCAGGAAGCTCTGATGTACTTGGGGGACGCTAAATTTATTACATCCGAAGCGGAGGTTTTCTTTTTTATGCCCGTCGTTCGCCGATAATGAATAAACTATTTGGGAGTTTCGATTTTGCCACTCCGAATTGCTTCCTGCGAAATCTCCTTTGTTTCCGAGTATTTTCGAGCGGTGCATTTTGATGAGCTAGGGAAATTACGGTACTCCTAAGAGTTAAGAATTAAAATTCCCGCTGATTGCACAATATCAACGACTAATTGCTTCGGGTTTAAAAGCGAATAGTTTACATACTGAGTGTTCATCGGCGAAACGTTCAAAGCGCTCCACCTTATACGTGCCTTTGATTTATGTCCGATGCAACTAACCAGCTCCCTTACTAAAAATTAATGAAACCAGTAGTTTATTAAGTAGAAGCTATGAAAACACGCAACCGGTATTAATTATTGATTAATGCTAATGGATCGCGCAAAATGTTATCTTTGAGTTATCTGTTGCTTTACCAATAAATATGAGGCCTCTTACACGCCTCATGATATGTAATAAGAATGGAAGAATAATTGATACCACAGAGTTTGGTTTTTTATTTTTTTATAGTAGATACGTACTTATTTTATCTGTATTTAAATAATTTAAGGGTGCAACTGCACCTGCAAATAAAATTACAGTATGTCGGGGAATATTTTTCATGGCATAAACCTATTCTCGGGGGGTGGAAATTGACAAAAAGTGCTGGAAAATTGGGAGTTATTTTTATGGAAGCGCCGAACTGAGACTACAGTACACATCCGCCCTGCTAAAACAACAGGAAGTGCGCCCGTACGGGCCCCGAACGCCAATGCGACACAACGTTTGCATTTTCCCCAATAGAAAAATACCTTTGTATTTCATTTCCCGAATTTTCTCTATTGTCCTGTTCGCAGTCGACGAACGAATTCTTAAACAAAACGGACGTTCCCTTGGTACACTTCCTACAGTCGCTGCACAAGCTCCACACTTTGATAAATAATAAAATTGATAAAATGTCCATTATTTTGATGCATATTTTTAACGCGTAAATTTTGCTTAATAGAGAGAATTTTCCGAAGAAAACAAACGCCACTGGAAGTGATCGTTACGGTATGGTTCGGTGGCTCTCGGGCCCTTGTAAACAGTGAGTGTGAAGACCAGCAGTTTACCGGATTTACTGCTACATAAAACGCCCAGTTCATGCTCTCTTCCAAAACTCTTCGCTGCGCTCTTGTTTTTGGTATATGACTACAGAAAACAGAAAACTTTGCTTGTTGGGGTTATATTGCCTGTTTTTAGCGCACGATCGTGTTTATGTGAGAGCATGAAATATTACTTTCTCCGAGATTTTAGTGCTAGAGCTTGCGGTCAAGATAAAAAGTTGCCGCCAATGATGGTAGTTTTTCTTTGTAATAATGGACTTTATTAAAACTATCTATAATTTATCTCATAACTAACATGACAAATATTATTAAATAGAAAGTAGAACTTCATTATATACAAGTATGCAATAATATGTACCTATACTAATTAATTTAATTACAAAATTCATCCCGCCACAACCGCTCCACCACCTCATAAATTAATAATTAAACCGCATTACTACAACTATTTATAACAGTTTACCTACCGAAATATCCTCCAACGATCTAATAAACTGGCAAAAAAATCAATTACCCGCGTTTTAACGATCGCGAAGTTGGTAAATTAATAAAGTTGAAACAGGAATTCATAGATCCTCATAACGTGGCATGAAGCGCCTTAAACTTTTGTAATACAAAAGAGTGATAGCGATAAATTACGCTTAAGTATCTTATATGTGTTTCGGAACGAGCTGTTGTTGGTTGTTGAGCCAAAGTGAAGGCCAGTCGATGGCCATTAGCGGAGGGTAGTTTTTTATTCCATCGATCGGCCATAAATATTCCTGTCGATAAGTCGATTATACATACAAGGTGATCAGAAATGAGCTGAATTTATTCCTAGCTGGATAATAAATTCATTATAATTAATATTTCCCACTACATAATAACTAAAAAAATCCTACTTTACTGCTAAATCATATACATAAAATAAAATGGGATTATGAACATGTATAAATGAACAGGAAAATAGCATGACTGGTAACTTATTCAAATGGCGTTTTAAAACTTCATTCGTTTAACAGAAAATCCATTCGAATCCCAGGAATTCTTAAACTCTAAACTCTAATTAGTAGTAGTAATAGTAGGAGGAGAGCTTTGAAATTTGCGATGTTGGAGAGTTGGAAGCGAAAGGGGAAACGGGACTGTAATGAACAGACTGTGGCAACTGGAGTGAAATCTAAAATCGGACTACAAAGGGACAATTAACAAAGAAGTAATATCCAACGAAAAAAGAACTTCCATTTTCTGAAAGTTTTACAATATTCGCGATTTTTTCATTTTTCGTTTTTCTCGTTTTTTTGCGTTCGATTCCGTAATGGGTTTTTTGTTTGTTTTACAAAATGCCCTAGGCGGGAGTAAGAAATATATTTTGAAGATTGATTAAAAAACGTGAATGCAGGATGGGAATGAAAACGTAAATTTTGTGAGCTTTTTTATGCCTTTCTCTCCGGGTATAGGTAGATAAAACCGAGGTTTTTAAAAACTCCCACTATTTAAAAATTGAGATATTAAACCTATAAAAAACTCGAAAAAATCTCTTATTTACCCTTAAATTACCTGCAAAATTTATTTCTACTTTATAGAAATTCCCGCAGTATAAATTTGTATAATAAGTTTCAATAAAAAACTACAGTAATAAAATCCTAATGATTTATTAAATTTAACAAAAAAATCTTACATAATACATCGAACAATCTGTACAAGAAGAAACTTTCAGAAAGACTATCACAATTGTTAAATAACTAATTTAATGAGCAACATTTGTATTCCAATCCTATTGTGGCAAATAATTTATTAAAACAGAACTGTAAATAGATAATGTAGGTAATCTGGTTACTTACCGTATTAATTAAATTAACACGTCGAATTCATGAGTAATTTAATTATACACCTCCTATTTGATTTGGTCTATGAAAACTAACTCTTATACAGTTCAACCTGGTTAATTTATCAGCCACAAAGAGATCAGAAAAATACCTATTAAAAATGATTGGATAATTTTTTGCTAAGTAGCTAACGATTCTACGAACTCAAAAAATTGTCCCAATCATTTGTATTGTATGTAGTATAATGTAATAACAAGGTAAAGAAGAAATGAGGAAACTAAAAATCTGATAACAATTGCGAAAATTCTTCAGTCCCAATGGAAGGGCTTTCCTCCGTGACTGTGGTGGTCATCGCTTTTCTTGTGGTGGTGAATAGTTTTGTACACGGTATGCGTGTGTTTAACAGTATGAACATGCTCGGGGATGATTATTTTCACGTGATGACCACCATGACTGAAAAAAATCAAGCACATCAAGGCCACAGAAAAACAATTTTGAAGATTAACGGCGAATAAATAAGGGGTTAAAAGTGCGAATTTAATAAAATATATATAAACTCACCCTCCTGCGTTAACTCCACATATCGCCGCGAGGACGGAGAAGCACCACACAAACTGAAACAATTATAACCCAGATGTAATGTTAAATTTAAAATTATTTAATTGGTACCTACCCATATTTTTGCGTTCATTTTTGCGTTATGATCGAATTAAAGCAGATTCAATTGTGATATGCTCATGATCGCGATGGGGTTTTTATACCAATAATAATCTGCTGAAGCAAGCGGTGAGGGGCTGGAGATAGTAAAGTAGGAATTAGATATTACCTGCTTCTTCGATAATGTGTGTATATAATAAAAGAATGGGTGGACTTTACTTTCTCCAGGCAAATGGTATGCATATACAGGTATAGGCACATTTTTTTATTTAATGGCATATTATTATTATGCATTTCTCCGCTAATTAATTACAGAATGTTCGCGTGTTTATAATCGATACTGTAATAAATTAACTTCGATTTCCTATAACAATTCACCTTGTACATAATTTTCTACCATACGAAATTAGAGAACTGCGAGATCATAGGTTTGAGACACCCTGTATGTTGGTATAGCGCAGATTAAGGTCGGTGTTACACATAACGAGGAAGTTGGAACTGGGTCCGATGAATATTAGATACAAATACCTATGCCGGTTTTTTTTTACTTATTCTAGTTCATTTAATTATGTAATTGTTGCGTAACGAGGAAAGTTGCCGTAATTATTTAACTGTGTATAACAAGAGGATATTTCAGTCAAAACCTGACAGAGTTACTTAATTGTTGTTGTTAGGTACCCCTTTGGCATTCTTTATTAGGATGGTTTTTGGAATATGAATAATAACAATTTAGACACTTTAGGGGTCAATAAAAAATCAGTATGTTAAAAAATAAAAAGTGTACGACAATTTATAAAAATAAAAAAGGAGAATCGCTTTTTTTGCAATTAAAGCTGTCATCAAGGAAATCAAGAAAATTCTTAAATCCTAGGATATCTGATATCCTGTGATATTCGATAAAAAAGGCATAAGTTTCCACACAAACCACAAACAGTAGAATCTACTCGTACAAACGTAAGCTTTGCCATATTCCGCTCTTTTTCAATATTTAAACACGGTAATGAAGTCGAAAGCAGCCAACCAATCCCATTTGCTTGAATAAACATTGATTTAAAGCTGCAAATATAGGTATCGTCGACCAGACTGATTTTATATTGATTGATCGTTCCTATTCCTCCCGATATATCAGATCGCTCCTGCATTTTTTCCCTTTTTAATTAAGTACGTTTCAAAGGATTTACCTCGGGAAAATATTATACCTCCACAGAGACACGCCAATTAGAGTCGTTTCTCTCATAAACACCTTTGCGTTTTAATGCGCTCCCTCTTCCATATATTCAGCGAAATATCCGCAGCGACAGGGCGGAATGAAGACCATCAGTTAGCTTCCCGTTCCTTCGACGTGACGCTCGTCTAGTGGATTTTAGCTGGCACTTAATAACGTTACTCTTTCTCCTGCTGCCGTCATTAGTTCGAATCGACGCACGGGCGCCGGGGAAGGCAAGGAATCGAAGAAAAATAACGCCACTACAAAAGCGAAATGAAATATATCGACGGCCATTCTAGTCGACACCAGCTTTATTATCTTTGACCCCACGCGCCATGTCATCCTGCTAGCAGACAGCCGGAGTTCACAAACAGCCGGACGAAATTACTGATATCTTTACAATGTAATAGAAGGAAATTTGAAAGAAAATCAATAAAAACTCTTCTCCTATATTAACACTTGTCAATATATCCTTTTGCTGCTTCCTGCTACACACTGAAATTCCCAGAAATTTCATTGACTTTAAACAAATACTTCAATTCTTCCTATCCCATAGTTGATTCATTTCACCTGTTCATTTTTAGTATCTTTCCTTCTGCACCATTTGTAGAAAATGCTAATTAAATTTCGTCCATCTACAATACCAATTAGTGTCACAATTCGTCAGCAGAGGTATCCCATATGAAACTTCCTGATGGAACTAATTGGTTAGACTGGAGAGTTTATTCGGCTACATCTACAGGGTGTTGTAGAACGCGCGTTCATTGAATTATTAATTCAGTTTGATGGATGATGCTTTTTTTGTTGTTGTAATAACCACTAAATTTTTGTTCTATTCTTGTTGTGAACAATAAATTACCGTTGGTTTTGCTATAATAAATCAAGATGATCTATGGAGATAAGAAATATAAAAATGGAGCTAGGCGTCTTGAAAAATACAAATATGGCATGGCGTGAACAAATATGTTGTGAAGACAAGTGCATACGCAAGTGCTAGAAATATGTAAATTGTAACCGAGTTTCATTTAATTTTTTACATACAGAAGAACTTTTGTGTAGGAGCAAAGAAATGATTGCTTGAAAATGAGAGTAAGGAAAATAAATGAAAGGGAAGAGCGTGGATCAAGAAGGAATTTGGTCCGTGAAGCCAATTTATAATATACAAAAATCAATAATCCTCTTTAAATTAGCGACTTAATGGGATTCGTAACATTTAGGTTTATATGTTGTTAAAAAAAAGAGCTCTAAAAACCTAGAGCGGTGGCCCCTGTGAGCATTTTACCGCTTCGCTGGATAGAAAGTCAATTTCGGTTTGATGTGACGTGAATAAAATTGAACGGCTGACTAGTCCCATCAAGTCTCATAACTACACTGATACTTCTCGACGACAAAAAATAGGGAGGCTGAGCGAGAAGGAAAAGTTTTTTTTATTAAAATTCCACCTTGGCGTTTTAGAAAATCGAAGGGACCCCGCGGGTGATTGGGGCTTGATACTAAACCCATTACAGTGTTAGAGGTTGTATTTATTTTTTTAATTTACGACGTCTAGTGCGAGCAAATTCAATTGGCAGGGTGCTAGAATGTATATTGAAACATCCATTTATGCCAAAAATTTCGTTGGTTTGGCAACATGTACGTACTACAAATGAGTGTCGCTTTCAGCGATTTCAATTATGGATAGAAATAATTCGCGAACGATCATCAATTTCGCCCATTCGGAATGTTTAACCGCAACGGAAATGAAATTGGAAGTGGTCCATTAGTTATTTTTGCTTGTTCCGTTCGTTTCATTTTTAATTCACGTTACATGCAAGTAACTATCCAAATAAATTGCATATCTACTTAGAAAACACAAAAAATAAAAGTTCTTTTGAACATAAACCGCGCACGGAACAGTCGTATTTCCTTCCATTCCAGCTAATCCATAATTCTGGTACGAAATCTATATTGTTCGTTCCTTTTACGACGTATAATTTCGCAAGAAAATCTTAGCTTTCCAACAACTCGGATTAGGGATCTCTCGAGCCTGAAATATTGACGGTTGATATAACAGTTTCCGATCCTACTTTCTCGATTTCCTCGATGTATCATACAGAGTCTGCGGGATAAGTACGTCGCCCGGACCTTTTGTGAATTTCTTTCCATTGAAATGTCTTTATTTTTTATTTATTACCGCCGATACCGAACGAACCGGCATGTAGGATTATCTTATTAATCTTTCCTGGGATGAAGTGGTAAAAAGGAAACCTTTCTAATCATAGAATTGAACAAAAAATTATCTAGTCGTCGGGTAAAGAAGGGTAGAAAATTAATTTTATAATAACTAACAGAATTAATTTTTTTGCAATAACAGATATAAAATAATTGTGTATTATGGGTTATCTACCTGTAAGGTAGCTGAGTTATTTTTTAGTTGCTATTGGGAAATTAAAATTAGAGACTAGATTTTGATCATTGTTTCCTTAGTTTATTCATTCGTTTTGCGACGCTTATGGACCATTTTTCGTCCAAAATACCTTTTTTTCTCTTCCTTATTGCTTTAATCATAGGAACCATTTGGTACAATTCATCAGGGGCTTTTGATATATCGAGAAACGTAATCCTATTTTATCTCTAAGACGGCGATGAAAAAAAAAAGTGTAAAGAAAATATTACTTTTTCCGCACATTCTTTGGGACATATTGATGTCTTTTATATACTTTTTTTTTGAAAGATGGATTGAATGGATTCATTTCTTTGGATTTTTGGCCGATACATAAGGGAATAGACAAATTGAATCAAGAAAGAATCCTTTCGCTGTAGGAGTTAGATGTGAAGCCTATTGAACGAATTGATTGACACTTTTAAATAGCGAAGAAAGAAAAGTGATAAAGAATTCCGTGATAATGGAGAATAAAATTATGAAACTCATTTTCGGGGATCTCTTGAGGCTCATCCGCTTGCCCTTCCAGTCCCGTCCGCTTCCAATTTTGAGTATGGAAATTAAACTTTCATTGCCGAACAAATAAATACAACCGGTCGATTTAGACTTTAATCAAACTTCGTAAATTGCTCATTGTTAAATTTAAACAAACTTTTCCCTGTCCTCGAAAGTTAAATCGATGGAAGAAATAAAAGTGCTCGAAAAGGTGGGAGACTCCAGAAACGGCAAACATTAAAGTACAATTTATATCTGCTTAAAGTCGACGGCGTTCCTGAAAATTTACTTAGGATTATATACGCTGAAATATGATTTCACTTGGAGTTTTTTTTACCGTGTACCAAATAAGCGGCTAATCGGGGAAATAGGCCACATCGAAAATTGCATATAAAAAATTACTTAATGAACAATTTAATCAATAGTTCTTTTTGACGTGAACTAAATGCTTATCTGATGAAAAATCCTTTTGTCCTGGAAAAGAAAAACCCCCAGTCAGGTATCCCCGTACAAATCGAACTTCGAAACTAAAATCATAAATTCATCTCCGAGTTGGGACTTGTCTTTTCCACGGCTTATCTCTAAACCGGCTGCGATCGCGAATTATACAAGTCGAGGCAGTAGCCTTCAAACTGTCTAACAGTGAATTTATCGCCTTAATCGATTCGATCCAGATTTTAGTTTAACGATTTTAGAAGGATTTTAAATTTATAATAGATTGGTTTTTCACATTCTATTGCAGCTATAACGCGACTGGATTCACTTTGATATCTAATATTGTTTCAAGTATCAAACTGATTGATGGCCCGGCATTAATTTTTCTGGGATTTACTGAAAAAAACATATTCATTGTTACCGATTACCGTTAATAGGGGGTAATAACGACTTTGCGCCGAATTTCTCCGGAGCCTTCGCGAACTAATCTTGAACTTTAACAAAAGTTCCCAAATTGAATTTGCTCCAACCTCCGCCGGGTGGACTCATGAAACCTACTGCTGCGGAGCTAATATAATTTTTATCTCGAATGGAAAAGTTTTCGCAACGACGGTTCAAGGTAAAAGGCTCTAATTATTAATTGAACTTCCCTTTCTTTTTCTTCTCGGGCGGTTCTTTTTGCGAGCGAGCCGCGTCGGAACTGATGGGATGCGCTCCACTGGCGGGGAAATCTTCAAAGAAATAACAATACATTTTTCAATTACATTTAATCACAAGCCATTTACTTCATTGATTTTCTTCAAACTTCTTCGATCATACTTCATATCTTTTAATCAATACAACTTTTGCAGTGTATTAGATGATAGTAGTTCATAGATATAAATGGTACATTTTCTTTTGCAATCTCATGTCCAAACGGCACGTTTCGTTTCCCATTTTATTTTCTTAGCACCAGCTCTGCGTTGGAATAGAAAAAGCTCGGGGTCTTTTGTAATTAAATTGTTTAGTTAGGAATTAAGTGTACGTATACAAGGGAAGGGCCGAGGCTTTCGGTGCTCGAATTCAGTAGCGTGTCGGAATCAAGTTAAGCTGTTGAGAAACTTTTCGCCGGGTATCAGGGATCAGCGATTAGAAAGGAGGAAAAGTAACGGGGTTTTACGGGTTCTACTGTCGCCTTGGGATTGGAGTGATATCAGATAAACGTCGAATATCGGATGAGACTTCGATGCTTCCACTGATCAACTGTATTTTTAAGATTTAATTTCTTTTTAGTAGACTTTGAGTTTACATAAATTTGTCAATGCAATTGGCTCGGTTCGGGGATTTTTCGCCTAATAAAAGCGCAAGATCAGATCATTAGGTACCTACAAAATAACGTAGGTCGTTTACATGCCGTCCCAATAAAGCCTATCGATAAAAAGCCGCACAAAAGAACATTCATTATGGTTCCATGCATAAATTTTTTCGCTCTTCGACACATGTATAGGCCTAATGTACGCGTATCAGTGAAATGAGTGGAGACCACACAAACCGGCACGTTCGGAACGATTTTTCTTACAATCCTTTATAATTTCTAATCTAAAATAATTTCCCCGCTTTGGCGCAGAAAGGCTCGTTATTAGAAAACTGGACGTTTCGGTTTTCGCGATCATCAGAGCATAATCCGATTCGGATATCCTTTAACCGGATCGGCGATCGACAAAGGCGAGAGAGGCCGGCGATAGCCCCCGAGATTCGAGGACGATAAGACGATTTGACAACTGATTCGATGGGATTCGATGTCGCGTGAGTCACCGGCCGGTGCGCCTCGATTTTTTATTATTCGGAAAAAGACGAGAGAGAAATCGGAAACGGAAAGTGACGAGCGCACATCGAGGTGACAGGTAATTCTCCCTCGCCGACCGTTCGATAGCCTTTTGATGTCCTTTCGCCGGCAATGTGTGGCGATATACATTTAAAATCCGGCGAATGAAGAACACACGACGATTCCGCAGGCAACGCGAGTAATTTCGAATAAATCTGCATCAACGTCCATCAGTTATTGATTCCGTTTATAATGTAAGCAAATTCGTGATAGGGGTCGCTTATCCTCTTCAACATTTTATCGACAATTTCCATGCAGATGATGTTTTGGGATCCCGTGCAAATGTTGTCGCTGTTGAATATTCAGGGAATGTGCGGTGCACATCTGCGGCAACACAATCCCGATCGGTTTATTTCGATTCGGGATAACCTGATAGTTAAGTTGCTTTAATAACTTATTAATGTCACACGTGTGCCACGTACAAAAAAGAAACGGGGGAACTTTGTTGCCGAAATAAACCATCGAAAAACAAACGCCCACGCTTTGGGGGTCCTGCCACAAAGAACCCCCCTGCGCTCCAACATAAACATGATATTTAGGTGAGAATATTTAAAATAAAACCAATGTCGCGGCATAATTTACGCCCTTTAAATTCTTTGTAGATTTACACAGGACTAAATAGAAGCTTCAATAAAATCTCTTTTACCTAAATTTCTATCGGAAGCATCAGTAATATTATCATCTGTGGTAGTTCATAAATCAATTAACAATAAGTTAATTAGCAAAATTGATACAATAAAAAAGTTTTATAGAAAATATTGGGAAACTTATAGGTGTGAAATGTGAAAGATACTATTCTTGTGTAAACGTGGTGAAGCATTTGTAAATTCCGGTCTTATAAAAGCTCAGTGGGTAACAAAACGAAATACCAGTCTACTGTGTTTCTTTTATTGTTTAAAAGAGCATAATTTTCGGGATATTGATGGCGGTGTTATTGGTAAAAATTTATAGGTTGTTAAGAAAGACAATAAAAATCGGACGTATGTTAAAGGTAATCGTATACTATTAGCGTAAAATACGACTTAACCGTGTGCACTTATGAAATAACTATAAAAATATAGCATAAAATAGTTATGAATGCTATATAGACGAATGTTTCAGTGAGTGAATTCCCCTTGTGAAAATTTTCCGTCCCGACGATCCAACCGGGAATTCTAATGCAAGTAACGGCATCGAAGACACATCAAGGACGAGCCGAACAGAATAGGAAAAACGCAATTTCCTCGGCGTTATTTTCCCTTTGAAGAATCGTCGCCGTTTACGCAACACGTTACGACATCCAATCGTAGTCGATTCGCAAAAAATACACCTTCTATTTTCGCGGAGAACAAAACCCGAGTGGCGTTAACGGCATCTACGCGAGATCCGTTTATCGCCGCATTCGAAACGGAAAATAGTGGAGAATATAATATGAGAGCGTCCCTGGGAAATACCGAAACACACAAAGAGAAACGAGAACGAAGTCTGCGGTAAATTACTATCACTTAGATAAAAACTATTTGGTAGATGTTATGTAAATTCGGCAATTTCGAATATTTTCCTCATAAATTAGAGATATTACACAATATACCTACATATAAATGGTAGTAAAATTCGATAATAGTGAAAAATTGGGAAAATTATGCATTATCATAGTTAAGAAATAATTCTATTTTCTTGGATCTGTAGATAAACCATTTTTTTTGTATCCATCGTATAATCAGTAATGAAATTACAACATTCAATTCAATTCAATTGCAACGTTTTCCTATCACGTTCCGAAGTAACTGTGTCGTTATATTTACTCTTCGTGTTACTTTTCCTGCTTTAAACGATATTATTATCATCGTTGTCGAATAAAATATCGCTTTTCTTTATTAACAATATTGAAGAATACAACTTAATTGAATTTTTAAAAGCTTTATCAATACTTACAAACATAATTTATTATTATCTTTATAATCTTTTTGAAGTCTCAACAAGAATAAAAATAAATTTAGCACAAGTAATATTCAATCCTGTTGTGATCGAATCAGCTCGAAGAGACGTCAATGGTTTAATGCGACTTTTCCGCTCCGTTAGAATAATAAAATGAGGTAGATTTTTGAGAATCGCAAGAGAAGAAAAGTACGCAATTTACTTCTTTTCAGTCAGTTCTACATTCTGCATTCCCTGCCTTTTTAGTACGCGATAAGCCGAGATTCGAATTATGCTATTTTCGTTACGTTGTCTAAACCGTGTTAACGTATCTTCCGTTTGAAAACGCGAAGAGAAAATTCAAAAAGGATCGCATACCTACGTTTTCCGTAATTGAAAACTGAAAGCAACTTAAAATTTGATTTACGTTCATCCGAGCTAATAGGTTTTTTCCGACGAAAATGGGTCTGGCTGAAAGGCATTCTGCGCTTATCTAAATCGTAAATAAACGATTATTGTTGTTCCTTTTTTTCCTCGTTGTTGTAGATTGTAGATTTATCTAAGTTCCGAACGAGTCGACGATCATCGAGCAGTTCGATCTTGACAGTGGTGATATCTCGCCTACATCACGGTCCTCTCTTTGCTTATCTGAACAATGCCAGTTAATTACCGAACTTGGCTACCTGGCAGCATTGACGTGACCGTCGATGTTCGCTCAACTCCGTGTCTTTTCACTTAGATTTCTTATGGCTATAGTACGGGAAAATCCACAGGTACTTTTTTGCGGTTAAGATAAACTAATGGCGTTTTCTGTTTCGTTATCTTTTAGTCATCTGTTTGGTTTTTTTTGATGCTGTTGGAGCAATCCCGTAAAATTTAATACAATCTATAGTTTATTCATAAATGAGGCTGAGTAATCCGCCGTCCTGATCCTTACAAAACCAATATAGGGTGAACCATCTTAGTAATATTAAAATATTATCGTGAACATTAATTTTTTTCCAATTCCTATGTTGGATAGAGGTATAACATGTACACAAGATGTTTTAATGAATTAGTATTAGGTACATATTTCTGGGTGAAGCAAGCAAAAGTATGGTATATAAAAATGTAGTAGGTATTTATTGACTGTACTAAATTTTTTTAGCGTTTTTTCTTGTATCGATCGCATTTGCGGGGACGATGTACGCGAGCTTGCCTTTGTCAAGAAATACAAGATCTATCAGACCGAGATATTTTACTTCGGAATTATTTCAGGCAATGTTTGTGGGCGCTGAATTGTTCGTTTAATTAATGTTATTGTACCAGTATTGAGCAAATTGTGTCTTCTGTCAATGAGAGTTATTTTCTTTCTCGGCGAAAATAACTACTTACGGGTTGGCTGTTTGCGAGAGGATTCCTTTCAGGCTCTTTTTCAACATCTTTTTGTTCTTGCTGCTTTCCTCTTGTTAATTTTTTTTTCTACTTTTAGCGTGTGTTCGCCATTCTTCGAGCGCTATACGATCGTCGTTTAAATACGAGTAGTCCGATTTTTATTTTCGACAAATTGACAAAAAAACCTCCTTGAAATTATGTACCTACCTAAGACATTTCTACTTGATAAAAAATTCCAACTAATACTAGATATTATTGATAAGTTATTAAGGAATTACAGCAGGTTGATGCTCTTTGGTTTGCCAGGTTGTGCATGGCCATATGTACATATATTGGGCAGTTCAAATTACCTTACTTCATTCGAACTTCTCCACACCTGGTACTCATCTATTCGAGTAATCCCACGGCAAACAAACAACAAAAACGCGTTATAAATGCTGGAATAGCAACAGCTCTCTCCCCTTTACCCGTTCGTTTTTGGCGTCTTTTTGCCCGCATACCGACCGACGCATCTACGTTTCAGCGATTCCTTCGTCCTCTTTACGTTTATTTTTGGTACTTTGTTTCAATGAACCTTTGAATAAATTAAAACAAAACACCAATTGGCACGATTCTCGTGCCTTTTGCATCGCATTCATGCGGACCGGGCGAAAATAAACCGTGACGCTCCATTAAAGAACACCTAGGGATGGCAACAGTGAAGGCGGTTTCATTACTGCATTAGAAGAGATACTAAATGAAATTTTTTCATGGTGGGTTACGTAAAAATATGCTTTATATTCCTCATAAAAAAATCAGCGATTCTTGTAATCTTCCCCTATATATGAGCCATAAAAATATACCAACTAAGTATATATGATCTACTTATGAATAATGCATAGTTATGAATGTTCTCATAAAAGTATTCATAATATTTAATGAAATAATAAAAAAGTACATTAGACCCTTTGGTAAAAATTGTCGGTACACCTGGCCGCACGAACGACCGAAAATAACGCCGGATTATGCAAATGTTCGTTCTGTTTTCCATTCTTATTGGCGCAGAAGGAAGAGGACAATTTCCCGCGTCTAAAATGTTTTTCGCGAGTTGTTCCAGAGCTAATTTAAGACTGCGAAACAAGCTGTAGACGACGGGCGTGCGAGCGGAATGCCAATTGGCAAGACGGACTTTGCCATTCGGACCATACGAAAGAACATTTTGAATTCATTTGGCCGTTTCTCGGTGCACTTACCTGTATACACATATAAAGTTCCCCAGGAAAATAAATTGCACCTACCTATGCAAACGTCCAGAAAAACGAGATAGAAGAAGATGTATTTTTAGGATAGTTTCTCATGATTCTTCAAACATTTTCTATATAATACATGGCAGAGAAACTTACTTTTTTGAAAGGTTGATAAAAAAACGAAACTAATACAGATATCAGCATAATTGTTTTCTCCCCTTAAACATCATTTCACGCATCTTCGAATAGATTGTTGATGATTCCTTAATAGTAATATCAATGTTGATAATTTTTCGAGGATATTACAAGCGCACTATTTTGATAGAACAAAACTAGTGCACACATCGAACTTGGAATGATCGCATTATAAATTCACGGGAGTTCCCGTTCCGACGAGACGGTATCTTTCAAAAAGTGAAATTCCCGGCGGTCCCGCAGGAGCACCGACTACAGCCGGGTATTATCATAATCGAATCTACTCTCGCCAATCAGATTATGCCAAATTACATCAACCCTTAACTAACTAGCTGTTACCGTTTCCTAAGGCGCTCCTTCTTCCTTCTTCCGACCACCTCTTGTGCGGATATCTGCCTACACGGTGTCCCAAACCCGAAGCCTAAACCCAATGTCGCTTCAAAGCGCCTCAATCGGGATGAACTGACCCGGAAACTTAGTCGTTTTCTAATATCCTCCTTAATCCAAACGCTCCACCGAGCATTGGGCATTCGCTGGAAAAGTGTTTATGTCATCTGTGCATACCTGCATGTTCCATATGGAAGTTGGCTCGCCCTGTAACATTCTGTATAACCTGGAAAACGTACGTCGACGACGCGAGGACGTCATCGCCATGTGGAATTAGCAATTTCCACGTCCCCCGTCTGACGGGATAAGTCGAGAAATTCGGTTGAGTCACGCGCCGGAATTCCGACACCGGAATAATTACAAATTAGATAATTCACTTTTGTCAAAATATTGTTATTCGATGTCGGTTCGTGAGTTTAAGTGCGGGTCTGCGGCATCTGGAGGAGCTGCGGGCGCGGGGGGCGGCTCTCCGGGATTGATATGCGGCGAGCTACACGGGGAGCGGCGGCTGTTAAGATTCCTCGCAAGGCGGAAGGGTTGCCGTTGCGGTTTATTCATCGTTTAATCCGTTCCAAGAACACCGTTCTCTTATCTAAATTATTATTCCTCTTTTTTTCCTCGGTCGTAGTGAACGCGTAACGACCGATAAAACCACCCCCCGTGAACGGTTCAAATGTCGAGTGGTTAGTCTCAGTTACAGTCGACCATTCCCATGAATTAAGCAAATATAAATGCGGATACGTATACAGCGGGAGCGTTATTCGAGAGCACAAAGAGAAATGGAAATAACTGTGTAAATGTCGCCATTAACTAACATAATTTGCCTATTATCTCTTCTATTATCCGTTCAACAGCGTTTGTACGTGACACGCGGCCTCTTCCTTCAATTCTGGTTTCAGTTCTAGCGAAATTAAGAGGACCCTCATTTTCCTAGGACGCCGAACTTACAGGGATGATCAGTTATGCGCCAATAAATTACAGAACACCATAAACTTTACACAAAGTATGAAATGAAACTATCAATTCAAAATGTGTAAGAATAAAATATATTCACAAGTGAAGTTTACCTATAGCACCAGCATTAATTTCTATTTCTTTAAACTATATAGAAGAAAAATTACAAGCGGAAGTAAATAAACACTACTATCTCTAACTTGATATTTTTTATTTTTATATTTGATTAAAGAATTATTTAAACAATTTCGTTCGACCCTGTAAATGCGAGCGATATCCCTTTAGTCTGTTAGACAAAACATTTCAGACACTCCCAGAACGTAATGAAGCTGTATATTCCTTTATTAGACCGGCAATGTCGGTCTTTATGTGCCCTATCATGGAAGATTCTCATATTGTGTCTGTTTTATTGTTTGCTTCACGGAATGTATAGGGGGAGCCGTTGCGAAAATTAGCCGGCTCTCTTTAACAACCCCCGCCCGACTCTTATTATTTTCGTGCAAAACTAACATCGGAGATCGTGATGCTAACGGCGGATGAAACTGAAAGAATACCAAGAAATTGTGTTTGTGAATTAGCAGTTTTTACCTCAACAAGGAAAAAATTGATGAGAAGAAATAAACTCTCCACTAAAGGGAGTAATCTGACGAAGTAATCTCGGAGGTGGAACGGCCGCAGGTCGTTTATTTTCTAGCAATTAATCCCGAAATTAGACGACATTTTAAAGCGAAATCGTAATAGCGGTCGACGTGTGTGGTTCTCATATTCGCGAGCCCGCGAAAAATAAAGCAAACGAACCGGATCCAGAAATCATTAGCTCAAAAGGACAGTTGTCGTTCCTATCAAACGGCAAGACGCATCTCGTACAAATTACAAACATGTTTCTGCATCGAGGCTTAATTTAAACTATTTTGAGCGTAACGAACAACGACGTTCGAATGGATGCTTAAAATACGAACGTATCCAGTTGTGTTTCGTTGAATAAGTGCCTTTAGGCCTATGAATAGATGGAATTCTCGATGTTTGTTTATCGAATTATGACAGATGTAGGTTACAGTGTATAAATTTTGATATAATTAATGCAGAGACTTTGTCATGTGTGCTCATTAATGCTGTTTTACGGTTCACTTTAGTACCACTTTAATCACCTGAATCGACGGATATCTACAAATAGGATACAAATAGGAATAGTTATAATTATTCATACTTAAATAAAACAGTCATTAATTTTTATGTTTACAATTTATTTTAATTCTCATATGTACTATTCACAACACTATATTCCGTATGAATATTTTTTTTTTTCAGTTTGGAAAGACTTGGAAACTATATGAATATGAAATTAATTCAGCGCGAATTTGAGTGAAATCATTTCGGACATAATTCGATGCCTAATCGATTCGATTATCAATTTTATTTCTTCGAAGTTAAATTAATATAATGGCTTTTAATTTTTAATTAAAGGGACGCGGATCGCTCGCCCATCATCTGCCGTATCAGTTACGATAAAATAAACCATCGGCATCCTCGGCCTAAGATTAATTAATTAACGCTTCGTTAAGTTTACTCGGCACCGATTTTTGGGACGTTTTAAAGGAACCGACCGAAAAAGTCGCCTCGATTTCCCTTAATATCATCAGTCGATATTAATAAACAGCTCATTGAAGTCCCCAACAATTTTTGATGGATATTATTATCAATAACATTTAAAATACACTTCTAAAACACCCATTAATATACATACTTAAATTATAATATTTTTAACACATTTTCAGATACTTTTATAGACAGAATATTATGTTCGATGTTTACTCAGCAAACTTCTTATTTGCTCGAAGTCTTTTCCTTTAGTTTCCGGCACATAGAGGAGGATTAAAACGAAACCTATTATAACATTGAAACAAAACATGAACATGCAATAGTGAACACCTAAATATACGTCGATATATGGGTAACTAATCGCTATGGCCGTCCATATGAAATTGGTAACGCACGCGATAAGACCGGACCCGACGGCTCTCGCTTCGTTGGGAAGAATTTCCGATTCTACAGTATTGGTTACGCCCGCCAAACCTAGCATAAAACCCAAGGAGACCAAAAATAATAGAATAATTGGGACTAGTTTGACGGTTTCGGATATGTATAGATTGTTGTGCTTGCACAAGAAATATACACCTATGCCGAACGTGGACGCAGCGTATATAAGGCAGCCTAGTAGAAGGTAGATTTTCCTGCCGAACTTATCGATAAAACCCGAAATGAAAATAGCTGTTAGCATCTTAAAACTCATTATAAATATGCTAAGTGTGTTTGATGAAACTGCTATTTTCGTTGGTTCTCGCAAAAAATCATCGAAGAATGATAGAATAACGTTAAATCCTGAAAAACTTGGCAACGTACGCACCAACAACGCTATATACCAACCCTTCCTTCCAAATGAAGTTTTGAATAAAATTTTCAAAGCGTTTTTTTTGTCGTTCGATCCAAGCATCTTTTCTTTCTCTCTTAATTCCGCTTCCAATTTAGAAGGATCCACGTTTTTCCTTAATTTTTTTAATATGCTCAAAGCTCCCGCCGTGTCGCCCTTCATGGACAGCAATATCGGCGATTCATATGTAAAAAACGACAATACGATAATTAATAAAAACGGTAAGGCGCAACAAATCGACAACATTTTAAAATCCGTAAATGGAGCTAAATTGTATAAATACAATTGTCCAAAGGTCACTCCTACAGCCACAGATGAGCTCAATGAGCCTCTATTATTCGTTTCCGATATTTCCGAAACATACGTTGGGGCTACTACAATGCCTCCGCTAACGCAAAGACTTACTAACATGTAAATTAAACAGTACAACCAAACGTTTCTAACGAATGCTAAGCCAACAAAACATATCAGTCCAATTGCAGATAAGTAGATCATGGTTCTCTTCCTGCCGATTATATCAGGAAGCTTCGACACCAAAAGTCCTGCCACTATCGATGCTGTGGGGTATATTGAGGCGCACATTGATAACTGGAAAACGGTGAGTGGAGCTCCTAGAGGATTAATTTCGACGTTGTCCGATCGAAATTTCTGCAAAACTGGAGCATTCCACGATAATATGGTGCCGTAAGATACGAAAAATAAATTGGCTGAAATGAAAAAGTTTGAATTTACATATGTACGTAGAAGTTGAATACCTAATCATTAAAAAAATAAGTATGGATCATTAAACCAACCTGTAAACGTTGATAGATATAAAATCCAGTTACTGCTCGCTTTGGACATATTTTATCACTTCTAATACCACAATTAGAACATAAACTTGTAATGTATTAAACCATTTTTTGTTGCCTCGTAAAATGTAATATTCACAGGGGTCCTAATTATTTTAGTCTAATACCTATATTATTCTCACATTCATGACTATTTCACTTAGAAAAATACATTCAAATGATTTGCCTACAAGCTGGAACAAAAATTAATAATTATACTCAGCTATTTTTTAAGTACTACAACCTGAACGGACTTTTAAGTACTACAACAGCACGTGCCTATTTATGCAAAATTACAAATAACGGGTGATTAGATAAATTTAATTTCTTACAAATGGGGCAAAAGCAATTTAAACATAACCGAAGGTTTTTAAGCACATTTAAAACCCGCAACATATAGGAAGACACAAATATAGGAATAGTTTTAATTATTCAAATAAAAAACAGTAAGTCATTTTTATGTTTACAATTTATTTTAAATTTAATATCCACTAGATTCACCACACTTAAGAAATATGGCTCTATAGTCCGACGTGACAAATTTTTTATGGATATAAGTAATATTATCTAGAAAAACAGTCAAAATACACTTCTAAAACACCTAATTATATTTAAATTATAATATTTTTAGATACTGTTATAAACAAAATTTTATGATCGATGTTTACTCAGCAAACTTCTTATTTGCTCGAAGTCTTTTCCTTTAGTTTCCGGCACATAGAGGAGGATCAAAACGAAACCTATTATAACATTGAAACAGAACATGAACATGCAATATTCAACACCTAAATGTTTGTCGATATATGGGTAACAAATCGCTATAGCTGTCCATATTAAATTGGAAATGCACGCAATAATACCGGACCCGACGGCTCTCGCTTCGTTGGGAAGAATTTCCGATTCTACAGTATAGCTTACGCCCGCCAAACCTAGCAGGAAACCCAAGGCGACAAAAAATAATAAAATAATTGGGACTAGTTTGACGGTTTCGGGTATATACAAATTGTTGTGCTTGCACAAAAAATATACACCAATGCCGAACGTGGACGCTGCGTATATAAGGCAGCCTAGTAGAAGGTAGATTTTCCTGCCAAATCTATCGAGAAATCCCGAAATCAAAATGGCCATTACCATCTTAAAACTCATTATAAATATGCTAAGAGTGTTTGAGGAAACTGCTATTTTCGTTGGTTCTAGCAAAAATTCATCGAAGAATGATAGAATAACGTAAAATCCAGAAAAACTTGGCAACGTACGCACCAAGAGCGCTATATACCAACCTTTCCTTCCAAATGAAGTTTTGAATAACATTTTCATAGCGCTTTTTATGTCGTTCGATCCAAGCATCTTCTCTTTTTCTCTTAATTCCGCTTCCAATTTAGAAGGATCCACGTTTTTCCTTAATTTTTTTAATATGCTCAAAGCTCCCGCCGTGTCGCCATTCATGGACAGCAATATCGGCGATTCATATGTAAAAAACGACAATACGATAATTAATAATAACGGTAAGGCACAACAAATCGACAACATTTTAAAATCCGTAAATGGAGCTAAATTGTACAAATACAATTGCCCGAAGGTCGCTGATATAGCCACAGCTGAGCTCAATGAGCCTCTATTATTCGTTTCCGATATTTCAGAGACATACGTTGGAGCTACTACAGTTCCTCCGCTAACGGAAAGACTTACTAACAGGTAAATTAAACAGTACAACCAAACGTTTCTAACGAATGCTAAGCCAACGAAACATATCAGTCCAATTGCAGATAAATAGATCATGGTTTTCTTTCTGCCGAATATATCAGGCAGCTTCGACACTAAAAGTCCTGCCACAATCGATGCTATGGGGTATATAGAGGCGCACATTGATAACTGGAAAACGGTGAGTGGTGCTCCTAGAGGATTAATTTCGACGTCGTCCGATCGAAATTTCCGCAATACTGGAGCATTCCACGACAATATGGTGCCGAAAGATACGAAAAATAAATTGGCTGAAATGAAAAAGTTTGAAGTTACATACATAAGTATGTAGGTAGAAGGTGAGTAATAATTAAAAAGAAAAGATCATTAAACTGACCTTTCAACGTTGATAGGTATAAAATCCAACTACTGCTCGCTTTGGACATATTTTTTATGCTCTTTGGACTATGTATTAAGCCATTTTTTGTTTTTTGCGAAATGTAGATAATATTCACAGGGGACCTTATTATTTTATCCTAGTCCTAATACATTATTCTGGTATTCATCATGCCTATTTCACTTACAAATAAATTCAAATGTATTGTTATACCTACAAGCTGGAACAAAAAATAATAATTTCTACTCAACTCATTTTTGCGTATCTCTATCTCTTGAGTTGATGAATGACGTTGACGAATGATATGAGAAAGAATAATCCCGCCATATTCAATAACACCATGTAGATTGGCGATTTCCCTCTTCCGATTATGTCGGGTAGTTTGGAAACTCCCAATGCAGCAACTATCGATGCTACCGGCAATATCGAGGTGCATATTGACAGCTGCTAAGCAGTGAGAAGCTCACCTAAAGGGTTAATTTCGATGTTGTTCGAACGAAATTTCGCCAATCTCAGAGCATTGCAGGCAATAAGAGTATTCGGTAGGATACGAAAATCTTGTTAGTTGAAATGTGATAGATGGTATTGTAAAATTGGTGATGCACAGAGAATAAATGTACCTGTTAACGTTGAAATTTTTCGCTAAGTTAGCTGCATACAAAACGCAAAAATTTTGAGGATATGGATATTTTTCTGAACTATTTCCAAAACTAATGAAGCACTCCTTTTAAATATGGGAAATGATAACCTAATTTAAAAAGTTCATTATATTGGTTCATAATTACCAATCTTTTTGTACCGACCATTATCGTTAAACGTTAAACATATAATTCCTTTATCAAGTTTTATAATAGCTCATTATATTAGTTAGCCTATTTTATGAATAATTAATTTGTAGGTACTGCACAACTTTATACCTATTTTACTTGCTAACCACTCGGAAGAGGCACGCAGTAGCCTTATCTTACCAACATATATGAATCAAAAGGAAAATGAAGACATAATCGCCCTATACAGTTTATTTTGTAAAAAATTCTAAATAACATTGTCACAGTATTTCAAAACTGTGTATAAATTACATTATTAGATAGATATTAATAAATGCATGTAGATTTAACAAAAAAAACAGCCCATACCGATATGATGAAAATTCTAGGTAACGTAACGGAAATTTTTTGTACAATTTGCATTAAAAATATTTAAACTATCTTTACAGTTTTTATCAGGTAGTAATGGTAATGTTCGGCTGCTATCTATAAATAAATTAGTTCTAAAATGGATATGAATAAGAAAACATAAACAATGTATTTATTTTAAAAATGTTTCATTAACCGATGAATTATGTTTTTTTTTTATATATTATTAGGAATTTGAATTTACTTATGTAAAAAATAAATAGGTCTTTCTATTTTATATCTTATATTACTTATTTCCTAACATAGTGCGTATTTCTGAGAAGGTCTTTCCTTTGGTCTCCGGTAAGTAAATTATAAAAATAACACACCCGATTATCGTAGAACCTCCATAAAAAAACATGAAGTAGTGAACGCCTAAATATTTACCAACGAGTGGATAACCAAAATTCTGGATTATTGTAAAGAAATCAGTGACGCAATTAATGAATCCGGTACCGACGGCTCTAGCTTCATTTGGAAGTATTTCCGATATTAACGCGTAACTTACACCGCTAAAACTCATAGTATAACCAATAAAAAAGACGAATACAGAAATGACAGGTATCAGTTTCACATTGTCTGGAATACTTGCGTTATTTTCTTTAAAAAGGTAATAAAAACCCAAAGCGAAGAGTGAAATTGAACACAAAAAAGTACCTGTTAACATAAAAATTCGCCTACCGAATTTATCAACGAGTGATACACATAAAACAGCAGTTATGAATTTAGTAATAATTAAAATTACAGCCATAACGTCCGAAGAAATTTTCACATTCACTGGCTCTCTTAGAAAATCTCCTAAAAATGATAAAAGTACGTATGCACCTGTGAAAGCCGTTAATCCGCGTAGAAGTAGTGTTAAAAACAAGGCTTTCCTACCAGCAGAAGTTCGAAATAAAATTTTAAATGCGTTTTTATTATTTTCTGGTAGAAGCATTGCTTCCTTTTCCTTCATTTCCTGGTCCAATTTATTTAGACTCGAGCTCCTGTTCAAATTTTTCATAGCAATAATGGCGCAATCCGGTTTACCTTTCATCCACAAATATATAGGCGATTCTTGCAGAAAAAATGATAACAAAATGATAATTAAATAAGGTGCAACACAACAAAACGCTAAACTTTGAAAATTAGTCCCAAGAACTAAAACAAACGTATACAATTGCCCGATGTTTTTTCCTATCGCACATGCAGAAGTTAGCATTCCTCTATTCTGAGTATTCGATATTTCTGATATATAAGTCGGCGCTAGGAGAAAACCCGCACCAGCACTAAGAGTAGCTAAAAAATAGGCAAAGTAATACATCCAAATGTTATTAACGAAGCCCATCACAATAAAAGAGGTAAATCCTAAAAGCGCAGTGCAAATTAACACAATTCTTCTTCCGAATATGTCGGGAAGCTTGCCCATTCCCACAGCCGCCACAATCAATGATACTGGAAAAATCGTTGTGCATATTGAAAGCTGCAAAGCTGAGATTGGCTCGCCCAAAGGATTAATTTCGGTGTTGTTCGATCGGAATTTATACAACGTTGGGGAATTCCATGCCAAAATGATGCCGTATTCAACAAAAAGCAAAATTGCTAAAACAAACAATTTTTATAAAAATTTCAACACCCCCTAAAGAAATACATTTTTAACAGATGCATAAATTTGTTTCAAAATATTTGTTACAAATTGTAGATATTATGATCATAATGTGTATACATACATAGATTTTCTATGGGTGCAACAATGATAATTTCGACTAGTCGCGTGTAAAAGAAAAAGAAAGACTTAACAATTTGTGTTTGGATAGATACTTTCTCACTTTAGACACTATTATTATAATCTTTGTTCAACTAATAGAATTAATCATATTGCTAACAAATTTGCACTTACAACAGGTAAGGAACCTATAATAATCTGATAAATACCTGCATAATTATGTATGTATATGGGTAATTTTTGTATTTAACAAGTATTTTGAACCTAATTATATTTATTTTAAATATTAAAAATAGACTATGTATTTTATTATCTGACAAACCTGCGAATGTTGACACGTAAATCGAAATATTTTTATATTTCATTATATGTAGATTAATTGACCACTAAACCACTTGATCACATCAAGGCAAATATAGGTGATATTCTAAGAAATGGAATGCGCTGTTTACCCTAAACAGTGGAATAATTTTGTGTTAATTATGTATTTTTTTAAAAGTATGAAAACGTGATAGCTACCTTTAAACCAAACTGAGATAGTGATAAATTGGCGATAAATATACCACGTATAATAAGGTCAGACATAATTACCTATTTTGTAACCCAATAATTTTAATTGAAAGTAAAGATGATCTGCTGTAATCTGTTTTGTAATTAATGCAATTATCATGTCAACTATTGCATAATTTTACTGCATCTACTTATATAATGCGGCAAAGTCATCGCGGTACATCGAGTCGATGAAACACGCCTGCTTTATGTTGTAGTATCGAAAATATTTTCTATTCCTCACTAGCTTACATTTTATTGAGAGAGTCTTTCTACAGAATGTATGATTGAGTGGAATCAATCCCAAATAAATTATTTCAAACAATTTTTTTTTATAAAATGTAAAATGAATTTTGCAATTTTGATATTTATAATAGGTGCATCGGAAATGGCAATGGAAACTACTTAGTTGGTTTAAACTTTAGCAATATTACAATTTCACAATTACTTGTGTTAGCAAAATAAAAGGAAGCGAGGAAGTTTAATGGTGATATATGAATCTGTTGCTAATAGAAATATTTACTTCAATGTAAAAATAAATGTTATTAAATTATTTCATAATATTTCGATTAATTTTACCTTACTTAAAAACAATGTGTAAAGAGAAGGAAAGTAATTTAAACCTCTGAAAGAGTAATGCTTTTTTCAAAATACGATTTAGGCTAGACCGCAGTGTTTGGACAACTTGTATAAATCTGTAAAAAGACGTAAATTATAATAAAATGCACTTTTCGTGCTAAAACTCTACAAAGGCGTCGCGTATTCGCCACTTAACAACTAATTTAGATAGTCAGTGCACCTAACGAAGTTGTAGTGCTAACGAAGTTTCGCGTGTTAAGGGCGCACCGGTTCGGTTTTTATCAAGATTTTTCTAACTCAAAGTAATACAACTATCAGATAACTCAAAGTGGCACTTTTCAAAATACAGCCAGCCGTGCTAGCGAAATTTCTTCATTAGCATCGCACAAATAATGCAATTTTCAAATTTTACCACTCCATTTTGACGTACCTACAGTGTCAAACCAGAAAATGCGATTTATTAATTAGGTAGTATTAGAAGTACTAATCGTACTTCAGTCATAATTGTAATTAAAATAGATCAAGGGCCATAATATACCGATATGATCATGATCATTATACATAATATAAGTAAAGGAAATTTTTTTGAACGATTTACATTAAAAAATATTTAAACTATCTTTAGAGTTTTTATTAGGTACCTAATTGCGATAATAGGCTACTACTTTTACATTATAAATGAATTAGTTCCCTCATCAGGATATGATTATGAAAACTTAAACAAATGGGTAGATATTCTAATAATTAAATAATTAGAATATTAAATTTTTTTCCTAAATTGTAAGAAATTTAAAAATTACTTTCTTAAATAATAAATAGGTATTTCTATTTTATATAATCTAATATTACCTACTTTCTAACATAGTGCGTATTTCTGAGAAGGTCTTTCCTTTGGTCTCCGGTAAGAAAATTAGACAAAAAATGAAACCGATTATCGTAGAACCTCCATAAAAAAACATGAAGTAGTGAACGCCTAAATATTTACTAACTAGTGGATAACCAAAATTCTGGATTAAATTACACAAATTAGTGGCGCTATTAATGAATCCGGTACCGAGAGCTCTAGCTTCATTAGGAAGAATTTCCGGTAATAGCGAGTAACTTACCCCGCCAAAGCTCAGAGTGTAACCAATAAAAAAGACGAATACAGAAATGACAGGTATCAGTTTCACATTGTCTGGAATACTTGCGTCATATTCTTTCAAAAGGTAATAAACACCCAAAGCGAAGAGTGAAACTGAACACAAGAAAGTACCTGTTAACATAAAAATTCGCCTACCGAATTTATCTACAAATGATACACAAAAAATAGATGTTATGATTTTACAAATAATTAAAATTACCGCCACAATGTCTGGAGAAATTTTCATATTCACTGGCTCTCTAAGAAAATCTCCTAAAAATGATAGAAGAACGTATCCACCTGTGAAAGACGATAATCCACGTACAAGCAGTGTTAAAAAGAAGGCTTTCCTACCCGCAGAAGTTCGAAATAAAATTTTAAAGGCATTTTTATTATTATCTGATCGAAGCATTGCTTCCTTTTCTTTCATTTCCTGTTCCAATTTATTTAGACTCAAGCTTCTGTTCAATTTTTTCATAGTAATAATTGCGCAATCCGGTTTACCTTTCATCCACAAATATATAGGCGATTCTTGCAGAAAAAACGACAACAAAATAATAATTAAATAAGGTACAACACAACAAAACGCTAAACTTTGAAAAGTAGTCCCAAGAACTAAAACAAACGTATACAATTGCCCGATGTTTTTTCCTATCCCACATGCAGAAGTTAGCATTCCTCTATTCTGAGTTTTCGATATTTCTGATATATAAGTCGGCGCTACGGCAAAACCAGCACTAACACTAAGAGTGGTTAAAAAATCGACGAAGTAATACATCCAAATGTTATTAACGAAACCCATCGCAATAAGGGAGGTAAATCCTAAAAGCGCAGTGCAAATTAACATTATTCTTCTTCCGAATATGTCGGGAAGCTTGCCCATTCCCACAGCCGCCACAATCAATGATACGGGAAAAATCGATGTGCATATTGAAAGCTGCAAAGCTGAGATTGGCTCGCCCAAAGGATTAATTTCGGTGTTGTTCGATCGGAATTTATACAACGTTGGGGAATTCCATGCCGAAATGATGCCGAATTCAACAAATAATAAAATTGCTAAAACAAATAATTGTTATAAAAATTTGAACACTCCCTAAAGAAATACATTTTTAACAAATGCTCAAATTTGTTTTAAAATATTTGTTACAAATTATTTTACAATAGACCAGACAAGTTCTAAATGTGAATGCAACATTATTGTCTATGGGTACAACAATGACAATTTTCATTAGTGTCATGTAAAGGAAAAAGAAAGACTTCAATTTGGGATAGCAACTTTCTCACTCTAACCACTGTTCAAATTTTAATATAGACTTTTTTCAACTCATAGAATTCACCATATTGCTAACAAGTTTGCTCTTAGGTACATATGTATACACATTAAAGATTTTGACCCTAATTATTATTTTAAATATTAAAAATAGACTATGTATTTTATTATCTAACATACCTGCGAATGTTGATAGGTAAACCGAAATATTTTTAAAATTCATTATATATTGAATTGACCACTAAACCACTTGACCACATCAAAGCAAATATAGGATATATTATACATTAAGAAGCGGAATGCGCTGTGTGCACTAAAAAGTGGAATGAATAAATTTCTGTTAATATAGGTACTTTTTTTAAAAATAGATACGTATACAAATGTGTTATAATAGTTACCTTTATAATTAAAGTAACTTAATATTGGCAAAATACCGACTTAAAACAAGGTCAGTCCTAATTGTCCAATTTTTTACTAAAAATTTTTAATAGAGAGTAAAATAGGTCTGCAGTAATCTGTTTTGTAATTAAGGCAATTATGTTTTCTAGCTCAAAATAGAACAACTTTCAGATAACTCAAAAACTTTTCAAAATTTCTTCATTAGTATCGTTCAAATAATGCAATTTTTAATTTTCGACCACTTCATTTCAACCTATGTTACAGTAACAAATTAGAAAATGCTGATTGTTAATAATTAGTAGATAGATACTAATCATACTTCAATCGTAATTGTAATTAAAATAGATCAAGTACCATAATATACTGGTAAATACGTTGTAGATAACTACATATTAAATAGATTCGTGCTGAAGAGAATCAATAAGCATTAGCAAAGCCCACTCAATAATTACTTCATAATCAATAATGTATTCCATTAATTCCAGATTATTATAAATGCGTTATCTAAATGATGGGAAACCGTAATGAGTAATTTCTATGTACCTAATCTAGTATATTTAGCCGAAAAAATTTCGGTAATTGAATGAAAACATCCGGGCTCAAGCAAATACAAACGAATTGAAAAATTAATTACAACATTGTGTTATGCGCTATAGATAAATCGAAGAAGAAATTAAAGAAATCGTTCGGAATATAATTCGTCCGACTTTTTCGATCAAGATTAAGCCGTACATTTATTTGTTTCTTCGCGGCAGATGACATGTTTTCTTGATGCTTTTATCCGTCGACGTCCAGTCAATCCTGCCTCCAGGGACATGTCCATTAAGTCGGAGACGCACAACTGTCGCTCGAACGTCGACCGGGCTCGATCGAATTTACAGATACGTCGCATTTTAGTGGTTCGCTCTTTATTAATGACCCAAAATCCGATCCGTCTGCGGGAATTCACTTTCGAAAAATTAAATACGGATTAATCTCTTAACAGTCCGCCGCAGTCCTGTCCTCTTTCGCCCGGCTCGCCGAGCCCACTACCAAAGAAACTCGAATAACAAACGAATCGAAAACAAAAAAAAAATCGCAGCGTCGCGTCGCCGTCTCATCCGCGACGGCACTCCAAAAGGAAAAATGGTATAATGACTACGGAAGGGCATATGTGTAGCTCCACCCATTCAACAACAAGGGAGGTATATAATAAGGCTAATGCCTGCACACTTCAGTACCCGTGCAGGATGTAATTTGCCCCCTTTCCTGTGAATTTCCGGTTATGGCGCAGTTGTCATGTCTCACCATTTTGCCTCCATCTTTCGGATATACTATTAATTGCATTGGTGGTAGAGGAAGGTAGAGGAAGGTAGAGGAAGGTAGAGGAAGGTAGAGGAAGGTAGAGGAAGGTAGAGGAATGTAGAGAAAGGTAGAAGAAGGAAGAGGAAAAATACTATAGTGAATTTTGCAGAAATATGAAAAAAAAAAACTTCCAATCAGATGACAAAGTGCATAATAATCTCTTATTTTATTACATATCCAACATTCAAGCTAACTTTCCATAATCCGTCTACAACGAGGCTCCTTCCCCGAAGTTCTCTGCATTAGAAAATCGTTTTCGACATCATCAGCAGGGCTAAACGGCAACGCAGCGTTCTGGTCTCCATGAAAAGCATCCTTCTAATTACTCGACTGTAAACAATGCAAATAATGAGTAAGCTCTATCATGTAGACGGGCGGCGCGCGATTGGTCGGATTTCGAACGGGAAGTTGCCGTCGACCAATCATCGTTGTTTTTTTTTTCGAGTGCATTCGGATCAAGTGGCGCGTTCTTCAGTTACAGCACCGCACGTCCTCTATCGGATTGTAATAGGGCACCATGCTGGAAGCAGCGTCGATTGTGCGTTTTCCATTACCATTCGCTGGATATTTGATGAGTATATCGAGTGACGGTGTCGCATGATGCAAGCCCATTGAAGATGAATGGTGGTAGAAACCAAATTGCGCCAATTGACCCAATGGAGAAACATTTCCAATGGAATATTAGCCTTGAAGTTGTATTAAGGCAAAACATTTCTAAAATTTTGTAGATATTAAGATAATTTGGATACAAATGGATAGAAAACACATAAATTCATTAAAGTCTTTAATAAGAAAATACCTCTAAAATTGGATTACACGATGTCGCGCATAAACCTTATACCTCGTTAAATACCTAATTCATGAAGTATGCCGCATAGTGGAGGAAACTCTGGCGTGCCTACGCGACCTAAGTGCTCCTGTTATGTCGATCTCGATGCCAGAAAGGCCGACCTAATTCCGCAATAATGGATAAGTTGCGGAATGTCATTTACTTTGACCGCCGGAGGGTGGGGAATACCCGATACCTTCCTCGTAGGACACGGCAATTTAAATTCGAAATAAAATGTAAATTTATTTCGAATTTAAAGTGTTACAATAGGTAGTTACTTCCATTGTAACAACGACCACAAAATTGTTTGCATCTTGTTGTTGTTAGAAAATTGTTTAGAAAATCAGAGAAAAATAATTATGGAGTTACCTGATGATGTATGTATGAGTTACTGTACAGTAACTATTCATGAGCACTTACGAAATACATACATTCTAGTTACATACTACATAAGTTAAATTAAACATTACCCACGAGGAAGACTATAATTGTTTTTATGATTTTAACACTTCTTTTATTGTCAACTCCCTAATGGTCGATAACTCGTCGTAAATGATTTTTTTTATTAACCGTAAAATTAAAAATTATTCCCAACTAAAATTCGTCATTTAATAAAGCGTTTTGTCGCATGGTAAATGTCCACTAAAATGTTCCCCACTCGCTTTATTGTTTTTAATTTTAAAATAATTGCGCATTGAAATATCGACATAACAATTAAAAATTAAATTACTTTTGCCACAACTTTAATGGAATCTTCGCAATCGAAAAATGTGATTTAACAGCACACTGACACCGCAATTATGATAGCATAATAAATTATTAACTTTAATTGAATAATTTTATTGTTTTATATCAGCATTGTGAAATTTTAAGCTTTTTGTTCATAAGTTAGGTTTATTATAATGTAACATAGTTTATGTAATTAGTATGAACTTCAATGCTATTATGAATCGAATATTGTAGATATGCACAATTAGAGTGAAACATAAAGCAATTTATTTTTTACATTAATATATAAAAGAAATACAACATAATATAATATTCTACATAAATATAGAAAATAATATATAATAATGCGGGTAATAAATTTGGTAATTGTTTAATTTAAACAACTGCTTTCTTTTTGTTGAATTTAAATTATATTAAATTACTTTAATCATTTTATTTTAATGTTATTGTAACAACTATAAGAGAATTCTAAAACATACAGGGAAATATACATATACAAACTAACAAAAAGGATTCTACACTTTTTTACTTTATGTTGCCGACCTCTTTCATGTTATTATCCGGAGGTTCATACATTTCTCTTCTTTTTGTTACGTTATTTGAGATGAAAGTGTTTTCATTTCTCGTTCATTTACACTAGGAATTGATTAAAATTCCATTAGTTATTTATTAGAAGAGCAAATACAAACTAGCAAGCGCTCACTTTCATTAGCTCTCTTATGTATTTACCAAAGAAATAAATAGTAACACACATTCTTCAAAACAGTTTTATTAGCACAGATTGTTCGACTTATTTTACTTGTTACTAAATTAATACGAAGTCCTATATCATATCTTAAATCGTGGAGCATTCGTCCAAAAAATTAATTACCATCATCTACACAATGTAATCGGCCCGTCGATTCGAATATCTCAGCCACCGTCGATCCCTTTCCATTCAATTAAATTCCCTCTCCTGTTCGTTACACAAAAATATGCCCAAAAGCGATTTTAGATAATTATTCGGCGGGCCCGCGAGCGCGGGCTCGACGAAACTCATTGTCGCGTTCCTTCGAAAAGGGATTTCCAGAGTGCGCCCGAACGTCGAGCTAAATGAAGAGGACGAACTACATTTTTTGCCGTCTCCAGGCGTCCTTTTGTTGCTTCGGCCGACGCCGACGAGCACTCTCGAAAATTTTCATAATAATGCCGGAGCATGCATTGCGAATTTCGTGAACTATCTCTCCTCCGGCCGCTCCGGATGAAAAAAACCAGCACTTTTTCGGGGCTCGTTACGCTTATGTACCTTGATGAAAGTGCTGCTGTTGGAAAATAGGCGATTCCCCGATTTGTTTGAAGAGGACAAATAATTCAACAGAGACAAATGAGCTGAGTACGGTTGGACTCGAAAACTCTACACAAAAATTCTTTTCTATTGAAATTGTGCATATGTAGAAGCTCTTTTGTACAGGGTGGCCAACTTAGAACTACAATTTACCAAATTTGGATACCTTCTAAAAGTTCACTTCATCTTTTCCCCAAAAAACTGAGAGATGCAAAGTCCACACTATAATTCTTTAGGCCATCCTGTATATTTGCATACACTCCCCTTTTGTTTGAGTGGTAGGCAAATTTCGTGTTTGCAATATAACAGCAAAGGCTACTGCAAGGAGAGCTTTTTTTTATTCCGTTAGAATACGGTGTAGGTCTTATTGCGATCGTGTTACGAGAGGCGGTTCGTCCTAGACGGGGCCTTTCAGCGTGCGCTCGCAGCGGCCCTTTTCGAAAAGGCCCTTACGCGATTCACTAACCGAACGCATTGTGCAAATCTCTCGTGAAATTCGCCGACAAAAACTAATAAGAGAATCTTACAAAGGATTCCGATTTGAAAGGGTTTGACCCTTTGCCTTAATGCCACCGCGGCATAACAGACTTTGACCCTTTGAGCGGGCCTCCGACCGGAGCTCCATGTTACCTAAGAAATTTCAATCGAAATTTTCTCGTCGATTGTAAATAAATAGTTCGCATTAAATTGCGATATTGTTTATATGGAATGTGCGGCTCGAAAAAATTCGCGAAAATTTCCCAAAAAACAATCAAGCTGGAGGAGCTCCCGCCAAATAAGCTCCATCAATTCCGAAACGAAAACAAAATGAATAATTCAATGTTGATATTTCATAACCGGGGAAACATCTGCTTTGTTTTTCATTAAAGACGTTTTCTATATAGAATTAAATTACGGATGTTCTTGGCAAGATATCCGGTGGAAAAGAAAAGCGAACCGAAAAACGGCGAAATGAAAGAATTTGCGTAATTGAATGTGAAAGTTTTTCACCAAAGGCCGAAGAAACTTTAACGAGGAGGAATTTAAATACAGAACTCGAACGGGGTCCGCGACATAAATTATAGTGCGGTAATTATAAGCGAAAAAACGGACCGTTTGTACTGTCAAATTATCTTGTAATTTATTACGGCGACGCGGCCAAAACGAACTCGACAATGAAATGTATAAATTTTTCTTCGCAGAAGAGAATTAGCAGTCGCGACGAAAGACACAAACCCAGTGGCGTGTTTACATTCATCCGGTACAAACAATTAAAATCCCTCTCGAAGAATCCCCGGACTATACGCAATCGTTTGCTTAATACACGAATTAAACGCCGGCGATTAATTCTTTCGTGTAATTAAATATTTGGACACTGGAAAAAAATCGTGACGGTTAATTATATTGTGAACACGGTTAATTTTCATATCAGTTCATCTAACATGAAATTCTGACGGGAGAGACATGTGAGATGGCGCGGGTGACGTTAATATCATAGGAGCTGGGTGGGCCTGTATCATTATGTGGCGAACACAAACGTTGAGAAATTAAAAAACATACTCCTTTTTTCGATTCGTTTATTTTAATATCGCATCGCGATGCCACGCTGAATATTTGCCCGGACTCATTGCGATTTCTTGCGCGGATGTCCCAACGGTAAAAGGCCAATTTTCTACCTCTAGCCATTTCACCAAATATCGCAGCCAATTCTTAATAAGTTAGGTAATACTTAAAAGGTATTTTGGAAGACCATTTAAGGAATGCATGGAGCATTTAATAAATACTTAACCATACTGTTAATCTTTAGCAGGCTTTAGTAGATGAATTAGTAGATTAATTCGCACATTGATTAAAATATTAAATAAATTCTAAATTTTCATTTGAACTCCCACGTGAAAGGGAGAACCTATCGGAAACGAGCAGATCGGAACCGGTCCGTAAAATTTCGATTTATATTAGAAACGGTCCGGCCGTTTTATTGACTTTACTAAACGAAAGCCATTATCTCCGGCAGTAAGTTCGAACGCGAATGTTGAACAAAGTGTATTTACATACTTAGACAAAGAGAATGGGCCGAAAATCGGGCAGCTGTCTGCTTCACACATCCATTCGATCGAGATTAATTTCGATGGTGTCGGGCGAACGAGAAACCGCGCGGTCCGGCCGATCGTCTGTGTATTTATAGAGAAGTGTTATTTTAAGCTGGCGCGCGGAAGGGATGATTAGCGAGATCTTTGCTTAATCGATGATTATGATTACCGACCAAATTCAATATTTGCTCGATTCTCGGAGAGAAGCTTTGCCCGCGTACTAGCTCAGAACTTTGTACATACTATTAGATTACCAACTGTAGATTAGCCTTCCAATAATTCGTTATCGATAAAGGACACTTCAAATACACCAAGACTATTCGAGGATTTCAATTTATTTGGATTTATTAGGATGAATAAAAATGAGTTGTGACCTCTCATATAAATCGAATATTTTACAATTACATCGAGTAGCTCAAACGAATTAGATAGTCTTGATGAAAGGGGATGTGATAACGCGCTTGTGGACACGTATCCGAGTAAATTTGAGCGTTTGTCGATGCCAAAAAAAATGTCAAACGCGGTTTTCGAATACACATTTACGATTGTTCTTTTATGGCCGCAAACAATTCCGGTTATCGGGATTACAAACGCGGTCTGTTGTCCGTTATTAATCGAGTTTCAGATGATGGCACTTCAAATAATAACCCCACTAGTTGGAAAGCGCTACACAGGTTGCAGAATGGGCATACGCCATTCAAAATCAGTGGCGTGTCCCTTGGTAATTAAACATAAAATACCTCTAATGCACTAATTTATAATTAGTCTCATCATGTTGATTTTGTTTTCATTTAAAATGAACATACATTGCGAACCAGGTACACTGAATATACTTTTTGTTGGTGCTTGGCCAGATTTTGTTCATATCTATAAATTTCAGTGTTTATATTTTTTTGTGTTAATAGGTGCATTAGCACGCCGCTGAGTTAAATTAGGAGCTATTATTGAATTATGCCTCTGTAAGTACCGGCGAAAGTACTCATCGAGAATTAACGTAATGAGGATGAAGTGGTGGTTGTTTGGTCGTAACAAATGAAAGGTATAATTTTGGTAGTTGAAGTTTATGGGTTTTCGGGTAAAGTGTTATTACTGTTAGTTGATCAAGCGAGAAATGGACTCGATTCAATTTGATTAATTTCGTTCATGGGATGCCAAATTCGTTCTCGGTAATTTCGAAGTTTTAATAAAAAAATATCTTCCCAGAACTCGCACATTCGAGGAAAATGGTTTTGGTGAAATTTTTAGGTTTCGCCTGCAAATAATTCCCCTGCTATAAAATTGTGCACATTTCAAATTATCATGAATTTACCCGGAAATATCCCATCAAGGCTCCTGCGTAAATTTTCTTTAATTACAATGAGAAAGGCATTTATTTAATTGAGCCGTAAACTCCTATAACCCCGCCTGAAGATTAAAAAAATTCCAATAACAAAACCCAATGTGTCTCGAACAAAACTTAAAAACTCGATAATTAAAGTACTAATAGGTAGGCTCATCGTTTACGAGGGTAACGCCATTATTCAATTTCGCCGGCGAGGAAGTTTTACGAGGGACCCCGAAAAACTTCGTTAAGGCAATTAAACAATTAAATTTCGAAATTACTTCAATTAGGCGGCACAAAACGGCCGGCAGGAATCCGAATGTGCCACCTCATCGCGAACTCATTAATTGCATAACTAGTCGCCGATGGCCGGGCAAAAGGACGCGAACGCAGACGGCGTAAAAAGTCATAACTATATATATTCGCGTGGAATTCCGACTGCCATCCGAGCAAAAACATATTGCACTGCAATTTTTACACAGATTGTGTTTTTAATTAGGTGACGGAGCAAGATCGAATCGCATATGAATGTTTAGCACGTCGACCCGCCGCTCTTATTGTCTTAAAAGGGACGTTTTTTCGCACCGCTCAATTCGAATCGAAATGGCTCTTTGCTACCAGCGGTGGTACCTTCTTATACTTCCATCGGGATCTAATTCATTTTAACTACTATTCATAGAAAAATTACCATTTTATACAACAGAAGGTAATATAACTGTGTCGTTGTTTCAAATAGGACTGGTTGTTAAAATATTCAGGGAGGAAAAATTTGGAAGAAGAAGAAGAAGGTAATAAAGATTGTATTATTAAAATTTTATAGTTAAACTTGCGATGATGGTAAAAAATATGAGAAAAGGGGATAAGAAAGTCGATTTAAAGAGATCTTGTAAGTACCGTTGATGTTAAATGTGATAATACTGTTAAAGAAGACGAAAAAGATAAGATTATGTATTTTATGATACGGTTAGTTGGTGAAAAAATAATCATTTAGTTTAGAGCAGAAAATGCAACATACGCCACTGTTAAAAAAGTGGTTCTTTAGCATCGTCTGGCTTTATTAAGTGCACATTTCATTTCAAAAATGTCCGTTTTTGTCGTATATGGAACGGAATTGAACGGGAATTAGCCAAGGTTTTCTCAACGCGTCCGATTCGAAAATATACGAGCGGTTTCGGCGAGCCGGGCGCAAAAAATCGCGCACATATCGTCTTCGTCGTCTCCTCTTTTCATAATTACATTTAAGAGATGTTGCTTTTCCAAATCGCGAACGATTAACGACTTTTTCATCGGCTGCGATGATATTTCTTGCGCGTGGTATCGAAGGGCATTTCGAGAATGACGAAGCGACACCATCGACGACGAACAAAGGGATATAACAGAATTCTTTTCCATTTGCTTCTTTTTTAATTCTTCTCTTTCACGAAAATTATTATCAATTTTAGCAAATGCTATTTTTTTATAAAGTTTCATGAACTTTCATTAAACAAACCAAGGACTTTGTCAAATCATTTTATTTGTTATGAAAATTAATTCAACGAAACGAAATTGCACAGACAGGTAGATTAATAGCAAGGCCTCGCCGGGCATTGCTTATTTAGTTAATTTCTCGTTGGAGCTTGCTCTAAAACCACGACAACACGTCCGCAATTTAAGTACTTCAAGTAAACTGCCTAAACTTAGTTAATACTTTATAAAACACTTGGGCGTCTCCTGGCGGGGACTACGTGAACAGCGGTGAATTTTTCGAAGTTCCTGGAAACGTGAGAAAATCTGTTTTTTCATCTGTTGTCTACGATATAATTTACGGTCCGCGCCCGGTAAAATTTAGACTAAACAATCAGTCAGACGGACTATCCGTTTCGAGCCAACGGCTTGTGAGAACCCGACGATGGGTGCAAAAGAAAAAGAAGTCAAAGTTCTCTTAAATTTCACCGCTCCACTTGGTCGCTCAACGGCGGAAAGATAAACGTTTTTATCTGCATTGAAAATGATTCTTATTGGTTTTAATGTCGCCGCTGGCGATTGATATTTGAGGCGACTCGTACAGTGTGATCCAACAAAAATTTCGCTATTTACAAGTAAATACAATTATCATTATTCCTATTTTAGTTTACACTTTGAGCATACTTATATAGTACCTTGAAATAGTTTTAACCAATGAACTGAGCTAGATAAAAGCAATATTAAAAATTCTCTCAGCTCAATCTTCAATTTTGCAGTCTGTTATCTAGGCCATAAAACATTGCTGTTTATGTCGATTTTGCTTTAGTAAACTGAAGAATATATCTCTTCGGATTCTCGAATTAATTTTCTTGCCAGTCATCACCGTCATCATCTTCGACGAACAGTGTCCGACGATTCTCGTATACTTACAAAACACCAACAAAAAGTGGAAACCTCCCAAGCGCATAAATACGCTACCTGAGAGAATCTGATGCATCAGTAAGCAAAGGAAATACTGGGTGGTTCAATAACAATTTCGTCTCGATTCGTTATTTTATGATATCTATTCCTTCTGCTTCATCCATTTTAAAAACGAGAATCAATTAAACTCTTATTTTATTAACTTCAATTTCAGATATCCGCTTCTGAGCAAGCTTTCAAGATAAACAGCGCTTTGGAGTAAAATACGTTTTTTTTAATATTTCCACCGCCAATACGTCTTCTAAAGTAAAGAGGTCGTGCAGGTGTTACTAATTTGAAGATAGTGTTAAAATTTCTCAAACAAAATACATTGAGTGGCTTTTCTTGTTCTCGATGGATTAGGGTTATTCGAGCGAAAAAGTTTCGTAGACGTAGACCCGGGCAAAATATAAATAAAACGACGTCGACCTTACGCGGCGCGGTGCTTAATGAGAGAAAAAACGAGCCTTCGAACGAAGGGGAAACAGAAGGGCGGTAATTTCATAAGAATTTTCTTCTTTTGATTCGGAAAGTTTCTCGCCTTTAAATGAAATGCGCTGTACAAACAAAAATACGATTGGCTTATGAAAATGTTAATTTGATTCGATCATATGACGGTCCCAAGATAAATTTTCTCCTGTGGGAAAATATTGAAATATTTATAATGTACTGTATAAACTATATTCTGGAACATTACAGGTAGGTATATCTAGAATAAAAATCAAAGTCATATTATTTAGACCGATGGGACGTGGTCAATTCAATTCGGAATGCCGTTGCAGCTAATTTAAATGTAACGGCTACAACCATGACAAGCATTAATCCACAGTTAAATATTAGAGAACGGGTAAACATATTCCTTTCACGTTAACAAACAGATTTACTGCTTAATTACGTTCTGTATATTTTGGGAAGCGGAGCGTTTAGAAACTACCGAAAACTATTCAATTGGATTTGTTTGCATTATAACTGTCGGCGGGCATTGTTTGTTTGTTGCACGGCTGTTGATCAGTTGGAAATATTTCCCAAACAGATATTTGCGTTAATTAAAAATCGAATTTAACTAAATTATGCGTTTCATATTGAATATTTCGAAGCTTAAAAATTGTTTTACTTTCGACTAATTTCTAATGAACTATTAATTAATAAGTACCACCCAAAGCGGTAGTCGAGCAACCCCCTAAAAGCGACCCTTCCACTATATTAGTGAAAAACGCACGAATGGGCTAAAATAATTAATTTCAAAAAGCGTAGGTAGAGGTGGAAAGAGAAAGTAACCGGCTGTTTAATCGACCGGTAGGATTTTATACCCAATTTCTTGGTGGTTGCGTGAGAGAAGGCAGTTTAATTTATCTAGGAAGGAAGATGCGACAGGTACCCCAATTACAGATTTAAAATAAATTACCGGTTTCGGGGCTCATTAAGGCTGAAAATTCATTCGGGTTGTTGTGAAACATTACGACTAACCATCAGCGGCGGTTCCACGTACCAGGTTTTGTAGGAATTACTCCATTTTTACAATGGAATAATTTCTTACAGATTACTGTTTAATTAATATTCACACAACATATTCGTACAATCCCATAAAGCTTCTCTACAAGCGTAAACTTTTTGTGTAGAAACGCTGTAACTGCACCTTTTGTACTATTTTTAACCTTAATTAAAGTTAGTTTGAATTAGTTGGAATTTTTTTGAACAAAGGTAGTAGACAAATTGAAAATAATATTTCTTGTGCGCCGCTGATGAGGTTACAATAGTTAGTCGCACTAATGATAAACCGCAACATGAAAGGTTAATAATTGTTTATGATTTCGTTTCTAATTAGGCCGTTGTTTGGAATTGTGTGCCGTAATGAACAGAAGGACTTGTTTTAAATACGTATAATTTGTAGGTATAATTTCCGTCGTCGAAATTATCTTCTGGGTATCGATTAGAGTGGGCAGTGGTTGTTCAAACAATAGTTAAAACATTCCCTCTAATAACTCTACAAAACGGCACATTATTATTTACACAATCTACAAGCATCTACAAACAATTTATAAAAATAACTACCTACTTGAAATGAAAAGCTTTGAACAATTTTTACAAAACGAACAATCTTCGCTGTTCATTAATTTTTCACAATACCCCTTCGAATCAATCAAAACTCTTTTAATTTGTTTTCAACAATCCGCTATGTATTTTTCGAAATGAAAATTATTGTTTCCGCATCGGCGCCGTTATTCCCTCAACACTTCTCCGGCTGATTTAATTATCTTCGTTAAATCCGCGAGCGAAATTTTTAAAACTTTCTCGACCAAAGCGATTTTTATTGAAGAATTACATCGCTCACACGACCGCGCCGTTTGCAAAAATTAGCCTGGTCAAAAGAGCCTACAGAGTAAAATTTTTCAGTCATGTACTTTATTTCTTATTAAAAGTTTAAATAGGGATACTTTGTAGAATGGTAAGGATTTGTGATGTTGAGTTGGACTGCATGAGTCGAGTCATAAGTTGTGCACCTACACTTTTATTAAATCAGCAGTGAGTTAACCGTACTAACATGTAATAAAATAAAGAGGCGAGGAAGCATCACTTTGAGTGACGAGTAATATCGGCGCTGGGCCGCTTTCCCTGATTTCCAGGATTAAGCTAATTGATTAATGACTTCCATGCCGCGTAGCGCCTCACGGTGTCGTCCGCTAGCCAACGTTTCCTCTTCTTTTTTTCGCACTGTTTTTATATTCCTCGTCGAAACGACCTGGGCTATTAATCCTTTTGATCGACGACTTCAAAACGTCAGCGTTAACTCGAAAGACGTTTAAGTTTTTGTATGCTAATTGTCATAAATAATGCTCCTATTAGTAAATATACAGAAAAATATTGAGTGATATATGATTTGTATTTTTTTAGTTCTGTTTTTTTCTTAATTTAAAGCTATTCATATCTATTAATTGATATTGTCCTACACTAATTGCTTCATTCAACTTCATTCGGTATATTATCTCATACGAGATGCTCGTAAATTCAACGATTCAATGAAACACTAACTAAAGAATTAATCAATTTAACATTCTCGTAAATACAATAAAAGAGCGTAGGCATTTTTATTTACAAACAGCTACAAGCTCTAAAGTTTTTTTCCTTTAATTTTATACATCGAATCTGGCACCTACAAATTCTACCGAAAAGCCATAGCCACAATTTTGAAACGTTATGTTCTCGACCGTTCATAAACATCAGTTCGAACCCGGTGAACGTGTACCACACACTGAGCCTTATTTGGTTAAGAAATAAACGCGGGCCGAACGTTACCGTCCATTTTTATACATTGTTTTACCCATGAAAGAACAATTTCAATGCAATCAGACGCTAAACGATTGAGTGTGATACTCAAAAATAGCTACCAAAAAATTCCATTTTTCTATCAAATTACTTAACGTTATTTTAACGTACGTCAAGTGAAACGAGAGGTGCAGGGTATACTAAGTTTAGGAAGAATTCTGTTTATTTAAAGTTGCATCTATTTATAAGGAAAAAACGTGGCTCATTTTGGAAACACAGCGAGCAGCGGGTAGATAATTTCCCGGCGCGTAATTCACGTCGCACTTGATACGTACGGGTCGCGTCTCCGGGACGCAGGAAGCGGAATTTTCATTTCGAACGTAACTTTCGCGTAAAATATGACGTGACGCTTTCGCGTTCAAGGCACGTCCTAAATCATTTTGTCACAGAAAGTGATCCAATCAGGAAAAATAATAGGGTCAGCCCGTGCACAAAACGTTCTAACTGTGACAAACGACGTGCATTTATCAAAAGCCGAATTCGCTATGCAAATGAAACAGCCGGGACACGGCCTGGCCTGCAGGAGAGCCGGGCGCTTCCCGACGAAAGTCTTTTCTCTAGGCCGTTTATGTAATGGCCGCGATTTGTCATATTTTCAGGAATTTATCTAGTTTATCTGTGCGATTATTCTGTTCGATTTCATGTATACGAGCGCCACTTTACTTTCCTCTACAATGAAGCTTCTGTTAATCAACTTTTTCAATCCCACTTATCGGGCGTGTCACGAACGGAATAGTCGAGCTAATTTCCTTTATTTATCTATTTCGAATGCACTAAATCTCATCGAATGAAAATTAATCGGTTATTATTCGAATCACGTAGTCAAACAGATGACCGATGACGGGCTATTCGAATTTATACGTATACACATCAAGTCGAATCGAAGTGGAATATCGTTTTGCATACATCGTTAACGGCTTTAAAATCGGATGCATTAAAGCGCGATCGATGGCGCAACGTTCGTGACGAAAACTTATAAATACTCCGGGTATATATCCGTATGGAGAGTAGGTACTTTTTATAATTTCCACTCGACTGTTGAGAGATAAGAGTAGCAGATAAAATTGGTTTTACGTTGAAACGTTTCACAAAATTTCACTAAAATACCTGGGTTAGTCAATATGTAAAAAATGCGCCGATATTATTATAGTCTATTCATAAATGAGGCGCTGCAAAACCATCCTTGCAAAACCAATACAAGTAGGTAATATTAAAATATTATATGTGAACATATTATTATTCTGTGTTGGGCCTGTCAGCCTCATTTATGAATAGACTATAGAAATATGGTACGATTCGAATCTTGTAAAAATCTTAAACAAATCGGCGCGCCATTCACCCTATTCCCCGCTATCAATCACTCGGTATTAGCGATACGAATGCATCAGAACCAATTATAGTTTGACAGGAAATTGATAAGTTATTTGCTCTCGGATACTCTTCTAATTTACCTGTCAGTCGCAGTATCTGCACTACCGACGACATCTCGGCTCAAAATATTGAAAGAAATTTGTCTCTATCGGACTTCGAGCGAACGCGCTCGATGCCACGCGAATTTATCGGGAATTGTTATCGCATTTTGAATGCGAATGAGTTCTGGTGATATTTTACCTGAAGAGCCACGGGAAATTACTGCCTTTAAAAGCTTTGTACAGAAGATAATAATACAAGAAAAATATCGCTTACTTTCCACATATCAGTCACATGATGCGAATAAATGGCATTTTAGAATTTCTTATCATTTAATTAAGACGCTAAACCAAGCTTGAAATTCAGCGAAAGTATTATAAATTTTGCAGAGTGAATTTTCCTCGAGACTCCACTTCATCAACGTACTTCATCGTTACAACTTACTAACAATTTGAGAGCGCACAGTGCAAGTAATCGCAAACCATTAGATCTCTTTACGAATTCGGTTTGATGTATCCGAAAGGTAACACGCAACTTTAATAACCTGCTCGCGAGAATTATAATCGAATAAAAGTCGAGTTTGCCGACTGCAAATCGCTCCAGCGAGCCTTCTTAGCCTTATTTTGACCTACAGGGCGTTTAATTTATTAAAGCACCGAGTATTTCAAATGCTCTATATATAGAGAGAGAGAAAAAAATCATTAGTTATTAATTATCTGTAGCTAATCATGCGACAAACGAGCACCGGAAATTAGCAACAACTGCACCTATAAACCACACCGAACACGTTCTTTGATAGTACTGCGCAAATTATAGGTTGTCTTCAATCAATCGAATTGTCACGGTAATCGGTTCCGATAGAGTAAAATATCTGCAATTCAGATACATATCCATGGATGGTCGCAGTGCATGGCCGTGATGGCGATGTTCATTAATGCAACTGATGGGTCATTGAGCGTGGTCGACAGAACGACCGTATTCCGGCCGACGACGAACTTCTCGGCTCAAAACCATGGGCAGAGAAATCCAACTGTATTCAATAATTAATAATAAATATAGTAGGTATTAAATTAGATTTAATGTATGAAGAAAAATTGTGTCATGTGCTTGCACAACCGGTGTCTTCTTCGTTAGAATTTTGATGATCATTTGCAATTTCTTACTTCTATATAAGTAACATTTAATCGAATATTAGTAGGTGAAGATCAAACTATAATCTAATGAATTTGCTTATGGCGGTTTCGCTCATTGTTTGGTCATGTCACTGGTCTCAGCAGCGTGTCGTGAACCAACCGGGGCGGGTAAAAGGGAGAGGCGGTTGCGAATAATCAATGTATGCACTGTTGAACTACATTGTGTATGTGTGCCAGTAATGAGCCGTGTCCTTCAGTTCGAATCGTTGGTCGTGTTTTATGGGTCGAAATATTGGCGAATTACCATACAACAAGCGCATAAAAACGGCGATTTTGTAGCCGAAAAGCGACCACTTTCTCAGTAGTTATAATTTCGAAGGAAAATGGAATTCGTGGCGATGATGAGGAGGTAGCGTGCGTTTGAGAAAAACGTTCGAATGCGTTTCCAGTGATTGATTCGCATTTAATTGAACGGCGCGTCAAGACGTTGAATGATCAACAAACGCCAAAGGAATCTGCTAATAAAGAGCTTTATAATTTCCCTGCGACGCCAACACGGAATGTTTTTCTACAATTAATTGCGAATTGAGGATACCATTATTCCACAATTAAGCCAAGTTTCGTAGGAACAAAGATTTAACGACGCTTTTAGTGCGTCGTGCTTTCGGTACTCTCCGCTTCGGTACCCGATGGGGTTTTTATCAGAATCCGTCTTCGTCAATCCGGTTAAAGGAAATTCTCGGTAGAAAGAGATTCGCGCGAAATCGCCGATTCAAAAGTGATTGATTCCCGAACGCGTCGGACGTTCAATCTTCGACTGAGTGCAACAAATTATAAAGACGATACGTTTTACGAACTAATCACTTAGTGCACCGCTCGAGGCGCAATTCTCCCCGGGAGCCTTCTGTACTCGCAGCGGGGCATTCTGTTGCATGTTGCATCCTGCTCGAGAATTAGCCGACCGGTTTGCGATTGCTAAGGCCATCCTTACACCAATACTGGACTCGAAAAACTTGAATTTTATTGCTCATTATTTACCATACCCAAACTTCAAAACTTCCAGACCTTTAATGAACCCAAAAAAAAAATATACTTTGGGGATATAAGAAATGCAAAAAGCATCTCTAAGAAGATCCCCACGTATCCATCAAACTCGAATTGCCTGTGGTAATTTCCGTATTAATCGGGCTTTACGGCTCCCGCCAATTACTCTCGCACTCTTACCTTTTTTGGGGTAAATCGAAAACAATTTGTTATCGATTGGAGAAGATGACGGTATATCGAAGAGGACGTACGAACGTCGAAGGGAAAAGGAACGGAGGCGAACGAGATGAGGAAAACCTTGACCTACTTGTGCATGGAAAACGGAATGAAAATTTCCGACGCGATCGCGTAATGTAGAGTGGCTGTTTGAAGCTTCAATTTTCTTTTTAATTAGGTTTTTCGCTTGCGCCGGTCTTCCGAGTTCACTGCAATTTTACTGATTATTTAGCGGTTAAGATGGTGAAAATTAAAAGAATCCTCCTTTTTCCCAAATGCATGTTAACAGAATTTACACCAGTGAAGCCTGCGCGTGGTATTAAAATTAAAATGGATCACGCCAGCTCTTTAATCTCCTTTAATCTTCTTGATTTCCATTGCCCACTTTTTGATCTTTTAATACACCGAAACACCCGCGCCAAATACCCATGGGTAATACACCAATTCGCTTGTTATTCGCATGCAAAAAACATGCTCACAACGCGCTTTAAATATTTACCGGTTTGGCAAAAAACTTCACATATCGATTGGCTCCAAAGTAAACAAAAACCGCGCATTAACCGATTGAATTTTTCGACCGCCCCAGCTGCTATTCATAACATCCCTGCATTCCGAATATACCCCGGTGAAATACAGTATATAAACAAACTCCTTTTCTCCATTTCGCGTTACCAAACAGATTTACTGCTTAATTACGCCTCCTATAAGGGGCATTTTGTGTTGGGCGACGCAACGCAGAAATTAATTCGCGTGTTCGTTTACCGCTCTTTAATATAAGCATCCAGAGGAGTTACCGAAGCGTGCAAACGTTTGCACTGTAAAATAAAGATTTGCTATAGTATGGTGTACTTTCGCTAATAAAAGGGAATCGCTGCATGGCATTAATTGCGGCTTAAAATGAACCAACAGTGTTATTAATGAGCTTAATTAATAGAAAAACCACCTCCTAACTATATCATTTTTGCTACAATAACAAAATAAAAGTCATCAAGTAGAATTATTAAAACGTATAATATAAAGTTTATGTTGCATGATATTATTCATCCCAGTGTATATTTCTGCGATATATCTACTAAAACTTTTTTATGCCCAGCGCGAACATAAATTCCCCATATCACGGGGCAAGGCCCTTGATTGATATTTATGTTATTTCTATCTGGGCAAGGAGAAGCGAAAGCGAAAAAGAAACAAAAGAAATACGGCCGGACTTCTAAATAAAAGCAAAATCAAGTTGCAGACTTAGCAGACTATATTTCTTCGTCTCGAATGCATCCCATAAGTCGGACGGAAGTGTTCCCGGGGACCGAAAAGGTCATTTCTCTGGGAAGCAAAAACCGAAGGGGAAGAGTCCCGGGGTCTTTAGGCCCTTCTTCTCCGCACGGCTAGATAAAGACGTGTTTTTACTTTTTAATAGTCGCGGAATTTTCGCCAGAAATTCTCCTGTTCTCCAAGAATGTTGAATTCACTTACTTATATCACATTTAAATTCATGTCTTATTCTCTTGAACAATAGACATGGGAAAATGTATTTTACTTAAGGCAAATAAGGCTATAAAGTAAAGAATTATATGGAAAATATGCAATTTATTTAAAAAGAACTTTTCTACATGTTAATATATTTGAATAAGTACGAACATTCCATTCGATGAAATACCCTAGAGCTTCAAGGAGGCATTGCATAAAGATTCTCCTCGCGAAGTTTTTATTTCCAATTAAAGGGGGCAAGACCACGGCGAGGGCGAGGGTGAAAAGCACAGCAGACCGATGAATTGTTTACTCTTGAGGTATCTCAGCCGTTCTTTGTTCGTTCATTACATTATAAGAAGAGATTGAAATTAGCTGGGGGAATTCGCCAGAATTTGATCAAGTTGCGATGAGGTTTTCTGATAAGTAATTTAGAGAGTAATTGGGGATGCAGTGTCTGTAAATAATAATATTTGAGTGTTAATAGTGAGGTATAATACCATTTTGACCAGACTAATCATCCCCTGCTCTATTTATAGGTTTGAAACGCCGCACATGGGATTCAGAAAATTTCGCCATTTCCCTTTTCTATCACCGGCTTCTTTTCCACAAATGAATAATTTAAGGAATCTCACATGTCGACGGTATGTATCTTAAACGAGGATATCTCTTTCATTCGCTTATTTCCTGCGCGCGTCTTCTATTTCGAAGATTTATTATAACAGGCAGGTGAAGGAATTGCGGCACAATGGAGATTGTTGCAAAACGAAAGTTGCATCTTATTTCCATTCGAATAGACAATCACAAGATCGAATTTGAATTCGTATTGTCGAAGTTCCACCGGCCGGGTAAATTCGGCGGTGAAAAGACGCAGTCGCGATCAAACGAAAGCCAAATGACCACACGAAACGTGCACAAAAATCGCATGCAGAATGCACAAGCACTTTGATTGGCACAGAGATAAAAATATTGCCGGTAAATCGCTGGAAATGCAGCGCAAGGGTTGATTATTGTTATAAAAGTTTCTTTAAATCAATAATTTTAGTCATGAATAAAATTGCTAGGTCGAGGGTAATAGATAGTAAATTATTGTGAACATATTTATAGCTAAATTATTCGTGAATTTATAAGCAGTAAAAAATATATAGGTTTCTCAAGTTTCCTCTAACGGATTCTGATGTGCAACAATTTGGGCAATTTTATACCCGATGTTAAAGAAACGAATTCTATCCATAAATTTAAAAATAAAATAATGCCTATTAGTTTTATTTGTCACCTTATAAAACCCTACATAAATATGTTATTTAATAGGACTAGCCATGTGGAAAAGAAGTATCAATTCGCTATTTTATTGACCTCTCAATTACTTATTTACTAAACAAAAAGGCACACCTTTTCTTTTCCATAGATGTTAAAAATACGACCTTTCTTCGACAAAATTATTACCTTTTAAATATTCAAAAGTAACACAAACTCGCGTAATAAACGTCAATGATATCTACAATCTACAACCGGTGTCGGGGCTGTAAATTCACTTTGCGATGAGGATATAATTTCAATGATCGAATTTGTTAGCAGAAACGCGCTTATCGATCAAACAATTTGTTTAAATTTTAATTTTATGGCCGCCGTTAAATTTACACGTGTACTCGTGTTGACGTTATTTATTGATTGCTTTTTCACTCCTTACAGATGATCACATTCTTTATACGAAAGTGCCTGGGATTGCTGAATTTTATTTACACATATTTGGAAACGACTGCTTCATTAATATTCCTATACTAATAAAATTAAACTATTTTCTAGCTACAAATTTTGTAATATAGTTGACACTGAATATTTAATATTTTTTCAAGTAATTTTGATTCTATTCATGTTGTTTGATAGTCTCTACTCATGTAAATGGACTTGAACAAAGCATAGACACAAAAAATCGTGTATACAAACACATTATAATGGGCCATCGTCTTTTCATCTAGATGTACGACACGGGTTTTCCATTTTTCCATCTTATCGATTCGGTTAATCTCTTATTTTCATCAGCGGAGTTGAATAGCTGCTATCGAATCGGGTCATCAGCTCGTTTCACTGTTCAAAATTGGCATATTTTATTCAGAAGGTGAGTTACAAGGGCTAGATGGAGTTCGCTCGCTCTCCTTCTCTCGCCAAATACGTTCTATCCGTCTAGGGACCACTAATACTCAGGAATATCGTCGAGTGTTTGACCCAATTTAAGGAGGTCTTGTGGAGAATCAAGAATTGTCTATAATGCGCCGGTATACAGCCAAATTTTGGTTTAAGCTTGAGTCTTAATTTATATCCATAAAGAGGAGTTGTCATTTTTTAAAATTATTCTCTTCCTTTATTGTGGAAAGTTTTGAAACTTTATAAAATAATGAGATGAAATTTTCTATAGATACTATCCTCACATTGGCAAGGAAACTTTAAAGCGGGTTTTCAGGAGAAGGCCAACTGGGAGATTCTTTCTGGAGCCATCAGGCACACAAAGTACCGATTTAATTGAATCTTGAGCAAATAGCCGCATCGTCTGAAATTCCCGAAGAACTTAAATAATTGATAACATCGAGAAGTTACCAAGTGTACGGGCGAAACTTTGATTCAGTTTCGGCAATAGAGATTAAAACAATTCGAAATCGGGCAAGTTTCGCGGCGCAACTATTACTCTTTCGGCATGATAATTTATGCGGAAGACGGTTCGCATCTGAACAAAGCGCTGGGCGGGTTATTAGAGGAATTATTCTTCGATGCGGGGCGGTGAGCGAAGTTTATTAAGCCGGTGGTTTAATCGCGAAGAAAAACACAAATGATTCTGAATTATTTCGTTTCATTTGGCCCGTACAAAATTAGCTGCCTAATACCGAATTCAACATCAATCGGTATCAATAGGGCTGATTTGATCTCATCAAAATTTATGGGATCGCCGGCCGAAACCGATGCACTTCCATCAGCAGAAATAAACTAACGACTAATTAGTTTATTGTTTTGTCCATCCCTTTTTGGCCGAAAACGGGTCATTAGCGTAATTTTCGAACCCGCCCCAATTACGCCCCGTCAGTTAAGGTTGTCGACGTTGTACTACCTTCATTTCCGCCCTTCTGTTTTCCCGCCGCACGAATAACGCTCATAAGCGGAGAATTAAAGGCTAATTTTATCAAAAAAAATTCTTAAAATTTTCTTTCTACAAACAAACTCCCTTTTTCACTTTCAATAGATCACTTCGTGTCAAATTAAATAAAACTACATTAGAGTTATATTCGTTCTCGCAAAGAGTAATTTAAACTCCAATTCGCATTTCATTAAATATTTCATTAATTCCCCGAACTGCATTCCATCAATCACGAGTTTATTAACTCACCCTCGAAAAAACGGCCATTTATTTCACTGGCATCACGAGCTCCGTAATATTTTCGGCCCTTAATAAAAAATACGGCCCATTATATTTGATAAGGTTAAAATTTCGTGTTCTTATTTCTGATTAGCGGTACAGATGGTGCCTCCCTTACTATGCCCTAGGGCGCCCCATCGTGCCGTAGAGACCCTTTCGACCGGCGTAATTTTCTAAGTTTATAACGACTCGGAATTTCAGATATAAATAGTGTTTGTTATACCGCCGACATCATAAATATCGAAAATGACGTAAATTAGTCTCTAAGGTACAATTATTCTTTTCTCTAACATATTTCACCTTTATATTTTGTAAGTACAACTCCAATTAAATTAAACTAAAATTGTATTACATACCAAAAAATATAAAATTTTACTTAGAATTGATGATGGTATACAATATTGTTAAATCTTGAATATTTGATTCATACCGCCTGTACTATTTTAGTATCTACAAATTGGTTATTAATAAATTTGAATAAAAACCATCATAAAAGCGGGAGGTTCTGAAAAACATTTTAATCGCCGACATGTTATGGGTCAACGAAGAATTATGGACTTTGATCCGACTCGGTCGTAATTTTGGAAATAACCTTTTTGTATACGAAGGTCCGAACCATAATTATTAAATATTAATAAGCAATCAAATATGCACACTCGGTAATCCTACGGTGGGCTAATTTCCACGATGAAAAAGCACCAAATTGGATAACATTCACCGCACTAATATTGAATATTTTAAAAGTTCGTTATACCGATACAATAAAAAATAGAGCATAAAATCAATTCAACTAAAATTACGTTTGCCATTCAAGCATCCTTTTATGTTGTTAAGATACTCATTCCTCGCCATTCGCCCGATTAACCCCATATTTCTTGTCTCGCGCGAGGCCATTTAATGAATAAAATAAGAATTAATACCCGCTGAAGACGAACAACAAATGAATTAACGCCGTTAACAGGATTAATTTTTAGATCTACAAGTGAAGCGGGCACGACGGAGCGTTTAATGGGGTTTAATAAATTTTATCGAAAAGGATGAGCGGGAAAAGCGAATGAAAATTCCTCGGATGTACTAAAGCCTACCGTGAAGGCAATATAAAACAGTTTCGTTCGAAAAAAATCTAAGAGTTAGATAATATTATTCGCAAAAACGGTGTCTATTCGTCGTCAAACACGTCAATTATGTAACTTGTCACGGACACCTTTCCTACAAGACGGCATTCGAGATCGCAAGAACTTCAAAAAGCAAAAAAAGCCAACCGCAAGGATATATATGAAATTGGATTTCGACGAGCAAAGGAAAACTTTCGAACTTTTCTCCGACGTTTCCACTATTTCGAATGGATAAAACGAGAGCTGGATTGAACCGAACTGAAGTTGAATAGTGCCCAGCGTGACGTGAAACTCTCATTAGGCGCGGCCAGGGACGTAGATAAGGAACTCAAAAAACAAAGTTCGTTTATACAAGAAAATCCTCCACGGAGAGGTAGATTACAACTTAGAGAAAAGAGGTCGCTCGAAACAGAATTACTCTTTTAATCGAATTAAAATTGTATGTTCATTAAATTTTATTACAGTAGGTACACATTCAGTGGAAGTATCATATAAAATATCAAGTTCGTTTTGAATTGTAAAAACGTGCAAAAGATCAAACTCAAACAATGGCCGATCCTGTACAAATTTAATCACTGCCGAAAGCTCGCCGAAAAAAAAGAGGAAAAATTCGCCAGAATGTGTACCGGCACGTAATTACTCTTTTCTTTTCGTTCCAATTGATTCTGACAGTTGGAAATGGATTTGAAACGACAATTGCTCCTGCTAGGAAGAGACTTTCCCCCTTTTCGTTTCCTTTCCATTCCGGTTCGTACCCCTACAGAATATCGATAAAATGATTCAATTAATTCCTTTCAAGAGCGCGAACAGTTTCCCGAGGCAATAACTTTTCCGATACATAGGAATTTCGCATGAACATATAGTAGAGGTGATTCGGCTCGAAACAACCCTTTTGAAATAAAAACAGCTAAAAAAATTCCTAAAATATGATAGATAGATCTCTGTAGTATTTGAATTAGTTGAATATAATACTATTATTGATTCCAGAAAAGGAGAAAGTCAAGAATAATTAAATAGATGAAATTTAATTAAAGATAACATCATTCCTAATTTGTCATGGATACTTATTTGATTTACCTTGTAGCATAACTTGAAAAATACCTTCCCAATCTTTTAATTTGCCTTGATATAGGGAAAATTTGTCCTGTATACCGCTGCTGCTAGAGGAAGTTCACATATAGTCCTATATTCCCATATCCGGAAGGAAGACGAAGAACCGTATTGTCAAAGGGTCTAAAAGGAAGATAAATCCTTTGGAGTGAGATTAGCTTTTTGTTTGATGTGTGACGATTTCGAAAGTTCTTTTCTTATTTCCCATAGGGGTGTGACCCGTTCAATATTCAAATATGCGTTCGGCGTGAAAAGAGGATTCAAATTCGGGAATGTTTAGCGTTGGAATATTTTTCCAAACGGGGCCATTCTTATGCAAAGACAGGAACAAAACGTTCGAAATCGACGACGCTTGTTTGAATGCCAGACCGTGATTTCAGCGAAAAAAAGCGCGGATTTTTCCGAGCTTCTGATCTCTAAAGGTCCTATTGTTTTCGATTTTTGACGTTACTGTACGTATAAATATTCGATAGTAGGTAGGCAAAATCCGATTCATCTCTATTCGAGCTTCACTTTGTTGATTTTATTAAATAAATAATTCATAATCATATGTTCACGTTTCGTAAACTCGTCTCGTATTCGGTTTATACCTGATTCGCTTTCTAATATTTCATGATATTCAAAAATGTTCATCTAAATGCATGAGGTGTTTCGTGAAGAACCCGCCCTCTCGGTTAGTTGTTCCGAAGTCATGCTGCTTTGTAAATAATCATTTTATACTCGCATTAATATTTTGTTTGACCAGCTCGGATTCCATGTAATAAGACTATTTCGATTCAAATTGCCCCTTGCCGTTCTGCTCGCCGAATGAATTACTTAAAACGGTTTGTTACGTACTGAGCGCATGATAATTTTATGTGCCTTATGAATGCGACGATAAGATATTGTCCTCTACCGGTTACCGGTTACCGGCTCGCTTTTCCTACACAAACATCGTTGAATTCTCATTCATAATAAATTTCTAGTCTCACTTTCGCGCATGCATTTTCGCGCATCTCGCGTCTTTTGCTATTCTTATCGATCCGTACCTATCTAATCTGGGCACTGCGATTCTTTTTCCGGCCATAAAACTCACCTGTTATCCCATCGATATCTCACGAGCTTCGCTTTTTATTAACCGCTGGCTCGATGGAAATTGTGGGAGTGTATCCAAAGTTCAAACAGTACGATCAATTGAATATATACGCGTAATTTATTTATAAAACAATTGAGGAACTCCGGGTGGTCTTCGAAGTGTGTCAAAGCAAACAATTGAATGTCGATGGTATTTTTTAGTGGTCGGCGAGAGCGTATTGAATTCGCTATGCTAAGAAATTGATTGTAGATATTAACGTCGCTAATTAAGAAGAGATATTCTTAATAATGGGTACGAATATAATAGACATGATTTAAAAATTGGCTTTTATATACCTTATCTGGAAAGGAAGAATTATTTAATTGTATATATGAAATTAATATGCATAATTATTTGTTCGTGATTTCTTTGAATATATTGTATGAATAATTATTTATTGTGTGTTTGTATAATACGAAAATAATAATTAACAGATTTTTTTTTCATGCTGGGAACATTCTTTTTCCAAGTCAAAACAGGTGAGTTCAAACGTACATAATTCGTTTCCTTGTATACTGGGCGTGTTGGAATATTTTCGTACTTCTAATTCAAATTTCTTCTGGCATACTGTGTAAATACACGCGTAGATACATAGTTATAGATGCATTAAAGCGCTATTTCCATACCGACCATTGTATCGGACACTCAAGTCGCTCTTTGATTTGAATTATTAACGACCATGTAGGTATGAGACATATGTTTATACATACGTACATTCTTTCCCTTTGTTAACACGAATTTACGTTTCGATTGTGCGAACATAACCGGAATTGAAACGAATGGTGTCTTTCGAATTACGCCTCAATTATTTCAAACATACAGTACAACATTTAAAGAATTATGCGCAAGTCACGTCTCCGGCTTTTCTTGTAGCTGTATAACTTTCGGTAATTTCGTTTTGCAATAAATATTAATCTCGCTTATACAGTTTTTAATAACATAAATTTCGTTGTCACGCTGATTGTGCGTACTTCCTAATCTACCCCCGTAAATTAGTAAATTTAGCAACGTTTATGAGGCAGTAAAAATCGCTAAAAGATTTTTAAAACGCCCAAATTGCATAAAAGTTAATAATCATTAAGAGTTTATCGTGTTTTACGGCTACTTTAGTGCATATTAATCGAAAAGGGGATACTTGAAAGTGCACTAAAACCGTTAATCAATTTGAACGAACTTTTAGCGTCACGATATAAATACGCGTACACGCTCGGGTATTACGGTTGTAAATAATTATTTATATGCTATCCCGAGACGTCGATGTCTCCATTATGGCCTGATTGAAGCCGTTGGTCTTAAAAAGAGCAGCTCTCGATAAATTAAAAAAAATCTCGAAATACGTCCCAATTATATTTTACGTCCCAACATTAATTACTACAATTAATGCAATGATTAAAATTGCTGGATTCCTAAAATTTGTAAAAATTAGCAAACCGATGTGTTTGTCTTTCGATGGTTTATAATAAGAAGTGGTGGTGAGTGGTTGGGAACAGGACACAGTTGTCAAAATAACATGTCATTCGAGGAAATGGGTGACTTATTGGGGTATATGGACTTCGAAAATCTAGACACATATGGTGTTTAAAGGGGATGTATAGTTGAGCAATGTATCTAAATTTATTGGAAACTAATTCCAAGAATTTAAGAGAGATCAAAACTGTATTAGCTTCCAGATATATTTTTTTTAGAAAAGCGTAGTCAAAGAAACACGAACTGAAAAAGAAGCATAAAGACTTCTACGACTTTATTTCCAACATTGTCGAAGTTTCACGTATGGAAATTCTGAAATTCGACCGGCCAGGGAGCGGATTTGTCATTTTATTGTGAAGTTTTCCGTATACCGATATGGAAATGTGTATTAACTACTATTCGATAGCTCCCTAAAACTTTTCGCTCGCTTGTCCCGAACGGAGGAAATTTCTGGAGCGAGGCCTTTTTTTCGAAATATTCCCGACGACTTCGTTCCCTGCCGATATGTAGCACATGTTATTAATGGAACTTAGTTCGAGTTCAGTTAAATTCTACTTTTAGCATCGCAGAAATGATTTTCTTTCAATATTACACTGTCAACAAAGTAATGAAAAAATTTCTAAATTATAAGGCAATTTCGATTGCTTGATTTTTAAATATTTTTAAGAGCTTTGAATTCGGTTTAAATTCCTGTAGGTTCTGCAATATGTATAGAACATTAGGTCTTATAGGAATTCGATATTCGTATTGATGCTAGGAAACGTAGATATAACAATGTTAGTTTTACTTACTAGAGGCGACGTCGAGTGCTCGACGGAAGAGCCTTTTATCCGGAATTTCAATAAAATTTCAAAGGTAACAAATGAAAAAAGGACGACACAATAGACTTTATTGGTTCGAGATTTTCGTGCCATTCGCCTGTATAGATGGGAAAATGCTGCACCGATGGAATTTAATGAGATTCGATTTTTGTTCGGGATCAAATCATAACAAACTAGAAAAATTCTATTGTGCTTTTAAGCATTCGAATTGAACCTCTAGTAACATTGAAAACAAATAAGAAATGCACCTACTACGAATTCATTATTTTCGATTATTTCAATGCGTTTATTCTTGTTTATACTGAATGATGAATGAACGTTTCCTATATTTACGTATATACCTACTTAATATATTTTTACTACTTTCGTGTACATACACAAAAACACAAAAGTAAGTGGGAAGAATGTCTGTTGATCATACATTGTAAGTCCTGAAGGGTTGTAAAACAATTACTCACTGTCAGAGGAACGTGTTAGATCGTGGCGATGTTGCCGGAGTTAGTATGATTAATTAGAGGATTTGAAATATCAAATAACCCAAAATTTGTATTAAAAAATTTAACTAATGTTTAAAGAGTTTTTGACGAATCTCGGATTTCATTCAATTAAGATGATTTCTATATAAAATTTTAATCACCGGCTAAATCTAAAAAAAAAATCTTAATATAACTTCCACCTGAAACTTCGAAACAACAAAGAAAGTAAAGGAAGAAATTCCTCATTCCTCGCGGCAATAAACCCGGTGGAATATTATCAAGATAAGCAGGCGAAATTAGTATGGCCACAAAGAGAGTAATCGCCTTAATATTCATTTAAAATTCACCTCCCGCTCGTTGAGACAAGAAAAAAATAACGAACGACTCCTGGCTCTCCGCTGCCGGGGTACCTGTCTGAATTTTAAAATTTTTCTAACGTACGATTCCGCTCCTCCGGCTTATCTGCGTTTCCTCGGAGAGGAAGCGGCGAAGAGATAAAAGGCGAAGCCCGGAACGCCGCGGAAGGAGAGACTTTCTTTCGGAATTCGTTACAAATTCGGGCTAGTACGAGAATAATTATTGCCGAGAGGCGCTTCCTCTTCGACTAGGTAGTGCGCTTTGCAGCGCTTAATGAACAATAAATGTTTAAAAACGCATCGGGCCGAAATTTATGTCGTCGCTTGAAAGCGAGTGTAACGATTAAAAAAAGAAAATACAACGAAATAATCGAGAAGCGACGTTGCGGGGAACCTCAACTTGATTGTATTCACCGGGAGATGGAGGCGCTCTTCCGCGATTCGGATAATGGAGCAATTTAATGTGTTTTCCAGGTTCAAACGGATATAAATCTACGCGTAAACCCTTCAACAAGAGTAATAAGAGCACCTGCGCGTTTTGTTTGCCTATTTTGTATCACCACCAGCGACTTCAAACGTATATTCAGTGCATTTCCTCTTGCAGTAATTTACAGGGTATGTAATATGTGTAAAATTTTCCTATATATACCCTTTCCTTGAAGATGGTGTTAATTGTTAACAGACTGTTTGTCAATCTCTTCGTTATTCAATAAAAATTAACAACCATTCGATGGTATAATACCGATTGCTCGATTTATTAGTTTTAATAGGAAAAACCAACAAACAACAAACGGTCCTGTTGAATTAAAACGATCCATTATTTTAGTGAGGCTAAAAAAAAGCGAAATAACATTTCGGTCTGCACTAGCATGTAATATCAACAGAACGTGTGAAAGCACAACTGAACGACCATCTGTTTCGGCATAATATTCTGAGCACACCGCAGATAACGGCCTGCTAGGCTTTTACTGCTCTTCCCGTCTATCTCTCCCTTTTCCTGCTGCCCGGCATCGGGGAGTGGATTTGGGCTAAATTTGTACCGTTTTTTTTTCATTCCTAACTCGTTTAGTTTCGTTAATAACTATTCGAGGAATTTTAAAGGAGTTTCGAATATTCTATACAGGCCTGCACCTACCTGCTTACATTAAAGCTATTCAAAAACGTCATGAACACATATCAAAGTCCAAAACTTGCCTGTAATATTAAATCATCGAAAGTATTTTCTACGTGCATTGTGTTGGTTTTCTGGGTTCAATGTTCGCAATATTCGTTGATTGTAAGTAAATTAAAGAGTACCGGACAATGGCAATACGTAGGAGTGGCTGATCTCGAGACAAGGCATTAACACACACACATACACAAATACCCTTTACCGTGACAGTTCTTTACGTTGTTGCCAAATTTTAATTTTGTATACATTATAACTCCTTTTTAAAACAGTTATTACCGCAAATTCTGGTAAGCTCGGTTAATTATGTTACTAACTTTATACTTGGAGCAAATCTGTATTTTTATGACTCTTTTTGTACTTTTCTGCTGCAGTGGCAGTTATACCGATATTGGCAAACATTGTTGCAAATTCGTACGAAAATTACGGACGTGCCAAATCGAAACAACCTATAAAGAAGCATCAGCGCTTCCTAATTGTGATTTATGCTGTTTACAGTAGCAAAAGACGTGAATAATGGAGTAATACTAATTTATTGTCGGCCGCGTATGCAAATCGCATAATAGGATTATCTTTTATAGTTCGAATAACACCAGATGCGTTGAAATTGTTGCAAAATTTGACAATGAAACCTCCAGCTTTTTGTTCGCATTCTTGTTGATGCAAATACAAACTTCTTCATTCATCAAAAAAAATCTCTCGAAAGAAGATAATTATTAGTTCCGTACTAACAAATTATACCCAATCTATTGTGCAGTAATTTGCATTCAAAGTTCCCAAAGTAAATTTGTGTAATTCCAAAGTTTCCGGCGTCAAGTTGGGGAATCTCCAATTCCAACTATCTGCACAATTTTATTTCCCCGGCAATTCCTCGGCATAATTTCGACATATTCTCGAAACATTTTTAAGCTCCTCCCGTTTCCGCGGCGAATTTATTCGACTCGCAAAGTCGAGCTAACAAAACAAAGGTCACTCGTTCATTCCGCATACCTAATTATCTTTGTTTTCCATTCCACTCAATAATTCTCGGCGCGGCAGAAGGATCGACTTCGCCGGCGAGAACACGTACGGAGTAACATGAGTTTGTCCTACATAAGGATCGCCGTGCAACACGGTCTCCTTGTTCTACAACTATCCGCCGACCTCGTAAAGAATGGGCGCATATTAGCTTCGCGGAGTTGTTTCTGGATATTTCTCCTTCGTTGCTTTTCTCCTTTTTCTGTTCTGCATGATATGTTACGCGATTAGGGCTCCTCTTTGCGGGAATAATAACGCTTAATGATCGGATCTCTAAATGACAAATTGGCTTATATAAAGTTATATAAAATATACACGCAATTATCGTAAATGATGGATCGAGCAACAGATAAAACAACGACTAAGATGGATGGAAATTGTTGAGATAATTAGAAGGCAACACAAATTTGCTATTAATTCATAAATTCGGATACTTATCTTAACTGACAGTCGCAAACACTCCATTGTTAAAGATAACTGTTGATAAGTTAATAAAATTCTGAACCATCTTGTACATGTGCTAACAGAAGTGCATCAACGTCAACTAAAGAGTCAATACAGCAGGGTGAACTGGCATTGTATCCCTCTTGACGTCCAACAGTAATCTTGATTGACTGGTTTAGCGCAACTTATAAGTTCGAAACGTCGTCGATTTCAATAAATCAATCAATCATTCGCGATATAATACAGTAGCGGAATGATGGAAGGCGCGAATTGTGTAATAGTTCCCATCATCGCTCTCATTTGAAACAATTAGATCTCGTTGTCAGGATAATCGCGATCGTGCGTCTCGCTCTGCGGCCCGGGGAGCGAATCGCTGCGTCTCGCTTTTCGTTGGGATGTACTCAACTTTCTGAAGCAACAGTGGATGTGTTCGTCGAAATGGAAAGATATAAATTGCAATCAAGTGTTTTAGCCCGAGTCGCGCCACCAACGTCGCCAAAGATTTATATTGTTTCAGTGTCGTATTGGCTTGAAATATTTTAATTTTATGGATGGAAGTTAAATCGGTCGAAAAATTGAATTGTTCCCTCCGCGAAACAAAAGCAGAATACGCCGACGCCATCAATCCTTCTGCCAGTCTAATTCATATAGAGGAGGATGTGTGTCTCAATAGTAGGATACATTTGATATTTTTGGTTGTAGAAAATTTGTTTGTGTGGATGAATTTGTTATTTCATTTTTTTTAGTTATTCAAAATTAATAAAAATCGATTTTTGAAGCATAAAATAATTAACACACATTGGTTACAAATGCACAAATTAATAAAAATTGCAATTTTTCATTAAATCAAAACACATTTTTAATCATTTTTGCCTACCATTTATGCCACGTAACAAACTCATCAAACTGATGGGTAATTAAAGCACAAATAAAAATTGAAATTTTATTTCCATTTTATTAAACCGAGCAGTTAAATCGCAAAGAAAATAACGTTAAACGTCCATAAAAAAGAATCGGTTTCGGTTATAAATACCACCAACACACTAAACTCCGGAATCATCGAAACTAATTAATCTCCTCCGCGGTAAATCGACCGGCTTAATTAAAATTTCAAATATTTCAATTATTCCCGACGCTCATTCGGGCCCATTCCATCCGCAGGTCTTTTTATAATATCTTTCCTTCCCTCCGGTAATTTTCTTGCTCGCCGGCCCCTGCTCCCCGCGATATAATTTATCGACTCGAAACGGCGAAACTCTTTCGTAGATCTTTAATTGGACACTATAAATTTCGTAGGCGCATGAAAAACGTATCACCTCCCCAGTGGCGTTCATTCCCCACACTTACACAACCATCCACCAACTATCAACAATTCTACTATAAAAACTATTGAATTTTTCACCAATAAAAACTGATACGTTGGGGGGATTGGTTGTACCGTTGGTGTATTATAGTGTATTAATCGAAGGTGACACATAGATAATATTCATTGTAGTTGGGATGGAGTATGAATCAAAAAGTGTTCGATTGGAGTTGCTTTTATGGGAGGACGTCCGCTGTCCGGATACGCCCGTGCGCGACAAGATAAATTAAATTCATTCGATTTATGAATATAATTAGCGTGTAATTAAGCAAAGCTCCGTATCGAGTGACTTTTTAACGTATCGCGAAGATAGCGTCGTAAATTCGACCCACGCTCGTTCATCGTTTGTCGCCCGGAGTTTCGACCGGAGTCGCGCCCGGTATAGTAGTATACGCGGTGATCGCTCGATGGGCGAAAATTCGGGACACGGCGGGATGAAGGAGGGAGCGTTTGCACCTCGACTTTTCGACGTTCCGACAGAAAATGTTTTTTTAATTATTCAAAACCCCCCTAATCCGTAATTTATTCTTAGGAGATTTCGCGAGTTCGTTCGCCGAGGATTTTATTCATTAAATCCCGACTGATTGAGGCTGCATTATTCACGACGGGAGCGGATTCTTTTTTCGACGGCGACAGGGAAAAATCGCGAACGGTTTGTGTATCGCCAACGCGACCTTATTATAAGGCAAATATTTTTTCATTCGAAAACCATGTTTGACTTTCGCATTTTTTTTAACTTTTCCTCCAATAACCTCGTTTAATATTTACCCCTAAATGAAATTATATGTGCTAGTTTTATATAATTCAGAAGTTAATGAGTGTGATTTATCTTCGTTAGATCTGGTTAACTAATTATAAGCGCAGTAATAAAACAAATACGACATGTGTAAACGTTCCAACAGCAAACAGTGGAAACTCTAATAAAAGTTTCGTTATCCTGACGAACGGCAATACGAAAATTCCAACTATTAATCATTAATATAGTCGTAAAATCAAGTGGTTCATTTACGTCTAACGTCAGACGGGTTATTAATCATCGCGGGCCGGCCGAAAGGCTCCGGGGTCCTTTCGTTTAATAGAAAATACCCACATCAAGAAACCAACTACCTACAAGTACAAACTAATAAATTTTTTTCCTACCTGCTGATTCGGGCGGGTAAATTCCACGCGGCGCGCTGGAGACACGGCCGCGTAGATTAATAGAAATATTTGACACCTTCGGTGTGACATTAATCATTCGGTTTCTTGTTTTCCTCCGGTCGCACTTCCACGTACATCGATCAGAATTAATTCGTGTGAAATTTTTCCAGCCGCAAGTACTACAAGTTTATCCAGCGTTCGCGCACAGCGGCGTTTCATCTCCAAATAGAATCTTTAAACCGTCAATAGGTGCTAAATCAGGTCTGTACTGCGGCTGTATCTTACATACAAGTTGTAATATTTTCTGTAGGTATTGTTGAAAAGGAGGGTCGAAAATGGAAGGGTTGATTAAAAATAAAATAAATAGTGGAGGTACGCCAATGGTGTGGAAAATACTAGTTTGATGAATTTCGTTGTAATTTGGTCAAAGGTACATATTTTTCAAACGTCTACGAATGATTTAATATTAAATAGGATAAGTATACAAGTCGGAATTTCCATGGGGCAATAAATTGTGCGGCGAGAGGTCGTCTTGATTAATTCCTTCTTTATTTATCATCGGTTTTTGAATATAAAAGCAGTTTTATTCTGATTTACAACGTATTTATTGTATTTTAAGTTGTATCGTTTCGGATGAATACAAGACAGCGAATTGATGTCTTCTATTATTGAATTCTAACCGGTAGCTAATATGGGCACGTATACCTACCTACTCGCGTTTGATAAATATCGAAAAGGAAACCAGAAGTTCTTAATAAAATATGCACCAATATGGAGAGTCACGAGATGCACGTTCAATTTCGGTTTTGAATAATTCTCCACAGCCTTCATTGCGAAGCCGCTGAACTGATGTACTTGCAAAAAAAAAATAGAAAATGGAAAAAATACACAGCAAAGCCAACTAGGTAACAACCGTCGGTGGCGCGACGGATGTGACCTAATGTCAAACGAAGCCCTTAAAAACCTACGCGACTGAATTGGATTTGCTAATAGGAAAAGTTTCAAATGCGAACACGAGATTATTGCGTTTGAACTATTTAAATACGACCCCGAACCGGACGACCGAATGACATGTTGTTCGTTGTTCTCTGATTAATGTTGACGTACGAAAAAAGACTGTGGATTTGTTTTGTCGAGTAAATCCAATTAGAAAACTAAAAATTACGTTTCACTTGAAACCATTTCCAGCGGACCAACATTTGTCACTGCACATTTCGTCTTCAGCTACTCCCATCGATCTGTGCCATAGTAAATTATTATTCAGGAGATACGCTGCAATTTTTGCGATTAAAAGAGCTTACTCGCAGGCTAAAAAGCGGGCTTTGAAAGGATCACAGGTATTTAAGCCTGCCTACTACACCGAAAACGCGGAGGAACGTCGACTGAACGAACTGCATGCACCAAGTCTTGTGCGGCAAGAGTTTATGAATACGTTATGAACGAGAACAGTAACTGCGATTCTATTATTAACGGATCTCCTTCTCTCTGTGGATTATAACCATGTTAATTTCATGCCGTATGGGGGCCCGCCGGCGGCGATAGTTATTGAATACACATATTTTAGTATGCAGCGGGATTTACTAATTCAGCGCTTCCGACCGAGAAAACTCAAAAATTCTTACATGTTACCATCGTTATTCGGATCGGATGCTGCATCTGCACAGAACGTGCTGTATTCGCATTGTTAGAACAGGCTAATTATAATGAATTGGGTTACGGACCTACGTGAATTTATTAGTATTTACTTCCTCAAAATATCTACAAAGACTCTTTTAATACTGTTACATTAGGCTCGATGAAAGGACATTTTGATTCGCTTCTTACTAACAGTACTAATAAGGAGATTCTATACAGCTACTCTGTTTTTCTTGATACGTAATTGAATAATAATCGATAATGAACTCATAACTAGAAAAGTACTCGACGAAAATGGCGGTTTCGACCAAATTAAGAATAAAATACTTATCGCATTCCGATCATTACGTGACTCGACGTAGTAAGTTAAATGGCTAAACGTGTAGCACTTGACGAAAAGTAATTTTCGCGCTTTCGCGGCAATTAATCGCAAACGTGTCTCCTGGCGAATTAATAAATAGTAAAATAAGTAGAAACATCGTAATCGAACACTCGTTATATCTCCACGTCAGCCGGCCTTATTACACTCATATTTTCATTCCAATAGATAGCTTATTCACATGCGAGTGAAGATATTCGATCGAAGGTTGGCGTGAAACATGCGTAATTAATCTCTTCACGTTCTGCGACGGTGATTTGTAATCGATGCTTGAGAAATAAGAAATTTCTTTGAATATTATGTACCCATTCCTCTGATGCTAAATAAACTGTTTTGCACAGTAGAAATAGGGTGAAAGTATGACAATAGTTTGATGGTGCAAAAGAAGCTACAATAGATCTTACAAAAAGCTCCCTGGTAAGAGCTTGACTGGATTGTATTTTCCGTCCTGATAAATTGCAACAAACACCCCAATTCGAGTTTAAATAAATTAGCCCCCGATGCATAGTCGACTTTTAATCCGGATCTTAAGTTCCTCTAATAAATAATTCCGGCGCAAAGAAAAACTTTCATCTCGTCCAGCTATAAATCAGTCAAAGGAAGATTTACAGTCGCAGGAAAATGCATATCAAAATATGTTTTTATGTAAAAGTCGACGTCCTAGAATGGCAATTTATTAGGATGCTATTGGATTTTAACATCACCTCCGATTCGTATAAATCAAACGATGAAAAGTTCTGCGTTCGCGTTCGCATCGTTTATGCGGCTATTTATCAGCGAAAATCACTAATAGATAAAAACGAAAAATCGTGATTTCGTTTTAAATGAAACAAGGATGATTCAATTATCCGGCGAAGGGTAGCAATTTACGAGCGAATTTCCGATTTATTAACTCGTAAAATTCGTATCGTCCACCTTTATAGCCGACCTGGACCATTCGAAGGCCGGTGAAATAGTTCCTTCCAAGTTGATATCTGCGATCTTTCGGTGTCAGAGGTCATCGTTTAGTAAGGTCGCGGGTCGAACTAATAGGAAGACGTTGAAGGCAGATCTGTTCGTATTTACGAGGTATCTTTGAACTCAGAGATCCAGCATTACTTCAATTTCCAACGAACTCCAAAGCTCTTTTATATTGCCTTTCGAACGATATATATTTTAAAGTGAATATTCAAATAGACCCGCTCAGTTCGACTTACCACTGGCGGCAGCAATTCCCAAAAATTAATGCAGTTTTGAACAAAACAAATATTGTAAATTGTATAATCATATACAAACAATTATTAACTGAGTTAATTAAAAAAGAAATGTAGCTCCTGAAGTGGACCACCCTGTATGCAAAACTTGTTATTAAATTGCTTCTTGTACGACGCCTTTGGTGGCCGGAGTCGCCCCGTTTGAATTTCATTTCTATTCGATTGCGAGTGGCGAAAAGTTTTTGAATTTTTGCGAATTAATTAGTTCGTTTTAATATCGGCTTCGCGTCGCTCATTAAATATTCCTTAAAAGCTTTTCGGAGACTTTTCCAACTTTTTGGAATGCTTAATGCACCACCCCGAATCTCGGCACGGATTTTTTTGGTCGTCGATGCCATGTAACCCGGCCGGTTATGGAGGAAAATATGTTAATGTCGAATGGAACACTGAAATTTTAATTAATGCTGTAAGTTCTGGGTCGTTGTTTTAAAATTTCGTGTTTGTAAGTTTGTTTTTCTCAGATTCCATTAAGGTTAAGTTGCAACGTAAGTTTTTAGTTTAAAACTTGCATAATATCTTTGCTATTATTTGCTCGAGATGAAAACAGTTCGTCTTTGGCCTGTAACATGTTATATAAAAGTCACTCTAAATCTTTTGATCCACATATTGATCCACAGTGGAGTAGAAAAAGTAGACATTTTTTTGTGTTATTCCCGCTACCACAGATTCCCCGGCTTTTCGTCGAAATAGTTGGTTCGAATGTCACGGGTTATCTGCACCCTTTTTGTGTTGAAAATGTTAGAATTGAATATTTTTTGCTTTTACAGCTCCCGACTCGCAACGTTTCAAAATAGTATTTAAATAAAATTTCCAAAGTACGTCAATGGCTCGCTTCAATAAAACAGGAAGCTTCGGTAGTCACCGACAACTTATAAAGTTTATGGGATTGACAAGGCATCAAATTAAAATGCGATTATCTTTCGAAATTTAAGTGACTTCTGATGTCGGCCGGTCCACAAACGACGCAGAACTGGAAATGAACAATCTTACTAATGATGGAATTTTATCATTTAAACGACCCGAGATCATTTCGATTGCCCAGATAATCCGTTAAACAAGTCATTATCGCTCGAATAGAATAGGGAATTCGCTTTTAGAGGGTGGTCTTTCTGATAACACTTCTCTACCTGTTCTCGCAGCAGACCCTTCTCCTGTCTACGTGATTAAACTGGGGCATTAATATAATTAATTACACCAACAATAAGAAAATCGTATTAAATATTACAAAGCAAGAAAGTTCGCTTTAATTACACGTAATGGTATCGCGAATCGAAACATAAAAACGCCGTTGTGTGACCTACGCGAAACAAAAAATCCGCCGAGCCATTATCGCCGTATCAAATTAAAGAGCGCGGTTAGATCATGAACTGAATAAATCATTATTTGAAACCCGATCACCATCTTGTTAGGAGTTTTATCGGCTCTCCTCATCGCGAGGTGTCAAAACCGCTTGAACTTAACGCCGACACTAACAAAAGTAATTTCTCCCCTTTCAGTTTTAAATTATTATAAATCGCTCCCGGCTTCATCAACATACAAAAGGGAGGATTGATGGACGATGTCTCGTACGATTTTCTCGAAAAAATCTCAAATTAACGCGAATATTAATAGTCACTGTTAGCAGCAGGATGTTGTTGTTAACCAGTTTTCTGAGTGTAACCAAGATGAAACGAAATAGATTCGAAAGCTCTCCAATCCTCGGTCTTTCATTGTGTTCATTATTTTATCTCCCAAAGACAAAAGTATTTATTATTTGAGTTCTGGATAACATCTAGTGAGCTGTCAATTTCTGGAGGGCAACCGAGCGGTTAATTTAACGAGAGGAAAACGAGGTCGACGGGTCGAAAGGATTAGAAGGCTCGCGAGCCGGACGTCGTCATTACGCGTTAATTGCAATTAATTTCTTTTTTCGTTCGAGAAAACTCGATTAGAGCGGAATTTTTATTATCTCCGACGAAACTCTTTCACCAGGGAAAACTCTTGAGTCAGGGTGAAAGAAACTCATCTTATTCTTCCCTTGAATAGTACCAAAATTAACATTTATTCAAGAGCCTATTTCAGTGGTGTGTTGGGTTTCCGTTGTTTTCACAAATTCATTTTTTTGTTACATTTGAGTTGACGTACAGGAAACGAATGATTATAATCTAAAAACCACAAATTGCTTTCATTAACCAGCCGGCCGACGCCGGCGCTCGGTGTATTTCTATTTTTCTCGAGTTGGCCCACCCGCGCCGCTTCGGAGAATATTATTTCCACTGCCAAATTTAAATCGTTTTTAATAGATACAGAGCGAAAACGGAGTGGTGCTCGCGCTCGAGACGTCCGCCGTTCAAATTGACTGATCGAGGAACATATAGGTGTTCGAAGTAAAAGGAAACGTTAGCAAAAAGAAAGCCAGCCAACGGGTGGATGAAAAATCGTCTGGAAACTGACACTGAAACTGAAAGGAAATTTAATTATTTCCTGTCAGGAATTTGTTTTCAGCTTCCACTCGGCCCCCAACGTCGACTGTCAACGCTCCTCTCAAGATTCCTCGCGGAACTCTTTCTGTTTTAACCGGCGTTTTAACAGGCGAGCAAGGATTAGTCAAATCGGTGGAACATCAAAGGAAAAAATTAAGAATAAAGCCGTCAATTTAATCGAGTGGTCGACAGTTGGCGTTTCCTCCGGGTTTCCCCAATAAGCGATCGCCCGTTTCGTGTCGTGCCGTTTAGATCGCTATCTGCGAATCAGCCTTATTGCTTTCGTAAAATATCGTCCACCAGGAAACGCGGAAACGACTCCCGAACACGGAAGGACGTTTTGTATATGTGAAACGGAATCGATGAACAGCGATGGAAAGATTGCCAACACTATTAGGTTAATTATATTTACTCGAGCGCTTTAATGAAGATCCTTTTTGGACACGAGAAAAGAGCTAAAGGACCTATTTGTACAGGGGTGCCAAATTTCCTTTTGTAATAGGGAATCTTGGTATAATTATATTTCTCCTTATATAGTCTGTATAAATGATAAATAAAATAGGTAGAAGACAAATTTTCTTCTTGTTACAATCATTAATTTTATTTAGGTATAGAATGTTGCAGGTATTATTCGTGAAAAAGTGTAGGGTATTAATAAATGTTCATCAAATTATTTCACACAATAAAATCCTCATATTCCCCGGCAGAAGAATCGGCGAATACAATGTTCAATTTCCATTCTTATTACCGCTAATTTGCAGCATGTGTAGGTATAAAATTATATTGTTTCCCAGAGAAATAACGCGAACTCGGCGAGGAACTGATTCGTTATGCCAATTTTTTTAGACAACCCGTTCTCGTACGAGTGCACCGACGACCATAAAATGATGATTTATGATGGACGTACCGGAGGAATTAATTAGGGACAATTTTTGTTGTACCTTTTCGACGGAGAAAAAACGTTATCGCGTATTATTTGCACGTATGGTCTTTGTGTGTTTTATTTATTGTCGTTGCTATTCGAAGGACGAAAATCGAGGGAGGTGTGGGCGAGTAAGTTCGTGCCAGTACGGTTCATAGAAGGTGGTAATTATACAATTTATTCTTGCATCTTTCACTATAAATTACGTTTTAATTGTATCAATATGAATAAAAAAATCCTTGAAATAACATACTAGGAAAACGTTGTCTGGAACATATACGAGCATGCAAAAATTCCTTTTCATGCGCTTGTCTGCGGTACTAATAAAATTTTACATCCCTAATATACATCTACTTACTCGCCGTATTCGGAATTTTAGGGCTCGGGAATAAAAGTTCGGCGTCCCTTTTTTAGGCGGCTCCGACCCGCCCGGAGACAAGAACAAAAATATGTATTCAAGGAACGTATACCACCTTGACAAAATGCGAAAGGGGAAGAAGAAAACGTCGCCCGGCTAAATTTCCATGGAAGTTTTTACCGAAGTCAGGTCGCTCCTTCGCCCTTTTAATTCCACATTTGAGTTTCAAATTAGGGATCGGTCCGTTTCACCGCATCCGGCCGACGGGGATGTTTTATCGCGGAGTTTTGGAAACAACTTATTTGTTTTTCGGAAGTCGAGAGCGACGATTCCAGGGGTACGAAATCGTGCATTTTATACATTCGTTTTAATACTATTTTCGTGCTTAATCCAGACGTTTCCCTTTCACGAAAAAGGTGAGCCACTAGCTTGTTTTTAATCTTATTTCGTGTCTTTTTTTTGATTTTTTCCAATTCATGTGTAATGCTATAGCAATTGCAGAAAAGGGACCGTCGTAAAAAAATCTATTTAGAATGTGAAAATATCCAATAAAACAAATTCGTGGACGTTTACGAGCCGAATAATATACGCAGTTGTCATGAAATATCAATTTCCCAAAACAGATCGTTATTTACGGCCTTCATAAAAATGCGGAGCTGTCAAAGCAATAAATACACAAAGGCAATTAACACAACAAACAAACTAGGCTCCGTCGACTACAGGTGCTCGCGTTATAGGTTAACTTTATTTTATTTTTCATAACGAATTTTCGAAATTGAATTTTTTAGGGGAGACCGACGCAAAATCGATGGGTCGTCTCGCAACCACATTGCCCGTTTTCGATTTTATGATGGGACATCCACTCCTGCTCTTGTCAAATTATAATTAAATTTACAAATAATGTAACAGCTGCTTGATATAATCTTGCGATAAAATTAATAACCACTAGTTACTTAAAAATTGAGAAATTTGCTAATTATTCCAGGACCTGCTTCAAATAGCGATAATTTTACTCGAAAAACATCTATATTAATCGATTACTCCAAGAAGACTAATTTCTATCGATATTAAATCAACTGATTACCTAACGAAGACCTCCTTTTCGAATCGATTGGAGAAGTTTAGATTTCTCTCGACGTCCATTACTCAAATCACGGTGTAGAATAAAACGATCTGCGCCGATTCGGACGGGCCGATAAGATTCATAACCTGTCCGAAACGTAAACAAGAAAAAAATCTATTTAATCGGGCCGTACGGCCGGCCTGAATGAAGTTCTCAGCAAAGTTGGCTTAATAAATCAAAGAGCGCGGGCCATTTAAATATTAATAGGCTAATTTCCATAGGTAACCATTACGCAACGATTTAAATTACACCGAAAATAATGATATCTCGTCGTCCACAAGGACAACCCGCGATAATAAAATGTAAAGTCCCGGTTAAGTTGAACCCGAAGGAAATTGCCAGCTGACGAAGACGTTATTTAAATTCGGATTCCCGTCGAGAGCTCCGTTTGTTTTAGCGCAATTTTTGGTTACATTTCCGAATCCAGGAGCAATCAATAGGATAAACAGCGGAAGGCCTGGCGGCATTATAATAAATGGAGCGCCGGGGCGAGCGGGAGGGAAACGTAATGAGTAAGGGTGAGAAATATACTAAGATACAAGTTAATTGAGTATGGCGAAGCTCCCAGCAACGCAATTACGTACTTTTGAACAATTTCCAGAAACCCGCCGCCCCGCCGCCGCCCTCGTGATAGATGCCGGCGAGGGGCAGGGCGGTTCGGTTCGTTCTCTGGATAAATTTACGGCCGGGAATTTATGCGGACCGATGGAGAACGAGGTGAACAAGTTCGCACGCGCTACGTCAGTTGCAACTATTTTCCACGAAGGTGAAAATGAATAAACGCTTTGGTTAAATACCTTTCCAGCGAACGGGATTAGGGAAATGCTTGAATTTAGAACGGTTTTGGTTAATTTAGAAGGTGTCAGTTCATCTAACTCTTACCCGTTCCTTAAGCTAAAAAGGAACCGCACATACTGTATGTTTTTTATGAGAGATTACAAACACAGGATTTTATTAAATTCTTCCTTCCTTTTCCTTCTTCCATTATTAACAGATGTATAAAAATTTATAAATCATCGAAAGAAATTTCGGATTACATTTCTGCATATATGCATTTTAATATCTAAAAAGCGCATACCAGTAATTTAAAGTGCCTACTTACCTTTACATCGTCTAATAAATAGCGAGCGAATGGAGGCAAATGGAGAGAAATTAACGTACCCTACGAAGTTTATTGATAAGTACGACTGAAATCATATGCCATTAAATTTAATAGCACTTATTGGCGCATCCTGTAATTAAATGCAGAACAACCTTATGTAATTATGGGGAGATGCTAATTACTTAGCGAAACCGGCCATCAAAACATTATGCTGGGTGTCTTCAAAAAAATTCGCTAACTTCATTTACTCGCTTTTTCGTTACTTATATCTTTACTAGTGATTCTCTTTTTCATATATTTTTGGTGGGAGAAAATACTATGCTTAATTTAATATATGCAAACTGGTAAGCAAGTGGTTATTTATTTGTCTACTAACTTTTATTTTAAGAATCCTGGTTTCTTCTTGCAATAGTATCTTAGTGCAACATTTCTATTACTCTTAGCCCAAGTTTCAATCATCAACTTTATTTTGGCTCACGCTGTAGAAGTGCATGCGTGATTCGACCATGCATGAATGTATTTAAAGATGGTATAAGGGCGGGTAATATTCATTTTACTTGATGAACATTTTCTTGCATTTATTACCGGTTAAAATGATGTCCCACGTCCTGTTTAGCCTCGGGCCAATGCATACTTAATATTTGCTAAATTAGAATACTAGAATGAAGATTGTTGTGCATACTTGATGAAACGAGACGTGGAGTACGTTTATCTACTAATTATTTAAGGTAGAAATTAAAATAAAGTTTGTAGCAAAGGTATAAGATAGTTATTATTAGATTTGAAGATAGGGTACAGTTTCCTGTACAAAGTGAGTTAATGTTTAATAGGACATAAAAAGTACCTACCTATAAATTAAATATGTACTCTTGGAGCTCCCGGTTTAAATTCAAATTAATTGAAATTTATATCGTTCGAAAGCCCCTAACATAAAACAAACATTCGGTTTGTAATTAACCAAATCCCAACACAAAAAATGGTTGATTGGTAATCTAAGCAGTTTCCCGAGGTCGCTCGTATGGAAAACTTTCCATATATACTGCAAAACGATTGGAAACCGCGCCAGCGGTTTTCCTCGCTCATGTGCCGCCTCATGTTGATTCCTAACTTTATTTTCGCATAATTAGTTTAGAAACGAATTTCATTTATTAAAACGAACGTGTTTTTGTTCGATTCGGTCGTGTTTGCGCTTCTGGTGGATTCGATAGAGGCGATTTTCGATATTAATTAACGGCTATTTATTTAAACTCGTGCGTATTCGATCGATATCAATTTGGAGGATAAAACGCGAATATTGCCGCACAAGTGTCTCTCTAAACCGGCCTGTCTATAGAGAAGCACTTCATCAGCGCGAAAAATTATTAAATTTGCCTAATAATTCGCTATAAATTATTCGAAAGGGAGTCGATTTTTGCCAAACCGATTCCCACGTTAACGAATATAATAAACTTTTTTTAATCGAAAGCTTTTAACACCTGAATAAGCCCGAAGGTCGCATAATTACATTCTAAATCCCACTCGTATCGCACAGTCGTAAAAACTCGAAGGGTCTATTGCGAACTTTTCGCACTTTCCCCGAGGGGACTTACTTTACGATTTGACTGCGTAAAATTTTTCATGCGGTCCGCTCTGATTCGATATTTTTTCCATCCTACCTGAGGTTTCATTTGCTGTGCTTTATTTTCTCGTCCTATTACCTGCTTCTAACGCAGCAACGAAAATATTAGGTATTAAAAAACTCATGTTTTGTAGAACTATTAATTTGTAGATAGGCGCAGTTGATATTGCCATAAAATTTAATCGAATGAAACACGGAATACGAAATATTGCTGTTGCTGAGTGATACGTTATCAATGCAGCCCAACGAAATGTTTCAAACGTTTTTATTTTCACTCGACCGTTAATTACTTTTTTGTGATTTTTTTAATCATATTACATGTTCTTGTTGACACGGTGAAAGCCTCGCGATCGGCCAATTGCGTTTATTCCAAGCAAATTTTATATTGGAAAATAAAATTGGTATTAAAACAAAAAATAATGACTTGAAAAATCTACAACCAGTGCATTCATTCGATTGTATTGAATGTATTGAAGTATAATTTTTATACTTATAAATGTATCTAACATTATTCAAGTTACATAATGTTTTTAAAATACCCTCAGTATATTTTGAGATGGGTGTTGGGATAGAAGAAAACTGTATTCTGGAAATGACGGACCCGCAAACTCTCCCGCAATTTACGGGATCGCGAAACAGGTGCGTTGATACCCGACCGAACGTCCGTAATTTATCTATTATCCAAAACTATTCTGTAAGCACGCGGAATTTATGGGCTCCGGCGGGCGGTCATGTTTAGTGTAAATATTCCATGAATAACCGGGAATTATTCCTGCACATGGAGCAGATAGTTTGCATAATGCAGAAGTCACGGGAGCGACACATCCACAGTTGCCTGACAGACGGACAAGGAAGTTCCCTTTTTATTATCCGTATAGCCTTGCAAAATTTATATAAAATTTATTGTTATTTTCCAGTTATTTTTCCTAAAAATTGCTCTCACTGACAAGGGTATAATATCAGTAAATATCAGTAAGGTTTGTAAAAATGTATTTTTGGGAAGGGTTTCTCCCTAACTGTTGCTTTACGGATGATGATTAATTATATCTTCCATCTAATTGAATGCAGAACACTTGATAATATTATATCTTGACGTATCAGCGTGTACGTTGTTCGTTTCAGTGGATAAACGAATAATTAATAGTGTCACATTAATAAACCGCCTGAAGTCGGGATCCTTTCGAATGTACCGACACCACAGACAATTTGAATTTTTTTCTTATTGTCTGTTATCCAACTCTCGCGATTTTTAACCCATGGCATTTCGAAATTTAAATGCCTCTTACTGTTTAAATGCCTTGCTGAATTATCTTAATCCAGTTGGTAAGGATAATGATTGTATTCCGAAAAAACGACACCATTTAAATAAGTCGAAGGTGCGCAAAAAGCGGACCTGATTGGAACCGAATGCGGTACCATTAATCACAGCTAATTAAAATGTTAATTAAAGAAACGCAAACAAAATCGAAAAGAAACGAATTCTACCTGTTATCCTAATAAACTCGAGGGAATTAATAAAAACGTACACATGCCACGAAGAAAAAAAACCTCATCATCAGGTCCAAATTACCAACCAACTGGACCTTTCTAAAACAAGCTAATTTAAATAATCTTATGTGTAATTTAGAGCTAGTGAGTAGTAAGAAAATTATGTTCAAGAGACGGTGAGGCGCATTGAGAAACTGGAAATGAATTATACTCAACACGTAGGAAAGAATTTTTGTTCGATTTTCCGGTTCATCGGGCTCACCGTGCGACCCTCCTTCATCACCCGCCATACCATCTGCCATATGGTAACTCTAAACCATGCTGGGATCGCTCGATTTTCGATTAGGCCCGATATTATTTCGAGCGGGTACGCGAGCACATAATCGTGTATTAAATTCGTGAAAAAAAAAACTAACAAAAAGACGCTCTTCGATTACGATAAATTTAATGGGGCGTGCGGGCTCTCGAAAGCGCTCCAATCCTGACCTGGAAATCGCCTTCGCAGCGCCAGCGAACTTGTAATTCAAACAAACAATTGATATTTAAATCAATTCAATCACAGCGATTCCGATTGAACAACATCGACAACCAACGAGAGAACAAAAAAAATCCGAAAAACCGAAAAAAAAGACCGTGGAAGAAATCCGTACCACCCACGGCATGTAAAAGAGTGAAAGGGGGTGTGAACTTTTTTGTATGCAAATCCGGCCGGAGGAATATGAATGAAGGGTGTAACGTCGAAAGCATACCGAGAGGCCGAACCTTCGAAAATTACTACACATTTAAGTTCACTAAACAGCTTTCGAGCGAGCTCCGATGACGACGCGACAACGACGATGACAAGGTATAAATTATGTAAGGAATGGATTGAAGGAGAAAACAACATAACTGGCGCATTGTGTACGATATCGAGTGCTATTTCTTCAGACCGAGCGTGTGCGTAAAGTATTTTATTGTCCAAACTACAGTTGTGTAATGATGAAAATTCTTCTCAAGGAACCTTTCCTAAAAATTATACCTACATAAAAACACTGATAGGATTGGCCAATAAATTGGATTGCAGCAATTTAAGAAAGTAGCTTACAAAAGTAACAGAATACATGAAGGTTTATAATTTTTATTCGTCAATAATAGTCTGGCTCATTCATCTTGCATCTATTGCTACTTCTCTTGAATTGCACATAAACACCAACAAAGAAGCATCTTCCTATAACAGGTGTTTAATACCGCTGTAGTGACATACATAGTATGATAACACAATTCTTATTCCGTTCATGACACGACAGCCAGACGTAATTTGTAGGTATTGTAACAAGATCCAGTGCACCTAAATGTGTTTTCTGCATGTGTCAAGTCGACTTCGTCTTAGATTTAATGCTCCGCCATAAGCCATAAGCATAGACCGGATCGTTTCGAAAGCGACACACCACCTTTGAATTATTACTCCGGTGTTTATTACACATTCGCGGATATGCATTACGCAGTACGTATGCCCGTATATTGCTCGCAGTAATCGGCGTTTGATATTCGGAAATCTTGTTACCGGTGAAATGGATAATTCCATATTGGTACGTTAACTCTATTAGGAAATGTATTAACGTTCATTAGTTGTAATTCTGGATGTATTGAAAATTACATGTGAAAGATTACTTGTTTATGCATATATTTAATGAATAACTACCACCATTAACAAACCACATGTATATATTTAATTGAATTAATAATTATATATTCATCCTCTAGTAATAGATCTAATATTAATTTCATCATAACAAATGTAAATATCGAGATAATATAAAATACACTTTGAATTATTTTAATAAGTTACCGAGTCATATGTTGGATAACAAAAATCAATTCGAACGACATTCGAAGCTGGTTTTTTATGGGAATAATAAAACACTATATCAAATTACAGGAGCAAAAGTTGGAAAATTGCTTCCCCATTCGGCGTTTCTCCATTTCAAATGGAGAACGCTCCGTTCCAGCGTTATAGACAAAACGTTTTTTTTTTTTTGGTCCCGAGTAATAATATTTCTGGAGAACACACAGCCGTGCAATAAATTCCGAAACAAAGAAGGTATGCAATCGGGTATGCTCCTGCCCCAAAGTAATATATCTTGCTATCTGCCCCCCTCGGTTCGGTTTTTCCTGATCCAACAATATAGAGCCCATCTAGCGCTTTCGGTTTTTATTTTTATGTGTGTTACACTTTTGTTAAGGGAGCTTCGCGAATTTGGTTCGGTACGATCACAGAAATGGACAGAAACTGATTTAAACAGCCATTAAAGTATATTATTTTGTGAAGGTTTTTAAACTGTATAAAAAAGTTTGTACCATAAAATATTGTATATTAAAAATAGGGATTTAAAAAACTCCAATTTAATGTACTTTAAAAACGTCCGTTTGTATAGGAAGATGGGCTCACAACGTTCCTATTCTCAAACGGTCTCGGTTGGATCATTTTTAATTTCATGGACCCATCGTCCGGTAAGCAAGAAAAGTAATTTATACCCTTCGAAATATCCCATTGTTTCCACCGGTATAATTGAAAACTGTAACCCGTGCAACCAAAATTAGAAGGTGGATTCTGCGTTCATTGTTCGTCGAAAAAAGGACCTTCCCGAGCTCCCCTCCGCCGATAACTAGGCGGTTTCGCGGGAGAAAAATCGCCTAATGGAGTGTCCAACCACCAGAAGAAGGTGCACGAGCCCAAAGTTACGGTTCTCCGGGGAGTACTAAAGAAAAATGACGTCATGACCGGTCTCGGAGATCAGGGATTCATCTCGAGGGATTATGTCACGCCAGATGGCGACGAGGAAGAGGGTCCGGTTCCTCGTCAATCTAATACGTATCGAGGTCATCTATTGCACTCGATTTTTCCCAGATTATCTACAGTTAGATAACAAGCTGGAGATTTTCTCATGGTGGAATTAAAAACTTTAGAAAGAAACTTAATAATGGGATTTTAATTGTAACTTTTAACTGTAACTTAATTCTTTCATACGGAGAGAGTAGATATAGTGCTTTTAAAACTTGTGCTATAAAATGTACGAAACTTGTCAAAGTGGATTTAATGCGAACAAAGGGGGTACAGTTGACGTTCACCGTACGACTAGATACAACTCCTTACGTGAGGAAACTTACAATCCGGTATTTTGCAGGGGATCCGGGGCCGAATTGTTGAGCTGCACCGACTTTTGCCCGTTTCCAAATGTGCATTTCGCGCACTAAACTTGTTTAATGTTCGCCGGATGTTGACGGCAGCTTGCGAAACGAATATGGAAACTCTCGTAAAGTTTTTCCCGAAGGATTGCGAGGAGAGACGGATCGACTGATACAATACCATAATGAAGATGTTGTTTGCACGTTCATCCTGGTTTTTATGTCGTTAATTGAAGACCTTGCGGTGCATTTTTATACATTTTTAACGTCCTTTTAATTATATTCGTTGTAGATTTTACTAAATTCACTGTAGAAGTTTTAATAAGGTTTATAAAGGCGAACCATTTCATTGATTTCCTATAAGAAGTGATACTGCAAGTATTATCCTTTATGTATCTTTCAGAAAGAGCACGTACGAATAATCTGATTCCATTCGATAATCTGATTTCGAAATGCATTGAATCGAATAGTTTCATAAAAGCTCTAATAAACAACAAAGACTCGAAGAAGCCGGCGAACTCGTTGGAAAACTTTTCTAAAAATCAGCTAATTCCGGAGACTTTATACCAAACCAAACGCTTTATTATTATTTTATTCGTTTTTTATATCGGAGATATCGTCATATTCGATATTGAAAAAGTTTCCATCGGGAACAATTCCGTCGCCGAAAGAGTAAAAAAAAACCGAAGGAAAACCCGTACTTCTAAAACCGATATAAATTCCCTCACAATCGACGGCGCAGATGCTCGGGGATTGTTCGCGAAGCGCGAGGAACTTTCCGAACGATAACTTTTTAGTTCGAAGATTATAAATACTTTGTATAAAGTTAATAAAGCATTTTGTTAAGCTGCTGTCGAAACTCTTCATTTCGACGTTTTCGATTTTCTTCTCCGCGAGTTAAAACAAAAGTTGTCCTTAGTGCCGAAGAATTGAGCAAATTTCTATCACTATCGATGAAATGTACAGAAATGATGGATAGTTTATCAAAAAACGATACTTTTTTATAGGATCAAGGTGGTCCCCCAAAAATTAAACAAATTGAATTAAGATCAACAATTTATTTATTTCGTTCTCAACTAACAAAAATTCAGCATCTTATCTAAAAGTAGTAGTAGACGTATCTTTTGTTGGCGTGTTTGCCAATGTAAGCTTTACCGTTGCCTTTGGCGCTGGCGGAGCCGCTGAGGACGATGGGGACATCTGCTACCCTGATTTCTTCAGAAGACAACGCAGCATCTACTTCACCCTGACCGCTAAGTGAAAGCCCTCTGCCGACTAAAGCTTCTCCGTGCATATCTCCGTTGAGTCCTCCGGTAAGGCTCACGGGCAAACCAAAAAGTTCAACTTCGATGGGATCGACTACTTCAGCTCCAATACCGGCGTTTCCTTTGATTAGGAGTTTCTGTAATTTGGATAAAATTATGCGTAATGATGAGGAAGAAACTTGATGCTTAAATAGCTTCTTACTCCGTTAGTTTTTTCTCCGTTAACGCGGGATTTTCTCAAAATAATGGTGGCATCTTCTTCGTTTGAATCGGCGGGAGCTATTTCCAGAATTTCCAATTCGACTGGTTCGTCTTCGAGGCTGTCTTGGAGAACGAGTTTTTTCTGTGAAAATAAAATTGTATTATAAGGACCGAAGAAAAAAAATTGCACCAGCTCTAAGTTGAGTGAATTGTTTGCTTACGGCGTTATTTTTCCTGCTCAAATGATGACGTCTTCCTACCAAAGCTTTTCCTTGTGCTGATGCTTTGGCGCTACCATCTAAATTGATCGGCAATCCTAGTACTTCGAATTGGATAGGATCGTCCAATTTTGCGTTGCCGGATGCTTTTCCGTTTAAGACAAGCCTCTGTAACCCAAATATTAGAATATAGAAAAATGTAGGAAAACAATATTTATTAAAGAAACTTACGGCTTGAGAAACAGCGACGATGCTGCTGATGACAACAAACAGTAGAGTGAAGGAATTCATGGTGATGCTATTATTTGTTAGTTGTAGACTAGCTTGTAACTGACGCTTTCAACAATTTCACTTCGACTATTTATACCAAAAAATTAATTAAACTGCTACTATTAACTCGGTTTTAATACTTCGATAAGTTAAATTTATTCCATAAATTTAGAAATTCTTAATTTCCTCTGAGGAAATTTGCTTATTGTTAAGAAAAATGGGCTAATAAAAATAATAATTTACGGTTCCTGTGTTCTATTGATCTCTATATTTTGATATATTTTTTTCTATCTTCTGACTATTTACTGCTGTCTACGTACTTTATTATTAATAGTAATATTGATTTGAACTGTTCATATTTAGATAATAAAGTTTATTCTTTGGAAACTACCAAGAACTACGATGAAAGTAATTCAACCTAGTTGTGAATATTTACGAATTTAATTACACTTATTTCTGTAACTACATATTTCTGTACTCTTTAGATCCCTTTCTTCAATTTATACAATTGAATTATTACAAAAACTTTTTATTTTAGAAAACTAAGAAGCTAGGAACCTTCTCTCTTTATTGCTTTATTATCTACGTATCTATTAATCCTATACATCTTAGTTATAGGTTAGAAATAGGGTAGAAATAAATAAAAAAATCACTCTTTTCGTTTAGTTTATGGAAATTATAAAACTACACATTTGGCTCAAATGGAGTTGCTACAAGATAACTCCAATGAACTTTTCTTATTTCATAAAAAACTACTACACTCTTATTATAAGTCAAAGGTGCTTGAAAAAATGAAACCAAAACATTTTTTTTGCATTTTTATTAAGATATTACAAGTCTAAGACCATAATTCAATGATTTTTTTCCTCTCTAATTATAGATTTTTAAGTCCTTTTAGAAAAAGAATGTCCATATTTTCTTGAACTTCCTTCTTATTACCTCCGTAACCCCATCCTGAAAAACCAAAAATTTAGACAACAGTACAGACATAAAACAAACTGCTATCAACACCTCGTCGCTCCAGGACTCATGTTCTAGGTGGTTATCCTCTTGATTGATATCCTCTTCATTGATATTCTCTTGATTGATATTCTCTTGATCGACGCCCTTTTGATCGGTACCCTTATCGCTCATTCCCTGAAGTAAATTCCATAAAAATTCTTCGAATGGATGCGGCTTCGAAGACGATTCATCCGAAAGATTTGTTCGCACAGCTGTAAACCCGCCTTCAGTTTTCACTGTAGCATGACCCTATAAATTAACGCTCTTATGTTCATTTCTTACTGAAGTCTAAAACTTATTTTTACTTCCTGTATTGGGCAAGGTACTTACAGGCGATAGAAGCTTAAAAAATTCAAAACCATCCACCACAACGCTGGAGATGGACAAAGTCATTGTCACAAGAAGGATAGTTCGATAAGTGGAGTTTTTAGAGCTCATTGTCAATTCAAACTGTGTTGGATCATGAAACGCGATTAATTAAACGTACTGCAGTCGTAAGGCGTAGGTATATGTATTTTATTAATTGGAAATATTTATTACCTGCAAACAATGCATTTGGTTTCATTCGAAAACTTATTTCCGACGTGATTAACATGTTACAAGGAGAGGGAACTTTTCTTATATAAAGAGTTAACTACGAATAAAAGTACTTTTACAACTATTATGGTTTTTGATCATTACTGTGGTAAGTAAGATATTTTGATAGGGTTTTTATGGAATATTTTTCTCTTGTAGAAAGACTAAATTGACATTTAAAATGTATCGACTATTTTTGTGACATTGTAGATGTATTTTTATCCGCATATTGGAAATACAGTGTTTTATTTTTTGTAAATAAACGTCGAGTAATAAGTTATAATACAAATAATTGGTTTTGTGCAAAGTAAACAAGCGTTTGTATTTTATATTAAAATTTTTATATTTTTCTGTACTATTTACATTTCCTTAAAATGAATTGTTAATAGAGTAGTAGCATAAACAATTTAACGCCAACTACAGCCATTTAAAAGATCCGGCCGTTTTTTTCCACCTTTTTGCAGCTTACTCTCCACAAACGACCTTTTGTTCCAAATTACGAGATTAGAATTTAATACTGTGAGAAAGCCGAGAGCTGGTTTGGTAGTTTAAAGCATTAAAAATCCGTTCCTCCTTTTTTCTTGTTTCCTATTCTTAAAAGTTTCAATTAAACAACAATTACGTTTGCGAGGTTTACTTCAAAGCATCTCCAACGATATTAAGTTTCTTTATGCACCGAGTTGATTCTAATTTATATCTCGAAGAAAAACCAGCGGCGTCGCATCGCCAAATTATAATGGGATATATAAAAACTCATTTTTTAATGGTTAAGTTTAATTTTAATTCTGCGTTACATATTTCAAATATCGCATTTTCTGCTGAAAATTAATATTTTTTTTTATGTTTTATGATGAATTTATGATAAAGTTTGTAGATCGCCACTGGAAGAAACTGTTGCTTCATTGTTAAGCTCCGAAATTTAATTTATCCTTTAAAGGATTTTCAACCGGGCACTTAATATTTAAGAGGAAATAACCTTTTATTGTGAAGGATTTCTTTGCGAAAATTCTCCTCACTTAAATTGAACTAATGAAAAAGGCTCCGCCGCGGCGCAACAAAGGGTCCCGTAATAAAGTTGCCCTAAAGGATTTTTCCACCGGATTATGATTAGTTTTTCGGTCTATTTTCAAGAATGGCACCGCCGCTGTCGCTAGAGCGTTTTTTATGTTTTTCATTTTCGCAGAACCGGCCAGATGACGAATCATCGCCGGTTGCATTTTTGCGGAGTTTCCATTCCCGGCACGTCGACGATTCCACATTCTTTATTCACCCTCAATTATTACTGAAATGTCAATTAATTACGGCCCTCCATAAATTTGCATTTCGTTCGGTTGGCTCCGTCTTCGTCTTGCACCTCTTAAATATTGAATGATGCTCATTTCCATCACAGCGAATGCAGCCGAGTCGACAACAGATCTCGAATTTTCCTCTCTTTTCTCTGACTTCATGTTAATTGGTCGACCTTCACGACTCAAAAGGCGTATTTTGATTAATAGTCGAAGGGGTATTTAAAGTTCATTAATGTCAATATTTATTTTTTCGAAATAACGAAATGACGAATAAAAATTGTATCATCAAAATTGTATGTAAGGTAAAATGAATGGGGATAGGAAAAATTAAACAATGTATCCATTGATGGTCATTATAATGAATATATTTACAATATTCAGCACTGAAACTGACTAAGACGATGTTCAATAGAAAAATAACTTATATAATAGATAATAATTATAATACAATTAACTATATACAAAGAAAATTTAAATCGGACAAAGCATATTTTTTGGTGTATCCCTCGCGTACATTTTAATCACCTTTTGATATACTTTCAGGTATTTAAAAAACGATAAATTAGACAACAAAAATAAAATTTTATAAAAAAAATGAGGAAATAGCCTCTCAAGTTTTAATGTTGAATTCTTACTTACCTATGCTTTAAAACATTCTCACAATTACCTCTACCAATATTTTTATTTTTGAATACACAATTCATGAAATTTATAAAATTACTTTATTGCTTTTAATACCGTTTGGTTTTTATAATTTTTAACCTCTTCGTTTCGTAAATACCCTACTGCTTAAGTCTGATGACACCAAAAACATGCAACTCACAAGCACGAAGTTCAACGAAAAATTCTTAGCTGAATTTACAAAATTGTTCAAAGTAAGTAAAAAAAGTTGAATCCTTTTAATATTCACAATACTCAGTAAACTTACGAATCTAGTCTTTAATTTTTCGTCAAATTTTAATTTTATATACACATAAATATATTACAAGTTGCCTCGTGATTTTAGTGGTGGTGGTAGTGAACAAAAAAAAAAACGAAAATACTTATGTTAATATAGGAATATAAAATACACATAGTATCACAATCACTAAAATGACGATTTTTTTAAATAAATAATTAACTCTAATAGTAAAATAACACAGTCAAAAAATGTACATTATAGCAGTTACAAAAAATTCGAACTATAAGAAAAATAGTAGGTAGCGTTGGAAAAATTTCTAAAAATTATGAAGTATTCAATACTGGCACCGTTTGATTTTTTAATAAAAGTTTCTGACTTGTTTTGTGTTCATTTTCCAATTATTCGCTTTAATTCTAAAGGTAAAGTTCAATTATAATCGTAATTATTTTTTGATAAAATTGAAAGTAAATTAATTTACATTCCGTCATTATATAAAAAAAACATATTTCCTTTTTTAATTGTAATTTTTGAAATGATTGGAGTGAAAGACTAGTATATTAAATTGAAGCTTGTTTAAAACAAATTTTCAAAAATTCCCCCAACACAACGACCGATCCAGCGCGTTTTACATCCTAACAAACCTCGACAGACGTATGATTTGGACTAGTTTTTTATACACACACATTTTTATACATATAGAGATTGGATTTATTAAAATTTATTCTTCTAATCAGTCATCGAAAATTCGCCGCGTCTTTCTCACCTACTTTCGTCCGTTATCAGTCTTAAAGGAAACGAGTTTTCCTCGACGCGCGAACACCGCTCAGTAAGCGTCTCGGCTGTGTCACACCTCGACGGTCTTGTCGCTCCGGCTGGTTGTCTGACCGACCGGAAAAATCACATCCGGAGCCTCCAGGCTGCTCTTGATGGCCGCCGAAGGGCCCAGCACCGTGATTATCGGCTGGAAATCTGCAACAAACGGGAAAACCAATTTAATTTTTTACATTGAATATGCATAAACAGGCGCAGCTAAAAAAATCGTACCCTCTAGGCAACCCACTGCACTTTCGATAAAACATAAGATTAGATGCAGTGGTGGAATTATAATTAACATTTACAAGTAACTCGACCTGCAGCATTAATGGAAAAATCGAGTGGAAGGCATTTCAATGAAACTCGAGTCAGGAAAACGTTTTGCTGATGTAAGTATTTCAATAAGGCGCTTTTTGGACCGTCTTTCGTTTGGAATAGGTTTTTAACATGATAGATGAAAGGAATCCGAGGAATCGGCAGCGACTCGCAGCCCTCAAGATAGAGAAACTGAATGATTTATGGATACGAATCCGAAAGTGGATTGAGATATTTTTATATTTTATCGCTGTTTTACGTCTGCCCTCGAAAATAACGCATCAGTTGAGCGTTGAGTTTTAATTTGTTTGTATCCTCTTTTTTTTTTAAACACAAGTTTTTATTGAGCCGCTATGGATTCCAATTAAGCGAGTCTCGTGAATAACGACTTGTGGAAAGATGAATGAATTAACTTAAAAAAAATAATCGAAATCCCCTCGTATGGGAAGAAGCTAAGTGAGTTGGAATAAGCAAAACATTCATTATTATGAGAACGAAAATATATCGAGTGCTAGAGCGCGTTTTGATGCGTATCTTCCGTAAAAAAGATAACAAATCTTCCACTTCTAAAAAAACTAAATTCATAAAGCGATTTACCAGTAAGATATGGAATGAATAATAGTTAATTAAGTAATCAAACCGGCATTGGTAAGGAGATTTCAGTGGTTTAATGCATGTAGGAGGATCCGAGACGGAGGAAATGAATGCAGACCATTTGAAAAATCGACAGAGGGTTTGTAAAAATGTAGACACTTTTTGTTTCCTGCGATCGAGCAAATTGTTCGACAGGATTTTTAGCTGTTGAATTTACCGACAACGGCATTTTAAAATCATGTAAAACGAGCATAAAATTCTTTCGATTCGTTATGCTGCGCTACAGCAACATCTATAAATTAATCGTGTGTCATAAGGGCGATTTTCCCTTCTTTGAATCGCATGTTTCGAATAAATAAACATCGTCTTTAACGAGCTCTTATAGGAATCAAGAATTTCACGAAGGGAAGTCTTATATGGAAAACGTCTTTCGTTCGGCTTTAACGAACGAATAAAAAAAACGCTCGTGCGAAATGAGAAACCGATTCCATGCAAAAATTCGACGTTTTATATTTCCTGCCGCAAGTGGAATTTTTTTTAATGATCATTTTAACATTTTTGTTATTGTTTTTTTTTTATGTACCGTTCCGGCATTTCCATTAAAAACGGAAAACTCATTTGAATATCTACTGAGATTATTATTAATTTTAAGAATATTTTCATACTGTATTTCCTCTAGCATTTTATGCACTTTGAATTTGTGCATTTCAGCTATTTTTATATTCTAGAAACAATTTATTTCACAATTTATTTTCCTCAATGCCCGAAGGTACACGGAATAAAGTAATATAGGTAATAAATTATTGAGATTACAGACCATTTTCAATAACCCTATTAACCCAAAGAAAACCGAAATAAATTACAAGAGTTCCTTACTAAAAACCACTTCGTCAACAACGGTAATTCACCGACTAAAGAGGAAAATTAATAACGTCTTCGTGAACTTTGCATATTAACTCTAACCGGGTCGGGCCTCTCCAGCTATGACAAATTCGCGTATCCCAAGAACCGCTCCGTCGATAAATTTATTACCAGAGGGGAGAAAGTTCGGTGTTTTCGAAAAAAAAAACACACGCATACACATACACACATCACCATCAGCAACGCGACGTGTAAACAAAGTTGTTTACCCGCCTTCAAAGGTGATCAATTAGGTAAAATATCATGACATGTCTATGAACGATCGCAGTCATAAACTAATTGGTTTGTTTTTTTAATGTTTTCCGCCGAATGGGCCCGTACGCGTATGTACAACGCGCACACAAACACTGATTTTCTAGATAAAAGCCTCGCGTAATTCGAGGGGAAACCGTTTCGAATGGAGCCTGATCACGAAAGCGTTAATTTACGAATGGCAGAACAAACGTTTTTTGTTAAACTAAAATAAGCCATTTGCTCACCTCTGTGCAGAGGAAAATCCTCCACCAGCTTCTTGCTCCTAATCGACGTCGATCCAGTTATCATGTTATCGACCGCCGAGCCTCTTCTTCTGTTCCTTTGACACCTGAACACCGCTATCGCCAGCACCACAGCGAACAACAAAACGGCACTACACCCGCCCAAAATAACCTCCAAATTTCGATGGTCGCTGCGCGAATTTTTACCCCGCACGGCACTGAACAAAACCGACAGCAGCGGCGAGTTGCCCGTCGAATCTTCGGCCCCCACCAGGTTGATTTCGCTCTCTTCGGTGGAAACTTTCTGCAAGACAACAAACGCTCGAGTCAGCAATTCCATTTTCAACATTATTAATAACGTACCTGCGCCCTGCCCGTATCCAAATCCATCATGTCGGACTTCAAATTTTCCACTCCGGGGATGCGCGAGACGAGCTCCACTTGGATGTGATAAATCGTGTCCGGCCACAGGGATAGAGTGACGCAGGTCGAGTCGGTGAATAGGTTGCCCTTCAAGCCGCCCCCGTCGACCTCCCAGGTGACCAAGTACACGCCGTGATTGGCCCTCGGCTCCCAAGCGATCTCCGCTATGACGAGCACTTTCTGATGGATCAGGGAGATCTCTTTCAGCGTCCACGACTCCGGCCCCGCCGCCTTGCTGGTGGTCGCTTTGATTTCGGTGTTGATGGTCTTCTTCTTCTTTTTGTTGGTCCTCGAGCTGGCCTCGTCCGGGCTGTAGATTGTCACCAGTCCCTGCGGATCCACCACGAGAACTCTGAGCATGGCGTCGGTTCTATCGGTGTCCAGCGGTACCCGCGTGGTGTGGTCTAGCGTTTGGATGATCTGCCTCCAAGGCCCGTTCTGGGCCTTGCGCATGACGACGTACACCAGGGGCGTTCGCGCCTCCACGGAGGAGGGTCGAGGCCAGCGAGCTAGTGCTCCTGATACTCTGATTACCCCTTCGCCTTTGGTGTGTATCACCGGCTCGGTTTGCTGCGTCCTCGCGGCGGCCATCGCGTGGAACCTGCAGGCCTCTTGGCAGCCGGGGAACTGCAACGAAAGAGCAAAAGTTTAATAAAAATAGGCAGACGGGCGAGCGCGGCAACGCCGCTCAATTTCGCCGTTTAAATTGCTTCCACACTCTTGTAGCCTTTCACGGAGCTAAACTAATATTCGTTTAATCTGCTTTGCGCCGAGAGCACTGTCTTGTTTCTACGTAAATACCATGCAAGATTTATTTTAAAGTTAGTTTAAAATCGAAACGGGCGAAAGGGGAAAAGTTGTTTACGCTGCGAAATTAACTCGCGCTTAATTCCAGCTTATTCGAAACGAACTTAATTAACGCAATATTTTATAAACAACAAATTTTCCTATTACAACAAATATTTACTTTACAGGTATAATGTTTCCTTCGCTTGTAGATACATGAGGATAGAAAATCGCCAAGATACTTAATGAGATTAAATTCACAAAATAGTTGGAACGGATTAATAAATTAATGGTTCATCAAGCATTGCATCACTAAACCTCCCTTAAGTATAAACTAACAAGGGAGTAGTCCCGATACGTCGAAATCAATGTGATTAAATTAAACATGCATGCACACCATCGAGTATTGCGACTGTATTTACACTGGACAAGCAATCCTATAAGCTTAAGTTATTAGTTAAACTAGATGCTCCCATTAACTATGAACATCCCAAACCAAAAAAACCCTAAACAAAAGCCCAATCCTCTTTCTGAACATCTTCTACACGAATAAGTTTTTTTAGAAACGACAGAAAGAGTTTATCTTATCGCAGAAATGTGCCAAAAAAAGAGCCTTTGAATCGGAATATCCGTGCGAAGAGCTCACTTCCGATCTCCATTGCGAATTTCCGAACCGCATCGGAGGATTAATTCGCCCGCGGATCCGTCGCTCAATCGCATCCGAGTCATCCGCAGACTAAATAGACTGCAGGTCTGCGCATTCCAGATAAGTAAATGCAATTGAAAAGGCAATTAAACCGCTGCTTCGTCGACGGATAAATTCGGAATCGGTTTCGACGTTGGCCGGTTTTTCGGACTACCGGATTTAAATGTACAGTTTAAAACAAGAAAGTTCATCAGGAAGCCTATTGAAAAAATTAGAAAGAGGATGTTCACTACTAACAATCTCGGCGATTGAGCGATAGTAGTAGAATTTTTATAGGAGAATTCCACAACTGTAAATCAATAAGGTGTTGTCAGTTCTAAATAAACCTCACAGAAAAAAAAGGAACGGTTCTTTTCGCTCAATATTAAATTACAACTAGCTGAACGACTCGACTCCCGAAGCGACGACATTCTTGAGGAATCAATCGACAATCTCGAAGACATCTTATCTATCAACAGGCACTCGTAGCGCTGCTCATCAAATAAACATACGCGAACTAGTTTATTTAATTAATCCGTCAAAAAACTTAATTAAAGATATGATATCGTCTTGCGTTCCAGCACTCGTCGATCCTCGTCGTTGTCATAACGAGATTCTTTAATAAAGAGCGAAAAAACAATTACGAGTTCTAATTAATTTCGATAAAAAATTCTAAGCTTTTACGGGAATTGTGAAACCGTTTTTCACTCGATCGTTAAACAATGTCATCGAACCACCTTTGCGGATCCTGATTGCATGACAATTCCTCGTTATATGCGTTCGACGTGAATGCTCCATTAATACCAAGCGATACGTAAGTGCACACAATGGTGCATGTTGTATTCGGCCAGCAACGAATTTTAAACGGACTACATTCCGATTCGGATATACGAACGATTTAAATACGAGGCGCAGTGATTTCGCAGCTCCGCTGACCAGAAATTAATTTCGAAATGGGCACCAAGTGAACGATGCAACACCCGGAATTCATCAGTATCTGGCGTCTAAATAGCGATTGAATTGGTTGGAAAATATTCCCAAGATCAGCACAAAACTATAGTGTAATCTTTAAAGTGTGTAAATTGGTTTTTAACGCCATTCAGACGAGTAACTAACGCATTATTGTGAAAAATAAACACTTACGCATATCTCTTTTTCCTCGCACATGGCGCCCCATACTTGAAAATTCGACTGGAGTAGTTCGCAGTTCTCCCAGCACTGTAACAAAAAATCATCGTAATTTAGATACATTATTCATAGGAATAGACAACAGTTTCGTATTTGATTTTATTATTCAACGAGAAAAATCTCTCTATAGAAACTCTTTGGGGCATGGATATGTACCTATTAAGTACCTGTCTATGTAGTATAAAGTCAAATATTAATAAAGATATCACGATTAAGTTTGTACCTACTATTAAAAAGGATGATAAAGTAGAATCAAAATTTTATCACCGTACACAATAAGGACTTCGACTGCTTTTAAGACATATCAACTTATAAAAATTATTTTAACGATTTTTATAAAAGAGACTTTGTTTGCTCGGTTTGTTTAGATAAACCAAACAGATGGTTGAATTCTTCTCCGTGCTCCTTTTTTATTTTTTTTATTCGTTCCGTTCTCGAATAAGCGTGTGAGTTGATTCGTTTGTTGAAATAATAGAGTGAAACTCCTCGAATGTGCTCGTTAATTTTTTTTGTATCGAATTTATAACGACGGTTATAAAACGAAATAAAATTTACGCCCTTAAAGTATTTCGTAAACACTTGATGCATCGGCGTGTCGAATTCTTTCGATTGCTCCGTACTTATGCAAAGCAGATTGAATTAAAATTAGCGCTGCAGATGTCTGTCATGTGTTTATTCGTCTGTTATTATTTTATTCATTAATTATTTCCTGTCTTCGTGCAATGGCGATTGGCTGTCTGGGCAGATCATTAAGACATTTGTGTGAACTTTCCACGCTCAAAAGGAGATACCACGAGAAATAGTTGTTTTAAAATGAGTCTATCGGGAGATTAGAATGAAAAATGCGATGGAATAGAAGCACAATTAAAGTGCTTCAGCTTAATTTATTATTGGCATTTGATACATGTCGAGTGGCATGTTTTAACCGAAATAAACTGGTCTTGGGCTAGTTCCAATACGTTCGATTAACCGAAGTTTCCTGGCTCTGCGCTTTACGCCGTTTTATAAATTCGAATTGGGTAAATTCGTAAGCCCGGCAGCAAGCAAACCAACAAAAATGCACAGTGCATGTATACCCGTTCACAAAGATTCATGTAGAAATTTTCGAGGATATATTACAGGAGACTTTTAGAGCTTCCATGGGAAAAATAAACTTAGTGGGACTTGTAAAGAGTTGCAGTTTGTTTGCTCGAATTTACTGCTACGACACTAAAGTATGGCTATTTAAAGGCTTGTTTACCGAGTTTCCAGTGGCACGATTTCCTTATCGCCGCCCTTTTAATTTATCGTGTTTTCTTGTAAATAGTCTCGAAAGGTTAGATATTATAATTTACCGTCTAATTTCGGTCGGAAATGAAATTGCTATTCATTCACTCTCACGTTTTAATTAGGAATGAATTTAATTTCCTTAAGCTAATACATTTTCGGCCTCTTTAATAGGTGTTGGAGATATCTAGAGAAAATCTAAAATTATGCCCAACTATTTATTGAATAAAAAAATGCCTTTGTTCTATATTTAAAGTGCGTCTCGTTTTTTTTTATTTAACATCAATTTCGTATTGTCGGATGTTCGGAAAGATATTATACAATAAGTACAAACTATTATCCCCGAAGGCCTTGGAGCTAGACACTGCTACCAACCTATCATTACGTAAATTACAAAAAAGAACTAAACACCGGCTGTCAGTAATAATTGCGCGTGCTGGCACTTCTAAAATTCAATTTTTCTATTTCTCTATTACCTCCGGAGAACGTCATTACAACTACTGTTGTTTAACTTTAATAATTCCTTTCGAAATTGACTTCCAAAGAAAGACGAGAACCAGTTCCGACGCGCAGGAATACGAAGCGATTGAATATAAAAAAAAAGACGTCGTTCCGGCGGTAATAATAAATTAAATTTTACATTAATCATTCCGCACTTACGGTTACTTCTCAATCAATCTTTCGAATAACGCGAAACAAATAAAGAAAATATTCGGAGTTCGGAGGTAAAATTATTGTTTTTATTTTTACCAGTAGGCGAACGGCACAATCAATCTTTCACACTCGGGGAGACGTCCTGTACAAATGTTTAAATTAATCATTCGGATACCGAGACGATGCGTTTCGAAAAAATGTGCCCTTGTATAATTCAACTCAGTAGGTAAATGAAAATAATGGTTGAAATTTAGTGAGATTCTAACTCGGAATGTGATGGGACATCTAAGATGAGTGTCAGTTCCATCTGCCTGGCAAATATCCGGGGCGACAAGTCACAAATAGATTCCCAACATCGAACGCAACTAGTAGGACTAAAACTCAATGTCTGCCGTTGTAAACTCCGATCTGTCACCGGCGCTTACAAGCAAAGTCCATTATGCAGATAACCTCGTTCGAATCGCCGTTGCAGAACTCGCGTTCGAGGAACTCTTTTGAATCCTAAGTACAATGTACGCACGGCGGGTGCGTGTGAAAGAGCGCGTGCACGTCGAACGGGGGAAATCTAATCCGTTCTCGAGCGAGATACCTTCCCGCCGAAATCCTATTAGCTCGACAAAAAGCGCCGTAAATGGGAATTTCGATAAGTAATCGAACTAGTAATAGACCAATTTCGCTCGACAAAAGATTTGATTTTGAATATCGAAGAGATGAGTCGACGGGTAGATTGAAACCGCTCCCGGATGCGTTTCGATTCTATGGCTATCTAAACAAACCGAAGCTTTTGTAACGCTCTGAGCGTTACCGAATTCCCTAGAGCATAACACCAATATCACAGCTCTAGGAAGAGCCTCTAAACATTGATTTTATTCACAACAACTTCCTACTTATATCGCTGCTCATCGACGACTCAATTAACTTTACGAACAAGTTGTAGTTGGAGTTTAAGGATGAGCGTTTTCTGTTGCTCGTCGGGAGCGAGCCGATAAACAAAATAGTTTCGGTCTTCTGGAGCAAACTTCACGGATTGGAGAATGCCCGCGCATTAATTTAATCCCAACTCCTAGTAATTCGAACGGCTCACCTTCTATTTGTTTGATTAAATTCATTAAAGTTTTTAATTAAACGACCCGGGCCGAGACACCGACCATCTCCATTTCGACCGGGTAAAATCCGAGCGAAACAATGAGGGCATTATTTATCAGTCGAAAGTAATTTAATTACGGGCACAACGTTAAACTTGTTTATTTTTCTTATTGGTTATGATTGCTCGTTTAAAAATGCCTTCTCATTCCGGTAATTTATCAAGTGTCCGGCCCGTTAGCTTTCGGCTCTGCGACCGCTTAATGAATATGGATGGGAAGGCTTGCGCTCATCAAACGCCGGAACAGCTGCGTTACAAAACGCCTTCGACAGGACGAGCCGTCTTAATATCATAGAGACAATTACTACATGATGGTAGATACATACAAAAATCATCCCCAATTGCTCAATATTATCTATATATGAATGTCACTTACTAGAATAGCTCTTGTAGCGCATTAGTTATTATAACAAGATTAATTATTATGACAAGTTAAAATATTCGCGTGTACGAATTTAGAATGCTTGAAAAAAATATAAATTAATGCCAATTGGAATTCGGTCAATAATTCCTTGGCTTATATTTGAGAATGCGGAGTATGTGAATTACGTTTTTCGAATATGCAAAGCTGTAACATATGATATAGGTGTATTATAATGCGAGTGGTTCTGGCGCGATGTAATTCACAGTCGGTTTTAATCTAGACCGAGTTAGAACATCTGCGGTGTCAAAAGAACCAATATAAATTGTAATATAGAAGTAAAACGTTGGGCACGGCGAACTTACTGCATTTCTTACCCGATAATAAACTACGGCAAGTTAACATACGGGGAAATTTGTCCCATAACTCGCAATTATGCGGAAAATTTATGGAGATATAATTCTCCATTTTAGGCTGCAACATATGTGTAGGTTTTTGGGTTAAAAAGTGCAAGATACTCTTTCACTTTCCATAACTTCAGTTGATACTTTTAATAATGCAAAATAATCCTGATGTGAACGACGTCATTTATTCTACTAATCTGCATTCGCTTTTTCGTCTGCTAATATTCTTACAGTGCATTTTCCGGTACGCAAATTGCGATTTGAATATTTAGCAAACCCCGATCGAGCCGGCGAACCGTAAACGGCGGAAAACCGAGTGTGCCCAACCGAAATCGAGTTCGAGATCGTCGCTTAACGCATTTTCCGGCTTGGTCGTCGCCGACAATGGCCTTTTCGGGAAAATAACTCCCGTTTCGGGAGTCAAAGCAAGAAGACGAATTGCGTGATAACGGAACGGCCGCGCCACCGCCGCCTCGCGACTTTCGTCACTTTCTTAAAACGGGGGCGGCACGGGGCGGACGCAGACTTCCTGCGAACCGACTCCGGGTAGCATGGACTTTTGTTATAAAGAATATTATTAAGGGAATTATTAAGGGAATAAAAATTCGAATTTGCTTTATATGGGGGTGTAAAAATGGGATAAAATTGTATTGTCTATAAAACACACGTACAAAATCAATCTTGATGTGTCTGGAAAATAGAAAAAAGAGGGTTGGAAAGTGGAAGCGTTGGCGCGAAAAAGTCGAAACCAATCATTATTCGAAACATCATCAAATCGAGACGACCGCATTCGAGTTGCGGAATTGCGGAATTTAATCTTTCGGCACTTTTGTTTCCAATTTTCCGTGCGCGAAACTTCGTTACTCCAGACGAGAATGACGGGGGATGGAACGAGCGGCGTTCGAAACGTTTCAATCTCCTCCGCTCTCCGGCTGTTTATGATTTAGCGCGGCTTTTTTCGCCGGCGTCCAATTTGCGGGATGCGCCGAATATTTCATTTTCCAGTACAGAAACTGCGGGACGCGATTCCCTTGAAGGGCGCCGCTGTTCCGCTCGCCGGAACTCGGACAATCGCTCTTGCCGTATAATGCGCGACTAGGTATATATCTAATTCCGGTGAAATAGTTGGCAATTAAGGATTTAAATCATTTTCTATGAGATAGCGAGTTCAGTGGGCAACATCAAAGAAGGAGGATTTATGGGGAGCCGTTCGGAACAAACAAAGCTGCGCGATTTGTTTTAACGGAAACGAATCCGAATAAGGTATGCACGTATACGGAAAATTCCCATTCGGATCGAAGGGTTTATTTCGACAGGGGAAACTAATCCGTCATAAGCTTTTCAATTGATTGTATTTCTACAGTAAATCATGGCGATGAATTATCTAGTGGATAAAATCGGGATATACGAATTAACAGATTTCACCTATTAAAATTGCTAACTTTCTGTAATTAAAATAAAGCGCATTTGCCTAATTAATCAAAGCAGTAACGTAAATTTGCACGGCAAAATTTGATCAAAAAATCAACTCGATATCCACCGAAACGACCCATTAAAATGCCCCTCTTTTCCATTGCGGCATAAAGTCCCGGTTAATGCATTTTCATAAAATTAATCTTTAAGGGCCATTACGCGGAATATACGGCTGTAGGACATTTATATTAACTGTTCTATGCGTATATTACGTATAAAATAACCCTAATTGAACAATGGCATCATCCAGAAATTGCGCATGCAATATTAATCGAAACCGTAACCATTTCGATTGGCTTTTAAATGCATTTCTCTTCGAACATGTTTCACAGATCTAATTTACGACGGATGTGTTTCAAGGGATTTCGAATGGAAAATGATTTCCATCTAACAATCAATCATGTATGTATTTACCCTACATTGTCAAAACCTTGTTCCTTTCTACTGTGTAATTAAATTTATGTAATTTTTTCCTTAATAAACTCCTTAATATCGGTTCATTGTTGAAACCCCTTTTTCTGGAACATCTCGTCCGTTTTTATTATTCCTCCTCCAATCCGGGATGTTGAGCTAATGAACGGCAAAAATTTTCATGAACAATGCCCATTATCTCCGGGGGTGGCATCATTACTAGGGGTTTATTCGAGTTTTATTAGTCGGGGTTGCGGTGCGTTCCGTTCGCCATTTGCCAGCATCCATTAGCGAAAAGTATAGTGGAATAGTTGGGGAACGGGCGGAGAATCGAAGGAGTAGTGTAGGGGCCGTAGGGGCAGGAGCAGGGGCGAATTCGTAAACGCGCGTTTCTGCGTTAATCGACGTGTAACTCGATTGAATACGTACCGGTTTTATTGATTATGGCAGTTGTCGCAGATAATGGATTTAGTTGGCATCCACTACCGCAGCAAAAACCGAACAAATATCTGCTCGGTGCTGTTATTTTGGTTTCATGTGTTCCATATTAATTTGTTAATTATCATAGAATAAAATGAATGCAAAATTTATTCTACTCTATAAAAATAACCGCTTATTGTTCACATCAAATGAGCCCAATAACTCGATCACTACTCCAACTTCAAACCGATTTTCCTACACCTTTTTTTCTATTCAATCGCGACATTTTCACCTGCTTGTTGCTTTCTTTTCGCGATTTTAGCGGGTTTGCGTGAGTTTCCGCAGTTTCGGGTGAAACCGGCGTTGCAGAGGCGCACACAAACATGAACATTTCACCGGTAAAAGGTTTTTTAAGTATCCATTCGGCATCGGATAATGAGCGGTTATTGATATCGCGCTCTGCTATTTTCGTTTCCATTTAAATACAATTTGTAGCAGAGGTGTGAAAATCGATCGATCGTGAACTGTAATCGTGCATAAATTACAATCAAAACCGGTGAATTGATGAACATGTTCTAATCTTCTTTCTTTTACCTCCTAACTTTACGATATACAGATACCGAAGAGGGTGCCTATTCTTTTTCTAAACGTATTGCCTTCCTCATCTAATCCGACGTTTTCCATTTTACTTTATGCACGGGTAGATACAATGGCGACGATTTAAATTTATGTGCCGTCGCTTTTTTTAAGGGCCAATCTATCGTTTACAGCTTTAAAAACGATTTCGTTCGACGATATATAAGGTTTGATTTTGTTTGGATTTTGGATGCCTACAGGGGCGTAGCGTTTTTTCCACGCACGCACACTTATTCATTAGCCGTTGTCTACCACCAACAATGCGGGAAACCCCTGGGTATCCATTACAATTGATGGGCCGCGATAAAGCTCGCGTTATATCACTAGCGGGATAAAATTACCGACCGGGGGGAAAGGAGTTAATAAAACGTCGGGGCATTTTCTCTACCCCCTCGCCCTCCTCGGGAACGCCGCACAGCGAACGCATTTTGATATTAGATATTAGCCAACTCAGTAGGGGAGAAAATACCCGCTTAACTGCCGGAATAATCTTTCGTCTCGCGCCTTCCGCCGCCGTCCCGGCGCTGATACTATGTCGCATTATCCCGTCGAAGTAGTTTCATTCACCCATGCAACAAAAACTCCCCCGAATAATAAGTGCCAATTTCTATTCATCTACGCTCATATTACTGTCTATATTGTACAGCTAAAATTCGCTACCTCCTCTCTACTCTTATTTCTAATGGTTGTGCGATTGTAGCACATCTTTCAACGTGTAGCAGAGCCTAATAAAATGAGTAACTCGCCTTGCACTGTCCTCATCACGCTTCGACTCCTAAATAACTCACTCGGCGTCAAGGATAGGCTTCTAAGTGATTAAGTTGTTCAACCTTCGCTGACCAAGATAAGGAAATTAACGAGCCCCATTTTTCTTCGGCACGAAATCGCGGCCGAGCGCCGACTGCACTCGACGCCAGCCGCTTGTATAATCCATGTTAAATTCATAAATAATTCATTTGCTTTTGTTTTACTTTAATTAATGTGGAGTTTATTAACGGTTACTAGAAGGTTATGTACACGTTTTCAATAGGTCAATTTTGGTATAATTTCCCCCTCCATTGATGGGTGCAGTTGGTGTTCTTCTGGTGTATTGAGGGAAAATAGAACGACGGAGTAGCGGCAACATGGCATGTGACTAAGCGTTCGCCGGCGGTATCGCGAAGGCGCTATCACGCAAAGGATAAGGGATATCCTGGTAATAAATTATCCCGTTCGAAGAGTGGAGTACTATTTAACGGGGGAATGATACCCGAGGTTTTTTTGGACTCGCTTGTGCCATTGTCAAAGCTACTGAAAAGCCGCACGCGATGCGCTCCATGCGAATTAAAATCGTAGTTATGAGCTTTCTATCCCTACACCCGGAGAAATGGTTGCTACCAAACTGGCGAAAAAACTCTCCGGCGGCTTTGAGCGGTACAAATCATCAAATCTTGTTGAATTCCAACCCTCATCGGCGAATGCGTCCATACAAAAGACAATAATCGCCTACTTGACGTTTTGTTTAGTCCGATCCGGGCACTCGAGGTTATCCGGCCAAGTGGTTATAACAAAACTGTTTTCTGTGTGTAGATAATGCTATTAATTTCGGACTTCATTATTAGCATTGACACATGCGTTTGTCATCTGTCTGGATCTGGAAAGAGAGCCCGTCACGCAATAATAGACGCCCGACGTCGGATTTTCAGAGATTAAATTCCGCTCCGGGGAGACAATGCCCAACAACAGACACGTACTCGGGGACGTTTTTTAATTAATTCGAAGCGCGCGTTATCGAAAAAAAAAATATATTCTACGGTAATGCGTGGCGAAAATTTCCGGGCGAATGGCCCCGACAGGGATTCTTGAAGCATTTTCCGGTAAATCGGCCCGCCGAAAGCGATCGCCTGCGACAATAGGCGACACGCTGACAAAGGAGCATTTATTTTGGTTCAATTTGTCTCGAAATGCCCGCAATTGATTACGCACCTGGGCCGGCATTCCGGGCGTCGAATTTAACGCCTCGCAAGGCTGTTTGTAGTAAACGACCGTCCACAAAAAAATTTCTATCGGATCAATTCTGCGATACGACACCTCCGAGAAAAGGACTTGTTTGTCGAAAAACAGGCCGGGACCCCCAGGTGTTAGGCGAGGTACAAAAGGTGTGCCTGATCGGGGATTTATGGCGACTTTTACGTTTCGAAGGATTAAGGATTCGCTATAGGTTAGTGTGTTTAGGGTGTATCTTTTTTGTTCGGTTTACTAAAATGCCAGTAAACGTTATTTGTCAAACGAACAATTAGTGAAGACATTTCTTTTTTCGTTTAACCAGAAAATTCCTCAGTCGACTTTGTGATGGGCGATTAAAGAGGAAGCGTTAAACTTGTTATAATCGTTCCTGCTGCTATTAATAGTAAACGATTACCGTTCTGGTAGGCATAACGTTAGATTTATCTAACCGATGAATCGAAAAGTGTTCCCAAATGGACCGTTTTCCAACAAAAATAGCATTCGCACTGTTTTATAGGACCTTTGGACAAATTTATGTGACTGCGCGGGCTCATTCATCAAGGCCGGTATTTCAACGGTAGCTTTAATTAATTGTTTATGGTATACATAGTTCGTCGAAAACGTTAAATTTATCGGCCGTTTCTTTCCTCTATGTTGTATTTTTTCACGTTATGCTTTTAAACAATTAAAAAAAAAAGTCAAACCCAAAATAATTTTATCGAAAATTAATTATAAAAACAACTATTCTTTCAATATTAATTGTGAGCTTCACACAAATAATTTTTCGTTACGGTTCTGTCGCATCTCCTCGTCGTTGCGGAAGTAAAAAACTCGGGACCTGGCAAAGACGGGGTAGGAAATGCATTTATTTAATTACACAGTGGGATAAACTTCGCCTGCAGTCTAGTATTTTGCATATTAAAAGAAAATGTCTCATGTAAAACAGCTCCTTAGAAGCGCCATCGACGACAAAGGAACATGAAAGGGTATTGGCCGATAAAGGAGTTGTTAAATAGATAACGGCTAGTTAATCAAGGAGTTAACACGATGTAACTATTCGATACCTTACTTAAGAAGATAGTTTTTTTTTTTTATTTCAATCGTCAAAGCAGAGAATTTCCTGTTATATGTGGGAGTACAGGAATAATAAATCAAAGAAAAAATTCGTTCGCTATAAAACATTAACGATTGTTTAGTTAACCAATAAACAACTAAGAGTTATTGGGCATGATTACGAAGTTAATTACATATCAAATATTATTCTTCCATAACGGAATTAGACTCGAATATAAATAACCCGTAATATAATTAATATTTAACGGCCGTCGAATTTACATAATCACTTTATAAATTCTGCTCATATGACTAATTAATTTCTATCGATCGCCACGCTGAATTACCGATTCCAATTATTTTAATCGAAAAATTCTTAACGAGATTTAATTATCTTCTAAATTAACTTCCGCAAAGTTGCCAGTTACGAGTTTGTTAACATCAACTATTTGCCTACAGAATGGAGCACCGATGCGCTTTTTAAGTTAAAAATCGCGCAAGCCATTTAGGAAACAATTCCCGAGGAATATAATTTCTGTCGAACATCCACGATATTTCGATCTCTTCCGAAGCCCGAGAAAAAACCGGCGATATTCCTCCTCCCGTTCGTCGATCATGTCGAACTCCGGGCGTACGATTCTCCGGATACCTCACGACTCCGCGGACTCGGACTCATACCCGCTTCGTGAGATATCGGCATTAAGTAATGACCGGAGCACGATCACGGTCACTGTAATTTGTTGAACTCGATATCTCGACTCGATTTAACCGGGTAGTAATGGAGCAAAAAAAACAATTTACTTCGCTCTTCGGATGTAAGTCGATGGGTCGCCAACCGCATTCGTAAATTTCGATAACTGTAACTTGCGATTATCGATCACAGCGCGCTGGAAACCTAATCGATCGCCCGTACGGTTTGCTAATTAATTCGCCGGTGCGTCGAGTGGATGTATCTTAAAAGTGAAAAGTTCGATGGGAGTTCTCTAATAGAAGTTGGCGGATTTCGCGCGACTCCCGGACGCAGTTCTCGATTTAACAATTTGGAAAGAGCCCCGGCGTCTCCCGCAGACCTCGCTGCAGGCGATTTGCGGTCAACTGGAGGCAGGAACGGCGTCGCCGCATGCTGAAATTCGATTACGCCCGGAAAGGAATTTCCCTGTTTAGCTCGGTCATAATTGTACGTTTTCCGACCTCGGTTCTTCGATTAATTAATTATCAATCGAGCTATCATTATATGTTTATCTAGGTCCTACCTTGATAACTCAATGACCACGCCAATTGATTCCCAATCTTAAATTGTAAAGACTGCTTTTTAATCGTCCCTATTAGGTACATTTAATAAAAATTTATTGAGTGTAAAATTGGCAATAAAAGTGTAAAAATAAAGGTAAGACGACACTAAACCGCCGAGAGAATGACTCTCCCTCGCCGAGTATCAATAAAATTATCAACCTTGTTATTATACTCCGATATCATATTATCAATCTCGATCATCTCATTAAATTGATTCTGAAGTGCGGCGCTCTCGAGTCTAAAAACTCCGGCGGATTCCCACCGTTTTACGCTAACGCTATAAAGTGAGTTGGAAGTTCAGGTAAATATTTGAGTTACCTTCGAATCGACGCGATCGCTAATTAATTTCCGGATTTGTTTCCCTTTTACGAAATCGGTTTCCCATTTTCCAAAATCTACTCCCGCGCAAAAATTAGCCACACGCCTGGCGTATGGGAACGCGTACGTAAGTACGCGATTATAACACACATTGGGAAACAATCGTTTTCGATATTGATCTTTTTCAGTAGCGCCGAAACCGCTCAAGGAACACTGTAATTGCGCCTTGCACCTTGTAATTTCATTTGCTCCGGGATAGCTTCATTTAACACCATCTGTTACGGAGATGCCAGCCTCGCTACTTGCTATCTCTCACATATCATATCCACCGCATCTTGTATCTCTATACGCGATGCAGATGTATTTAGTCGAGTGTATGTACTCGTATGTATGTCTAGGTGCGAGGGTATAACTTCTATGCGTTCTTATCTTCAACATTATTTCTGTTATATCTAATGTTAAAAGTATTTTTTGTATTTACCTATTCGAAATTGGTGTGATCAGAAGGAAAAAATTAAATTGGAAGTTTCTTAATTTTCTAATTTCTTTTTATGTTGCCAATTTAGAATGAGTATGGTTGTAAACATTTTAGAATAAGTTGAGAAAGTGAAGAAAATAAATTGTGTGGATTTTAGTGTATACCTTCGCTACTGTGAAAATGTACGTTCGTGGTTGTTTCTCAATAGATGGCCGATGATAAAACGCTGTACAGTAATTAGCGAGGTGCGAGATACATATAAAATATCGATAATTTATTCTGCAAACTATCGATAAACCTCCTGGTAAAGATTTACTATATTCATACGAAATAAATAATTAGCCTGATAAATCTTAGTTGCTTCGAGTCCAAATGCTTATCGGAGCCCGTATGATTTACGATTTGTCAGAAAATTCAATAAAAATCCAATTTCTAGTTGATATACGCACACCTAACTAGTCACGGCCCATTTGCGAACGCCTCGTCCCCTTTCCATTACCCTTTCATAACGGGCGTTTATCGAAATTATTGGAAAAACGTCGAGGACTATTATCAAGGTCTTATGAAAAATAAAATTACGGCATCGCTTTCTTCATCATCTCGAACGCAACATATCACCCTTGCCTATACATCCCCTCGATCAATCACCCGCGAAGTGTAGCAGTGTAACTTTAAGCCGGGACAAAGTACATTACCGTTCGTCATTTTTCATATAAAAAAAATTGATAAGATAGTATAACCCACTCGTATAACTCATACAACTTTTGATGCGTTGATCAAATTATTTCCCGTTCGGGATCTTCTCAAGATGGCACCGTCTAATTTAAAAGATTACAGCTAAGTAAGTAAATCTCCGCTCGACCGGTGGCCCTATCTAAGAATCGCATCTCGGTCTCTTTAGGGGGTTGAGTTGGCCGTAAAATAGGGCCCGCGGCGCGAAGGACGATCGGGGGCAGTGGGGGCGGCGGCCGTCTCGCCTTTAAAAGCAAGAAATCGCGATAAGGCGACTTCCACGGCATTTATCAAATTGAAAGTGGAACTTTGAAGTCGCCAGGAACGCACCTTCGTCGTGGCTTATCGTGTGTGCGATCGAGGAGGCCGGGGGGCCGCGCCGGGGGGTTGCGTCACGTAATTTTACGCGACAAATGGGCCCGGTGTAATTAGTCATCGAAACCGGTGGATTACCGTGCACATGTCCCATTTGTCTAGCTAAGTTATATGGAAACAAAACTTTCTTCATAGGAAGTCAATTTCTTTATAATTAACGATTTAATGAAAGTAGTAATCAAAAAGTTGGCTGGTAAACTATAATCTACATTAAAAACCCATATATTTTTATTATTAAAAATATCGTTATATAAATGCTAATTATTGTCGATTGTAATTAACTATACTAAAGCTTTACCTGCCTATTAATTTTATTTATATTGTAAAAGCGATTCGGCACGCCTCCCGATCGGTTTGGTGTGAATTAAAGCGTGGTTAATAAAGAAGTCGATTACGAAATTAATGAAATAATCGTTTCGTTAAAGTACTACTGCCTTGTACCGTTCGCAGTGAACAGTTAGGCTATTTTTATCGAAGTTTAACGCTCTTGAAATGGATTAGAATTAACTAATTATTATGTTGCGTGTAATTTTATTGCATACATAAATAGTCTCATAAATTTATAGTTAGGAGGAATATCAGGAGACGTGACCGGCGCGATTTTTTTTAGAAAAGCTTGTTCGAAATTGCACGAGCCCGTTTCAATTTCGGTATGTGTATTTTTCTGTGGAATTCATATCTTTTCGGATATGACGATGCCTATACGGTTGCACATGGGGCCGTTTGTCGATAGGAGGCGGCGCGGCGTCCTTTGGCGCTCGTTTCAGGTATATAATATCAATATATCAGAAACGCCGCCGGTACGAACGGCACATATTAAAAAGGGTTGCAATTTTTTGCCCGACAATTTGGTTCTTTACTGCAAATTTTCGCAGGGCATACCTGCATGTATCTACTAGTGATTTGTATGTTACACTGTAAGATTTATAAAAAATTCACAAATTTATGTTGCTAATAAATTTGAAGAGTTGATGTTAAAATTTTCCTGCTTGTTTACGAAGTAGTAGTATGTTGGTCCAAACGGCGTTCGAGCTTTTTTGTCCTTTTATAACCTATGAGACAGTACATGTAGCGCGTCCATTTGCTGAAATTTGTTTCATATTACGAGTGCTCGGCCACTTACACATACGCTGCGCGATTTTCCCGTTGCTCATACATATGAAAAGGTACGAAATAATTGAACACAACGTTCGCTGCCGGCGAAAGGAGATAGCCACCGCCCTTTCTATTTGCTAAAATTAGTATTTTTTAATGTTTCGAAAAGGATGTGTTTGGTAATAAAAATGCGCGGTATAATTGTACGAGGACATTCTGTACATGCACCTTCATGTATGCATACCCGCAGCCTGTTGTTTTCTTGCTAATAAACACAACAATTACGGTCAACAGTAGCCGAACGATCGAACTAAAAAATTAAACTTGTTATGCAGTTTCGAAAACGACAGATGTTTCGAATATGGAAACGTGACAATTACGTTTGTCGTTCTTTTCGCGTGTTGTTTTGTCATTTTAATTTCTAGTGCTCGACTAGCGAAAATTGGCAATTACAAAAAAGAGAAAAAACTCTTTTGAAAAATGGTGGTTGTTTTATTGCACATACTGACAGCGTATAATTTAGTACTTTTGGCTCCAAGCTTAAATAGAACAAACAAGCTAACAAAATTTTCATTAAAATTGAAGGAAGAATTAAATTCCGGCGGAATTAGCAATTTTGAATTAATTCACATATCCTAAATTATACCCGGATCAGTATAGATTATATATATAGAGTGTCTACCAACCGTAACTGCGGGTGTTTTGTTGTAACACCTCCAGGTCGTAATTCACCAGTATTGTTTCACTGACAAATATCACGATTCGCTTTGGTTGATTTACTGCCGTATAAAGTACATTTTTCTACACGCCTATATATCTCGTAATTCCTGCAGTTTTATTTATATTTTTTCCCATAGACCGTTATTCAATTTTATAGCAACTTTTCGGATAACTCGTTGAATTTCTAACGTTTTTCCATCGGCTGCGGAACGTACGTGAAAATATTCGAGACCCGGATTAGATTTATTTACGGCTTTGGGAAAATACGGTTTTAAGCACTACACACTTTAATCGCAAAGTTTCAGTCTGTATGTCTATTCGTTATTTTCAGGATATGTCGAGTGCTTTTTAGAACTTTTCTCCATGTATAGAGTAACACTGGTAGAAAATAATGAGTAGATAATGTAAAAAAAATCTTTTTCTCATTAATTATGTGAGTTTTCAATGATTCACTCTAAATATATACCTCAATATTTCTTACGAGACATCTAAAATTATCAAAAAATATTACGAAAATACTCCAAAAGTAGGTCGATGGTAGTCTCAAACCATTGGTGTAGCGATGTAAACGAAAATAAATTCGGGTGCTTCGGAGCGTGGACAAGGCAAAATCTCCATCCCGGGGTAATAAAGTCGCAAATGGTCGACCATTAATCATCGTACGACTGACAAATTTGTCGTCGGGCACAATACAACAAACGACGGTAGTGAAAGTTAACTTTATGACGGTGTCAAAGTGACCCCTGCGGTCTACGATATTTTTTTGAGCTTCTAGAATTTAATGGACAACCGACTCGAATCGGCCCCGAAAATTGATGAATCGTGTTTCTTGGAAACAAACACTAATTATTAGTCTTAATGCCAGCAATATGTTCAAAATGCTAACTGCATCTTCCATCATATTCTATGTAGATTCAGTGTTGCTTCAGCTGAATGTTTTCAGCTACGTACAGCTCTCATAATCATTATCTAAATTGGAAACTAATTCGCAGCGTTAATGGTGCAAGTGCATTAGAACCTAACGATAATTTCGCACCGTTACGAACAATGTCCTGAAAGCCATCCGAGCGCAAACCCCGAAACTCGAAGTGCACATAAAATTTCATTACCGCTCTTCACCGGCCGAAATTTCGTTATCTAATCGATACAGAAGAAACGCGGCGGTGCGATCCTTCGCGTAAAATTGCCCGTCGATTCGGATCGGTCCCCCGGCCGGCCATAATGCTAGGAGGTCGTGTCGATTCCATGCGATTCCAGCAGTTCCTCGAGACCGGGGCTATATCGCGATGCCAACTAGACACGGCGAATAATACTTCTTGTTCGTCTGCTACGGTAATTACAGAAACTCTCTTAACTCCCTTTCTAGTGAGATATCTCGACGATTAAATATATCAGATACGTACTAGGAATTCCTTATCGGGTCAGCGCATCTGGAAGGTGAGCCGAGCCGCGGACGGCTTTTTTCGATTTCGATTTCGAACCGTACAAGAAGCTGACAAAGTGTTGAAAATTTAATAAGACACGGTTAACAACTTCCTCGTTACGAATCGCGTATTAAAATTAAACTCGCATCCTTATTGTTATTGGTCCGCCAGGTATTATAAAACAGATTTCATCTCTAACATCTCCATAATTACCGGTATCTCATCCCAGCTCTTATCAAACGGAGTTATTGGATGCACCGGCCACTCGGCGTGAGAAAATCGAAAATCGTTAGCACAGGCCGGGGTTCGCGATCGTCCAGAACCTCCCGAGATAAGCGGAGGCCTCTCCAGCGCTCATTCGAAATTTCTCTACCAATAACTGTATAGACGTATTAAGAGATCTTCGTATATATCGCGAACAATGAGAGCATTGTCTTGGACGTAATCACGGCCGCCGAGGACCTCGGCCGACGTCGAGAGGTCAGGATGATGCCTTATACAGGGTGTATCAACTATGTTTTTCAGCACATCGAAGAAACGTTTTGTTAATTTGTTATAGGAAAGATACGTGATTAGTATTTTTGTATTAAATTTAAAGAAATTGTTGGTATAAATTTGGCTGTAATTCTTCAGTGGAGACACCCTGTATAGCGAGTTGTATTGGTTCGCTTCGTCTTACTTAGAATCGATATTGTTTTCCCATAAAGAGCGATTCAGCTACAGCAAGAAAATGAATTTATCGCCACGTATTTGTTGTGGGTGGTGAGCATCGTGCCCTTTGCGCCTTCTTATCTTTAAATGCAGCTCTTTAACGCAATTTGTTACATATCTCTAGTTCATGCAAATCATCTTCAAGTAGTAATTAAAGTAAATATTTTACTGCTGCAAGTTTTGGTCGAGAATTCAAAGGAAATCGTTAAGACTAATTTACCTGTTGCGTTTTTTATTCGGGTTCGCTTTCTTATAAACACACACGCATTGGAGCCGTCCGGGTTAGTTTACCGGAATCCGCTTTGGCGAATTTATTAAAGCGCGAAACGTACGAGAACGGGACGGGCGGGCGGATGATAAAACGCGAACGCCAACAGAAGTATTTTCGCTTGTAAAAAGAAATGTCCCGTGAAAAGAAATATGAACGAAATCCCCTGGCGCTTTAATGCCGAAGATATGACAGCCGGAGACAAAGGTGCGGGAAAAAAGGAGAGTTTTATTTTAAAAATCCGACATGACAAATAGTTGACGTCGAATTCGCGACCGGTGTAAAGGAGGATGATGCCGAAATTCCTAGAAAAGCGGGGAAAAACGGTTTTGTTTCTTTTGCTTCTTATTATTTATCGCCTTCTCCAAGAGGCGTATATGCATACACAAGAGATGTACTGTTAAATCTTGTTGATTTTACGAGGGTCGGTTAAAAAGTTTCTTTTTTAATCCGTTGAATATCGACAAAGTATTATTAAATCGAGCACTCACCATGAAACAATCGGGTCCCTGCAAGCACATCGACTCCCCGTTCGGGCCGTCATTAGAGAACTGTAAAAGAGAAAAGCCGGAATTAATATTGAGGATTTGGTCGAGATTAAAAACTTCATTAAAATTTGCATTTCAATATCGTCTCGCTGGAATGCCGGGAAACCGCGGCCGCGACGCCGACGCCGACGCCCCGAGCCACTCGTTCGCCTTAACTGTACGACCGAAAAATGCGGTTTGGAGGAATAAAAGTTTATTCAAACCGAACGGAAGTCTCGTTATTCTTTTTAGAAAATTTCGCGGTATATTTCAAGTATTATTGAAAACTCCAACTCCTAAAAGGATGTATTTTTATACGCCAATAATTACTAAGAAAATCTTTATAATGCGATCATAAATTATTTAACCCGTTCACCAACAATAAAATCAGAATTTTCGCGAAAAGAGAAAAAAAGGGAAACTATATCAAAGGAAATAATTCCGCTCGCTTTCTCGCCGAGCGAAAACCGCCTCCCGTCCAAACGAAAACTTTTCCCTTTTTATATTTCGATCCGGTTTTTATTTCCCCGTGCCGCGACGGCTATACAGACTCGATTATCGATAACATAACTCCGGAATTTAACTCCGAGCGGAAAGGAATTTTCCGAGACGCGGACTCCGGGCACGTCCGGAATTCCTTTTCAAAACGGCCGGCGAAATTAGTCAATCCTCATACGAACGGTGCGCCGGAGAAACGGCCGCAATTCTTATTGGAGATATCCCGGAATTCAATTTCGCCCGACTGTTTTAAAATCCATTATATTTTTATTCCGTTCGTTTGCTGAAAAAAAAATAATTCTTCTATAAATTCTATTTTACACATTAATCAAACATTTTAATTATAGTTAATTACAATGATTTTGACTTCTTGTTAAATAAACAAAATAAACAAAACTTCCCTTATTTACCTCGGCAATCGATTCCTTCTTAGGATAACATTTACATTTTCAACCCCCCCGTCAGACCCTCGCGAAAACCGAAATGAACCATCGAAAAAAAGCAACCCTCCCGGGTTTACTGTTTATCAGTAATTGTCGATTGAATCGAGCAAATCCAATTATGGGATAAATTACGATCGCGGACGAAGAGTTGAAACGAAAGAGAATTCGAACAAAAAAATGTATATTAAATTTACAGGGAGCGGCGCGTTTCGTTCGGTTTCGTCCCTTGTTCAGGGCGCCCCCTTCGCGTCATTATCCCAATTTCCCTCGTATGCGTTTCCCGGGAGAGACGTCTTTGTGTCGGAGTAACTGACCGTGCGGAATATAATTTACTTTGAGTTTTTCGCTGGTGGATGACTCACCGAAAGGAACGCGTCCTTCAGGATTTTGTATATTAGTTTGTTCTTGGGGACGGTTTATTCAAAACCACTCGATTTGAATGTATAAAAAGCCTTAGCAAATTTAGTTGTTTTGGCAAAAATTGGCTAATGGTTGTGGTTATATTCATTGAGTTATCATGCGGCATATTTTAAGGCGTCCTGAAAAGTCTCTTGTGTCATTATTTATTCAAAAGTGTTGGCTTTTGGGAAAATCGACTTGTCAACAAAACTTGGGGGAAAAAAGCAATCAAAGAGGAACGGGCGCTTCTAATAAGTATTTATTTCCTACTTTCTTCGCGCTTTTCAGCCCAACTTTCGGGAAGGCTTCGTGTCCGGAAGTTGTCGAAAACTTTCTATTATGAGAATATTTTTTTAATGCGTGTCGCATCGAAATTATTCCGGCCGGTTCTTCGGAAACTTTCGCTTTTGTTGGGGTTTAACAAAAAAAAAAGAAAACAACCAAAGTTGTTTCGACATACGTTAAATCGTTAGGGGAACGTATAATGTTTAATGTATGGTTTTATCTAGTTGGCGCAGCGTATGCAACAATGGATGAAATTACACGTTCCGGTCAAACTTCGATGTTGTGGGTGTCGGTAGAGGGTAAACAATAGAACAGACGGAACTGCATAATTTGAGATATTTGATGCCTTAAGGTCATACGAAAAACTCCTATTGTATCAGCCAATATTGCTAGTCAACACGAATTCTTCCTACCTAGACTCTTTAATCTTATTCATGTAGGAGTGTAATGTCTTAGTCTATTATTAAAATTGCTTCTTAATGTAGTAGATAAATTAGAAAGAGCTGATGAGGCTAATTACATATACAGGTAAGGCAAATTTGTTTGCATATGGCCAATTCTATGGCCAATGTTTTACTGTCATAAAAACACTTTTTTCGCACCGTTTATACCCCTAGAGTAAATGATAAATTCCTTGGAGATTGCTTGTGGACATGCACCCAATCAAATACGGCACGGTCAGTTACCCTGGCCAAAGAAATCCCGAAGACGAGGAGGCATCGCAGAGAGGAAAATCGACGTGGTGATTGAAGGGGAAAGCCCGCAGAGTTTGTATGGTTCCATTCTTTTTTCGGTTATTAGATTCTCGCAATATTAACTTTTTCCACTTCTCCTTTTCCCCTTTTAGCGGCTCCGATCGCAATTTCGTTTTTCCGTTTAGGTGCGCCCTTTTACGACGTCGACGGTCCGCCCGGCCATATGGACTTGACTTCTATTAAAAAAATAATAAAGGTCGAACGGGCCTTGTTCGAGCAGGTTTTCTAGATTATATTGCAGTGTAAAGGAGAATGATAGAAGAGGGCGAGGGTGACTAGTAAATGCCAGTTTTATTGCGTATTTTATTTCCCCGCACGTTTAATATACCGACCATCTTCTCAAAAAACAGACATGTTCGAAGATTAGTTATTTCAAATTAACAGTCGGTCGTATCATTTAAAAAGAATTAACAAAAAAAAAAATCGTTCCATCCATCTAAGCCACCTCTGTCGGTGGACGTGTACATACGTATCTTCGAACGCAATAAAAACGCGCGATCACGAAAGGCATTCCTTGCACTACACATGCAAATTAAACTAGAAGGCGAGGAATGACGTATTTAATCCTGATGAGGAGAAATAAATCCAATCAACTGGCGTATAACGTATCTGGGACGTCACAATTGTTTAACATGAGACAAGTAACGAGCATCCAGTTACCTTTGTTCGCGGCCGATAGAGATTCATTTGTTGGTGCATTCCGAATTCAATATAACTGCAGCGTTTGCGCGCACAAAGGGAATGCCGTATGCAAATAACACCTTGTTAAAATGTCTTTTTTCGCCGCTTACCTTCCCTTGCAGTTTGTTTATAAGTGGCTCGTTTTCCCAAGGACCGGGGACATTCCGAACTCACTTGGAGGTGTCGTTAAACGTGCGTTAAAAACCAGAAAGTTTTTCCTATTTTTGCGTTAAAGTACCCGAATAAATCTCGTTGGGAATAAGTAGACTTTAATACAATACTAGACGGTCGCATTGCGAGGAATTAACTCGCTCCGATATCGCCGTTCTCGAGCAATTTCAGCGAACGTAATTCTCCGTGCACGTGTAATTACGATTCATCATTGTTACAAAACGCGAATTCTTTCCGCAAATCTCGCACGACGTCGGTCCCGAGACCGCTGAAATTACGTACCAAAGGACTTTACGGTTCCCATTCAACGTCGCAATTTCTTCCTTTTTTCCTAGCGGTATCCGTTCGGTAAACTACTTAGAAAACGTAAACATCCCATCGCCGTATCTCGATCGAAATCAATATCGTAATTGTGATTCTCCCGCGAGGCGGTAATGTTTACATTAATCGCATGAGGGCTATATTAAATCGTACGTACACTATCACTGTTATTATTACAACGGTGAGATTAAACGAGATATTAGTCAAATATATAGTCAAAGGAGAGTTTCGAAGAATATATATCCTACCCTCACAACTTGAAAGTCTATCCAACAACTTTAAGAGCCACCAAAATTTATTTCGAGATGTTTGAGTGGCTGTATTAGGAGACCAAGATATCAAGTATGATCCCTTTTTGTAATCAGCTCATCGAGTAGAACCCAAAAATGCAATTTCCCATTTAATATAAGAAAGTTCATATACATAGCACATTTTATTAAAATCGAGTAATTAGTTTCCAATATACAGATAACTTCAACTCGTCGTGAGACAGCCTGTATACCTTGTACGTACATTTTTCTGCTCGTTTTTATTTTTCCTTCGGTTTACAAAAAGGTACACGTGTTGCTTTCGCTTCGGGTGCACGTTGAATGGGCCCATTCTTCGAATTTAAATGGGCTCTTCAATAATCAGCGGTATTTATGAATGCGAACGGATGACCATTTTCGTCTCGGCGCGACGATTTAGGACGTCGCCTCCTGGTAAATTCCGTTAGCCGTCGCTATGGCGACGTCGCCGAACCCTCGGTAATCGAGTTATGAGGATGACGTCCGGACGGCCGAAAAACACCGGCCGAGTGTTTAAAAGAAACCCGAATCCTATTTATGATTCATTAATTTGCGCCGGGATTTAATAGCTCCGAGGGTATCCACTCGATAAAAGTGGCCCTTATCGAGGGTTTATTGTGAATTAAGGGATCAAAATGTATATAGGTACACAAAAAACGTAGCAATCAAAATACACGCGAGTATATACAAAGGATAACAACGTAAATCTTCTCACCCATCGGGTGTTGAAACGCACTCTAGACAAGACCGATTTTTTAAGTCCTATTTATGGTCCATTCGCGTCGGATTTGCGTTCATATTTCTCGATGGCGCATAAAAGGATGGGAAATAGTTTGGGCGTGAATGCGTGTGCGTAGAATGTCGCCTTAATGAATTCCGCCACCAGCTGTGCAACGTTTTTTGTAACACGGAGAGGCTAAGGATGCATAATTTTGCGAGCGATCGCGCTTCGCTCGTTTGTATCGCTTTACCCACGCCCGTTCCCGTATCTCTGTCCACCGAATTGTAACGCAGCCATTCAAGAGGAAAACAACGCCGATACCATCTCTGATAAATCAATTAAGAGCGCTAAATTTGTTTAATGTAGTGCAAAAACTAGTACTACAAGCTACAATTTACTATTAAAAAAAAGCGACATGATCGCCGACTTTATACTTTCTGTCTTTTAGTCTTTACACGACGGTGCTATTCGAATTCGACTTCCTGCAGAGATAAAATTTCCCGCGATGAATCGCCGGCTAGAAAGAAAACGAGAGACGGAATAAAGGTAAAAAGAAACATCTAAGGCGTGAGGTAATTGCGATCTTTCGCTCGAATTCGACTTTGAAAGTCACGATTTCGGTGCACCTTCATAATTAAACATGTTGCTATTATAATGACCGTCGGGTTGTGTGCGTCATGTCGGACGGGCGGCCGTCCTTTTTCCACTAACGGCGTTCATTACCGGAGAAGGTGTTCGCCGGGACCATTAAGGCGGCGATTACTCCACGACGACACCTAGGGTGGGCGAACTATTGTTCAACGCATTCAAGAATATCCTACTATTTAATTTAAATTGACGAATTACTGTTGGTATAGCACTAGCACTTTGCTCAATACACCCCAGAAATGGATTGATATTTTCTAAAACCTAGCATAAAAAATTGAACACTCTGTATATGGCAACTTTAGAATGGAAACTTTCACAAATGCCTACGCATTGAGTAATGCCTGAACTCCTCATTCTTGAGATTCCCGGCGCGGAAAGAAAATCGTTCGCCTATCTATCGTCTTATTATTCAAATGCCTCTTAAAGTATTTCGCCATTTATTGGCCGTCTCTTCGGAATATTTCCTGGAATACCTTCGGCGAAAAAAGAATGAAGGCCTTGTTTGCGAGGCATTAGGCGCCGTGTTTACACGTCGAGGCGTTTCGAGGGGAAAACGAAAGTAAAAATAATCATTTATTGAACGCCGGAGAGACGTTTAATTAAATTCGATTACTCCATTTCGGGCTTTTCTCGCGCGGAAGAATCGCCCTTTCATTAACGTTTATTAATTTATTCGCGTTTTCAGAGTCCATCAACAATGGAAATCTCGCTGAATAAAAATTGCTATTCTTGCGTTCTCTATGGTAATTACTTTCCTAACAAGCAAACAAGTAGTTGTTTTATTGTGATATGCAACTTGTTTACGGCGAATTATTATTACAAGTATGATGATGTTTTCAATGATTGCTAGGTAGGTAGACAGCGTTTTATAAACCGTATTAAATAACTGTCAGCGAGAAAACTCAGAGAGGCATTTCCTAAGGCCAAATATCCTCTATACGCAATATCCAGAACTGGTTTCAGCATATTTTGAATAATTAATTTTCTGCATTTTTCACGTCCTAAAAGCACTTCATATTACATTTTTTTTACAATCTCCTAATTTTTTGAGAAAAGCCACAATTTATAACTGAACTTTTGTATCTCTAATTTGCTCGTAGAATGATGGTGATTTTGTAGTTAGGGCTCGATCGATGAAAGGTGGTTGTAACTAGATACGGCCCTGATTCAATTTTATCTAATACACGTCACCTGTGCCCACATGGACTTATTTAAAGAACGCCGAGAGTAAATCAGGTACGAGCCCGTGAGCTATTTGCTATTGAAAACGTGCTCTACCTACACCGCAATTTTTCATTTCGTATAAAGTCGCCGTGCTTTTTTTGTTAAATTTCAATTTCTTCGGGAAATTTTGCATTTAATTATCGCAAATACGCCTGCCGAAGGTAAAGAGTTTATAAACGCTACTATTTCATCGTACAATACGAATTTCATTAGATTTTTTTCCATCAGGAATATTTTCTGAACTCCCCTTCGGTGTACCCATTCCTTGTATAATAATTTTGTTATTCTACATCCATCTGTCGCTTCCTTTGGACGCGGCCTAATAACAAACCAACTAGCTTCGAAATACAGCGCAAAAACTTGTCTGATAAGAGGAGTTAACGCCCTCCGTTGACGTTACTTCCTGCGTTTTCGATTGAAGCAGTAATTATCGTTACCGCATACGTCGTAATTACGTTATTATTGGCACGCTCGCGAAAAACTCGAACACCAGGTATTGACACCTTCCATTAGAGGCCGAGCGAGACGGCAACCTGCGAAAATGCACGAGCAGGAAGCCACTGCAGGAATGCTCGTTCGGTTTCCACAAGTCTCCCATAACCGGCTGAATGCCTATGTAAGTTAACTTAATAGGTATATAAAATAAAAAAAGCGCCTCGTATAAAAATTTTCCTTTTAAATATATTATACGATATCCTTAGGAATAATAATCGTAGGTCGGAGCCTCACGAACCCGACCCTTTTTCTACGTGTTTACATATTACCAAAAAAAACACCCTCGTGTCAGTTTCCTCCCATTAGAGAATCCCTTCGATATCCTCGCTGTCCTTCGGCCGGGCGGGGTGGACCATCAAATAAAATATCGATATCCCTTGCAGATCCGCTCATTGTCCGGTTTGATTTATCTCTTTCGAAAGGTGAAATGGGTCCGAAAACATACGCCGAATGTGTTTACGGGATTTTCTCGTATATACAGAAAAAAAAATATTTTGCTTACTTCAGCTCTATTTTTTGATATGTTAGTTATATGGGATTTATTTGTAAATATATTAATTTTATTATCAATTTGGGTGGTTTATTAAATTATAGAAGAGGGATGCGAAACGCGTAAAAACCGTTCCTGCTGAAAGTCGTTCCGGAGCGATGCCCCGCATTTGAATATCAAAAGGTCCTCGGCTACATCAAAAGATTATAAATTATTTAACAAATATAACGCGAAATCTACGCGAGCACATTAGCGCTATATATAGTACATCTGCGTTGTAAATGCGGGTTAACTAAGGGATATCATCAAAGGGCCAACGCTTAGAGCGCCAGATGCGAATTACCCTTTGTGTCGAATAAACATATACACACACGCAAACAAACATACATAAATATAGAGATTCGCCCCGGAGGGCCCCGCAAAGCCGACAGTCCCTCGGATTTTCGTTTACGTTATTATCGAAAAAGCGCACCCCCGCGTACTTATCGATTCGACCCTGTTTTTGGACGATTTCGATTCCCATCGTGGACGGTCGACTTGTAAATGTTCTACATAAAACGGAACCTTTTTAAAATTCGTTTTGCGGATAATGCGATTGATTTGCCAACATTTCAACCCGACGAAATTACTGGTGAAAGTAAACCCTGCGTGAGTGAAAACGAAAAGCACAATGATATAGCGAAATCTCCCCTAAAAAATAAGAAAAAAATTTATATAAGTATGTACCTATATTTCGAGTTTTTGGAAAATTTTTATCGAGCATTTTTATACAGACATCGACAGAATTTTAAGAGAAAACTGAGCATGACCTCTTAAAGGTTTCCTTTATTCTGTGGGCGATTCCGAAAGGACGCCGGTCGCCGCGACGTTGGCAATAAAATTTCAATAACGCAATTTGTCTCTCCTTCACGTCCGACCCCCGATCAGCCATCTGGATGGGTCATCGTATGTTCTCGATTCCAGAAGTAGTACAAATAAAGTCGGCTGCAGCGCCCGCCGACCACCAGATGGCGCGCGCCACCCCCTAGGAGAGCGTACATAAAGGACTAAAGAATCCTTATTTCCGTTGTGTGTTTCATATAAAATCAAATAAAACCTTCCTTTTCAAAACACAGGCGACTCCAGCGTCTGTTTGTCCTGACTCGAGCTCGCAAAAGTCATTTTTTACGACTCGATTTGTTAATTAAAATCAGAGGGCGAATGTTTACAGCGGAGCAAAACAAAAACCGTTTTTGTGTCGGAAGTGTCGAAAGTATTAATTAAGAATTCGAAACGGATTTGTTCGAGCTGCAAGTGGAACTTTGTAATTTAATCTTAAGCGAGAAGTTAAAAAGAGCCGGGAAGCGGGATGGGATATCCGGAATGGCCTAGATTCCGAACTTTTTTTAATATCCTCGCCCGCGACAGTCGGACTAATTACAGCAAACATTTTTTTCGCAAGAAGATTAACCGAACATTCAGAGTCTGCATAATAATAGCACGAGGTCTATCGACATGCTGTCGTCCTCGTCGAGCGGAAAACCAACAAAACCGCGAGAAAGCGTCGTAAATATAATTAGGCAACCCCCGGCGAACGAAACGGCCCGTCAGACCTCCATAATAAATAATACTCATCGCGGCGGTTGGAACGCACCTGGTCTAAAACAAACTAGCGACGAGAAAAACAAGAGGAACGAACGAGAACGCTGCGACCTCTGCGAGAATCAATCATTTCAATTCGGATCATTAATACGGTCCCCGGGTGGTTGGGGATTTTTCTTTGATGCTATTTGTTTGCTTAATGCGCCTATTTATTACCTGTTTAAGCATACGCGTACGTTTTTAATAGCTCGCAACTTTAAATCACGTCAATACAACCCTTTTTTTAGAATGAAATTCATCGTAATCTGCATATACGCGAATCAGGCACACTTGTTAAATGTTTGCAAGAGACTTAACTTTCAATTAAGCATATTTGTTGTATAAACAAGATTCGTGGGATAGAATGGCATCAATTCGTCGAGGAAAACGAAGGTAGGGTAAGAGCAGGTCCTGGGATTCCGTCTTCTCTTGCGTCTTGAGCCTTCCTTAAGCCAGCTTAGGATAAGAAGGATTCCGAATTTCTAGGTGTAATCACGATTTCTAGCCGACGTATCTCAACCCATTTAGATCGGTATCTGGATAATCCGCCTTTATGCCGCGCCGTCCCACGCCCGTCTACCCCCTCGCATCTCGCAGCGTCGTCCGATTACAACAACGTACGAGACTTTAATTACGAAGGCTTTCCGTGTTAAGAAATTTATTGCATTTTTAAGTAGTAATTATCGCGCCTTTTAAACGGTAGAAACCATTACTTAGCCGAAGCGGAGCGCACCGGACCGAAAGGGGATAAAGGAAAAAATTACACTTTGTATTGACACCGAATCGAAACTGGTAACAAATTGGACACGTATTTAAAGCGCTGCGATCGAATCGCCGGATAAATGTTAAATTACTGCTCTTGTTCCAGTTAATTTCACTAAATGCTTCAATATTGCCTGTACACTCTTTCGTATAACTTTATTCCTGTGATTAACTCGTACTTTTGATGCTACATAATATCGTTTTCCTTGTAGATATACAACAAGCTGGATAATAGAAATTTTCGCTCCGGTACAGCCGAGCAGAAAAGTCAATTAGGCCCCCTTTATTTCCCATTTCCGAACTCTTCATAATAGGAAAAAGGTCGTCGATTCGAAATTTATTCACTTCGATTATCTAGTATTGTACTGCCCGGCTCGAGGATGCACCGATATATATTGGAAGACGGCAACGTAATTGAATAATTTATTTTCCCATTTGAATGATATTTACGGCCCCATCGGCCGGTTTTATGGCCAAAGGGAAATCTCGATTTGCGTGCGCCGCTCTATTTGGTAAGTTCCGTTCATTTTTTTCGGACTCTACGCCATCCATTCCTCTAATTACGCTACTCGGCAATGGCAGTCGCGCTTATTTGATTTCGATATTAACGCGCGGGGACCATATGGGACTGAGGATGATTGGCGTGCCATTAGATTTCCTATTGTTTCCCGACCATTACTAATTTTTTACCGGCGATTGCGGTGAGCTATTGTCGTTAATCGAGCTTGTCCAATCGATTGTTCGTTTACAATAACTTTCCTATAAAATATATAAGCTGATTTTTATTATCCTATTCTATAGTAAATATCACCTTGAGACGCTAACGTTAGCGGGATTGATTTTTCGTTCAAACCTTTGTTTTAAATTATGGAATTTAATTAAAATTTTATTTATACAGACATGCATTGGATTATTTTAATTTTTCATATTTATAATCCGGTATAGTGATTAAAAATATGAGCAGTGCTTGTATATGTGCCTATTTAATATTATTGGAGCGTTTTGCAAATAAATAACGTCCATAGCGTTTTAAATACTGAAATTAGGTGGTATTGAGTGTGACGTATCGGTTGTTAATTATCCGAGGAATTTATTTACAAATGAACAAAATATACGGTGCAATTCAATTTTATAGATATGAATATAACATTTTATTATTCTACCTACATAACATACATTTCTAAATTTATTTAGTACTTACGAAACGACTTCCAAATCGTAATTTTGTAGCAGTACTTACCTGAAACAAAAACAGATAGCTTAAGTAAAAAAAAAATCATAATCGAGAGACGGCTTAATCGATATTTTCCCGTTAGTTACGAAAGCTCGTTGCATGATTTCGACGTGGAAATAGCGCGGTCGGTGCACGGCCGGTGTAACAAATTTCGATTTTGTGACGGTCTTTTTTGCTCGTGGTATTATTTCACAAAGGCGTTACCTTTTTTTCGGTTTTGTATTTCTTTTGTACAAATTTATGTCGAGAATCGAATCGGCCCGTTATGTAGTAAGGAATTTTATGTGGGACCCGGTTAACTTCGGCCCGGAGGAATGATAAAAATGCAGAAGCGTTAATAGTTGAAGTGTACATCAAAAAATTTCAAAATTATTCATAGTTATGGTGGTTATTAAAGCGAAATTAGGATGGTTCAAATAGAACCGATGATCAGATTAAAGCATCTACAGGTACTTAAATAAACTTTATTATATACAATGAAAATTTAATCAGTTAATGCTACATTTTATAATTTAAAATTGAAATAAAAGTACATTGATTCATTCTTTTGGTATATTCCACGATTGCTCGTCGAAGGAACCAAACAAAATAAAAATTACACCGCTGAAAAGATAAAACACACTGCCCGTATAAAAATAGTTGCCCCATTCTTTTATCCCGTTGTGGTTCCTGATAAAAAACCCCTGCAGCATGGGCACCAGAAGGCCCGTAATTCCGCCGAAGAAGCTGATAATAGCGAAAACAGTTCCCGAAAAATTGGGAGATAAATCCTGCGCGTTCACCATATTGGTCGCGATGCAAGTACCATTAATACCCAAACTCATCAACACGAAAATCACGCCGACAATGTTACAGCAAATAATGGAAAACGACATGATCATTATGCCGGGAATGATGTGGGAGAACAGCGTCAGGTACCTCCGCATGTGATCTTTCGTTGCCAGGCCCTTTTTGACTACCTTATCGGTTATAAAGCCAGTTGAAATAGCCACCACCATCCGAACCAAATGCGGTACCATGAATACTGCACCAGATGTACCGCTCATACTATACCCAATCACGTCTGTCATATACTTGGGAATGCTGTTTATCTGTATGTACAAACCGTACATGGACCCCATGTGGCCGAAATTCAGTATCCAAAACGGCCGACTTCGAAGTATGCGTTTAATGGGAGCGTGGAGCTTCAGGTTGGAAACGTGCCCCATTTGACTACGTTTGATGTAATCCACCTCCGCCTCGGATATGAAGCGATTCGTCTCCGGCAGGTCGCTGCAAATGAACCAAAAGAACACGCAGTACACCACTATCTGGGCCGAGACGATGTAGAAACCCCAATCCCAGCCGAAAGATTCTGTAACGAAGGAAATGAGCGGCCAATTGATTATGGAAGACAAGGCGTTGCCCATTAGAGCCGATGTGAACTTGCACTTTTCGAGCGGCGGCGACCAATGCGCTATAAGTATCTGAAACGAGGGGTAAATGAATGTACCGAGCAGCCCTATCAAGAACCTGGTCACTATGAAAGCCATGTAGTGGAAATGCGCCGCTGGTACGCACAGAGCGTTCAAAATCGCCGAGCCCAGAGTGAACCAAAATATTATGTTGGAGGTGCCGAACCACTCTGCTACCGGGCCACTCGGCAGGCAGCCCGTTATGTAGCCCCAATAGTAGCTGCTCAATGCGTAGCCGATGATGATTTCGCTCCACTCGAAACGCGGCCCGTAGTCTGGCAGCTCCGGGATCTCCGAATCCGTGGCGTTATCTTCGGGGGAGGATGGTAACACCAAACATTCGGGGATGTGATGCGATTTGGACTTTTGCTTCGTCATTGCTACTATGCTCACTGGCACGTTGGCTCTCAGAGCGTAGTTTACGTACGCCCCGAAGAATATCATCACCGCTATCCAGAATCTGTAGGGCAACTTTTTCATCGTCCTTGAAATCGATATGCTCGAATTATGATGGAGGTAATTTTGGTAAAATTTCTGTTACAGATGACGTTAGGGATACATGCTGGACAGGAAAAAAAAAGATTCTGTGAATTGCTGCTAGTTGGTTAAGGGTGGGTGTTGAGATCAATTGTAGACATGAAAATTTAGCCAATGAAATGTTTGGGTTTGGGAACAATTAAGTGTATTTCAACAAGTCTTAAACTTGTGTTTCTTCTTTCCCATTCCAGTTCATATAGCGCAATTTTAAGTAGTATAGTAAGACTTGCAATAGGTATATCTTGTTTTGGTTCAAAAACATTTTCCGGGCCATAAAACCGCCAAAGCAATTGCGAAACGTTCAGCGAGGCGCGGATTAGTGGGTGGCCGGCCAATAAGCAAATTAATTTCCTAATTTTCGATCGCTCGCCGCCCAAGTGACTGGCATTAAAACGCCCGGCCGTCGTCGAGGCCCGATCGCGATGTTTACGGGGCCACCGGGACACTTTATGAGCCGTTTAGAAGGCGTTTTACGATTCTCTGGCACTACTTGAAACGAAAATCGCGTAAAAACGATCGGGCGTTGCGTTGCGTTCCTTTTCGTTTTTAGTTCGTCGACGCGACTCGCGGCCTAATTCGGCGCGAAGCCGATTTTCACGAATTTTATCCATCGTAAATCACATCGATCATTTTAGAACCGGTACTTTCGCTGGATTTAATGCCTAAATACCTATAAATGTTACTGGATTTCAACGCGCTGGTGGTCTTAATTTGTACACCTTTATTCTCTAGACAATTCATACACGATTTGTAACTTTAGGTACTCTATATAAGTTGTAATCCTCAATACTATCTATCATCAAAGGATTGATTGAAAAGTGTAGAGGGATTTAACTTTGATCTATGTAGGTATGTAGATGAAACAAAACCGTTTTTAACAACTCGATTCAACTTGGTAAATACGGTTTTTGCTAACTCGCATTCACGGTTAACTGGAAGCCTCTAAGTAACACTTTAGGTTAGTAAGCCGTGATTGCCGGAGCGCCGTTTCCGCGATTTCCCGCAATCCACTTCATTTGGAATGTTTGTTTCGTCGATGGGATTACACGCGCCCGTAACAGCGCGAATAATATTTGGCGCGAGTTTCTCAGGTGATTTTCGCCCTTTTCATTAGAAATCCGCCGAACGGAGAGCGAAGCGGCCGCCGTCGATTTATAATCTACCGGGAGTTTGCTCGAGAGCATAAAGGTATTAAAATGAAGAGATTTGCACGCATCAGGTGATGTGGCTTCCGGGCTTTCCCTCTGATAATTCCTTTCGCTGCGTATTTAACTATAGTTTCCTATATTATTATGGAATATTTTTCGTATAGCATAAGTGAGACACACTGTCGCATAGCTCACCTGATTCCATCTAATTCAATTCCTCGGTTAATTAAGCGAATTCCCCGTCAGTCTCGGGCGAGCGAAATTATTTAGATACGCTCCATTTTCATTTCCACCTGTTTCCTAGGACATTAGTCACCGGAGGAAAGCGTGTCAATGAGCATTCCACGGAATTCGCCGGTTAATTCGGCGGGGAGTCGATATCGAATTTAATGATCCGTGAAGTTGCTAATCGATAGATCGGGTTTATGCCACGTTCTTCTATCGATGAACCAAAAATATCCATTCTAGAGATTTTGCTTTTAATTAGCAAGTCGATGAAAGCGCATTTAACGATAAATTGGAATATTCTTGTAATATTTAGAGCGTTTAGAATGCTCCAGTTCAATTGGAAATGTTTGGTGTCGAGGTAAAAAATAAATCCAGTGAGGAGTAGAGGCGGTTTCGCGGAAAGAGGACGTCCTCGCTCGCGACGCGAACCAGACAAACGAGGGATCTCTTAAAATTATGAGTTCTTCGAATTCCAACAAGGAGGTTTATGACACTCTCACTTCGTTTGTTCGTTGCCCGTCGAGTGGATTTTCCACTCTGTCAGATAATCGGAAATTTATTACGTTAGCGTGATTTTTCGGATTAAGCTTTTCGCCTGTGTATCCTATATGTTTCCGTCGGAGGACGCAAAAAAACGACGGAAAAAAAAACGTATAATATCCGAATAGACGCTAATTTATAACGAGAAACACGACACGAAATTTTTAAATTGGTATATTCCTCGCGATAAATTTAACGTTTGCAATTTTAATTAACTCGCGGTCGATGGGTTTAGTGCTTTGAACGTCTTAAATAAAAGCTTTAAAAATCTATAAACCATTAAATTTAGAAATATATTTTATAATTACTCTTTAGACCTACTTAATACCCAATTAGCGGTCGTTTTAATTAGTAAGTTTATGGTTTTTTTAATAATAGGCTTCGAATCTCCATTTAATGGTTTATTTTTCAATTTATAACAAATAAATATGTACCCATTGCAGCTTTTATTTACTTTTCTTTGAGCTGTTGGCATATTTCCTGTTAATGAAAAAATAGGGCGGATTAATCAGTTTTTTCCCAATGAAATCGTTCCTCTACTGGCATAACAAAATAATAACTTCCATTTGCCTCTGTATCAGCGATGCAGCCACCAGTGATCATGCACCAGCCAGCTGATTAATATTATGAATCGCGGTTTTTGTTTACATTTTTAGACCTAAATCATTTTGTGCCGCTGACCGGCACAAAAAAATCCAATTTCGCTCTTTTTCGAATATTTTTATTAAGCGCAGGATAAGTAAATAAATAAAAAAAAAATCCAATGATTCTGATAAAAAAAACAGACTGTTTGATTAGACCTAGACAGACCAACAGTAAAATAAAGGTTTTATTTACATCACTTTTATTATAATTGGAAAATCACATTAAAAGAAATAATACCAAAAAAATATCACTAACTTGAACTCTATAAGGTAACCCTAATTTATAGTAGATACCTAAGATAGATATGTTTCAATTCTCAAAATTTTCTTAGCTGTGGTGATGTTTCCATCGAAATACATTTCAATCACATGCATTATCCAATAGTGCAGTTACAGTTACATCATCAGGCCGCATACAGAGCGCCCGCCATCTTGCTCGCGGGCGCCCGTAAACAAAGATACGAACGGGCGACTTGGGTGTATCTTAATTGGCGACGGGAATGAATCAAGACGACTTCTCCCCGCTCGCCCACGTGCCTCTATCCTTTCCCATTGTTAATCGAAACTTTATGGCTTTGGCACTCTCCTGCTCCGGATTACAAATTGAAACAAGATTCATTGGTTTGTTCCCGTTTCGCTCCTCGCTCGAATTTATCTCATTAGGAGAACTTTAAATTGCTCGAAGTGCTACGGTTGCTTCGATTTTGGAGCTCTAAAAAAATGCGTAAGATGGTACCTAGAAGTTTTTTTTACCCTGTATAAACTAATAATTTGGTTGAGATTTTTTGATGATGAGAAGTAGAAAGATTTGGTTCGTTATCAGGAATTTTCTTGAAGCGGCGTTGTTTTGATTAATTTCGTTTTCGACGTCGCGAGATTGTAAAAATAATTAGGGGGAGCTGGGCGGGGTGGAAGATTCGGGTGTAATTAGCATTCCGGCGTTACCTTCTTTGATCTCGTTTACACTCGTTGGCGTTTCCAAAGCGATGTCCGCTCAAATAACAGTAACAAAATCGCGCACAACGAGTGTTAATAATTCGAAAAAGTATGCAATCATTTATTGCAGTTCGAATTAAAGCAAGTGCGATAACTTGGCGAGTCGAACCCGTTCCAATTAGCGCAAACGAACCAAAAAAAAATCGTCGCAACTCCTCGTCACTTTTGTTAATTTCATTTGAATTCATCGATCTATCCCGACGGGAGGACGGACTCCTTTCTCTCTCGTTTGCAGAATTATGGGGAAAAAACGTAATGAGAGTCGTTTCCCTATTCTCTTTGTAATACTTTTACGAATATAATTAACTCCGTTAATACTTCTTGTAATTAGCGTTCTTTGCAGCATTCACTCTTTGATCTACTGGAAGCGAGTTTTTTGTCCAATATAATTTTCGAAGAAACGAACTCGTAATAAGCGGTAGCGTTAAGACAACGATTTTTTTCTAACCAAACTGATTTATTCTCTATAATAAAATACTTATTTTGTATATACAAAAAAAATCTCACTCAATCTTTTCAATTTACCCTCGCATAATTACGAGCGCAAACACATTCAAAACACTCGAATCGCGCACTAAAACCGGCGATATTAATACCGGGCGTTATCTTTCTAACGTTATTGCAGCAGATATAAAATTTCATTTCGCGTTCGGGCGTCGCGAGAGTCGCTGGAATAAAAGCAAACAAAAAGCCCGAAGAACCGCGTACGCGATACGTATATATGCGAACGTTTATCTCCCGATGATCTCGCGCCGACTTCCATTCGTTCGAGCCTCTTCCCTTTTACGTGCCGGTGTCAATTTCGTACGTAATAAAACTTTATTCGCGAAAACGCGTACACTTTAACGTCGCTCGTCAAGTTATGGCGTAAATCACGCCGGATTTTACGCCCTGCGCCCGGAAAATTAAAACCAAATCGCCTGATTTACCTTTACTCTAGCTAAAGAGTTTCTCACCTTCTCATCTTCTATTTTGACTCAATGAGCGCAGCATGACAAAAGAATTGATAAGGAGAAAAAAGAATTATACCGATATCTGCAATAGTTTCTTATCAATTAACCCTGTATATATAAAATGTGATGGACGTGTACGTAAGCTGTCAGTGTAGAAGGGCTTAATTTCATGATAGGTCGCCGGCCATTCCGAAAATTAATTGGCGGACGACTAACCGCGACTTCTGCCGATAAATTTACGACATTAGCCGAGATAAAACCGTCGATTTATCTTTTTTTTTTCCTATATAGAAAGGCAGTTTATTTGGCACAATGGCGACCCGTTTCGATCTCAGATAACGTTCGCTCCGGACAACTGAATGGTAGTAGAGCACACCGGGTTGATGGACGACAGAGGTAATGACAGGTCTCGTTTCGTCGCCCGTAAATTCGATCGAAGAAGAGGGGACCGGCAGCGTTTCGATCACCGTACTTTTTCTAATACGCATCCTCAAGGTCGACCGGAGGATTCTTCACCATCTCCGGCTCTTCGCTCTTCGACACGCATCCTTATGTAATATGTAATGGGTACCTTACGATCGAGTCCAGGAGGCAATAGTTATTTATAACATGTCCTATTTCTGTATATTTGATTCCATCAGTAGTTGGTAACATAAAGTATCTTGTGATGAAAAATCCATCCAGCGGGTCCTTTAGCTCTCCTTTTAAACAATGACATCACACACTGAAAGCAATCACTATTTATTCTTAGCAGTTCTTTCCTTTTTGCTCCTTTCTTCCTTCCATTTACATTGAATGCCATACATCTTGGTGGAGAGAACAAGAACGCGGAGAAAAATAAATCTCCCGAGGTCGCGCTAGCTAAATAAACTGACGTTTTATTGGGGGCTCCGGGGGAAGGAGGCTGGTTCTGCGAGTTAGTTCGGCACTGTGAAATGCTAATAAAAATCTTGAAATTTTATAACCTATCGATCGACCCAAATATCAAATAGGTCGAGATGATAGCGGGGAGTTTCGGTTACGAAAAAGGGTTTAGAGCGATCGAGTGTGAAGGTATTTTATAGTTTTTTTGATCGATTTGACGGGGAATTGTTGTGTACAGCCGGTTATTTAAATGGAGAAGTTCTAATTATATTGTGCAGTGTATTAGCAATTTATAGGAGATCATATTGTGTCGGTATTATGTGTGCTAATAAAGGTATCAGGTGATTGATATACAGTAATACATAATTGAATGGAGTAGATGGAGAATTATGGTTCTCAGTAAAATCCTAATAAATTGCAAGTAAAATTTCTACAAGACCACGAATTGAAAAGAAGCATGTACATAAATTTTCTGTAATTTTAGAAAAGTGGTTGAATTTTCGTCCTACTTTCCCGATTCCTCATAATTCATAACTCCGCCATGCTAGCGCGTTCCGCTTGGAAAACCCGAACGTGTACCTATAGTACATCGAAAATTCCGATACGGAAAAATATAACGAACTAGAAAAGAACGAGGAGCATTCTTATTCGGATACCTTTGTGTTTTCGAAACAATGAGCGTGTATACCGGCGCGGTTTCGCGTCCGTTCGCAGCGCAACCGTGTTTCGCGCGATCCCATTTCTCCCAGTCCAAACAATGAAAAACGAAACGACCGAAATAATCGACAATGCTAATAAATTCGCCATCGAAACGACGATGCTAAACAAATTTCAACGGGCCCCATTTTCCCTGTTCACCGATTCTACACACCGTACGTTGCTCGAAATGTTCCAAATACGATTGTATAAGACAACAAATTTATACATTCTTGTGTAACAAAGATAGTCAATTAATTTTTAATGGAGGTGGTATCAAAATCGAAGTATAGTAAATTAACCGACACCGGAGCAAATTGTCAATTAAAGAAAACATCCCCCCGTTACATAAAACCAATTTGTTTTCTAATTGGCAGGGGTTCGTTGGCATTTGGAAGACGATTCGGAGTTATTGCCGGTTTCGCTTTTACGCGTTCGATGCCCGGCCGATGATTTTATAATGCGACAGAACGGCGAAACGCCGAGCATTCCGGGCGTTTGTTGGCCGGATTAACCGGAGAAAGAGGGAAGTGATATTTAATCAAAATTTTACGAGATTTGCGGGTTAATCGTCGAAGTGGGTCGGATTTGAAACGTTACACCGCCGGTGTAAATACGGACGGGGGAATTTCTATTATAAAAGTCGGTGATTGTAAATTACAAACGATTTAATCTTATCGTTATTTAAGAGAGTTGAATGTAAACGGGAGTGAAAAATTATTTTTATACAAAAAGAAACAAGTAGGTAGGTAAATGTGTACATTAAACGAATTCATCATATAAATGCATATTTACAGAGTGATAGAACAAACAACTCGGCATTTATCTCCCGGTGTTACAAATCAACAGTTTCCTATGCTGAACGTTTAACGCATCCTGTTTGAACAAAATGCGCGATATCTGTTTAAATTTGCCGGCGATCCGACGCGAAATTCGCAACATCTTTGCGTGTCCATCAATACTTTGGGCACGATTATTGATAGAAATAGCGAGTGGCATATCACACCTGTTTTTGAGCTTCCTTTGCTCGAATGCGTGCCAAATACCTATCGGTTTCGATACAAAATTTAATTTTGATAGTCGCTTTCTGATATCCCTCTAACACCGAATAATTAAGTGTGGTTCCTCAAACCCTAATTTAATTAGGAATACAGGTAGAAAACTCGGCTAATTCGTTGGAGAAACAAACTCGAGGTAACGCAATTACGTTTACACGATCGGGAATAACGATTAGTTAAATTGGCAAAAGGTATGGAGAACGATTTTTCGTAATAATAGGGTAGCTGAATATTACGAAACGAATAATAATATCGCACGAATTAGGTTTAATTATGGTTTCGTCAATTTTAACGGACGAAAAACGGTCTAATTTAATTACGGCTAATTTATCGAAATTGATAGGTTCCATATAATAGTGGAGCTTTTTATTTGATATTTGATAATTCACTATCTACTCGATAGGTGGAATTAGGCTATTAGGAAGGTGATTATTATGATTCGATGTTATTGTTGATAACTCCATCGTATAATTTTTTTAATAGTTTCCAATCCACTATATAGTCATGAGGTGCTCAATTTCATTTAATCAGCATATCCAATGCGCTAGATTTCAGTTCACTAAACTCTTTGACAATAGCTCTATTTGAAACTGTTTTTACCAACTATGCGCGAAACAAAGAGCTCGTTTCGAATCATTTTTAAAACCATTAAATCCTTAATATTCTCCATCTACAGCGGGATAATTTCTTTTTTTTTCCTTTACAAAAATACCAAACGAAATTAAAAAAAGTAGTCGAGTTCTATTCAAAGTAAAGCATTTTTACTTGAAATTTTATACTTTCAGCATTTTATGAAAATTAAATTCAGTTCCGGAGAGAATAAAGTGTAAAATATTTCAGCGCCATCAGGGGCTTCTTCTTGCGATAACAAGTGGTTCATTAGCAGATTCCATTCTAAAATAATTTTTCAGCATGACGAATCCGTTTATTAAATCTAGTTAGAGCTATATATCTTGGAGGTGCATACACCGAGAAAAAGCATCTTTTCGACGAGCCGTTAAAGACAAATTGAATAATTTAAGCTCGATTTTTACGAGCGTACATCCGAAGGCGCAATTATTTATAGACTTTCAGCAATTTGTAAAATAAAAAATGCCCGTCCGAAATGCGGCTTTGGTCGATTTTTCAGCGCATTCCGCCCGGGTTTATGTCGCTTTAAATCAGCATTATCGAATACAAAGTTGCAGGTTTACGCATTGTCCGAAAATGAATAACTAAAAAATTTGTAATCGCTAAACCTCGTAAATTGCGCCAGATTTCGCCAAAAAAATAACACCGCTCTTCATAAAATCGAGCTAAATCCGTTTTATTGAATTGAGTCGTAAACGTCCATGCCACGTTGCCAATACTATTCGAATGTCGCAGAAATCATTTTTTCTGGCTGCAATTTGACAAAAACTAGACCTATTTTTTCCTATAAACTATTGTAAAAACTGTATTAGATGCATATTAATAGACACGAAAGTGCATAACAACACTTAAATCGATAAAAACGTAGAGGAAAACAGAAAAGAACCGAAGGAAGTATCGTTTTCGCTTCACGCTTGATTGATAACATCCATTCGCGACCTATTAGAGTAATATTCCAGGTACGCGTTCGCCGCATAATGATTCATAAATTTTACTTCCCCGTATGATAAATGGCTTGTCAGGTTGGCAAACTATTCCGAATAATTTCTTCGTATATGGTCGAGTTATTCTGGAAAATATTAATAGAATTATGGTCTCGCGGACGACGTTGCGGATCATTTTCTCGCATAAATGCCGAGGAGGATCGCCCGTCCCGGCGATATCGGGGCGCAGCGTTTGAAAGTCTAATCGAAAAAAGTCCAAACCAAAAAAACCATGTTTAATTGATGAAGTCGACTCGTTTATTTATACTTGCAAATCTCGAAACTCTCTCGATTTTATGCAGTTCTATTGGACATTATCCTATACGAATTTCTACAAGATAGCACGATAGGAAGGTTAAATAAAAAACATTGTTAATTAGTTTCGTGAATAAGCGAGTAAATAGTTTCGAGTATGTACAGGAAATCCAAAGGACAATCGGAGTCCTTGAAACGACTAAATCCGAATCCCTTTTGTTACTTGTACGCACTTATCCGTGTCTCTTTGAGATGCAAAACGGAGTTCCTGTGTTTATTTGTTCGAAAGGAGCCGCCTCCACGCCGCCCCCGTCGTCTCTTAAATACTCGTTCTTCTACTAAATTAATTTCGAATTCATTGTAGATTCCCCGGGGGCAATCTTCGAGGGCGATTGCACGGCCTCCTCTCCTCTTGCTCGCACTCCTTCCATTCGCCTTTCCTTTATTAAAAACGCGTACGTTTCGAAAATTACACTAAGAAAAATTGACCTCCATGAAAAAAAAAATCACGAGAGTGAGTACCTAAGGCGGACAAAAACCCGTAAAAGGGACAGTTAGATACAGTAAAGCGTTGCTTCGCGTGTCTTACGTGAAATTTATAGTTTACGGTAACTCCTGAAATATGAGAATACAACATAAAGAGTTGCTGTACGTACTTATAACGATCTTGAAACGCTCAATGCTCAGATTTCATTAAATTTATGTAAATTCTGGTGCAAACGCTTTATAGAACTCGGCTCGGACGCTACTCTTGTCAGATTAAATTTCGTCTATACGATGGATATTTTTATTTTATATCATTTTTACGATTTGTGATAATCGAAATAAATGTCTTCATAGGATTTATCAAAGTTAAATAACTAAATTCGGTTCAGTTATTATGTTTATTTTCCAACATATGCTTACTTAATGGCATGGAATATTTCACCTCCACCCTACTGATAAACTGAACTGCGCCCCGAATAAAAAACCGATACCAAGCATTAGCATACCTAGTAGAAGATGCCCTCGAGTAGATAACGTTAAAAAACGACGATTTTTTTTCCAACCCTACTCGAAAATATACAATTTCCAAGTATTTCAATCAGAAAAAACGAGCAATGCGTTGATAAAAATCTGTACGGCATCCCTTCTTTTTCGCCATATTTATTTCGAATATCCCCCGGGCGATTCCTAAATCGGTTCGGATTATAGCGAAAATAAAAAAAATCGATTCCTATACCTGACCGTTGCGATTTTTATTCTCCCATTTTCTCTACAAGACGCCCAACATAAATCCCGAATTATACACAGGATAAATTGATTAGGGTGTTTACATTGAGCCAACGAGAGAGTTTTGATTTATATAATGCTCGGGTTAATTACCGAACGTAAACCGGGCGTCCGCTTCGATTTAAATCTTCATTCGAAATACGCGCCGATGTAATAATTTTATTATTCAATTTAGCTGCGAGTGTTGCTCTAAAATTTAAAATAGCGCGCTCGGCCCGGCCGGGATGCGATAGTGATACAAGATTGATGAATTCGCCAACAAAACGTTAATCAAAACCGAACGGCGAGAACGGATTTACGATACGCTCTAAGGTTTTGGTTCGAAATGTTTAATAGCCGGACGCGGGAAAATTGCGCAATTCGACGACGTCGCAACGCCGACGCCTGTCCCATTTTACAATAATTTATTTACCCGTGGGGTAAAATTAACACTGGTAAGTACATATATCTGCATACATATATCAGAGTTTTAATGCATCAATGTTGAAGTCATTCACTTGGTATGGGTTTTTGAAAGATTTTTAAAGGCTTAGAAAATATTGCCTCATGACTATAAGCAGTGATATTTTTCACATTATTAAAAAACTTTTTGTTAATATCAAAAATTAATTATAAAACCATCATCAAAAACTTTAAAATGTGCAATCACGTAGACGGGTTCAGCAGTTTCAGAATCTAATAGAGAACTTTCATCTCCGGTAAACACAACTACCGTTTTCGGTGATTTTTTTTCCACTTTGCATCATGCAGTGATCTTATCCGAAATGCCGGAATACAATTTCCCACGAAACAACAAACACACGACCCACCTGAACAAACAAGTTATAATAACCTGGCGTTCTATTCGCGCTAAACAACTCCGGGTATGTGTGTATCTCGAAATGATAACGAAACACGACGCAAAGGACTAAAACAATTAGCGATTCAGCCGTTTATTATAAAATGGCTACCGTTGCATTTGGCGGGGTTTTCGGTCGCTTGAATTCGCGCTAAGTGTAATAGAATTATTCTTTCATTAATTAAAGGTTTAGGCTATAACCTTGCAAACTCCTATTATACGAATATAGTTAGTAGAGACAATTATTTCAAGCTTCTGTAGTGAAAAAGCTCTTCCAAAATAACCACGAATTTTTGGTGAGCTATAAATTACTTAGGAAACATTAATTGAACGAGTGCGCAAATTCTATCGATTTAACGCTAGATTTAATTTGCGCCCGTGTCCAAATGATGCGTTATTTTGTAAAAAAATAAAATAAACAACAACGCGTGTCCGTGACACGTTCGCGGTTGCGGTCCTGCGAAAATTATCAGCCGAAAGTTCCCCTCGATTTTAATTGTCGGTGTAACTGTTGATGACAAAGGCCCGCGGAAAGGCCGACGTACGATTTTCTTCATTTAATTAGCGAAATTATTATTTGGCTCGTCGGGTCGGATAAATGTATAATTTAATGCTCCGCGTCGACGCTCTTAATTAAATTGCGAAAATCTTTACGCCGGGCCGCAAAAGTCTGCTGCACACGTACGTGTACAAGTTCAGAGTTAGTTTCGTTGCGGTGGTTGTACCATTCGCTAAATTAATTCTAATGAGTTATATAGAGAACGACGGGACTGTTTTGCGACACTATAGAGTTTCTTTCTACCGGGTGGTGCAGTAAACTTGCTGTCTGGGACACCTGCGAATGATTACGTGCGTTTTGAATTTATGCCTTCGAGTGGCTTTCCTCTTTTAACTACTACATATGAAATAGTTATGTACTAACGAGCGATTTTTTACATGATATCAAACTGTAATTTACTACACTCAATACAGGTCAATTAAAGCAATAATTAAATAGTAAATCTTTAAGCTATGCTATTTTTGTATAAGTTTCAAATATTATTTTTACCACACCTGCTTGTTAAAATTCACCACAGCAGGTGTCCTTAATTAAACTCTATTAGTAAACACATATTAATATTAGATCATTAATAAATTGTACGAAATTTATGATTAATTAACTAACTAAATTAACGGATTTGCATGATTTTTAATCTGCTCGCCGAATTTTCATTTTCGATAATAAACGCACGTTCGAATGGAAACGTATTTCTCGTTGACGAATTTTTCGTTCGATTCGTTCATAATACACTTGTGCGTGCTTTTAATATGAAAGTAACTCCCGAGTAAAACGCTTTTGATTGATCTTTGTATTCCGTGCACAGTAATGCACCCGGCCGCGCCGTCGTCGGGGGATTTTTCGAAAAGGGGATTTAAATTTGAATATATATTGATGATGACTCGGCTGTACAGTCAGTACATATAGTACGAGAAAATTTGTACGTTGTTTATTAACATTTATATAGCATCGAATGGGGTTTTTTTATGTATAGATATAGTTCGAAGAACATACAAAATGGGGCTATAATAAGGCTATAATTTATACTATAAATGATATACCTATGGACACAAAACTACAGATATTTAGCTAAAGGTATGTAGGTACCAAAATTTCCTGTGCTATATTTGTATGTTGAAATATTCTCGTTAAGTACGCACGTTAGTTAAATATTTCTTTCACGCCTTTTGTGCCCTTTTGCATCTCCCGGTGGCGTTGAGTATACATGCCCCGGTGACTCGTCGGTTTTTTTTTTGAGCGACAAAGGGGTTTTTGTCGCCAGAAAACACATCTTTTTGTGGCCACAAAACTGGAACTCGATTTGTCTCTCGTCATCCAGCGCATTAAAGCACGACTGCGTTGCTGCGTTGTTCTTCTGCTTTTTTACCGGGGAGTCCGTTGGCCGGTTCACCCTAATTAAATTCTCGCTTAGATAAATGCGTATAGTTTAATTTAATGGAATTAAAAATCGTGTAAAGTTTTCTGGTTTGAGAGTGTGTTCAAGTTGTAATACGGAATGTTTGGGTTTCAATGGAGAGATAAAAAATGTCTGGCTGCAATTACGCAACTAATTTAAAACTAATTAAAAGCGTTATTAAGCAAACTGAAACGAAATTCGCAATTAATGCTCGTTTTGTTCGGTGGCGACCATTAAGAACCCATTCGAAGGGGCACGTCAAACGGTCTATTTTCACCTTGGGAACTAATTACCGTTTTTCAAACTTCCATTTCCAAGTGAGGCTTTTTTTTCGGAAAAAGTTAGAGCCGAGAAACGGCCCAAAACAAAAACTTAATTGAAACATGCAGGTGGACATAAAGGTAATCGATGCGTAACGCATTATTTTTCGTCCGTTCCTTCTTCGAGTTTTGGAGTAATACAGATCGAACAGGACCGAATTTAAAAATTTTTAAAACTTGATAAACGGGAGCCGGCTAATTAAACTTCACTAGCAAATTCCCTACAAAAGTTTTAATTAGCCGGAACGAGTAAATCGCGAAGATAAATTGACCGAATAATGGAGCCGGTTCTGTTCGAAAGTTTTCGTTTTGTCGAACGGGATAATTTATTTCCCCGAGTTATTAATCTAGGAATTTCGATGCGCATTTTTCACGAGGGTAATACGAAATTGGTTTCAGTTTTGTTGCCGCAGCGGTCGCCGTCGTCGTTCCTCAAAACAGGCCTAATCGTTTCGGTTCTAATGATTCGCCTTCAGGCGATTCCGCCGACGAAACAGCGCCGATTATCAGGCATATTTTGGTCGAGGAAAACAGAGAGAATTACGGTAAACCGAACGACAATGACGGATTCGAATTTCGACTTCTATCAGCGGACGGATCATCACATTCGGCTGTTACTCATGATCTACTTACTGATGGTAGAGCAACGGTCACGATTCCTCGATAGAATCTGAAACGGTGATCACTGCGAAAAGATTAGGAAATTTACGCCAGCTGCTCGGCCGACGTTTCGTCACTTTTGGAACCCATTCAATTTAAATTTATGGTAAATTCGAGAAGCTTAATAATGATATAAACATTTACGCAGTCACTTATAAACCGATTAATGTTAATTGCAATTAAACTAGGAAACTAAGTTTACTACTAGCACTATTTTTAGATCGACAATGCACAAAAAGGAATTTTTATAGCCATTATAAATTAGCTAAATAATCCAAAAAGATGATTGTTTAGTTTAATATTGAATTATTAAACTCCTATTCCAGAAAACCAACATATTCTAATCCCCATTGTACAATGTTAAGAAGCAATAATTCCTTCTAACACTGATTTTTAAACTGATTATTAGCCATAAAATTGGAGATTAAAACAAACCTCTCGAAGCAAAAAAAACATGATAAATGAGACCTAATCTCATAAAAGCTATAAAAAACTACATATAAATCTCGAGAAACTTTAGGGGGTTTTAAGGAGGATTTTAATTTTTTCGATTGGGTTTAAGTGAGATTTAGTGAGAACGCGCGAGATGGATGCATTACCATAAATTTACAATAAAATAACAAAATCAATCTTTCAAATTTATATCTACTTATTACCTAATTGTAAATAACAAAAAGGTTACTACCTTATTTTATTTAAGGAATAAAATAAAATAATGAATTATAAATCGATCGAATTTGCAAATTGATCCATTAAGTTAATTATAGAATTAGTCCCTCCGGAGGAACAAATTGCGAAAAAACCATTTGCGCGAGATGATGCTAATTAATAGAGTAAATATGAAAATATACGAGACCAATGGATGAATATTAATCGGATTTTGCGAATAAATTCGCGATGTTACCACCCATGATCAGTGGCAAAACACACCGACGAATCAGAATGGCCAATTAACGGGAAATTAAATTCGGAATATTGACAAGTTTGTTTACGACTATTAATTGGCGAATTTTTTATTGTCTATTTCGCATGCAAATTTAATTCGCGAGTTAATTTACATGCTAATACTTAATACGCTAGAAGAGTTTTTATTTTCACATTAAAATTATTCGCTTGGAAAAGATGTAGACTTGAAAAAAAATGAGGCAGATGAACTTATATGCGTGGCATTTCAAAATTAAAAAAAAATGTCACAAAATCCAAGTTTTATTGAAGTTCTCTGTAAACATACAATGAATATATTTGGAGAACTCGAATACTGGGAATGTTTAAGAACCCGCATGAAATCAACGAATTGTGCAAAAAAGAGAAAATAAGCTTACCCTTTCCAAGCAAGTAGCCCGACATTGCGCCACCCTCAGGGGACTCCCGACATCTTGAGCCCCTCCGACGAAGACGTCCAAACTCCGCAAAATCACCAAGCAAACCAGCGACCGTCCAAAGCAGCCCATCGCTAATTGGAAGCCCCAGAGAAATGCGAAAAAAAAGAGAATCCACAAAGCAAAATAAACCACCAACCACTTCCAAAAAATCAGACAAAAAAAAAACCAAACACCAAACAAAAATACTCTCGTTACTCGCTCAATAAAGGCGTCGCGACGCTTTCGAATCGACTGCACCGAGACTATTTCGTACGTGATACGTGGGTATCGAGTTTGCGTTTCAGGCCAGGACGACGCACGTCCTCACTCCGTGCAGCTCTACACCGAACTGAAAATGTAATCCTGAAATTCTGAGCATCCAGCGGAAGACGACAGATACACACGAAGGCCGATGGAATCGGCTGCCGTCGGTGCGCGGCGGACGTCGCTCTCGGGGCGGCCTAAATCAGGGGGTTGAAACGAAACACCATCGAGCTGATTAGCCCAAGAAATTGTTTTTTCTTTTAACAAAGACCACCTTTCTCGCTGCATTTATGCTTTGAAAAATAATACTAGTTTACTTAGTAGAATATCTTACAAGGGATTGTTTTATAGGAACTTATTTTTTTAGGGTCAAAAAGTTCATCGAATTAATTATACAGAGTGATTTTATAATCGTTTGTTATAGGTGTGCTGAAAAAATAATGATGGATCTAAATAGACCTAGATAGTTCTAAATAGAAGCATTATTACACCTATTATAGAGTTATCTATAAATCCAAGAGGATTAATTATAACATAACTAAAAATATTATAAATATTAGAGTCATTTATGTACCCAAAGGAGTCAAATTGCTACTAAAATGGACCAAATATCACTAAATTATGCATCCAACCAAGACATGATAAAAAAGTTAAGTAAATATCTGCCCCAGAAAGAGTCTCTTTCAACATCTGCAATACAGAGAAAGCAGAACTTTTTCCCCGCAAAACTCACCCCTAAAAAGTTGCACCCTCTATAAAAACCACGATAACTATATCAACTCCCAAAAAAACCCCAATCATTTATACCCACCCGAGCACAAATCTCTCCAACAAATTAACGCATTCAAATTATCGATCAAATTACATCGGTCTTACTGTAACAAGGCCAGCCCCAGCGGCGCGTCCCGTTCCCCCGAATCCGGGAACAAACGGTTGTAACAATGTTCGCCGGTGTCGTACAAACGACGAAACAATTCATAACCGAAAGCGACGCGCCCCTTCTTCGTGCGTCGTTGACGTCTTCGGCAAAAAGTGCCCACCCGCGCTCGCTTTCGGAAGGCCTGCCTGCCATAGGGGCCGAGGGGGCCGGTTGATGGATGGACGGATTCGGTGTTAAGATATTGCGATACGGCGATGGCTAACATGACTTATAGTCTATAGGCGATAAGGGGAGAACGTCAAAACATCGGACCTGATGGGATCACTGGGTGATGGCTAGTTGCTGAAATATACGAGGTATAACTGTATAAAAACGAATTTAAGAGCTCTTCCGCTTCCATTATAAATCTGCATACAACAATACACTCAGGAAGCCCCCGTTGAAAAAATACACCCGGAAGGGTAGGGTGGCGGTGCACAATTACGAATTGTCTCGTCGTTTGTACACCACGCCTATGGGTTTTTAAGTGCCCTTATGCGAAACAAGAGCTAATAGTTATCTGCAAATACCTCCACGGGTGAGGACAGCCTGCACGAAGGGGTTGGGGTCTCCTAAGGGGTGGGCACCAGCCAGCTTCGAGGACATTGTTTACCTCATGGCGGATTGTTGGGGAGGCTGCAGAGGATGCGTGACGGCCATGAAATCTTCTGGAATTCGAATATGGCGTGCGCACTTTTTGTCTTATTTTAATTACTAGTATACAGGGTGGATTCTCTTGTGTACTTGCGATCTAATTCCACATTGAATTATTTTTCTGCGTGTGCGGAGTTTTCGAATCAACCCAAATTCGAATTGATATATGAGTTTTTATAGGCGCAGTATCTTATCTATATGCAAAGTGGACGACCGGGTCAAAGTGAGTATATGCGAGGAGGAGCTTCCGTACGCGTATAGGTGATGAATTTAATGCCGTCGAGACGGGGACGTTTTTTATTTGGTCTTTTTTTTTTCGATAAAAAATGCGAATATCTCCACACTGTCAACTTTACTTATTACAGTCGCCGCGAAATGAATACGTAAACAGAATGTTTATCTGAATTTTTTAGCCCGCGGTTTCCAACACCGTCGGGTGTAATTGTCTCGTTGATATATTTTCCCAACGAATATATTAATATGTTGTATTTTATTTACAATAAATTCTATTTTATAAGTACATTATAGGTATAGGTACTGACTTAATATTGGAAATCAATTTTCTATACATCAGTATTTTCTGTATGTTCAAATTCCAAACCGATGGAGCTCATCGATTTAATTAAACCCTCTCAAACAAATGTGGAACTAGTTTTTTCAATATTCGTTCCGCGAATCCTTTACATACAAAAAAATAAAAAAAAAGTCCGAACCACCGGAGACTAATGATGTCCGAGTTTCTGTAAATTATGAACCGGTAGAAGAACGGCGATTCTTTATTTCCACAAATAGTAAATGCAGTCAATTAAGATATTTATAAATTAGTCTTGCATTCTTTTAAATTACATCAGATTACTTACCGGTCGAGATGTTTTTATACTAAAAGCTCGGGCAATTAAGGATACGTTGATGGGGACATCATAATTATTGAATCGGTTTGGAAGCGGAGTCGTATCGGGAATGTAAAATGTAAATTAACTTTGCTACGCAGACTGTAAAGAAATGCGCAAATTACTTATACGAGAATGAAGATTGATCTACATTATAGAGGTATACAGTTAAGCATCAATAAAAAGCCAATAATATTGCATAGAGAAATCGAAGTAAATTTAGTTGACTCGACAATACAATTCGTATTTAAATAAAAATAAAAATCGGACACGAAATGTATATAAGTACAATCTAATGGTTGGTGTAATGAAATTTTTAAAAACCTCGCGAATTTTACGGGCTTCGCAAGGACGTTTGAGGGAGAAGCACTTATTTATAGCTGGAGAAATGCAATTTAAAAGACGCGTTTCCACGTTGGCGGACAGCATTTGCATAATTCACGCCGAAGAACGCGAGACAAGACAAATTCCTCGCAGTTTTCATTATAATCCCATCTCTCCTGGCGCTCCCCTTGTTCGCCCGCGGTTCATCCGACCTGCGACGGAATTTTCGCGATTTTCGGTTAATGGAGTACCGGGATGTTTGCCGATTTTTTCGCGTGGGCTTTTTCAATTACGACGCCAACGAAAATTAAAGTTTTACCGTCCGTTTTCTGTCGTTTGTATCCGGAAAATCCGTCTAGCGTTCGAGCTGCGAGCGCTCCTCGGAGAGGAATATTTTCGCGAAAGAACCCCCTTATACGACTCCCGGCGCTGCAATAAGCGTACACCCCATTTTTTCGCCGTTGTTGCTTCGACGTAAACTTTCATCTGAACTTTATTCCTTCGCGGCAATAACAATTTTCTCTTCGGGCGTCTTTCGCAGCACCGCAATCTTCTCGCGAGCGGTCCTCGCGGGACTATATTGTCTACGTGTGCAACTAATAAACACACAACAACCTAATCAATAGTTCAAGGGAAACGCTTCGGACAGGAATTTCGGCGAATGAGAATTTTCCACTTTTACGACGAGCCCACTGTTACAAAGGAACGCCTCAATTGACCTCATATTTCCATTTTAATCTTACATATAATTTTATAAAAATTACTCGGAAGAATGTAAGTTTACAATTACTTATTTTAATACTTCGCTGAAAATAAAATTTGAAACTGCAATAAAATTTTAATTAAATTGCCATATCTACATAGTAATTAAAGGTAAATAAAAATGTTTTATTAGTCGATCTTCTTAATAATTGGATTATGTTTAGCATCTTCAGTGCAAGGGTTGTGTAATGGCTGTCGTTTTTAGGGTCGTTGGTAAAGTTTTATTAGACGTAGCATACGAATTGCGGTTAAATAATTCCCGAAGCGAGAAAGTTTTACCTTTTGTTAGATTTAGTGCTTGTAATTTAATTCCGTATTTATGGAATCCGTGAATTTTACAACAAATTGAATCCTAAAAATTAAACTACCGAATATTTCAACTTACTGCTCCTTGTTTCGAATGTTTTATAGGTATGTTTTTGACCGGTCTCGCCCTGTATGCAGGCAAAAAATTATTGCATTGAACCCGGTGAAAACCGGCATGCGAAATTCGCAGGCATTTATTATGACATGCCGAGAAATACAGGTGTTAAAAGTCGGCATTTTAACCATTTCTCCGGTTATAAAAATTTGCATTTCGTACGTAATCGTACGATTGAAAAGAGCGAAAACTGAATCATTATTTTTTATTAACAAGTGTTACTAAAGATTACAATATCATACACGCAATATACAAAAAAATCCTGCAAGACCCTGCACTTTTATCTTCATACAGGGTGTTTTACACTCAAATTTGCATAATTTCTTAGATACATCAACACATATACTTATAATAAATATTATTAAAAATTGAATCAAAACTAGATGACTATCTATACTTATTTTATAATCAACTCTTGCTTGTTGTTTCGGAATTATTTAATTTAATTGTATCACCCTGGATGGAGCACCCTGTATGCCCAAAATGAATTGATGTTGCATAAAATTTTAATACATTACACAAAAAATTCAAATGTATGCGTATATTTTTTTTCGGCAAAATAACGAGATTGATTGCGGTCTATACTTACTGCACCTGACGGTTCGCTGCATACATATAGTCCGCGGACGGTCGAATTTTAAGCATTTACATAATCAAAAAAAATCTAAACCCGAAAGAGAATTAAGCGAATTTATAGGAGAATAATTCGCAGGACTTATGGATGTATAACGTGGAACAAATTACAGTTGTAGATGTGTAATGCTATGCTAATGGGCCGGCAAGAAAATTGAAACAATCACGAACGCTTGTTGAACTAGGTATTAGAGGCTCGTTTGAGGATTTTTCGGCGGGCATACGGTTCGAGCAAATTATTTTTGTAACAGCCGAAACATGCGCCTTCCAGCTAAATATGTATATAGGTACAGTAGAATTTTAATATTATATTTTTTAACTTCTTTGCCTATGCAGCAGGATACCTAATCAACTCAATGTTATCTCCTAGATCTTTTCCAATGGAATATATCGGCGATAAATTATATTTCATTACCTAAAGTATACCGTGGAAATATGTAGCAAGTTTTTTCAGACTTCTTTTCATCTCCATAATAACCATTTTTAAACGTCCGGTAATTGCTCGCCGGTCGGAGGAATTTCCAGTTTTCTTCAAACAAACGATTCCCTTGATTTATTTTTACGACTTAATTAAATATTAAAAAATATATATTCTCCACTCATAAAACGAGCACGTTCTGTTCGCATTTCCTCTCCGTCCGTCCGCTGTTCGCGACGATAAAACTACCGATGTATAATATTAAGACGGCCGTTTGAGTGCATCTCTACGCTCATTAAATTATTAATATAAATTGCATATAATTTGTCACAGTTATAATTTGCATAATAAATTCCCGTCTTATGGGTTCCTCGAACCGCCCACAGGCGATCGCCGGGACCCGTTCGGACGGGTCTTCTGCGCGATTTTTCACAGAAATAAGGAAAGGTAACGCCATTAAAAATGCATTAAAGATATCGCTTCGAATGCTGCTCGAGTCTTCTGCCTCGCAAAACATACACCTTCATAGTATGATTTCTCCAATTAAAGTTATTATCGTTATGAATACCTTGTGGATACAGAAGTAGTGTAGCGCATATGACCTTGGTAACTCCAGCTATTTATGTCGATCTGTAGGCACACTAAAATTTTACACATAATTTTAGGTATATCGCACCGAAATGTATGTAGCACTTACATTCATTACAGATAAACGGTAAAGATAATAATAATTTGAGTGTGTGTAAATTATACATATCCAGCAGTGATTAGAACGCCGCCCTTTGGGCCTCCCCCGCCCGCTCCGCCGTTGAGCATTTGTATTCATTTATTCATTCAATTTAGTCTCACCGGGATTTCCTTTTATGGAGCAACTCCACACGACGAAATAAATCAATTTTAAACGACACAAATAGGCGTTATTATGTGAAATTATTACGGAGAGGTAAATAAAATTTCTAAATGTGTTTTTGTACAAATTAGAGAGAAATAAAAAGAAAATGTGCGTACGAAACGTTGAACGGTAGGAAGCAGCCGTTTAAATGCTAATGTTTTTCCAGTTGGGGTTCTTTGCGTTTTTTTATTTATTAATTAAAATTTCTTTGTAACTTTGCAATTTCTTATTTTTATTGCTTTGAGTGAAATAAAAAGTGTTTGTGGGTTTTATTTATTTTTAATGGCCACACATAAAAATTGTGAAACACCCTGTACACTAGATATATAAAATATGTAATACCGACGTAAAAAAGCATGCACGTGCTTTATTCTTAGTTAAAAGTTACAGCTCGATTTATATGTAGATTGCATTCATTTTTTTTTCGTTATAGAAACGTAACAAAGAAAAAAAATCGTAAAATTTTTACGGGTATGCGGAAGGAATTACTGGAGGGTAAGGAAAGTTATGATCGCTTTTATACCTTAGGTACGAAAAAAAAGCCGAAAGAAGTCCGCAGTCGAAATTTAAACTTTGACTTTCAAAGTAATCTGGGCGGTTTTTATCACAGCCCTAACTTTATAGCTACACTCAACTTTATGTCGAACGCAAGTTCAAAGATTATTATATTTCGTAAATCGATGATAACGCAATAGGTATCGCGTAAATCTACTTATTTATTGATTATTTTAGTCTACTTTAAAGCACGTCCAATATTTTAAATCCTTTATTCACAAACGGCAAGTTTAAACGACTAATATCAGTAAAAGGGATGGCTTTATTCCCGCGACCTACTAAATTCTCTTTTGGCAAGTAGGTAAAAGTACCTAGTAATAAAAATATGGCACGGCGACCGACTTCCCGATCAAATAAATTATTCCATCCACTTAATGTTAATAAAGTCGATTCGACAGTTGTAAGAAAATGGAAACGTATTCGAGGGCCCGGATAGAAACGATCACGATTTACATTGAAGCGCACCGACAGGAAAAAAATGACGCTTAAAAATTAGATTTTTATGGAAATGCGACATTCAAATTTCGATATCGCGGGATCCGGAGAAGGGTCCGCACGCAGCGGTACATTCGACCTGAATATATTTTTGCTCTACGCAGATAGTTCTCCTCCGGATTTTTGATGCTTTGCTCTAATTTTTCGCGAAGAGGAAAATTGAATTGAACCATTTGGTAAATTGGACCGACAAAAACAAGACCAAACAGTCCACAAAAGAACTTGATATCCTAAAGTGACTTAGAAATAAATATTTGGGAAATTCTGCAGATTTCCTTATATAGTTTGGTTCAATTTTTTTTGCAAAGAACGCCACTGCGCCGGCTAGGTGTACTTACGTACGTAAAGTCTATTGTCGGTTTTTGTGTCACGTTTTGGCCTATTATATTCAGCTTTGTTGTGGCGTAAGCCTGCATGGGAGTCTGGATGGCACGTAAAGCTAACATAAAACATAAAATATAATCAAGTACGTCTAGCGGATAACCGAGTCTTCGGTTAAGAACTGTTCAAATCCCATCGCACGGTCACTTACCTTCCCCCATTGCAAATTTATCGAGTACACATTAATTAAATGTGGCTAGGCGATTTTTATACCTATCTAAAAATTGAGAAATCCGTTGTATATCCTTCTCGAGGCGCTATCGATATCTTGATTGGTTCGATTGCTTTAAAACAATTTCATTGTTACATTACGAAGAAAAATTCACCGAAAAATCCATTCGGACGTTTCGTATTAATCACAATCAACGAAGAATGTGATTTTCATCCTACCTCGTCATTACGGTGACATGGTCTACCTAAATCACAATTGTCGTAAATTGATTAGAGATCGATACCCAGTTATTAATATTCCGATTCTGCTGTACCTTAATAAACCACGACCCCAACCGCAACCGAAACCTCAACTGAGACATTATGTAGGCATCTACAGACCGACAGGTATAGCTGTATAGACGTGAGAATAATGCGCAATGTATAAGTAGTGATAGTAAGGATGTATGTAGTATAATTTTAGGAATTTTGAGTTTAAAACAATCCGAGTAATTTAGCAATTGGCACGGACGCATGCAAAGCGGTTAATTTTCTGTTAAGTTCCTCCACGATAATACGAATAGTTTTCGAGGCGTTAGAAAATCCGGCCGGCGAAGTTTCTCAAAACGCCATTATTTGCCCGGAATATATTTACAGTTCATTTAAATAAATTTCGAAAGCGAAAAACGTTATGCAAATCTTCGGAATTATTCTTGCGGCCGTCGCGAATTATATTTTTGTTTCGGGACGGTTTTTTCGGCTAATTATCCCCAATTTTTGGTATTTTCTTAGTAATATTTTGCATTAAACTATACCTAAAGTATACTAAATAGGTAAAGTCTAGACTTAAATTGGTCTAACAATGCCCTTATGGTCCCCAATTTGCATGGGACTCTTCTACCTCTATCTTATCGAAAAAAATCGATAATTACAGAAAATATCTATGGGTTACAACTTTTCACCATTGATTTGGAAACCCAGCTAAAAATTAGACATCTCCGCCGCGACGTCGGCGTCGTCCTAGATCCGGTGCAACCGTTTTGAAATTCAAATTCGCTGGTAAAGCCAAGCAAATTGTTTTGTTAAAAATTTATGTTAATTCGAAAGGAGTGCATTGATGGTCTTGTAATGAAATTAGATCGTTATTCTGATCTCATAACGAAATCTGAATTATTCATTGCGAAAAAGAATTTTCCGAAAATGCTTCTAGTCTTGGAGATATCAGATGGAAATGGAGGAATTTATGCGTTTCGAGAATATTTCTTGGATATTTGGATTCTTGGATGAATAGTATTTTAGAGCATCTATTACATTGTATAAGAAGGTGTTTCTTAAAGTGTAATTAATTAAAAAATGTATGGGTATATGTGTATATTTTTGAAATTCACCCCATGACTATGATACATGGCAAATTGGTCGAGTTGGATGTGATAATCTTTTTTTTGTCGAACAATTTTTGTAATTACAGTTTAAATTCGATTTTAGCTTTATCTGGCCGATGAATTAAATGCGATGCAAATTAGGCGTGCTATTTATGCAAAATATTATGTATACATTACGAAGAGACGGCCCACTAGATAGCGATTATTTTGGTATTTGAGTTTTATGCGGCGTTTTAATATTTAATACGGCGAATTTTATGCAATTCAAAAATCGCAGCCCGATTTGCATTAGAGCGTTTATGTATACAATGTTATTTCGCAAAAATCATCCTCGCTCACGTGGAATATTTAGTTACATCGAAACTAATTGCATTATTAGGTATTTATCATAGAATTCCATGCAAAATAATTTTTTAACGCATAATATCTACACGAAATGTTTCAGGTAATTTTATGTTAACTAACATACTTCAAATAGTTAATACAGGGTGATCAAAATAAAAGTACCTATTTAATATTGAGGGGTCTATATCTGTACAATAATTAATAGCGCGTTAATTAGTTAAAAATCACTCCAAAAATATTCGAAATAAGGAATAATAAAATTCTCGATTTTTGACTCGAATGAAAGTACAATTGAATCGATTTTCAGTCGGGTGGGTAAATCTTAATTGGCGCCGATTTTTAGACACTCGAGAACCTTTTGTTTTTTCGTTTACTCGCCTGCTCGAAAAAAATAAACGACTCCCGAACCGCACACAAAAATACATATCGACATTCGGCGAATGCCTCGACGTTTATAAATCCATTAAAGTCGAATTTCGTCGGAGTTGTTCGACGGGCGAACTATAATTATTTTAAATCGTCTGGAAGAATTAAATTACTAACGATGAGGAAATTATGGTAGTTCTGTTAGCATAATACGTAATGGAATTATTCTGGAGGGGTTGATAAAAGATTAGGCTTTTTTAAAAGTAACCGCTTAAACGGTGTGGCGTAATTTTCTTTTAGCCTAATCTCGTTCGGCTTTAGGTTTTTTTTGGTGAGTTTTGTTACCTCCTAGGGACCGAAACGTTCCAAGACCGAATATTAATGATTCAAATAATAATTAGGCCCCGCGGGCATCAGGAACAATCGAAAATTAAATAGAAAAATTTATGAAAGTGTGTATTGGAATTCTGTGATTAAAGTGCTTCATGTTGCATTAAAATGTACCATGTAAAAGAGTTCAAAAAATAAAAGCTTAAAAACATCCTTCAACTGACACAAAAACCGTCGCCAAAGAAAATTCTTTTTCGTTTTTATTTTAATTACGAAGCGCATTTCGTTTTAAATACAATTACCGGAAGACTAAATTGTTACACGCAGCACAATACCTACAATTCGAATACTTAGAATGAGACGGGCGGTTTTTCCGACAAAAAAACACGCCGCTATTTTAATTTGACGATTATAAATTGTAGCCGAACGTTTATAATTAGTCGTTTTATAAAGGGAAATTAATGATGGAGAATTTATCAAATCAAACTCCTGACATTTCGAGCATTGTTTATTGTTTATTCAAAACGTATCGCTGCGGACGAAATGAAAGGCTAATAAGCTTTTAAGTGGACTGGTAAAATTATGTAAATTCTTTAAGGGTCATTATTTCGATATTAGACCAGTCAAACGCGGGAAAATAGACTTTTCTAATACACATCTATATCGACTTATTTTAACTTTTAATATAGCTACTTCTTAGGCATAAAAAATCGATTAATATTAATATCATCACTAGCTGAGTTAGGGCAAAAAAAAGTAAATTAGTTTCGATTAAATGAAGTCCGCTTCGTTGAAATTTAATGCCCGCGTAAAGTTATTTACAAGTCGAGTTTTCGTTTTTCCCGTTTCCATCTGCATGGCTGCGCCGGTTAATAAATTCCTATCCTGATTCTTTTTTTCCGCGGCAGTAAACGTCATCCGAAACCGTCCCCGACTTATTATTAAGCATTCAACACGAGCCCGAACATCTCCGGAAAATGAATCTTCGGCTAATAAACATCTGGCCGGCTGCGCAGCCACAACCAAAATTAAACTTGTGGCAAATTTACCAAAAAAACAATCCAACTTGAATTGACAAACTGTCAAAAATCATTCAAAAAAACTCACTCAAAAATAATAAATCTTGACTAAACATTTCATTAGGTAGGTATCTATTTTATTAGATATACTTACCTATCAATAGCTCTGAATTGAAAACAGAAGAAACGGACAGCAATTCAACCATTCTTTACACAAAAGGCATTAATAAAGCAGTTAAATACGGTACCGTTTGATGAAGGAAACGGACGTGTCTACAATACCGATCGACGGACGTATAAAAGTGCCGACGTGCGTGTGGTTTTATTAAACAACAATTTCTATGCGACGTTACGTCCGCTTCGTTTACCGGTAATTATTCTTCGAGCATTTCTCGACGTTCCACTTGTATAAATGGAATAAATATAAACAGTAATTACTTCGCTAAGTGTCTAGCGAAAAAAGTTCAATTGCAGAATTAGAACTGTTTAAGCGGTGGAATATTGAACGAGATTTTGCAGCATATGGACGTATATGTAACGTTTATGCTACTATTAAGTTAAGAACACTGCATTTTGATTCAATTATAAGATTCGCTACTTAAAACTACATAAAGTAAATAAAGTCTTAATGTTTTAACTCAATGCCCTCAGTTGTTGGTTGTTTTAAACAGGTATATGAATTTTTAAACAATTATTTTCCCTGTCATGTCCGCGATAGCCGAAGTCGATAAATTTACTCCCGTCTAATTTTATACACAGTCGACTAATTTTAAAATAAATTTATATCGATTTTAGTCGTTTTTAATTGGTAATAAGTTAACGCTTCTGTTAAGGTTATCTCGGTTCGGTAAACGTAAATTTTTACTAACGATAGTTTTTTCTATTTTTACTAAGTGGTTTTCTGTTTTTAACAGGGGCCTAATGACACGGAATTCCTATTTTACTAGTATCATAATTATTAAATAATTAAAACCGTCGATAGATCACCGATAACAACCCAACGACCTTTTGGAGAGTTTGTTGAGCTTATCTCTCCGTGAAAGAAATTGTAAATTTTATCTAATTTTATCATTGGTAATAAAGCAAAATCTTGATAAATTACTCAACTCAACGTTATTTAGCGTTTACACAACTCTTGACACAATATTTATTCTTTACTTTAAAGTACACAATTGCCATTCAAGATTCATTATTCAGTAGTAGGAAGTATGTACATTTTTTATAACAATGCATTTCTAATCTTGGATTTCTGATAGTTAAATTTATCCATCGAATAACTTATTCAGGGCGAATGGTGGACGTTGCCGCCCACAGGATATCCTAAATCACATTTAGTTCGGTCGTATGCATTAGGCAATTATCTAGTAATTATGAGATATAATTTCCTTTTGGGACGTACCTAAAATATTAATTCACCGAAAGCCATCGAAGTTGGCGAATTAATGTTTGCTCAATTAATTCCCATAGATAAAATGGCATCATTTTTAATTGCCACCAGTATGGAAATTTTTGAATTAATGATTAATTAACTTTTTTTAAGGAAAATAACGAACCTATTTGTTTTATATAGCTCCGTTTACGAACGTATATTTCAACTGTATATATAGCGATTAAAAAATAAATAAGGCGAAGGGTCGATAACGTGACAATATAAAAGATTAATTAAACCGATTGTGTATAATCTAGGATGCGATAACATAAAACATCCGTAATAGACAGGACAAGTAAAGTGCAGTAAAGAGATCGAATCGAATCGATTCTTCGATTGATTGAATCGATATATAGCTATATAAAAAAGTGAAACTGTCACCCGGCCGAGAATAAATTCGCTTTAAAACGAAAGAGAAAATAACATTCCCTTTTAATTTCTCGAATTCCTCGTATAGGCTCGTTTTCTCGTTTATTTAAAACAACGGCCTTTCAGGTAACCACTTATAGTACATTCCGAACGTCTCCAACGGATATTCTGTCAAAATAAACATTTCTAATGATCCGTTTAATTTGCATTTTGATTGGATTTTCTACTCTCCGGATAATTCGGCCCAAATAATCCCGATTCGGATTTAATTCATACCTGCTAATAAATCAGGGGGATAATTGTTTAAGTAACCGTAAAGGCGATCGCGCAGACACTGATCCGACTTTAATTAAAAAAGAAAACGGAGGAGACACGTCCGAGATTAGCCTTGCCTATCCGAAAATAAAAAAAAGAAAAACAGAAATCCGACATGCGACAAAATTAAAGCGAAAGGGAGAAGGCCAGCTAAGCCCCACTTGGTGCCGAAGACGGCCGGTCGTTTTATGATTCTTAATCTTGTTATACATAAAAAATCGAATTAGAATAATCCGGGGGTGTTTTAGACGGTTTAGGGTTTCCGAGCGACTTGTGAAATACATCTAGGATTCCTGAAAGCATTAAAGATGCACACATAAATTTCGTAGAGAGGAAAATAGGAAAGCATATTTGTCGGCATATTAATAATCTTTTTACAGCGTGTAATAAATTTCGAGGAGATCTTCCACGTTTAAAACGGACCTTTTGTGCTTCCTAATCTAATTATACGCCCTCGAAGCCGGCACAATACGTAAACTTTCGAAAAAATCGACCGGAAATGGAAATCTCGTTACTGAATGGACCAACCGATACTTAATGTACCTGCTGAGTATATTCTATTCATGCGCCATAATAAAGCGTATAATGCTGGTATGTTTAAGCTCATGAATAGTAGGCAGGCTACAATAGTTTTATGGATAAAGTGACATTCTCGTAGTAAATTGTAAATTTAACTTTGGGCATTCCAACACCTGGCCGCATTGTCGGGAATTTCTTTTCTGTGTTTGCAATCTATATCAGTTACATTCAATTTGTCACCCGGAATTTCCATCGAAAAATTCAAAGAATACAACGAAAACAAATAATTAACTTCGCCGTTCCTGCGTTGAATCTGTACAGGCAGATTTTTATTTATTCGCTCGGTTATCTGTAATTAGCCGTGCTGTACCTACTCGAATATTGAACGCGGCGTAAAAGAGAGGCAGAGAGAGCTAATAGATTATTCATTTATTTTTCGTGCTGATGCCAGCAGGAGGCAACGTCCGTAATTAAACCGGGCGATACAAGCATATTAAAGGGTAATTATGGACATTAGGATGTACTCCACAGGCCGGAACATACTCTGCACATTTCCTGCTAAACTACCAGTGTTGTGACAAACATATTTCGGCACCAAACAATATAAAGAATCCAATGCAAAAATAAGGCTTAATTCCTACCTGTAATTGCGTTTTTAGTATTATAAAAGGTTAGGTAAATGAATGATTCAAATTGTAGGGAAATAACCCCTTTATTGTGTTAACGTTACGCTACTGTTCGTTTTGATTAGCATGGGAACGTGGGAAGCTCTCGACGATTGTAAAGTGCTATCTTCCATACAAACACTACAAGTAGGTACGTTGTAGAGAAAATTTTTGTTGGTAATTAATTTTTCAAATTCACATTACTAACGAAAATTTCGCGATTTATTCAATTCGACCAATTGACCCAATACAATGGAGTATCCGGTCGCAATATGCATTAATTAATTATTGGCGGAGTTGCTGCGCTTCCGCAGATCGTCCGAAATATAGCTGCAGAAACCTCCATCCTAGCGGTAAATATTTGTCAGACGTATTGCGGTAGATCGCGGGGAACAATAAGGCGATTAATATAAACCTCTTAATAAAGAGCAAACTTGGAGAAGCGAAGAGAAAAGCTCACTCGAGACCGCGACGTCGGTGTGTCGTCACGAACCCCGCGGATTTCAATAAATCAGAATCGAGTTTAAGGAAAAGATTTTCTTCGTTAGCGAACGGGCGATGAAGAGCCTTCCGGATTTTGGAAGTTTGGCGAAGAGCTCAATCCGAGCGGCAGCGCTCAAGTACTTGCAATTTTTAATTAATCGACGATTTTGTAGACCAGAAATTGCACAATTTTTTTGCGTATAAAAAATCCATTAAAACGTTATATTTCATAGCGTATTTGTGTATTCCAAATGCTTTAAAATAAACCATATATTTCGCGGACAGAATGCTAATCAGGGCGGCGCTGTCAGCCCTTATCGGAAGATGCATTATATCGAATCGAATTATACGAAACGCGAAGCTTCGCCCCGAAAAATATATAAATTTCGCCTGTATATGGAGCGGCGGAAAACTCACGAAACTGCTCCGAAGCATTACCTACGGTAGAGAGAAAATTCCGTTTCGGTTTTACGACGAGACGTCAAACCGAAATGATTTATGACCGTATGCGCGTGCCGCGGATTCGTTTCTGTTTTTGGAAGAATCGCTTAGGCCAGTCGCTGAGAGAGCCACTTTCCCCTTTCGTTGAATGTTAAATTAACCGTGCACCCTTAGATGAATTTAATTCGAGGGAAAATTAATTGTAGCTACGGTGAGACAGCGATAACTGAAGACGCAACCTGCGCAGGTTTCAAATCGTACTCTTAATTCTCCAGCTATTTCTATAGCATTGTAAGTAGGTGGTAATACAACAAGTTTGGTGGCTGCTGGTCATCTTCTTCTCCATACTTTCTTTGATAGGATTCATTTTAGTATATTTTTTCATCGTCTTTAGAATTGTAGTTTATTTTTCGAGGTTTTGGGGAGCTTGGAAATTTTCACCTGCAAAGACCGTAGCATAACGAGCTTAGTTTCGAACCGGTATCTGAAATATGACCGATTGCCTACAGTAATTGAACCGTGGATTTATGCTACCGCACAACGATACATAATTCATGGAAAAGTGGCGTTTTTCTTAATTTTCCGCGACGCCGGGAGTTTATCTCGACATCGGCGAAGTTGTTTTATGAGGTTGTCGTCGCTTTTCGTAAATAGTTTCGTCGCCGAGCAAATGTATTTACTGAAATCGCGTTATTTGTCACTCCGTACACACACGAACGAGGAAAATTGGATATTAGAGTCGCTCACGCGTTAGGGGTTCCTCTAATTAAACTTAATTATTCGGCTGAATGCAGTTACAAACAAAAAAATGGCTATACACATCAATTAATCAAAATTCATTTATTGTCTACAACATTTTTCCACAAATTGAAATATTAACAAAAAAACTGAAATGTGGTATTGATTTTACAAAAATTCCCGAGTTAACACCCATTAATTATTCAATTTCACTCATTCAACTATTCACAATCCTATTATAAACTTTGCTAAAAAATGTACCGAAAAATAATTCCTGACTACCCATTGGATCTGATGCGATTGAATGGAATCTCGTAAGAAAACTTCTTCATTTCCTCCGTAATCCTTCGATCAATTTTATCACAACAATGCGATATTTCCCCGTAGTAAAACCGGATATAAAAAGTTTCTGTTCCAGCTTTTCGTTTTATTTACTTTCGGACGCGAACGCAACGGATAGATTTGAGATAATAATGAGAAAACGGCGTTGTCGAGTACAAGACAAACACGAGGAATTTAATAAAACTAAGATGAAATCTTGAAGATCGACATCGACGGCCAGATACAGCGATTAAACTCGCTTAATGACGAAAGAACTTTTCTAACACGGCCAACATTGTTTGAATTGGAGAGTTTACGTTATTAATACTTAGGCGCAGAGAGAGCGAGAGAAATTTCGATTAAAAACCATTGGGCAATGATTGAGTAAGTTTTAGTACACAGTTCGTTCAATTTTAAATATAATTGAAATGGAAAAGAGGTTATTTAATAGGCAAATAATCTTATTACAAACCAAGATGATAATTGATTTTGTATGAATGGAATTTAGAGCTAAATGTTAATGTTGTTATAGAAGTTGTAATAGAGTGGTTGCACTCAAACCTGGAATTTAATTACTTTTATTGTATTATGAAAGTGTACTGAAATTACGAGAGGTTGGATAATTGTATTTTGTTCCTCATTGAGTTTAATGTTTAATTCAAAAATAATAGAGTATATTCCTACATTTCCATGCAGATAGGCTAATTCCGTGATGTTTAATCAATGGAACCATCCAGGAGTGAAGTAAGCTGTGTAGGTATATTAGTTACGAATTTATTATGTTCAATTCACGTTCCTCCGATCCGTTTTAGCTCTTCGCAAAGCCACTCCCCTATGCTTTGCAGCATCCAGGAGCTTAATCCTATATTTTACGCTCCAGTGTTCGTCATTTCGACGATTGTAACGTTTCCAGCTTTTACTGTCTGATTTAGTTGGCCCAGTTTTCCTTCAGTGTATGCTCATGTAACCCATTACCACGTATAATACAACACTCAACTTTTCTAGGTCAAACAGCTTCCCCCACTTTTAAAGCCACTCAACCAACTTGGACAAAATATCTACTGAGCTTATAGATATTTAAATATAAAAATAATATTTGTTTTTGAGGAACAAATTGTTGTTGTGAACTCTATACTGTTGGTATTTCTTTGGGGTTTGTTAGGGCTTTTTGTATGAGGTGGTTATAAAATAGTCCATTGTGTTTGGTATTGGAGTCCGCTGTGCAGCGGCCTTTTTCTAACCGCATCCATTTCCGACTTTTCGCCATAAAAATCGAAATTGTGCAGTAAATGGAAATCATCTTGACATTCGAAATCGTCCGTTTCCTTACGGCGCTCGCTCTGTCATTAGACCCTCAATAATTGTGGTCCTGCCGGCTCAAAAGCGGTCCTTTTATCGCCGGCGACCAGGGCCGGATCGGACGAATCGAGGCGAGAAAAAGAGACGTATTAACCGGATTATTTGGTCGGTTCGTCCAATTTTCCGTTCGCGATACGGCGCATCCACTCGGAGTAAGTGCAAACTGAAACTTGATATCAATGACGACGAACGACCGAAACCGCCAACTCGAATAAAGCGAAGATTGTTATGCAAATTCGGAATCTAAGTTTGAGCGGAGTTCTCGCCTTAAGTGTTAAATGTTTTGACGAATTTGATGTTTAGTTAGTCGAGGACGAGGGAAATGCTAAATAACGGTTTCGAGCTGCGGACGGACAAGGAGCAGAAATTTTAATCAACCATCTCCCGCGCAGCTTCCACTGCTCTCCAAAGAAGATTTCACGGAAAACGGTCTTTCAAAAGATATTAAAAAATACTAATATCACCAAAAAGACTCATTTAGATACGATCTACTAATTTGAGAGAAAATTTGTTCTACCTAACAATTTTAAAGCATATACCTAATAAAAGCTAAACCCCAGTAAATTTAATCCTTTATTAGAGCTAAGTAGGTACTTAGCATCTAAGCATTTAGGCACCTTAAACCACACCTTTACAAAGGTGTTTATTTTCCTTTTGTCGCAAGATCACTCTTATTTATTCAACCAAATTTAGAAATCCTTTTGTCAAATACAATAAAAGCCACCCGAGCCGGCGGGTAGTTAAAGATTCCCTCATTCCGCGTCCTCTGGTAAGTCTCACTTACCTTCTACGGGGGCGTAATGACGTTTTATGCGGGAGATGCCGAAAACAACGCAGGCGAATAACGAGGGGCTAAAAAGGGTTCCGTTATAAAAACAAATAAAAGAAAACAGAGAACCGGGGGTAGCGGAACGACGAGGGTCGTAGCGCGTAAAAACGAAAACGAAACAATATTTCTCTGTCTGTAATCCTCTGCAGGTAGGGAAGCGCCGCGGGGGCGCAGCTCTATTAGCACTTAACGGGCGTCCGAGCGCCACCGGTGGCACTTTCGTCAGCGGCGGAACCTCCTAAAATTACCAATTCATATATTAAATTAGATAAAACAAATACTCACGTACAGCAAAAAAATTCCAATCTTACTCTATAATACTAACGAGACGAGCTCAATCTTATTTTATTACCCCCGTATATAGGACGTTCTGGAAATCACAATGATAGGATACGCAATATCCGGCAATTGACCATTTTATAACCCTCGCTATTTATTGTTATTGCTGAAGACAAAAACGGGCCATTAAAGACAACAGTTCGGTCATCGTGAAGCGCATAAATGGCGCTACGAGGGCGCGCCTAAAAGAACTAATTTTAGTCGTTCAAAAGCGCACCGGAATTTTTGTAAATCGACCGCGAAAAATTCTATTTCGGTCGATTAATCCAGAAAGTAACGGGGCCCAGCATCCCCGCCTCGTCGCTGTCGCACGGGGGCGTCCGATTGGATTATTTCCAAGCTCGCAGGAAACATCATGGAATTAGAAATGTGGGATTATAAATTCGAATGTGGCCGCAACGTCGCAGCTCAAAAATAAACACACAACACTACATTATGCGCGCTAATTGACACGGTTGACAACTGGGCTCGATGAACGTTCCTTTTAATTTATTTTATGGAAAGGTAAGATGGATATGCGCGGGTACGCACGTCTTTACCGATCAACCCACTTATATTTTATAAAGAGCCATCGCCGGTTTATTTCCGTCGCCGAATGGATTTTTTAGGCGTTTTCTTTTGTGGGGTTGTGATTTATGTTACGTGTTCGTTATATATTGCAAACAGATTAAATAAATTATCGCTATATACATTATAGCAGTTGCTTGCATGCAAACTTTGATTCATATATACAGGGTCTTCCACAGAAAATTTGACCCTCCCTGTAACTATACAGGGATCTCAGCGAATTTTGAAATAATTTCGGTTCTCTAATGACAAATTTTTTTATAGCAGGTAAAAATTTACCACCTATTCGTATGAAGGATTTCGTGATATTTTTATTTTCAAAGTGAGGAACCGCATCATCGTGCCTCAAAGTTTTCCTTCCTCTTTTTGGTGTTTAATAAAAATTCCATCTCGACGTGATGGCTGAATACCAATATAGAAAATTACTTTTCGTCAAAAATAAGGCGAAAGGAAATTCGAAAGAATGTGTAACGCGGTGCGTCTATCTTACCTGCAGACGCCGACGCCGACGCCGACGCCGACGCCCGCGTTCGCTTTCGTATTCTGAAAGGTTGAGCATTTCGATCAAAATTGAATATTTGAAACATGCACATACCGGGCGATTCGCGATAAGTCGGTCAATAAGCGAGTGTGTTCTTCGCCGGCGCCGAGACGCTACGGTAGAAGCGATAGGGCGCCCGGATTATTCGAAATTTTCTCTCCTGGCGCGATGAAAAATTTAGAAATATATTCCTTAAGGTGAGACGAGGAGGTCGTAAAACGGTGTTTGCTGTGCATGCAACATTTTAGCAATGTATTTTAATGCCGTAGCGCACTTTAATGTATCAAATTTAAATTTTTAGTGGGAAGCGCGAGGGTTTTATTTTGTTTTTATATTTTTTTTGCCGTTTCATTGCTATCTCTTCGCGTCTTGTCGACTGATAAAACTGCTTTTCATTGTAATCAACATTCTCTCGCCTTTTAGTACTCGTAAAAAAAGTAGAAGAAAAGTATTATGAAAAGTTATCCGGAAAATTAACATATTTTGTTAATAAAAAAAGTATGAACTAAAAAATATTAAACTACAGTAATAATATTTGTACTTTTTAATTCATTTTTAAATGATACGCCGCTGATTCCAAAAGGGAATTTACCGGTGCCGGAGCTATATGCATGCAAATGCGATCCAAGTTACTCCAAGACCGAAAATAGTTTGGAAACCGCCATTCTTCAATCAACATCATATATTATTAATGCTAGCCTTATTTTGGGACCAAATTAATGTACACGGTATGGATTTTCAACTTGTTTACTTCCTTCCTACGTGCAGGTATATCTACATTAATTAACCAGAATTCTACTGTTAATTTAAGAAATTAGAAATTTTGCAGAACATTGTATGTAACGCGGGAACTTTATCATTCCATTCGAGGATTTCAAAATAGATTCTCAACAATTACATCGCATTCAATTGGCAGTAACGAACGAATTTAATCTTTTAATCTGACATTCCGTCACCGTTTTCTATTTTAACCTTCGTTTCGATAATCTTCCCTTTTGCTTTTTCTTTGCTCGCAATCCCCTATTAGAGAAGAAAAGAATTCAAGATTACGCAAACGGAAAAAAAGATTTACATAATCTCGGCTTTTCATCTACATCTGAATATAAAACCTTCCAAGAAATTCCTTTGTATACCTGATGCACACACACGCGCTCGCACTCCTATCTGTTCCGCATTTGTGGTAAATTGTGCTAAATAGAATGTACGATATTCTGAATTTAGTCCGGTGCAAAAGTGCCTAGTAAACTCCACATCCTTTTTAGCATTTTAAAAACCTCGCTTGAAACCAATTGGATAGAATCCAAACAATATTTTCATGTAGATAACTAACAGACGAGAAGCAAAACTTGTAAATGTTGCTATGAAGAAGACATACATCATCAAATCACCGGACTATAAGACGAGGGTAGAATCGCCGGAGTCCCTTAGCGTTATCTCAGCCACATAAACATAAACCAGAGTCACCTGGAAGGACGTTTCACGGCATCATTTATTCTTTTATGCTCCGATGTCCCTCCTTTCTCGCCTTGACAAATAGCCCGGACAATTGGATTGTTCTTTTGTGCATCGACCTATCGGGCGTCGAGCGTCCCGTGAAGAGAACGCGATGCTTCCCAAGATTTCTGCCTTATCGTTCCATCAATTTTTCAGAACGCATTTCGACGAATTCGCCGTAAATATAACATTCCCAATTAAAACCATCACCTGTCGTCCTCTGCGAACACGGCGACAGAAATATCTCCGCAATAAACGACTACTGTTTCTCTGAATTTTGTCCAAGGTATTGATTACACATCGATTATGTACAGCGCAAGAGGAATAGCTGAAGACGTTACATGCGCGACCTGTGGCGCAAACTATTGCGCATCGATCTCACGTCTGCAGCTATGTTAGTGGCTCCGTAGGTATTTTATCGAATAATAATTTCGATGTGCGATAGAGTAGCATCCGCCCACATGTGCTTAAAAGTAGATCGTGTGGTCGAAGAGACAGAAAAGAGCGACGTGCATACGCGAATGCGTGTGTGTGCCGCATTTGATTTATGAGGGGTCCACCTTCCGGGGCCCCGACGCAAATGCTCTTCTTCGGTGATAAATGCGCCCCGTATCGCGACGTTCGCATCGGCACGGAAACAGTTCTCGGCGTCTCGGTAATTATACGTCGATGGGCTGCCCAAGAGTTTCGAACAATCATGAACACAGGCAGTTAACAGAAGATTTGAAGGACTTCTTTGACTCCTTATGCTACAAGGTACAATGGTGTCCATCTTGATTTCATTGTCTAAAACAAGGAACTTAGACTTAAACAGAGAGTGCCTAAATTTTATGTTTTATGGCTACTGCACTTTTTGAGATATCGAGCTCATTAGTACAGTTCCTTATTGAACGCATGTTTACCACCTGAGGTACCCACTTTGTGAATATGATTTACAATATTTTCGGAGCGTTATATGCATGCATGCGCGTCGGTAGCGAAACCGTATCATTCGATAATTCCGATGTCGTGTCGGTTGAAAATGCAAATATTAAATTTCTCGTCTTTATGCGCCCGGTACCCGGTTTCTGTGTGAAGTATATAATAATTTCGCATTGCAAATTGTTGTGCCGCGACCGAAATGATACATCATTATGTGATTTCATTACGTCTCGGTGCGGATCACCGACGAACTACTATAATTTCCACAGATATTTTCCGAATCATCCCGATGTAAATTGTACGTACAAATACAGAAGCGTATTTGGTGCACAATATTCGATACCACTAACTAAAATTTTCGAATTGTTTGCAAAATAAATATAAATAAATAAAATAAATAAATTTTAGCAACAAAATGTTTGTCTAAGAAATATATTGTACCTTTACCCCTAGGTGTCTATTTAATTTTTTCATTTGCAAGTACCTAATATGGGCAAGTCAGGTCCTGCATTATTAATGCCTTGGGCTGGACATCGATTTTTTTATTGCTCGCTTCGAAATTCGAAATTAAAGTCGTTACCAGTGCGATCTGGAGGTTAGTACTACTTAGTACTTATTGGTAACGATTATGGTTCAGAAGAATTACTCAAGAGGACAAAATATTATCATACTTAAAATTAGGTATCAATTTACATTTTACATATTTCCAATTTTTATGTATTGGCTTTCAACTCCTTTTATACGCAGAACTATTAGGAATCTCATCTGTATCTAATTATTTAAAAGATCAGCTCTTAACGATCATCAGCAGTTAAATGACCTAATAAAGTTAAAAAATCGATAAATCTTATTAACTCTCTACATAACATCTATAAATAAATTATTGATTTAATCGCTCGATTGATTCGGATTTAATCGTCTGCACTTCCATTCGAAAGAATCGATACCTAACGAACAAACTAAAATCATGAACACTCTTAAAGAACTTATAAAATATTGTAATCGTATTTCATTTTTATAAGCGCTATTGTCCAACTTTTCATCCGAGAGTTATAAATAAACGATTAAAGTTGTCGACCAATCCCGGTTGTTCCATAAATCAGAAAAGGGCATAGGGCACAAGGGAGAGGACCAAACTAAAGCAATTTGTCCGGTTAGTTTTTTTTAAACTCTCCTATTCCGGTGAAAAGGAACTATTCACATGGACAAATTTACATTTTTACGATGAATTTATAGAAAATTGTTAATTTGCAAATAAAAGTCGGTGTTGGAAAAATTCTGTTAATGTTTGATTCTATTTATTTGGGATATTATTTAAAAATCGGTTGTTTGATATGATAAAAGTAGAAAATTTTGTTTGTAAAGATATTGGATAAATCGTCCGGCTAGATTGTCAGGATGATAACAATTTTATCTAGGTATTAAAAAGTTCCGAACGCTGCAGAAATGCAACATTGTATGAAAATAAACTATCGAACTAAGGTGCTCCCGTAATCGAGAATACAAATAAAACGAACAATGACTGTAGATTTAGCGTTTTGATTGTTAAAAGAGAGAAAAAAATAATGGGAGAACAAGAGAATGTTGAAATTGTTTCAGCGCTGGATATTCCCAGTTATCCATAAAATCGACTGGAAATCTGATAATTTTTTTATTCTATTCTATTATATTAGAAAAATGGCATCGATTATGTTTAGAATAAAACATTTAATCAAGACATTTTGATTAATGATGAACTTAAAAAATCATTTGGGTACGTCCATGTGTAAACTTCCATCTTATTTCGGTACCACGTAGGCATTATGTAGTAAAAATAAAAAGTAATTAAAAATGAAAATCCTGTCCTACAATACTCGAGGAGTCTTAGTGGGTGTATAAATCCGATTCAAGTCAAATAGACGCCATTTATTTTTTATAATCCGCCGATTAACTGTACGCTTAATAATCTTCGTATTTATAAGTCTATAAAGGACTAGAAGGCGCGGTCGGGTTCCTTTATGGTAACTGATTAACTCGACGTTACGAAATTTTCACTTAAAATTTCACATTTTTCACGGAAATAATCGAAAAGACTCGTTTCTATTTAGCGCTCTTTGAATATTTTTAATCGCTGAATCGGTCACAATCGATCTTCTTAAGCTCTTCCTATACAATGTAATTGAATCAGTAGATTTTTTATGCTGTTTAAATAATAAAAAACATCAAATTAAGCGGCATTTATCTTGTCAATTCCGAAAAATTAAAATTGTTTCACGACAACCAATTAATGAAAAAAGTAAATCCCGTTAACGAGCCGTTTAAATCTAGCACCAATTTACCGTGCCCAATCAAATTAAGCGTACGCGAATATTAATAAACACGAAAGCTTAAAGAGCTGCGCCCTTTTCGAGTATAAAGTAACCAAATGAAGTTATGCAAAATTCCTCCTCATCAATATAATAACTCGGAGAGCATTTAAAATACAAATTGGCTGTTGAAATATTGACTCGGCCGAGCTGTGTGTGCAGTCGAGATTTCGGCCTCAGACATGCCAATGTGTATTTAAAACATTAAGAGATTGCTCGGTTAAAACGTATAATTTCTACCGAAACTAATTGCATCTTGTCGAGCCGATGTCGTTACTTGCAATGGTATATACTATATACTATATAACACAGGGTGTTCCATAAATATACTTGCTGTACATTTTAGAATACTGTAATTAAAAAAATCCTAAATATGATCGTTAATTTTTGTGGTGAGCAGAACACAAAGTTCATTTTTTTTTAGCTTATTGGTTAGATGCGGTCCTGTATGGCGAAAGCTTCGGTAACCGAAAGCTAATACTTTATAAAAGTTAGGTTTGAATACAAATATCCAGGCGCATTCCTTTGTACGGAGTGAAATATGTGTGAACAGTAAATTTGCTTTAACAGCGAATGCTGATTTGCCTGAATAAACGTATTACAGGTTCCGTTTCTCTGCGAGCCGAAACGCAAACTCGATTTTCATATTTTGCGTTATTAATTTTGCGAACCGCTGCACAGAATAACCAAAATACAAAGTATAATTGAATTTCCCTTTAAAGAGAGGATGCCTGAAATAATATGTTGTGATGGGGATGACGCGGTCGAAAACGGAATTTCGAATTTTTATTTTTCGCCTGCCCTTTTTGTGTCGATGGTTTTTTTTATTTACTTTACCGCAATTGGTGCATGGCGCTCGAGTTGCGTGAGTGCAATGGTGGCCGTCAAGAGCTTTCATAATTCCCTCTCTGTGGATCACCTAATTCGACAATGTAATTATCCTTTGCGTAAATTTACCTATTGTATCTAATTGCACTGTGGGAATTAAGGGAAAAATCTATTCTTTTACAACCCAAATCTATTACTATATGATATATGTTTCGTGATACATTCACATGTAGATCATTAATTAGTTCATAATGTTTATTAAAAAATCCATTATGGAAGTAGAAAAGGAGATTACACTATTATAGGAATTCTTTTCCATAAAGCGAATTCGCCTCATCCACGACAGGGATTATTACAAAATTCCACGCCATCATTGTCTTCGTCTCCGAATCTCCTTCTACAAGATATTTTTCATATTAATTGCATTCAGTCGCCCAGAAAATTGTCACGAGTTGATAAATTCCTCCAGAGACTTCCACTAGATCGCTCGGTAATGCTCTCGATTTCTAGTGTGTACGGTTCCAAAGGAAATACCCAGAGATATCTTTCCACAACAACCCCTTAACACAAGCTTAACTTTCTATATATTTGAACCGAACGTTTCAATTTATAAAATTAATCGTAGCTCGTTAAATAAACGTAGCAAATGAATTTCGAAGGTATTTTTTTAAAGATTATAAAGTGAATTTGAACCGCTTCTACTAGAGTGAAGTTTGGAACACTTTGGAACCGAGATCGTTCGATATTCGACTTTTAAAAATTACCCTCCCGATAAACCGGACCGATTTTCGCCCTCATCTCCATCTTTAAATTAGACCGGGCGTCTTTCTAACGTCCCAGTTGTCGACCTGATAAACTCCGCTCGGCGAGAGTAATGCGAAGAAGAAATCGAGAAACCTTTAATTCAGGATTCTGGCGACACGTTAGAGAAAAGCAAAAAATCCGGACAGCGGATTTTTTTAAGCGCGCCAATGCCACATAAGCCTAGCCAACATAACCATTTTGTTATCAATTAGTTAATGGTTATTGTCCGTGAGAATTGAACGCAATTAGAATTAATCGCGCGATTATTCTTCGGAGATAATTGAGTCATAAATTCAACAACACAAAATTTTCGAGAGAACCGGCGTTTTAACATTTTACTACGGGCAATAATTTCCGTTCGGGATTGATATTTAGGTGCCATTAAAATTTCAGGTAAATTAACGGGTGTATAAATATAATGGGCGACTTTCATAGTTAGAACAATGTTTATGAGTTAATGGGGGATCTGGAGGAAAGCGGGAAAGCCGCTGGTGAATTTTACGCCGGGGTAATTTCTGAAATTACCCGATTTTTGGTGTTCATTGAATTTAATCAACAAATTTCTTCACAATTCTAATGCTTAAATTGTTTAAGTTCCTTCTGCTTATACACAACAGTTGCAGAATGATCAAATATACGCGAATAAAAATCAATAAACTGATTCTCTTAAAGAAAACTACCATTTATTTATTTATTTTTACAAACAATCCATTCGCAACCATTGAGTCGAGTCGTAAAAGAAAACGAAAACATTCGCCCGTGTAAAGGTATATCGTAAACAACGCGAATCGTTTTAAATGGCAAATTCGCCCGTTAAAAATGCCCCCATCGTAGTTATTAAACGAAAATTATGCATTTTACGAGCCAGTACGGCACAAAACGCAAATACCGGCTTTTGCTAATATTTGTCGTATAAACGTTCGACGGGGACACGCCTCGCAATGTTAATTTTGAAGGGAAATTAACAGGGCCGGACTAAACCATGGAACATTGCTAATGTTACTGATAAAGCTCGACTCGAGCCAATTATACAGCTCCAAGCAGAACGCTTAAAATTCTTAATTGGTCGACGTCCGAAATAAATTCATGGTTAATAAAACCTCCCTAATTAATGATTTAATTGCACGCATAAATTCGGTGAACTTTTATTCCCATCAGACGTCATCGTCTGTCGAAAGCGCAAGCTACAATTGCTGGGATATGATTCATTGGAAGGACGTTTACTGCCTTCCATTATTAGCCGTCGTGCAGGAGGTTTCACGGCGATATAGCGAAAGTACGAGAGTCGTTTAGAGCGGAATACATACGAAATTCGGTCAGAGGGACACGCGTCCAGTCAAATGAAAATATATCTATTTGTTCACGAAACTCAATTTATTAGAGTGTTTCTGGTTATGAGCCCTTCGGTTTGCTTACAACAACCGGACAGGGCCGTATCAGCTCCAGAGATTATACAGATAATTTTTTTTTGTAAATAAATCGCGTATTTGAATTCCTTTTTGGCATAAAAAGTAATTTAGCAGAATAGTATTCGGAATATCAAACACAATTCAAACAACGGGGTTTTTTACAGGCAATTTAATTCTCGTATGTTGGTAGATATTTTTCCTTTTTTCCCCGTTTTCTGTATCTGCATAGAGTTATCCCTGACTGGCTTTGTCGCATTCAAACCGTTCGGGTCTAATAAACTGTTATTAAAAAGCGGAGTTTTATTTACTCAGCAGGGCAATATTCCTTGAATACGTTCCATATTAAAAAATCGGAATGCCTCAGCGTTTTTTCGATAATTGGCGAGATCGAAATGCCTGACATTAGCGTTTCTGTTCGATTAAGGGATAAAAAACGAGATTTCATTACTCGACGCGAATTATGAATATTATTAAGATCGCATTAAAAAACTCCCAATCGAAATAAACAAATAAAAATCCGAACGGAAATATCGCTTTCTCGACCCTTCGGGACGTAATTCGTTTATCTTTTTTGCCTTTCCTTTCTCCTCCGCCCTTCCGTGGGCTATAGGCGAGCTTCAAATTGAAAGTATTAAATTTTTCGAGGACTTTAAACTTCACATGAAAAGAAATGCCTCGCAAGCGATATTTCTTTTATACAACGGTCCGGTAACTTATATAGGATGATCAATCCGATTTATTTTAACACTTGTATTCTTATATATTTTTTAGAAAATTAAGAAAACCAACTTTTAGTTAAACATTTAGAAGTAATTTTAATTCAGTTCGAATTAAAGCAGGAAAATAAGCAGATAAATTAATCATTTATTATTTCGAAACATACACAAGCATCCACCCCGTATATGCGAGGGATAAATTCGAAATATATCTATTTGGTTCAGTGTTTTCGTTCGGGTTTATTTTTATGTTTCGAGACGTTGCCTTAATATTCGATATTACCGTTCGTTCTGATTTAAACAGGATATTTGGTTTAGAAATTGAAGAAAAATACGATGACGTTACTCCAAATACGAATTGCGATGCGATACAACAAAAAAATCCCGTATAGGTTTTTCACCGAATCATCAGGTATACCTACAGAGCGATAGCTATAACTGAAGACGTGAGATGCGCAACTTTGCGCAATTTTGAATAAATCAATGTTTATAGTGAGCGTGCATTTAACACATTAAAATAGGTTTCCTCTGGACAAACCGATGACAATATATCGTAGCAAGAAAACGAATTCGATTGTCGTTCAATATTTACACCGGGCCCGGTTGAACAAATGTTAAAAAATCATCGAGAGCGTATTCGACGTGTTCTTTTGTAAGGGAACGCCGCTAAAATGTTTACGTTCCCGCTTAATATTGAAACCGACTAAGTAATATACCTAGCATGTTAACCTCCAATGTTTACCAATAAACATCTGTTTGAGTGCCATTGGAAAAGAAGTTTGTTCCTCGGATTCTCGCTCGCCCAAATGGGGGGTTTAAATGTTACTAAGCAAATATTGGCGGAACGCATTTAAAGTGGTTCGACGATCTTGGAACTCTAGTAGCAGATTTGTGTTGTGTTGTTGTCTGGGTATATAGTTTATATTCGTTGTTATAATAGCTCCTTTCGGATAACCTTGTGTCATCAGCTATTGCTGTCGATCTGTAGATACAAATTGAGATTGTTTTATGCAAACGCCGCGCTTTGCAACTTTCGCATTCGCTTTCGTTTTTGAGCTGGAAATTCCAGCTCCTTTTTGTTGCTTTCGTTACATATTTCGTTCCCTAAAATAATAACCCGAATAGTTTTCCCTCTCCGGAGCGCAAGTTCGAACCGAACTCTCGTTGGCGGCGGAACGTTGCGTTACTGAAGCGATCAAAAGCTCTCCCAAAATAATCCGAACAATTCGCGAAACCCCGACCGCCCTTTCGGTTTCTAATAAAACGATTTTAATTATCGCAAATTCAAAGCGACCGCCGCTCGCCGATCTCAGGACCGTACCCGCCGACTCAAAAATATTTTTTCATATAATTTACGTACGAATATTTATGCAATTTTTTGATGAATGTTGCGCAGGTCACGTTTCCAGTTATTTAGCTCGCATTGTAGGTATTTGGAAAATTAATAATCATGTGATCTTTGCATTGGATTTTTTTTAGAGCGTAATCGGAATTACATTTTTCCCTTGGTTAAGTTTTACGAGATCCTTTAAAAAAAATCGTAAACGTCTCACGGTCTAAAAGATGCGCAAATAAAAAAAATGCGGAATTACCTGAATAATTCACCGACGTCTTGCGAAAACTTTTACCTGAACGCAATAAAAATTTGCAAATTTTATACGGGGGCTTTAAATCGATGTTTCTGTATACGGAAAGAAGAAGACGCCGAGAGAAAAAAAGGAGCGCGGACGAATCGTAAAAGCGTAATCGTTCTCTTGTTTTATTGCGTTAGTAAATTTTTGGAAATCGTAAAAATGCAAAAATCCTCGAGCAGTAAATGTAAAGAAGATAAATTAGTCGGATTTTACGATATGTTTTTAACAACCGAAATAAACTTTTTAATAATTTTTTCTGAAATTTTTATTGCTTTCCGAACCAACACGTAACTCTTGTGGTACCCACTTTTAAACATCTATACAGTAAGTACTTTTAATTATTCCAGTAGATACTATTAATTATCCTCTACTGAGGCGCTGGGATATTTAATTCATTTTTAAAATGTATTGAATAAATGGAGTCCTTCAGGCAAACTCAATAGTTCTAAATAAATATGAATCTACATTAGAGCAGCATTGTATAAGGTCATAATTTCATTGCTCCCGATATATGGTAATTGAAACGTAAGCTCCTTGTAAATCGGATCATAATTTTATTAATCTAAACAAGCGAAACTAAAAAAAAGCCCGGTAATACAAAGAAGCAAGTGATCCTACACTTTCATTGTTCTTTACAGGGAGCCGTGTTTCAGGTGAAACGTATAGCCCGCATCGAATTCAATGAACATAATTTCCTACCTACTCGCAGAGAGATTTACCATTATTGCTTTTTTATTCACCGACGACGGACTTACATTGTGCTAACTCGATCATGTAAAACACATGTAAAATAGAATATTTGCATTGAATTTGTTTTTAATCCTTTAGGAAACGAACGCCAAAGCAAACAAAAGCTAGTTATGGAGCGAGTAAAATAAAAATTTAACAACTTTATTTAGTAATACTTCGCAATTTTCCTCCTTTGGATTTGAATAGATATTAAACCCAAAGAATCATTATTGTTCATCAATTCCGCTAAATTAACCGTACTTTTAGTTTCATTATTATTCTCCTCGAATTCAATCGGGTCTCTTCAATTCTTCCAGCTCTCTTTACGGTCCCGCCGAGTCGATAGGAGCTTTGCTGAAGGGCGTTTAAATGAGAGGCAACACTTAAAAAAATCGAATCTCTTGATTTTCCGTTAGGAAACAACCGAAACCGTTATCTGAGCGGAGCAGTCGGAACGAAAGAAAAGGGTAAAAGCGGAAAGCATCGGCCGGGACCCGTCGTAAAACCGAATCGTTCGTTTTGTAAATTAAAGCGAACGCGATAGAGCCGGCTTTCAGAAGGAGACTCGTCGAAATGTATCCCGGGAAAATTTCCCGATATTAAATTAGCGCGATAGCAAGAAGACAAAACGAACTTAATGCAATAATTCCGGCTCCTTCCGCCGTTTGCCTCATTGAGATTAATGGTTTGCGTGCATTATCATTTCTCCAGTTTTTACGGCTCTTGCGGGTTACGGTTATTACCATTTTCGCGATACCTCCCGGGGAAAATTCCCTGAAAAATGTGGGACATTTCTGATGGGGAATTCTCCGATTCCAAACTTCTTCTTGCTCTGATTAATATATGGGAATTGAACGTTACAAAAAATCTGTTCCCAAATTATATAAGCTGTTTGGTTTTAATTACATATAGGATATCATCTGGTCGCACAAACTAATTTCCTTTCCACAAATAACGTTGCGGATGAAATTTATATCCGCCGTGAATTTTAAAAGTAGTTCGATTTTTATTATTCCTGGAAACGCATTGGCGACATCTAGTCATAATAAAGTGCTCAATCGTGTTTAGTTTATTCATTGAAAACAGTTGGTAGCGGCGTCGAATTACAAACTTTTTTTATGTTTTTCAGCCATTAAAAATGTTTCACACGTTGCCTCAGAGGCGGCTTGTAATTAAAGAAATAGGGCTATTCATTATTTTGTATGAATCAACAGCAATTTAAGTTCGTAGAAGAATTTATAAAAATCTTCAACCCCTGTGTACTTATTTCAACCCGCTTCTGTTGGAGAATGCACCATTAACCTCTTCTAAGTGCTTTTAAATATTTAATTTTGATTTATACAGCACTTATTACATTCGAATGGTTAGTTTTTTCACATGCAGAACAACACAAAAATAGCCCCATTGTGCGTTAAAGCTAGCAGCACGGATACAACAAAAAGGGCAAATATTATTCCGACCCCCATGATAATTATTCTAAAAGCAAAATGTTTTCGAGTTTGCTCGCTCAAACAATAGAAATCGAGTTTCATTACTTTCGAAATACATCCAGGAACGGTAAAGTTTTAACAGTGCTTAAACAATTTGCACCGAAAAGCAATTAACAGAATTCCTGGTGTACACTGTGTGGTTAGAAAATTAGTGGAAAGGAAAACGGACTTCTATTTAGTTTCCAAAAGGGGAGAAGGGAGAGCAAACATGGCGGAATGGGGTTTATTAGAATTTGGGTCGGGGCTGTGGGCGCCTAAGCAAATAGCCGTGATGATTTTTAACGAATAGCCCCCCCTCCCGCTCCGGCGAGAAGCCAACTTTTTACAACACAAACACAAATAAAATTACCATGTTTGACAACGGTAACTAACTCGGGGATAATTATAAATGATCCGATTCGCCGCTGCTGAATAAACTTGTTGATTGGCTTTCGGATAGGTAATGAAATTTCGTTATTTTATTGCCCAGAGTTCTAACGAATGAAAACAATCCTAAAAAAATTACGGTATCAGTAGATAACGAATATTTAAATACAAGTTTTTTTATGCAATTATAAATACTATTATAGATGTAAAATTCAGTAGAAATATTAGTAAATTTTATAGTATTATGCAAGTAAAGAAAACTAATTTTCTCGGTATAAGACTTATTTTCCACACATCTATTAGTCAAACCGAGACGGAGTTTGTATAATAGAACGAATAATCGTCGGGTGCAAATTCTTTTAAAATTCTCAAGTGTTTGTTTTTTGTTTGTCCTGTTGGCGAACAATCGGTCAAACTGTCCGAACCGCTGGCAATGAGACCACCCTTGTTTACACCGACAACAATAAAAATACAAAACTTTCTTTAAGCGCCGTCTATTTTATACAACTGAACCGAAATTAAGGTTTAGTACCACCCGTGAGATGGATGTTTCGCACTTTTTGTGCACATTTGTTACTTATTTACGCGGCGGCGAATCGACCCAACCGACCGTTTACAGTGTGAAACAATTTAATTGAAAACACTTGCATTTAAATGCGCACTTTAGTTTCCTACAAAGCACATATAAGCGTTAAGTTTTTCTCTAAAAAAAGAGATCAATAATACCATTAGTTATCCAGATTCCCTGTTAAAATAACGATATTTAACCACCCTGTATATAAACTATTTCTTCTTCATCTAAAACCTACTTGATTTACAGCAAAAAATATTTAAATCAATCTTTAATTGCTTTAAATTTTATTAGATAAGCGTACATAACCTGCTCGTAATTACACGGTGGCCATTTTTATTAACGCAAGATTATTGCCGATCAATTAATGCACGGCCGATAATTAATTATAAACTGGTATCAATTAAATTGTAAATATATTCATGATCGAAACTGATTTTTATGGTTCGTTAGAGAAACGGGCGCCTTTGGCAATCATAATTAATTCAACGCATTTTTTTGTTTACGTATTCCCGGACAGTAATTCCATCAATAAACATGTCAACCGGGCAAATTGAAAACCGTCGTTTTTTTCCTAATCTTCATGCATATAGATATTTAAATATGCGAAAAAAAAATCATCGAGCGCTTCTTCCAACTGAAATTGAAAATTCCTGCATTGAATCTAACCACTACCAGATCGTAAATATCGGCTAATAACTATTTTATGCAATTTTGTTAAAACGGCCTTCGTTCCATAAGCGGTATCTTTCAAAATCAACAAAGAAATACAGGGTGACCACAAACATTTTTATGTGCAAAATTCCATAATAACTAATCTTTATTTTCTCTAATAAACGGAACACTTTTGCTCAGAATAGTAATAAAAAACGGTCCATTTTAATTATAATAAGTGCAGAAGTTCACCCGGCGAGCAATTAGAAAACAGGAATTCAATCAGCAAGCGCACTCTTATCGCCTATCAATTAGCGTCCATGTCTAATTGCTGTTAATTAATTCGCTACATTCAATTTCCAATATTCCAATCTGCAATTTTACGAACGACTTTCGCCGAACTGCCGACGATTATATTGGAGAAATGTGAATTCTGGCCCGAGAAGCCATTATACGAAATCTCCAATTGCCGTTTTACTCCTCCAATTTGTCGAAGTGGCGAGAAATTGCACGAAGAAATTCGCCCGCCCGTTCGAATTTCCGCCCGATCCTCAATTAGTCCATGGACCCGATGAACATTCTATAAATCAATTCGGGAACGATTAGTCATAGTTTCTGCTATTATTTTTTGGATTGAATTTTACCTCACTTTTGGTATTACAATTACGTTTATTTGGTGTAAATTTAAGCTAGAAAATAAGGTTTGCTCAACATTGAAATTGATATTATCGCCCATACTATCGTTTTTTTTGCAACAGTTCTTTTTTGCAGTACCTGCGTACCTACCAAAGCGCGTCGATAATGAATATTGAACGGGAAAGATGGAAAAAGCTCCGTCGCGGTGTCTTAATTCCGATCGGATCAAACCGAATTTTCTCTAATTTGCCTAATGAGAAAGCGAATTGTAGACTTTTAAATAATTGGAGACGCGGGGATGGTATTTTCTTTCGTTCAATCGCGGTTTTAAAATCAAACGGCTGTGGAAATGTTACCTAGCGCTGGTTTTCCTCATCGCTTTTGTGTATTATTCACCAAACAGAACTATTTTTATAGTAAAATCCGGACGTTTTATGATTGATTTATTTTTAAACGAAGGCATTTCCGATTCGAGTGTTCCCTAACCACGTAGATAACGTTTTAAAGTTTCGAATTAGTGAGCGATGATCGGTCGCCAAAAGATTAATTATCCGACTTTAGTCAAATAACCTCCGCGGCAGTCTCGTTTTTAATAAATGAAGTTTTCTCGCGAGATAAGAAACCTCGAAGGGAACATGTTCATTCCGGTGTTAATTTTAATGCAGTCTTGTTTTTTCGTCGGGTAAATTAATTTTCCGTACCAACAGCCGTTGATTGCCCTCTACCGGGCATCGTTAATCATGTTTGCGTTTAAATAAATCACGCACGCCCTTGCCTTGCATCGAGGTATCCTGTTTCCCAGTGTAGAAATCCCAATTGGGGCGGGGTTGCCAGCACGGCGAAAAATTCAATAATCTCATGATTTGCAATAATATACAAAACGTGCATAGAGAGTATTTGGTGATGATTAAAGTAATATCAAACGATTAACAACGTGATGAAACACAAGTTAAAACACCATCCTTTTGTTATCGTTCATTTTGGTATTCAAGATTTTATTGCAAGTGTAATGATATTTTGTGGGTATTTTCATCCCTTTAGCTTGGCAACGTGGCATCGGTAGAAAATTAATATCTCTGGATGCATTTGGGAACCGACTTTGGGCATTGGGCTTTTCGAGATACGGACCACAGCGCAATCATAAAAGAGTAAAATAAATATTGGAGCATCGCGACTATGATTAAAATTGTTTTGGTTTCGGCTATGAATAAATAAAAAAGAACGTGATGAGTGCGCATAATTCCGCCATTATTCGCCGGCTCATTTTTTTTAATGTTTTTCATTTACCGCTTATATTCGTTTCCATTAAAAAGACAATAAAAATGGAAATGCCTCCTAACAAGATTAGCGAGTCTAAACCCGTTTTAATTCCGTTAATATTTTTATTTCGGAGGTTTCGAATTTATTTCCTGCAATCGCTTCTGAAGCAGATATTATAAAGGCTCGTTTTCATGCGACATAATAATGTCATGAAAGTATGACATTTTTAGTGGTTGTTTTCATGTATTTTCACATTTACAAAATTTTTTACGATTTTTTTAATCACTTTTTTTAATCATTTTTGGAACACCCTGTATATGCATAAAAAATTTATCAAAAATCGGTTAAAATATTTTTTTTTCCAATATACAAATAATTTAAGCTCATCGCGATGTAATTTATATACGAGTTTTGGTTAAAGTACTAGCGGGGCCCTCGTGGGCCAGAGGGGTTGTTCGTTGACTTGTATACCGGAGGTCCGGGTTCGAGACTCGGCTGGCGCAGGATTTTTCAGGGGTTTTTTCTCGAGTGGGTGATGGTGTTTGATAGAAATGGCATTTATTTAAGGTCTGTGGAATTTGTTGGAGGGGTTTTTGGATTTGGTTCTCCCAAGGTCTTGGGTGTAATTAAATAATGAAATTTCTTTCAGGGAAAACTATTCAGTTCAAATTGTGTTTAATATTTAATTAATAATAATTGCTCTTAATAAGTTGAACTAAAGTTAATAAGTTGAAATTTATAACAATGAAAGAAGAGAGAAGAGAGAAGAGAGAAGAGAGAAGAGAGAAGAGAGAAGAGAGAAGAGAGAAGAGAGAAGAGAGAAGAGAGAAGAGAGAAGAGAGAAGAGAGAAGAGAAGATGATGAAATAAAAAAAAAATTTTTAATTTAATTTTTGAAAGTTAAGTATTGAAGATTTTTCCAATAATTTAAGCTCATAACCTATACAAGAGTATAGGTAGATAAGTAGGACTTTGGTTAAAGTACTACTTAGTCCTCTTTTCAAATAGTTTTTCATTACAATGTCAGAAGATTCGAATGCATGAAAAATTAGAATTTAATTAGGCTTAATGCAGAAGATAAATTTATTGGACAAAGTCACGACTTCGCGTATTCCCTACTTAAAAGGCTCTTTTTCGTGTGTTTTCATGTATTTTCACATTTACAAAATTTTTTACGATTTTTTTAATCACCCCCTATTTTTGGAACACCCTGTATATGCATAAAAAATTTATCAAAAATCGGTTAAAATATTTTTTTTCCAATATAGAAATAATTTAAGCTCATCGCGTTGTAATTTATATACGAGTTTTGGTTAAAGTACTAGCGGGGCCCTCGTGGGCCAGAGGGGTTGTTCGTTGACTTGTATACCGGAGGTCCGGGTTCGAGCCTCGGCTAGCGCAGGATTTTTCAGGGGTTTTTTCTCGATTGGGTGATGGTGTTTGATAGAAATGGCATTTATTTAAGGTCTGTGGAATTTGTTGGAGGGGATTTTGGATTTGGTTCTCCAAGGTCTTGGGTGTAATTAAATAATGAAATTTCTTTCAGAGAAAACTAAGTTTAAATTGTGTTAATATTTCTAAATAATAATTAATTAATTGCCTTTAATCCTACTAACTATACAACTGAAACCGAAAGAATCCATTCATTCATTCATTCATTCATTCATTCACTGACTCATTGGCGTGTTTTTTTTTTTACGGCCAAACGCGAAGGAAAATCGTCGCGGAAAAAACGCTATCCGACGTAACTCGACGAGATCTATCGGAAAATCGATATTTCGAAACCCGGAAAAGTTTCCTTCCGGGTGAAAAACCGGATTTTTGGGGTATTTTTGAGGTTTTTCGGGATTTTCTCCGAAAATCTTCCGACGATTTTCTTTAAAATTTTCCAAAATATTCTTTAATATATTACCAATCACCTCACGCAAACCGCATATCGGGGAAAATCCATTTACCGGAGTTATAGGAAAAACAAATTGTCATTTTCGCAATTTCGGCAAAAAAATTGAAATATCTCGAAAAAAGATGCGATTTCGAAAAAAAATTTATTCTTCGAAAATTGTAGAGAACGCTTTTCTCTATAATAGGACATATAAGGGGTTATTCTATTTTGAACCGTTTTTGAGTTATAACGATAAAAAACAAACATTCCTTCGCGAACGAAAAATTTATATTTTACAATTACTCAAAAACTAGCCGTTTTTTGAAAATTTCTCAAGAATCGAAATTTGTAAAGAATAGTATTTTGTATAATATATGTGGATGGGGTGATTCGATTTTGAGCGGTTTCCGATTTATAGCGCGATATCGATTTTTTAAAATAAACGCGATTGACAAAAAGTCGAAATAACTCGAAAAAAGATGCGATTTCGAAAAAAAATTTATTCTTTGAAAATTGTAGAGGATGTTTTTTTACATAATAAAAATTTTACGGGGTGGTTCCAACTTTAACGGTTGTTGAGTTACGACGAAAAACCTGCGATATTACTGGGTAAAACCGAGCTGATTGGCGCGTTTTTTTCTTACGGCCGTACGCGAAGGAAAATCGTCGCGGGAAAAACGCCATCTTTACGAATTTTGACGAGATCTATCGGAAAATCGACATTTCGAAACCCGGAAAAGTTTCCTTCCGGGTGAAAAATTCCGGATTTTTAGGGTATTTTTAGGGTTTTTTGCGATTTTATCGGAAACGAAGAGATCGATTTTTCTCAATCTCTCCTAAAATATTCGTCAAATTAATATCGATTATCTCACGCAAACCGCGGGAAAATCAAAATTTCCTTCGCGGAGTTATGGCAAAAATAATTTAATTATAATTAAATTCTTTATTATTTACACGCTCAAATCTCGAAAACTATTAGGTTTACGATAATTTTACAAGAATACAAATTTGTTAAGCGTAGTTTTTTCCAACTAACAAAACAAACTGCATATGTTTATCTTGAACAGTTCAAAAGTTTTAGGGGTAAATCTAAGTCGCGAACATGAGACTCGAGCGACGGATTAATGGTTCAAATTCGCGCAGCAAAGGGATTCCCGAAACCGGTCTCTCCGTAGAGTACAGGGACGGATCGAGAAGGAATTACTTTATGAATAAATACATTATTATCTTCGAAACGGAAGGTTTACGAAAATTTTACAAGATACAGAAATTGTTTAGAATTGATTTTTCTATCGAACGGTATATTTTCCGAACCTCGCGAACAAGCCGTAACAAAAATCGTTTTTCCGGAAAATTCAAAATCAAATATCTCCTAAGCCGTTAGATTTACGAAATTTTTTCAAACTAGGTGATTTGTAGGGATTATTTTTTTACATCGAATAGTAATTTACAAATTTTTATTCGACAATTAGTTTTTGAGTTATTAGAAAAGGTTTAATTTTAATTAGTCATAATTAAAATTATCACGCTCAAATATCGAAAACTATTAGGTTTACGAAAATATTACAAAATACAAATTTGTTAAGCGTAGTTTTTTCAAACTAACAAAACAAACCGCATATTTTTAACTTGAACCGTGAGAGGGCATTTTACTTTGAAACGTTAACTTGAAGCGGTCGAGAGTGGGGTGTGCAATGTGCATTAATATTTTGGCATTTTGGATTTTGGCCGAGCGATTATTAGCATTAGCATATGTTAGAAATGGGGACGGCACTGCGATGGATATTTATTTAAAACGAAAGAATTGTATCGAAAATGTATGATTCACGGAGGGACTAGTTTTTATGTTGATAAGGTGGAATCGGATGATGTATTACTTTACTTTGTTATTTTGTTCTTGGGTGTTAATAAAGAAAGACTTACAATTATTTATTTTTTGGGGTGCGTTTATAAACCTTATTTCATTTGAAGCGAACAAATTTTTGGATTTGGACGCTATTATCAAAGTTTTATTAACAATTACGGCTAATAAACTTTTGAGCTTACAATTAGTGATTTGTGATAATGAAGCAGAAGTGTATAGTTGTATGGTAGAGTGTATAATAGTGGTAGTAATTGCCTGACTAAGTGACAAGACCACCAAAAGATTTAATTGCAACAATTGACGACCTGGCAACGGGTCAGTGTCCCAAGAAAGGGCGCGTTAGCGCCCTTTCCAACCATTCTGCGAGTAAGTTGAACTAAAGTTAATAAGTTGAATTTATAATGAAGAAAGAAGAAAGAAGAGAGAAGAGAGAAGAGAGAAGAGAGAAGAGAGAAGAGAGAAGAAAGAAGAAAGAAGAGAGAGGAGGAGAAGATGATGAAATAAGAAAAAAAAATTTTATTTAATTTTTTGAAAATTAAAGTATTAAAGATATTTCCAATATACAAATAATTTAAGCTCATCGCGTTATAACTTATATACGAGTTTTGGTTAAAGTACTTAGCTAATTTTTAGAATAGACATTACTGAATTTTTAAATTTGTTGATAGAGCATTGTATATTATTGTATATATTTTTTAGCTAGAAATAAGACATTGAAGTGAATAGAGGAAATCTACAATGAAAATGTACAAATTTTTAATGAAACGGTACATTTCAAACTTCCCCTGTACTTGCCTACTGCATAGCCCACGGTAACAAATTTACCACTATTACCCTTAAACAAGTTAATATCGCAGCATTACACTGTAATGGCGTGTAATTTGCTTCCTACCGGGATGGGCTGGGTTGTTATTCCCCGTTCCCTGACAGTGCCTTTTTCCCAATTAATAAATCAACACAACTGTAACTAGGGGGCCTCTAATCCGTTTAATGCTGATATATATTCATACTTATCGTCAGGTAATCCCTAATGTTTAGTGTTTCTGTTCTTTCGGAATCCATCCCATTCAGCCCGTAAAAGAATTGATATTTATCGCTGTGGGACGTGGATGAGCCCCTCTATTGTTGTACGAGGCGAGAACGAAATGTACTGATACAAATTTCGTAAAAAAATACAATATAAACCGTTCGTATCTTGGAGATCTGGAAGTTTGCGGTAGACGTTTCATTTCGTCTCGATTCCATTAACATTGACGATATCGTGCGGTCGGCGTCGACTTGGATTACGACTATGGGAAATTAAAGGTCGTGAGTTATGTCCGTCGATAAAATCAGGAGAACAATACATGAAAACGAAATCACAGAATCGAAATGCAGGCGATAATTAACTGGACGGATCGGATTTCGAAAACATTACCTTTTACTAGCTCGACAAATTGGTCGTTCGGCGATGCTTCTCGTCGGGTTTTCATATTTTACTGTTATAATCTACTTATTCGAGCCTTTAACAAGAAATTTTAATACGCTGCGTTTGTTTAGGTACGTGTTTATTTAATAATCTAATTTCATAAGGAGTGGCCCAAAAATTACTACCTTTTCCTTTTTTCATAAATCAAAAATTACTCAATTTAACCCGACAAGATTTGTAATATTTCTCATCATTTAATTTTTAAAATGTTCTTTCTCTGCGTACGCGGATCGACCGGAATATACTCATAGGCCGGATCGCCGCCTTCCACGACCCAAACACTTCCGTTTTCGGCGTGTTTTATCAGCCTCATCAGCTCGCTCGCCACGTGTTCCGGCCTGCAAAAGAGGCGGCGTTGGTTAGCCAATCCATCATTAAATTCCCCCCAACTTACTCCTGCGAAGGGTACATCCCTTTATCCAGCGTGTCTCGCAAGTACTGCTCGTGCACGGGCCCCAAATTCCTGCCGTAGATGTCGAAGATGAGCGGGGTGAGGGTAACGCCCGGCGCCACCGCCAGGAACCTGGTCTTCTTGGCTGCGTATAGTTCGCGGACGCCCCACGCCTTCGTCAGCGCCACCATCGCCGCCTTCGTGCCCGAGTAGATGGGGATGTGAGGGTAGTAGTCGAATGCAGCTGTCGAAGCAATGTTGACGATGACTCCTTCGCTGCCTTGCTTGTACTGAGGGAAGAAGTTGTCCATGGCGACGAGTATCCCGTTGATTGTACCGTTCTAAAAAAGCTTTTATTGATACGAAAAAAGCCACCTAATAAAGGCAGCTTTCTACGAGGGAAGGTCACAAATGTGTACTGATGGACCTAGCATTTGGTTATGTCTTGAACAAAAAGATACTTACAACATTGATGGCAATTTCATTTTCCCAATTGGCATCATTCAAAATACCAGCGTTGTTGATCAATATGTCAACGAATTTGAATTTTTCCACTGTTTTATTTAGGGCTCCTGAAATAAGATAGGCATTGGCAAGGATAGGCAAGAAAATGTTACTATTTGTATAACATACTTTCTAAATCATCACTCTTCCTAACATCACATTCAACGAAAATAGCTCTGTTGATACCGAATTCACTGTCGATTTCCCTGATTGCGTTACTGCCGAATTCAGGATTTACATCAGCTAGCGTAACACCCTATAAAGTCAATGTTAAAAATAAATTTATTAGATGTAACTTGTAAATTAATTAAAGCGAATAATTATCGGGGAATTACCTGAACTCCGTTGGTCAAAAGGGCTTTAGCGTAACACAATCCAATGCCGGATGCACCGCCGGTAATAACAGCGACTTTATTTTTCAAATCGAAGGCCATTTTCTTGAGAGTTTGAATTAAAAATGAATATATTGATTCTCGAGTAAATATAAATTATAATCTGTTTATGGGAGAGTTCAAATTGATATTAATTTATTTAAGTGTATGCGCAGAGTGTCCGTAAAATATGCAATGATTTCATAGTCACATTCACGGAATCGTACAATTGTCCGTGAATATTCTTTTCTTTTGAATCCAAAATTGCTGTAAAATACATTTAAAAAGAATTATTATGAGATTTCTTTCTATTGTCTATTTGATTTCAAATAGTTTTTCGGACACACTGTACAGTTCACCGAAGTCAGCATTAATAGAAGAGAGAATTAAAATAAAGATAAAATAATTGAGAAAAACAAGATTATTTCGTATCTAATAATATTCTTATTAAAACAAACATTTATTTATTTGCTGACCCTAACGGGTCAATTCGAGCTGCCCCACCCTTAAAATTTCATCGATTTCGATTTTAACAGTTCATTTGACTCTTTTTTAAATATGTTTTAAAATAATAAGAAATTTTTTATCAAATTAACAAAATTTGTGTAATAACAAAAAAATTAATCGTAGGTATTTATGAACAAAAATAACATAAAATTTTCAGTTTTCGCCCACCCAGCAAAAGCATACAAAACATTGTTATATATTTGAAAAATGCGGAAATTAAACGGCGAAAAATATAAAACTATAGAACTCCGTACTTGCGGTCCTTTTAAATTCGCCTCTTTTGTTCCTACACCGGCTTAAATAATTTGTTTAGATAATTTTTCACCCCTTTATTTGCTCATTAAGCCGACAACGCTCTAATTTAATGTCTTTCATTCCACAACACAGTCGGGGCTCCGCCTAAACTGATACACCAAGAGTGTAAAATATAAATTAAATTATAGTTGCAACACAAAACCCTGAAAAATCCACTCTCAAAAATCCATGCTAGCGCATAAGAATAAAAAACATCAAGCAAAAAATCGCAAATAAATCTTGCTGAAATACTCGTATGTCTGCATACAGAGTTCGGCAGTTCCATTACCTGAAGCTTTCCAAACATCCTGTACTTTGTGTCACAGGATCCGACCCTAATAAGCCGACCATTCGAATGAAACCAGAGCACAAAGACAGACAATGATGACAATTTTTATACCTACAATTTTTTTCAAGATTTCGCCCCAAAGAGTCGACAAAAATCAGTAGCGGGTACAAAATTATCTTCCATATCAGATATTACTAACAAAATATTTATGCGGTGAAATATACAGAGAGTGCTTGTAACTTTACTAGGTGAAGTTAATGTTAAAGTTTTTAATTAAACTTCCTACCGATTTATAGCCAAGTAGTTGAGTTATACAAATCAAACCAGCCGCATCAAAGGCAGCGTTCCTCTTTATTAGCCGGGTTATTAATTAATCCCACAAGTATTTTCGGTTTTCGATGGCCCTAATCGTCTCGGAGTGTCAAAATTAAACGAAAATTTCATTACCATTAGTCATGCTAATTGCGAAAAGGGTTTATATGACCTTTAGTCTTCGACCGTGTCCCTGCAAAGAGACGTTTCAAATTCGGCATTAGGCAAATTGGACAAGTGTGGAGGACGATGGGCTTTTCCAACCCCGTTCGGGAACATAATACCTCTCTATTGGGCGTTAACTGCGCGCAGATGGACATAATTTTGAAAATATTAAAATACCTATAAAGGCAACTACAAAAAATATTATCTACTTAACTACTAGTATAGTGTTAAAAGCCTTTAATCCAATTAAAGTATTAAATATTCCAGTGAGTAATGGCGTTCGTAGTCGAAGAGCTAATTTGTACATTTATTTAATAATATTAAATATATACGATATATTCTCTGTTCTTTGCTCTTTTATTATTAACGAAAAATTTTATCGAGTAATTTAGTATAAAACTTTCGTCCTACTGCATTGCTGCTTTGGCCCTATCACAATTATACCTTGTTATAAACTCAAAGGGTTTTCGTCGAATTATTTAAATGTATGCATAAAACCGGAATTTAATTATTTCAACCAACTCTAAAAATAACATTTGTTTTGTCGTTATTTATAATTTCGTTAAAATAACCTCCACTAGAACACTCCGTATATTTGTCGAAAGGTAAATTTCAAGTTAAATTAGTTGGATAAACTCCGGGGCGGACTGAATAAAGAGGTGAAAGGAATCAAAGGAAGCAGCTGGATAAAGAGAAATGCGTTAGGGAGTACCAAAAAAAAGGGTGGAAGGCGAAACTTTTATTATTCGATATTTTATATCTTATAACAGCAGATATTCGAAATCGTGGAGTTAACAAGGAAACTACAAAATAAGCGTTTTGGAGCCATTCCAATCGTTTTATTCGCAACAAATTCGGCGCGAATTGTAAAAACTGGCGATGCCCAATTAAACGTACCGACACGAAGAAACTTCGAAAAGAAACAAACTTCGCAACCGTAAAGTTTAATGAGGAACGGTCGAACAAACCCATATTACAAAGTTTTTGCGCGGCGACGTTCATGATTTAAGGCCGCACGGACGTGTTTCGTTAATTAGCTCAAAATGCTCCGCTATGCAGAAACTCGATAATCCCCTCGATGGTTTATTTCGACAGAGAAAATTTAATTTCTATCTACAACTATTCCCTTCTCCTTGAAATAAACTTGAACCAAAAAGTTAACGTCTTCCTTCTATTAATCCCAATCCCCTTTTGTAATTGTAAGTGGTTCACTAGATCACTCAATTTAATTACTCTATTAACTGTGCGTTACTCTACAACATTAATAATTTTCTCATTGAGTATGATAAACGGAAACGTTACATCTCAATAGTTCCTTACCTGTCTTCGTTAGAACGATACGCGTTCGCTCGCATCTTCGGTAGATAAAAAAACTCGACAAAAGCTGTTTAAATAGGTTATTTTCCTGCCGGGGGTTCTAATTTCACGTTACAATAGACATCGCTTTGTGATCGGCTACATGTTACACAAATCGTCTTAAGACCGAAAAATAGGCTTAGCAGAACGATGAAGCGAAGATTGAAAAGGATATTTCGTATTTAAAAGGTCGGATCTCATTGTGTTGATTATCTTCCGTTAAATAAACTTTTAGATGGACGGCCGGAGGGTGGATGATTTCAGTTTTCATAGGGTCGGGTTTAGGCGAGCTGTTATATTGTTAGAGAATTTTACGTATTTAAAAAGTTACATATTTTCATGATAAATTGAGTGCTCTTATAAAGATGGTGGCTAAATGTTGTGCCGCTCAGTATTAGTTCGTCATTTTCGCGAACCCCTACGATTCGTTGTCGAAAGAAATTTAAGACTTCATTGTGCCGTTCCTGCAGCTAGGAGTACTTTATTTAGTCTACGGCCCGACGTTATTGCGAGCCAAAAGGTGTCCGCATTCGACTATACGCCTTGTTTTCGAAAAACAAATAAGGTTATTAAATTTCAAAGGACGCACACGGCTCTTTTGTTTATTGTTCCGAGTCGAGCAGGTTAATTTAGGGCTGCGTTATTATTTTAAGCGGCAGATTTAAGGGCTTAGATTAGCGCGTATTTTTATTTCGTTTTTGTAGAGGAGGGACAACAAAAGGACCACCTGAGCTCGAGTCGAAATTTTTTTTGCGAGTGCGTTTCGAATAATGCAATGCGTACAGACCTAAAGGAATAGCTGTAGACATCATGTTAGATTTTTAAGCATAGGTACAAAATATACACAAGCAAATGCAAATTCTCTAAAGCACTTTAATCCGCGGTCGCCGAAGATATTTATATAGAGAAATATTTTTTTTTGTTGGAATAATAAATAATTCTCGTTTCAGAAGTTAATCTCGTTACGTACGCCTTTACCATATACGTACAATCTCAATTTATCGCATTACGTGCGTAAGAAACTTATCAATAATTATGAGCTGACGTTCCCTTGGCTGCTGCTCGACTAATGTATTCTTTAACCTATGAATTATTAATCGAGCGAGTTATTAGCGTTAGAATAAACGTCGCTGGACGATTTTATAGTGGAAAATGAAAATTTATTCTAAAATATTCCGAAATACGAATAAATATGGCTGTTATAAAATAACGACGAATTAATAACAACTACTGCAGCTTTTAAGAGATGCACATTATTTTATTTATTTAATGGGAAACAAATATGTTAAATAGTACAAAGGTATATACAGAGAATCTGGAAATGATACAAATTTACATACCAAAATAAAGTTCCTAAAATTGGTAATGTTGTTACAAAAATTGTACGGTTCTATATCCTGTTAGAGATAATAAATAAAAAATTCAATCACTAATAGTAACCGCAGTTTTCGGCTGATAAAACGTTTTCTCCTGCCGCCCAGGCGCGCCTCCCGTTCTCCCAACGGGAATTTATTTCCCAAACCTAAATCCATCCAATTTGATGGAATTTTTCTTTGTGATAAATGCCACGATATAACGTATAGGCACCTATATAAGATGCGGCCGGAATGATAAATACACAACGCTCTCTGCGGGCTCGGCCTCTCCAGCTAAACGGATCTTCTTTGGTTTACTTGCTCTGTTAATTCCGGACCTAGTTCAGCAGGAGCGGATTTTTCATTCGTAAATTTAATCTAGAAATTCATATACCAAGGAAAGTACAGTACAAAAAAGTTTACAAAATTTTATATTAATGTTATACATAAAACATTTTTCTCGAAAAATATTAACTTGAAACAATAAAACTACAAAAACTTTAGAGACATTCTATATGTATTAAAACCACCATTATATGTGAATTAATAGATATAATTAACTATAATTTTTATTGATTAATAGTGTTTATTGGGCTAGACCGATCCTGCAACGGAAGGAAACGGAAGGACCACTGGCCCTAGCAGGATTAAACGGCAAACCCTTTCATTTAACCGGACAAATTGTACCTAATACTCTTTTATACACCCGAAAGGAAATTCCTTTTTAATTAGGTATGTGATTCACCCTAAAAAGGGTCAAGTAATTCGAGGGATACGAAAAGAACAAGTCGAGTTCGTACTTATCCGCAAAATTAAAATTCGCTCCGTTGGTTTTACGGCTGTTATTTCTTCCTTTCGGAACCGTTTTCCCCGTTCGCGACTAATTTCTGAAGAGCACTAAAAAGTGATGCCTACCCTAAAAAAAGGTGTCCCCAGATCTGACTAAATTAAACCCAACAAAATTTCATATTAATAAATAAATTAATATCCTTATAAATAGTTTTATTTTTGTAACCTACAAGTGCTCAGGCATTTAAGCAGAATTCCTGACACTGTTGCAAGCTTAAAAATTTATTCCTGTTTCCCCCGCAACCGCTGTAGACGAACGTCTTGCACTCGGAGGTCCTCGTATCGTAATAATATGCGAGATAATTGTCGTGGCATAGACCGTACTCCGGCGGAGACATGCAAATGGCTTTGTTTTTGGAATAAACGCACATTTTTTCGCACACGTCCTTGTTCGTGAAACGATTGTCGTTCCCGCCGCATCCGCTGTACCAAAATTTTATGCATTGGCCCAACGTGCTGTTGAAATAGTAATTCTCTTCGAATCGCCTGCACCTCCGCTCACCATTATCCTCCGGTTGATAACACAAGCCTAAAAACAATCACCAATACTTAATAATATACCTACAGGGTCTTCCAACAAAATTTGGGGGGCCATCAAATTTTCCTTGAAAGGCCCTGTATAAAATTTGTTTGAGACAAATGATATTTTACAAATTTGTATAAAATATCCCTGTTTGGTGTCCTATGTTTACGTATATTAAATTTACCTTTTAAGGTTTGTTGCCATTTACTGGGATTGCATGTTCTCAAACATTCCAGTTTGGAATGAAATCTATTATTGTTGCCGTCACATCCGCCGTACAAATATTTAACGCACTCGTCCCGGGATTTATCGTAGAACCAACGCAACAGTTTCTTGTTGCAATTACCCAACGAAATGGGAAGTTTGCATCTTTCTGAAACCGACGGGATAAAAAACGCCGTCGAAATCGCTAAAATAAAATTAAACAAGACGTTTACAACTCACTCGAATCAACGGGATTAACGCAAGTGCTTTCGCACGTTTCTTTGGTCGCAAATCTGTTGGCGTTTCCTCCGCTACCTCCATATCCGAACATCTTGCATCGATTATTTATTGTGTTGTAAGCCCATTTTATTGAATTGTTGTTGCACGGTCCCGGATCCACCGACAATGAACAACTTTCTGTCAACAATTGAACATTTTGCTATTATGTATGAACATTTTGCTATTATGTACTTCCCTTAATTATACATATATTTTCCGTATTGTAATTCGTTAATTTACTTAATCACCTTCATCTGGTATAGGGTCGCATCCGTCCTTGTTAGGACCGGTAGAAAAAGTTACGCCATCATAACAACAACCGTAAATCGAGTCGATGCAAGTCACAATTTTTTCAGTTGTTGTTGTTTCAGGCAAAGTTTCGCCAACTTCGGATTCGAGGATGCCTTCATCGATGTAGGGTAACTCTGTCGTGGTCGGAACTTCCGTCGTGCTGGTGGTTTCTATTACTACACCAAAATCAGGTTCGAGAATTTCGTCAAAATTGTAAAGTATATCAGTAGATTCGTTCGTCTCCTGTTCTGTGGCATTCCAATCTGTAATTGATCACTACAATTTAACAAGTACTGGAATTTGCTTATAAATTGACTTATACAATCACAGTCATGTTAGAACATACCAATGTCTTGGCACATGGTCAAAGTTCCGGGCGGTTCTGGAAATATACCCATGCGCGCATCCTCCGGTTCGACCGGTTCGTCATCTTCGCTGCCTGGTTTGACAACGATTAGAGACGTATAATCGGTCACAAGGGAATAATTCAGGGCGCGATTGAGGGCTAGTTCGTAGAGCGTCACGTTTCCCGTGGCCTCGTAACGATCAAATAAGTCTTTGATAGTCAGATAGGCCCATACTTTTTCCAATTTCGTCAGCGGTACGCCGATTTTGGATTCGAGATTGACCAGACCGCCTTTAGCTCTCGCCGATACTGTCAGCGGTTTCGCCTGTTGACTTGTCACACCTGGAATTTTCAAGAATAAAATATATACTTTCTGTTTATTTCATTCGTATATACCTCTGGCTGCGATTACTTGCTCGGACCCGTTGAAGAAGAGCAGGAAATTGGTTTGAGTGGCTTCGGCCGTTTGCGGAAGGCCCGAGTACGTGAGATTTCTGAGAGTAGGGCTCGAAATGGTGCCGTAGAAGTTTTGGAAATATACGAAAGCGTCGTCGGTGGCCGAAATTTTCATCGGGGTACCCCCGCTGTCCCTGCTCAGGCTCTTTAGGAATGACCAGTCTGCATCATCGCCGTAACATAAGGAGTATATTGGGGTGTTGTAACTAGCCTTATTCAGGGCTATAGTCTGTGAAACAACGATTCAAGTTAACTGCATAAAAATGTTATCAAAGGTATTTAATTACCTGGTCTTTAATTTTCTCCGGATTTTCTTCCCCGATGGTGGGTACACCGTCAGTTAAAAATACTAAAATCGGTACGTATTTATCTGGATATTGTTGCTGTGCTTTCTGTATTACCAACAAACCGACTTCCAAAGCTCCTATAGCGTTCGTCCACTCAAGAGCTGTCAGTTGCTTGACGAGTTCTAAGGTTTTACGTACGTTTTCCTCGGTGGCAGGATGAGCTGGAGCGATGTACGTGTTCTAGAAGAATCAACAATTTTCAAACAAAATTATTAATGAATTCGCTAGCCAAGTTCACCTTCAACTCTTCCGCCAGGTTACCGTAAATATTTTGGAATGGTTCTCTACCGCCTAACACGTTATCTCCTTTCGAATCCAAGTTCCAAACATACACCCCGGTGGAAAATTCAACGATGTTGAACAGATCTTCTTCGTTGAGTTGCGGTAAAATTTTCAACATTGATTGAATCAACTGGTTGATTTTCAAACCTTCCATGCTACCGCTCGTGTCCAGCACGAAGACCACGTGCTTGGGAAGCGGATCGAAGCTCTTCGGCGAGAAGTAATTCACCAGGAAACCGTCTTGATATATAGTCTAAAATTCACGCGATAAATCAATTGAAAAATCGAGCAAAAATTATGTTACGTTACCTCGCCGCCTTCATTGGATCTATCCACGTCGTATTCGACTATAAATTGCCCGGCGAATCCCTGGTACACGGCGTTGCCCAAACCGGCGCAGGCGAAGTCCTGCTGTCTGGATATGTCTGGTTCGAAAACTATGTAGGCCGATTTATTGGACCGCCTGACTCTAGCGTGAGGGTCCAAATTGGAGCTGCCTTGGAGCAAGGCATTACTGCCAGACGCCAGGTATGGGGTGGTGAGGTTAACAATCGGCGTGCTTTCTTTTATTCTCACCTATAATAAATTATGCATATTTCCAATTGATGTTTCCCATAATTGTGGTTATTCTAGAAGAGTGAAGTATTGAAAAAACAATGGATTTTGATCTGGCTTTAATTGTGACACTTTAACAATGTTTCACACGTATTCCGGCAGGACGCACTTCCACGTGGTGACCACCAGCGACGGGTTCGCCTTGTAATTGTCGCAGATTCTCCTCCACTGCATCTCCGTGGGACTGTATATCGCCTTCGAACGAAGATTACCTTTGGTCACTTCGAGTTCGCTCAGCAGCAATCGGTTTCTCTTCACCGCCTCTTCGAAGGTCCTGGCATTCTCCTTCGTCTCGTTCGAACGCTTGGCTTTCCAGGTGTCGCCGAAGTCTTCGACTTTCCTCAATTTCGCCTCGATTTTGCCTTCGTCTTTGTCGTATTTCGCCAGCAATTCTTGGATTTCTGGTATAGGCATGGTGGCTGCAGTAGGTAATGTTTGTTTGTGTTAAACTGCGTCACGGTTCGTGGTTTCCATGGTAACGTAGCGGTTTGTATATATACGAGGTCCGGTCGATAAATTCGTAATAATACACGGTGGGGTTAAAAACACAAAACTAATAGATGAAATTGTACTTACTTCGACTTTCAATTCCTTGACGATTTGGCCAGGTTGGATGTTTGTGACGATTTGGTATTTGCCGTTTTCTCGTTTGAGTAATTCTTCGTAGTTCAAGGAAAATGTGACTTTGCTCATGGGTTCTATGTTGACGTTAACGGTGAACCTGTTTGAGTAGCGCGTACTGACCGAAACGTGGCCGGCTGTTTGACCGCTGGACTGCTCCTAATAGAGAAATGTTTGTCGAATTAGATATTGCTGTAGCAAATTACAATTGGTGTTAATTACGTTGGCGAAGAGCCTTCGAGCTTCGCTCTTCTCTTTGACGTACGCTTTGTATATTTTACCATCTGTTTCCATGAAAAATCCCGATATGTAAGCTCTTTCGGGCAGCACCACCGAGAAAGCTGATTGTTTGGAGTAGCTATCCAGATTTACCACTCTACTGACGACTGTTGTTTCTGCGAAACGATTGGCTACGGTGGTGTTGACCTTAAATGATTTGATTGTTGGCCCTTTCTGTTGTGGACTTTGCTGAAACAAGTAACATCACTTATACAACAAATCACTATTTTTTTTCTTATATTTACCCTTTTGACGATATTTGATTTTCTCACATTTTTTGTATCTCTAAACACCACTAATTCGTATTGATCGGAACATTTAAGCAACTCTAAAATTAAAATCAGAATTAACGGTAAGTTGCTCAAAGAAAATTTTAACATTTTGCAATTGGTGAACTGCAATGTGTTATTCAACTAACTAAAGTTCGAAGTAAATGTGAACTAAATGTGCAATTTCAATAATAATGATTATTTTGGTTTCTGGGTTTTACCGTCTCTGATACAGGGTGTCCGCGCAAAAATTGAGTTGGAAATATCTAATTTTTATTTAAGTTTTAGGATATTACTTGGAACTTAACTGGAAAGAGTATATTTTTTAAAAATAGGTCCAAAAACTAATTTATTACACTAATTTTTTTAGGATATTTAGGATTAAGTTATTGATATAATATTTTTACTCAATTGAACTAACCTTTCTAATAACCTATTTGAAATATTTGCATTTAAACTTATCGTGTGGACGTCCGATATGCATACGTATATAATGTATTTAGAAATTATTTTTATACAAAATATTCTCCGTGTCAAAGTTTATCTGTAAATAAGAAAGGCAAAATAATATGTATATGAAATTTCCCAGCATGCCAAAGTAAGAGTTAATTAATACTCAAAACATATTCCATTTCCTGGGATATAACCGCTATTAAAAAAAGATTCGTTAAATTATTTATAACTTATAACAAATAAATTGCAAATGCAACATAGTAACAATATAGAACATGGCATTGGAGAAAACCTATGTGAATGATACATCATTTATTTCAAAAAATGTCTATGAGTCTAAGGTTAATAAGCTACAAAAGATCATCAAGTTATTCTTGTACAATTATCTTGAAATAATAATAAACTAAATATAAAATTAGTTAAAATATTCATCTCTTCAAACTGATTTAGACTATATGCACAATGATTTATCACATTGCACCTAACCACATCACCTAAGGCATTTTCACGGAGATAAACCGAAACATACAATTGCATTTGCGAAAAATAAGATGAAACATGAAAAGCGGTGTTAAATGTAGCGCTCGAATCTTTCTTCCAGCGAAATTGTGTAGAAACACGAGTAGTGGTTACTGGAAGTGGTACTTAGATTAGGTACTTATTTATCTCTTGTAAAACGTAACGCGTTGCGGTAGTTTCAAGATTTGCCGAACGAACAACGATCGAGATAGGCGTGAGTTGTGTCCGTTGTAGCCCGTGTGACGGCCACCTAGGGAGCGCTAGGCTGCCGTGTTGCTAAAGGCCTAATCTACAAGGATTTATTGGCGTTCTACGAGGCGATCCCCATTCGCAAAGTCTCTATACAGTGTGGTTAATTAATTTCGAACATCGCCTTGTCAACACGTTTCCTAAGAAAAATGTACACTTACAGAGCTGTAGGGGATAGGATGTTCTGTAGAAGGCGTTATTTTTAATTTTGGCGGATCAGAACGAAACCTAATTAGCCGGTTTATTAATTAATAACCATTTTTCCCGGCAGAAAATCCGAGTCCCGAAAAATTGTCGCCCCGCCGCATCTAGATTAATACGCCTTGTCTTATTTAAGTCCAACGGGAGAATTTATTGCTCGAGAAACCGTTCGTTTACGTCTACTTCTTTTTTTCGCCCATGTTAATTGGTAAGATTTAAAACTGTTGAATCGGAGCATTCGTATCAGTCGCTGAAGAGGCCCGGTTGCTTTTTTTTTCCCTCTCGCAAGACGGGCATTTTTCATAGCGAACAAAAGAAACTTTAATTCCAACGCGAAATGAGCGATTTAGATTTATTGTGTACACAGATTAGCACTTGCGTTTCCACAATCCTCTTAAAAGAACTTTCTTTAGATGGATAATTAAGAGCTACAGTTTCTGGTAGAATGCACTACAAGTGTTACAGAATATATGTATATATAGCATATTCAAGTTAATGTGGTGATGACGTCATAGCATCGATAAAAGCAACGTTGCCATATTGTAACAAATTTTTACTAGATTTCAAGCAATTAGTGTATCTCTAATCATCTGTTTGTCAATCAAAAGGTTATGTCATGCACTTTGGTCATAACAATCAAAATTTCAGTAAAGATGATTTCCACCGCATTCGGCCGACTACTAACAAAATTCCTCGTCGCAAAACAGCTGGCCACCAGCAGACAACACTCCTTCCTGCGGGACAGATCTCGCTACAAATTCTCCAAGTACATCATCCTGAAAGCGAACAAAGACGATTACGATTCGGTGCTGAAAGTCATGCACGAGTGTTTCTACGACAGCGAGCCCACCTGCAATGCGCTAGGAATCAAACCTAACGCCATCATAGACGAAACGGCGCTGAAGAACATGGCCGAAGGGAGGACGCTGATAGCGAAGTGCAAGTTCAGCGGGTCTATAGTGGGCGCCACCATCAACGAGACGTCGAACCCCTGGGACCCCGACCTGAAGGAGAAGCTGGCCAGCCACATCAACTGCCCGAAGGTGAAGCAGTGGCTGTTGTTCCAGGCGTACGCCCAGCGGTACCCGCAGCTGTGGTGCCGGTACAACGTCGACAAGGTGTTCGAATCGTCGAACATATTTGCCAGGAAGAGCGACCAGAGCGAGGAAATCCTGCTGAGGTTGCTGGAGGAGTCGAAGACGCTGGCCGCCGAGGGCGGCTTCAGGGTGTTCCGGGTGAACGCGACCAAGAGGGAGGTGTGGGAGACGTGCGAAAAGGCCGAGATGAAGCTGATGGCTGAAATACCTTATTGCTCTTACGTTGGGCGAAATATGAAGCCGGTTTTTGTAACACCACCGTCAAATAAATCTTTAAAGATATACGTTAATGTTATGTCGAATAATTTTGGTTGTACATAAGTTGTAATTATTAGATTTGTTGGTCCAGAAATAATGTTTGCATAGAGTGTATTAAGGTAACAAAAGCAGAATCCGATTGCTGAGAAAGGGAATCAAATAAAATATTTTTTTTATAAAAAGTGTCTACCTATCTTCTACTTCTCGCAAGTAGAACTATATTTTGTTTCCCTAATATTTAGATATTTTATGGATAATCCTTAAGGAGTATGAATTACCTCAACTAAAGTACATAATTATAAAGTATCAAGTGACTAGTATTTCGATAGCATCGTTAACACCGCAAACTTCTTAATGGAAAAAGTTGCTTTAAATTAGAATTTTGTACAAATACGAACCGCATATTAGGTAATAAAACATACCGAACGCATTATTAGGGATCGAGTTTCACACACTTGGAACTAACTTTGGTAATTTACGAGTGATAGCTGGATGGTTATTCATAGGCAATTTCTTCCACACGCCTCTTAAATCATAAAGTCCCATTCGAGCCGCTTCTTATAACTCAGGCCCGTCAAATTTTATTGCCTCGATTATTTTGGCTGTCTCCGACACGTTATAGTTATTAATTTTTTACAGATGTTTTAATCGCTCCGCTCTGGAATGAATATGTTGCAAGACCAACTCGGTATACTTACTACCCCATAAAAACAGCTTGAAAATGTGAGCGTTTCGAAACTTCGCGTATAAGATTATTAATTGCCTAAGAAAGTAAAATAGTTTGGCTAATTATCGGTGCAATTTAGAGGCCGCAAAGAGAAATATAAACATCGACAACAATTAAATTCACCGACAAACTCTGGTACTATATTCTTCGCGCCCAGTCAGGCAATTGAAAAGTTTCGCAACGTTTGTGACAATTTGCGGATTGCGCCCTTTACTTTACTCTGAAGTTTTCCTTAGTCTTGCTCGTGACAGATGCAGGGCTGTATTTATTTGAATAGTTATTTATTACAAACAATTTCATGCTTAATTCACTAACAAACATGTCTTCATTACTCTATTAATCTGAAAGGTCTCTACCACCTATTAATGTGAATAGATAACTCATGAATATTTCTAACAAACTGACCCGACAGTGATTTTATTTAACAGGCAAATTATAAGAGAAAATGTGCTAGAGTTTACTCATAAAAATCTCAATTTACAATTCGCCGCATTTATGGTCAATAACTGTTGAACTGATGGCTTCCGGTCCTGCGTTTGCTTCAATCCGAACTTTCCGGCAGTTTTTGTTGGTGCTGAATCGAACTTGTTGGGATATATCTTTCAAATTACATCGTCTAGACTTTTAGGACATATATCGTTAAGGGGTTAGAGAAGTTTCCCGGGAAAAAAGTCTAATACGAGTTGGCAAGCAGTTAGTTCGCGCCAAACAAAAGTTACTTTGGGGTGGTAAATCCAATGAACTGCATAAACAGTTTCTAACAGAGCGGGAGTGGATAAAGGATTTTTTTTTCGTAATAGAAATTAATGAAATTCTATGTATTAAAAATTAACATTATTTATTAACCAATGTGTACAATAATTTAATGATAATCCGTAAATTTAATATTAAAAATAAAATGCATTGTGTTCACGAACGAATGAACAGAACACTTTATAAATTAATTAAAAATAAATACGCGTAATTACAGTATTGATAATGGACAAATACAAATCGAACTAATAATTATATTGATCCAATATGGGTGGGCACGTGCACACCAAATGTTTATCACCGTAGATATCATCGATTCTAGCAACCGTCGGCCAGATTTTCGTAGCCGGCTTGACGAAGGGCGCCGGAAAAGCGGCCTGCTCCCTTGAATAAGGCCTTTCCCAAGTACTACTAACCACCTGCTCCTGCGTATGTGGCGCCATCTTCAGCGGGTTTATTCTCGGATCCGAGCGACCTTCCTCGATCTCTCTAATCTCCTCTCTGATGCTGATCAGCGAATCGCAGAACCTGTCCAATTCTTGCTTGTCTTCGGATTCCGTGGGCTCTATCATCAAGGTGCCCGCCACCGGCCAGCTCATCGTAGGCGCGTGGAAGCCGTAGTCCATCAACCTCTTAGCTATATCAGCTGCTTCTATATTGGCGGTTTTTTTAAACTCCCTCGTGTCGATGATGAACTCGTGGGCGACCAAGTTGGAACTGGGGCACTTGAACAACGTCGCGTAATGGGGTTCTAGTACTTTCGACATGTAATTGGCGTTTAAGATGGCCACTTGCGTGGCTTTCCTCAGGCCCTTGGGGCCCATCATTTTGATGTAAGCCCAAGAAATGGGGAGAATGGCGCTCGATCCGTAAGGAGCCGCGCTGATTACCTCGTACGATGTGGCGTCTTCACCGAGTGGATTCACGACGGGATGTCCTGGAAGGAACGGTGCTAAATGGGACTTTACACCGATGGGACCCATGCCGGGGCCGCCTCCACCGTGAGGTATACAGAAGGTTTTGTGGAGATTCAAATGGGACACATCACTGCCGTAATCACCCGGTCTACAGAGTCCTACTTGAGCGTTCATGTTAGCACCGTCCAAATACACTTGCCCCCCGTTATCGTGTATAATCTTGCAAATATCCGCTATGGTCTCCTCGAATATTCCGTTGGTCGCTGGGTAAGTAATCATAAGGCAGGACAACGTGTTTCGAAATTGCTCCGCTTTGGCTCTCAGATTGTCCACGTCCACCGAACCGTTGCTTCGGATTTTGATCGGCTCCACCTTCATGCCGGCCATTTGGGCGCTGGCGGGATTGGTGCCGTGGGCGCTGACTGGGATCAGACAAACGTCTCTGTGCCCCTCGCCCATGGCTTCGTGGTAGCACTGGATGGCCCTCAGGCCGGCGAACTCCCCCTGCGCGCCGCTGTTGGGCTGGAAGCTGATCTTGTCGTAGCCGGTGATGGCGCACAGATCCTTCTCCAGCTCGTCGAAGAGCTGGTGGTAGCCCATGCATTGCTCTTTGGGCGCGAACGGGTGGATGTCCGTGAAGTGTTTGAAGGAGCAGGGCATCATCTCGGTAGTGGAATTCAGCTTCATCGTGCACGAACCCAGAGGAATCATGCTGTGCACCAGTGAGATATCTTTGTTTTCCAACACTTTCATGTACCTGACGATTCTGCTTTCGGAGTGATGGGAGTTGAAGACCGAGTGAGTGAGGAACGGAGAGGTTCGTTTGAAGTCGCTGCGGTACAGAGCTTTGTCTCTGATATTCGGCTCGTTTATTAAATGCTCTGTGCTCTGGTTGCAACCGAATGTATAGAAGATGTCGTCGATGTCTTCTAATCTGACTGTTTCGTCCAATGCTACTCCAACGGATCCGTCGGTGTAGTACCTGTAGTTAATCTTCTTTTCCACTGCTCTGGTTTTTACTTCCTCCACGCCTATTTTGGGGTACACTTTTAAAGTGTCGAAGAAGTGCTTGTTGGGTAATTTATTACCGTCTTGTAGCAAACCATAATGAAGAGTCTAAACGAAAACAGTACTTGTTATTAAATCCTTGTGAATATACTGTTGGGGTATTACCAAAGTAATGTTGTGTACTTTCGTCGCAACATCTTTGAGTCCTTGTGGCCCGTGGTAAACAGCATACATAGCAGACATATTTGCCAGGAGAGCTTGAGCAGTGCAAATGTTGCTAGTGGCTTTATCTCTTCTAATGTGCTGTTCCCTGGTTTGGAGAGCAAGGCGGTACCCGTCCCTACCTGCTGCATCTCTCGTCACTCCTATCATCCTGCCTGGCATAAGCCTTACCTAAATTAAATAAAATATAACGCACAATTGATCTCTATCTAGTAATAGTGAACTTACCAAGGATTGGTTACAAGCGAAGAATCCAGCGTGTGGTCCTCCGTAGCCTAATGGAACTCCGAATCTTTGTGAAGTACCAATGGCAATATCTGCTCCAATTTCACTCGGAGGTCGGAGAATTGTGAGACTGAGCAAATCTGTTGCACAACAAACCAAAGTACCTGCAACAAATTCGTTATTACAACCATTTAAACAAATATTAGAAGTACCAACCATGAGCGTGAGCATCATCCGCCACGGCATCTAATTCGAGAATGTTTCCTTCCGTGTCCGGATACTGAAACAATATTCCAGCGACATCTCGCCCGGAGAAATCGGCTTTGAACACGTCCACGATCTCCACGGTCAATCCCAACGACTGGCATCTGGTCTGTACTACAGAAATGGTCTGGGGATGTAGCAAGTGGGACACGTACAGCCTTTTTCTTTTGTTGTGGCGATAACATAACGATAGAGCTTCAGCCGCAGCGGTGCCTTCGTCCAGAAGCGACGCGTTGGCTACGTCTAGACCTGTGAGATCGCTTACCATCGTTTGGTAGTTGAGGAGTCCTTCGAGCCGGCCTTGAGCTATCTGCAGGAGAAATGGTGAATAATTTAGCTAGTTGAATATTGTGATGTAATATACCTCTGGTTGATATGGGGTGTACTGTGTGGTCCAACCGGGATTTTCGAAGATGTTCCTCATGATAGTGTGTGGCACGCAGCAGTTGTGGTAACCCATTCCTATGTAGGACCTCCATATCTGGTTTCTCTCGGCTATTTTACTTATTCGTTTAATTAGTTCGTATTCACCTAAAAATGTATCAAATTAATGAAGAAATAAGAGATAAATCGTTTAATACGTGTTAGGAATTTTATAGTTCGTAATAATTTGCAATTGGTCAGTAAAAAAGGATTACGAAACCTATTTTGTGATCGTTAATGACCCTGTAAAGAAAACCAAAACAAAGATTTAGTAATCAATAAAAACACAAATGTATTTATATAAACGCTCGTATATTTATCTGCTTGACCCCCAGCAAAGATGATTTAGTAATAAAATGTTATTGTTCTCTTTCGTGATCACGCGTTTTATCTTCAATAGTACAGTTGTCAGGGAATATTCCTCACACGTTTCATTTCAAATGGTTTAATTTTCCAACCATCGTTGGCGTACCAATTGTGGTAAATAAATTGCATAAGTACTTTACTTACTTATGGGATCCTCAATGTTCAAATGTCCTTGCAATCTAATATTCTTAGGCACAGCTTTATCAGTTAGTTCGTTCAGGCTCTAAAATACAAACGAAATAATCGCCTTATAACAACCCTTTTTAAGCTGATTCTTTTTGAATTTTAATACAAAAAAAATTGCACTAATTTACCTTAAATCCCAAGGTATCTAACATGGAGCTGACGTCGGCCGTCCTGGGGCCGATGTGCCTTCCGGGAAAATCGTCTTGTCTGGGAAACAAGGGCCCCTCCGGGCGCGGAGGTCCGGCGCTGCTCAGACATCTCGCGTTCGGAAAACCGAATTTTCCTCTTCGCGGTATCAACTTGAGCATTTTCGATTTCTTTGCCGCTCCAACACTTTCTCTCTAATTTGAATCGCGTACGTATTTGGCTCGATCGAGGACAGTTTCGTGTATTATAAATCCCTGATAGGGGGCTATAGGTCAATACGCGGATCATGATAATATTTATTGGTACGTTATTTCTCAATTGATGAGTTTCTGTTGGGTTGTGCTTTTTTTTAGGCAAAAATTGCAAGGAAAATTGTTGATAATTTAAAAATCTGTTAATGTTTATTGAAATTTAAATTTTAACCCCATAATAAATATCATTCAATATTTTTTGCATGCGAAACCAAACAAAATATTATTGAATTAATATTATTATTAGTGCCTGCCAACATATTTTTTATAATAAATTGCAAATTGAATAATTATAAATAAATCAACTCATTGGGTGTAGGTATATCAAACAAAAATAAAACGCCGAATATTTACATATGCATACATTCCTATATTACATTAAAATATTCACAGAGAGGCTATTTTCAATTAAAATGCGTGTAGATAGGGTTCATTATAAATGCGTTTTTCAATTAATCGAAGCAATCACTCACGTTAATGAATATGGACAAAAGTAATTATCGCATATATCTGCGGTACGGCAGTTCCTGTCATCCCGGCCGGAAAATATGCAATAATCTTCCATTCAAAATTTACCCCGAATTGAATTTTAAATTATTTTACATATTAATGGGTTTCGAATCGGCCCGACAAAATAAATAAAACAAACTATAAATGTTTACTTACAGACAATTGTTTTCAGAAAATTTTCATTATTATTGTTCATCTGTTATGTTTACCTATGTACATGTGCAGGCCGATACGTGATGCAATGTGTATGTAGTATCAACTCGATCAATTAATTATTTAATTAATTTGTTTGTTATAAATGTGTTCGGATAATGATAGAATAACATTAAAATCCTTAATGAGTAATAAATTAACTATTACTAGTAGTTATTGCATTTTTTAACCAACATTTTCAACTTACTTAATGTAATTTTTAGGGGTGCACAACTGGTACATAATTTATAGGAAAAAGTAGGTATAAATTTCCCCAAGGTATCAACCCCATCATTTTCTACAAATCTGTAGAATACACCTCGTATATAATGAATAGAAATAATTATTCCAGTGTCAAATTCATCTGGATCCGCCGCTGATGTTCCGATCACGTTCTAAACCCATCCCTCTGCTCGCACAAATACTAAATTAAGTTCCTAAGGCCCCCTTTAATGTAGTTTACCGTCGAAAACTTTACGGAAATAATAAACAAGAAGGTACAGTTTGTTGCGTTTCGTCGTTCATCTTTCATTAAAATTAACTCTCGAGCTGCGGCATTGCTTAAAGTTGGATGAATTTTTTATGATAATGCCTAAGACTCTAACAATATAAGTTTGACGGTTCTATTTCTCGAAATTATGCTGGAAGTTGAGTTATGGAGGCTCGCTCAGTTGCACTCGCAAGTTTTTCGTCTATGTAAGTTTTTTCTTAAGAAAAGAGCCAATAAATTTTCCTTTGTAGGAACCTTGAATTGTCCAGGATCTCCGTCTATGTGGTAAATGGGCGAGCAACAGGAGCGCGTGTTCCTGCTAAACGTGGTAAATAAAGGAAAGCGAGTAGACGACGCTCGGCGTCTGACTGTCTTGTCGTCGGGACGCCTTTTTGACGAGTCGACCACACGCGTAGATCACTCTTGCTCCGAATATATCTCGATAAATTTGTTACTGTCGCGCGTCTCTGCAAACTGTCGTCCCACTTGATATTTACTCAACTCGCCTGTGATTTACAACCTTTCCTGTTACTAATGCGCTCCGGTTTTCATAAATGATTGACAAATAGGATATAGGTTTACCCTTTACCTACCCTTATCGGGTCGTCATTCGCTCAATAGTTTCGGTATTTCGTGCAAGAGAGCATATGTAGCACAAGCAAAACAGCTAAATCAACACTCGGTAAAACTCCGGTAGATAATAATTTCCACCTGTTTCGCGTACACACAAAACCGAACGAATTCGCCTTGATTGTGTTCGCAAGTGAGGCGTACATTCAAAGTTGGCCGGGTCCTGGGGCGGTTCGGTCGGCGGACTCCCGGCCCTTCTCGCCGTAACGAAACTAACGTTTAAAGGCATAATTTCCCTGGAGAAATCACAATACAAATGATATTCAGCGGTACATTTGCGGAAACGAGATATGAATATGAGGTTGAGGTTTCTATTAACGGGCCGGCGAAATGTTAACTTTTTAAAGGCGCTTAATGGTTGGCTGGATTTTCAGAAAAATCGGGCCTAATTTGAACGGGGGCGGTTTGATTAATTTTTTTGGCGTTTTATATGAATTTTTCAAGCTGCTCAGGGTGAGTATAAAGTTTTTGGGCCTTCGTGAGTAAAGTTTAAACACAACGTTTCGTCCAACAATACACCATCTTCAAACCTCAATTTAATGGAAACTTAGCGTAGCGATACGAATGTATTATGTATAGGTAATAATATACGTTACAAACCTACATTTATTATTAATGTCTTTGTACTTACAATATATTACATTGAATTTATTGATCAAAATAACATAAAATGACACCTAATATTAGGCAACCATTTTAACACATTACATAAAATTACAAATTACAATTATTCTTCGACAAGACTTTTACTAACGTTAACTTGTTACTTCTGAATATAAATATTCAATTTTTGGTATAATTTAACAATTTTTTACGTAATATTAATTTAAAATGAAGCTGATTACTTAAGCAGTCAAAGTCCTCAAAACAACATGCTACTTAAGTCAAATGTCATTGTCAAAAGTCAACAGCAAAGTCACCTTGATTTGTTATGATATTTTAATGGTTAAATTAAATTAAGTATTAATAAACATTCGTGGAAAATGAGGAGCCGAAGTAATTCAGGTGTACGCCTGGATTATTACCAGCGATTAGTGCATAAAGTGATCATGGAGCACCAAAATCCCGTGACGGGTTTGTTTCCAGCCAGCCAAGAAAATAACCACGCTTGGATTAGGGACAATGTCTACTGCGTTTTATCAGTTTGGGGACTTTCCATGGCCTACAAGAAAATAGCCGATCAAGACGAAGATCGAGCTAAAACCTACGAATTGGAACAATCTTGCGTGAAATTAATGAGAGGGCTGTTGATGTCCATGTTACAGCAAAAAGACAAAGTAGAAAGGTTCAAAAAAACGCAAAACCCACTAGATTCGTTGCATGCCAAATATTCCTCAGCCACGGGTCAAATAGTTGTAGGAGACAACGAATGGGGCCATTTGCAAATAGACGCCATTTCGCTATATTTACTCCTTCTAGCACAAATGACCGCTTCGGGATTGCAAATCGTATTCAACTTAGACGAGGTGGCTTTCATTCAAAACCTAGTGTTTTACATAGAGTGCGCTTATTGCACACCTGATTACGGCATATGGGAAAGGGGGGATAAAACCAACCATGGTTTACCGGAATTAAACGCCAGCTCTATAGGAATGGCCAAAGCTGCTCTCGAAGCCATGAACGAATTGGACTTGTTCGGAGCGAGAGGGGGCCCTTACAGCGTCATTCACGTTTTAGCGGATGAGGCTCAGAAATGCCAAGCTGTCCTGCAGGTAAATGCTCTACAAGTTTTATTAAAATAAATGTTTATATCTCTAATTTTAGTCGATGTTGCCACGAGAGTCCAGTTCGAAGGAGATCGATAGCGGTTTGATTCCCATTATTAGTTTCCCTGCTTTCGCTGTCGATGATCCCGCTCTGATTTCTTTCACTAGAGAAAGTATCATTGAAAAACTCCAAGGTAGTTACGGGTTCAAGAGGTTTCTACGGGATGGCTACAAAACACCAAAAGAGGTATGAAGATGATGTGTATTCAATGTTCACTGTTCACGCAAATTTATAAAATATTCTAGGACCCAAGTAGATTGTATTACGAACCGTGGGAACTCAAAATGTTTGAAAACATCGAATGCGAATGGCCATTATTTTTCTGCTACATGATCCTGGACAATTGCTTCAGGGGCAACAAAGAGATTGCTGCTAAATACACTAAAGATCTAGAAGAGGTTGGTAAATATACCAATTTTATAAACAAATATTTATTCGTTAATTTCAGATTATGATTCGAACCGAAGATGGCTTGAAATTAGTGCCGGAGTTGTACTCAGTGCCTCCGGAGTTTGTAGTTGCTGAATATAAAGACCCCGGAAGTCAAAAGAGAATTCCATTCGGCCACTGTCCTCACCTTTGGGCTCAATCGTTGTATATCGTAGGAAAACTGCTTCAAGAAGTAAATTAAAAACTGGTTGCTTGGGTTTGTTAACTTTTCGGAATATTTCAGGGATTTTTAGCCCCTGGTGAGCTGGACCCGTTAAACAGAAGGCTAGGGTCAGAAAAGAAGCCTGACGTAGTGGTGCAAGTTGTCATTTTAGCTGAAGATGTGGAGATTAAGAAAAAATTAGCAGAACACGATATAAAAGTACAAACTATTGCTGAAGTAGCTCCCATTGAAGTGCAACCAGCTAGAGTTTTGTCTCATTTGTACACTTATTTAGGTAGACTAAAAAAACAAATTTGTAGAAGTAGAATGTGTCATTTGTTTTATTATATTTTTAGGTCGAAATAAAAAACTGGGACTTACAGGCAGGAAATCTCGGGATGTTGGAATTCTTTCTACGAGTAAATTATATTCGTTAGGAGATAAAATATTTGCTTTTACGCCTCAGGTAAGCACACATTTTATTATACTCAGATTTTAAAATACTTTAAAAAAACATGAAATTATGTACTGGGGATTGAATCAGGATAATCCCATCACTTATTATCTATTTATTGCCAAATTAATAAAAATCAACTTAAATTTTTAATAAAAATGTATAATTCAATCCCTGGCTATCGCTACAATCTTTTTCTTAAACTAAAATTATTATTAGTTTTCGGATATGTCCCAAAATTACATAGCTACGGACTATGAATTGATGATAGATATGATCAAGAGCGAAATATATTTTTTGAAATCGAGCTGGCAGAACATGCTGGGGCGACCTTTAATGACTGCTGTGTGCCGAAGAATACATTTAGGTACATGAAGGAAAGATTTATGTGTCTTGTGGATCAGGAGTGCTTCGTTTTAAATAGTGAACACATTAGATTGTTCATTTAATAAGATTTAAATGTACTTTTGAGCCACACGATTTGTTGGAATTATGTTTCGAGAAATAACGCAGTTAATTTTCAAGTACTAATGAATTACATATTTTTTTGAGCTACTGTGTTCAGTTTGGCGTTGTTGATAATGTTCTTAATATTAATCGTATCGGGAAAGTATCGTAAAATTTTATTTACTAACCGATTCGAGTGGTGGGATTTTTGGAAACGCGTACATAGTTTGTTTTTTTTTTATTATAATTGATATTTTTTTTGCCAAGGAATGAATTAATTGTGGTGTGTTGCATGTTTGTCCACGGTCTATTTTGGCGTAGAATTTCGATCCAGAAGAATATTACACGAGCTATGACATAGCTTTATTGGCGGATAAAGTTAGAGCTCATCTGGCATTTTTGACTATGAGTTGGCGAAATATGCTCGGGAGGCCTACTATTTCAGTCGTTATTACCAATAATCATTTAGGTACGGTTACAATTTTATTTAATTTGCTATTTACAAAAAAAACAGCTCTTACAAGTTTGAAATCATTTGTTAAATATATAGTAGTAAACTGAATTATAGTAAATTTGATAGTTGTGAAAGGCCTAACAAATCCCTGCATGAAGTTTGTCGACTTTCTAATTATTTTGTTACAATGAAATCAATTTTTATGTTATATTTTAAACCTTTTGAGCACTAACACATTACTTGAAAACACGAAATAGGATTGACTTATTTAATTTTATTATTTTAATACCATTTTTAGAGGAAGACAAATTGCCTTTGGCAATGGTGACAACTATGAAAAAGCTAAAATCCGGCTACATAAACGGCACAAGAGTAACCTTGGGGAACTTGAACGATTTTTTGAGTACCAGTTGCATTACGAATCTCAGCTTTCTGGGCTGTCACGAAGACGGATTACCAGACAGTAAGACGGTTTTTCTTTTTATTATATGCACCACTCACGTTTTCGATTTTATGTAGAGCTACATCCTCAAGTACAGCAATACATGGAAGAGCACTCAGTAAAATCCCTATCCAACAAATATTCCTTATTAACCGTTAACCGCGCCGGACCGAAGAACAAGCATTTAATTAGAAAAATGTCAGTCCGAGGAGCTGTTAAGAAGACCCGATCGATTAACGTCGATTGTAAGTTCTCCAAACTCCTAAATATTCTACCTAACGATTACTTATTCCAGCCGAAACGTTGGGAATGGAAGGAAACATCGGCAGCACCTTAGACAGAAGAAGCTCCTTGTATTTCTCGCTACCTTCTGCAGACGCCACAGATACCGTCAAAGAACCGCCTATGAGGTCGCCATCTCCAGAAAAACGGCTCAGAACGAAGCTCGAATCGCCGATTATCAATATTTCCAGACACAGAAACATGTCAGAAACTCAGTACGCCGATACCGAAGTAAGTTTCAATCTTCTCATACTTACCGTTTACTTAATCGATTTGAACGCCTTTCAGGTAGATGAACTCTTCGCAATGTTGAGAGAATCCGAGTCGCTCGAAGAGCAAGGCGATATTTTGCAGTATTTAGTGGCGTCCAAAGGATTGGACTACAACACTGGTATGTTGGAATTTGGCCGTGTTGTAACTGTAAAGGATCTGCTGAAAGGGCTCTACGAGAAAGCCTGTCATCAGAAAAAGTGGGGCTTGGTGAGACATACGGCTGGTATGTTAGGAAAAAGAGTGGAAGATTTGGCCAAAGCGGTTACCGATTTGCTGGTGAGACAAAAGCAAATCACTGTAGGTAAGTTAGGTTTCAATTAAACAATAATAAATAATGGCATAATTGATAAATTATTTCAGGAATGCCCCCCAATAATGAGCACACCATCACTGCTCCTCTTCCTGAAAACGATCTGAGGCTTCTCATACACGAAGCTTATGGAGAAGATGACAGTACGGCGATGCTAACGCAAGAGCTATTGTCTTACTTAGCGATGTTCATTAGAACTGAACCACAACTGTTTCTGGAAATGCTTCGACTAAGAGTGGGATTGATTATCCAGGTAATGGCTACAGAGTTATCGAGAACTCTTATCTGCGACGGTGATGAAGCTTCTGAGCACTTGTTGAATTTAAGTCCGTTTGAAATGAAGAATTTATTACATCATATCATAAGCGGCAAAGAATTCGCGATTAGTAGTGGTAAGTAATAAAATCTTAACATTATTATAGACTTAATAAATTCCTACAATTTTTAGTTGGCAGAGGTAACTTTTCAATAATTACCAATAAATCCAGTCGTATTAGCAAGGTAATAAACATGTCTTTTCTACAAATAAATAATATTTTAATTTTCTATTCGTTTCTAGAAAAGTCACATCAGCTTGTCAGCCGAGATGGCTGATGAAACTTCTGAGCCAGATAGGCAAGGACAATGGTTAAGAAGAAGACGATTGGATGGTGCTTTAAATAGAGTACCTAGAGATTTCTATTCGAGGGTTTGGGGAATATTAGAGAAGGTACAATTGTTTTTAATTGCGTAAAACTTGAAGATTTATTCTGCTATAAATTTTAGTGTCATGGCTTAGACATAGCCGGAAAAGTATTACCGCAATCGCTAACACAAGAAATGACGCCAGGTGAACTGAAATTCGCTCTAGCAGTCGAAACTGTGCTTAATACAATTCCACAACCGGAATACCGACAATTGATAGTAGAAGCTCTAATGGTATTAACGCTAGTTTCCGAATACAACATCGTAAGTTCCTTAGGAGAAATTATACAAGTCGAATATTTGGTTCACATAGCTAACGAATCGTTCCTAGACGATCAGGTATGTATTAAATTAGTTCTAGAGGTATTTAAAATTTATATTTTATAATGTATTAGATTAAATGCGACGGTGATGCTACGCTGTGTTGTGCCAAACCGAAGGAATTGAGAGAAATGTCGAAGACAGGGGGATTGTTGTGTGGCGGCGCAGCTTACATATGTCAACACTTCTACGACAGCGCCCCGAGCGGTTGTTACGGAACTATGACTTACATGACTCGAGCTGTGGCTGTCACGTTGGACAGTTTACCCAAGCAGGGTGAACTCGATTGTAGTATAAGTTAAATTCATTGGAATTGTATTCGAGATTTTTCAAACTCGGGTTGCTTCATCCCGGTTTACAAATGCCATAAAAAATTATTGGAACTCTCGGGACGTTTTAGTAGAGCGAGGTAATCTGAGTTTAAAAGATCTTGAGTTGTGTTATTAAAATTTAGGTGCCAAAATATTTGTTTAATACTGTGATTTTTATATATTATAAACGAGCAGAATATTATAGCTGTTTGTGAGAATATTTGTGTTTATGAATGTTATATTTTCATAGGCTAAATATTTTTGCACATTGGATTGTTCCTAAATATATTTTATGTGTCTACTAGTTTTCTAATTTCAGTTATTACCTTAGGACAAGGGTGATGTATCACTCCTTGCTATTAAATATTATAAGGAAAATAAAAAAAATTTAATATTGTCAAAGAAATATCATACATTCATAAATATAATTTCTTAATGTACATAGCCTAAAATTTACATACTAATATTCACAAAAAATACTAAATATCACTAATTAGAAATTAATGTAAATTCTTTAACAAAATTTATTACCGAGTTGTATTTGTCGAGGAGAAAAATCAAAAAAAAATTATATCTAATAAGTACAGAAGTCGTGCTTTATGAGTTTCAATTATGTAATTAATTTTTCATCATAAAAAGCAATTGTGGCATGTACATTTTCTATCAATTCATAACATTTTTTTAGAACTCTTCAAACATGGATAGATTTTTTTATAGAGTCCTCTAGAAATTTTTTCAATTAAAGTTATACTTACATAAAATTGAAATCGTCCAACGGTAATCCTTTTAATATTTACACTTTGAAGGATAGGTAATAATAAATTTTGTTCAATATTTATATGCAAATATCCGAAGTTAAAATATCTTAAATACAGTAGAAAAAAGCCCTGATAATTAATTTGCATATAAATAATTAAAAAGAATATTATGGTAACTATAAGAACCTTATACTAAAAGAATAAAGAATTTTCAAAAATTGGAGGAATTAAGTTTCACTTAAACTTATTAATAATATTTAAAAATAAGCATTTCGTGAAATTTCGCAATAAGTGTATGAGTGCTCTGTGGTTCAAAAAAGTACCTTATTTCTTCAAAACATTAACATTGGATACTGAAAATTATTATTATTAAATTTATTAGGCACAATGCTACTACGCACTTATTGTTATATTTTTTATCTTACTTACATTAAGTAAAATAATGACCCCTTTTTTTCTTTTAATACAACTCAAAAACATTATAAAACGTATTATCATCTTGAAACGAGTATAACAGACTCGAAATTATTGGAATGCGTTATAGCGCATCAATGACTCCTAATAAATTTCATGGACACCCCTTTATTACATGCCGTTTTAACAATACCCAGACTATTATTTATGGAAATTGACTCGATGAGATCTTAACGAATATTACAAGTTTCATTTTCTCCTATCAGAGTAGAGTTAATTTACGTTTAGCGTATAAAAATAAACCTTGTAATGTGTTCAAATGGAGACAACAAAACTACAGTAACATGGTAAATTTCGGCTGAAATATTATCTCCGCTATTTAATACATTTTCTGAAATTCAATCACCCTGAAAAATATATAGTACGTCCAACTGGTTTTATTATTATACAAACATTTTCGTTGAAACTAATACTATTAACGGGTTTATCTGACTCCAGTATTTTTATCACAGATATTGTTATCAATAACAAATAAAATGATCGAATTTTGTTCGTCACTGTCATTTTTATATTCGGCTATTTTAAGTACACGTTTTTATCTCACAATAATTAAATCTGGTTACATTTTGTTTAGCATGTCTGTTTGTACAAGAGATCTTACTCATTAAATTGATAAAACCTTGAAGACACTAATGGTATTAATCGCACTCTTTATGTTCTTTTGCTCGATTTGCCACTAATTGATTTATATTTTGAGAGCAAGTCGTTGAACAAAATGGTTTGCCACGAAAATGGCGTATTTTCCAAGTACTTTTAGTGGCGAATAAGGGTAAAATAGAAAATTAAGTACCTATAACTATTATGTTAATAATCTAAGTGGATTATGGCAAGTTATTCGCGAATGTTACTCGGAAACTACCCATGTTCGATCATAAAAGCAAGCAATGTTACAAAAGTTTTATGTAGGGTACATAAATCTAATACTACACAATGTAGTCAAGTCTTAAATGAAACTTATTAGCTATCAGTGTTAAAATTTATAGTCGAATATAAAAAAGTAATTTTATACCTAATATCGAAAAATAATACAAATAAAAGCCGTTTAAATATTTGTAGGGCTTTTTCATTTCATTAACTACCATTTTCATCGTAATTTTCCTTTGGTACTGCATAATAATTAATACACAAAATGTTACATTCCAATTCTTCCACACGCTAATTTGCTATTGATAATTCAAAACGACGACTCCCTGTTACTACAATTATTTCCAATAAATAATACTAGGCACGCAGATAAAAAAAACCATATCTTTCCAGGTGATTTCAGAAATAGACCAACAGTTGAAATTAATCTAAAATTTGTACTTATAACACAGACTCCTTCAGTTGGATCTCCTCCTTCTCGTCGGGGCTCGACGTCGCCGTCTCCACGATGGTCGGTATGCTCTTGCCGCCCATGGTGATCGGCTCGTCCTCCTCCTCCTCCTCGTCCTCGTCGATGGGCGCCAGCGGCCCGTCGCCCGGCGACGGCTCGTCGCCCTTTATGAACCCCTTCAGGCAAGGCGCCGCGAAGCTGGTCACGGCCGATATGGCGAACAGCCCGCCTCCCACGTAGAACGGCACGTCGTAGGAGTTGGTGGCGTCGTAGAGGGCGCCGGCCAGCGGCGAGCCCACGATGGCCGCCGCCCCTCGGAACAGTATCAGCAAACCGAAGGCGTTCGTCAGTTTCTCCAATCCGAGCAGATCCACGAGGATTATAGACGTTAACGAGATGTAGCCGGCTGGAAAATTGATGATTGTTAGTATACGAAAGAGTATTCGGTGGATAAAATGTTACTTACACACGGCAAGACCGAAAAATATGGCAACGGTGACGTATAAAGCGTAGGTATGACAAAAAGGAGTTAAGGCTACGGCTGTCGTGGATACGATTAAACAGCAATTGTTGACGAACAAGGCGTTGACTTGAGGGAAATCGGCGATGTAACCGCATACCAAACGACCCACCGTATTAGTTATTCCTATTATCGACAGTAAAAACGACGCTCGCGATGCTTCGATACCCTGAAATCGATAGTCATTTATATTTAATCGTAAAGTAAATCGGTTAATTACTCACGTCCTTTTTGGCGCATTCTACTAGGTAAACGAACGGTATGTACAATCCGGCCATTCCGAATAGATTGGAAATACCTATAAGTACGAACACAGGATTCTTCAGTAAACTTACATCTAACATTTGTGACAGCGCGGACTTAAAGCTATCAGGAAGTACCAAGCAGGGGCAAATATCACCAGCTGCAACAAAATCATTAATTATTATTAATCTCGGTACAAATAGAATATAAGGTATTTTTCAATTCAATAAATGTATGATACATTTCCAAATTCTTTTTGAAATCAAAATTTTAACAACGAGGAGAGTATTTTTTAATATTAATAAGTGACGTGCTGTAAACTCATAAAAGTGCTCGTATATATCATCGTGAGTAAACACTTATTTAAAATATTGTTTTATCACAGCAAATCATGTTATAAAAGCTTCAAAACAACGTAATTATTCTAACTAGTATACTTTTTCGAGATATACACTATTTTCTTTTCAACGAAAAACGAGTTTCTCTCGACCGTCCTTGTAAAATACTACATAGAAAGACTTTTAGCTGCCACTGTTAACTGTATTGATATTTATTACATCGTGTAATACCTCTCGATATAATTTTTTTTTTTTCAACAACTTATAAGGAAAACGGTTTTTAAAAGAATTGAGCAAACGTCATTAAACGATCAAATTACTAATAAAATAGTACATACAAGGTTGTTACAACAATCGTTCAAAACGTAATGATTTATACAGATAGATTTATGATATAGACTAGACTATCAATATTAAAATTAATATAAATATTTGCTTTTACGTATTGTTGGGAGAACTAATTTTAAAAATAGCCAGAAAGTAAACTTTCTGAGAAAAAACATAAAAAATTTAGCAATTCAAAACAGCTAAATAAAATATTAAATTATCTTATATTTCTTTTTTTTTAGCTGCAACTTAGTAAAAGCCTTCCCTGTAACGTGCTTTCATCAAATAGGAACTTTGTCCTGCTAAATAACTAGCATAATTAGTTATTGATTTAAATGAAGGTATGAGCACGTGAATTATTTATACTATTGAACATTCTCCCACTTCAATTGCGCCAGTATCTTTGTGAAAAACTAAAAACCTCTCCACTACTCGAGTATACCGGGCGTAATTTCATTGTTAGGGAAATTCAGGAATACCTACGTGAACCATCGTCCTCCTCAGTTTTCAATTGGGGCAGGCTCAAAATGCTCTGTCTGTAGTTATTGAGCGATTTTTGCGATTTGTATTCCGGCAAATTCAACACCGAGCCAGAGTAAAAAATATCCTTTCTAGATAGCGGTCGAACCATTTGAGGTTTCTCCTTCCTACTACTTATTGATAATTTGGACGTATAGGCTAAACTTTCTACATCAACCTAAAAAAACAAACGGAAAATTTGAATATTACGGAGTTTGAATCGATACATTTGCATAGAAATCGGGGTAATGAAAAGCGCATTGTTTTCGTGCAACAGATATTTTTATTTTTATTAATCATTCTAGGAAACGGCCACTAGCATTGGGAATGTCATTTATAAAAATTGGCAATGGGCCATTTTCACCCAACCGTGAATCACGCCGCGTGTGCAAATATACGCATAATTTTCCAACAGAACAAAGCTCATTTCGTAGACAGCTAGTTACCACAAAAAACACAACGTCGGGGCATTTCATGCAAAATTAACTGGAAATTTAATTGATATTCGAATCAATGAGGCAAGAAATGATCGATTAAACACGTTAATCTTCGTAATTCGCGCCTATTTTTATAATCCTTTGTTCCTTTGTGTGCATTATTGCGTACAAATATAACTTAAAAACAAAATGTGAAGATTCTATCTGATTCACTTAGATGAAACATTTCTCATAACTGAGTTATGTTGCGTATAATTGCCCAATGAGTTGTGATTAAACAAAAATGAGCAGTACTCCAATTCGAATTAAATGAATTGAGTGCCATAGTAAGAGAATGTGCTATGCCACACAAGTTGTTTTTTTCTTCATTTTCTCAAAAATTTGATTATGTGATCTCTTACTCAGGCAATCAATTAACTTCATCAAGTGACAGTAACCTACCTCGCTAGCATTGTTTCTAAGAAACGACCCCGTGGAATCGTTCCTCCTCTTCCTCATATCACTATTAGAGCTGTTCACGGCATTCCGAGAAGACGATTTAATAGGAACTAAAGTCGGCTTGAACCTTTCACCAAAGGAAGTCTTCCTCATTCGGTCGAACGTCGGCACGGAACCGTTCTTGGGCAACCCCTGCACGTGGGTGGTGAACGCCGGCTGGCTGGCGTTCCTTATGATCTTCACGTTATTGGTTTTCTTTGCCGATATTTCGATACCCACGTCGGAGTCCTTGCGGGCGTTCGCCTCCTCCTTGTTCGCGTTCGAAGCGTTCTTGATCTCGTTGACGCTCTCCCTGGGGCTCGGCGAGCCGGAGCTGCCGCTGTGCTCGATCACCCTGGCCTCCGTGATGGTGGGCAACGTGGGTACGGTCGGAATGGTGTTCATGTTACTACCGGCCGCCAGTTGATCTAAAGCCAAACTCGAATGAACGCCCGGGTCTCTATTGAGCGGCTGCTTTTGCCTCTTCTCCATCGTGCCGTCGGGTAGCTGCACCATGAAGTAGGAGCCGCCTATGCTGCCCCTTTCCATGGCCAGTTTTCTTTCTTCGGCCATTCTTTGCAAGAGGGGTTTTTCGCCGTTGTCTTTGGGGTACTCCAAAGGCCGCATTAGCGCTCCGAATATAGCGCAATTCAGTATCAACCCGGCTAGTATTAGGTTAGCTCCTCTCCAGCCGTACTCCTCCAAGAGCATGGTGGCCAGCGGGGCGAAGACGCAGGTGCCTACGCCCGATCCGCATACAGCTATTCCAGTGGCCAGGGATCGTTTCGTCTCGAAGTAGTACCCCACGCAAACCACCGCAGGTAGATATATCAAGCCGAAGCCCACGCCGCCCATGAAACCGTAGGTCAGCATCAGCCAGTTCACCGTGGGGCTGAAAATCGACAGCACAAACGCCACAGTAGATATCAAGCTGCCCGTTATGCACACGGCCCGGCACCCGAACTTGTTGGTCAGCGCGCTGACCAGAGGGCCGGCGCTCAAGTACATGCCCGACAACAGGGAGCCCACCCATGCCGTCTTTCCCTTCGATTCACTGTAGTATTGGACGATTTCGGTGAGGAATATGCCGAACGTGTACGCGATACCGTCCACTATCATGTTGCACATGAACGAGGCGAAGACCACCACCCAGCCGTAGCCGCCGTCCGGCGGCGGCGGCAGGTCGTGGTACACGCAGAACTCGTCTTCGAAGTCATCGTCTTGCACGTCGGCTGTCAAGCGGGCCGCCTCTTCGTACGTCACTTCACTATCAGTCTGGAAGAAGAAAATTTTGGCCGTTAGTAAGGCTATTATAGCAGTATAATTTTGTAAATGTGGGGAATTGGACTGGATTTTATTCACAGTCGTTACTTAGAATTGCGCAAGATAGGGAACGATTTTCCCAAGGAGCGTAAATATGTCTTATGTGGCAAGCATTAGGTTTGATTTGCTCGTGAATTTTTATATTCAATGCAGCTTAGTTTCCCAAGTAGAACACTCGATTAAATTTCGATCAATTTTCATATCGATTACTTAAGTGCACAGTAGATATTAACACAACATTCGATCGTTTAAAAAACACCAATACCTTAAAAATAGCTATGTAATAATCACTTCTTACATTCTTGCCTAAACGACTCGGTTAAAAATAACATTGATAAAATAAAGTATTATTATTATTATTATCATCATCGTTGCATAATGCGCTTTGTTTTTACGTCGATTAATTTTACCTATAATTAATCGTCTTTTTTGCAAGTTAAATTTTCCAATCGAGTTTTCTCCAATTCGTCATTCGCAGGCCGTGAAATGAAGTGACATCACGCGGAAAAACTGAACAAACTCGAAACAATCTAGAGTTCCTTAGCGATAATTTATCGACTTGAAACAGTGTCAGGAAGAGTAGCGTAAAGTTATTGAATGGAACAAAGAATTTCGAATTAATTAAACTTTGCCAAGGCCGGAGATAAAACGAATTGATTTCATTTGAATAAATTAGTCACATAAAATCGAAATGTTTTCCATGGGGACTGATCTTTGATCAAATCTAGTTGAACCAAACCAATGAATAATATACATAATATTGACTACGAGCCGACAGACCTACAAATTTGTTGGCGATATATTTTTCCATTTATTAGTATACTTTGATGTTTATTTAATAATCTTGCTAGGTTTGATGTTGTAGTCTGTAGCCTTGAGCTGCTTACCAAACATTGACCATCATCCTGATTAAGACAACTTCAATGTATTTATTTATACGAATAAATTTCAAGTTCTACGAGGTGCTAAAAATTCTCTAAGAAGTATAGATATAATCGGAAAATTAGGTCAGTTTATCTAACGATTTTAAAAGGTGTAATTGAGATGATACAATGAACAGAACATATTCAAATAGTTTTGTGACTAACATATGTTCATTTTTTTTCTCTATTAAATACAGGCGCACTTGTCTTTAAAAAGCTGTTTTAATACCCATTTATAGTATATTTCCTTAATAACAACGTGACTATTGCCAACCGGAAAACATCGTGCATAAAATTTTCGCGAAATTTATTGCGGAGACATTCCTTTTAATAAGTGCCGAGTTAAACAAACGTTTCCTATTTAATATTTGTAATTAACCTCAATTAAACCCAGCCAATGCGATTAATACATGTGAGTTGTAGCTGTTTTAATAAAAGTGTATTTACGACGTTATAATTATGCACCATGTATCATAGTATTACGATTTTCAATTACTGGAATAACAAAGTTATTTAACAAATCCGCATGGTTATACATATTAAAGCGACTTCGTTTACACATTGTGGAATTTGTATTCATTTTATTTTCTTCTTATTTCAAATTTAGTCTTCAATTTAACTTTAAAAAAACAATAAAAAATGTATGCTCATTTAATGGAATAAATAGAAGGATTAACACCCGCTAATTAGCGAATGTAACCAGCGCAAATATACTGTAATATCATTATCAGCAGGTCATGTAGTAACGGAAATGATAACTGATGAGCCAGCACCTGATAAAAAAGTCGCAACTGTTTAAATATAAAAAAATAGGCAACGTTCCTAACCAGCTAAGGTCTGAGTGTAGAGGACAAGCAGCCAAAATATGATTGGCAACACGTTTTTATCACACTTTATTTTACGATAAGAACTTATTGATATTTATAGTACATAGAATTAAATTAGGCTTAAGTGGGTTCGAGAAACCTAAGTTAATTCTGTGCATTTGAAAATTTATGGATAGCCCAAATGTAAAAAATATCTGAACCACAAAAGATTTTCATTAAACAAAAATTTAAACAATGTTCTATATAATAAAGCAATAAATAACTACCATAGATTAAAAACGAGAAATAACTCGATTCAAACAGGCTTTTACGCCTTTAACAAACAATTCTCAATTGCCGACGTTCGCAATTTATTAAAATGTCTCGTTCATTAAATTACCTGAAAAAACACGATGTAGAAGTGACAAAGCAATGGGATTAATAGTAATGGAAATCTGAGTTGCAACAACAGCATAAATTATTGAAGTAACACTTGAGTCACATTCAACGCGGATTTATCGACAATTAAACGATAATGCAAATATTTAGGAGTAATCTTGCATCAAAGAAGATGCACAGAAGTGCACAAACAAATATAATTAGTTCAATACATGAAATCTGGAATTAATCTTTCCGTGATTTATGTATGTATGTAGGTATATTGAAAGAGGTTCCACCGATCATTCTTCTAAAATAAAATTATAAACAAAATATTGTACAATACAACATAAAGTAGAAGATTGATCTTTCAGACATAAATCAAATAAAATTCGTTCCTGTAAAATACTTATAATTAAATGTACTTACTTTTAACTTAAGTAATGTAATAGCTTGATCGATCATATTTTAATTAAATTAGTCAACTTAGTTCGTTATCCCTCAGGCCATCGTCTATTTAACGAAATATGTACATAATTTTCCTGTAAAACACAGGAATATAAAAATTTGATGCATAAATAACAATTTGTTTTACTAATTTTTCTCTACACTACTCTGTACCAATTACATGAACAATATCTAATAAAATTACTGGGTTCAATAATTATAATATTTATTTATCCTATATTATCTGCAGAGGAAGATAAAGAGCTGGACTGTGTGTATGTGTTAAGCAGTTCACAACTGAAGCACGTGGGTTATGGCATATTTCTAGTCAACAGAATTTTCCTTCGTTAAATTTATTTCTTCTAACAAGTTTTGCAGTGGGATTAATAGAATCCAAAAATATTTACGAAGTAAACAATTGTCTTCAAAAATATTTACTAAATTTGGAATAAAATTTAGAACCTGTCTTATATCATTTTAATCAATAAAACAGTCGTCAAGTCAATATTTCCAGTTGTATATTTCTTTCCACGAAGGGCATATATACGTAGATATTTGAGATTATCTAATGATTTAATTCTAACAAATAATCACAAACAGTCCAATTCTAAGAAATAACAAGCATTATTTTTTAATTTGCATATAAGAATAACTAATTTACTTGAAAAAAATCTCTATGCTATGAAAACTTGGTTGGTTATGGAACTATCGTTTAATAAAATATACACATTACAATAATTAGCCAAGCTCTTTGGGAATTACAAGTTATGAACTAAATGTATTTTTAAAATCCACTTTACTAAATATTTATTGAGTTCCTATGAACTTAAAACATAATTAACAATATTAGTTTTGAACAGGGTAGAAAATTGAAATGAATTATCATATTGAAAAATCAATATTTGTCATTTATCACTGCACAAATTCTACTTAACCGAATTATTAAATATTATGATGCTTAAAGTGGAAGGCTTTTATTTAATTTGAACTTTTGAATCTATTTACAACAAATCGAGCGGATATCAATGTTAAATTAGTTAGTAAAGTGGTAAAATAAAATTAGATTGTAGGTTAGGAATATCTATTTTCTACATTTTCCAACTTACCCAAGTTATTATCTTTATCTTATCTTAAATTCGAATATATTTATTTCTTTAAAACATACACTTACAAAATTGGGGTGAGCATTTGAAAATGGAAGCAATTTTAATAAAAATAACCATACTTTTTAGATAAACATTATGGTTGGCCTAAGGCGAGGCAATTGCGATTGTTATTGGACTGTCAAAAGTGTCAAATCGGTAAATGTCAAATTTAGAGCGATGTGATTGGTCCATTAACCCGCAAAAATTCAAAATGTTCCAGTGCAAATAAACCCAAATTCTAAAACAAATAATTTTGATTATCGTATTCTTACGAGTTGTTTATTATTATGAATAAGTGAGTGAATGTCACAATTAGTCAAGAATTTAGAAATTATGTAGATGACTACACAATGAAATCAAAGGATAAAGATTAATAGAGAAAATCATCACAAATAAGTACAGTCTGCCCAGGAATGGGTATTGAAAACATGCGCTTAAAAATTATTTCTAGGATATTTTTAACATGTTGCTATAAAAATCTAAAAAATAAATATGCAGGTATACTGAGTATAAATCTAATCTGCCGTTTTATCACCTTTAATTTGGATAATTAAGTAATTACAGTTATCAAATCAACGATTAAATTTTGTTTTTTGTAAGGATCTACACATGTCTCAATTAAAAATTTAATATAATCGTACATTACATTTATTTACATGTACTTCTATCAATAAAATCGCTCTAATTTTTAATCAGGATCGAGTGCAATTTGTAATAATTCCCAAGTAATAACTTTCAGTCTGTTTATCACTATCGTATATCTAGTTGGTTGTGGACAGAAGTATAAACAATTTAATTTTTTTGTTTACAATGCCTTGTTGGTGTTCTCGAATTAACTTAGCAAATAATTTTCGAAGTTTTATATAAATGATTTTACAAGCGAAGTATAATTGAATTGAATAAACACGCGATTTTATCAAATAAATTCGCTAGAATTATATTTTCGGTAAATGACAGGAATGTTCAGACGAAAAATTTAGATATCTATAATTTTTCGTCAATTTGTTTGTTTTTTAACGTAATTACCGGTCTCCAGCAAATATTTTCGAATGCAAACACCAGAAATAATATTATTAAGCACGAATAAAAAAAATCCATGAAATTTATTCATACAAATGCACCACACAAAAAATATTTAGTTTAAAATTTAAAATAAGAAAACGCAATTAAAATAATATTACTTTAATAGTGCATTATTATTATTATTGTGGATACAAAAAAGGCATGTTTTGTGAATTTCTACTGTATTTCATCACTACAAATATTTAATATTTCTCGTAACGTACAAATCTCTCCTTATTTTGCATATAAATACATCTTTTACGAGGTGCAAACTAAATAAACTCTTCTCGTTACGAAACCAATTATTATGTCAAGGTAAAAGGCAGCAAACAAACACAATTCAATTTCTTGCTTACGAGAAAAATAAAAAAAATAATAAAACAGATTAAAATGATGCGACTGCTTTGGTAGAGATAATTTTGAAATTTTGGTAGATTCTTGTAAATTTATGCCTTTTTGTACTTATGGGATTAGTTTCACTAGCAATATATTGTCGTTTTACTAACAAGGGGATTAAGTTGCACTCTATTTAACCTTTATAAACATAATGAAAATCTAAACAAGAGACTATTATCGACAAGATGAGCCGATGACCTGAGGAAACTCTTAATAAAATTAAAATCGCGCAGCTGAGTTTATAAAAAAAAGAAGCGCAGTATACGGGATGTTATAATTGGTTAAAATAAAAATAGAGAGGTAGAAATAAAATATAAAACGCAATTATATCTTAAAAAAATGCACATTGGCTGTAACTTTATATAGATATATTACATAGATACCTATCTACAAGTTTTAATTGTTATGTTTAGAGCATTTTGTTCAAAGTATAAAAATACAATCAGGAAGTTTCTATATAGCACGTTTTTGCTTCCTTTTACGTGCGCTGCACCTTTTAGAACTTGTAAAACCGTGAATATCAGAAAAAAACAGTTTCAACTGGAAATCTTTTAAAATTAAACGCTCTCCTCTAATCCAAGATTTTCTTTCTCTAAAATGAATGCCACAAGTATTCAGATTATACCGGGAAAATCAACTTCAAGGCCCTTCACAACAGCGAACAACGATTTAAAAAAAATATAGTACATTTCCATAATTACGAGCAAATTATCGAGCAAGCGTTTTGGTTGCAACACCTCCTATTCAAATTAGTCACCGCACGTTCAAAATTTCATTATCACCTAATTATTGTGCACGGCGAATTTGCTATACTGCTTCAGTCCATTCCGAATATTCGCGGTTTAAAAATAAAAATTATTATCTAACATCCAGGAGTACGAACACCGCGCCATCCTTACCCTATTTATCCTCCTGTTGTTCGATTTGTTCTCGTTGGAGTAGCTCATATTGTAGCGATATCTGTCACACTATACTATACGAAATCGAATTCGTTAAACGAAAAATCCGCGATCGGCGGACGGCGCTCGGCGTCCCGGTGCTTAGGCCCCTTTTGCAGGGCGTCGAACCACGCGAACTCTCGTTACACCCATATCGCGACACTCGGTATACTTTGCTGGGAGTTTCGGGCGGTATTTTGAATTTCCCAATCGGCGAGCGATGGAGCGTTCAACGCGTGCGACCGACTGCTCGGCGTTCTGTTCAGTTCAATTTCAGCGCTCGGTTCTCCTTGAAGTTGTAAATATAAATTCATTAGATAGGTGACGTCACCCGCTAGCGAAATTATATGCGCTCCCAACACACGAGCGCAACTCGATCAAATCGCCGCACGACTTTATTGCTATATTAGCGGGGAATGTTCGGTAAATAACCGTCGAGGATTTTCCGTTTTTGCAGAACGTTTCGCTTTTGCGATGATGGAATCCTGTCATAAATACTGTAATCTCTTGTTGCTTGTTCTCTCGGGCCGCGAACGATCGGCTCGCATCGCGTTTGGAATTTTTCTTTTTATTGGTATCGGTGCAAGATTAGATAACCGTCCTCTTAATTAGACACTGATTTACATTTCGAGTGGTTCTGCGCTATCTAAAGCTAGTCAAATTTGCGCTTTTTGAAACTCTACTCTTATTGATTTACGACGCGTTGGCGACGGAAAACTTTTGAAATATTCTATTCAAATTCGAGCACTTTATAGTGTAACAAAGTGAGCACAACAGCACACCTCTAACTATTCTATTATACTCGATTATCAGATTTTGATTGATTCATGATAGAGCGTTGCTCCTGCTCTAAAAGAGCCTTTAAACTCGTTACTATCTATCGATTGTATTCCACTCGGCACCTAATCATGAAATCTACCTTTTTATGTTGTATATGTACCATTTATTTATTCATAAAAAGAGATACAGGAGAGGAAAGTATTTAACTTGTAGCAGTATAATGCACATTATCACCGTAATGGCCTTTTCATTTATTGGCAACCTGTTGTACTGTATGTGGTGCCAAAATAATCTATTTATTTTTCTGTTCAAGCATGTATACAGGATGATTGGGAAACTTATAGTATTTTGAAAGTACATTGTAATTTTTTCATGCGAAATCTATCATTATACGAGGATCTGAAAAATAATCTTGTTGAAGTGTCAACTCCAGTACTTTTTTTATATAATTTTGACGCGAATTATTCCACTTAAATGGGTTTTAGAAATTGGAATTTCGCAGGTATTATGTTTATTATGTAATGACTAATTAGAAACACCAGTCTGGAGATGAAGCACATAATATGTAACCTTGCTGGTCTGCTGTGGGTGACCTTTTTAACATTCACTCGCTATTACTAATTCTAAAACCGCGCTCGAGTACTTATACTTTATGATTTTTCAATAATTTTCACTTAAAAAAACTGATTAAATGTTTATTAAGAATTGTGATCTGCATATTTTCTACGTATTCAAATTGAATATAAAGTGACATAAAATATGCGAATATTCATGAAAAATATCTTGTTAATTAAAAATTTGTGATTTTAATATTAACACAGTATATGAATAATATTCATACCTGTATCTACCCACAAAAAATAAATCTAGAATATTTTCATAATTTTTTGGGTGTGGAACTATTGATTATAAATTTGTAATGTATACACAATAGGATCGTTATTTTATGAATCTATAACACTTTTATATTTTGTCTTCATATTTCACTCGTGTTTGTTAACGATAAACAAATCAAAAACAACTCATCGATTTCGTTCTACTTTATTTTATATCGTAAATTACATCTGTTTGTCTCACATTGTATGCCCCAATATTTTTTCCTTCATTATTACTCTCTGGCTGAAAACCGCTCTATTGAAAATATTTTTTTTATAACAGCTTATAACTAGGTTATTTAATTATTATAAAAACCTGTGAAAATGAATAAGCTATTACATTATTTAACTCAAAGTCAAGGACAAATTTTTGTTAATATACCCATTAGCATGAACCTTTTAACTGAAACTAATTTTAAATTTAACTAGGGGAAAATTATCGACCTACTGAAGCAAAACTTTTCCTATTAAATTTGGAAATAAAAGAATTTCCCTATTTCATAATGACAAAATTACTAGGCAGGTCTGCTGCCTACAAATTTGTGAATAAACTCGAGAAACAAATCGATTGGAATTTTCGCAATTTTTTAATAATTTGATCGATACGAAAACCGAATCTAAATTTAGAAACAACACCGTATTTTCCGACAAACAAAATATAAACACATCGAGCAGATTGCCTTCATAAAAATGGCAATTCGATTTGTGACTAGAGGTTATTCGATAAGCGTGTACGAAATTCACGAATAAATAATGCACGATTTTCTCACCAAAATATCGGATTCCCTCCTGGAGTCGCAGCCGAATTTTTCCGGATCCTCCTCATCGCCTCTGCTCTCGGCCTGCCCCATGGCCCCAACGCGGGCTCATCAACGAGGCCGGGGGCTGCGCGGGTGCAACCACCGACGACGCCGCGACGCCGATGTTTTCGATCCCGGACGGCCGACGCCAGTAGACTAGACTAAGGACAAGGACGAGCGGCAAACACGGGGGTTTATATTGGCTTTTCCTGGCGGCGAGGCGCAAGGATTCGAATGCGTCAAATCGAACGAAATATACTCTCGGTTATTCCATTACAAATCCAGCGGAACGTTCGCTGGAACGTGATTATTTGTTTGATGAAGTCCGCAAATTGTATTATTGCAGATTTAAAATGAAAATTTGGAAAAATTGAAGAGGGCAATTATATAATTAGAAGGGAATTCTATGATACAGCGTTCGAAAAATAGAAGGATATATTTTAGAGGTCGATTCCTTATTGCTAAAAAATATGAAAAAAAGTTTCTATAATCTATATAAATATAATTTAATCTATTTAGGGCTAAATTAGCCTCTTAATACATTACTTAAATTTAATTAGAAACTGCATTTAACACGTTTTAACCATATGAGTAATCGGTGAGCAAGATTTTTCAAATAAGCCACACCGCATGGAATATTAATTGGCTCAGCGATTGACCTGTCCAAAGGACTAATAGAGATAATAAATAATGCCATTACTTTGTTTACTTGCGATTAAACCGACAACAAATTAAAATGATTTATCCAATAAGTTTATTTAATATATGCATACACACAAAATAAATATAAAAATTAGTAAATTTTACAGTATACATTAAGTAATAAATAAATAAATATATTCCTAAATGCATCTTTTCCTGTGTTTGTACATAATTATATTTACACTTAACAACAATAAAATTCTCAAAAATGAGTTAACTTAATCGCTATCGTCATTTTCATTTTTATGCAACATTTGATTCTTCAGACCCTCTTGCAATTGAAGAACATGTTCTATGGGTTTAGGCTTGCCATCCTCACCAACAGTGCATGGTTTGATTATACCAGTTTCTAACATACTATTCATCAACTCAGCCAGCTTCATGGCCTCATACTCTTTCTACAAACAATTTATACATTTATATATTAGATTAGTTAACGGAAAACTTGTAAGACCTACCTGCTCATCTGTCATGTTTGCCAGGGCACTATTACGTTGCATTTCCTCATAACATCCCTTAACCGGGTCAATCCCATGTTTATGTTCTGCGTATTCTTCGGTTTCACTATCATCACTGCTAGATTCATTTACATCTTGTACTTGATCTTTGACCAATAAACCCTCCTGGGCAAAGAAGCCGGCAGCGTTACCATAGCCTGTATACTTGATCATGCGTGAAGCTAAAAAAGTACTGAATAGGAACAGTAATAGAATTAATATTTGAATATTACCATCCTTTTTGCACAACACAAACAATAATTTTCCTACTACATTTCTTAGATGGATTAGTGGCGATGTTAGCAAACGACACAAGTGATTCCTTAGGGTATCTCCTTCCTCGGGTCTCGAATGAACATCGGTTAAAGGTGGTAGAATTTGATTGCGTAAATATTTCCTTATAAGTCTGTTACTAGACGATCCTTTGAGTAAAACTGTTATAACCGGACATAATGCGTCGTGTTGCCTATCGATATTCTACAAAAAAAATACATCAAATATAAGTTAATAATTATTTCTAAGTTAAAGTAACATACTAGATTGTCTTTCAATTTGGAATCCAAAAACATAAGAATTTCATGCACAACTGTCATATTATGCCCTTCGAACTCTAGAGTGATTTTGTTTCGGTTATCTTTTGAAGGGGGAATAAGTTCTTTGTATGTCTCGTCCGGCATGTTGACGAGAAGGTGGATGACATCTTTTCGTAAATTTTTGGTCTTTTCCTTAATTAGTGGCGATATCATTAGGTAGCTTCGCAATGTTTTTACAAGTGTGTAACAATTAGCTAAAACCTCAGGATCTGATACACCAGTATACACATTGATGGTGATATTAAAAAGAACTTTCAACACTTCACATGCCAGATCAGCTTGATTGTCCTGGAAGCAATTGTTTTGTGAATAACATAATTTGTGAAACGTTTTTGCAGGACTTACTGTTAAATATAAGGGAGGCATATGATTTTGCTCGTTGTTTAGGTTCCTGCCAGCTGCTTCTTTCAAAATATCCTCTAAAATTTGAATCAATGTACCCATTAAATTATTCACTTTCTCTCGAGCATCTTGACGTAGAGCTGTTATCAAAAAAACCAGTTTAATTTCCAACAATTTAATTTCATACAATATGGTTTCGTTACTAAAAAAAATATAAAATAAATATATATTTAAGGGAAACTCAGACATACGAACCTGAAATGATTTATACTTTTTACAAGACCATCCAAAATTCCGTTATTCACAGAATTTATAGCCATCTGCTCTGAATTGAATAATATATTCGATAAGCATCTCAATATTTCCACACGAATGTTCATGTTATCGGCATCAAATTCAAAACTATCGTCATTAAGACCTGACAGTTTCATCATTAAATCTATCCATTCATCATTTATAAGGTCTGCTAGATGATCCTTTTCACGACTAAAATAATAATGTTAATTAGTTTAAGAGGAGTTGATAGTGTAGTCTACTAACCTAAGAATTCTTACGGCTATGAAAGCATTCTTAATAATTTTTCTATCCTCAGACAATTTAGCTATGTTATACAGAGCGTTCCAAATATCTTTCCTTCTTGTTCCTTCATTTAGTTCTGGTAATGTAAATGTTTCTAAATACTACAATAAACAGGTTTAATTAAGTTGTATACACTAACAGATATTTTGGTCGAAATCTATTTTCGGATACTCATTAATACATTTGCTTTTTACGGTATATCACTACTATTTTTACCTTGTTTACAAAATCATCAAGAGCCGGTCCCCAATTTTCTTTCTCTGCTAGTATTATTGCATCAATTTTAGTTCCCATTTTTGAAACTATTTGCTTGCAATTGCAAATTAACGTTCGAATATATTGTAGCAATTTTTTACTTCGCCAATAGTATTACAATATAATTTAATTAATTGATTTTAATTAAATAAATTGTTGTGAAAACTACAAAAAGAGAACCAAAAACAACACCATCACAAATTGACAATTTGACAGTAAAATTTTTACTTCTTTTCATTGAATTCAATTCAAGAGCACTTACTAGTAGGTTATTCGGCCACTGTCACCTACTCAACGTGCCAAATGACAGCATGACATTAATGACAAGATTGACATAATTGTATTAATCAAAACAAAAACCGAAACGTTTGTGTAAAAAATAAAATAGTAATTTAATTTAATTGATTAAGTTTTAGTAATTATTTAGATTTGATTTGTACGATGTATCCCCAAACGTCTTACGCCATTCAAAGTACAGCTGGGGCTGTTCCAGTTAAAAATGAAAAAGGTATGTTAGCTAACGGGTCCCTCTTTCTTAGGTATCTAATATAACTTACTTTTAGGTGAAATTTCTATGCAAAAAGTAAAAGTCCACCGATACATATCTGGGAAAAGACCGGACTATGCCCAAGAGGCGCAATCAGACAGCGACAGCAGCGATGATGATTTCATTCAACGAAGAAATCACCTAATTTTGTCAGGATCTCCTGAACCCAGTCGAAACGACAACGAGGACGAAGATGATTTAAACGATCCACGACTGAGGAGATTGAAAATAGCCACTACTGAAGTGGAGGTACGACCTGAAAGAAAAAGGCACATTGTTCAGCCCGAAATGCTGGAGTCGTCCGATGAAGAACTACAGGAGGAGGTTCACTTACCGGAAAACAAGCATACGCTCGAAGCTGGCCCAGATGAGGACGAATCGGAAGCTGAACTCAGCGATACAGAAATCGAAAGAAAGAGAGAAATGTTAAAGCAGAAAGTATTGACTAAACAGGAGGAAGAATTCATGTTGAAGGAAGAGGAGAAAGATGTATCTTCAGAAGAATCTTCAGAGTATGAAGAATACTCTGAATCCGAGGAAGAAACAGGTACTTACGTGCTTTATTACATTCCTTGGTGTTTTTTTATACTTCTCTTTTTTCAGGTCCTAGGTTGAAACCAGTTTTCGTGAGAAAAAAGGAAAGAGTGACCATAATAGAAAAAGAAAAGGAGGCTATGAAACAAAAAAAAATGGAAGAAGATTTGCAGCACCAAGCCGAAGAACGTAGAAGACAAACACTCAAAATGGTAGAAGATTCGATTCGTAAAGAACAAAGCAAAGACAAAACTGTTAATGAACCTCATATTAACGACGTCTGCACTGATGATGAAAACGACGAAGTTGAATATGAAGCGTGGAAATTAAGGGAATTAAAACGAATTAAAAGAGATCGAGAAGAACGAGAGGCTATAGAAAAAGAAAAACTAGAAATAGAAAAATTGAGGACCATGACAGAGGAAGAAAGGCGAATCCAATTGAGATTACTGCCCAAAGCTGTTACGAACAAAGCGGTTAAAGGAAAGTACAAGTTCCTTCAAAAGTACTATCACAGAGGAGCCTTCTACTTGGACAAAGAAGATGATGTGTACAAACGAGATTTCGCACAGGCCACGCTCGAGGATCACTTCGATAAAACCATTTTGCCTAAAGTTATGCAAGTCAAGAACTTTGGCAGGTCCGGTAGAACCAAATACACGCATTTGGTTGATCAGGATACAACTCAATTCGACTCTCCTTGGACAATGGAAAATGCTCAGAACATTAAATTCCACTCGCAACAATCTGCCGGGATGAAACCTGTGTTTGAAAAACCATCTCTTAAAAAAAGGAAAATGCAATGAAATAATACAGCGGAAGTTAGTAGAGTTAATATTATATTTCTTTCTTTTGTGTACAAAACGATTTAACTTAATAATATACTTACTGGAATTTTCAACTCCAGATGCTTCCTATTTACATTTATGTAATCAAATTGGCGGTGTTGATATCTTGAAGGTTCCATTGATTAAAACAAATTAGTACCAGTATTTATTTGAACGAAACTAGTACTCAAAGTACAAAGATACAACTTAATTGTTACTCTTTCGTTTCTTCTCAGGCGACTCTTCAGCACCTTTTCCTCCATCAGACTTCCGTTTGCTGCTTTTGTCGGTTTTCTTTTCCTCAACCTCCTCTTCCTCTTCTTCGTCTTCCTCTGCCGCTTTCGAACCCAATTTCTCCGCATAAACATCCACGTTCTTCTTTATCTTGCTTGCGTCTGGACTGTAAGCCCACAGTACGAGTTCCAAATGCTCCTTCGTCGGCAAGTCGTCCTCCCACAGGTCCGGGCGGGACTCCTCCATGGCTTTCAGCAGCTTCTTCAGCTCCGCGTTTCTGACGATATCCCACGTGGGCTTGCCCTCTGCGCTGGACACCGTCCGCAGGTTTTTGTAGTCTCCCTTGGCCGTTTTCTTGTACGCCTGGTAGAAGGCCTCCTGCAGCTCGTCGCTTAATTCGAACTTGGCTTTCAGAGGCAGCAAGGCCTCGATGGAGGCGATGGGCAGGTAGGCGCGGTTCTCCTTTGATAAATTGTTGATTTCGTAGTCGCGGAGGAAGTCTTCGAACACTTTGATGGCATCGTTGATGTTCTGTAGCTTTTCTTTGTCTTTTGTCACTGAAATGGAGGTTGCCATGAGAATTTTATTGCTAACTGTTTTTTGTTAGTAAAGTTTGTCTTGTTGTTTAATGGTTTTTTTATAAAAGAATTACAGGGTGTTCGAAAAATAGACGGAGATATTTTAGAGGATGATTCCTTGTTGAAAAATATGAAAAAAGTTTCTATAAATATGTATACATATTTTATTACAAAAAATTTTTAAAAGTTGACCCCTTTATTCTACATAATAACTCATTTAATATTACTAGCTATTTTTGTAATATCTGCAAATCAGAGAATAATTTTATTTAATAAACTGCGTGAAAATTATTAACGTTTGCAAACATATTAATCATGTTAATAAATAATTTATACGTACAAAAATTGGTATGCACGAAATTTAAATTTGAGACAAAAATAGACATTATTGAACAAGTACTTCTACCACCTGTACACTGTTTGTTTTATTTATGTAGGTCAAGTTCCTGTCTTCACTGCGCGCCGGTATAATAAAATTTAATAATAGAATCCATAAAAACTTACAAGTTAAAGTCCTTTTTGCCCTGCCGACCAGTCCTTTAACAGACAGCCTTTGGTAATCCGCGTCTCTCCCTTCCAAAATCTTCAAAGTTTCCAAAGCTTTGTCCTTATCTTTGAAGCCCATGCCGGGCACTGTGTCGGGTTTGTTTTCGGACATTTTTCTATTGAACAGAAGCGAATTTGATTGGTTTTTAGGGCACGATAACTACTTCCTACTTCCTCGAATTCGAACGATATCACCGCACGTTTTTAAAACCGAACGCTGGCGTGGATTTGTTCATGAAACTCCGGCCCGCTTTTAGTGAATTATTGAAGGTATTTATACAGCGGTAGAGCGCGCGTTAGATTTAGAATACTGTTTCTATGTTGTTCAGTTAAATATGTGTAGATACGCGGTTAACCTTCGTATTGGCTTCTCTTTAACGTTTTCGTTAGGAACCTATATGACAAAATTTCTATACTGGGATGTTACGTCACCTGCGTGCTTTACTAAATTTATGCCTAACATTCGCTCATTTCTTACCTACTTGAAGAATTTGAAGAGGGAATTTTTAATTCCATGTGGAAGGTTTTTGTGTTGACTACGACTGCGACATTAAAGCTAAAAATAGATTAGGATCGATCTATGATATAATACAGTATCTTAAAAAAAAATAATTTTTTTGAAACAAGAAAACTATTAAACACAAATATTTTTTTATTCTTAAGATGTATATATAATTTAGATGCTAGGTAAATATATTAGATCCTGTATATAATTTAATTCTAAACAATTCATGAAGCAATAGTTTTCATTTATAGCCCAATAATTTTTGGTATGGATTCTTTAATGTTTAAGGCAATTGATGGAGATCATATGAAGTGTATAAATTTTCTATCCTTTCGAAAACGGCGGAAATAGAATCCAAAGTAGCAGGCAATAGTTCAATAGCTTCTTGTACATTATCCGGAGCTCCGCATACCTAACAGAAAAATTAATCTTAGAATTATAAAATCGATTGTACTAGAATTAATTACGTTAAAACTAGTTTTTCCTTTCTCTTCAGTGTTGTATTCGGAAAAAACTTCCAACATTGCAATTCACTGCAATATTATTAACTAACAAACTACTGAGACAACTTTCAGCTAAGCCTATAATAAAGCAAACATATTTAACATGTGCAAATTGGAAGCGATAACAAATGTAAACTTATAAATGAAGCTTAATAATCACATACAATTAAATCTGAATAATACCACACGTATTACTTACATTCTTATTAACTATACTTTCAGATCTTTTATCAGAACTTTTGCAACATAATTAAAGGCCCTGCTTTCAATATACTACTTCTTGATATCAATTTAATATATAAATTAATTTAATAATGAAGTTACCTGTGCTAATAGGACACCTCGAGTAGGTAATGAGTACATAGCAACATATGCCCCTGATCTAATAATAAATGGATGGTGTTTTGCTAAAGTTTGCTCGTATGCCTCTTTACAAATTGCACAAGTGCTCTCCTCGTCTTTCAAATCTCCAAGTTTTTTTAAAAATAATTTCATGAAATCTAAAATAGTACTGTTAAATTCAAATCAAATATCAAATAGAAAGATGTGGTCAAGAGAATAAAGATTAACTCAAAAAATAATTACTATCGGAGAGAACGGGAAATACCTAAACCTCGATGAAGTCTGAGTACTGTACGTGCCCCAGACGTGTAACCTTTTTTCTTCAATAAGCCGTTGTCTTTTTCATAATCTATCATTTCTTTAGTACTTGTAAAATGGTTTTCGGAATGTGCAAGAAGTTCCCTCAGCAGATCCATTTTGTCTTTTAAATCTTTACTGACAAAACGGAAAACCACTCCCATTAACGTAAAAAATCTAAAAGAAATTCATTAAACATTATTTGCAATTAATTAATATACAGGAAATCCATAGAAGAGTAAACAAAGAAAATACTTGTTGAGTTCATCAAAACTATCGAGATATTCTTGAAGACGGACGTCGTCTTCATTAAAAAGGGCAGCTTCAAAATTGTTTTTCACTATTTTTATATCGAATTTATCATTATTTTGAGACATATTAATCAACAATAAGTTTAGGAAAATTTCTTCAAGCCAACTCACTAAACAAACCACAAAAACAATAACAAAGTAAAATAAATTGATCAATTGTCAAATAACTGTCATTATTGTCATACACAGTCTACAATTCTAAAATGAAGAAAAATTTCATTTATTTTAAGTTTTCAATAAAATAATCAAAAAAGTTTGGTAAATAACGGTATATTTAATTACTTATTTTACCTCTCTTTTGAATTCTGGTTGCATGATGTGAGAAAAAGATAGAAGTTGCTGACAAATCCTGAAGTAAAAGGCTGTATTGATGAACGCACTATGGTAACAAGTGAAATATGAAGTTGACACATGATGACGTTTCAATAGTAATTTCTAGAAGTCATTTATCTCACTTTATTTAACAATTCGTCCTTTTCGTTGCTTCGATTCTATCCATGAGGTTGTTTTTCGACTTCACGGGAATATTCGAGAATATTGTTTAACATTGAAGTGCTTTATTAGATACTTTCAGAATATCCTCGCTAATAGCTTGGCAAGCGACATCAAAGTGAAGTTTCTGTAACTGCATTTTCGACGTTAACATTGTTCTAAGGCAAGAATGGTGAAAGAAACAAAATTTTATGATATTTTAGGCGTGAAACCTGGCTGCTCGCAGGACGATTTGAAGAAAGCCTACAGGAAGTTAGCGTTAAAATACCATCCAGACAAAAATCCAAATGAAGGCGAAAAGTTCAAACAAATTTCCCAGGCCTACGAGGTCCTCTCGGATCCGGAGAAAAAGAAAATTTACGATCAAGGAGGCGAGCAGGCCTTGAAGGAAGGCGGCGTCGGCGGAGGTTTCTCGAGTCCTATGGACTTGTTTGACATGTTCTTCAGCGGAGGATTCGGCGGACGAGGAAGAGGACGAAGAGAAAGACGGGGCAAAGATGTAATTCACCAGCTCACCGTTACCTTGGAGGAATTGTACAAGGGCGCAGTCAGAAAGTTGGCGTTGCAAAAGAACGTCATCTGCGATAAGTGTGAAGGGCGTGGGGGTAAAAAAGGAGCCGTCGAACAATGCCCCACTTGCAGGGGAACTGGAATGCAAATACAAGTCCAGCAACTTGGACCAGGTACTTAATAAAATTTATCTATAAACAACAGCTCTCTGTAATTTCTTATATCTCCATGTTTTCGTAGGTATGCTTCAGCAAATTCAGACCGTATGCCCCGATTGTCGAGGCCAGGGCGAACGGATTAACCCCAAAGACCGTTGCAAACAATGCCAAGGAAAGAAAGTCGTTCGCGATCGTAAAGTATTAGAAGTGCACATCGACAAAGGTATGACAGACGGACAGAAAATCATTTTCAATGGTGAAGGTGATCAGGAACCCGACTTGGAGCCGGGCGACATCATCATCGTGCTTGATGAGAAAGAACATTCCGTGTTTAGGAGATATAATGTTCACGATCTGTTTATGCGCATGGAGATTCAGCTAGTCGAAGCGTTGTGTGGATTTCAGAAATCTATCAGGACTTTAGATGATAGAGAACTTGTGATAACTGCTCTTCCAGGAGAGGTGATTAAACACGGTGATTACAAAGCTATTATGAACGAAGGTGAGTTTTCACTGGTCATATCAGTAGAATTATTTTATTGTGTAATTTATATTTTTTTTCAGGAATGCCGCAGTATAAGAACCCCTTTGAAAAAGGCCGTCTAATTGTCCAATTTTGGGTCCAATTTCCCAAGACTATCGCTCCAGAAGTAATTCCAGCTTTAGAGAACGCGCTTCCACCGAGAGAAGAATCGATGATACCGGACACTGCGGAGGAAGTTGTTTTGGTAGACTTTGATCCTGAAAATGAAGCCAGAAGACGATCTCATAAGAATGCTTATGATGAGGATGATGAGATGCACGGACAAGGGCAAAGAGTTCAATGTGCGACAAACTAGATTTATCACATTTCTGAGATACTTATAAATTATACACACTTTATTATCATACAAAATTAGTTAATTTATTTTCAATGCTAATGCATCTAATTGTGACTTAGGCAATTCCTGTGTATTATAAATTAGCATTTTTAAAGATTCTTTAACTGTTCTGCTTTCATACATCCATAGAATGAAAAGCGAAAGGAATTTATGTTCACGAATCGAATGAAAAATGGTAAATTGCATGATTACGAAGGTGAAGGCTATGTTCTTTAATGAAATGAATAACGTTTTGTTAAAATCTATTAAGTAAATCGTGATTAGTGTCATGTATGTGTTAATAAATTGTGTTTATAAAAACCTTAATTATAATTTATCTCCGTAATTTAAATAGAAAATTAAAGTTCAATCATATCCATAAAAAACTATTTTTATTTCACAAAAAAAAAACACTTCCTTGCTCCTTTATGTTTGAGTACTGACCGATATATCTTTTAACAGTAATTTGAACAGAATATGATGAAATGATATTATAGTATCTATTTTTATTTAAATAAAACAACTTCGAATACTGTTGTACTTTACTCAGTCCAAATTTTTGGTTTACACCTTCCGGAACTGTTCAGGTGTTCAATCCACATCAGGTGTATACTAGATAAATCTGAAGACACAGGCCATTTTGTACAAAAAAGAAGAGTTGACCTGACATGTGCTTGTTTGAGGTTATAATGCAATGTTTTAGGAAGTAGATGTGTTTATTGTTATTTTATCTGTGATTAATATATAACAAAAAAACGTAAGTGCAATTAATTATAAATAATTTTAAGTGATTTATATGTTGAATATAATTGTAGATTGAGATATGGCTACTTCACTAGCAGAGCAGCTTCAGCGTCTTGCTGTTCCTCAGAGTTCTGCCATAAAACGCGATAAGAAAAGGCCCTCTTTGCTTTTTGATCCCAAGAAAGCGGCGGAATTATCCAGGGAAACATTTTACCAAATTGGATTAGAGGGTTTGGAAGAATTAATCCAAAAAAACGAAATATTCGCACAGTTCGAAACTACGTTATTTAATGTTACATCTAAAAGTTTCGAAAGATCGGTTCATAACCAAGAAGCTAACGAGAAACTAAATAAGAATATAAAGAAATTTCTCTTACTCCTATCTCCGTATTTCTTATTAAATAGTTCCCACAAGGCTTTAGAATGGTTAATAAATAGATTTTCCATACATGAATACAATCGAGAAGATCTGCTTATGTTATGTTTGCCATATCACGATTCAAACATCTTCGTAAGAGTTATCCAATTATTGAGCTTCAAGGATAAAAGAGACAGTTTTTATTTTTTAAAACAGTTGCAGTTACCAGGCAGTCATTTACCCAAATTGAGCCTACTAAATCACTCTTCCTCGAGTAATGAATTCATAAAATTCGTATCCAAGTTCATAAAAGATCTATTAAACGTTCACCCGGATCCTCAATTACTTACTGTAGCATTTAACTTCTACTGTACAGTGTTTTCTGGAGCTATCGAATACAGTAATAAAATTACCGAAGACCAAATATCGCAGATGTTGCCGTTAATACTGAGTGGTTTGAATTCACCGATACCGGATTTTTGTGCTGCCACTTACGTAATCACAGCCAAATTAGTTACTAAAACATCTTTGTCAGATAAACTTCTCGATAAATTTGTTGAGAAAATAACCGAAGTGAAAGTGATTAGTTTGAAAACCGAAGCTTGTTTGCTACTGGTAGTTATTTATCAATCACAAAATCAGTACAACAGCATTCCAAAAGCAGCTGTAAATAACTTAACTGGAAAGGAATGGTTGCCGAAAATATTAAGCGATTTGCAACGATCGGGTAGTTTTATTTATCCTTTCCTGATCAGATTGTTCGATGGGTTGCTCCATGAAGGAGTTAATACTGATGATAAATTAGCCAGAGATTTATTAAAAGTGTGCTTGGATAATTTGAAGCTTAAGGATGAATTTGTTGGGCCAGTTTTATTGTAAGTTTAAATGTTTATAAATTAAATTTTTGTTAATCAATTTAAAATTACAGGTCTGTTTTGAATGCGTTCAACACAGGCAAGGACGTTTCCGAGGATATCAAGCAATGGCTGGTACAAATATTTCAGAAAATAGAAACTCAATACCCTTCCGCATTCGACAAGGAAGTCTACAACATCCTATCCAATTCGTCGAATAATAAATCCACTCAACAGAGGCGAAGCTTAACGAGCATACTGAAAAATACCGAGATTTATAAGGAAAAATTCGAATTTTTTGATAAACTCTACCACCCTAATCCTATAGTAAGAGACGATGCATTGCAGTTGATGTTAAAGAATTATGAAACATTAAGGAGTGATGAAAAAGAAGCCATAAATTCATATTTTATAGACAGGTTGAAAAGCGATGATGCTATGGTTGTTAAGAAAGCACTAAAAACAATTAAGAAAACTTTTAAAGTTGATAGGGATTCTCTAAAACAAGAATTGGCTTCACTGGCGCTAAAATATCAAAGGGATAAGCAAGGTTGGGGGAAGATTCACAAAGAATTAATTGCGATATTATTAACTTTTTATCCTCCCACTGACTGGGAGGTTTTTGTAATAATTTTTCCGTTATTGCTTCCATCAACAACTGCAGATATTGATAAAGTGAAGAAATTATTGGAGTTTCCATTTTTACTCGATCATGAATTGTTCAAACCTACAATCGAGAGCCTCAAAGGAACGAACGATGTTGAAATGTTTACGAAATCCGTTTTAAAAGCCCTTACAGATAATAAAAACTTGGAAACAGTACACAGTTTTATCGAAGTTGTAAAGGGAACGTCCACCAAATCTTGGGATGATTATTATAAGTACGTTTCAATTTTGATTTTAAGTTCGATATTGCCAGAAGATTGTGATTGGATCGAAGTTGGTCCGATTCTGGATTACCTACCGTCGTTTTACAATGGAAATCTTCCAAAAATCGAATCCCACGAATCGATAATTGAAGATCTAGAAATTGCGAGCAAAGGAAAATTTCCCATGGGTGGATTTTTGGGTTGTTTGGTAAAGCTGGCTCGCAGGATTCGAAAACCTGCTGGAGAATTGAAATCAACTGATTTTTCCATTCCGAATTCCTCCAATAAATTCTTCCTTTGGGCGACTAGAATGATGCTAGAAAACAAGCCGGTACATTTGAAAGGGTTTCTAGAGATATTTTTTAACAATGAAGAAGACGAAATCGAGTATTTATTAAACGTTAGTCTTTGCGAAGAGGAATCTATTAAGCATAATATTTTAACATACATTAAAAGTAAGATAGACGGGATTGTTAATAAAGCAGCACTAATTTCTATAGAAAAATTAATACCAGTATATCTGGTTGTGCTGTTAAAAGAAAACAACGAAACTATTCGACAAATGGTAATAGAAATACTCTCGCAATTAACTGAAGCATCATGTAAGAAAAACTCGTCATATTATCACTTAATAATCGCTTTGATTAAAAATAAAGAAGAGATACTCTTGGACCATCAGCAAGTTGTGTTTGTAATAGCTAACACTATAGACCCGAGAAATATCAACAAAAATAAAAACGAACTAAATCTAATAAGGAATCAACTTGTAACAGTATGTTGCCGCCCAGAGAGTCCCATTTACCTCAAACTCGCAGTCGTAAATGCTCTAGCCTCTACGAATTCCATCGAGATACTGGAGGAGCTATCAAAATTAGCTTTAAAAATATTAGAAGACAATCCGTTGGAAGTAAAATCGTTCAACGCCCGAATCTTGACTAGTATCGCCGATAAAATCGATTCTAGTATAATCGATAAAATGAATTTTGCATCTCGTTCATGGCGGTTCATCGAAACTTGCATTAACAACGACAAAACTATAATTTACAACGACGTGGACTACAAACTACCTCTTAGTTTGATAATGTTACAAAAATTCGACAGGGATTTATTGAGCAGCCTGACGGATTCCGAAGTGATGAAGAAATTTTTGGATTTAGTCGTCGAGAAATCGACCACCACGCAACATCCTGAAATCCTTTTGGCGGCTGCCAAGATTTTCAAACACGTCGACTTGGATTCCGAGTGGATCATAGTCGGCTTGGCCGCCATGAGGGACGTCATGAGCCCCAAAATCGATCCTAATAAAAAGAAGAGGCGGATCGGCATGGTACCTACGGTGGATATACTCGATACTTTAGAGTGGAAAAAAGGTAATTTTTCTACATGATGAGTGTTGTGATAGAGCTGTAATTTTTTGCAGGTGTTTCTGTACTGGAATTTATCCAAGATAAGAAAAAAATTAGAAACCCGGAGCTTTTGATACCCGTTCTTTTTGATATCTTGAAACGTTGTTTGGACTTCGATGAACAGTCAGTGGTAGAATACACCAAACAATTACTACTTTCTCTTATTCTACATTGTTTCACTAAAAGCGAGAAGAAGCTGCCGGAGCACGTTTTCAACGTCGAACTAATCGTGCAATGCATAAGGTACACATATTCCTAATCTCTTGTTTTTAATACAGTATGTAGATTATTCATTTTTTTAGAGCGTCTCAGAATCCACAAACACACCATCACGCTCTGTTGGTGTTAACTCACACGGCTAATTTGGTTCCCACACAAGTTTTGCACCACATGATGGCCATTTTCACGTTCATGGGATCATCGGTTTTGAGGCACGACGACGCCTACAGTTTCCAGATTATTTGCAAAATCATCGATACCATTATTCCGATTATTGTCAACGAAAGCAAAGACGGTAAGCGAATGAATTTTTCATAAATTAAGAAGATAATGATGTTGTTTTTTAGATGCACAAATCAAAAACGTTGTAAGTGTATTGAGAGTTTTTGTGGACGCTATGCTTGATGTGCCGGATCACAGGCGAATGCCGCTGTTCAAGCAGCTTTTAGAACGCATCGAAGTTAAAGAAAACCTCCACATATTCCTGCTATTGGTGTTCGAAACCAACGTAACTCACCCCAATGTTAACCAGCAAAGGAAAGAGGGCGCCCAGAAGAAACTCGACGTAGCCGCAAGCTTATGCAAGGAATTCACCCCTAACATAGTCCTCTACAATTGCATAAAATTACTGAAGTATTTATACGATTTACCGGACGAAAAAGAAGGAAATTTCGATATGAAAAGTAAGCTTTACCGCCCATTCATCGAGCATATACACAACTATTTTTCCAGAATTAGAAACCGACTTGTACGACATCACAATACACACTCCGAAAGAACTACGCCACTACAAATACGTCCTCATCAAATTCATCGCCAATTTGCTGAGCTCCCCGGATTTCGTGAACACCATAGCCGCTTTGAAGGAAGAGGACGAGCTCGCCTTGGAGCCGCTCTTCAAGGACCTCATCGTGAACGTCCTCCAGTACATCCAGAGGATATCCAAAGTAGCCGAGAGGAACGCGAACACGCCCCAATCGCAGTACTGGAAGGTCATGTTGCATTTGAGCTACGACGTTTTGGACGGCGTCAACGCGCTGATAACCTCCCAGATGTTCCTGCTGGTGACGAAAGGGTTGATGGCGCACAAGTTGAACACGGTGAGAAGGCGGATATTGGAACTGTTGAACAACAAGCTGCAGTACAACCAGCAGTTCTTCGAAGACTGCGGCGCCAGCGAATTGTTCTCGCTGATACCCCCGATCGTGTCGATTGTGGAAAGCGTTGAAGATGATATAGATTCTGAACGAGAGACGATTGTACAAACAGCTTTGTTGTCCTTAAAGTTGCTGGTTAAATCGCTGGCGGCGCAGGAGCCGGAGAAATTCGTGCCGATTTTGGAATTCGTTACAGGAATTTTGAAAACTGATAGAGTTCAAAACAACGTGCTGGCTTCCATGGTGTTGTGCTTGGCCGAATTGTGCGTGAATTTGAAAGGTCACGCCATTTCGTGCCTACCCGATTTCATGCCGGTGCTTATAGGGATTCTGAAGAAGCAAAAACAAGGGGATACCTCCAGCGTTCTAATCAGAAGTCTCGTTACAGCTGTTGAGAAGATATTGGACAGTTTACCGTTGTTTTTGAGTCCTTATTTGGAGAAGTTGCTGAAGGAGTTGTCGTTGTTGATGTCGATGTGGTCCACAAACACAGAAGGACAAGAGGTGAGTTACATTTTTATAATATTGTCTACAAATCAACTATCGGAATCTATTGTGTTATTTCAGGTACAACCGTTCTTGTCGAAATTAAGCAGCATAAAGCAAAAAATAGGCTCGTCGATACCACTAAGAACCCTTCTACCAGCCGTAGAACAGTGCTACAATAATTTAGTGAGAAAAAATTGCTACAACGCTTGCGGTGCTCTAATGAGCATCTTGTCGGAGAGCGTTTCGAGCGTTCCGAACTCCGATATAAATTCCAACATCAACGATTTGACGAACTTGTTCCTCGAAATGCTGAAGTTCCGCGCTGACAGCGAATGCTCGTTGGACGAGGCCAATCTAGTGGAAGATCACATCGTACAAGCGTTTACAGTATTAATACTCAAGCTCTCCGAAAACACCTTCCGGCCCATTTACTACAAGATCTACGATTGGGCTATAAGGAGTAGCGACAAGTGCGATCGGATTATAACGTTTTATAATCTTTCCAGCAAAATCGCGCAGTCGCTGAGGGGATTGTTTGTGCTATTCGCCGGCCACTTTATTAATAACGCTGCTGATGTTCTGGACGCTTGTAACAAGGTCAAAAACGAGGAATTGTATTATGAAGACGATTCCAAAAATGTTTTACTGTTGGAGAAAGTCTTGGCTACTTTAGATGCTGTGTTTTTGCATGATAGTCAGAAGTTCGTCAACAGGGACAGGTTCGACATCCTCATGCAGCCTTTGGTAGATCAAATCGAAAACGTTTTGGGCGGCGAGGAGGAGTTGATGAAGCGCAATCGATCGCTCGTGGTGCCTTGCTTGATCCACTTCTCGGTGGCCACCTCCGACGATACGCTGTGGAAGCAAGTGAATTACCAGATTTTGCTGAAGATGCGGCACGATTCGCCGAGGATTCGCTTGGCCACCTTGCACTACCTCACCGAATTCGTGACTAAATTGGGCGAGGATTTCCTGCCGCTTTTGCCGGAGACCATACCGTTCCTGGCCGAGCTGCTCGAGGACGACGAGGAGGAAATCGAAAAGGCCTGCCAGAAGGCCATCCAGGAGATGGAGAAAATTTTAGGCGAGCCCTTGCAGAAGTATTTTTAAGCGTAAAATGTTGTAAATACGAATAAAATCGTATATATATTTTTGGAGTACAATAAACTCTTGAATATAAAAGATAAAACGGAATTTTTATTATTTGCAAGTAAGCACTTATCTCTGGACCCTTAAAATCCCAGGCTTGTTTCAAAACATCCGAAAACAAAGTGATTGTCTGATCACTACAGATTCAACTCACGATGAAAGCACAATTCATTTTGGTTGTTTGCATTATTATTACAATGAAAGCTTTGTCTCTTCACGAACAATGGTCCGACTTCAAGGTAGAACTTTCTATTGTAGCTTTACAGAATATTTAACGTTAAATTAAACGTTAACACATGAAATGCCCACTAATAGAAAATATGAGGACTGCCATGAGTCGTGTAGACATCAAACTGAACTAAAATGAACTAACTGGAAGTTTATTTTAAACAGGAACTCTAAAATAGTCATGCTTTCGTTTTTTTTTTATTTAAGATTAATTTTACATTGTCTATAATTCTGGGTATAATGCTTCCGAGGCTATCCAGCATAAGTTATCTCTTCTAGCCAATCTAAAGTAACCATCTTCTCCCCAATGCTTTCCCCATGAGTTTTTGACGATCCAGTAAGGTATCGGACCTTCCCCGTAACCAACAGCTAGCACTCCATGGTCAGGAAAATCGTCACAATCGTCATTAAAAATGCCTCCAGCGTAATGTTGTATAGGTGTAGAGTAAATAGCAACAGAAACCGGACCAACGGTACCTTAAATACAATAAATCATACAATGAAATGATATATTAATGGGATAAGATGAAGACTCCAGCTCACCTACAGCCTCTCTTAAAGCTTCGACGTCCGACTCGGTAATTTTCTTGTAGCTTTTAATAGAGGTCAAAACTGACTTTCCTTCTTCAGCGCTGCAATTTAGCTGATCGTTTTTGTACGGATAATCCTCTTCGGATTCTATTCCATGATCAATGACGTAGTCAAACGCATAGTACATTTCCCCTCCGATGTCGCAGCCATATTCATTGCCATAACTCACAGAGCAATCGATGAGTTGCTGCTCACTTAGAGATATCCTTTTGTTGTTTTTTATAGCGTTCTGACCTTCGAGGGCGCCGGTCTGGAAGATTCGGGTATTCTATTTTGTAGGGATAATGTATGAATATTTTAACTTACGGTACTAAAAGCCCAGCAAGACTGGCAGTCTTTCTGATCCTTCACTTCCATCACGGCTCCTTTTTCTCTCCAGTCGATTTCTTCCGGTACAGGGGTATTGGTCGGGGTGTGGAGTTCAGCCGTGATTTTCGGTTTGCGGGCGATTTGTTTTTTCTGGCGGGCTTTGAATTCTTCGGTGGTCAAATCGGAGAATTGATTAACACCCATCCAGTACGATGACAAGCCGGCTTCGTATTTGGCATTGTGCTCGTCGATCTTCTTCAAGGTTTGTTGGAATATGTTGAAGCGCAGTTTCTCTTCGGCGATGTTCTTGTACACTTTCCCATGTTTGATCTAAAACAAATTAATTTACTTGGATAAATTCTGAATCAAATGACTGTGAGCAATGAAGTATTTAAGTAATGTGGTGCATATGGCACAATATCAATTGCTTTTACCTTAAAATCAGTCCATTGTTCTTTAAGAGATAAAGCGTGTACTGTAAAAATAACGGCTGCAAAAATTGTTAGCGATTTCATAGTGGAGTCGTTTAATTTGAGTAGTAAATGAATAAATAGCAAAAAATCTACGATTTAAGGACCTATCCCCACGAACTCGTATATCATTAGTAAGCAATTTTTAAGTTATCTTTATTTTAATAAAATTTGGAAAATACTTTATCTCAGAAAAGATAAACTAATGAAAGTCATCACGGACTATTTTCGCTCAAAAAACACAAAAAATAGTTTTATTTTCCAGCATTTTCAGCGCATTTTCTGTTTTAACATTTAAATTTCATATGATTTCCAATAAAATTTTTTTTCGTTGATATTCATTTTAAAGCGAGTATATTTCACTAAATAATTTATATTCACCTTGAGGTCAACTCTACCTATCCATTGAATCTACCTAATAAGAAAAGCATAATCTGAAATAAAAGACAAAGGAGTATATGGGTATTTACCTATTTCAATAGAATCAGAGATATGTCAAATTTTATCGAAAAAATTGTGATTGATAGGTATTCAGCTCTTGAAAATTACATTATTTTGCTTTATAAGCACTATCAATATTTTTATTAATTAATTTTATTACTCGAGATGTGTATCTATCTACACAATGTCTACAAAAATTATACCCATTCACAGGGTTATCGCAGATTAATGATTTTAAAACGAGACAATTCGAATAGAAATTAACTTTCTCTCGTATAATTAAATCAGAGTAATTAAAATATGATAGAAAATAAAAAGGTAATAATGGAAGTGTAAGGGTTGTTCAGCCCTTCCTTAAATATTTATGAAAATATTTAGGAAAATAAAAATTATTAAGGAACTTCGTATAGGTACATATGTATGTACCTAAGTCTAGCAAATTGGTTTTCTTAAACAGGATACTAAGGATGGCTAATTTTGGAATCAAAGCATTGTTTATGGTTTTCAAAGTTTATTTATATTTTCTCTATTTATTAGTTAAAATAGAATAGCGTCCAACAATAGCGTAGAAGGTTGGCATAAAGGTTTCCAATACCTACTTTCAGCTTCTCTTCCTAATATTTGGAAATTCATAGATGCTATTAAATAACAACAAAGCCTAAATTAATTAAATATTTAACAGTATATTTTAGGTATCTGGTGTAGAACCCTACTTTTCAACGATTTTGACTTTTTCATAGAATACTTTTGAGATTAGACATTGATCTAATCTGTTAGTTTTTTCGATGTTCGAGTTCCACATTAAGGAGATCACAATGGTGTCTAGTATTGAAATCAAAGCACTGTATATAATTTTGAAAGTTTATCTCTTTAATAGTTAAAATAGAATGGAATTAAGAAATAGTTGCATATATTATTAGTACAACACAGGATAAGAAGCGTCGTTGGCAATAGAACAAAGGTTCTGTCCTCTAGCAAGTCGGAAGTAACCACCTTCTCCCCATTCTAGGCCCCATGAGTTCTTAACAATCCAGTAGGGTCTCGGGTTTTCGCCGTAACCAACAGCAAGTACTCCGTGGTTTAGTGGTCCCTCACATTCGTTATCGAAAATTCCACCTTTGTTAAATTGCAAAGCATCTGCAGCATGAATGGCAACAGAAATCGGTCCAACAGAGCCTTTAAATAACGAAAAAAGAAATTTCAATATCTTATAGGATGGTCGAATTTTGGTTTTTCTGCTCTGTAGACATAAAGAGCATTAAAATCGTGTCACGCTTACCAACAGCCTCTGTCAAAGATTCTGTGGTACCATCCAACTCTTTGAATCCTCTGATTATTAAAACATTCTTGGCACTGACAGCTCTGCAACTTGACTTCCTTGCATTGTACGGGTAAGTGCTTTCACTTTCCATTCCATTGACTCTGACGTATTCGAATGCACCATCCATGGAGCCACCTTGTTTGCAATCCCCGTTGCCGAAGCTTGTGGAACAATCCAACAATTCTTGTTCGCTCAAAGTGATTCGCTTCTGGTTTATAATGGCGTTTTGGCCTTCAAGAGCCCCGGTCTGAAAATTTTCGCAATTACACGCACCGAAGCGAAATTAACTGAGCACATACCGCACTGAAAGCCCAGCAAGAACCGCAATTACCCTGGTCTTTGACTCTTAACTGCTCCTTTTTGTCTCCAATCAATTTCTCGGGGACTGGAAACATTCATCCGAACGTGTCGTTCGCCTTGGATTTTCGTTTTGCTGGCAATTTGACTGTTCATCATGGCTTGGAATTCTTCCCTGGTCAAGTCAGTGAATTTGGTAAATTTTTCCATATGCCGCCAACTTACGTAGACACACTGTATATGAATGATGTATTATACCGATCTATTTTGTCATTATTTTTGATTGACACAAGGAACATAGGCACTAATATAAGATTAAATGAATCGAAAATACGTAAGTTGTATATTGTATTTAAATAAACATAAAATATAGGCACTAATTTAAACATACAGTGTGTCCCTGGATTAAGTTGACTAGAGGAGAAATATATTTATTATCGACATTGCGAATAAAATAATTCGTAGTAAAATGTTGTTAGAAATAAGAAAATATTTCTAAAATTATTTAAAAAAGTTAGTTATAGGAGTATGTACAAGGTAAATTATAGTAAATTCTAATGGGAGGGAGAGAAGTATCGTTTTTCATTTTATTAAAGCTGTTTCTAATTTATTAGAAATGGAAAATTGTTTCAAAAACCTAAATAAAAATGAATGTACCTACTTATTTAAATTTTTCTAAGGGCTAAGATTATTTTTTTTGCAAATAATATATTAAATAATTTTAATTTAAGCAATGATTTCTGCAGGCGTTCATCATAATTTTTAGAACTTACTTAAATATCAAGTGATTAAATTTATCTTACCATCTAAACGAACGTATTTTGTTATTAACAACTAAATATTAAGAAATTGTTAATCAAGTGTATTGACAAATTAACCAGATAATCAGATATAAAAATATATAAAGCCAGAATATTTTCTCAGAGAAACAAATACGTTCTAGGTAAGTACATTTCGAGCATTAAATCAACAATTAACAATTTTTTTATACTTTTAAATTAATTTCCTTTTATTTCAAATTTCAGAAAAATGAAAACCTTCATCGTTTTAGCTGCTACCATTTTGGCCGTTAGCGCCTTGTCCCTACATGAGCAATGGGCGGACTTTAAAGTAAATTTTTATATTCAAGTTTAAATAATTCAGCTTTATTTAATAATAAAATTATTCATTAGGTCAAACACGGTAAAGCTTACAGAAACATCGCCGAAGAGACGGCTCGTTTCGAAAACTTTCAACAGTCCCTTAAGAAAATCGAAGAGCACAATGCCAAATACGAAGCCGGTTTGTCCAGCTTCTGGATGGGAGTCAACCAATTCTCTGACATGACCAGCGAAGAATTCGAAGCCATGATGAACAGGCAAATCGCCAGCAAACCGAAAATCCAAACTGAACAACACATTCAGGAGAATGTCTTTGTACCCACAGAAATCGATTGGAGACAAAGAGGCGCAGTATTAGAAGTCAAAGATCAGGGTCAATGCGGATCATGCTGGTCTTTCAGTGCAGTAAGTATTAAACTTACTATATATTACTTGTGTTTTTCTCCTTCTCTGAATTGCTCGTTTTATCAATTTACTTATCTAGTATTCAATTTACAGACTGGTTCAATGGAAGGACAAAACGCCATTATAAATGGCCAAAAGGTATCTCTCAGTGAACAACAGCTTTTGGATTGCTCTGGAAGTTACGGCAACGGTGATTGCACAGAAGGCGGTAACATGGCATTCGCTTTCGAATACGTCCGTGATAATGGCATTGAATCCGAAGACAGTTACCCGTATGTAGCCGAAAAGGGTAAATGCACTTCAGTAGAAGGCCAAACCGTTTTGAGAATAAAATCCTACAATTCTGTCGCCGATAACGTAGAAGCTTTAAGAAGCGCAGTCGGTAAATACAGCAATTTTAGCAAGTCGAAGGGCAGGATTAAGTTTGTTTGTTGTTTAAGGTACCGTTGGTCCCATTTCCGTTGCCATTTACGCTGGCGATGCTTTGATGAATTATGAAGGTGGTATCCTTGATGCCAACTGCAATGGACAACTGAACCATGGAGTACTAGCCGTTGGTTACGGCGAAACCCCGAAGCCCTACTGGATTGTCAAGAACTCCTGGGGCCCAGGTTGGGGAGAACAAGGTTTCTTCAGACTGTCTAGAGAGAACAACCTATGTGGTATTGCTAACGATACTTCTTACCCGGTTGTGTAATTGTGAATTAAAAATTATACCTTCGTTTGTAATATATGAATAATATCTATCTACTTTCTATATTGATTTTTTTAAACAAGATCCAATAGATACAGGTCATTGGCTGAAATTGTCTGGCAAAAAGCCCGAATTTTCCACTCGTTTGAATTAATGAAGCTTAATGAAAGCCCACTTAACGAAGCCCACTTGCAAGTGCAAAATAAAAAAATTAAAAATTAAAAGCTTATTCTTTCAAAGAAATTTACAATTAAAAATTGCAAAGGAACGTCTCATTTACAAAATAAAATAAACCGAGAGTAATTCTATCTTGAACATTCCTTACGAACTACGAATTATTTTATTCGCAATGTCGATAATAAATATCTTTCTGCTCTAGTCAACTTAATCCAGGGACACACTGTATGTTTAAATTAGTGCCTATATTTTGTGTTTATTTAAATACAATATACAACTTATGATTTATTTTAGATTTATTTAATCTTATATTAGTGCTTATGTTCCTTGTGTCAATCAAAAATAATGACAAAATAGATCGGTATATTACACTTAAAGTATAAGTGAAGGTGGTGCAATCGGCCATTAAGGGTAAATATGGGTGGGTATATTAATGGCAGAGAGATGTAATTAATAAATTTTGTGTTGTATACGGATAAAAAAACTTTGTATAGACACGTATAAATTGATTATTAGGTATACCTACAAGATAGGAATCCTAAAATGATAAAAGCATTATTTATTGAGAGTTCGATTTATTAAAAAGATAAACGAAAATTATAAATTAGATAGGTACCTAATTGTAAGAAAATGGTAAAATACCTAATTCTTATAGATAAATATCTAATAATTATAGATATGTTAATAAAAACCAAATTCACGTGAAAATTTATGTGACATGGAAAGGTCAGAGAACGCGTTACCATTCACATGTGAACAATTTTACTTCTTTATCTTCTACTATTATAAACATCACTTTTTCAAAAAATTTGTCGAACATCTTTTATGGAATAAAACATTAAAAATATAATGTATAATAATAATTCAAATGTGTATATGTTTTAGTTATCTTATTTTTTATTTTTTTCTCTTTCAAAATATCACTCATTAATAAAGATACTTATTTTATTACGGGAATCATTGAACATTTATAAAATCCCAATGCTTTCTGCTCTTTCTCCGGCGTTATTCTTTCATTTATTTTAATAGATATTATCGGCATATTGTCTAAAAACATTTATTTTATTATCACTCGCTTATCACGTTTGAAGCAAGGAGCCTAGTAGATAGCTAACCTAATTTTTTTTCACCTTCAAGAATTTCATTCATCAGATTGTCTATTATTGAGTGAATGATGTAGTACATCCATTTATTTCATCATCATTTTTGATTGACACAAGGAGTATAAGCACTAAATATAAGATTAAATAAATGGAAAATACAAAAATATACATATTTGGAATATGCCTGAGAATTTTGGGACACATTTTAAAGGACACCCTGTGTTATGTAGGTATTAATTCAAACGTACCAGTGACACTAGATCGAGTAGACTCTAGAGAAAAATATTTTTTATCAACATTTTCAGAATAAATTAATAGATACGTTCCGTTCGTTGAAAAAAATTTATCTAAAAAGTATAATTGAAGGAATTAAATTAAGAAAATGTCATGAAATTGTCTCAAGTCAGAGTATCACTTTTAATTATTATTTCTAATCATCTAAGGGGTTACCCCTTTATTAATTTGTTTAAAAAATAATGTATGTATTAAATTTGCAAAACAATAATTTCATTTGTCTTTCATTATTAGAAATTTTTTGGGAACATTTAAATTTCATGTGATTTACGGTATCTTACCATCTAACAAACGTGTTCAGTTATAAGTATATTACAGATTAACAAGATTAACAAATTATTCAAGAGTAGGTATTGATGCAATACCAGATATAAAAATATATATAAGGCAAGAATATTTTCTCAGAGAAACAAACAAGTTCTGGGTAAGTACATTTGAGCATCAAAATCTAAAATTTACAATTTTTAAATTAATTTCTTTTTATTTCAAATTTCAGAAAAATGAAAACCTTCATCGTTTTAGCTGCTACCATTTTGGCCGTTAGCGCCTTGTCTCTACACGAGCAATGGGCGGACTTTAAGGTAAAATTCTATATTTAAATTTAAATAATTTAGTACCATTTAATAATAAAATTATTCATTAGGTCAAACACGGTAAATCTTACAAAAACATCGTGGAAGAGACGGCCCGTTTCGAAATCTTCCAACAAACCCTTAAGAAAATCGAAGAGCACAATGCTGAATACGATGCTGGTTTGACCAGCTACTGGATGGGAGTCACCCAATTCTCTGACATGACCAGCGAAGAATTCCAAGCCATGATGAACAAACAAATCGCCAGCCAACCGAAAATCGAAGGCGAACTCCACGTTCCTTTCGAAGCTGAGCCAACTGAAATCGATTGGAGACAGAAGGGCGCTGTATTAGAAGTCAAAAATCAAGGTCAATGCGGTTCATGCTGGGCTTTCAGTACTGTAAGTATTAAAACATTTGTTTGTTATTAATTTTATACTTTATCTAGTATATATCCCAGTGTTGTATTCACATTTTCAATACTTACCTACTTACCAATTTACAGACCGGCGGTTTGGAAGGACAGAACGCCATTATAAATGGCAAAAAGGTATCTCTCAGTGAACAACAGCTTTTGGATTGCTCTGGAAGTTACGGCAACGGTGATTGCACAGAAGGTGGTCTTATGTCAAGCGGTTTAGAATACGTCCGTGACCATGGAATCCAATCCGAGGCCTCTTACCCATACGTAGCCGACCAGCTTTCCTGCACGGCCAAACCCAACGAAACCGTTTTGAGAATCAGATCCCACAGAGTCGTCGCGGCTAACCTTGAATCTTTGAAAAATTCCGTCGGTAAATATTGACAATCAGGTAACGTCGAATAAGAATTATTTCAATTTGGTTCTTGTTTAAGGTACCGTTGGTCCAATTTCGGTAGCTCTTCACGCTGGGGACGAATTGCAGAACTACGCTGGTGGTGTTATTGACCGCAACTGCATTGGACAAGTTAACCATGGAGTACTCGCTGTTGGTTACGGTGAAAGCCCGCAACCCCACTGGATTGTTAAGAACTCATGGGGAGGCAACTGGGGAGAGAAGGGTTACTTTAGACTGGCCAGAGCGAACAACCTCTGCAGTATTGTTAACGATTTGGCTGTTTACCCAGTTTTGCATTAAATGTTTTTCTATTACGATTGATATGTGCTCGTAATTGTAATAAATGCGTAATATTATAATTTAATAGTTTTTTTTTATCCACAATATGCGCTTTATGCAGTCAATTAGTTTGTTATGCAACTAATTGAATTAATTTCATAAGTCGTGTTCAAAAATTTGTTTTTGCCTTGAATACTTACCAATTCTGCAAGTAATAACTGATAAGCTAATGTGAGCTTTAAATTTTGTAAAAATAGGAATGTTTATCGTAAGAGCAGATCTCATTGAAAATTACGCTGGTGGTATCATTGATGCCAATTGCGATAGCGATTCAAACTACGGCGCACTGGCCGTTGGTTACGGTGAAAGTCCCAAACCATACTGGATTGTTAAGAACTCCTGGGGTGAAAAATGGGGAGAACAAGGTTTCTTCAGACTCGCTAGAGAGAACAATCTCTGCGGTATTACTGACTTTGCTACTTACCCGGTTGTGTAATTATGAATTAAAAATTATACCTGTTCATTTGTAACATGAGTATAGGAATAATACTTTATATATTGTTTTTTTTTAATCAAGAACTAATAATGTTGTTGTCATTGGTTGTAATTGACTGGTAACAATAATAATGCAATTCGTTTTAGAATTTAATGAAAACAAATAACAAACAATAAACAATATTAACAATAAATTAGAAACAAAGTATAAACATTGAGGATCGATTTCATAAAAGTGACTGTCGATTTAGCCCCACTTCCCCTATTCAAAATCAATTTTGTATAGCATTTTCAATCATGCTTGGCCAATCATGCTTCACTTAATCAACAATCAAACATTTTATGCATTTCTGAGTATACAACAAAAAATATACAACAATGTCGAATTTAAATTTCAACATACTTGAACTTCCTACATTTTAGACGAAGTTATTTTCTCGATACCCATGCCAAGGCTCCCCCGCATCGTTTCAGCCTTCTTCACCCCCTGGCTGGGCACGAATTCGTGCAAGTTCAAATCCCGGAATTTCCCATCGAAAACGCTGTTGTATTCCGGCCTTTGAGCGACTCGCAGCGGCTTGAGCGGAGCCCCGAAGAGCGCGCCCAACTGGCCCTTGATCTTCTCCTGTTGCTCGGGGGAGAAGTTCTCGAATCCGGTGATGAGCGGCGGCAACGACTCGCGAGGGGCGTACTGCTGGGGATACTCGACCTGCTTCCATCCTGAGTCGGCCTGTTGTTGTTGTTGTTGCGGTTGTTGTTGAGAGGGTGTAGGAATTTGCACTGGTACTGGTATGGGTATCATTTTGGCTTGATATTGAGCCGGAGAGGGTAGAAGGGGTGGGTTGTATGATTGTACAGCTTGAGAGGCTTCCATTGCTTGGGGTTGGTAGTATTGCTGGGGGGTTGAGTGCAAGAATTGGTATCTGAAAATTAGGTTTACTTTATGGTTGTAATGCACCTGTTGGATAATGCTGTTGATGTTTATTGCTGGTCAGTTGTAAATTGTAGATGATACCTAGATATAAAAATATATTTTCGTAATCATTACCATATACATCAAATGTCATTCCGATTCATTAAGATTTAATTAGCGATAGATTCGGAAACGCTTCGATTAAAGTCCGCCTCACCGATCAAAAGAGATTGTTCGAAATTAGTTTAGTTTTTTTTTCCGTTTTTGCCGAAACGGAGATTGTAAATCGGAGATGAAAGAGAAATTTCTCAAGTACGTATACACTTTTACTCGACGGCGTTTTTTACCTTGACCAAGGCGAGGTGAGTGTCTTTTGAAAGGGCAAAAAATTCCTCACTTCAGATACACTTGCAATTGAAAGTGTAACGGGTCAACGACTTAACGCATTGATACAAATAAAAGGATGTAAATACTATTTACATACCTGTGAATTCATTATTAGAATTGCACTGGACAAATATATACAGGGTGAAACTCGGAAACTGTATCGGATTGAACATAACCATTGGTTTTTGAAGGAAATAAATAATTTACCTGGCTTGCGGATTACTGTGGAAATAATCCAGCAATTGCTGGGCGGCTCCATTTTGCCCAGCACTCTGTGCTGGAAGATAAGCCGGTTGGGCAATGATGATCATCGCTGTAGGCTGATTACTTTGCTGGGTGGCGTGTAATATCTTCTGAATCAACTGGATTATCTGGTACTGGGATTGAGGGTGCAGTTGATTATGCACCGGTACTCCCGTATCATGCATCTATGTAAATTTGTATATTGTACAAAGTGCATTATAAATTTTATAATTAACTTACCAATGGCTGTTGGAATTGCGTAGGTTGCAGAAGAACCGATTGGGAAAGGGCCGGGAAAGGTCGTGCGGCATATTGTTGGTAGTATGAAGGTTTTTCCGTTTGGAATTGATGGGAAATCGACTCCGGTTTGGCGGTGGTGGAAATTGCGTTTAATTTCTGCGAGAAAAGCGTCTTGGCTGCGGCTCGTTCCGTTAACGACACGGCTATTAACAGGAGCAGCTGGCGAATAAAATTGTTGGTTACAAATTTTGTATCTGCGTGTTGTTTTGTTATAAATTGTCGATTAATTTTTTTATGTATTCCTACCTAATAGGTTCAAATTTCAAACTTCCTTTCGAAACGTTTATCTAGATGCTAGGCATCATTGAGAAGAAAGTGTTCTGTGATGATTTATTATTATTATGTCGTAATCTCGATTAATTTTAGTGACTAGGTAATCATTTAGGTAATCGTAAAAGAAAAAGGAAATTCCATCACAGAAATTATTATAGGTGAAATTGCTATGTGATTTTTTTTAAAACCGATTAATATTCTTAATTATAACGAAATATTTGTAGGTAATAGAACGTCAAGAAATTAATTGTTCATTAAACTCGACTTTTAAATTTTGTTAAATAATTGCTTGGTAATTAATTTAGAAACTTAATCTAGTGAGTAAAATTAACAGCGTTATTTAATGAAAACACGCACTTTATTTACACGAAAGATTTCATGTCAAGTATCTTATGAAAATAATTAAAGTTTTACATAAAAAATTTCGCGTATACAGAGTGCAAAAAAGCAAAAATAATGTCTAGATTTCTTCAATAAATTACCCTCTTGATTATCTACAAAACATTAAGAAACACCCTATATGGGACGAGTTGGTAAATTTCTTTTTTTAACAGCGTATTTATAACAAATCTTTTCTTTAATTTTTTGACATTGTGGTGAAATATTGTCTAGTTTTTAGAGCAATTTGTCGCAGGTAAATTTCACACATGTTGGTCGAGAAAATTATTATTCCTTTTCCATTAATTATGCTTTTGTATTTAATTAGTCGAATTTGAAAGGATTGACGCGTGAGCGAATTTCAATAAAATGACTATCCTTTAATTGCACAAATCTTTCTAGTACTTGTGTCTACTTAATAAGAGGAAAGTAAGTAGATTGGACATTATTAACAGAGCATTTCATTGAAATTAATTACCTGCAGGTACTACCTAGTTAATATGTCATATACATACCTACATATGCAGAAACATAAATAGATAATATTTGAAAGTTATTCCGGAATTTTTTACATTTTTAGTAATATAGTAGGTATATCAAATTTTTAATAAATTTTTTCTGCAATAAATTCTTTTTGAATTGAATCGAATACTTCTGACAAAAATTTCTACTTTAAGAGACATTTCCAGTGGAAATTGAAGGGTGTCGCTTGTTTAACTCTCCCTGTATTTCATATATAAATAATGAAATAAATGCTAGAAAAGTGAGACAAATAAATCAATAAAAGTACTTACCATTAAAGGTGAAATTTCCATTTCAAAACGCACTTTTATTGCCAACAATCGACCGAATTACTCTCACTTTGCGTGGAAATGTAGCGAATGCGAGCTATCGAGATGTCGCTCTTCTATTTATAGAATGCAGAGTACCTAGGTACACTTCGGATAGTCGCCAATTCGACAGGCACAATTTATTGTACGTTCAAATGGTTGAATAATTTTCCCTTTCTTATTTCCATTCTTCAGGATTCTCTATTTCAATTACTTTTTGATTTTTAACTCGCATAATGAGATAAGTCTTGGATCAATATCGAATGAAATTGTATTAACTAAAACCCACATGTTTCATTATTATTTTATTACAAACTTTTCCATTTTTTTCCAAGTCATCGGCCATCAGATTCTGGATTCTCCTCCGAATAGTACATGATAGTGGTCTCGTGGGACCGTTTGGGCAGCACATAATAACTTGTTGAGCCGTTTGTTCTGCGCATTCTTATCCAATCGCGCCGGTTTCGACAGGTTCCTGTTTGGTTTTGATCACGCTCCAATCTCAATGTCTCCTGACGATTCTGTTGTGATTGGGGAAGACTACAGACGACGTTACCTAAGAAAATTAAAGTTAATTTTGTATTCCACACAATGAAAAGATGAGTGAAAGTTAATGAGGATATTGGAAGGGTGCACAAGCACCAATATGTAAACTAGTGAAGTAATAATTGGTTTAATGATGGCAAATTAGTTTACTTTACTCACTGATGATGTTTTCTAACAACACAGTGCGAAATCGATGGGAAATTTCGCAGCGACAAATCGGACAGTTTTGGCTCTTAGAGGTCCATTTGTTGATGCAATACTCGCAAAATGTATGGGAACAATTCAGGGTTATTGGTTTTATTAAAATTTCAGAACAAATCGGACATCGGAGGTCATCTTCTAAATGACGATAGGAAACAATGTTCAAGGGATTTTTCTCCAATTTCGTGATTGGCATTAGATTATTCGGTGACTTCATTTTTATATATATTAACGATTAACTGTTACAATGTGTTTTTTTATGTTTTTGCTCCATTATGGTTTCGATTTGCATACTGGAAAATTGACTTTTTTATGAATAATGAAGTTACAAAAGGATAACTTAACGAATTGTTTTGAGCTATATTTTTGAGAAAACTATGGTTTTTATATTTGTTTACTCATGTGTCACAATTAAAATTCAATCAAAAATTTCCTGTCCAAATTAAACTCATACATTCAAAATTCCTGTGCTCGTCAAACGACAAAAAAAAAGCCATTGTAAATAATTTCGAAGCAACGATTCCGTTTCCAAACATTCGCGATATTCTGATATTGCAGTACAAACACCGAAGAAAGAAATAAAACTGGAAGAAAAGGAAGAAACAGATCCGTGTCAAGTGACGTGTGCGCAAGTGAAAATGGACGTGCGGCGGGGAATTTTCGAGGAAAATTTACCGGAAATTTTGCCGATTTTAACTCCCGAGTCTTCTGAAGCAGGTACTTGTACAGTGCGAGTCATGCAAGATTAACCAAGACTCAAAATAATTATCATATTTTTCAACATTTCATGTTCTAGCAATTTTGAAAAATTCTGTTGTAACCGATTTTAACGATGCTGATGTCAATAAAAATGAAGTGGACACGTACCCTCACAATTACAAGAAAGAAATAATCACAAAAACGAAATCCACATATAAATAGTGAGTATTTTTAATCCCATTTTTATTCCCGTTATTTATCCCGTTTCGTAGCCACCCAATGGACTGCGGATGCCCAGAATGTCTTTACATGCCGTTGGTGCGCCAATTAGCCTCCACGAGGGAATTCTTCTTCATCGCCGAAGAGCCCAAATTGGTCTACTCGTTGCTGCCCTGCAGCTGCTCCAATTCGAAGAAGGCCTCGAAGATTCCGGTGGCGAAGGGCACGAAGGGCCCCCCCGGCAAGGACGATTGCATTTGCGGGGACGAGTGCAAGTGCCGGCCCTGTCCCGACACCGACAGGCAGACCGCCAAGGGCCAGAAAGCTGACCGGCCCGATAAGAAGGAGACCGATTTGTCGAAGCTCTGCGAATGCGGGAAATGCGATTGCCCGATTTGCGCCAAACAGAAAGGCGCCGGCCAAAAACGTACGTTTGTATTCACGGAATTCCTTTGACCAGTGCCGACGAAAAATGTTTCTGTTACAGCTTGTTGTTGCACGGAGGATTGCGTATGCGATCAATGCAAAATCGAAATGATGAAGAAGCAAATCGACAAATTGAAGAACGATTTGAACGATTTGAGGGGCGTTTCGGAGAAACCCGATTTGGGATATCCCGACGGGTGTACTTGCGACATCTGTAATTGTCCCCTGCCTCCCGGCGAGGACCCGCGCAGAGAACAACCCGAAGACTGTTCATGTACCATTTGCGATTGTCCGCTAGCCCCCGGAAGGGTCAGTATAGTAACATTAAGCAGTATTAAACGAAATTTAATCACCTCTTTCGATATTTCAGGCCGGCGATATGAGCGGTTGCGAATGCCAAGATTGCTACTGTCCAAAGGGACCGAGATTTCAGAAGCCCACCATCAAGCTGCCCGTCGATATGACGGGTTGCAGCTGCAGTCCCTGTCTATGTCCCGGCGGGCCGTTGTCCATATTCCCCAAATGCGACTGCAAAAAGTGCGAATGCAACCCGTGCAGCGATCCCAGGCGACCCAAACCGGTGGAATGCGATTGCGATCCCTGCGAGTGCTCCCCCTGCGGCGACACCAAGAAGGAGATGAGGAAATGGGAGGTTACGTGCAAGTGCACCGATTGCCAGTAAGTGCACGTTCGTTGGTGGTTCATTTTTTGACTCTATATCAAAATTCTTCTTCCAGATGTTCCGGGTTGAAAAATACGAATTGCACGTGCGTGACGTGCGTGTGCGGCAAACACCCGCCCGGCTGCACCTGTCCCCAATGCGTTTGCGGCCGAGAGGAAAAACCGCCGGGCTGCAAATGCCCCGTGTGCGCCTGCGGCACCAAATTCGAGGAGATGTCGCCCGCTTGCGTTTGCGACAAGTGCAAATGCGGCGGCCCCAAGCGCAAGGAATCTGACGTTAAGAAGGTACATGTTCAACCGCAATTAAATCGAAACTATTACCGATTGGTTGCCAATTTCAGGACGAGCACGAGAAGAAGCGCATGGAGTTCGTGAAGAGATCGGTGAGCTCGCACGCCATCAACTGCAAATGCCCGGTGTGCCAGTGCTTCCAGAAGGCGGCCGGCGGCGCCAAGATGTGCTCTTGCGATCCGTGCAAGTGCAAAGAGTGCATATTCACCGTGTTCAAATCGGATGCCCATCCGGCGGATTGCGAATGCCCCAAATGCAAGTGCACGGAATGCCAAATGTCGTCGGGGCCGATTTGCCGGTGTCCCGAGTGCATTTGCAAGCCCTGCAAGCACATGCTGGGCGAGGAGAAGGCGCGCGCCGAGCACTGCAAGTGCGGCGACATCTGCAGCTGCAAGGAGTGCGTGCCGAAGAAGCCGCCGCCGCCGCCCAAAGGCCCCAAGGCGAATTTGCCGAAGTCGCGCAGTTGCCATTGCTTGGAGTGCTTTTGCGACGCTTGCAATAACCCCGAGAAGAAGGGCTCGGACGCGAGACCGGTCATCAAGATAAAGGGGGCCGATAAGAAGGCGCCGAAGAAGGAGGAACCGTTTACACCGAAGGAGATCGACGACGATTTTACGTGCAAATGCGATCCGTGCAATTGCACCGACTGCATATTCGCCGGCACGAGGAATCCGAACTGCCAATGCGGGAAGAATTGCATATGCATCCCGTGCGAATCGACGCCGCCGCCCGCGCCGGAGACAACGGACGCGAGCACCGGCAGCGATAAAGCGCCCCCGAAAGATTGCCAGTGCAAACAATGCCAATGCCCCGAGTGCGAGAAGAAAAAGGACGAGGAAGAGGAGACGTTCCCGCCGAGAATCTCCTGCAATTGCCTAGACTGCACTTGCGCCATCTGCGAAAAGAAAGCCGACAAAGGCGAAGAAAAGAAGGAGGATCCTTGCCTTTGCACCGAGTGCAAATGCCCCGAATGCGAGCAAGGCGGGGACAAGAAAGGCGGCGACAAGAAGCCGCCGAAGATACCCTGCAAGTGCACGGAATGCCAATGCGCCATCTGCGAGAAGGACAAAAAGGACGATAAACCGGTGGATAACACGTGCGATCCCAAGTGTCCGGGCCTCGAGAAGCCCGCCGCCGCCAAGCCGCCCGACAAGGAAGCGCCCGCCTTTGAAATACCTCAACGCCAACCGTGCCAATGCAAGGATTGCAAATGCGCCATATGCGAGAAGAATAAGAAGACGAACGGGGACGAGGACGAATGCGGCGGATTGTCATTGAGAGGCGGAAGCGGCGGATTGTTCCTGTTACCTAAATTGAAAGATAGCGAACCGCCGCCGTTCGAGCCGCCCATTAGAATCCCCTGTACGTGCAACCCCTGCAAATGCGTGATGTGCAACAAAATGGGCGGCAAGAAGGAGAGCGCCGTCAGCGCTAACCCCGCCACCAATTCGGCGGAGATTCAAGTACAATGCAAAACGCAATCTACGTCTAGCATACTGCCTATGTACTCTTGCGCTTCTTGTACCAGCAACACCTCGCTTAACGACTCCAACAGCAAGGAGTGCAGTTGCTCTTTGTGCGCGGAAAAAATGAGCAAAATCAACACTAAAGTCGGCGACGTGAAGAGCACTCACAACGTTAACATTGGAGTTACGCTAACCACTCACAGCAAATCCACCAGCTGCGTGTCCGCCGTTACCAAGAACGCCAAAGTTGGCGAATCCGAGAACCGATTTGGCGGTTGCAGGAGCGTGGAATTGAACGTGTTAAATTTCAACGACATGGACAACACCACGCTAGTCAAAAATATAGTCGACAGATCGAAAGAGAGCGTGTTTTGCAAGAACCAAATCCAGGAAATCCAGTCGGTGTTGAGCAACATAAAGAGCGTTTGCAGCGAGGTGGAGGAGAAGGCGAAGAAGACGTCGTTGATCAAGCAAGCTTCGACGTTCGGCCAGACGATGTCCGGATTGAAGTTGGCGCTGAACAATCTCCAGGAGAAGTGCAAAGCGAAGGATCTGCTGATCGAGGCGATGACCGGCGAGCTGCGGAATCGCACCAACAGCATATCGTTTTTGCAGGTGTTGGATAATTTCATATCGGGCGAAGTGCCCGACTACGACAAGAGCAACGACGTGGTGAAGACGTTCGACGAGCGAAAATCGAAGGCGGCGGAGAACGAGCGGATTATGAGGAAGAAGAAGAGCAGCAAAACGTGCAAGTGCGGCAAAATTCACAGGGACAAGGACTACAAGATGGTCGATTTGAAGGAGTTTGAGATTATCGATATCAGCAGGGTGACCGATGACTGTGTGATCGTCAAATGGAATCCCCCTAAAAGCGATTTAGTTACCGGATACGATATTTTTATTAATGGTGTGAACAAATCGAAGGTGATGAGCGGCGGTAGGACGACGGCCATGATTCATTCTATCGATTTGTCCAAAACTATACAAATCACTATTTACGCTGTGACGAAGTGCGGGATATGCGAGCCACCCGCTATCGCCATTTATCAAATTTAATTTACGACGATTTACTACACAATATAGTTTCATACTGACAATCTATGAACGATTAAAATATGTAATTTTGAGGTGTTTTATTGGTCTTTTTTTTTTCGTTATTTGAAGCAAATTTTATGTTCATTTTCACTTGCCCAACGTTTAATATATTTTTTTGTAAAGAGTTGTTTTTTATTTTGATATTTTAGGTGCATAGTGAAGAACTGAAGTTTTCTGGAATTTTGATTAATAAGTTCTATTACTAGCTTTAAATTTCCTTCACTCTTCACTCCTCGAGAACTGCTGAATATGTGTGGATATGACTACAATAATAATCCCATTTGTCTATTTAGCTCAAGCCTAATTTACCACAGTCTCAATTAATTAGCTATGTCAATAAAAAGTAAATTTACATTTACAGTTAGTTACTTGAAGAAGAACAAGGTAAAGGAGGTCGTCGTTCCTTATGCGATATACTTCGGTTTAAGTTCATGGTCGTTTCAGATTTCTCATAACTGGCTGCATTTGATCACTGATTTTCGTTGCATCAAGCGGTGTTATTTGTAAATAAACAGTGATATAAAAGTGTTGTAAATACTCGCATACCTACCCAGCTTCATATGTAGGTATCTTCAGTAAAAGGTTGAAGTTTGGTACTATGAGTGAAACAGTTTTATGGTTGGTATTTACACTTGCAGCAATTAGTAGCGTGCAAACTGCTAAATTTGTACCAAATTGGAAAAAACAAGTATGTATTATTGTTAAAAATGTTGTATAATGAAAATCTAGTAATTTATCGTTTTTATTATAATTGATTATAAAAATTTCAGGCGTGCGAATTACCAACTTCTCGAAAATCCCATTACATTTGCACGGACGATGGCGAGGTGAAGTGCCTTCCAGGCTGGACCGGCGACCTTTGCGATGTCCCCAAATGCCGAGCCGGTTGCGATCCCATGCAAGGCTACTGCACCCAACCGGGACAATGCACGTGCAAACTGGGATATTACGGGGAGAAGTGCGACAAATGCATTCCATTGCCCGGCTGCCAGCACGGCTATTGTAACACCAGTTTCGAATGCAACTGCAAGCCTGGCTGGGATGGGATTTTTTGTAGTGAACGTATGCTTTACAACAATTTCCAAGTTCCATTTTATATTCGGATAATGTTCATTTGATTGCAGCGATATGCAGAAATGATTGCAGTGGGACAAGAGGATACTGCGATGTACCAGGAGAGTGCAAATGCCGCTTGGGTTGGTCTGGAAAAACTTGCAAGGAATGCCAAGTTCTTCCTGGATGCGTGCACGGGTATTGCGATAAACCGCTGGAATGCAAATGTTTACCAGGATATACAGGAATTCTCTGTCAAATACGTATGTTAGATAATAGTATATACAGTCTAAAAAATTCTAAAAAGAACAGAAATAATTAACTTATAAAATTTTTCAGCTATTTGTTCATCATCCTGCCATAAAGAGAGAGGGTATTGCTTGAAACCAGGAAAATGTAGGTATGTAGAAAAAAAAATTATATCAATTTACCTCCATTACTCCTCAGTAAAACTACTAAGTTCACATAATAAAAATATTTTCTATATTTCAGGTGCAAAGTTGGCTGGTGGGGAATCAACTGTGAGAAATGCTACCCATATCCAGGCTGTGAACATGGCTTTTGCAGGAGGCCATGGGAGTGCAACTGTGAAAAAGGATGGGGCGGTATGCTGTGCAATGAAAGTAAGAAATGTTCTTAGAGTCCTTTACTTCATGTACAATCCATAATCTCTCTTTGCAGAGTTGAATTACTGCGAGAACAACCCGGACATTTGCCAGAACGGTTCTAAATGTGTATCGCTGACGGCAGAGGATGGAAATTACAAGTGCTTGTGCAGAGAAGGGACGTTTGGTGTGAACTGCGAAAAATCCAAATATAACGCAACCGCTGGCAAACCGACGTTTAAACCGACTCTTAAAACAACGACTGTGGGTACAACAATCGAATATGTTAATCTTACGAATGAAGTCACTACGATTCCTTCAGTTGATAATCAAGAAAATGAAACTGAGAACAAAACTGAGAACAGTTCATTAAATTAATAATTAAATAACTATGTTAATCGTTCTATGATGTCACAGAAAGTTTATGAGTGAGTATAGAAGGAGCAGTCCTGGATTATTTAGATTCGTTGACCCTGTTGATATATGCAACACTTTAAACATATTAGAGATTAGCGGCTTAAGGCGCGTTAAGAATAAATAATAATGAATTAAATTATTGTAGCGTCTATTACTAGTTATTTATTGGTATTTTAATGATCTTGTTGTTATAGTATTTACAATTTTCTGTTGATTTTTTGTTATAAAAATAAATAGATAAATTTATTGAATAATTTAGTTTTATATGAAGATATAATCGTCAATGATCGTAAACAAAATGAGAAAAGTGCACTTATGCTTTATAAAAATTATCACTATTCTACAACTTTTAAACTAGACTGATTATTGATAAGAAAACTTAAGTACTTGGGGATTTTCGCAATGAAGAATAAATACCAGCGCAGATAATATAGGTGCAATTATTTGCTAGTTTCAATTATAAAAATAAATTAGAATTGATAATCAACCACATTCCCCCGGATTTGATAAGTTTAAAGGTGAGTAAATTACAATTTTTATGCATTATAAACAATAGAGCAGGTAGGTAAATCGAAGAGCGGCGGTGGGAATACCTCGTTATAATAAAAGAGAAAGGCTCGTCGACCGTCGAAGATCGAGTTTAGTTGAGTTGACTCACCTTAAGATTTCACTGTGGTGAAGTTAATTTGTATTCATAAAGCCTATAACATTTTGCAAACCGACATAGAAAACTAGAAAATAATATGTTTGCAATTGGAACATGTCCCTTTGTGCTGGTAGTTTTCCTAGTGAATATTGGAATCTCCGAAACAGAATCAACAGGTATTTACGTTATCATTTTTAAATCTAAGTAAAACTTAAAAAGTTCAAAGCACAATACATTTAGTACTAAGAGAAAAAGAACATAGATTCTATAAATTTTGTATTAAAAAGTTTTATTTAGATTTTATGACATTTAACATTATAATTACTTATCTCACGATGCCTAAGAAAATAACTGAGTGAGATTAACCGGTACATTGGGACACACTGTATGTCTATTTATTGTAAACCGTTTGAAATACGAATATTATAGTTGCCTCTAATTTATTAATAATTTGAGATGCAGTTAAATTAATTATTAATTAATGCATTTTTAGTCATATATGAGCATAGCTAATGTTGATCGTAAAAGAAATTTTTAAAATTGAATTTTTACACTTTCTTCTCTTGATATCTAACAAATCCATTATTTACCTATCTATTCAATATTTAATCAAACGTAACATGAAATAAGCATAAATGAGTAAAATTTGTTACTAAATTTTGGTTATTCTTATGTAATTGTAATATCTGCATCAAATTGGATTAATAAGTAGATACAAATGAATTGTAGTTGTTACAGTAATGATGGAAATTGTTTTAGGCGAATAATCACTTTATTTTACGCTCTTTGGACACTTTCTATATAGGCAATGTTTTATTAATCTGATCGAAATTAAATCAAATGTAACCATAAAAAATCTTTAACAAATTTTTGTTAATTGTTATTAAATTTAGTAGAAAAATGTATATATAGGTAATTTTGTTAATTATTTATAATAATAATAATACTGTGGAAACCAATATCTCTTTATAGGGGAAGAATCAATATATGCAAGTGGTATAGATTTATCCATGAATATTTTTTTTGTTTCAGATTGATTACTTCCTGATTTTATGGCAATTTGATTGAGATAAATCGGTTGTCGAATTTCAGGATTTTTTATAACAATAGGTGACTGGCTGGTCGTTGTACAAATAAATTTCAAATCTTTTCGTTATGGCTTCGTTTTTATTTGTTTAATAAGCAATTAGTCTCGTCGAATAAATTAAAGCATATTGTGTACTGGACCATTCAAACTAAAAAAGCCCCCGTGAACGAATTTACATTCTAATTAGGCGAATTTTATGCAATATTTTAATGTGAAAAAGCAATTGCAATTAAGAGTTATTTCTGACGGTTAAATTATGCAATTACGCTAATTTTGCTCAAATAAAATAATTTCATTTCAACTTTCTTGTTTCAGGTCCCAGTCATGGCAAAGTAGTAATATGTTACCTAGGAAGCTGGGCTGTATACAGACCTGATAGAGGCTTCTTCGCTATTGAGCACTTGGACCCGAACCTATGTACACATTTGGTTTACTCCTTCGCAGGATTAAATGTAACTGAAAATTCTTTAAGATCCTTAGGTAAGTAGAATATTATTAAAACGAAAATTAGCAACAGTTCACAAAAATTTCTACGTTTAAGATCCATGGCAAGATTTGACGGAAGATTATGGAAAAGGTGGATACAAAAGGATCGTGTCCTTAAAGCACAAATATCCGCATCTAAAAGTAATGCTAGCAGTTGGGGGTTGGAATGAAGGCTCCACAAATTATTCCAAGCTAGTTGCTGATCCCCACCGCAGGGGCGCATTCGTCGGAAACGCCCTTAATTTCATAAGGTAAATCCTTATTATTCACTAACAAACAACACCTAACATTCCAATTATGTTTATTTAGAAAATACCGCTTTGATGGGCTCGACTTGGACTGGGAATTTCCGGGATCACGAGGAGGTACTGTAGAAGACAAACAGAATTTCCTCCTTTTGGTCAAGGTTGTGACAATTTTATAATCAAACAATTCCCTTTCGAATAATTTATTTCACGTTTAAGGAACTCAAAGCCGCCTTTAAAAAACACAATCTCCTATTAACCGCAGCTTTCGGAGCTTCCAAAGCTACCATAGATGTCGCTTACGACGTTTTGGGACTCTCTGTATATTTGGATTACTTCCACATGATGTGCTACGATTACCACGGGGCGTGGGACAAAAAAACCGGGGCCAATGCACCACTAAGAAGTTCAGACACGCTGAATGTGGTAAGTGCACACCCTGTATATATAAATATACAGAGCAAAATACCGAGTCCAATTCAATTAGAGTATAGTCGCCTATTTTTTTAGGAATACACAATAAACTACATGCTTAGTCTGGGTGCTCCGCCTCAAAAACTGGTTTTGGGAATCCCCCTGTACGGTAGGACGTTTCTGATAAACGAACCTGTATTGGAATCGTCTAAAAGGAAACCGAAATTGGGCGCACCAGCACTACAAACAGGTTTCGCTGGTCCTTACACAAAAGAAGGGGGCTTCATGGGATACAACGAGGTAATTAATTCATATTTTTCAAAGGAAAATAGTATCTACTGAAACATTTATCGCCAGATTTGCCTGGAGCTGAAGAACGAATCGCTGCATTGGAAGACCTACTGGGACGAGGAATCCCGCACCCCGTTCGCCGTGTCCAACAATCGCGTGATGGTGTACGACAACGAAAGATCCATCGCTGAGAAGATCCGTTTCGCTATGGAGAAGAATCTGGCCGGGGCCATGGTGTGGTCGGTGGACACCGATGATTTCCAAGGAGACTGCTCCGACCCGGAGGAGGGAGATTTCGTCAACTACCCGCTGATGAGGCGCATTAACAAATCCATCGTCGAGGAGAAGGAGAATGTCATTGCGGACGATGGTAATTCGAAGACTTGTAGTGTTTTAGGTATAAGTATTGTAATTACTGTTGTACTAAGAGCATTGTTGTAATAGTGTGGGTGTTTTATTTTTCCTTATCTCGGTAAATTTATCGTATTTTTCAAGCTTTACAAAATTTGTTTTGGTATCTTTTTGAAGGTGTATATGAGTCATTCAAAACTCCAGTCGCCCTTTAGAATTGTCAGATAATTTCCCTTTACGTGTTCGAGTGAATCAATATTAGCATTGACCGTTTGAAAGGGGTTGTGAATCATTCGTGATTAATGGGATGCGAAATTTCCAACTAAATCCACGAACAGTTAGAAATAACATATAAGGAATAGAGGTAGATAGAATATCTAAGACTAATACAGTAGTTGGATTTAACATATGTTTTAGCAGGATGCAGCAAATTATAAACTCGAGATTCCTTCGTGTCTACTACTAAACATACGAAAATAAACAAAGCGACAAATAGGGCTGGTGTAAATAAATTATACGTTGATTACTCGTTTTATAAGGGCTCCTTTTATAGTAAGATCCCTTCAATCTATCATGCGAAGAACCTTATGAATCGAACATTTCTACGCGTTTTCCCGGAATCGGTATAAAAAAATTTCTGTGCATCCCGTGTTGACAGTAATTTTATAGGTTTGAATATCCAGCAGTTCAAACTCTCTATAAGCGAATATACAGGGTGTTTCAAAATCACATAGAGAGTACACTGTGGCTCAATAAAAAAAAAATGATTCATAATGTTATACGAGTGTAATGACTAGTGTAAATTAACAAAGACTTAATGAACCGGATTAATAATGAAATGAATGGGCCATAAATCCATCGTAAATCTCTATCAGTCGGTCCGGAAGCCAAGATGTCAGTGCCGCCGGGACGAATTAAAGCGCTCCCAGAGATCTCTTTTCATTCAATGCTCGATTTTCAAAAGCCAATCTAATCGACATTTATTGTAATTACGCAACGTCGGGAAGAACGCCGGTTATTGTGCTCTCCGGCTCGATGTTGGCTCATAGAAAGAAAACAAACCGGTACCATAGGAGTTCATATTACGCGTGTACATAAATTTCGGGTGTTTATTGGTGATTGTTGCAAAAATTGCATTATTTTGGGGTACGTAATACAAGCCTAGAAAATCACTCAGGCAACGCCTTTCGGGTCTCCCTGTATTAGTGTCACCTAAATGCGGGTTTCGCTATCTATGCTGCGTGCATTCTGTATTCAATTATATTCACCTTTTTCATTGCACGCAGCACGCGCAACGCGCAGCCTACAGTACAGTCGACGGTCGACAGTCGCAGTTCGACTAGCGAGCTGCTGGTGTGTACACCTATCGATCTGCGAGCTCTCCTATTCTCGTTGCGGCTTCGATTTCATGAATGAATAGCCTTTGACAGGTGTAGTAGAGAGTGTTTGGTAGGGTGGTTTTTCGAGGGAATCGAAGGGGGTCGTGGGAATTTGACGTTTCGGGTTTTTGCTACCGCAGATCATGGCCAACGATGTGATTGTCAAATTGGAGAAGGTGCTGCTCGATGTTTTTTTACTGAATTGTGGTAAGTTTGCGTTGGATTTTGTGAGGTTACGGGTTTGTGGGTCAATAAATTGTAGTGTGGTAGGTTTGTTATGGTGGAATAATGATCTTTGATTGAATGACATCGGTATTTGTGTTTGTATTGTTTTATTTGGCGCGAAATTTCAATTGAACGTGTCAATTACTATTGATAATGAATTATTGTATTTAGATAAATTTTTGAAATGTTCAAATAAATGTTTTGTATGCAGATTACCCAATTTTTTTTAATATCAATATGTATAGGTATTTATTATTTAATACTGGTTAATAAAAAATGATTATCTTATTAATTATTATTATGGTTTAACCAATAAACTCTTGATTTTCAGATGTTAAATGAAAAATTTCTTTCCTCTTGTAAATTCGATCTGGAAACATATACTGTTTACATAAAACAATACCTACCTACATAAAAAATTAAATCTAGTCAAGACCTACATATATGTAATGAAGGTCGAATTTATAAACACATACTTAACTATTTAACTTAACTTCTTTTTTAAGATATAGCCATGTACATGTCCTTTGATATAATTGGATAAGTCAGGGATTTACAGGGGTTTACTTAATACTATCTGAATTTAGATTTCTTATTTATAATGTGACACACTGTATATTCGGTATAATTGTGGCCATATGGTGTAGCACTTTTGATAAGGAAAACAAAAAATATATAATTACGTTGCTTTTGAGGATAAATTACAAATAATTATCGGGTAATTGTTGATAATTAGTAATTAGATATGCAACAAATTGGCAATTTTTAAAGTTTTCTCTTTTTTACATACCGTGCGTAATGTATTACGTATTTTTGTACGACAAAGAACATTTACATTTTTCGAAAGATAAAAATAAATTAAAATAATGCCTTAAAGGAAAACAACATTTACTGTTTCCAATTATAATTGTATTTTTAGTGATAATTCCAAAAATAATAACCCTTCCGTGTTAAACATTTTTAAATGAGTCTCATTAGCGATGTTTACCAGTACATGAATTACAAAATAGAGTAATAAATATGCGGAAAAGATCAAAAAGTGTTTCATTTCCTTTATTTTTAGAACTTTTCGTTACTTTCTATCTTTCATCAAAAATTACTCATTTTCAGTTGGCTGGCCTATATTTTTCTTATACCAATGGGGTAGTGCTTACCACAGAGGTTTCTTCTGCGATGATGAGAGTCTCAAACATCCCTTTTTGAGAAACACCGTACCAAGCTGGACTCTCTACATCACAGGTTTCGGCCTAAACGCTGTAGCAGTAAGTTAAAATATTATCATAATATATTCGAATTCAGTTTCACATAAGAAACTGCTAGTTTCGGCTCATGGTCATTATCTTCAGGCCCTTATAAATAATAAATTACAAAATCAGGAGACGTTTCGTGACGTAAACGGAAATAATTTATTTATATTTTTGAAATGAGCTTTAAAAGGTCGGTAGGCTCACAGGATTTATTTTTATTGAACAAATCCCCTTTTATACTCTTATAAAATTTGTACTTCAATAAAAAAACCTTTGAACCACAGATATTTATTTACATGGTATTAATTATTCACCGCAAAGCCGATAAAACGATATCTCTCAATTACGGAATAAGTAATTGGATAGTTTTCGGAAAAATCGGTCGAAGTCTCTTTAATCGACTGGTTTTTTAATTTTATACGGAGATAGTGCAATTATCGTAAACACTCTCTCGATTAATTGAACGCATGATGTATAAATAGATACAGATTGTTGTGTGATTTCGCATTCGTTAATCTCTATGACAAATTGTATAATAATTTAAATAAGTATTGGAGTTCAACGCCATCGGGTAGGAGACATGTTTACATCTTTTATTTTGAGGGTTGATATTAAAGTAAGGGGAAAAAAGGTTGTGAAATGAGCTTATAAAAGTTTGTGTGTACAGTTTTTCCAAAGTTGGAAAATGCTGTATTGAAATATAATCGAAAATTTAGGCGTATTGAGATTAGATATTAAATTACATTTTGTAATTCCTAACGTTAACAATTTAATAAATTTCTATTAAATTTCTAAACACTTCTATGCGACCGCGTGAAATAGTATCTATTTAACGACATATTTCATTTATTGTGAAACAAATAACTTTCGTTATCGAAATTCGATTCATTAAAATTTATTAATTACTCGATAACTTTGAAGCGTATTCACCGATTCGTCCCTTTTTAACTTGTTTTGCTTGTTCGGGAGATAACGGGACAGATCAAAGTAATAGCCCACCATGTATTCTCTCTGATTTCCCGCCGTTTCCCGAGTTTTTTGAACTTGCCAACATTCATGAACTTTTTATCAATCAACGAAAATCTTTCACCGGCGTCCAGATCTTTGGACACCTCAAATTGAACATCCAAATTAAATGCATATATGCAAACACTGTGATATATTCACTAACTAGAATAACTCGATGATTAATTAGATTAATGAAATGCAAAACCTCAGTTGTTACCACAACGAAACTGATTAGGTAAATGTGGAAGCATTTCTTCAATTTTTTAAATAAATAAATTATGTTTTGTATCTCAATTAACCTCTAGTAGTAATTGGTGTGTTGTTACTTTTATTAATTCCAAATTAGCGAACTACAACGTACGACAATGCTCTAACATTACGCAGTAATTTAACTGCACCGGATGCTCCTAGGAGATTTATAATAGGTGGCAAATATGTGCTCTAATAACCGTAAAGCGAGCGCGTTTACCTTTGTGTATGCGAGAGGTGACAGGGTAGATAAAACCGAACGTATTTAAAGCTACTCCAGTGAAATAAATTTAAAGGAGAGAAAAAAATAAACGAAAAAAGAGTACGTGAACGCGGTATGTCTGTATTGGAATTCGAGGTGTGTAGCTGGTGCGGGTTATCTCTGAGTTGCCAGGCGAAATATTTATGTTTTGGTGTGGTATTTTCGGGTAAAAAGGGGTTGGAAAATTAGGTCTATTTATAAGTTATGTGTCAAACTTGCGTTGATCTATACATATTTGATAGTAGCCATTTACAGAGGGTGTTGTTATTAATGGGAATTGTTTCGTATAATTAACATGGTGAACATTAGTACTAATTTTCTTCTTACATTTAAATGTTTAGCATCCTTTCCTTTACTTGGAACGAGACTAAAAATAAAGCGATTTAACCGATTTTTCATCGATAATTTCAATAAACAATGTGAATTTCGCATATTTAGCCAAAATAAACACTTGAAAATAATATGTTTTCGCAGAAAATCGACTTTAAGAGAGCAATGTTATTTCTATAATACCTCTACTTATCTTACATGTTATCATATTTTTATTACATTTCCGAATTATAGCGTCAAATTAATTTATTACATGCTAAATGAGCGAAGGTTTCATAATGTTTAAACACATCATAATATTCTTAATCATTACAATACGTGTTTGTAAAAGGGTTTGAATAACTGTAAAATGTGTAACATATTATTGCATTAATCATCGTCATTATAAATATACCTACAAAACAATTAGTGGTAATTTAAGTAAACTTTTGTGAAATTTTCTATTAGTCATTCAGTTCCAGTATATGATTTAAAAATGAGTCGAACGCTTCTATAGCTAAATTAATTCGGTTTTGAACAAAGTAAACTTACATAACATCTCAACTATTATGTGTTATTTATAGAAAATTCGTTTCGATTAATTTGTTCCTTAATTCTTAGGAATTTTTAGACGCATATTTTTTATTGCATATTTGATTTCAGCTCGTATAAATTTTTTATTACATAATACTAAAGAGCTAAATTTTTAAAGAGCTTTCCCGCACTTTTTGCGACACTTTGTATGTCCTGTTAAAAGCGCTTACAATATTTTCGCTTATTTTTCGAAATTCCGAACTCAATGAGTCCTCAACACTCACTATTTGGCCAGTATCATGAAAGTCAAATATTTGGACCACCCAGCAGGAATCCGTCTTGGAAAGCTCCTTCAAACAAAGCTAAGTGGGCTCGTTAAGGCCAAAAAACATAAAACGTTTCGCATCGTACGTGTCTCGTTAGCGCAATCATCCTCAGATGATGATAAGCCACGCATTCAATTAGGTAAAGTTGTTTTGGATGTTGCCAAATTATCTTTGCAACTTTGTAAGTTCGGTTGTTTTAGTGATTTGTTTCTCTAAGATTAGGGAGCTATTTGTATTAAATACTGAACTACTAAGACAATAAGTTTTTAATGATATAGATGCTTGGTACACACAAGAATAATTGGTTGTAAAATTATTTTTACTCCTTTATTGATCTTCCTTAAGTAAAGAAAGTACTTACTTACTAAATACCTATTATCATGTTGAAATTTTATCTTCGCCTTACATGCTGTGCTGTATACATATACAATTTTGAAATAGTATCAGGTTTACGCTCCCACATCTCGTAGAAACGTGTAAATAAACCCATTATACACCAACGACAAATAAACAAATATTAGTCCTACTAGTTATGAACAATAACAATCCGGGAATGCAACCATTCCAATTCCGCAATCTTAATTTACCTGCCGGTAGACAAAACTCCTTTTCTGCGTTTTATCGTCGCCGTTTAATTTTATTTGTGCGACAATACGGCCTAAATGGGGTCATTGAATCGTATCGGCATTTTAATATAATCAGCATTTTCAAATGCACATAATTTGTCTGAAGTAGTATTGCAATATTTGCCTTGGCATACGGGATTTTATCAATACAAGCTATTCAATTAATGCTAATTTATTCATCTAACCGACTTTTTATCGCCATGGTTTTGCATAAGTTAAGTAATTGTAATAATCTTCAAAGGGCTCTATTCCCTAGCTTCAAAAGCACTTACTCCTAGATACTTTTCTCACTTCTACGTGCATCCATATAGTAGAAGTTTTTATATTTTAACACCCTATACATTGACAAAGGAATCAGGTTATTTTTTGAAATTGTTCTCTTACCTTTTGTGCATCAAATGCCGCCGATACACAATGGTTTCTCATGAAGGTTTTATTGAAGTGAAGCGTAAAATTCACCAAAGTCGTAATGTCGTCGCTATTGAGGAATTCGAGCTTATCAGATCGTGTAAGAAACGTGGACATTCGATGCTGTAAAAGCAATGGGTTGTTTAATATTTTTTTGTATCAAGTCTATTCAAAGAGATTAAGTTTTATGTGTGTAACTTTGTGTGAACAATAGGTGATAGAACATTTTTCTGTACCTGTTCCATTTTATAATACCCATCAAATTCCTTCAGTAAGCTTTACTGGGTCTCTAAAAAAGGACAAAGACATTTTGTACAATTTTTAAAGAAAAAATTTTAAGCCTTTCCCCAATGTTAAGATATCTTTATTATATTTTTTACTTTGAAATCCTTACTTCTTGGCTAAGAACTATGGCACTTATACAAAAATTAAGTTTAACCATATTTAATTTTGTGTCAGAAATCTGAAAGTTCCAAGCATTTAGAGACATCCTGTATATCAGTAGGTAGAAAATACCGAGAACACCATAAACAGTTTTTAATTGTTTCCTTAGTTTTAAGCACAACTATAAAAGGGAGGTTCGCGTTATATTTCCTTTTAAAAAAAGTTATTTGTGACCCACAACACGAAATTTATTATGTCAATAATAAATTTTAAGATGGCTCTAGTCGTAAAACGCTCATAGTTGGGAATTCAGGACCGGTTGTAAAGGTAACAAAAGTCAAAAATCAACTCAATACCAGAATTTGCTTTTGTATTTTTATAACGCTGCTTACCTTTGAAACTAAGTGCCTCGACAGGTTATTTTTAGATGTTATAGGATCACTATAGCAAAAGCATTGCAAAATTGATGTATCAAAATAACTGTTATTATAAAATCACTTAGATACTAACTTTTTATGTTTCAACCATTATATGCATTTTTAGCCAATTTTTATTTTCAATTTACAATCCAAGTATTATGTGTAAAAAAACACCTACGCAATAAAATTAATGAGATCGTTAAAAATCTTTACTACTCAATGAATTCATGTCACAATTCATTCGTGTATCATAAAAATTGTCAGTAATCAATTTCCAATACAATAAACCTACATAATACCTAATTAAATCGTTCAAAAATAGATAGGCATCTTATATATTTCAAGTCGTGACTCGTGAGAGCTATTAAGAGACATTTTACAATCACAATTCATAATATTCCATTTTTATTCTCCCTATAACATTTTCGTTAATAAATAATCCGATACGTCCCTGATACGCACCGTCGTGGTTTTCTTATTTATGCAACCCTATTACAAGAAACAACAAATTACTTGCGAGAGCAATTTCATTTCTCCGCCGTAACCGCAATTAAAATATCAAACCATTTTAATCTGTCTGTTAAAACTTATAATTCAGCCGACGATTACTCGCTTTGCGACCACGACGAAGACTTCGTGCGTACAATCATAAACAACTAAAATCTCTGTCTACTCTGTATAGTAGACAAGGTTTTATACTGTATGTTATAAATATACATGTGTATGTAAAACCGTAAACCTAATTTTCTGGTACTTGTGTTTTTTTATGTACAACCTTATAAGTATTATCATGCACATACATTTACAGGGTGCAGCAAAATTTTCGATAGCTCTTCACTTATGTCATATCAACCATCAAGGGATTTAGATTAAAAAATCGTATGTTTTACGAGCCAGCAAAGTATAGAATTACGGTCTTACAGTATACTTAAAGCCTCATTTATGAAGACAAATAAATCACCAGTAATTACATCTAGGCTCATTAATTTTAATTCCCCTTTAATACCGCTGATACTATAGCAACGAAATTTTCGGCTCGCTGCCAAAAATTGCAACTTCTGAAGTAGATATTTTGCTTAACGGGACCGTTATGTCCGACAGTCGGATTGATACGACCGTTTGATTTACCCCATAATTCGCGTTTGATGGCCTACTCGAAATAATATTTAGCCGAACGTGTTGATGGGTTGATACCGGTAAATGCGAACGTTACGTACAAAGTAAGAAAACACCGCGAACGTTTCGCATTCTTGCATAATTCAACACTTTTTATGGAAATGGCGAGATTGTACTCGATTGGTACGAAATAATAACAATGGATTATGCTGCAGTGTGAGTGACATGCTGTGACTAGCTTGTCATATCGTATTAGTCTCACAGGACAGTACATATTATTAATTTATTTGTTATGAAATAAGTAATTTATTAGTAATTGTTAATTGAACAACCAAGAGTGGTTAAAGCTGTAGAGTGGCATAAAATTCCATTTAACGCTTGGTAAATTGTGTCAAAAAGTTCAGCTCAATTAGGTAATTTTTACCTTCAATGTTTTGCAAATATGGTTTAATGAACTAATTGATAAAATAAATAAGCCATCAGAGAAAGCTGTGTCTTTGCGGTATGATTTCTATTATACAGCGTGTTTCTACATTTGAAGAATTAATTCAGAAACGCTAACTAACACTCTTATCCTCTACAGAGTGTTTTACTGAAATTTGAATAATTGCAATTCCACATTTTCACGCCATTTTGCACTGCACAATTCTTGATTTTGATTTTTCTACGGTATGCCATTATGGTAATGAAACGACTGATGAAAAGGCCGAAGCCGTGGAGAATTTCGATCCTCGTATAGTAAAGTACTCGTTAACTATGCGGTTTTGCTTTAGGTCATACGCGGCGTCTTATTATTATCTCTTAAACTGAAATTGATATTGTATATGCAACGAAAAGAACTTTATGTAAAATATCAGCGTTGTTATACTCATCAAAACGTAACTTGTAATTATTTAACAAGTTTTTAATCAATCAATCATTGACAATTGCAGTTCTATAGACGCTTAACTTCTGTCATTATAATATGCCCTGTAACCTTTTTTTCAGATGGTGATGACCGAGTATTTAAACAGATCGAATGTTCCTAGGAACATATTGTTCATGGGCGTGAAGATACCCAATTGGGTGCACAGTTTGTACTGCACCTTCGGGATGTTCGCTTTCGGGGCAGCTTGTTCTCAGCTCACCACCGACGTGTTGAAGTACACCGTAGGGCGACTGAGGCCCCATTTTCTCACAGTCTGCGCCCCCGACGTTTGCCAAGGGAACTTCACCCCTTACGAGTATTACACGAGCTACACGTGCACCAATCCCCAGTACAAAAACATCGCTAAAGTAATGAAAGATATGAGGTAAGAATTTGCAATTATTACATATGTCTTGTAAAGCACAAAAATCATAAAACGTATCAACCCATCTACTCATCTAGGAGATACATAATATTGGACTTGTCACCACTAATCAATCATCCTATATGAGAAAATGGTAGTGAGTAACTTTTAACTTTTTCCTTTTATTAATTTATCCTCTCAACGAGCATTCTCATGATTCATTGGATTCGTTTTTTGTTATTCAACCGTATCACTCACACCACTTGAATCGCTTTTTCCATAGTTGCAAACGGTCTTTTTTCTTTGTAGGCTATCATTTCCTTCTGGACATTCATCGTTTTCGATGTACACCATGCTGTATTTTGCAGTAAGTACCAATTTATTTTTTCTATTGCACAGATCCGGTCTAGGAAATTCTAAAATTACGTTAAATGCAGGATGTTTGCAATCGAACGATTAACGGTTGACTATTTCGTGTTAAAGACAATTGCCAATTGCCAATGCACGTTTTTCGAAAAGTTGGCCTTTTGGTGCAGCCATTTGCACTACTGTTTGACAAGTGTGTCACTGTCAAAGTTGTTTTTAAATGGATATTTTTTGACATGTATTTTGAGAACTGGAGTACTTCAAACTGAAATTATTATTAGACCGGCTCTGTTTATGAATCTGATTAAGTGTTAAAAGCACTCTTTAACCGCCTAAAGATGTATGGAAGTTTTTAATGGCGATTTAAATGCGTAATTGTAAATCATTTTTTATAATAATTTATAAATATGGATGTTGTTTATATCAATAAAATTACAAGGAGGTACTTAAAGTATTTATTTTTTCAAAATATTCATGTGGTTGAGTCTGGAATACAAAGTTAATTTCGAATACTTTTTCTATTCAATTTTTATGATTTCTTAATCTATTTTTTGAATTTTTTTAGATATATCTGCAAAAACGCATGACTTGGGACGGCTCAATATTACTGAAACACACCCTTCAATTTTTGGCTGTTTTATCATCAATGTTCACAGCTATGACGAGAATATCCGATTACAAACATCATTGGAGTGACGTTCTATGCGGACTTCTACTTGGCGGGACGGTAGCTATTGTTACAGTAAGTACATAACTTTGAATAAATAGTATCAGGAAGTAGCACATGACATTTTGTATAATACCCATATTGGCAGCGGAAGTCTTCCTTATCTGGATCCTTTTGAATCACAAAACTACCGTTGAATAGAACAATACAGAAGCCTATTTACATGCAAAACAATTTTATAAAAAATTTCTATACCTTATAATAAACAACCCCTTTGAAGTTACAATTATTTTTTATTTTACAGGCGAGATTTTTTTCGAATCTTTTCGAGGACACGAGGGATTTCAAAAAAGTGGAACCAAATGAAACCAGCAATTTAAATGGCAATCGAACGCACGTCTAAATGTGATTTTTTATGTTATTTATGTTTATCAAAAAATCATGTGAACGCCAATGGCCACTATTTAAAATGTGATTATTTAATTTATTTAGATTTAAAGTCGACTTGTACCTAGGATTAGTTATTTATTTTTAACAATCGGACACGCGTATATACCTGATAATTTCAATTATTTAATGGTTTATTTTAATTGTTAATTTTGTAAATTAACATAAGTATCTTAATTCATCATAAGACTACTTAGTTGATAATAAAATGATTGTTTACATATCGATAAAAAATCATTGTACATGAAATTTTTGTAAATATTTCGAATGTAAATTCTAAATAAAAAAATTGGAATTATTAGATATGTTAAAATGGTAGCTTTAACTATTTCTACTTAATAATTTTACTAAGTTAACTAGTTAAGTATTAAGATTTCGACAATATTCGTTGGATTTATATCATTGAAATGATATCGGCCTAAATCACCATTAGGTGTTAAAAATATCATTGTAATGACAATACTGTAATATTGAAAAATTCGTTCCTTATTTTATTTATTTACTTCACATCGGGGAAGTACCAATGTTTCGCTACTGAAAAAAATAAACGTTTATTTATTATTTTGCTTCAGTATCTATTACAATTGTATCCGATATTTTTTTACAGTATAAGTACCTCAATGACCAGAAAAATGTAGACTTAGTCAAAACTTAGTTTAGTGAATTTTCGATCTCCTTCTTAGAGTATTTAAGAAATTAGAAAGCGTAAACTTTAAGGATATAGTATCGGTGTATTTGATGTATATTTTTAAAATCAATGATTTCAATATTAACTCATTAACTTCAATATTTCAGATACCTGAAAATTTACAAATCCTAATAAGTATAGAAGCTTTCTATTTCATCTGTTCCAATTAAGACTAAAACTGCATTATTTCGTTTAGTATACTTGAGACTGTTTAAAACTTTTGTTGTTAATATACCTATTTTTGTCTAATATATAACGTCAAATTTTAATATAGAGATTATAAGCAGGGTCTACATAAATCAAATGTCTTTTTGATACCTTTCAAAGCTATACAAACTTTATAATAATACATAGAAAATAAATAAATTTAATCTCCTTAGAGTCGAATGTACGCAATTTCTATAAGAAATATATTATGCTCAAAAAATTAGCAAATAGTTTTTAGTCACAGCTTTTCAATACTTTATATTATTTAAAACATATCTGATATTACTCAATTTAATTCAACAATTTTTTTAATACATTAGATACTAACGATTATTTCTGTGTATATTTAAACTGCTTAAATTAAAGTATTTTGTTAATAGAATAAGGTAAAAGAGTGATCTGTTTGATGAGCAATATTGATTTTACTATTCTATGATGGGACCAAATGCCGAAACATTATAATAAAGGCCCTAAATAGAGTAAATTCTTCCTTCGACTCTAATTTCTTACTAATAATACCTCTCAACTAGCACAAAACTAAGTTTTCAAATTATTTATACCCAATTATTAATACGTTTATTCTATTTCTACAAAAGGAATAGGATGTAAAATTAGTATCGGAAAAATATTATAGGCTGTAAGAATTTCGTGAACGCTTTAATTCGGGAGGAACTCATCGAAAAAGGAAAATGGAATTGATATTTAGTTTTTCTGGATATAATTTATTAATATATTTTTGTGAACTCAATGAGTATAAAATATGTTTAAAATACCTCACAAATTTTTATTTATGTGATATATTATTTAATAATGAGTTACGTATGTTCAATATTATGTACAATAAAAGTGTGTAGAGAAATTTTTATTTCTACGTTTGTATTTTATTGAGCAAATAAAATTATAAGTTTCACATATGTAGTTTGTTTTAAAAGTTGTTCCAAGAAGTTGAGCAAGTTGAATATAAACAAGGAAAATACCAACAATATTTATTGGAAATACCTAATCATATTAAAGATGTTGAATTATTATTTAATTCCGATTTGAGTGAAACGTTGAACATTTTAAGGATGGTTTTCATTCACAAATATCGCGTATTCTGTAATTTAATAGTCACGTTCACCTGCTTAAATTTAGATAAAAATTTTATTATCAAATGACCTATATGAAAAATGTATTTTTCAAAAATGTTATAATATAGTGTATTAAGAACATAAAGTGCAAAAGGTCACATTTAAATTTTTTTATTTTCGCTTTTAATAATACCATTGATAAGGTTTCCATAGAATTTTAATATTCTACAAATTTCCGAATCTTATTATTAGGTTATTCGATGTCTTTATCAATAAACCAGTCCAATTACACTGGTTTTTCAACAAACTGACTGACTGACCTCAGATCGAATTTTTATCGAACTGGAACGAAGACACGCATTAGCGCACGAATTATTTATTTATGATATTATGTTTCAAAAATTCTCCTAAATCTTTCGATCCTTTCCTCCTAATTTCTTAACCACCAGAACACTTCTTCAACGATCGCAAAATTGTTCGTTTTCTCATACCCTTCTCATTTTCCACTGGAAAAGTGAGAACTAATGACGTTTTTTTGCAATCCAGGAGGTTCTTATCCAATCATCTTACAAATAAAAAGATACTGGATTTTACCAGCAAAATCAGACAATGCAAAGAACATTTGTAAATGTTCCATAGAGTAATGAATCTTGCTTATTTTGAAATATCTCTGAAAATTTAGCTAATTAGTGATGATAATTCACCATTGAAAAAATCTGATTAGTAATATTTTGGCTGTGTACGCCTCTGAGATTCGGGAAAATTAAAGGAAGGTGGGGACCGAGATTGGTCGTTTATATTCACTTTGGTAGAACTCTACAAGTAATAAGTTCTTATACCTATTTGGGAAGATTGGTAGCACGAGCAAAATTAGATTATATACAAAAAGTGGTCTTCAAGTGTTTTTACTCAGGGACAACGAGCTCTTCTAGGTAAATATGTATATGAGAAATTTTATTCTAAAATTGGTAAATTTCGTAATGCTAATGAAACTGAATTTAATAGTAGAAACTTTTATAATGTTTTATTAATGAGTTGTAATGGAATATTCGGTGCTAATGTGTTATCGTATTACTGGTACACCTTGTATATTATATTGGGTTTTTCAAATTCTGCTAAAATAAAATTAAACAATTCATTAGAATATTTATTAAAGAAGAAATTCATTAGGTAGTCCACCATCTTAAGTTTCAAATTTTAGGATTTTACCGTTCAAATGATGCCTTCCGAAGAGCCATTCAAAACTAAAAAAGTATCTAACCTGTTCTCAAATCACAATGAAATTTACTATAAACAAATACTACAGAGGTGAACAATTTTTTTTTTCAATGAAATACATTCAATTAACATTTTTCTCGTATCCATACCGGTATGTAGATGCGCAATTTATTACATATCGTATCTCGACAAGAAGTGATTCCTCAGTGATTTCTCCACAAAACTCTCAAAAAACAACGTAGAAATCGCCCTGTATAACCTTGGCATCGAACTCGAACAAGAAAAACGGTTAAAGGATTCATTTGCACGCGAAATGGCTCGACAATGCCGCGGAATTCCCTGAAAAAATTATATGCCTACTTGTTTGAGCATAAACTGCTAACGAGCAAGCGATCACGGTGCAGCGTGAATAGTGAGTCGTGGGTTTTTCAATTTATCTCGTTTTATTTTATTAATCAAATTGTTTGTTCGCCGTGTTGTTATTGTTATACATCGGAGATTATTTATAACATCGGTGGTTTCCTATTAAATTAATAAACGGGGATTTTCATAATATGAGCTTAGTAATTCGTTGACTTCGGTGCGTGTAGATTACAAGTAGTGGTACCTTCTTGAAGATAGTACATGAAATAAACTAGCAGAGAATTTAGGTAAAGGATTTTTTTATAAGTGTTTTCGTTATATCTGGGGAGCTTTGTTTACAAGCTTTTTTTAAGTTGCGTGAACATTTCATAATCGTTGAGAAACTTTTGATAATCTGTGGAAAATTTGAATGTTCCCAAAATTTTTCTAAAATGATAAAATAAAAATATTTATACTTAAAGAACTTTCGAAAACCACTCGTATTGACCCGAATGAGGTCAAATCGGGGCGTTTCCATTCAAGTTCTTTCAATTAATTCTTCTGGGGGAATCTGGAAAAACCTAATTAGTGTAGAATTATTCAATGCGATGTTTCATTAGTTTTAAATGTTTACCATATTTTATCAAGCACTTCTCTGACCTTTTCAAAATTTATCAATATAAGTAAAACATTGTAAGTAGGTACCATATAAATAGTAGATATTTTCATAATTTAATGTCATAAAATTTTAATATACCTGATGTGCCAGTAAAAATCCTCTCCTTTCAAACATTCATAATAATGTATGTAAAAAATCCAAACGTCTTACTAATTTTAATTAGTTCAATAATTTATTAATATATGTACGTTTTTAATATTTTCCAGAAATCAATATGAAGTGCTCCGTATTATTTTTATTGTTCGTTAGTGCAGTTTGTTCTGCGCCAGCAGATGAAGAACCTTTAGCCCAATTAGTCAGTGGAAACAGACAATTTGCTGCCAAAGTATACAAAGTAAGTACAATAAATAAGACATTCAAGTTGAATTAAATTTCATTATCAACCAGTTTTGATGTGAAGCATCAATTTTATTATTAATTAAGCGATTAAAAAAGAGTATAATTAAAAAATATTAATTTGTTGTGGAATATTTGAACTTGTTATTAAGCAAGGATTTATTTTATACGTGGAATTTAGTGGTTAATAATATGTTATGTAGATAATGAAAGGTTTAAAGCCAATAGAGATTATCGCAATTTTCTATTAAATTATTTTATCTGTATATGATGATTAGAGCAAATAATACAAACTTTTATAAATTAATTAATCTTTAATAAAAAAGCTACACAAATTTAACAAAAAAGATAAATTACACTTTACAAAACGAACAAAAATCTTGCCATTAACAGAGACATTTTTTAGTTGGTATTTCGTTAAAATTACCAATAGGTACATTTAGAATAAATAATTATAATCGTGCCCGAAAATCTGATAGCGATCCAATCCGTAATCCCCGTTAACTCTATACCTCTTGACCCTTTCGCAAACGGTACCCTCGATCAATTTATCCACAGGCGCAACGTACACTCTAAAATTAACCTCGTTATAATTCAGCGAAGCCTCCAAAAAATTCGACATCCTGTCGCTGATCACCCACAAATTCCGGTTCCTGTCCACTTTAACGTCCGCTGGAAATATCAACCCCACATCATCCCTGTCCACGACAGCGTGGTTCTTCCGGTTGTAGGGGTACTGGGAATTCCAGCAACCCACCGCGTTTTGATCTATCAAATTGTAGAACTCCACCCCGTAGTCGTCCATTACATGCGACGTCGTGTGGGAGTTGGGGCCTCTTTCCTCCAACGCCAAGAACTCCCTCCAACTCTCGCCCACCTTCGAGCTGTTCTTGAGGGTCGCCGTGGACACGGCGAACTCCCTGTGGGACGCCAACGGGCTGAAATACAGCCACTTGGACCCGTCTTCTTGCAGAGGGCTCAGGCTCATCCCGAAGATGCCCTCGCTGCCCCACTGGAAGTTCAGCTTGTCGATGGTGAAGTCGCCCCGAAGAGGATCGGGCAGGAAGAAGCTGTGCTCGAATCTCCACGAGGTGTTCTTCTTGTAGGAGTAGACGATCAGCCCGTAGCCCAATTCGTCCGAGAAGTAGGCGTGAGCGTCGTCGCAGGTCTTCCCCACGTCCACCACTATGTTAGCTATGAAGGTGTTCATGTTGATGTCCTCCGGCCGGAATTCGTACCGCCGGATCCGCTTGTTGGTGTTGAGGTCGAAGATGTTGAGGGCGAAGGGGCAGACGTTTTGGGTCGTTTTGTCGATGCCGAAGGTGCCGGTGTCGAGCACCCACAGCCTGTCGCAGGCGTCCGCCTTGGGTCTGTAGACGGTGGAGAGGCCCTGCTCGCAGTTGCCCAGCTCGTTCGACTTCCAGTCCGGGTAGGGTATCAGCGGGGGGTTCTTCAGCGGGCTGTTCAGCGGGACGTAGTTCAGCGTCGAGGGGATTCCTGAAACATTGAGGTTGTGTGTAAAAATGCTCTTGAATATGTTCCAAATATCTCTATTAATTTAAAAAGTTTTGAAATCGTTTGCCATAAAAATGCAACATAACCAATTTAATATTATATCTAATAATAGTATCATTAAGAATAGAAACTGAGTTTGTGTAGTATCTGCCAATCAAAGCGTACGCAGTTATAGCAGTTAGAAAAATAAAACTCGTTTTATTGGCCAGGGGATTAACCTGCCCTCAATAGTACAAATTTACGTATTTCTACATCGCAAATAAACCGATTTATCTACGCATTTGCATCGATCGAAAGCCGTCTAATTGCGGCACTAATAAGTAATCGTGTTTACTCAAGTAACTAATAAGATAATAACTAGATATCATTGCGTAACATACCTTCTTTCCATCTGGGTACCGTAACGAATAATTTATCTCGCCAAATTTCTATGCCCACTGGTAAAGCGTTTTCCGGCTTGTATCTGCCGCGGAAAATCGCCGTCGAGCGCTCCCTTTCGGACGGAAAATCGAAGTCCATTATTTTCCATTCGAAGAATTCTTGTAATTTCTGCGCGCTCCGGGCGACGTCGAGAATGAGGAATAACAGTAGTAATTTCGGAAGCATTTCCATGTCTAAGACATTAAGAAATATACTTGTCTCAGATTAATTAATTTTAAAAATGTAGGCGACTGGCAGGATAATTCTTGTTTCCTCGATAAAAAAAAGTAACTAACCAGTGTATAATTTCCTCACAATTTCTGCTATTTCAATTTACACCTAGTTAATTAGATATTGGAAATAGTCATAGGTAAATAACATAAATCAATCACTAGGCGTTCTTGAGTTGCTCAACATATTCGTGATAAGATAAAAAAATGAGTATTAATCGATATAATAAACGTATATTTTAAGTGGTAATGGCGATTTCTGCAATATCTAATAGAGTAATTAAGATGTGAATGGAGAAAATTATTGCAAGTTACTTTATTTTGAAATTTGTGCGTTACATCTGCACGGACTTTCTCTACCTGGACATTAAGCTTAATGGTGGTGAAGTATTTGATAGTACATGAGCATGGACCAGACATGTCCTGGCGGGAAAGTGTTTTATGTGTATAAGGGTGCCCTTGGAATAGGCGATTGTTGAATTAGAAATGGAGCGATTTAATTGGATTTGCATTAGTATAAGTCAACTCTAATTAGAAGTTATGGCTCTTTGAAGCGGCTTGAAATATTAAAAAATTTTACTACAAGAAAATCTAGGAATTTAATGGTTTGTGTCATAAACGGTTTTTGATACTATATGTTTATTATATCTTCTAAAATAATACTAATTATACTATGTTTTAATTAGTAGTTGCTATAGTTAAGTACTATGTTTATTAGTTGATGTATACGTCCCTTCGAGCAATGAGCTGTTGCATTAATTATTATTTTATTAATAGTGACAATTTTCATAGTAATTTACATGGATAAATATATTACGTAATAAATGCATATCTAATATTAAATAAAAATTAACAAGATTACATAATAATATTGAGACAATTCAATTTAGATAATTTCCTTGTTCTTCGTTAAAAATATAAGCTATATTTGGGAAATCCTAAAAACAAACAAAATGAAAAATGAAAAAAAAAATGAATAAAAAAGCCTAACATTACACTAATAATCAGATTTTAAATCGAAAATAATTCGCAACAGAAAATACATATGCGGGGTAGAAACGAAAAATAAAATACCAATTACAAATTTGCACCACCTTATCTCGCCATGAAATGAAGAATCACAACTGAACTCAATCATAATCGTAAATCTCCAATTTTACAATTCACAAAAAACAATTTTTTTCACTACACGAAACATCCACTTACTTGTGACTTCCAAAATTCTCGTTGAATCGGGAGCCGAAAGCTCGGAGTATAATTCGCTCGTCCGCTGCGAAACGCCGGCGCTTTAAAGCGTTGGCAATCTCTGCTCGCGTTACTTAAAGTGAAAAAGTGAAAAAAATTTTCAATTTCTATTCGACCTCCACACGTCCGCCGAATATGTGGGGGGAAGGAATGGATATTTGAAAAAAAATTAAACCGCATTCTTCACTTACGTTAGATGGTTTATTTAGAAAGTAACTAAAATGGAGTTCTGTCCGAGAAAATTCTGTTTTTAGGCTATACTGGCAACAATTGATAAGGTGTTATTGAATAACAATTATTATAAAGTCCATAATTAAGAGCTATAATCCTTTGAATGTCATTCTTAACTTAGATCAACTAGGTGGGAAGCTTAACTGGTCTAAGACATTTTTAGTAAAGTAAGGATATTAACATATGTATGTATGTATATTCTGCATGTAATGCTATTAGTTAGATATCTGACGCATTTTCATAATATTTTTTGCCTCTCTAATGCGTAAAAAATGAACTTTCCGCACCCAGTAAATGTGAAAAGTTGCCAGTTTTTATACCATTCGATTGGTGTTTCAATCTCGCTAAGAAAAATACCTTGGGTTAAATAATTGTAATAGGCTATTGGGTAACCAATCCTGACCATGGAAGAAAAGTAACATTGAGCCTAACACGTGCGGAAAATGGTTTTGGAATATTAAAGCATAAAGAAAATTCAATTTCTACACGGACTAGCTTTGTAACTTTTGTCACATAATCGCGGGTTTGTCGATTTCTCGTCATTTCCATTTCGAGCGATTAAAATGTAAAAACTCACGCCTCTAACAATTACATTTATAAATTTCCATTCGAAACAAGCGTAGGTTCATAAAATAAATCGGTTCTAATATCCGTAAATTAAATCGGATTCGATTTCGAGAAATTAGTTTACGTGCCTATAAATAATAAAAATATTTCCCAACGGATATTCGGTAGGCATATAGGAAAAGACTTTCAATTTTACCGGCTCGCATTTTCGTATTTTTGACCTTCTGATTTGAATAATTAATTAATTTTGGAACGAAAATGTTGCGTAAAATTCATCGAAATGCTTTTAATACCGGAGATCAGTAAAATCGAAATTTTATTGATTAGGTAGTATCTACCATTCAATCTAATTATATATTAGGTAGTAGAAACATTTTATGAAGGCGATTAACCTATAGGTATATGGTCTTGGGGGAACATTTCAGTATAAAATATGAATTAGATACCTCTTGCATTTATTTTATGTGAAATGAATTAAATATTCTATTAGCTAGATACCTCAGCACCCGACTACAAGTTTTCCAAATCCAAACACGAGTGGGACACCCTGTAGGTACGAATTACCTTTTCAACATATCTCCATCGTTTGTCATCGATTTTGTTTGGATAACAATTAATTGGTAGAAATAATTTGATGTGTAATTGCCGTGCGTTTTCAGGGCGTAGTTAATTTATTCCAAATCGTCAACATATTTCCTAACATATTATCAGGCCTTGATCGAAATTGAGCCCAAATAATGCGTGTAATGCGAATGTGTACTTAGTAATCGATTAAAAAACTACAGGGTCTTCTATAACGATGCCTACCTCTTCCTGACAGCTTTATTTACAACTCGAAAACAAGTTTTGATTTCAAACTATAATGTTCCCATTTATATTCAATTGCTTTTATTAGTTCATTTATTTATATTACAATTTTATTGCTTTGGTATTTTAATATTTTTATGCGCCTATTTGTATGCTAAATACCAATATTTTCTTTCAGGAAATCCTGAAGACCAAACAAGGAAACCTAATCTTCAGTCCTTTTTCCGCCGAAACCGTCTTGGCTCTCCTCTCCGCCGGCGCCAGCGGGGAAACCCTGAACGAACTTGTAACAGGAGTTTCCTTGCCCTCCGACCCGCAGAACCTCCAGAAGGCCTTCAAAGAGCTCTTGCCCAAACTGAGATCCGACCACGAGGATCTCAAATTGATGAGCGCCAACAGGATTTACGCCAAGAAGGACCTGAAGTTAAACCCGGACTTCAACAAAGTGGCTGTCGACATTTACGGTTCCTGTAAGTAATTAATTCATTAGCAAAGGGCACCAGGTCCTCAATCAATACATTTTTTAATCTATTTTCCGTATTCCAGCCGTAGAGAAAATCGATTTCAAGCAAAACGTGGAAGCAGCGAACACCATCAACAGCTGGGTGGAGGGCCAGACCAACCAGAAGATCCAAGATCTGATCAGCCACGAGGACCTCAGCGAAGACACGGCCATGGTGCTCGTCAACGCTTTGTATATGAGCGGCCAGTGGCTGCACACCTTCAGCCCCTACGCCACCAAAGACGAGAAATTCTGGAAAACCGCCAACGAGCCCGTCGACGTGCCCACCATGAGTCAAACTGCCACGTTCAATTATTACAACAACAAGGAGTTGGGAGCGCAGTTTTTGGAATTGCCTTTCGAAGGTATTTTTGTGAAGATCGATATTTTTTAACATGTGCTATTTGGTCGTTTAATCATGCTCCAGGAACCGATGAGGTGAGAGATTTGAGCATGGTGATCGTTCTACCGCACGAAAAAGAAGGCTTGCTGTCGCTGGAGAATAACGTCGAGAAATTACTGGAGCCTCAATCTTTCACTAAACAACGTGTTCACGTAAAATTGCCCAGGTTCACGATCAATTCCGATATTCAATTCGTCGATATCCTGAAATCGGTAAGGAATTCAAATTAGAATTTTCGTGAATTGATTTCGTAGAAATCGTGAATTGTTTAGCTCACAACGTCTGTTTTTTTATTTTAAGTTGGGCGTTCAGAAAATCTTCACTGACGAGGCCGAATTGACGGGATTGTCCCCGACTTCCCGAAAATTGTACGTTTCAAAAGTCGTTCAAAAGGCTTTCATCAACGTCACCGAATCTGGTGTAGAAGCTGCCGCTGCCACTGCAGGTTAGTACCAGTTTTTTTTTGTCTACTAAGAACCGACTAAATAGTGCTGGGAAATTTCCAATAATATCGACTCATGCATATGAGGAAAGTGACATCTAAAATTCCTGCAGACGTTAAGATTTTGAGCAAATTTGGTCGGTTTTGAGCATGTTTTGAGCATTCTTTCAGTCTATTTTTTTCTCTCTGTTTCTGCCTTGTATAAAGCAAGTTATTAGTCAATTTGAGCGGAATCTAACATTTCATTGAAGAATTAAGCTGCCTACAGATTTTTAGTTTTTGGGTACATTAATAACACTTGTGGTAGTGTAAAGATCTACTCTGTACCATAATATGTATAATAAATAGGGGCTTTTGTTCGTACGTACTAACACCTATTTTCTCTACTAATATCTATTGTTTCTAAGGTACGATCTATTATAGGTTTTTATTATCTAAACCACGAAAGATAATAATATACCGCGTGAGCAGTATAATACGTCCTTTAGCGAGAGATATAATGTTACATAACGCGTATAATTTTAGTAGGTATAGCGAATATTTTTGTTCAAATATCCGAACGTTAATTGTTTGTTCTATTTGTAAATCAGTTTATTTACCTCATATCTGGTAAAAAAACTTCTGAAATGCGTAATAACACTAATAAAAAATACCCTCAAGTCTATTTGCCAATAATTTGTTGCGCCATTTTAACGACTAATTAAAAGTAAATTAATGTTCAGATTGGCCATTCAAATCGCGTGGGTAGTTTTTGTCGCACTCGTAGATTCTTGATAGGCTTATTTCAAACAAAAACTAATTGAATATTAATTTTTGCTCAATATTATACACCTGCAAAATTTCAGATCTACCTGAATATTGATCAGTGATTTAAGTGTTGTACATACATTGTACATTTTTGTAAAGAAACGGTAAATATGGTTATGTTAATAACAAATTTGTAAATAATAATAATTATGGGGTAAGTATAATTTTAAATTCAATTAATGCATGTAGATTTTTTTTTAATTAATTTTATATGTGTCTAGTAACTTATAAGGTTGTTTTATCCAAATTATCCTTAATCCTGGCCTTCCTTTAACATGTCCATTTAATATATTTGTAAGGAGAAGGATTTACAGGTTTAAAAATTTCTTTACATTTACCATTTTAGACTTCTAACAACGGAAAATTCTTCGAATTTTTCGAAAACGAAAAAAAAAAAAAAAACTTAACGTTACAATAGTTAGAAGTCTCTCTACGGCGCACTGGGCCGTTCGTCCCACTTTTTGTTATCACTGTTGGTAAAATTAAAATTCAATTTCTCAACCACGAAAATCTCTAAAAACGTCGAAATATGTGAATAAAAATTTGGTAATTTAAGTACGGTAGATGTGATATAGTGTAAATAAATAGATTGTAAATATGGGAAATTTTTTATTGCAAATTACTTAAATATTCACTATCACATATTTTCTTTTATAGTTGTAATCGAAGATCGATTTGGTGTCGAATACGAGCCTGAAAAATACCTCAATTTCGATGTGGATAGACCATTCGCATTTTCAATTAAACTAAAAGATATCGTATTATTCGTAGGAAAATTCAATACTGTTTAAGTCAATAATTTAATTTACCGATGTTCCTATAAAGTTATTCTTCTTTGTATCTATTTATTCGAATATTTAATAAATTAATTATATTCTTCTTTAATATGCGAGTAGCTTTAATTGAAATATTTAATTGGTAATTAGTAAATTGAATAGGTGATTCACAGGATTAATAAGGTAGTATTTGCAGAAGCGAATGGAGATTGCAAAAAACGCTTATACAGAGATATAAATCAGAAGGTAAGCTTTTTGTTACAACATATCAGACGTTAGTGTAACGAGAATGTTGATTAATTTAATTGATACTTATTAAGATAGTTATACAGTTATCCAGTTTTTAAATCGATTATAGTAGGCATTAATAGCTAGTTTTTAAGCGCTGACTGATTATTTCTTTCAGTGGCGGAGTTTTAATTACAATAATGAACGTTTTCGGTTAAATAGAGCTGCAATGATATTAGAAAAAATGTATTTTTTGTTTGGAAAACATTAGGAAACTTCTAAGTTTTGTTATAAAATTTGTTAGGAAGGTTTTTATTAATTTTACCTTCATAGGAAACAGAGAGAACGAACTTTTCTGAATTTTATATCATTTGTTTATCGAGTGGGCATAGTAGTATTTTGAGTAGAATCAAAAAACGTTACTAATTGCAAGTAATTAGCAAAAAAATCATCAAACAATTTTAAAACCGCTCAAATTTACTGTACCTGCTTGAGGTATATTATTGGGATAATATTTTGTTAAGAAATGTTATATTTAGAATGGTTTAAAATTTTGACTTGTTGTTTTAGTGGCAGTTAATTTTATAAGGGCTATGCTTCCACCGCAGAGTCCACCAGTCGAATTTTTCGCCCAACGACCTTTCGCCTATTACATTAAGAAAGATGGATTAATTCTGTTCGCAGGGCGCTACCGCCCCTAAATATGCATAATTAATTGTGAAAAGCTCTATTAACGTGCAATTAAATTGGTTTTATTGGATTTCCTATTAGTATAAATTATTTTATTTCCTAATCCCAATTAATTAAATAGCCTTATCCAATTCATAATACCAAATTTCATTTAGCTTCGCTGTTAACCAATAAAATTCAGAGAACTTAACTATTACTGTAAGCTTATCAAATTAAAATTATTTTCAGCTGGGATTGAAAACAGGATTCTTGAATCGAGGCATTCACAAAAATTCCACGCAGATCGACCTTTCTTTTATTACATCAAAACCGACGGCTTAATACTTTTTGCAGGACGTCTACAGTCTAATTTGTAGATTTTTACCAGTAGAAAAAAATTTCAAATTCCAGTAATTCTCTAAATTAAATTCATTGTGTATATTTTTGTACTTGTATGTAATGGTAGAATAAAATTGTTTTCGTTATTTTTAGCTGATATTTTTTATGTTAATCATCATTTTTCGAATTCAAAGAGAGCAGTAAATGAAGATAACACGCTATAAAAAATCGCATATTAAAAAAATTGAAAATAGAAATCATATTTCTTTAATTTATCTTTTTAAAAATGTATATTCTCATTATCTTCATTCTTTACCGTTCACGACACCCCAATGTAACTGCTCGAATTTGGACCACCCTGTATACAAATAACTGCAAGCGTGATGATTATTTACAATTCTAATTCATTTATTTTTTCAGCTATTGGTGTGCCCCTATCATTGGAGTACCCTCTCCCGCCTAAACCCATTAGATATATCGTCGATCGTCCCTTCGCCTATTACATTCAAAAGGGCGGATTGATCCTATTTGCAGGACGAGTAAAGAGATAATTGATGAATATTGCGTCTTTTTCTTTTCTTCCGAAGCCACATACTATTTAAAGTTTTATAAATAAAAAATATTTTATACAAGTGTTTTTTTTAATCATAAATTAAATATAAAACTAAACTGATTTTGGTTGGAGAAGCGAAAAATTATTTTTCTGTTAACTTAACGCTTTGGAAAAATTCTTATGATTTTTGTTTGCTTTTGGTTAATTTTTTTAAAAGCATCTTGAAAATTTTTCAAAATTTTAATTGGTATTTTTTGTTCTTTTTAGTTATTATCGAGACGAGATCCGGGAAATTCCACTTACCAGCTGAGACGACATTCCTCGCAGATCATCCGTTTTTGTATTACATAAAGTATAACAATTTGGTATTATTCGCTGGAAATTACCGGATGATTTAAATCGATCAATCGACCTAAACTAAATCGATCCATTCGATTATACCCATCGAAGTTACCATAAAATTGAAATGTGTTCTGTAAATTTGTATTGATTTTATTAATATACTAACGTCTTACCTGCATTCTTACATTTTCTCATATTTACATCGTCATATAAATTATTCCTTGTTAGACATCCTGTAAATATTTGATTAACGAATTTATTATGTTGTCATTTGTCACAGAAAATGTCGTAATTTCTTTAAAATAACTAAAAGAAACGATAAAAGAAGTTCGGCTTCAAAGAGGATGTGACTAACTTTTCAACGATAATTTACCATTTATAGCTAGTACCTAAACATTTGAGTAATCGAAAGCAAACACAGATAAGGATAAGTCTCATTTCATCGATTTTATACGCATTTACCTTACAAGTTATTGCATCCATATATTATTTATAATTACTCATATCATCACCAAAATGAAGAGTTCTTTATTAGTGATTGCATATTTTAATATTTTATGTTCCATTTGCTACAGGTAAGTTAATTCAATAATCAATTTTTCTTTAAATGGCTTCACATAAAACAATTTTTTATATACCTATCAAGCTTTTTAATATAGCCACGAGAGAGCTTCAAAGTTGTTCAAAGTGCATTCCCTTTTTTTTTAGAAGAGTTGACTGTTTGCTTTGCAACATGACCGGCTCGAAAATTACCTGCCAAAATGCCATCATAGGAGAAGGCCCCTTGGATAACGTAACAGTAGTAGTAACACCAGTGGACGTAATCGAAGTGAACATAATCAACTCATCCTTGCCAAGCATAGCCAACTGGACGTTCTCGAAGTTCAAATACCTGCGCACGTTGAACGTGCGCAACTCTCGTTTAACCGGCATATCCGAGGGGGCTTTTTCCAGCCTGGATAATCTGCAAAATTTGTATGTATCGGACAATCTACTGGATAACATCGATTCGAATATTTTCAACATAACGAAGAACCTGCTGAGCAAATTGGATTTGTCCTGCAATCGGATAAAAACTTTGGAGAATTTCAACACCTCCCACTTCCCTAGGTTGAAGATAATGAACGTATCGAACAACGAATTGGAGTTTCTACCGGAGGATTTGCTGGAGAAACTGAGCCGGAACGAGGAATTTTACCTAATTGTCGATAACAATCCTTGGGACTGCGGCAATGCTAACTGGGGGAAAAGCTTCGACGCCGGGGGCGGTTTGTTTCGGGATATTTTTTGCAACCAAACTTATAATAAAAAATGGAGTAACCACACTCGGGAGGACGAGTCGGCTTTCACGGAGGAACGTATGAGAAAAGAGAACGGCAGTGAAATACTAGATGATGGAAATTATTGTAAATATTCGTGTTCATATAACAGCAGGTGTTTCTCCTATTGCACATTGTGGTTCGTCGGCGGGATTTGGACGGGAGTCATCTTGGGAAATGTCTGCAAAATCAAGAAATTGATGTGCAAACCTGATCCGGTTGCGAGAACGCAGCAGGAACAGCACACCCAATGTGGTGAGTATTCAGTTAGAGATTGATTTGATCTTAATAAAAATCTGATCAAATATGAAATCAATGGTTGTTAATCTTGTAATATTTTATTTTGTAGATACGGAATCTGTGGAACTGAAGCATTTAGAAAGAAAACTGCACTAGGATAACTTTATAATAATTTTTAATTTTTTTATGTCGCCTACGTTGGATCTATAATAAATAGTAAAAAGTTGATATATCATGTTATTAATTCTAAACTAACGAATCTAATTTAAAAATTTTGATTGTAGAATTTTTAACGATAGTTATAGCGATAGTTTTGTTAACCAGTAAATTCTTTACCTTAGATATATAGAAATTTAAATGTAAAACAACCCTAAAAATAGGACATACTTGCAAATCTATGCAGCTCAAACGATCGAATTAACAATTTCATAAAAATCTGGTAAAACTTCTCACCGAAGATATGTCAAACGTTAATAGATATATTAGTAAAATAGGTACTTAAAAGACGGATATTTGCTTGGGAGTTTCCGAACCGTCCGATACGCAAGTAGGAATCGTATTCGACCATTTCCCGTTCTTCAAGCATTTCAACATGGCCGCCCCTTTGAGCTCCAGCCCTTCTTCGCACGTGAACGTTATGTTCTCCCCGATTTTATAGAAGAACTTCACCGACGACATCCTTCCGCTTATAGTCGTCCCGGGATACGAACAAGCCTGTACACCTATTCAAAAAACACGTAATTAACCAAGCAATTGCTCGTTTCATCGCTTCTTACATTTGGGCATCTTCCCCGACCACCTGGAGTTCTCCTGGCAGGCGATAATGGGCTGGCCTTCCATCATGTATTCCGGATTGCAGTTGATTTGGACCACGTCGCCTGCCTTGTAGGGCCCACTGCCTTGAATGTAGCCGTTCTCTGGAGCAACTGGATCATCGCAATGGACCTCTGAGGAAAAAAATCACAGCTTACTTACAAGGAAACATTGGGCGAGATTGGAATGATGTAACTACTACGTGCCATACAATTGGGGTTCGATTTAATTGAATATACCAACCTGCGCAAGTTGGGAAAGGTGTGGCCCAATCCCCGCTGGCCTGGCATATGGTTTCGGACTGTCCCTTCAAGCCATAACCGGGCTCGCAGCTGAAAATAGCCCTGCCTCCTACTTCTCTAGATACTACAAGTACTTTCAAGTGCTCACTAAGTACTACTCCGACCTCACCGCATTCTATGCCTAAAAATAACAGTGTACGGTCTTTATAACAGTAATCACCTTTGTCTCGTCTTTGTCAGGAAAATTATTTAATTGCAGTGCAAGGAATCGTTGAATACTGTTACAATACTCTACGGTTACGGTGGTCATCTACTTCTATGTTTAGATTTAGTGTTTTTGGACTTACTTTCGCAAATGGGGAACGGGGAGCTCCAGTTGCCCGATGGCAGGCACACCACTTCCGGTGCCCCGATCAAGGCGTTTCCGTTTATGCAGGAGAATTTCAGGCGGGTGTTCATTTTGGTGCTCTGCGTGTTGACCGTGAGGCCTCGACGTTGGGGGATCGCCGGGCAATGGACGGCTGAAATGGAGCTAAAATGAAGAGCTGCGATTGCGATTGAGGGGATTGTTGTACCTTTGACTTCGATTTCCACGGAGTGGGTGTACCTGGCCGGCGTGACGCAGGTGAAAACGCCCGAATCGTCTTTGGACGCGTGGAAAATGGACAGCCTGTATTCCAGTTGGGCGTCTCGGCCTGGATCTGTCGACCAGCCTTCCGGGTATTTTCTGGAACAGTCCAAATTAACTTTCGATCGACCTCGTTCTTCTACCTACCTATAGTCGTGGCTAACGGTCCATTTCGGGTTCCCGAATCGCCTGATCCACAGGCATTCCATGTGGAGAATGGTGCCTGGATACACTATTAATTTACCTTCGTTAGACTGCGCAATAGGACCCAGCTGGTGCCTGAACAAAATTGTAGGAGGTTTCTCCATTGAGTAATCGTTAGCTTGGTTCAATCCGAAACAAGCTGGTTTCACTCCGTCCCATTCCCCGCCCATGCACCTCCTTTTATTCGGACCTAATGGTAAAAATTATTCATTGTAATGAAAAGTTGAAGAGTTAATACAAGTCGGAAATTTTTTATACCTAAATTACCTATCATAGCGAATTTCCCTATATCGGTACATCTACTAACAAGCACTGCTCCTGCGGGGAACTCCACTACGTCTTCTCGAATCTGCTGGTCATTGTAGAATGATATCACGTTAGGTTCTTGATTCCTGAATATACAAGTGCTGTTGTTGCTCAATAATTGCGTGTTGCCCAGTTCGTCGGCATCTGGAATAAATAAAAACTGTTAATTTGGGTACCACATTTGAAGAGTAATATAAACCTACCGCAATTCAAAGATCTACCAATCCAACTGCCGTCCTCGCAAATGATTTTCCACGTGGTTTTCTCGCCCATGATACTCTCTATGCAATTGAATGTAACTTCGCTTCCGTCCGGGAAGTTGTTTTCGTCTTCCACCACGGGATGGCCGTTCCTGTAAATCAGCGAACCACGAACTCTGGAATAATTAGATAAAATTCAAACAATCGTTTATGCAAATTAAACAACGTACTTAGCAGGCGGTCCGCAAGGGCTCCCGCCAGAATTCCCGTATTGGATAACCGTGATTTCACCACCCTTCACGATATCGCTACCACCTAAGTACTGCGTTTCGGTTTTTCCCCCGGCGCCACTGTAGGGAGCGCAAGTCGGAGTGTTGGGTTCCAGTTCGCCCAGTAGACACTGGATTTGCCTGGAAACCGACTGCTCGTGGTCTCCTTCGCATTGGTAAGTAACGCTCGAGCCGTTTGCGATGGTCAAACCGGCTCTGTAACCCGACATGTATTGGCCCAGTGGGATTTTCGGCAACTGGCAAGGTGCTGAAATATAGAGAATACATGCATGAAAGTTTTAATAGATTCATTTGATAATGTTTTTGTACCTATAATACATATGATAATTAGGTGAAGTACAGCTAAGTTTTGATGAATCTAATTCTAGTCTAGCAGATACTTATTAATACAAGCCTAAAGCAATATAATATTTTATTTCTATCCACTTTAGTTTGGTATTTCTTGGTAAAATTTTGTAAAGCTACTTATCCCATTTCCTTCCAAAACTCTAAAAAAAAATAATCAAAACCCCATTATAAAAACTGCATAAAAATTTTTTTAAACGTGCACAACGTATCGCAAGAATGATAAAAAATATCTAACTATAACTACAAAACCCAGTTCGTAATAAACCGATGGTCCTAAAACGCAGTGACAGAACGAAGCTAAAAGCGCGCAAACTCCACCGAAAAACTCATCCAGTTTTACCTGGAACGCATTCGGGATGACCGGTCACGGCCCAGTCCCCGTGCCAGCACCGCAAGTTCCTCGGGCCGCGCACTCGGTAGCCCTCCTCGCAGGAGAACTCCACCACCTGGCCGTTCTCCACCTCGTCGGTCTCGTTCAGCGGCTGGTCGACGTCCACGGACGCGTTGGAGTTCACCGACGGTTCAGAGAGCTTATAAATACCGAACGGGGCTTCAGGCACGTAACACGGTACTAAAATACACCGTGTTCAGGTGAAGGAAAATCAATTTTACCACAACCCGTATCGGAGTTCTCTTCCGCTAAGTACCTGTGTAAGTACATCTGTAAGTGTAAAGCAATACTTACAAATCAAGCACATCGGTTTGGCTGGTTTCCATTTCCCTCTGACGCATTTCGCCGTCTTGTTCTCGGGTATATTCAAACCGTACCCTTTGCCGCAGGCCATTTTGATGATGGTACCGGCGCTGTAAGTCGTATTAGCCTCCTTGCCGTACTTCACCACTTCGATGTTCACGTAGGGCTCGCTGGATAGCGGTTCGCAAGGGCCTTTGTTCTTCGATTTGTTGGTTTTGGGCTCCACTACTTGTATCATCGGTTGTTCGTCCTCCTCGTCGTCGAATTGCTTGCGGTTGCCCCTTCTCAGGCTCAAGCTGGAGCTGGAGCCTCTGTGCGCCGTGCCCAAGGCTCTACTTCCACCGCCGCCTACATATACAAACATTTAACAAGCAATATTCTCGTGTACTTCCAGTACCTTTAAGTGCCCTTTTTCTTCTTCTTAATTTATTGATGGAACGCAACGCATGGGCTAGCCTCTGGGATACACTCCTCCTGAAAGCGTGCCTTTGATGCAAGGCGAAATCCTCATCAGATAGATTGATGTAGTTGTGAATGTACCTCTTCTCTCTACCGCCGTAGATAATCCTGTGGTTGCGAATGAACGCCCTCTTGTACTTCTCCATGATGGCAGACCGCTTCCTTCTGTTCCATCTGATCCTAGGGTGCTGGCCTAGGAGGCACCTGAGGCAGATTTATTACGATAACAGTCGAGCAATTGTATGGTGGATTTTACTTGGGAAGTTCGCTGGGGCTCCAACGTCCGCCGATGCAGGTGGCGCCCGGCGGGCCCTCCCCCAGGAAGTAGCCTTTGTTGCAGTCGTACATTATTTGCTTGTTGTTGATCACTTTGCGCACGTAGGGCCGGTAATCGTACAAGCCCATGTTGCCCACCAGGAGGATTTTGCCGTTCTGGACCTCGCCGGGATAAGGACAATACACTACAATAAAGTACCAAGCAGCGAATTAATTGGTAGCGGTTAACGAGTGGTTAACGTACCTTCTTCGCAGGCGGGCATGTCTCCAGTCCAATTCCCGAAGGAGCATTCCATGAACTCGTCGCCCTTCAATTCGAAACCGTCTTTGCATCTGAAGCGGGCCTTCATGCCGTGCTCCATCTTCGGCGCGATGACCATCCCGTTGCGCGGCACTTTCGGCAGGGATTTGCACCTAAAAATGCCATTCGTGGTCGTTTAGAAGCAATATCGAATCGGGGAGCGATAAATGAAAAGAGCGTTAATAATTTTATCTTTATATTTCATCAAAGCCGGTTTTTCTAATAACAATGCAATTGGTTTTATATTCGTGCGTTTTCTGTATTCGCGTGCGAGGCATCTTTCCTAATATCAAAATTTGATAGCCTGGAAAATAAGAAATTCATTATTCAACACCTACAGCCAATAGATATAACCAAAAATTATGACTCGAGTATGATTCCTTCGATTTAAATTCTGCCTCGTAGGCCAGAAGATGATGTAGGGGTGCTATTAATGGTACCAATCAATTGGTATGAAAAAAAAAACTTGGAAATGATACAAGCAAATAACAAGCAATAATAACGCACCTGGCCGGGTCACATTTGGGCATCGAGGTCCACGTGCCGTTGCTGCAAGTAACAGGAGACAGACTGGCTAAGAACTCGTAATGAGTTTCGCAATCAACGGCTAGAGCTTCGCCATGCTGCACCACGGTCGAAGTCATCGCTGTTTCGTTCCTTCCGATTAGGATCACTTTGCCTTGAGTCACGTGCGGTACCACACAAGGAGCTGTTTAAGAAATATTTACGAAACGAATCAATACAATTACAACACTTACCTAAACATTTCGGAAGAGGATACCTCCACTTCCCGTCGATTTGGCACACCGTGGAAGTATTGCCTTCTAGTAACATACCATCGTGACACCTGAAAATAATGGAAGCGCCCAGGCCGGTTCCAGCTTCAATGTTCTCCAGCCAGCCGTTCCACAGTCTTCCTGGATGGCCGCAGTTAATTTCTAACCAAAAAATATTCATTTACACTCTTCTATTAATAACTTAACAACGCTCCACTAAATTTGTAAATATTTACCCTTACAAACGGGCTGACCTCCCGACCATTTCCTGTCCGCTCCACACCGCCTCGTGCTCTCCCCGATCAACGTGTAACCGTACTTGCATTCGTAACTGACCACCGAGTTGTAGCTGCAGGACGTGTAAATGGCCTTCCCGTGCCGCGGATTCTCTGGAGGAGGACACTGCACCGCCGTCACCACTACGCAACAACGACCAATACAAAAACATTTACGTTATAATGATCGTCGAAGGGTCTGCAGGGTGTTAACAACGCTTTCAAGATACCTCGCAACACCCTGCAGAGCAACTTTCATTATAAGCTCGATTGAATGTCGCGTGAAGGTTCTTAGTGTACTTACGAACACACGTGGGCAGCTCCTTGGGGGACCACGAGCCGTCCGCCTGGCAGAACCGCTCGTTTTTGCCTACTAGCTCGTAGGCTTCAGCGCAGTGGTAGGTTATTCTGCAGCCGAACGTGTAGCACTCCCCGGCGTGCCAGCCGTGAGAAATGTCGGTAGGTGGGCCGCAAGATCTTGCTAAATTGATGGTTAGTTTGGTAATATTTTAGATGGAGTAGTTTCCTTACGTTCGCAGGCTATGTCAGGTCCATACCAAGAAGCTTGCCCGTCAACAGCTAAACATTTCGCTCTGGGAAATCCGTTCGTAACGTAACCAGTATGACAGTAGTACTGCAGAGTCGAGTCCAAATCGAAGGTGCTTTGCTCGGCTGGGGCGTTGTGCCTCGCATGGTCGATAGCAGGCGGTGTTAAACAATACACTAAACAGAAGAAACGATGTTAGTGTTATTGGTGGTGGTAATTAATATAGGAACTAACCGTTTTGTTTGCAAGCTGGCGCGCTCCCGGCCCATTGCCCGTCCGCCTGGCAGTTGCGGCTTTGCAGGCCCACCACGTGGTAGCCGTGTTGGCACGTGTAAGTTGCTCTGGCTCCGAAAAGCTTGCCGCTCGCCGTTACGGCTCCGAAAGCGATTTGCTCCGGGTCTGGACACTCGCGGTCTAAAGATAAGGACTTATTCACAAAATTCATCTATATCAACGAAATATAGTACCGGGTTTAATGCAGGAGAGTCCGCAGGATCCGTCGCAGAGGCACTTCTTCTTCTTGCTCTTGCAGTCCTCGTCGGACGAGCATTTCCTCAGGCATTTTTGACCCTACAGCGAATTTTTAATAACGTTATATTATAATAGTGTGAATGTGGTACGTACCAGTAGAGTGGCTTGTTCTTCGTCTCTGGGACAAAGGGTAGAAGGGGAATTCCTGGGATTTTTGTAAACCTTCCCATCGTCGTCGATTTCCGAAGAATCGGAATCGTCCCAATCATCTTCGTCTTCATCTGCAGTTGGAGTTGTACTGATCACTGAAACGTTCCTTCGAACTCTTACAGTCGACGCTGAAATTGCATACAAGCGCTCATTAAGCGAACCAAAAAATGGGAGTTTTTATTTAAAATCATTCTCCGCCTCTACATTGTTCTCTAATACGACAACGTTACGTCTTCTTTCGCGTCAACTCTAGCCGCCTGTCAACGTATTAGTAGGGCTATATTCGTTGTTGTCATCGATGCTTTCAAAATTATAGCAATCTCCGCCGAGCTCTGCGAAGATGACCGACATAGATAGCGACGGTCCGGAGGGCTCCTTCGAAACGGCTGACAAGGACGATGAATTCGAGTCCGACTCGTCGCTCCTGTCGATTTTGGACGAGAAAAACAAGCTCATAGCGAGCCTGCAGCATCAGCTGCAGAACCAGAAGTTGCAGCTGATGCATTACATGAGGAAGGAGAGGAGCTACACGAAGCTGGTGGAGTTGTCCAGCACGTGCTCGCCGGAGAATTTCGAGGGCAGCCTGCCCATTCTGCTGTCACTAGAGCATTTTCGCAAGGAAAACGGCATGAAAAGCACCCTTTTCCGTCTCTACGAGTACATGGAGAATTTGGACCAGAAGCTCAACAAATCCATAAATTGCCAGGAGTACATTCTGAGAAAAATCATCGAGCAATTTTGTTTGGTTATGAAAAATCGCGCCAATCTCAATGTAGATTTCAAAATAATTCACCCCACGCAACAAAACTTGTACGTCGACTTGTTCAATACTCTCATAGAGACCACCGTGCGTCTCAGAAAACGGCTAGACTCGTTCAGAATGTGCTGCAATCGTCTACTGCTCATCGAAGACGAAAGGAACAATCTCATAGAGCAAGTCGTGGCGCTTCCAGCCAACGAAAAATTCAATTGCAACATTCTGATGACCATCAAGCAGGACAACATCGAATTGGAAAGGAAAATTCAACTGCTAACCAGGAAGCAAAACTTCTCCAACTCGGACGTGGAGGAAATCGACGAAATCGAACAAAATCTTTCCACGATACAGAAGGAATTCAAAACCGCTGTGAAGGAATCGGAAAACATTACCAGCATCAGCGAATTGATAAGGCAGTTGAATATAGACGCCAAAGATTTGTTGCAAGTCGCCGAAAAGCAATGTAATAAAGATACGTTGGTAAATTGTGCCATTAAATGCATTAGGCTAGTGTTTCACGAAGAAAAAATTAACGAAAGCGCTCACACGCAAGAAGAATTAGACGCGATTTACGCTATTAAAAAAGAGGTTGAAGAATTCAAGCAGAGACGCAAAGACGAATATTGCAAGTTAAAAATGGAAGGCGAAGACCTTAAGAAAAACTTCATCGAGCTCCTGACCGAAAAAAACAAATTAAAAATCGCCAACATTTACCTAAAGTTTCGAGTGGAAAAGCTCCGAAAGCACTACGACAACGACATTTCAACCCTCAAGCGCGAGAAGACCAATTTAGAATCCCAGTTACAAGATTTAGAGGAACTAAGAAAATCCTACACCAAGCTCTTGATCATGCCCGATTTGGAGAACTCCTCCAAAGAAAACGAACTACTGGCCCACACCATCGGCCATCTCGAAAAGAAGCTCCTGCTAATGAAAGAGATAATCCAAAAGCAGAACAAGGAAATTTCGATACAAAGCGAGTTCATAGAGAACTTAAAAAACCAGAATAAAACCAACGAAGCCGCGTTCACATCGAACAACTCATCAACGATAGTATCAATCGACAGCAACGATTCCAAGCGGCCGTTCGAAGCGAACGACTTCAAAGGCATCATAATGGGCGAGCTGCTGAGGTGCATCGAAAGGAGGAAGGTGCAGGGCGACTCGGACCGGCACTGCGACAACGTCGAGAAACAGTGGATCGTGACGTTCAGGAACAAAGAGCTGCAGGAGGTGGCCAAGGAGATCGTGGAGACCGTGGCGAAGAAGCTGGTGAGGAACAACGAGGAGAGCACGAGGCACAGCGACGAGTCGGTGATAATGTGCGACTGCTCTAGCGAGAGCATGGGCGCGTTTTGCGAACCGGTGCCAAAAAGTAAAGAAGCCGCGGGAAATCGATATTCCAGGAACATTGAGGTGTTGGTACAAAATAACCTGTTGTTGAATTCCTCATCCGATGAATGCAATTTGGATACCAAATGATGTGTTAGTAAATATATCGGCCGATGGGTTGTGTGTTATTTCAGAGAGGGCTACTGTACATTTATTTACCCGTATAACGAGAAATTTAATTGGGGTCATAAGAAAAAAAATCTCGAGAATAATTGTAAATTATGTATATCAAAGTATTATGCTAAAATTGATCATGCATAAATACTAAAAACAATATTTTTGCATCCTCATTAACAACACATAAGAACCTTTGAAAAGTGAAAAAAATCTTTAACGATTTTTTCAAAACTTTACTCTAACATACTACAAAGCTTGTCTTTCAAAAGGTCAAGGCTACACATTCGGCAAATTTGCCATTGTCAAACCAATTATTGCGAGATGAAATATCCGCATTCTTTGAATGAAAATAATAAAAAATCAAGGGAACAATTCAGTAGAAACAGTATTAAAACAAGTTCATATACATATCAAGAAGATTGAGTACCTCAATACTTACAAGACAAAGGGATGAGCATCAATAAAATTGATATTAACATCAACTACAGAAGCAAATCCTCGATAAGTGAACTATGAAATTACTTGTAAATTGTAAAATCAAAACTAGATTCTATCGCAATAGTAGCTAAATAGAAATGAATATAGGTATACTAATTGTGAATAAATTATTGAGCATATACAAGAAAACTATACCATTCTACATTCTTCGCATGCTTGGAACTAAATAAGCGAATTTCATCATTTATGAATGGAAACATCTATTTTAATAACACATTCAGTTAAAAATACACTCGGCGACTCTTGCACTTACCCTCACAACAGAAAAATACAATGCATAATAAAAGACACGAATAACGCAGCTTCATTATTTCATATTATCCTCCCGGTAATACCCACAGGAAAGTTTCTCTATAACCTTTCAGTTACTTAAATCATAACCAATTTAATGGACGTGGGGGAAAATTACAGCCGAAGAACTGTGTAGGGAACGGGGATGAAACAGTCGCTGTGGCAAACACGCGCAGCATCCGACTGAACTGAACTAAAAAAGCGGGTTATTCTTGTAGGTAGGTGAATATTCCAGACGACGACGGCGTCGCGGTGCAACGCTCAGTGGCGTCGTTCACAAATGCAATCGAAGTGTGCCATGAAAATTGTTAAAGATATGTGGAAATGGTTTCAATTCACGAATAAATAAGCAATAAATTAATGAATTCATGAAAATGTATATTATCCGATATAATTATTATCAAAGCAGTTTAAACAAAAAAAAATGACAATTAAATTAAAAAACTTGTTTCGAATTTTGTAAATAAAAGTATATTCAATGATTATAATGATGAACACAATTATATCTAATTTTCTAATGATTATAAACTTATTTTTAACTAAAAACATGTTTTAATGTCACCAAATACCACTTCTATCAAAGACCAAATTTCCATTCACTTTTTTTGTACCAACTGTAGTGAAGTTAGCTAAATAACCTCAAACATTGACAATACAATAATAAATATACAAATGTCAAAAGTATCAAAATTCTAATAATTCTGCATTAATTCGGAAAAATGTCTCTAAAAAACCGAGCAGCATACAACAACTTGATATCCACGCCGCGGATAATTTGCACATGTCTAGCGGCGGTAATCGTTAGATATTATTTGATGTTATCAAAATACCAAACGGTGATAGCGAATCACGTAGAGGTGTCGACGCCTTTGAATTCCTGGAAAAGGGTGTCGGAAGGGCTGCATTTAATTTCCAAAAACATAAACCCCTACGAAGGGGACGTGCTGCACGAGACGCCGCTCTCCTTGTACTTGTACCGGAACATTTTGCTGGTTTTTCAAGACAGAATTCACCTGGCTTTCATTACGTTTGATGTGGCCACCGCTATCATCTTGTTCTTCACGACGAAGAAGTTCAACTGGGATTTGTTCGCGGAAGAGGAGAGAAACAAGGAAACTTTCGCCAAAGATGCCGAGGAGTGCTTTTTGAAGCCGGAGAAGCTATTTAAATCATCGTACTATGTTCTGCTTACGTATTTATTTAATCCTTTCACGTTGTTCAGTTGTGTGGGATATTCGACGACTGTTTTTTACAATTTTTATTTAGCTCTAATGATGTTTTGTATGGTGCATGGAATTTCAGTAATTTGTGGAGTTTTCCTTGCATTGGCCGCTTCAGTATCTTTTTATCCAGTCGTGTTGATCCTACCGGTTACTATGTATTTCAAATACGCTATAAAGAGTAACGTTAAAATTATCATTAATTTCATCAGTTTCATCGCCACGTCTTTGCTGATTGTGATGATTTGTACTGATTTCGGTAGAGATTTCAGCTATATTAGAAACGTTTATGGCTGCATTTTAACTGTACCCGATTTGCAACCGAACATTGGACTATTCTGGTATTTCTTCACAGAAATGTTTGAGCATTTCAGGGAGTTGTTTATCTATGCTTTCCAAATTAACAATACAATATTGTATTTAGTCCCTATATCACTGAGATTTAGGAAGCACCCCTTTTTGCTTACAGTGGCTATAAATTTTATTATAACCATCTTCAAGTCATATCCGAGTGTGGGTGATGTGGGTTTCGTATTAAGTGTGGTGCCCTCTTTTCCTCACCTCTTTCCTTTTAGTCAACAAGGATTTTTGGTGGGTACCATGCTAATCATATCAACTTCACTAGCACCGATATTGTATTATTTATGGATCTATTGTAACTCTGCGAACGCTAATTTTTACTTTGGTGTGACTCTAAGTTTCGCTGTGGCTCAAATATTTTTGCTGACAGACCTGCTGTTCTCCCAAGTAAAGCGGGATTACATGCTGAAGTATGGAAAAAACAGGAAGATTGATGGAGAAGAGGGAATTTTGTGTTTGGAATAAATGTTTTTTATGTTTCTTAATAAAATGTGATTAAAATTAAGTTTGTTGTATCATTTTTTCCAACTAAACAAATACTGGTCACTCAAAAATCTTTTTATACATACAATCAACGGGCATATAAAAAGTTTTAAATTAACATTCAAATCAAAATATACAAGATAAAGAAATTAAAAAAAAGTTAAACCACTGTAGTGTCATTTAGTATCACTTGGTGGAATTTTTTTATCCTTTTGTAAGCTCCTTGCAAGTTATTTTCAATTATTACGGGATGCAGTTTATCCATTATAGAGAAAACCTAGAAAATGGTTAATGAAATCATTAAAATCAATTTTAAATATAATACTTATTACATAGGTATTTTACTTACATGTCTAACAATTGGTTTGTAAACATCACAGGTTAAATTTATAAGTTCAATAAGCATGTACGTCAAGGCATTCCAATTTCGTGTTAACAAACATTCATTTATTGCCTTTATAATATGGCCAGGTAAGGTCCAATGAGACCTTACTTTCGGCTGCATCTGGGACAAACACTTTTTGCACTCCTTCTGTTTCTGATTCTCTATTCTCTTATATTTAACGGAATTCACTAGCCTGGTCAGTTCGTGTTTTTTGAACTGTGCTATTGGTTTTATAGGTTTATGTATATGTTTTCTACGTTTTCGTCTGATACGAACAGGCCATCTCCTGGGGTATACGAATTTTTCTCGTACACTTTCTGTAATGGTATCATCAGAATCACTATTTGCTAATTTTAATTTATCAAGTTCGATTTCTTCACTTTCGCCAACATCACGATAAACTATTTCCATTTCCTGAAAGGATTCTTCCTTCAATTCATTAAAAGAATCCATATTAGTTACAATATAAATTAAAAATATTAACAACTGATTGGTGAGTTCCCAATTTGAAAATCCACAAGAATAACAAAATACGTAACCTCACAAAACACCCATGTTAAACATGTTTTCTTCTTTTTACTCACAATTAATTGGTGGCCTTGTATTTGGAGCTACTTGGGTAAAAAGTATTTAGGTTGGATTTTGTGAAAATTTGTTGAATTTTGGGAGAAAATTATATTTAATATTGTTGATATAAATTTTAATGTTTTAAAATGAATTATAGAGCATTATTAATAATTAATTTAAAAAAAATCTTTTGACATCATATATTTCTGACAAATGACGTTGACAGGAGTGTGACAGTTGGCAAACGAAACGAAAGGCAAAAAAAAGTATGTAAGATATGGCCACCTCATCGTAAATTTTATTGTAGTATAACTTTAATTAATTTACGATTTACATATATTTATAATTTATTAAAATGGATCTCGCGCACATTTCTTTCATATTCTTAAGTTTACTATTAACTGTGAATTGTATAATGTGGAATTTAGAGCCGAACACCAGGAAATGTTTACGAGAGGAACTCCAGCAAAATATACCTGTTATTGGTGAATTCGAGGTGACCGAGGCACTCGGTCAATCAGTTGATTACGTGGTTAGTATTTATTTACTCGAATAATCATCAATGTCGTAATGGAAAGAATCTTAACTAATTCTATTTTTGTACAGGTGACAGATTCGAAGGGACATATACTTGCCAAACAACAAGGTATTACCAAGGGAAAGTTTTCTTTTAACACTGAAAGCTTCGATACATATGAGATTTGCTTCGTATCGCAAGTGCCTCAAAGTAAGTATTTTGTACGTTTATTATCAAAACGTGTAATATTCTACACTTCGGCCGTTATCTCATCTAAACTTTAAATTTTTTTAGATCTTCGAGGAGTCGCTCAAGAAGTGTCTTTAGTCACCAAACATGGAGTAGAAACTAAAAATTATGATAGCGTAAGTTTTTTAATATCTCATAAAAATTCCATAACTGCCACATTAAATAAAAATTGCATTTTTTATTACACTTAATAATCATTTTAGTATGGTGAAGCCGCCCAGTTGAAGCCCATTGAAAAAGAACTTAAAAGGTTGGAAGACCTCTCTGAAGCAATCGTTAAAGATTTCGCAATAATGAGGCAACGAGAAGAGGAAATGAGGGACACCAATGGTGATAAGACGATTATAATTTAAATATGTATTCAACTTACCGGTTTTATTTTTTAGAATCAACAAATAGCCGTGTACTGTACTTTTCGATATTTTCAATGTGCTGTTTACTTGGATTAGCTACATGGCAGGTCCTGTATTTAAGGACATACTTCAAGGCGAAAAAATTGATTGAATAGTATTGGGAAAATCATGGAAGATATTTTTTATTTTTGTACAAAAAGCGTCTGATTTTTTTGCAATTGCCGAGTAAATTGACTTTCTGTTATTTCTTTGTACATCTTGATCTGTTTTGTACAGAAAAAGTTGTTAATAAATTTTTTTTAAATTATCGCCTGAATTAATTTGTTGCGTTCATTTTCTAAACGGCAAAAATATTTACAGATATCACACAGATATGTTTAAAAGGAATATTAAAATCAAGAAGACGAAGAATATTTTACGTATGGGAACAAATAACCTAAACTGACGAGTCCCCTTAAAAAAGAGTAGAATTGGTTGACATGTGTCAGTGTCATCAGTCATCATGACATATGGTATAAATAATGTCAATTTCAACTGAAATAATTTTTTGCCTTTGTTTTCTCAAAAATCTTTAAAATAAGAGATCATAAATCATTTATGCATTGATTTTGGAACCAAAAGAAGTCACATAAACAGTAATAAATAAATTTTGAACTTTCATTACATTTACAACCGTTTATTTCCTTTGGGACACTGGGCGCATGTAGTATATTATGATTTATATAAATAAACGATAAAATCAATACAAATTTAAAATAATATACACATATAATAATGTACCTGCCTAACGCATTACCACCGGAGCCCCACACTTCCACAAAACGAGATCAAAGTCGGCAAAATGGGAATAGAAATCAACAACACAAATACGAGTATAAACGGCACTCCCCAGCCCATCACAGGAACTTAATAAATGATACACCATTTAGGAATGAAAGACAAAGGGCCCCAACGTATCGACATAATAATTCCTATAAATGGGATGTAAATAGTTAGTAACCTTTTATATTGTTTTCTATAATGTAAGTAATAAAATTGAATTTTCAGATGTATATAGAAGAAACAATAATTATAGAAATAATGGATCTTATTATACTCCAAATGATCGTAACCAGTTCATTCCAAGATATCAACCCAATCAATCACTAAATAGGTTAATACTTGTAGAAAATCGCAATGAGTTATTTTGTATATATTATTTTTGGTTCTAGAGCGAAATTTCCTCAAAGAAACTCTCTACACCAAAAACCGGTAACTCCACATATAGATGAAGATAGCGAAGAATACGTAAATAACAAAATACAGCAAACCAGTGCAATAATAATGCGCCAATTGTTAAACCCCGAAGAAGATATCATTCGAGCCAAAGATAACAATCCAAAATTACCAGAAGACCCAGAGGCACAAGCAAAGGTTGCAGAAAAACCAAGCACACCTGTTAAAAATAACAAGAGAAGAAGAAATGATTCTTCTAACACACGTTTGTCTATGGAAAATCAACCGAACGAAACTACTACTTACACTGCAGAACAAATTAGCAACAAAATAATGGCCCATCTTATTAACTTAAACGATGGTAGGAAGAAGAATCTTATAAATCGTGGCACATCTACTGCTTATGATGATGCTATTAACAATATTCTCAAACAGAAACGCCTGGAAATCTCGCGAGCATTGAGAGACGTTCGTTTAAAATCTGCGGATGTTACGGATTCCAGCGAATTAATCAATTCGATTATACCCGACATGGGCATAAAAATCGAGGATTTACCACATGAAATTCTGGAAGAATTGCAGAACACTTTTGAAGGAAATTTGGAGAATATCCAAGTTTATGAATCTTTGGATTCTGCTGGTAAGATAATTAATGTTTTAATTGACTCTTTTATTCTGTATTTTATAATTTTTTAGATCCCCATTCATATGAAATTTGCATTCGAGAGAGTGATGTTTGTTTAAATATGTATTCACCTGATAGCAATTCAGTGCAAAGCGACATTAGTGAAGCACCAATAAAGAATGAGGTTGCTTCAACAAATGAAATTGACTCATATTTTAATAAAATGGATGAGAATGACATAAAAATTGAAGAACACCATTTCCAGGATGATTCGGTTACTATCGAACCAAGTGATGTTTGTCTGGATATGAATTCATCTCCTAATTATCCAGAAACTGAGTTAATGCAAAGCAGAGTTGATAATATGCCGATTGAAAGTGAAATTGATCTTCCTGCAAATAACGTTGATTCAGATATCAGTAATATGCTTACCGACAATTCAAAAGAATTGGAGAATAGCAAAGAAATTACTTTGCCAGTTAAATCAGACAGCATGACAATTGAGGAGTTTATCGAAATAAATTTTAAAATCATGCCGAAAAATTACTCTCAGGCTGTGAAACGAATGACGACAATTGACGAATATATAAAGAAATTGATGGATTATCGGCAACATTGTTTTACCGTTTTAGATAATCACAGGAAAAAGAAAAAAAGGAAAAAGCGTAAAGAGATGTCTACTGATTCAACAATTAAACCATCCACAGACGAAAGTCAATTGGAAGAAACCCAAACTAATGTAACAAATTCATCTTCAATAGAAACAGCTTCAAATCGAGATAATAATCAAGAAGCTAGTGGCATTGAAGCAGCGATTAATATCGCAGATATTAAAGAAAAAGTTTTAGTATTAAAGGTAAATATTCAAATGAAATACCAAAGTCAAAAGACATCTTTATCACACTATCGCTCATTGCAAATTTGCCATTTTAGGTTTGTGAACAAACACTTTTAGTAGCAACAGAAAGCGGGAAAATTTACTTTTACGATCTGAAATTGCTGGATTCGAATTTTTGGAGTTGTGGACACTTGCTGAATGTAACGACGCTGCCTATAACATACTTGACTTACAAAGTCGATGAAGATAAGAAGCCCTATTTGTTTGTAGGATCCAGCGAATCATCGTTGAAAATTTATAATCTTTACAGCAAATGCCTTCTTAAAAACATCGAATTGAGCGACAGCGTTCAGTGCATGGATGAAAATTGGGGATACGTTTTCCTGGGATGTCTGAGAGGGACTATCATGAGATATTGCATAGAGGTGCAGCATTTCAAAAGAAATAACTTCATATTAATGGTTTATTAATTTTTTAGAAACAGCAAATTGAGGATGAAGATCTATTTTTCACCGAACGTGTGCTCAGCATAAAAGCGACTCAGGAAGGGGCTCGTAGAGTACTTTTAATAGGAACTCGTAATTCACCGATTATGATTAGGGATGCATTTAACGGTCTCTTATTGAGAAAAATTGGTACTAATGATAGCACAGTTTATTCCATGATTATTCATAAAAACTACATAATTTGTGGAACACAATCGTTCGATATACTAATTTTTAATTTCCATGTAAGTGCACTTGTTTCTGCAACAATTGACTTTGTTATGGGGGTATATTATTATTTTAGAATGGCCAATTGGAGCACAGATTTGATGCGACAATGTCTAAAGGAGTGCCCTGCATGAAGCTTGTTGGAAAATGTTTATTCGCAGGATGTCGAAATGGAAATATTTACGTTTTCAATTTAGAAACGAATGTTCTTCTTGATACTTTGTGGGGACCTGGAGATGTTATTGTATCTATGGAAATATTGAGCAGTCAGGTAAGTTCGAATTAAAACCGCAATGCTCTTTTGATAGTTTAGTAGCACATAAGGGATTCTATGAAATAAATTTTTTAGGTAATAATTGGGACGTTGTCGTTGAAAATGGTTTCTATTCCAATCAGCTCGACGGTTTTACGTGAACTGAATTAAGCTAGAAAAAATGATCTGGTTTACAAATGAGGAGAATCTGAGTTTGCAAGTGCAATTTGTATACTTATCCAATTAAGAATAAAACATATTTTTAATTTTTATTGAGTTTTTTAATCTATATTCCACCCCTATTTTAATTTTGTGTGCTTTTTATGCGAAAAGTTGAAATTTATATCGAATTTACAGTCCAATGTATCCTCGAGAAAAAATGGAAAAAAAAATCGAACAGTTTAGCAAATTTTGCTTACAATGTCTGGCTATTCAAATAGTTTGTTGCAAAATATTTATCTGTCTGATAATCAAATTTTATAGGTGTTACTACGATTGTAGTCTTTTTTTAAATATTACAAAGTAACAAATAACTTAGATACCTACAATTGATTTTGATAGAGACACCTGGTGTCTGAATTTTCCCTTTTTTTGTTTTGCAATATGTTATCTAATCTATATGCTGAATTAATGTTAAAATGACAAAATTAACAATGCAATAATGCTAGGATCACTTTTTCATAATGTGACCTAAGGGTCAAAAGGGCGTATTCATTAATTAAATAAGTCCTTGAGTAATCCTTAAGGAACTCTAACAACTAATGCGCTGTTGCAAGTATCTTCAAAAGTCGCATTTCTGCATATCTTTTTAGGCGTGTCTGTGCCTAATCAAATAAAAAAAATCACCACAAATAAATTTAATCGTTTAATCGATCATTAATTAACGGACATTATTCAATAGGAACACCTGCAATTTGAAGTGCCTATTATAGATTTCAGATAGGTACTAAGATATTTCGTATTATCTATGAAAATATATAAAGTGGTATAAAAAATATTTCACCGAGAAATGAGAATAGAGATGAGAGTGTCGTGCTTCGTTTCTTAGTGTAGTTGTCTAGTAAATTGTTCATAATTAAGCTGGTGGAAAAAGAATTTTGATTATAAAATTAAAAATGAAAGAAGGTACGATCATAAATAATTGCATTACTGATAAAAGTTTGACAAAATGATACAGTTTACCTGAGAGTATTGAATGAAGTCAAGTCTTCACATTGCTGAATTGTTGCACATACACTTGTACTACATTAAAGTTAAAAACTAAATATAATGCGATTTTAATCAGATATTCTAGGTAAAATTTTATCATTAGGTATTGCCGATTGATAACATTGTAAATTTTCATGTATGTTGCAACAAACCGTTTCATTAAACCAATTTTCTATAGCTTTGATTATTTTATCTTATTAAAATTCATTATACCAATTGCATTTTCTTAAATATCATTTTTCTATGATTTATAGGAACATTGAATTGTGCTCTTTTTGCTCTAATTCTATTGGCCCTCTTGGACGGATCCTCGGCAAAATGTTCCTTTTACAAAATTTGCGCCCACAATCGAGGATATGCTCAATACTGCATCCCGCACAACAGCTCACTTTTCCCTCCCTCATTTGACTGGCAAATCAACCCCCAACCGCTGGACAAATCAGACGAAAATTACGCCAAAGCTGTTGACGTATTGCAGCAATTTTGCCCTTACTTTCTCAACAAAGACGGGAGTAAGTCGGACTTTCCTCTTCCTCGGAAGACTACAATTATAATTTTTTCGCGAAATTTCAGCCCCAAAGGATCTGTGTTGTGCAGCCGACCAAATAATCGCCATGGGCGCCGGTTTCTCCAACATGGCCCCGTTCAAAAGGTGCTCAAGTTGCGCCATCAACATACAGAACATTTTCTGCCAGATGACTTGCAATCCCAACCAATCGGACATGATTGAGTGGCATAACTTTAGGTTGTCTTCGGATTTTAAACGTAAGACTCGCACAAAATTGCTTTACTCCGAGGCACAATCAGGTTAAGAATTACCTTTCAGCCTACGCCGACAAAGTGAGGATAAAAGTGAACGAAAATTTCTTGAATAAAACTTACGAATCGTGCAAAGGAGTGTCCCTGCCTTCTACTGGTTCTTCGGTGATGGAAAACGCGTGCGGAAGTTATGGCGCTGTGTGGTGCACCCCGGAAAGGTGCCCAATCAAATTCTTATACCAACAATCTCTTGAACTTTGTATCTATTTCCAGATGGTTCAATTACATTAATGATCCGGATCAAAACCCGCTGGCTCCGTTTCTAATAAACCATACGCTCGTTAACGACAGCGTACCAGGCGCTCTAAATTATACAGTGAAGGCTTGTAACGAAGCTTGGGTATGTAACATTGTCTTCATTCTGGTATTTTGGTAAAAAAATATCTTCCAGCCAGGTAAAGAAGCTTGCAGTTGCGTGGACTGCCCGTTGAGTTGCAGTGGAGAAACTTACCATACTTTAAGCCATGGATATTTCATATTCCCTTCGTTAGAGCTGTACATTGTTGCTTGCGTAATACTGCTGCTAGGAATAGCCACCATTATTCTGGTAGTGGTTTGTAGAGAATATATTAATAGCTTCAGGAGGGCCTGTTGGGGTAAGGGATTTTTAAATGAACTCACCACTTGCTTACGTGCGGTTTCTTGTAGGTTCATCAACCGTTTCGAATATAAAAAACACTACCAAAAAAGCCGGTAAACTGCTAGAAGATTCCTTCTACGTGATGGGAACAAGTAAGGTTTATTGAATATTAATTTTGATGAGGATGTTTGACTGTTTGTTTTATAAGTCGTGGCGGAGAGTAGGATCAAAGTATTGGTAATGAGCGTGATTGCTATAGCGTTACTGGCATCGGGATCGATGTTTTTGAAAGTTACCACCGATCCCGTGGAGCTGTGGGCTTCCCCGAAGAGCACTAGCAGGATGAACAAGGATTTCTTCGACTCCTACTTCGGGCCCTTCTACAGGACGAATCAAATATTTTTTAGAGCCGTTGGATTGGAATCGGTAAGCAGACAGGATTATTTACTCGTTTTAGCTAAAAATTTGGTTTTTAGTTTACGTTCGAGTCGAAATACGGTGGAAATATAACGTTAGGACCGGCCTTTAATGGTGAATTCCTGCGAGCCGTGTTCGAACTGCAAGATCGTGTAAATAAAATATACTCTATTTATAATTTGTATTTATTCATATTTCAATAATTTTTAGATTACCACCGAAACGTCTTTGAAAGGCTTAGAGAAGATATGTTTCGCTCCATTACGAACTATATACTCCGGCGAACCGAAAGTATCCGAATGCACTGTAATTTCCTTACTTGGATTATTCAAAAACAACAAAACTATGTTTACAAACGACAGCTCCAGTTACGAAACTATCATCGGTTGTTTACAGTAAGTTCGTAATACACTGATATTATAAGTACTATTCGTTTGCTTTCCAGGGCTCCGAATAGTATTAACTGCTTAGCTCCCTACGGAGGCCCCATTCTGCCAGGGCTCGCTCTAGGAGGCGCCACCAAAGAAAACAACTACTTAGATGCCATTGGGGTAACTCTCACCATATTAACCGCAAACAGCGTTAACAAGGAAGATTTGACCGGGACTTTAGCTTGGGAAAAGAGGTATATTATCACAACTATTCAACTGTATTATCATTTGCACTAGATCGTTGCTATCTTCACCTTGGGTTATTTTAGTTTCATAGAATTTCTGAAGAGATGGGACGAAGAAGAAAGGCCTGACTTTATGGACATAGCTTTTAGTGCCGAAAGATCCATACAAGATGAAATTGAGGAACTGTCGAAATCAACCATATCTACAGTGGCCATCAGTTACTCAGTCATGTTCGTTTATATTACACTCATGTTGGGTAGATACACTTCTTATAAAAACTTGATGGTGAGTTACCCGCATTTAAAAATTACCGTTTTTGATTAAATACTTTTAAGGTGGACTCGAAATTTTCGCTAGCTCTCGGAGGAATTGTGATAGTATTCAGTTCAGTCGGATCTGCGATCGGTATTTGCGGTTATTTTGGCGTGGTGACGACTATGCTGACCATAGAAGTCGTTCCATTTTTGGTACTAGCTGTTGGAGTCGATAATATATTTATTATCGTTCAAACTCACCAACGAAAAGAAAAGTACTTATGGGATAAAACAGTGAGGAAATAACTCGTTAACGATTGGTTTGTTGCAGGAAGGAAGGCTTATCCGTAGCGGAAAATATTGGGGAAACCATGGCTGAAGTTGGGCCTAGCATGTTCTTGACTAGTGCTTCTGAGATATTTTGTTTTGGGATAGGTTTGTATATTGAGAATGTTTGAAAAGATGTGTTTTATTTATTGTAAAATTTTAGGTACACTTTCTACAATGCCTGCGGTACATACCTTCGCAATGTACGCTACATTAGCAATTTTACTGGATTTCATATTACAAATAACGGCGTTCGTAGCATTACTCTCGCTAGATGATCAAAGATGTGAAGTAAGATAATTTCGTAACAAATGGACCACATTTTTAATTAAAATAAAAAATTTCCAGAACAATCGAATAGATGTATTGTGCTGCATAAGAACCAAAGTTACTGACAATAACGACAATTCAGATTTCCTATTCAAAGTATGGGCAAATTACGTCACCCCGGCCTTAATGAAGTTCGTAAATAATACTTTCTAATTAGGGTAATGTGATGGTTAATAACTTTTTCTGTCCACAGACTCCCAGTGAGATGCTTCATAATACTGCTGTTTATTACCACATTAATCCTATCACTTATCGTGTCCCCCAAAATCGAAGTCGGCTTGGACCAAGAGATATCCATGCCCGAAGGGAGTCACGTCCTCAAATATTTCAAAGTAAGATTTCGTTGTATTATCAACAAATCCAACATAACTAATTATTTGGATAAATTTGCAGTTTATGAAAGATTTACTGGGCATCGGCCCGCCCGTGTACTGGATCACCAAAGGCCACGTCGACTATTTCAATCCACATATCAGGTATCGAACCTGCGGAGGAAGCAACTGCTCCTCGAACTCCATCAGCACTCAAATATACATGGCGAGTTTACAACCCGAAACGTAAGCAGCAAATTAAATTGTTATAGTGCAATATGTTGATACAGTTTATATGTATGTTATATGTGGTATTTCCAGGACTTACATTTCTAAGCAAGCGAACTCGTGGCTGGACGACTTCAAGGATTGGTCGGAGACCGACTCCTGCTGCAAATACTTCAAGGATACCGGTTACTTTTGCCCGCACACTAACACAACCTGCGAGCCGTGCGATTTCCCCAGAACGAACGAATCGGAATTGGATTATTACAGAAAGTATTTGCCGCATTTCCTCAACGATAATCCGGATCCGGGTTGCGCCAAGGGCGGACATCCCTCGTATTCAACGGTATTTTGCTGTTATTTTTACCGACTTCTGGATGATGATGTTGTTGTTTTTAGTCTATTACATACGTGTCTGATGCTAAAGGGTACTCCAGTATTATAGCGTCGAATGTGATGGCTTATCACACTGTGTTGAAGTCCTCTGATGATTACATATCGGCTTTGAAGTACGCCAGACACATTGCTAAAAATTTGACGAAAACTCTGGATGTGCAGGGTGTGGAAATATTTCCTTACAGCGTTTTTTATGTCTTCTACGAACAATATTTGAGTATATGGACGGACACCATACAATCTGTAGCGCTATCTTTGGCCACTGTTTTGGTTACCAATTTCGTATTTTCTGGTTTCAAATTACTACCTGCTGTTGTGTTGACTTTTACTATACTCATGATTATAATCCACATGCTGGGACTAATGTGGCTGTGGAACATTTCCCTTAATGCTATTTCTTTGGTAAATCTCGTCATGGTAGGTACACCTTCAAATTTTCATTCATGCTAGTTTTAACTGTTCATTTTATTGTAGAGTGTGGGTATTTCTGTGGAATTTTGCGGCCACATTATCCATGCCTTCGAAAAATCCACTAAAGGTACTTCTGTTGAAAGAACCACCGACGCTCTGGCGAATACTGGGATAAAAGTAAGTTGCACAATAATAGATTAATACAGATAGTAAACGAGTATTCTGGTTTTAGGTAATAAATGGAATTACTTTGACGAAATTCTGCGGGATTGTAATATTGGCTTTCGCCAGCTCGCAGGTGTTTAGGATATTCTATTTCCGAATGTACATGGGAATAGTGGTGATAGGAGCCCTGCACGGTTTAGTTTTCCTACCGGCTGTGCTAAGTTTTGAAGGTACTAATATATTGATAAATAATTTGGAATACCAGCTCAAATTTTAATTTGTAGGTGCGATAAAGCGCTCTGAAAAATCAACTCCCACGAACGAAACAACTTAAGAAGTTGTTAAAGAGGTTGCTGAAAAGATCTGTTTACTGTCGAATTAAAATATTCAAATAAACTCAAGGAATTTTATTTACACAACACTTCTTCCTACCGATAGTAAAAATTGATTATATATAGATTCAATTGTACAAATACGATGGATCGTTGGAAATATCCTCGTGAGTAGTCTCCGGGTAGCTGCTTAAATATTTAAAATACTGATCATCGTCTTCGTGATAAGCCGGCTGGTTGATTTGGGCCGGCAGGTGATTTTTAACGCCTTTCTCGGGCACAACCAGCACGATTTTAGCCAGATCATCGTCGATTTTACCTCCAGTCTCCTCTTCCGTGACGATTTTCACCTTAAAAATCCTGCCGGAATCGCCCTTGTGCGCCCCCTTACCCGGCTTATGCCTCGACTGCAAACTCTCGATCCTCTCGTGCCGTTTCGAGTCCTCCAAATCGAGCAGATCCGCCGGATTCTCCGCGGGGAACTTGCGCAGCTTCTCGTTGATGCTTTGCGGGTAGATTTTCTTGTACAGCTCCTCGTACTCCTCCCTGAGGCCTTGGTCGGAGTCGCTCCGCAGCCATTTGAAGACGTTGGCCGGCGTCAATCCGAAGAACCTTCTTACGTCTTTGCCGCTGATGAAGAACCCTTCGGTGGTGTTTATGTGGGTGATTAGGACGGCAATGGCTATCTAAGAAATATTTAATTTAAAATGGGTAGAAGGTATTTTAGAAGTTGTGTGTATGGGTTATTGAATAGTTAGGTACTTACAATTTTGAACATTGTTAAACGTTTTGATGAAAACGACTGAATTATTGAAAAACGTTTTGTAGATTTTATACCGGTCATTTCGGCAGGAACCTGTCATTATTAGATTATACAATAAATGCAATAGACGCCGAATTTAACATTTTTGGTCGATTTCCTGTGTAATTTCAACTTTCGTCAACCTGTAATAATTTATTCTGTTTTATAATATTGTACGAATTTAAATTAGAATCGAAATAACGAATTTCCTTAAGACCTAATTTTCCCATTCATTAAAGTGTTACAGTTCATTCATACAACAAATTTTAATGCCTCCCTAGCATATATTTTAACAATGACTATACAAAGAGTGTAATATTTTATTGTTCCCAATGGTAGCTTCTTCTACAGTCTCGGCTAATTAACGATTTGTTATTTGGAACGCCTGCTGAAATTGTTTTCGTCGGTTCTGTCAGGTGATTCTCGTTTATTAATTTATTGCCCAACAATGGCGTTACAGTCGCAGATCGACAGATACGCCATTTATGAAACACATTTTCCGCTCGTATTTCGTAATTATACCCGCTCAACCTTTCCACTAATATCTATTTTATTGCAATATAATTCGAGCATTAGCGCAACGCTCGTTATAAAACACCGTTTAAATGAGTATCAATATTAAATGTTAAGTATCTAGCATGTTTATTGTTTGAGCACAGATTGTTGCTGGATAAGTCTTTTATAGGACAATAATTTAACTATAATTTCAATGCAAATTAGATGAATCTTCTTGTTTCTAACACCCTCTAGTTTCTTAAAAATAAAAATGTATTTTAATAAGTGGAGCAATTAACTATTTTCTACACTGTTCCCTTTTGCAATTCAATTTGTGCTGGCTAAGATGGTTAATTAATTAATTAATTGAAGCCGCATGAATAATTCATAAAAATGCGGAAAAGTGGATATAAAACGGTACGCCTCTGCCGGCAATCGACAGAGCATATTCAGTGATATACGACACCGCGAAAATCGGCCCCGGAATAAAAAATTCGGAAACGGGATCCGAGCCGAATACTCCGGGCCCATCGCACGCTTTCTACGCGGATTCGCACACGCGAAGGCGGCGAAGGAAGGAGCGAAAAGCGGCCGAAAAGAGACTGCCGTGCAGCATCGGCTCGGTGCAGAATTTCTTCTCGCCCGGAAAGTAGGTTAGGAGAAAGTTCGCTTTTTATAATAAACATTGCGCTGGCTTTAGTCATATTTTGACCGCTGTGGTGTGTGCTGTGTCTACGGAAACGCTATCAGTTGACAAGTAAGTTTACGATTCGAAACTGGAACAAACTATTGTAAACACTATTGTGCCATTATTCTAATCAATTTCGCGTTCGGTTATACATTATTTCGATACAAACGTATTATATTTGTATACAGGTATTCAAAAAGTACAAGTATTTCAATATCATCTTCAATTAATCAAAAAATATTCAGATATTATTAAAAGAAGGTTATTTCAGAAGGTATTAACATAATAGTGTAAAAAATTTGGAAAAATGTTACATTTACAAAATATTACCTACCTACAGACCCACAGGAATAACAAGGGACTCAAGATGCGCCAAACGCATCAAATTTGCCCCCTAAGAAGTTTTCTATACACTTCTACATCTGCGTATTCAACCCTAGTCTTCAGCTATATTCACTTTACTGTATCTACTATATTTGCGAAATTGGATCTTCAATTAGCCACGAATTCCATTGGCTCATTACATATAATCGTCCTCATCAGCAACAGTCCTAAAAGCGCGAATGTAGGTTGCCGCAATTAAGCGAAAAAAATTGAATAGAAATTTACAATTCCATCCGCGCCCGGGGCGACACGTATGGCCGTGTGTGCGAGCGAAGAAGCGCCGAAAAAAACGACAATAAATTCTAATCGAAGCTCACGGGTTTCGTAACGGCTGCGATTTTCAATGTCAGTCGTTCCGAACCGCCGGTGAAAGTGCCGCACGTAAATAAGAAAGTAACGTTTAACCCATTTTTTTCCGCTTGTAGAATTTCTTCGTCCGCGAACCGATGGCAAATACACCGTACATTTTTTTGTACCTATACTCGACGCGTTTTTAATATGTAATTTAGGCGAGGCAGATGCTTTATGAGGCGATTTTGTATCCAAAGTTTTGCCGGACAATGAATTGACCATATAGGAAATAAAATAAAAGCCTGCGAACTTGCTGTTATCTCGAAATGACTATTTTATGAATGAAATTATCGAAATCGATAGCAGATATGATTCTTTATAAAATTAGGAATTATATGAACAAACTTGTGAGATGATTTTTAATTTATTAATTTTTGAATGTAGGTATGGATGCCACTGATACTACCATATATTATGGAAATAATTCCAAATGGAAAGGAGACCGCTTCTATATTTAATATATTCAACAAACAGTTTAAAATAATTAACTTTCAACGTATTCGGTCCGACTTTCCCCTTTTCTTTCCTCGTTTTATTTCGTACGGCCGCCATGCCATGATAATTATGACAAACAATATAATCGACTAATTAGCCCGTAAAGCATCGCGCAAAAAGGAAAACTATTTATAGAGATTTCGATTTCACCGACACAATGGTAGAATAGCGCAACTTCCTATTGCGAATTTATTATTTATTTCTACGTGACTTCGGTGGCTAATCAAAAATATTAAGACACATATACCTATATAATTAAATTTGAATCGCAGCACCAGTGCAGTTCCGACGCGGTACTCTTATTGCATACTTAACGTTTTATTATTATCGTACAGTTGCTGATATTTATTTATTGTTTTCTACGTTATTTTTCTAGTAGTAAAGATGGGTTTAGGAGGCAAAGAGGAAACAGAGTACACATTTCAGCTACCGGAAAGAGAGAAACAAATCGCTTTAGAAGAACTCAGGGAAGATGATAACATAAGGCAACAATCATTAGATCAAATGAGAGAATGGATAACGAAGCATCCTCATATTAAAAAGTGCAGAACAGGTAAATTTATCATTTTTTGATCAAGCCCAAAAACTATAAAAAAATACTTGTTAATAAAGTATTTTTCCTGAGGCAAAGTAACCCAAATCCCTGCTAACACTATACGTAAATAAATTTGCCACATATTGCTATAACAAATGAAAATATTGGTTCATTGGTTCATTGCTTTACCTTCACCAGTAGGTACTGATTTTCTGACACAACCTTACCATCAAGACTGAAACAACCAAAAATTCAACACTACATCAACCCCTCATTTCAGACGCCCCGTTCCTGCTGCGCTTCCTGCGCACCAAGAAGTTCAGCGTGCCGCTGTCCTGCGAGATGCTCGAACGCTACCTGTCCATCCGGCGGCTGTACCCGCAGTGGTTCCGGCGCCTGGACTGCGACGATCCGCAGCTGCTGGAGATCATCGACGCCGGCTACCTGGTGCCGCTGCTCGAGCGCGACAACGGCCGCATGGTGCTCTTCAGCTGCGCCGCCAACTTCGATCCGCACAAGTTCACCTCGGCGCACATGATCCGGGTGCACAGCCTGGTCACCGAGAGCCTCATGGACGACGAGATGAACCAGGTCAACGGGTACACGTACATCAACGACGAGGCCGGCTTCACCATGGCGCACATCTCCATGTGGGGCCTCAGGGATCTCCGGAACATCGTCAGGTGCATCCAGGTATGCGGTACCCGCGTACTTGCGATTCGTTGGTAATTCATTGGTCGCTTTTTGTTGTAGAATACTACGCCTATGAGGCACAAAGGCAACCATTTCCTCAACATGAACTCGAGCGCTGCTAAGCTCTTCGAGTATTCATCGCCGCTTCTGAACGAGAAGCTCAGGAGTAGGCTGCACGTAAGCAACCCCTTTTTACCTCATTATTACATTTTCTTTAAATTAAACTTGGTGCAGGTGTATAAAAACATCGAGGAGGTGTACGAGCGCATCGACAAGAAGATTTTGCCGAAGGAGTACGGCGGGGAAGTACCGTTGAAGGAGATGCTGGATAGGTTCAAGAGGCTGTTGAAGGAGAAGCGGGAGGCGGTGCTGGCTTTGGACGAAATGTGCATAGATATAGACGAGAAGAACTGCCCGTTGGTGTCCGAAATGAACGAGGAACTGGGAAGTGGTATTGATGGTTCGTTCAAGAGGCTCGCTGTGGATTGATTTCGATTTTTTGACTGGGATTTCGGCCGGAAAGATTTGGTTTAATGACTTTTGCTTTTTCTACGCACGTTTATTAGATAGTAAATCAATGGGAGTGAAAGATGGAATAAATTTAAATTTGTAAACTTTTTTGTTAGTTTACGATGGGTCACTACAACATTAAATTACCGGTTCATGAATGATGGAATGAGAGACGAATGAGAGACCTTTAAAATATTCAAATTTTCGTGCTTTAAGCGTTTGTTCATAGATGACTCCAGGAGCTCGATGAGCTTATTTTTCAAAAAAAAATCTTTTATAGTACGTATAATATAGTTATCCATTTATTTCACATGTATAATGCTTATATAATTCACTTTAAATGCTTTAGCTTGTTTAATTAAATGCAATATTTAAGGTCTCCAAAACGATTTTGTGATTATAACGCATAATATTTATTGTGATATATGATTATAATGTATTTTACTATTTTTAACAATAGTTACAATAGCCACGTTTAATTCACAGCTTGATTATTAAATAAAGCAATAATTCCAAACTGTATGAATTTTAATATTACTTTCATGTATTTTTATTTTAAATTTTTTAATGTATTATTTGTATATAATCGCCTGTTGGTGGTAAAAGTTACCGAAAATATTTTAACTTGCAGTACTTGATCCAAATAATTAATTATTTTCCTAAGTATGTATTAGCGTACTAATTAAACTCACAATTATTTTCACGTACTTAAGTAATTACTTTATCAAATATACGGATTATAGTGCTGCATTAAGTTTTTTAGATAGTATCGTTGATTATAATTTCTAGCTTTATGCCTACGGGTTAAACTGTTATTTTTGTTAGTTAATCAATTTATTGCTTTATGTATTGTTATATGTTATTGTTATTTAGTTGGCACCGTCAAAAATAAAATTATTCTCAAAAAATGCTGTGTTTTTTTAACAAAAATATTTTTGTGTTAAAAATGATTGCCAAAGAAGCGTGTAAATGATATAAAATTCACGCCGTACATAAAGAATCCAGCGGCCTGACGTTGAAATTCTATTTGTACAAGGGTTGCCGATGGTGTTGAGACTTTATTGAATCATAGATATAAATTGGGAAATGATATCTTGCCGGGGGCGGTTGTCACTCGCAGGCCGAACTCCTCCAAAACTCCTCCGGAAAAGTGAGAAAAGTTAATTGAAATATAATATTAGTATTCTCATTGTCGACATTCTTGTGGTGGAATTTTTATAATTAACTTCGCCATTCCCGATTATGCGGTCTTATTTTTCGGCGGCGGATCGTTCGATCTTCGAACGCTGATTGAATTTCCCATTTATTCCCGTTGTTTTCCAAATTTTAATTTAGATTATTTTTCGGAAGAAACTTCGTTATTCAAATCTCCAACTTCTGATTAATTCGTTAAAAAAACCAATAACAACACCATTAACACATGCACGCATAACTATAACATTCCTGACTTGCGAGACGTACGGGGGACGTTAGGTATGCAAACGCAAATAATTTCCCGCATGAGATAAACCAGTTTTCCGTACGACATTGACCCGTTTCGGAAAACTCCCTCCTCGGGAGCGGCGATGATGTCGATTAACGAATTCCTCGACGAATACCGCGGCTCCTGACACTTAAACATAGATATAATCTAATTTGGAAAACACAGAGGCACGACTTCTACCCCGTCTTTGAGCCTTATCGAGACGTTTTGCAATTTAAATTTCCCTATCGGCTCTAAGTTGTTGAATTTGAAATTTCATGTTGCAGGTGCTCGCCTACCGGGCGAATTCCATATTTACCTTTGATACTCGCTAATAACATTTCAATCGCTTCTGCATTAACAGTGCTAAATATTACTAACTTTTTAAGTGTATCTACCAAAAAATTCATTAGATATTAATACTGTTATTTAGCTATATAGAATATCCTATAGAGACAAAATTTGTTATGTAAAATGTAAAAACTTGCTAATAATCACATAAAATCTGCATGTAATAAAGTGAATACAGGATTTTATAAATTTTTCTTGGTAGAGAACATTTGGTGCGGCCCTCGTAAGATCGTTCATCAATGAGAAATTTGAATACACGAATATAGGTATATAAGATGGTAACGCGTCCAAGTAATTCTTGGGATTCCCTTACGACCCTTTTCATATTGCTATATTGAAGATGTTGAAGGCGTCTTTCAATTGAAAATTGTAAACCACCCTAACCAACTCCCGCATTCCTGACATTGAACATTCACACCAATATCTCCCGACGATCGGGGGAGGGTATAGGCGGCTTTCCATGAGCTAAACGAAAAGGAAATTTTTGAGAAGTATTGTTTAAAATATTAACTAAGTTGTTTTGCGTATTTACACGCAATTTAAAGCGAGTCCATGAATGTTATAAGCTTCATTACCAGACAAACATCCCTAAAAACGAAGTTGTTTCAACCCCTATGCTCGCATCGGCGGTATCATTGGCCAACATTCGCTTGGAAAAAAACGCAACAAGGTAGGTAAGTTATTGTTACGAAAACAGCCCCTAAAAGGGGGATCCGGTTACTGTCACTAACTCGAATAGCAGCTTTTCAAAAACTACTCGGCTACTGTAATTTCGGACTTAATCTCCTGATTGTAAACACCCGATACCCGGTATCATTATTGAATTAGCGCATTTCCAGACCTCCCATATGATGATACTTATTTTTTCTGCTTCCTCGTGAGGCGTCGTATTTCGAAAATTGTACCCAATTCGCCCTTCTTTTATTGTGTATTCGAACACAATGTGCAATACATATGTTATAATATCGCAAATAAGGGAGGTTTAAAAACGTTATTTTGGTATATTTCCTCGTTTATTAGTCGGTTAATTATAATTGCAAATTGATAATTAACTCCGACACGCGCGTTTTATTTCTGCGATAGCCGCCGCACGTTCGGGCAAATCCTTTACGCGTGTCTTATCAAAGCTGGCCGAATAATCCTGCGCTAAGGATATTTTAAAGCGAAAACTCTGCCACTGACGTTTCATGGTGTTTCATGAAGTGCCGACGTTCACATGGAAAATTCTATTATTTCGCAAAAAGGGGTTACCTTTTGTCGTAATGACGGGCGCGTGAAATTGGTATTTTTGCCGAGCGGGATTTATTTTTTGATAAATTGGGGATGTCGCTCGTCTTCCTCCCTCTCGTTGCTTTTTCGCGCGTTCGTTCTCTCATTATTATATATCGGCGTTAGAATTTATTAATGAGTGGCCGAGGTTTTTCTCATTTTACGTATACAATTGAACTAAAAAAAGTTGTACCTACGTTGTAATAAACAAAAAAAAAAACATAGTATAATAAGCGAGGAAACGTCTCGAGTATCAAAAGAAACTCTCCGAGAAAATAAAAGAAGGGTATCGCATTAACGGACCGGAAGGAGAATGTTAAAATGCAATTATTTCGAAGTTTTCTCTCGTTCCATTCGAGTTTCTTTATGTTGGAAATCTTTTTCAGAGTCGAGTGTACCTTTTCAGTTACAAAACGTTCGACATAGTGATCCCCATTCAGGGATAATAATATAATGGGCCGCAGCATGTGCACCGAGTGCCTCCCACTGCTTTTTCGCTTTGTTTAAACTATTCTAAAACGTTTTCGATCGGGCCCGTGGGCTTTAGAAAACGCTTCTCGCGCAAACGTTTTTTTTTTATTATTCATTCGGTTATTGTCCAAATTGTGATATTTGATTGTTCTCTGCCTATTGTACCGGCCTCATTCGACAGATTACTCCATTACGCTCCTTTAAAACAATGTCTGATAGTTGTTTTGTAGGGGAGCAGTACAATGGACGCGACACGTTTCTTCTGTTTTAATCTAGCGTCAGAGTCAAGTTCGTTTTACGTCGATTTCGATCATAAATTAGTCTAATTTTTTTTAATTAAAATAAATGTCACCGTAAATAATTGAAATTTAGGTAGGTAATTAGATAGGAAATACAATACCCAATCATTTACAATCAGCAGGTAGAATGAATGATAGCGAAATGGATATTTTTAGTGTACATTATAGTTGAACCAAAACCACATAATATCAAATTATTCCCAACAATTCTATCTACGAATTCCAATTAAGTGCCTCGTTTACAACAAAAAAGAAGAGAAAAGAGCAACGTGCCTTCGGATCCTTGTGCGCGGACAATAGGCGACATTTTGTGGAAATCCTTTTGGTAACGTTATCCTCGAATTTGTTTGTGTGCGCGAGGATTTCATCCTAAACACCGGGACACTTCATTGAAATACTGACAATCGCACAAAAGTATTGGATTACTCGGGCTATTCACGGCGCGGATGCTTCGTTATCCAATTTTCTAGTCATGAAATACAGTTAAGAAAACAAGCCGAAGGGCTACGGGCCAAATCAAGGATAGACCTGATGCGATCCAAAACGGTTTACATGGCGAAATTTGAATTGCAAATGTCTTCTTTTATTGGAATACTGAAAAATAATATTACATGTTTATGTGAGAAATTTTTGCCAGCAAACAATATAAGGCAAGCGATACATTTTATGTTTGAACGCACAATCTAGCATAAACATACGTAGGTACACATCAAGAAACCGAAAAACAATTTACGTTTTTTTGTGTCCAATTCGAAATGACTCTCTGTTTGAACAGTGGGTAGGTCAACAAATCGAGACCGGCTGTTTAGAAAGGAATATCGAAAATCATAAAAAAACATTATTATTTTACGGACAAATCGGTCCACCAACGTAACCGTGTAAAGTCTTCCCAAAGTTAATTAGATATGTCGTAACATCAAGCTTCTTTAATATCACTATCTTTGGATCAATTACTCAAAAATAATGTCAAAAATAATAAGAACAGTAACTATACTCTCAAGTAGTTTGATTTAAATCGATTTCAAACGATATTGAATTGCTTTTGGTAATACTATACACTGTTTAACCGGGTTCGGGCAGATGCACCCGTCGAATTTTTAGATTCTCGAAAAGTTTACATAGCATAATGAGAACAAGCTCAGCTGAATTCATAAGCGCTTGGCCACTGTTTTAACAGTGTCCGTTTTCGTCTTTCGACTCTTGAAATTGTTTTCGTATCTTAATGGACGTTTCTTATTAACTTTTCTAAAAAATAAATCTTTAACGAACCTACAGGGTCATTCAACGAAAACTTGGACATTTAAAAGATAGAGTTTGCTAGGGGTTAAGGAGATGAACATATCAAGTTAGCTTGACTGTCAAAAAAGCTCCCCCCAAGAAACAGACTTAGGGGGGTCAAGTTTTCGTTGAGAGACTCTGTAGAGAATGATTGAAGGGATTGAGGTTGAATGTGTATTGGTATAAATATTTCATTTGCGAGTTTCGTTCTTGCTTTATACCTGCATGGTGCTTAATTGATACGACTCGAAGCTCTCATTTGTGCAACGTGCCAGTTATTTTCCGCTAAAATCGAGGAAAACGAATTACGGGCGCAAAATATAACGAACCTCTCTCACTCCATATGGTGCCCTCTCGCTCCGATCAATTCCTCCTAATGCACAATGTACAAATAACGAGATCAATCAAGTAGTCCGTGAAGTCGAAAACATTCGAACGAGCGCTCGTACACCTACATGGGGAAACGGATGCGAGACCTGTGATTTCAATTATTTTTCGATTTTCTGTTTTTCTTTTTTTTTTTTCATTCGCAGCCATCGTTATTTTCCGACGAATTATTGTTCTTTTCCCGGAGTGTGAACGGTTTTGCGAGTAAAATGAACCGAGCACTCGTGAAAATCACCTACGGGAATTATTCCCGTTTATCGCGCGTTTTTATCGATGGAATTAGCGTTTGATCGGGGACCGGGAAAGGGAGGGAATTTGTAGGTAATAGGTAATAAAACAAAATATTTTTTCTAGTGTATACATAATTCACAATTAGCACAATCGCTTCTTAGTTATTACTATTTCTTTAGTTCTTTTGCGCTATTAGTTTGTTGCAAGGAAAAAGAAGTAGTAAGTAATAAGGAATGATTATTAAGATTTGTATATTATAGTTTATGCAAAACAAAGTTAGATGCGCGTCACTAATGTCGTCATAAATATGACAAATGTCAAGCATTGTAACCATATAGAAAATATTAAAAATTAGAAATAAATCATCCAAGAAAAATATTTATTATAAAAATTCTTGTTAATATTTCGAGTTATTAAACAAAACTGTTATAATTTTACGAATCGGCAACACTGTCTATTTGTGACGAAGTAATTTATTGTGACGTGTATCTAACTTTATTTTGCTTAAACTATAGATAAATTTTCTACACTAGAAAAAAGTGTTGTGAATCTTGCTATAATTTTATTGGACGTCACTGTGATGTATAATAATAATAATACGAATACAGGAGTGCAAAAAAAAAGTACGACGTTTCCCATTAAGAGAGAGGAAATTAATTCCGTCAGTGTTCGCCGGCACGGTAAAAACGTCCGCCGCTCCCCGTTATCAGTAACATGATTGTTTTGGATAAAAGGAGGCGGTTGCGAAACGCGCAGTTAACGCGCAGTTGGCCACGAAAAGACGGCATCGTCCGGCATCCGTGAAAACGTTCCACGTTCTGTAACTTGAGGCGAATCATTTTCCCGCATCAAAGGTGGCTTGGAAATTGTTCTAACGCGCTCCCTCCTCGAGCAGTTCGCGCTCGGCTGGCGCGACCCGGCGCCCCGGCGTCCCGACGCCCCCGCCCCCCGCCCGCCGATTTCCGAGCTTTCTTTGCCGCTCGCGGCGTCCTGGAAACGTTAGTAATTGGTTATCTATTGTTTCTCGAATCGCTGCGGAAATTGTTTTTCCCGTCTTCGTCGAGATTTTGCGAATTTAAAATATTTTACTTTCCTTTTACATCAACCTATATATAGGTATTAAATAAACTGTTCAAAATTCTTAATGAATCCCCCTGTATATACCACAAAACTACATACATTAATGCCCGATTTCATCAACCCGTCTCTAGGTAACCTAAGTAATTCTTGGAACATAGGAAATCCCGTATTAAGAAATACCTAGATATTTCAAAAAATCAAGAAGGTGCTGTAATTTAATTCCAAAATTTGGTTTCCAAACAAAGCTTGCTATGTTAAATATATCGAATTGCATTCGCACTTCCTCCGTGGGCGCGTTTTCGAAAAACTAACTTTTTCTTTGACGTGAAATGATGGAAAGGGCCCGAACAATCGGAGGAGGTGTTCCCACGCATCGGGGCCCGCCGCGGAAAAAACGAAGAAGAATCGAACTGTTTCCATGGGATTTCGTGCGGCGATCGCCCCGAGGAACTTGATATTATTTTCGATCCCATTCGGGCACGGGATGGTTAATGAATGGCGAGCCAGCCCGTATATAAAGGAATGTTTTGAGTGCTGTACAATGAATGAGTACGGTTTTTTTCGGTTGTATAATCCGAAACGTTCTGTATGCAATATACTCGGAATAATTTACAGTAAAATTAAAAAAAAAATAAGTCGTGACTCAATTACCTCAAGTTTTTTTAATCAACTTTTAAGAGGTAGTAAAAAAATAATTAAAAAAATCGGCTATATAAACATTGACTTTTCGACCAAAAAAATATACAGCAAAAATGTTTTTTATTAGCACAAGTTATTTTCTTGTTCTGCTCGCCGCGTCTTCGGCCGCCTTCTTCGACATATTCGCCGAGTCCGACGGCGTAATCACCGAGAAGGGCCACGAAATCTACGAAAAAATCAAGAACTACTTCTACTCGCCCCACGAGAACATCGAAGTGAGTTTGGACCTGGAGAGCTTCTTGCAAGCGAACGAAAAAGTCCTGAGCAAGCTACGCGACGTTTACTTCAGGTCCTTGGAGGTGTCCGAGCAGGCAGCCGCGGTTTCCGAAGATGTTTCCAACCTAACGGAGATTTTCCAGGACTCCATGGCGAATCTGCAGTCGGAATCCGAGAAATTGTCCCTGACGCTGCAGGAGTTGCTGAACGATCCCGAAGAAAATTTGCACATTTTCGAGTTGGCAATCCTCGGTGCTGAAAGTATTGCCCAAACCATATCGGATTTGTTGGAGAGGTTCTTCCAGATCCTAACTGGAGCTAAAGAAGTCGCTGGTGATACGCACGTTTTGATCCAAATGAGGAAAAAGGACACTTACATGGTTGATCCTACTGTAGAAGAGAATTTACCAGAAACCAATGAACCAACCGATGATACAAATATTCCAAATGAAATCGAACCTATTGATGATATCCCACAAACAGACGACGACGATAATAACTTAATTATTGATGTGATCCCAGAATCTACCACTACAGAAACCGAAACAGTTAAATGGGACGAATCCATTATAATCCTCCCTGATCCAGTACAAGAACCTCCTACACCAGTTTCAGTTGAGTCCACTTCTCCTGAGCCCACCACGAGCACTGAACCACCAACAACTACAACCGAATCAACAACAACAACAATCACAACAACGACGACGACAACAACAGAAGAACCCACTACTACAAGTAGTACAACAACCCCGAAACCATCTCACCACGGTCACACTCACCACCACTACGAAAACCTGTGTAACTGCGACCTGTGTTCGTGCGAGAAATCCTGCAGACCCACGAAAGGCGAAGCAATTCCGTAAGTAAACTTTTCTATTAAAACAACATTATTATGGTAATAATTGACTATATTTTTTTAGGTTTATTGCTTGTCCTGCACACCACACTTGCTGCATAATGAAGCCTAAAAGCGGGGACTACGATTGGGAGGATTTGTTGGACAAGCAGTTAACCCATCTGTATAATAACCTCGCCTAAACGTTGAGATTAAAATAAAACGAACTTTATTTAATCTTCTCTTTTATTTTCGTAACTATAATAATTCTTGTTTAATCTAATAACAGAAGGACAATGAAAAAAGTTCTGTCAGCAACACCCCCTCTATTCATCGGTTTAAATTCGACGTGCCGAAATTATAATTTAATTCTATTAAAAAGGGGTTAAGGCCTCTTGCAAGTGACAGGCCTAGATAAAAGTGGACTTTAATCTTTCGAAACTCTCGCGCTTCCGCGAGTTCTTTTAAACAGTTTTCTACCGGAAAGTTTGCTCTGTCGAAGCGCAAGACAATGAGAAAGACGCGAAACTCGCGTCGGAGACCGGTGAAACGCGATTTCCACCTACCCATCAGCCGTCCATTGTGTTTAATAAGCCGGGCATTTCAACTTTTTGGGAAACGTTGAGGGTTATCTGTATCACGCGCCCACTTTTTGGGTTAATGTTGCGTGAAATCCCGTGGTAATTCTCGACCGAATTATACCAAGGAGATGTTTCCCTATTGGGAATTAGTTGAGCGGATGATTGTTGATGAACTTTTTCAAATATTTTACCTGGAAGTTATAATGTCTACCTCTAGCTAATTTTAAGAGGTTTGGGTATACTTTTTTATACTCAATACTTAATTTGGTGTAGATGTTTCATCTACTAGTTGCTCCCAGCTAATTTTTAGCTTCAATAAAGCCTAGTACAAGGCAATTTTGATGGAGATAAACCGGGGAAACCCCAACCTCCCATACCACTGTATGAAAGTAGAGCAAGTCGAGCCTTCCTATGCCAGGATTGCCATCAGGTCATCGACGCATTTCGGAAGCAACTTTCCCGTTTCGAGCAGAGGAGAGAGCGTCGAGAGCATGCGAACACAGTGGCACAATGGCGCCGTCAAGTGACGTGTACAACAGTGACGGACAATCGTGAAGCGTCAAGTCGACCTGCATCGGCCGTCAATTCGATGGCGGAGCCTTTGTGGCCGGCGGTCATACATCGGACGCGTTAGCCTTGCGTTTGACACATTATTAGCGTCTTTGTGGGAACATGTCCCGAATGTATATCGGCCGGGCGCATACGGGGGGCCGTTGGAAGAGAGCCGTTTGATTATTGGGTCGGGGTAATTGGGAAACGATAGCAGAACAATCGGCCGCGCTTCAGGTCACACACTGAAGTAATCAATCACTTGTGCCATTAGAGGAATACAATCACTTTTGGATCTACGCTGGTCCGCGAATTTACTAGGTAATATGCCTTGGTAACTTCTGTCTATACGCCGGTAGCTGGTGTGTATAGGTTACTGCATTAATGCATTAATATAGGGTGATCCATTTAAAATAACAATTTTTTTACAATGTTTGCGAAAATACAGGATGTTCCATTCAAAAAAAGGATAAGTTTGGTCTACCACTGCAACACTCTGTATAAATATAACCAATTTTAAAATATGCTGCATAAAAGTATCTAAAACTTTTGTAAAGAATCTGTAATTGAGCATTTCCACAAGCTTATGGAGTAGACACTTTTTTAAGACACACTGTAGAATTGCAATATAAAAAATACATAATATTCTCTCAAATATAGTTGCTGTACGACTACTAAATTATGGGTTGAACTGGACTATATCTTATTGTTTTTAAATGGCGCAAAAAATGTTTATTTTCAGGTACATGCATCCTTCGGGATATCAGGAAAATCAGATATAAGTCCCTTTTCAAACTAATAAGTATATAGGCAAATTCACACGCTTGGATATGTTAACATGGGCGATTAAACGGCGGGTCTAAACAGTGGAAAACATCCTACTTCTCGACGATCAGATATCATTCAATAAGCCATGTTTGAATGACCATATTCATATTCAATAACGAAACGGGGGCATTATGGTGATCCGTGTGATTGTACGCCGTGATATTACTGAAAAATTTCTTTGACTGTAACCCACTAGGGTTTTTCGCATCACTGCTTAATTGCCGCTTCAATGGATGATGAGTTTTTTATTTGTACATCCACCGGAGTCGTTGAGTTGTGTTTGCGTTATTTTTTTTTTGTAGGAAGCCTTTCTTTTCGGTTGAAATTTTAATGTTCACTGTATTCCTAGGTTTATAGGGCAGATGTTTTCGATCAAACCCTTTCATTATGTAAAATATTTCGTAAATGTTTGTGGAAGGATTTTTTTGTTTAAGAAAAAAAACATGGAAACAAGTAAATGTGGTTTTCTTCGCTGTTAAATTGCTCTGTGTTTTGTGAATTTTCTTTCGTTTTTTAAACTAGCGATTCGAGCACACCATCCGTAAAAACACTAAAGGTAAACTTCAAAGGTGTTTTGCAACTTTACAGAAAATAATTGGAGTGCGTTTCGTTCGAAATATTTACGTTTATCGCGCTTCGTGACGTGGAAATTCCCGCAAACGCCTGTGGGTTTTCAAATCCATAGAAAATTGTTTTAATCAACGTTGCCATAAAACGAAAAAAATTTTGACATTTACTGTCAATGTCATAAAAAATATCAATAGATAAATATAAATCAAAATAAAAATAGAATACTTATTTTTTAACGGTTTTTATTTTTATTCAAATCAAAAACTGTATTTTGAACATTTATTTCAATCTATTATAAAAAAACAAATTTTTAACTCCTTTTTTTGACACCTGGCCTTTGATGTTGTTGGTCATGCAAAATATTTTATCTTGATGCTGCTCGAATTCTGAATAAAATCCTGGTATATTTATTTCAACGGAAATAAATCACTAAAAATAAATGATAGTATCATAGTATCTTTATTTTCTTAGTGTACGTGACAGTTTTGTTTTACTGCGACGGCGACTTAAGGAGAACAGGAGCCTAACCACAAATGTACCCTTTTAAAACAACCCTTCGGATAAAAGGGGTGTAACGAATCGCCGCATTTTTACTGTTAGACTGCATTTTATTGCTCAAAACGAATCTAATCTCCATTCGATAACCCGCCGAAAGTTCTTTTCAAAAGCGAACACACCAGAGCCGTATCGAAGGGATAGCGGACAGACATTTTGGGAACCGATTTTAATTCATTTTGTGCGAATGAAGGATAATTTGGTAAAAATAATGGTAGAATTCAATTACCTATACATCCGCTTTGCGCGTAAAATATTGAATATTTATGTTCTGTAATTTCGCTTTTGTTTCATCGAACAATAATAAATCAACTTCGAGTGTGTATTTTCGCAATAATTATTCGAACTAAAACAATATTGCAAAGTATTACCATATTTGACATTCGAATTGGAGTATTAGCATTAAATATGCGAATAAAAGCGTCGACAACAAAACATACCTATCAATCTCGATGATTTGCCAAAAAAATTAGTAGATATTCAATATTTTTTCTAATAATATTTTTATAATAATTCCAAATTAATAAAAATTTCATGTGAAATACAACCCTGGTTGGCGTAATTTTTCAAATATCGGGCGTGTCTTAGCTGTAAATGTAAATACTCATTGTCTCTCCCTTTTGATATTCTTTTACACAATTGCGGGATAACTTTTATAGCTTTCTTAACGCTCGCAAGTCGTTTATATTTAAATTTTATCAACTTCTAAGCTCGTAATTTTCTCTTTAAAAACCGCATAAAGCTTCATATTATCCTTGAACATTTGTACAAGTTTCACATGGGTATTTTCCACATTTCTCAGTAAACATCGGGAAATTTTTTAAATTTTAATAAACAAGCCAAGTGCTAAACGAAAATTAAGAACCACAACAAAAACAATGTCGTCGAAAAAACAAATTCCGATAATTCCACACTGAAAAATTGTTTCCTATTTGCGGGCATACAATAATTCCCAATAATTGGAATATTTATTGATTCGCCGGTTAACACTTCTATCCCAGTATAATGGTTATTATTAGCTTTAAAAGGAAATATTTTTCAATAGCACTTATCGCATCGCTAATCGATAATTAATTTTTATTGGCCGCGCAAACGTTCTTAGTGAATCTCAATACCGAATTAAGTTATATTGACGCAGATTTTCCGAGCTGTTTGCTCGAATTATTATCGCTTTCCGGCTCGCTGGTTATTTTTCGGCATCGAAATCGTCAATCCCATTAGCACCTGGACATTACTATAAATAGGACAAATCGCCCGAACCGTCCAGCATTCCAATATCGCACACCAAAGTATCGTGAGTTAGTGAAATGAGAATATTTGCATTTATCCTAATTGTGGGAACGATCAGTCCATTTCTCTGCCACCCGTTCGACGGGCCAGAGGGGGACAGATCCAAGCGTTCCTTACTAACAGACGGCGAAAATGGCCTCACCGGCGGTGAGAAAATCTCCAAGAGATCCCTGCTGAGGGACAGCGACAACGGCCTCATTGGCACCGAGAAGATCTCCAAGAGATCCCTGCTGAGGGACAGCGACAACGGCCTCGTCGGCTCCGAGAGGATCTCCAAACGCAGCTTGTACACCGACAATTTCGTCGATTTGACCGGCATCGAGAGGATTTCCAAGCGTTCCGCCGAGGAGGAAGACGGTATGGACGCGGAGCCCCAGTACTGGATCCCGCTCTTCGCCCAAAAGTCCTTAAGGCAGAAGAGATCCGCTGGAGACGACGACGACGACGCCAGCAGGACCAAGAGGAACATTGGGTTCTTGCCAACGTTCAGCAGGAAAGGATTCAGGAGGAGCAGAAGAGAAGTAGATGAAGCAGATGAAGAGGAGGATGAAGGCAGATCCAAGAGGAACATTGGTTTCTTGCCGGCCTTCAGCAGGAAGGGATTCAGGAGGAGCAGAAGAGAAGTAGATGAAGAGGAGAATGAAGGTAGGTCTAAAAGGAATATTGGATTTCTACCAACATTCAGCAGGAAGGGATTCAGGAGGAGCAGAAGAGAAGTAGATGAAGCAGATGAAGAGGAGGATGAAGGCAGGTCTAAAAGGAATATTGGATTCCTGCCAACATTCAGCAGGAAGGGATTCAGGAGGAGCAGGCGAGAGGTAGACGATGATGAAGATGGCAGTCGCAGCAAGAGGAATATTGGATTTCTTCCAGCGTTCAGCCGAAAGGGATTTAGGAGAAGCAGGAGAAGCTTAGAGTGGTAGATAATCAACCGGTACCACATTTATAAGGCAATGACCAAGTAATTTATTCTATGTAAATGTACTAGTTCGTTAGTTGTTTTTTTTTCGAATGTTATGTAAAGATTGTTTTATATATAAATAAATTATTGATAGTAGTAGTGTTGGGGTTTCAGTGGTGTATTGGGTAACGAATAAACATTTACCGAGTATCTATACTTTCGTTTTTTATTTCTTCCGGTACGTCTATTCGAAATATTTTCAAAAGAAATTATTATATCCGGCAAATATGAGGGCAAAAATTTGTATGGAAATCGACCGGATATCTCCACGTAAAATTGTCGTAGCGCAATCAAATAACCAAAATGATATAAATAGCGGGGTAACTTGAGGAATATAAAAATGTTTAAAGCTTTCAAATCCACCAGCAGCCAGTGGATCGGAAAAACTAAACGCACATAACCGTAGAAGACGAAATGATTGATGAAAAAAAATCATTTGGTTCTTCTGTTAGAATTTTGCAGGAATTAATGAATTAGTCTTCATTGCAGGGGTAATATAAACCGAAGGGTAAAAGCTCAGTGCTTTGAATTTAATGGCTAATATTTAGTTTATGAACATTGCGTGTTACGCCTCTGTTATGTTTGTAAACTACAATGCGAGTTCGGCTTCATCGTATTCAGATAACGAGATACTTGTATAGGTTTCAGAATCGGCCCATTCAGAATTCCTCCTTTTCATTGTAGGGCTCTCGAGTGTCCACATGGAAAAGTTCATCCTGACCGAACCGGGAGATGAAAAGCCGCATTCCGGCCCTTAGAGGAGCTCGCCCTAAGGGCGACGCGCCTTAAAAAGTTGTCTTTTTCAACTGTTAAAGGTTGGCTTTCATCGAAAACGGGCTCTTCGAATCGAATTCGATTGTACGCGGAGGACGCATGTAGCTCTAATTTTTTTCGAGGGTGTTTCCCAATATCTTTTACCTATTACTTTTCGAGGTTTCTGAGTGCCTATATGTTTCACTTCGCCTAGTTTTTTGTGCGAGTAATTCGGGTTGCGCCCTGCCCTTTCTTCCGCTAATATTATTAGCCTAAACATGCGGTCTCTATAGAGTCTCTATAACCTCTCGCAGCGGGGCCCTGCAAGTGACAGTCGCATTCTGCGCCCTCGTTGTCGTTATCTAGATCGGCACTACTTAAAAATGAATCACAATTATCGAGAGAGAAGGCTGTTATGCGGAGCGCGAGCGAGCGAGAGGGACGCCCTGATGCCCCGAAGACCCTCCATCGCGACATGTTTGTTACAACCATCGAGTGCGGTCGGTTTTCTATGGCCCTTCAAAAATTAATTATATTACCTATGTTTCGCGGTCGAATGTTATTGTTGCCGGCTCTCAATGCCACGAATTATCGACGGGAGATACACACACATTTTCCCAATTTAATAATGCTATACATATTTGGTGAAAATTATTAGTTCCTGAATTTTCCAGTGAACTTATAGTAGATTTAATGTCAATGTGACAGGGATGGGTTTCGATTGATTATTGAGCGATATGCGATCAATCAATGATACGTCCGCGCAAACGGTTTCGTACGACATCGAGGAGGAGGACGAAGTGACCGAGGAAATTGATGATGAATTCGAAGAGGAAGGCGGCAGAAGGGCGGCTGTTATGCAGGCGGTGGCTGCCGTGGATGATGAAGAAAGCGAAGCGTACGGTACAGAAGACGCGAATTATAAAGTCGATGATAGGAAGGAGAAATTGACGAGTTATTGTATCGCTTTTCACGTTATCGTCGTGTTTGTGCTGCTGGTGGTATTGTTGTACCCGTTGATTTTCGAACGTAAGTTAATAGTATCGTAATTTTTGTGTTTTGAATTATTTCTTCTTTAGCAAATATAAAGTATATTATTATCAACGTCACTGTTCTTGTTGAGAGCACCACCTCGCTTAAGGAAATTAATCATATTACACACGAAACTAGTACAGATGTTGGTACAGGGGCATGAATATTTGCAGTACTAATCGAGGTATTTTAAGTTTTAATTGGATGTAGGTAATTCAAAAGGAAGTTTTATTAACATTTATTTATTTTATGCATTACACTTTGTATTCCATCAAAAATGATACGTACAATAATTTGTTAAAATCTAATTTTAAATATAATATAATACACAATTAACATGTTAGTTCTATTACTGATTTCCTAATCTACGTTTCACAACATCGTTTATAATACAATATTATTTACAAATGGGAATTATATAATTTTATATATACGCACAACTCAATATTTCTATACAGAAAAGTCTGAATTAAACCTCAATGAAATAAAACTATTGTTTTTTTTTTAATAAATAAATTTAAACTTATATTTTAAACATTAAAGCATTGATTTTTTTAAAGGTACATAACAGTAAAAAAGCGATAGCCGGTTGTTTTAGTAAACGAAGTACCCGTTTTAAATCAAATTCCAATAATTGAAACATTTTCTGACGATGAAAAACGAATCGACAACGAATAAATTTAATATCATCTAACGAAATATCCGGGAACAATTAAAAGTGGCTCGGCGCGGCGGGAGTTTAGGAATCGCTAGTCGGGAGTTTCCGCGCGAACAATCACATCAAAATTTAATTATAAAATACATATGAATCAAGTCTCATCCCTTGCTTTTCATCGGCGGAGCGACCCTGCCCCGGCCGCGCATTGAATACATGAAGCCAGTTATTAGGTCCCTATTGTTAGCCTGTAGCTACCAGATCGTATAAATTATATTGTAAACACAGTGGCGTGTGCGGACGCTCATTGTGCGAATTAAACTCCAGTAATTTCCCCCTTATTTGCCACACTGTAAGGGATTTATGGCGCACTCACCGCGTCCCATGGGGAACATAATTAATGGCATTCGAATTATATTAATCGCCTATTTATACGTAATACGTATAACGAAACAAATACTTCATCACTATTGCAAACCTGACGATCACGTGCTAAAGTCGGGCTAATAAAATCGAGGCTATTCCGAATAACTGGTCTTATCCGAGCCGGTATTGGAGCCCGGCGACGAGGCCGTGGCGTTCTCGTTCTTGTACACGTCGTGCATCGGGCCTACGAGCGACAAGTAGTCCGGAGGCGGGCGAATTACCGTCGACAAGTACCCCGTGCCCGCGTAGGGAGCCGACAGGAACCGCCTCGACGGGCTGTACCTGTGGAAATTGGCCGGCGGGCCCAGCGGGGAAAAGGCCGACGGCGTCGAGAGCTCCTCGTGCGCCCCGCTCACCATCAACTCCATGGCTTGCAGGACGTCCCCTTTACACCTGCGAAATCATTTAATAGTATCTCTAAATGCAGGTAAATTTGGCTAATGGAGAGTTTCAATAGAGGCCATTTAGTGTAGTAGAAGAATAAGGGGAAGACCACTCACACGTTGGAGAAATTGGTATAAGAATTGCTCAGAACTAGATGGTTCAAAGATCAGATAATTCAACTTAAATATGGAGCTAATGGAGTGTTTTAATGGAGACCATGGAGTCATGCGTTGGATAAGATTTGCTCGAAACAGGATGGAGTTTTTTACCTCTGTAATATGGCCTCGACGTCGGAGCGCCTGCGGCCGGGGAAGACCCTCATGAGCACGTCGACGGGGCTGCGCTGGGCGAAGGGGTGCTGGTACTGCGGCGGGAACTGGCCGAACTGCTGGTGGAACGGCAGGAAGTTGGAGGCCTGCTGGTGGGGCGGCGTTTCCGGGCTGGGCGGCTTCTCGCGCTTGACGGAGAGGTTCTCGGGCGCCTCGCCCTGCGTGTCCTCTTCCACGTCGAGGTCGGGGTCGGGGCTGGTGGCGGGGTCCGGGGACGGTGTTGGAGCCAGCGGGGCGGGCGGCGGGTTCAGCGGTGACGGTTGCCTGGATCGCTTGACGTCGTCCTGATCGGAATCGGATTCCTCCAACGGGCAATCGTCGACGTTGATTCTGGGTCTTTTGGATACTGCAACAGTGAATTTCGTCGGTTTTTATTGAAATGAAACACTTAAGGCGAGTTTTATTAACGTTTGATTCGGGTATATGAGGGAGGTAATGCGATACTTTGGGCTAGAGCAAATCGCGTTTGAAAATAGATACTTTCGTTTTGGCAATGCTATACACAGTTACCCTCTTGTTGGGCGTTTCGTCTTCGACATCGAGAGTTCGTACTGGAATAAGAGAATGATAAAAAGTTAAAGAATTCCAATAAACACGCACTTCTTTCTCTGCTCTGAGGGGTAATTGTACACCCCGGGAGTTTCTTTGATTCGTAACATCGTGTTATATACACAATACAATCGGATTTTCTTTACGATTTTAGATTGTATGTAGGTATAGCTTTCTTATCACGCCTGATGAAAAATATCGTTGTCGTTTTTCTTTTTTAAACGCCGTTCGCTATTTGTATAGATAATATCAAATATATCATGTGTTTGTTCTGCGTTTGGTTTTTTCTTGGCTTGTAATTCTGTTAGATGTGTCTACAGACTCGTCTAAAAGCATTGAGAAATATTAGGAATAAATCGTCAACCAATATTTGGAAATAGCGATATTTGCTTCGTACATTAAGTAAATTTACAAATATAGTCGATGGCTGGTAATTTTAGTTACCGTTAAAACACCACGGAATGAAATTTACTCACTGAAAATACAGTAATTTTTGTAATCGATGTTTGTGGATTTCAAACGAAATGTTGTTCGAGTTTGAAATTTTTAATGAAAATTAGAATTAAATTGCCGTGAAAATTCGACGGGAAATAAAACAGCAACGGTCTCGAATGGCCCTCGACCGATCTCCAAATACAAATTGTTCTTATGCATTCGAAAAAAGAGTTTTTAATGAAGCCGAACGCCGAATGTAAACTGTTTTTTTCGACGATTTAATTCCGGACTGACCGCACTTCAGCCGGTTTGTTTTCGCGGAAAATTTCCCATACAACGGGCCCTTTTCAAATGCCCACCCATTCAAACAGAATGCGAAAGACTAAAACTACCAAGTATATTTCTCCCGGCCTCCGGCCACTCGACATTTTGTTTTCTGTTTCAGAGAGAGCAAAGCCAAAACGGATTTTCCGAGCGGGGAACGTTCGAGTGGAAAATGCCCCAACAAAATCCACGGATAAACCAAATTTATTAAACAAAAGAGAGATATTTAATAAAAAGCTTTATTCATAATAGTTAAATGGCATTTGGCGTTTGACATGTATGAAAAATATTATTATAGAATAAAGAATATAAGAGAAATTGGGAATAGTCTTCATATATCTATCATTGAAATACAATGGAGAAGACCACGACTTTTTTTTTAATTTTTTTCTCAAAACCGTGTGTTCTAAGAAGGCGCGTAATGAAATTTTTATTTTTTTCTGTTGCCAAATAAGGCCGCAATTAATTTTTAAAGTTTGAAAAACGTCACACAATCGTCATACGTTCGGCTCCAATCCAAGCGAGAGTTGCAAAGAGAAGTCACATTTAGCAAGTTTGCCACGTTTCCTATTACTCTTCTATACTCCGCAAAATGTGCGTTTTTTGTATATTTATTGCAATAAACATTTTCTGATTGATCCATTTCTTCCATTACCTAATGGATAATTCGATATATTAATATAGAAGTAACATCTTCATCTGTATAAATTGTAACCGATTTTCGTGTTAAAAATACAAATAATGGTCCAGAAAAATTTATTTGGCAACATTCTTGTCAACTTCAATATTATCAGTAAAGTGTTTTGTGCCGATCTGCAATTCGTGTAAGTTGTTTTGTGCATTTTTCAGAAAAATCTGACAAATGACAGTATGATTTTTGTTCGTTTGTGTATTCTTTGTTACTGCGTTCGAAAATTCATATTATTTAGTATACAACAAGACGTGAGTGGTTTATGATTGGTTGATGACTTATGAGTCAGAACCCGAAATTTTTAAATTTCGAAGGGCTATATCTTTTTAATTATAACACCTTTTGAGCAACTGAAAACGGTTTTGAGCTCTAATAAATCATTTCTAATAGTATATTTTGTCGAAATCCGCATATCTCACATCGTGGTCTTCTCCATTGAAGAAAAGTGAAGATGGTAGTAGCATCCTTTTTTGCCTCTATTATAGTGTAAATATTACCGTTATTTTCCTTCTGCATATTTTACTTATTTGTTGAATATACTCAATTTTTCTGCGGTTAATTGTATATTGATTCCGCATTGACGAACAATTCCGGCGGCGAATCAATTATCTTCGAGTATAGCGCGGGATGGAAGGTATACAAAAAAAAGGACACTTTAATTTGAATGAAAAGACGTCGGTCGGATGGCGTCGTGACGCCTAGCCAGAAACGAGACGTCAGACGCAACATTCGCCCGACAGCGTCCCGTTGAATTCAACTAGCGAAATGCAGTTCCGTTCGATACCATTACCGACGGAGTATTTGGAAAAAAAATGAGATTTTATGAAATTAAGAGGCACGAGTAAAACACAAATACACTTTAGAGCCTACTCGAATTTAATGGAAATGCGATTTCCGCAATAAGGAAGCATCAGTGTATAAATACACGCCATTTTCGCGACCTTAATGTCTTCAATGTAATACCGTTAGTACAAGAGTCATTAGCGATTTTCGATTAAAGTATTAGCCTCAAATACGAGTGCACGTCAAACAAAAGGCACGCCGGCTTCGTGGTTGTGACACTGTTACGCAGCAAAGTTACTCTTTTTATTTACAAAGATAATGGCTAGCCAAACACTCACCATTTTTCGTTCGGACGAAAAATTATAATAACATAGAAGAATTTTTTAAGCAATCGAGTAAAACGCGCGTTGTTTTTAATGAACGGTCAATATTTGGACAGGCCCGCGATCCGGAGTGAAATAAAATGTGTCCGAGTTTTACCGAGAATACGGCTGATGTGCGGGATTTTTATTTGTGATTAATTTAATTTGTTTGTTCTGCCATTAATCTATCGAATTATTAACACATCATTCTTTCCTACTTCATATTTACTCAATTTATTTCTTTTAATGTTAAAATTGTACCCATGCAAGTATCAGATAACAATTACCTGTTAGAAGTTTATCAAGAAGAAAATAGAAGTATATTAACTTTATTTAATAGATACCTATAGAATTTGTTTTTGTCATTTTGCCATGAAACTCGAGGCTTTCTATTATAGAAGGTAACTTATGTCGAATTATCACCCTCTCGGGCACGGAATAAGCTCCGAGAATAAGAGAGTAATCGTCGTTTTGGCGAAAAAGAGGCCATAAAAGCGCTGTCGCCACTTCATTACCCTCCCGAATGATACTTGTGGAATTCGCAATAACGCAGGAATGCGGGATGTGCGTCTATAAATATGAGTATCTATTTAATATAGAGCGGCAGCGGAAGGGCCGCGCAAACGAGCCCTTTTATGTCGGGCGTCGGGACGGCGATTAGCGGTCACTTTTATTTCACTTTATTGACACTCGACGGTCATCGAGACCGCCGATATTTGTTTTGTAATGCCTCGGAGACGCCGCTTATTCCTTTGTCGCTTTTCCTTAAGGACGAGCCATATTGGGAGTTTTGGAATTTTGATTGTGTAGACAAAGCTAAAATCCATTACCACGGATATTAGGAAAAAATATAAAAATTTTTCAGCTCCAATTCATTTTCTCCCTATCATCAAGTTTTTTGTTTTTTTCTTTATTGGTATACATCGGATGCCCGACAAGTATACTTTTTAATTTTTCAATTTGCGTATTGTTTCTGGTTTCGTTATTACATTACCAACGTTTTTAATCTTATCGGGAGACGAGCTTGTATGGATTCTCTTCCCTTTGTACAAATATAAGCGAAGCAAATTTAATTTTAAAAATTCTTACCAGTAACGAAAACTCAGCAATATTTTCTCCTATCTCAAAGAGAAGAAAAGAAGCTAAATAAATTGCCAATATGATAAAATAAGTATGCGTACTATATATCAAAAATCTGTGAAGATTATTAAGAGATTTTAAGATATCGGGGGAATAAGAGCCGTCAGAGTCCGGCCCGATGGGGATGATTTAAACGGGGAAAGAGATTCGTCCGAAAGTTATAGAAATTTTGTAGGTACATTACGAGTTTCGCGGGGTCGATTAGCGAGCCCTAAATTAAAGACGTCAGTAACAATAGGTCGATAAAGTCGGAAACTTTTTAATGAGAGATAATAACCGGAGAATATTCTCGTAAATTCCGACAAAAGGGGGAAGATTAACTTCTCCAACTCCTCCGGATTCGATATTGAATTATTTTCGTTTTATTGGCTTTTAATTGCCGTGCGTACTTCCCCAGAAGACTCTTCGTTCTCGCCTCATCGCGAAATTAAGACTGGTAATATTTTAATTCGATAAATACCAGTTTAATTACTCTGAATTAAAATTGTTCAAGAGATAATTACAGCGCACTGTTTATCCGTTATAATCCAGAAAAAAAAGATAATAATCAAAATCAATTCAGTGCAAACAAAAATTGATTCATAAATATACATCATATCAGAATTTCGATCGGTCCGAGATTGATTTGGAGCCCTCGAACGGACAATAACCGGGGCGAATTCAACCCCGAAATGCACCTCGAAACTTTGCGCAATTATATCGCAAAATTCATTGTAAGTGCGAACAAACCAGCGAAACGCCGAGCGTTTTATTAGCGGCTCGGCTCGAACGCACGATAACATAATGGAGAACGCGCTCGAGAGTTGCACCACGAGCCCAAGATCTAATACTTCGACCCGCAAATCTCTTTAATTGAGAGATCGAGGGGCGCAATGCTCTCGTTTCGCTTCTTTCGCTAATGGCTCTCGAAAACGATACACGAGTCATTAGCGAATGCTTAACGTACGTGCACCAGACACTTGGGGTTAACCGTGCTGCGAAATATTTACTTGTAATTTCGACCCGTATCGAATGCTCTAACTAACCATTACAATGGCGTAAGGTAAGTGGTGTATATTCGCGATATTATTGTTGTTGTTTTTGAGGGGGTTGCAGTAATCACAGCAATATAATAAAGAACTTTTGTTCGTTGGTAATTGTTGCCAAAATAATTTGTAGAAAAATGGATCAAAAAATTATTCCTGATGACAAATCATGTAATTGGCAAGATTCATAATCTTTCCAAGAATGTTCCATATTGATGAAGCTTTTTTCAATAGACATAAATAGCACTAGAAAAACCATACAGAGTTTGTGTTATAATTGACCCAATACACTGTTAAAGTGTTGAAGATATTGGTAGTTTTTCTCATCAAATTGTTAGATTTCAAACTGTCTTTCAACTTTCAACCATCAGGACTATACAATAACTTAATAGATTGATAAACTTACTTGGACTAGAAGTTTCGGAAGAATCCGAAGCCGACGCGAAGGAGCTCCTTTGCAAGCCGGGAGCGATGCCCAACTCGTTGGACGAACTAACGGGCGTCGAGGGCGCCTCGGCGTTCTGCACGTTCTGGCCCAGCGGCGTCGGAAACAGAATGCCCAGCTCCCTGGCCTCGTTCTCCTCCTGCGCCTGCTGCCTCCGCAGGGCCACCTGGGCCGCCATCACCCTCTGCCGCTCGGCGATCAGCGTGCACTTGGCGCAATTGCAGTCCCTCCATCGGCAGTACCGCTTGTGGCCCTTCAGCGCCGACACGACGCCGTGGTTGCGGCATCTCGCGCACTTCGGCGTCCGCTGGTACCGCTCCGAGGCCCGCAGGAAGAAGGCCGGCGGTATGGCCCCCAGCACGGGGTGCTGCGACATCAGGGTCGACATGTCCACTCCGCTGCCCGGTATGCTCATTATATTTCTCTAATATTATACCAACAAAACGACTAAACTAATAATCCGACATCTCGACTGGTGAGGAATGGTAAAAACCGCAAAAGTGTGTGTAAGACTATATATGTATGCAATATGTCGTGTGGTATAGCCGGTCCAACGCCACCGGGGATGTTTCACTTACTGACAGTAACTGTCAAGTGATACGGTAACCGTAACCGGTGGTGGTTACTGTACCCCATCTGTTGGCCGTCTGCGCTCGGCTACATCGGCCAATGGGGGCGCCCGACGCCGCGCTAACCCCACCCATCGGCCGCATGACGTCTCGACGGGCTCCACCCCCCCGGAGGCTCCGGCGGCGTTCGCTGTATTATGCCGTACAATGGGAATATACAAGCTAGATTTGAATGGCAAATATATTGCGGGTACGATAATAGGGAGCGAAGGAGGGTCCTAGATTCTCCTAATATGCTATTGTCGGGGTTTTTGAGTGCGATACTATATAATTTAGTTTGGATAGATTTTATGGGAGTCTGCCGAGAATGGATTTACGTTTCAATGGGATTTAAATGTTTTACTATTAATATGATGAACAATGGATCGGCGTAGAGGGATTATTTTTCAACGAGATCGCTTTCTGGTGCTGGGGAATTGTTTATTTGGATTCTACATTTAATAGGTAGGTGTGCTATTTATTTCAAATTCACTTAAATAGAGTTATAGTTCCAAAGAGAGAGATTTGTTAATTATTGAGATAATACCTTATCTTCGTATATATTCCTTATTAAGCTATTAATTATCGTGTGTGTTGTTAGGTTATAGGGATTTTTTTACTACAATACTTAGGTACCTAATTCCTGGCATAATAATTGGTACAAAACATTCAATTTAACTTGATATATTTGTAGGTTTTTTAGATTAATATTTCCAAAATTCATCTAAAATATTATTTCTATATTGTAATTAATTTTATACCTACTAGGTATTTATGCAAAATTTCTCTTTTTCAAATCATGAATTTTTTAGCAAGTATACTATACACCAAGTTTTACAAATATTTACAAATGTTACCTAACACTCAAAAAATCAAACAATCCAACACGATACAAAAACACGTAACACAAAACGAATATCTTATCAGATCGATCAGTATAACATTCGTATAGGAACTGTCACTGTATACCTCTAGCATATCTCTAGGTAATACCTAATACCTAGATACGCATTTGTGAAGCACCGTACATATGAACAGAATAAAAGAATTCATTCCAACAACAATGGCAATTAGATCTCGTACTCGTCCTATTTCGAGGAGTTGCACCCTACTTGTAGCATCACAATAAAGTTACATAACAACGAATTAAGCCGGTGCCGAAGCCGAGAGGGCTCATCACCCTAGAAACCGCAGCTCCCACGCTGGATGCATATCAGCTAACAAAAAATTTCACCGATACTTATACCTACCTGGAACCTATTTTATAAGCAAATTAACTTATTGATCTATCTAGAGAGAGTATTAAGTTACTAAAAATACAACATGATGATGTGATTTGTACAGGGTGTTATAGTAAATACGATAAAAAATGTGGGGACATGCATGTATACTAAAAAATTTAATCTAGTAGGCAATAAATCGTTACAAATAGATCACCCCTAACTTAGAGCCGATTAAAATATATTAAACAGGTGTTTAATCCTCATCGGCATCTTATATTATAATATAGGAAATAAGGAAGAGAGACCTTGGGGTCGAATTCGATCGGGACATGTATCCACCGGAGCGGCCGTAATCCCGGTTTAATGAAAATTCCGGGCCCGATGTCGTGGAGAAGGAGAAAGAGCGAGAGCGCGAGATCCCCGGCCCGTCATTATCCCCTTCTTTTATTCTACATATAACCTTTCACATGCCGCGCTCTTTGTCCCCGCATTCAAAGAGACAATTTCATGTAATTGTGCATAAAAGTCCGCGAGTCTATCTCTGACGTAAGAAACCGCACGACAATGGAGCGCATCTCACGCGGAATGACTTCAGAAATAGCGTTCCATTGTATAAGATCAGCGCCGAGATGAAATCTCATTTGTAATTTTACTTCGGGTGGATTCTTGTTAATTTCGCGAATGCAGGAGGTTCTTCTTTATTCCTTCTGTGGTATTTCATCTTTTTTTTGGTTTAATTTATTTTTTCCGGGAGATAACTTCGACTCGATGCAGGTTCTATCTCGTATACCTATCGCTATGTTGAAAGTTGAACTTTATTCGTTCTCTGTACTATACTTAACCGGGATGCGGATGAGGAACTATTTAAATATACAGTGTGTCACATAACTATACATAAATTATTAATAAACGGGGTAACATAAATAACATAATATTGTTAGTTCAATAAAATTCAATAAAAGCCTTTATTAATTTAAAATTTTGGTGGATGATCGCCAAAAGTATAATAAGGATTTCACCAGCAAGCTTTGAATTTTAAAATTTTGGTGGATGTTCTTTAAATACCCATACAGTTAAAATAAATATTTAGGTAAAGATTTTAACACTCTTTAAATAAATTATTGGTTGAAAAAAAATTCATGCGGCTGGTTTCCATCGCCATTTCGAACCTTATAGGTTGGGTCTTTTTTTTCTGTATACACCCCGGCGCTCTCCTGATAAATTGTCAGGGATTCAATCAGGGCGCTGGCAAATGAAAATGAGGAAAACCGTCCGAGAAAATAATTTGAAAATATAATAAAAACAGCGGACAATACAACAATCTCGAACATCCGAGGATCAGTCGTCCGCAAAAGCATAAATCTAAAATCCGAATCTGAAAAACGAGGATAATTTCAATAACTCTACACCGCAGGGCCGAACCTCAGAGGTCACCCTCTATAAGGAAATTTCCTCGAATGCTTTTAACTACCCATAAAAGAAATCATAAAATGTATGGAAGATAAATTTGCAAATTTTGGTGGAGGAAATAGTATGGTGTTGAGCATAACTTTATGTTCTGTTAAGGATTACTTGAAGATTCATTTCCGTTGGATACGACTCTGTACAGGTGCCGGCGACAGAGAGAACTTTGAAAAGCGATCCAGGAAAAAGGAGATTTATAATCTAGCGGGAATAATAGTGTCCGTGTCGGCGTCCGCCGTGTCCAGGGCTTTTTTTTGCACGACCACCAGTCAATGTCGGGCCCAGATCGCGATTTGTATAAATCCCTAGGCTACCCTTACGTTTGCTGACCAAACACTCCGTCGTCCGGGCGATTTTCAAAATCGAATCTCCGCTATTTATTAGGTATATTATAGCCACCCGGTACGTATATAAGTGCCTGTAATTTCGTCACCTATGGAAATTAAATTAAATTCCTCTCCAAACATTCTTCGATCCTCGTTTATTATTATTTTTATCGCCTATATAACTAGATGTACTATTATTAAAAAAGCGGATTCGATTAAAATTACTACCCTCTAACACTCGCATCTAAATACGATTCGAGCCCGGTCTTAATAAAACCCTCTCGCGCATCGTCGAACGAAATACACAATAACTTCAAAATTCGATGTATATATAGGTATATATGCGAGAGTATTATAGAGAACTAATTTAATTTCGGGCGGCAGAATTGCCAGGACGTACGTACGAAGGTATATATATCTATGCAAAGTCACAATTCCATTGTGTGCGAGGCACAATGGTCGCGCATTGCATCCGAGAACTCGCAAACTTTCAAAATTAATTCACTGACACATGATCCTAATCTTGCGAGTAATTCCGGTAGAGGGGACGCCGCCCTGTGCTCAGGTGGAATTTTCACTTATTTCTCTACGGGAAGTTTCTCGAATCCAATTGCGTTTATTTACATATATATACATAAGATTAGAGATTCTGTATGAATGCTGCTGAAATCTATATGTAGTTGTCGAATCTGCGATTATTTAATTAAATATATGAAAATTAAAAAAAGGATATATGTACTATGAAGTGACTTCATAAAATTATCTCATATTCTTCCAATATCCTTGTTATTTGAATAAATATTCATTGTTTAATTCAGAGAAATTTTAATAATTATATCTAATACCACACATTAAGATTTCTCCAATAAAGCGAACTATAATATATCCTATAGCATGCTCTTAATCTTTAATATCTTGCATAATCAAGAAAAAAAAATCGCCACGTTATAATTTACAGTATAGAAGAGTTATTTTAGGCAATAAATTGAAGAATTAGATTTAATTACACTAATAACATGTAAAAAACCGGTTTGGATTTAAGTGAACGATATTTTAATATGCTGGGATACCTGATTAAAAATAAAACATTTTTTATGATGCGAATTCAATAAAATCGCGACCTTGCCATAAACGTGTTAACGCCATCAGCAAGGAAAATATTTAACGGTACCACACCCAAAGTTCGACGAATTAATTTGGGTATACAGGTAGCAGCATGAGGAAATTAAAGAAATTTCAAACCGTTTGTAATATTATTTCCTTCAAGAATCTAATCATCTAATCTAATACATAATATCAAAGTACGTACCTATACAGTAAAATTTAAAACATGAAAGGACGTGTTGATAAATTTTCTTAAACGTTTTTAATTATTTCTTTTAATCAACCTTGTTTAATCTTTCACGATATTTCATATACCTAAAATGCACTTCAATTAGGTAAATATTTTTTACAAGTGTAGGTATATAATTTAATGTTAATCTAATAATAAGAACTGGAGCAAAAAAAAATATACGGATGTTAATTAGATACAGAGTCTATTCACAGTCCATCGATAAGGATTTAGCCAGCAAGTTCGGACGACCTTCGAAAACCTTGCCAGGATATGTTATTGTTGTGAAAGGTATCGAAAAAAATTTGTTCCGGGGTGGGATCGAACGCAAATTCGTATAAATAAATCGCAAAGGTCTATCAAAATCATATTCAAACTAACAACTTGAAACATGGCATTCAAAGTAAGTGTTACACAAAATATTACAAAATTTCCACCTACAAACATCGATTGTTCGAATATTATTTTAATTAACAATTAATTAATTTTCCAGTTCGTCCTCTTCGCCGCTCTCCTAGCAGTAGCTCGTGCAGGCCACCTGGGTGGCTTGTCCTACGCAGCTCCCCTTCTAGGATCCCACAGCGCCGTCTCCACCTACTCCAACGTCCAGCACCACGCTCCTTCGATCCACGCTCACGTTCCCGCCGTCCACTCTTACGTCGCTCACGCTCCTCTGGTCGCTCAAACTTACGCCGCCCCCGTGGCCCACGCCGTATCAGTACCAGTCGCGAAGGCCGTCGTCGCCGAACCGTCCGCTCCCGCTCACTACGACTTCGGCTACGCCGTGAGCGACCCCCACACCGGGGACTCGAAGAGCCAGCACGAATCCCGACGCGGAGACGTCGTCCACGGCAGCTACTCCCTCTTGGAGTCCGACGGCACCAAGCGTACTGTCGATTACACCGCTGATGCGCACAACGGATTCAACGCTGTGGTGCACAAAGAGCCCGCTGTTCATGCTGTAGCTCCCGTTGTAGCTCCTGTTGTTGCTAAAGTGGCTACTTATGCTGCCCCTGTAGCACATGCGTACGCTGCTCCTCAGGTTTACAGCGCTCCTTTGGCCCATGGATACGCTCATTCTTCGGTAGCTCATGGTCCTGTAGCTCATGGTTATGCTCATGGTCCGGTAGCTCTTGGTTATGCTCATGGTCCGGTAGCTCATGGTTACGCCGCTCATGCCCCAGTCGTCGCTCACAATGTCTGGTAGGTTGTTATAATTGTAAATTAAATTATTTATCCAATGCAATAAATGTTACTATGAATTCACTGCTAGTTTTTGATTTTTTTTTTAATGGAAGACTCTATTTTTAATGGGTGTCTAACGCTCGCTTATGATCAATTATGTCCGAAAATAATTGCATAATTATGAATGTGTGAGTATCTAGATCGCGTGGCCCGAGGTGTCCGTTTGGACGTTATATGGCTATTAACGAAAATTACTTTCACTTGGGCGTACGTACCGGAAAGTTATGGGTACTCTCGCAGACAATGTCGCGTAACTGACTTTGACCCAGTGATCCAATCCCGAGGATACTTACGCTAATTGACCGTATTAGCGAGTTGCATTTTTGGCAGGCCAATTATAAAATATGTGATATGTGGAGTGGATATGGTTCTGTAGGTTGATATTATGGTTATAGGTACTAATGTTGTGCAAATAGGTTGGATAATTTGAAAGTGTGTTTGTGTTTTTTTTAAACAAACTGATGCAATTTAACTGCAGCTTCTTTAGGCTTGAATGATACACATTATAAATTTGATGTAATATATAATTCAATTAATTTACCTACGTTTGCTTTTTTATAACCTACTGGCATTTCACAGTTAACCATATATGCACGTATAAAATTGATATTTACGATTATTTATCACCTACTATATTATAAAAAACAGACAGATATATTACCTAGGTGAAGTTTAATTAAACGCATCAGCAACGACTAATTTTTGCAAGCGATTTTTCGGAGGGTTTTCCTACTCTAAAATCCCGTTGGACGCGGAAAACGAGCAATCTGAAACTGAAACAGTATTTTCCAACGCCAATGAAAAGATGGGAAGTGTAACAGATCCCAAACGATCGTTTTCATTGGATGAGTTGGCGCGAATGGAAAATGACAAGGGAAGACGATTTCCCGCTTATTCAGAATGTAGCAGGAGAATGTTATATGGGAAATATTTTTAGCAGAAAGGATTTTTATGTACCCATGAATTAGGTGATATTTTTGGGTATATACTGCATCAGGTAGTTTTTTATTTATTTCGTAAGATGATGTTCTTTAGATTGTTGAAATTTCAATAATATTTTAGATACTTTTGTAGTTTTCTATATCGGTAAATTAGGTGAAGTTTTTAACAGGATTGTATCAAATTGATTATTTAGAAATCATTTATTTGGGGAATTTTTCTTTGATAGGGGCTATGAACTTCAAATCATGAAATATTCCAATATTTCCACCCTCTCGTTCTTATTTACATAATTTTTAGGAAACACTCTGTATTTTTTTTTTAATTTCAGGATAATAACAACAAACACATTCGAATTACATTAATTTTATATTTGGCAATTCATTTCTTCAACAAATAAATATAGCTTCTTCACAGGTAACAAGTATACAAACTCGTACAATTCTAAATCAACCCCACCGGTACTCAATGATGGTAGTAGGCGCCGGGTGCGGCGTATTGCACGGGAGCGGCGTACTGCACCGGCGCAGCGAATTTAGCCACCGGGGCGGCATAAGCCACCGGCGCCGCCACTTTAGCCACCGCTTTCACGGCGATTTGGGCCGGCTCCCGGTGCACCACGGCGTTGAACCCGTTGTGGTCGTCAGCCTGGTACTCGACGGTGCGCTTGGTGCCGTCGGCATCGACGACGGAGTAGCTGCCGTGGACGACGTCGCCGCGGCGCGACTCCTGCTGGCTCTTGCTGTCGCCGGTGTGCGGGTCGTTGACGGCGTAGCCGAAGTCGTAGTGAGCCGGGGCTTCAGGTTCTGCGATTATGGTCTTGGTTACCGGCGCTGCGTAGGCCACGGGAGCGGCTACTTTGTAGGCTGGTGCGGTGTAGGATAGGTGAGCTGGGGCAGGGATGGGGTAGTGTTGAGCTGGTGCCGCGGCGTAAGCGAACGCTGGGGCTGCTACTTTGGCTATGGCGGGAGCTGGGGCGTAGGCGATGGGTGCTGGGACTGGGGCTGATATGCTGGAGTAGGAGACTGAAGGTGCGTCGGAGTAGGCTACTTTGGTTAAAGCCGGGGCTGCGTAGGCGAGGGGAGCTGATGGGTAGGATTCCTGGAGGACTCCTGCGCTGGTTACGGCCAAGAAGGCGGCGAATGATAATAGCTGAAATAATTGTAGGAAAATCAGTTTGTTGTAAGGTAGAAGATTTTTTGAAAAATTTCAATAAAATAATTTAATTTAATTTTTTTAAGTATTATACAAATGTGGAGGCTGATTGCAACCCTTTGAATTAAATTAGAAATAAGAGAATTTTTCGAAATAATCAAAATAAATAGTAAATCAGTTTGATAAAAACAAAAAATAACAAAAAACATATCGAACAAAAAAAACTTTAAATAGAATGTTCGTAGAACCGAATAAAAAATTCACTAAATTCGACGGACCATCACTTGTTCGCGATTTTGTTTTTCTCGACCAATGCAGCACACATATTACTTACTTTGAAAGCCATGCTGTCAGCTGAGATCGACTGTATAAGGACTACAGCGGTATCCTCTTTTTATACGCCGCGATTCAAATGCGGCGGAGGCGTGGTCCGGTCCTGGTTCGGGTATGATCCTTTCACCGGGGCCCAGAGGGCTCCTGCCCGCCGTTGGAGTGGCTTTTTTTCGGCATTTCGAGCGTCAAGACGCGCGACAATCTTCGAAAGGCTAGAAGACCGGTTGCTACATCGCCTGTCGTTTTGCAATTCGGTCCGGTTTCCAATAATTTGGTAAATTCCGATGGAAAAAAATCGCAGCGATAATAAAAAACACAAATTTTATGATTCCTTCATTTTTTGTATTCTCAATAAAATCAAAAATTAATAACATTATATTATGCATAATTATACACAAGTGCTATAATATTACGATGATCCTTGATATGCGTACATAAAATATTTCATATAATCGCATTATCTCGTACAAGAAATTAATCTCTTCTATTAAACTATAAAAGAGAGTCATCTTTATTTAATGCAAATAAATTTCGCAACGAAATGTTTCCGTTTTTTTTTTCATATAATCGAAAAGTCCGGATCCAATTTAAATATCCATCATCAGAGATTATTAATTCGTCGCGTGTCTAAGTTCAAGCTGGTAATTTAATGGATATATTTAAATGCTACAACAGATGGGCGCTGCGTAAACGTCTCGTGAAAAGTAAAAGCGATTTTAAAATCGAATTGAAATTAGTTTTCTTCGCCGATTATTTTAGAAAATATCTTAATATATTCTCTGTTCGTATAATTAATCGGTTGAATAAGGGGTTTTTCGCAATAATCTGATTTTTATTGGCAAACTTTTTTACCATTTATATTTCTCCTGATAGCTGGAATATTTCTTTAATTATTTCAATAAATTGTTAGCGCGAAAACTATTTAATTATCCGGTTAATTAAAGCAGAAACGACGAGACATTGGGCAATGGTCGACAAAATTTCGAAATTTCGATTTCGTCCTCATGGTCATCCCAAAATTGGATCGGCCGATTTACAGCGAACGAACGTAAACAAAACTACACAGGGTGTTCCATTGGCTAACTGGTAGATTGTAGATGTAAAAAAATTACAGCGTTACGTTGTAACAAAACGAACACTTACTTAATTTCGCAGGCTTATACACTAATACAACCTGATATTCGATTATATTGGAGTTATGTCACAATGCGTTTTTAATAAGCTCGGTATTCGATTTTTTGCACTTATTTCTAAATGTTAATGGGGCGGTAACGGTGAGTTCTAATTGGCACCATATCGATTGTGTTCTAATAAAAAAATGCTCACAATGTGCAGGGTTTTGCAACAATGCATTTATGGCCGACCAATCGTCTTTGTATCCGAACGATTCGATCTAAAAAGCGAAAATAAAATTCTACTTTCCTATAATTGTTATATTGTATTCGATATAACCAAAAACAGTGATGCCTATGAAAGCACATAATACCTATAAATTCTAACGGAATGTACACAATAAATCCAGTTACCTACAGAATAGGAACTAATTAATTAAAAAACTATCTAATTTCCTATTTCATCACATTGCTAATGTATCTAATGTTATAGGCACTAAAACGAGCCGATTTTGAGACAAGACAAGGTCGCGAAATTACCTCTGCAAATTGCAAGAAATTGATTCATCGTCCATGAAAATGAATAATTATATTATTCAATTTTGATATTAGCATTAGTAGGTATGAGTACCACAATTTTATATTCAGTGTGAACAGTTAATTGGACCACTCCTTTATACGATTCTAATAATTTAATGTATCTTTTGTTAATAAAACCCAATTTTCATCTTATTGTGATTTTCTACTCAGTTTCTGTCGCATTATTTACATCATCAGATATCTTTCTTGTCATTTCGCCACATGTTAATCCCGCAATATCCTGTTACTTGATTGGCAATTCTACCAGCAAACTGCAGGATAATGTCCATTCGAGAACGATTATCTAGCCTGGTAGACAAGTCGAGAATCGGACACGCAATAACAAATAACATAAATTTCTTGCCTACGTCTCACGATCGGCGGCAATTCATTCAAGTTATTAATTTGTCAAATTTCGTAACGCTCGCCGATATATCTACAGGTAGGCTAGTATAAATCCAATGGGTTTTGTATTGAGCCGCTTTTTTATGCTAATACGTGAAGAAATTGGTTCACAGTGTCGCAAGAGATGTCGTTCGAAGGATTAATGGACGCGTCAATAGAAGAAATTCTAGTTAGGAAACACATATAAAACCGTTTATCGAGATATTTTATTGTGATTTATGGATATGTGATGACCGTGACTCGGCGGGATTAGTATCAAATTTGCAAAAAAATGTAGATAGTAGATGAATTTTGTTCGATTCAACTACTACCTACAACACCCTCGCATTGGTACTAAATTTAGTTCAAATTGTGTGCGCTAACGGTACCGTTTGTTGCGTGACTCAATTTCACTCCCATTCGCATTTGCATATTACTGAATGGACAATGCTTTTTATCCCTCCTGACTGACCTTTGAGCGATTTTTAAAGCGACCTTTCGAAGACGCCCACCATTTTTCCAGCGTATTAACAATAGCCTGAAAGTAAGCAGTACTCGGAAAATAACTCTACTTGGAATTAAAGCGTACCTACGCCCATACGCGTAGATACCTAACTCAAAAACCGATCGACATAAAGATCCGTAACGTCGAATTTACATGGCGGTTTTCCCTTTTAGAATGATTTTCGTTTCGAGAATGGCCGTCCACGCCCAACGTAAACGTGTAAATGGGTGTTTTAACTACACCGAACATGCAATTCGATCTATAACTAAACGGTACCGTTTGTTAGTCGCACTTGCGGAATTGAGTAATCCGTTGGATAATCGAATAGCCATTTTTTATCTAAACCTAAAGCATATACGCTTACTCTGATTTACTATTCACCTATACAGGGTGTTTCTTAATAACATATATGCTAATACTTATAAAGGGGTGATGGAGAAGACCACGATTTTTTTTTTATTTTTTTTTTTAAAGTTTGAAAAACGTAACACAATCGTCATACACTCTGCTCCAATCAAAGCGAGAGTTTCAAAGAGAAGTGACATTTAGCAAGTTTGCCACGTTTCCTATTACTCTTCTTTACTCTGCAAAATGTGCGTTTTTTGTATATTTATTGCAATAAACATTTTCTGATTTATCCATTTCTTCCATTACCTAATGGCTAATTCGATATATTAATATAGAAATAACATCTTCATCTGTATAAATTGTAACCGATTTTCGTGTTAAAAACACAAATAATGGTCCTGAAAAATTTATTTGGCAACATTGTTGTCAACTTCAATATTATCATTAAAGTGTTTTGTGCCGAACTGCAATTCGTGTAATTTGTTTTGTGCATTTTTCAGAAAAATCTGACAAATGACAGTTTGATTTTTGTTCGATTTTTGTTCTCCATTCTGTAGTACCTTTTAAAAGTACCTTAAAAGAGGGTCCATGATTCATGTTATTAAGAAACACCCTGTATATTCAAGTAATTTTGTATCATCACTGTATATTTCCAAAAACGAAAAAAATACGCATTCTGCAGTAATTTGTAGCAACTTGGATATTTTGATATAATTATCAAACCACATCGAACTGACTTTAAGGACACTATGTCCTCATAAGCGAAGAAATAACCATATATTGGCGAATATTTATGGATGATGAAAAGGCGAAGGAAGGCTGGATGAGCGAGCCGTTAATTCGCCATTAGCTAAATTAAATCGAGAAAGGCCCGACATTGGTTATTTCGCGGCGATACGATCTAGCGAAAGACGATTTGTATGCGGCGTCGATAGGGATCGATCTTCGACACAAGATGGAATTTCTTCATTTATTTACGTGTTCGACGGCTCCGGACACGCCTCGCACGCTATGACATAATCCGAAATAAAAACAGAAAGTGATTTCGATCGGCCTTGAAATACACGCAGGTAGATCGGCTATTGTTGGATGAATGTGGAGCCAGCGGTGCCGCCTCTGGATCGATTTACGAAAATCTGGCAAAAAAGTACTATCGATTAATTAATTGTTACTTGTCACTCATCAGGTGAACGCGAATTTGACAGTTGACAGTGACGTCTACCTACGTGATTGCGTGAGAGAATCCGGCGAATATCGATATATGCATATACGATGTTCGTTAAAATCGAAACCTGTTCGAATAAATTACCGCTCAAAGCTATATCATTCTCGAACATCGTTCGAAGATTTAATTAAAATCATTTTCAGCAAATTATTAGCTTATTCTGACGGGTTGACGAAATCCGAATTAAGAACGTTTTTAATGATACTTTATAGTTGTATCTTGTTTCAGTTTCGGGTAATTTATGAACGTGTTGTTTCATTGACGAGGTCAAAATGAAAGAAACTCCTGGGGCATCAGTAAATTAACGCATATAGGGTGTCTGATGAATATCTCTATACTCAACATTACTACAAAACATACTAAATTATTTATGTTAATCTTTAAAAATCTTTATTAAAAACTTTCTTCATCTAATCCTAAAAATGGTTGTTCTAACATTAATATACCTAATAAAAATAAGAAAATGCGTATAATAGATACGTGTAACAGTATCCTACGCTTAAACTATGTGAGGGATATCGTGCAAACATCCTATAGATATAACATAGTACTTTTTTCTTGGCCAAATACGTTGAACGGGTCAATGCCAACAATAAGCGAGCTTATATTATACTTACCTACAGCATTTTTCATTGATACGTTTAGTGAAAGTGTTCTCAAATCAAACCTTAGGCCAATTAAATTTAGTATATATACCACCGGCTCATTGAAAAAATGTATCAAAGTACGCACAGCCAGCGAACATGTCTTACAAAGTAAGTTAATCGTGCTCGTACCGCTAAAGGAGCGATCTGTAGTGATTGATTTTAGTGCTAATGAGTGCTGTAAAAATACTTTTATTTTACGTGGAAGACTAATATCGCACTTTTCTCTTCCAGATCATTTCCTTCGCCACCATCATCGCCGTAGCCAGGGCCGGTTTCATCCCGGAAACCTACCAGGCTCCGCTGCAATACGCCGCCCCCGCCATCGCCAAGGTAGCCTACTCTTCCGCTCCCGCTGTCTCCTACTCCAGCATCTCAGCACCTGCAGCATACGCCGCAGCACCTGCCTACAAAGTAGCCGCTCCCTTAGCCTACTCTGCACCAGCCTACAAAGTAGCTGCCCCTATCTCCTACGCTGCACCAGCTCCAGTCGCCTACTCTGCACCAGCCTACAAAGTAGCGGCCCCCGTCACCTACGCTGCACCAGCTCCAGTGGCCTACGCTGCACCAGCTTACAAAGTAGCTGCCCCGGTCGCCTACGCTGCACCGATAACCAAGACCATAATCGCAGAACCTGAAGCCCCGGCTCACTACGACTTCGGCTACGCCGTAAACGACCCTCACACCGGCGACAGCAAGAGCCAGCAGGAGTCGCGCCACGGAGATACCGTCCACGGAAGCTACTCCCTCATCGAAGCTGATGGTTCCAAACGTACCGTAGAATACACCGCTGACGCGCACAACGGTTTCAACGCTGTTGTTCACAAGGAACCCGCCGCCGTCCACGTGAAGGCCGTCGCTCCCGTCGTGGCTAAAATCGCCGCTCCCGTGGCTTACGCTAAAGTAGCCGCTCCGGTAGCGTACACCAAAATAGCCGCCCCCGTGGCCTACTCCGCTGGCTACCCCGCCGCCTACTCCCAGGATGCTTACTACCATTGAGATTGATAGTTGATGTTTACCTGTTGTGCCGCTGTAAATAATATTAAATTATTCTATTAAAGACTGTGAAAATTTATTTTGGATTTTATTTAGTACTTAGTTGTATTTATTTTTCATTCATTGTCGTGGATAAATTAGTAGATATCATCTACTGTATAATATTATTCTGTTTCAAATATTAACTAAACTACAGCGTTTCTAAAATTCTGATCGTTTAGATTATTTTTGCAAACAGATGTGTAGCGGTAAATTAAAACGAGATTTTGAATGTCTACCTAAATTAATATTTATTTCTAATGAAAATTCAAAAACACATTAAATAATTAATTACTCGTAATAATTAATTCCTTCGTTTTTTAAGCATTTTTTTTCCTCTTGGAAACGATCCTGCAATGGCAATTCTTTACAATTTCAGGTAATTATCGAGTAAACTATAATAATTGAAGATACACCTCAATTAATACTGCGTGGAGGAAATAATCACCATTTAAACATACTTTAGAGCCAAATTTTAAAAACATAAAAATTTTAATATCATTAATTAATGATTTCATCATCACTGGTCCCAATTCTTCTATAGTATTAAACAGAATTTTCCATTTTAAGACATGTTTCTTATTTGGACCATCCTCTCTAACACTAACTCGAGCATTTCCAACTCACTACATGGTCTCATAGTTATCAGGCAGGGAAAAATCGAGATCATCCGTCGTATTCACGAACCTGACTTCATCGCCCTGGCCATGCCTGTTATACGACAGAAATCCCCTGGTAAAGCGGTACCTTCTGAGCACCCCGAACGTCGTCACCGAGACGAAAACCACGATGCACGTCGTACTGATAACTATAACCAGCACATTGGACTTCCCCTCCTTCACGTAGGTCGAGCTATAGAGTTTGCTCTCGTTGAAGCTGGTCAGCAAGGGGTTGCCCTCGATGGTGTTCTCGATTTCGTCCGACAAGAAATCGTCGACCCCTTCGGCCACTTCGTAAGTACCTTCGTCGTTGTTGGCGGGCCTGGGCACGTCGAAAGCGTCGTCGAAGCCGTTGCCGATTTCGTTGTCAGACCTGGTGCTGGGAGCCGGTGGAGTCGTAAGGAGGATTTTCCGGTAAATCACCGTGGCGGGTCGCGGTGTTTGGAGGTACACCACTGGCCTGGGGTGCTTCTGAGTGGCATTCGAAGGCAATTTCGTCGTTGTTGGTGTCGGGCGGGCTTCTATGGAGGTGGTCTTTTTAGTTGAAACGGTGGTTGTTTCAAGAAGAGGTACTCGACTAGTTGTGTTTTCGTTGCTGAAGGTTGTACTCTCGGACGTTGATCCTGTATTTATAACACATTGTTTAATGAAAATGTGCCAGATGAACTTAAAGGATAACGTACCGAAACAAGTATCAAAATAATCTAAGCAACATCTGTTATTAATGAAGCAATCATCATCGCAGTCGCAGGTTAAATGGTAATTATCCTTCGAGGGTAGTTCAGTTTTGCCGCAGCGATTTTCGCAGGTATCGATCGTTGGAAGTACCTCATTAAAAGTACTATTTTCCCTAAAATATATTCGTAAGAAAATGAACCGCGATTCCAAGAGACTTACATTGCTGCAGTAGTAGTTTCCCCTTCGTCCGTGCAATTCAATATTATCTTAACATCATCTATAGCAATGTCACTTACGTAACCAGATCCTCTTACACCTTCTATAATAATCTAAAAATATACCACACAGCTAAGTAAATATCTACAGAGGAAATTTGAAGCTTGTTGACTCACTTGAAATTCGTCTTTCATAACACCCAAGTGGTGGTAACTCCTGTACCATCTATCCCCTTGATTCCCGCTTTTGGAGAACACCGCCGACTGGGGATCCAAGCTCCAGGAGTCGTTCGCCAACTTCACGTACACCCTCAGCGTTCCGATGGTGGCCCCGAACATGTGATAAAAGAACTCCAAGCAAACACTGTCGTCGGTTTTGTTGTAAACGGGCGATATGAGCCTGGCCGTGTCATTTTGAGCCCTCGACGACGACTCGATGTACATGTAGTAACCTGCCGATCAGCAATTCGAGTACTTATAGTGTAGCTGGATATCACCTACCGTTTTCCCCGATGCCTTTGGTGTGATCGAAGCTCGGCCCGGTGCCGATCGAGCCGCTGGGGGTGTTGAAATTTTCCCTCGTCCAGTCGAAATCGTGGTTCAGGTCGTGCGTCCAGCCGCACAAATCCGTGGTTTCGAAGTCGCAGCTGAGCTTCGGCTTCGCATCTGCCGCTGAAAGTAAACAATCAATAGGTTAAGTACTTGTAATTATAGTTCGCTTTTAGTGCAACCAAAATAGGAGAGGACAGTGAAGGTACTTACCCATGCATGTCGGAACGTGGCTGCTCCAATTGGTCCCGTCGCAATAAATGGCTGAAGGTCCGTTCAAGATGTAGCCCGCTTTGCAGAAGAAATGCTGGACGGCTTTGCTGTGCGTTGGGTAGACGAGGAGGTACTCTGAGTTGATTTGTCGGCCAATTGTTTTGCAAGTCGGCCCTGGAATTTAAATGAATTGGGTGCAGGACACTTGGTCATATTGAACCTTAAACTAACTATAATTCTTTCGAATTTCTCTAGGTATTTGTGGATAATTAATAAGAAATTGCTAATGAATAAATAAACTTACGGACGCATCTGGGAGGCTGGGGATCCCACACATGTCGGACGCAAGTGCTGTGTTTCTCCCCGGCTAATAAGTAACCTCTGTTACAGAAATACTTTACTACCCTCGATCTGACGCTTCTCCTTTTCGCCACTCCATTTTTTATTTGTATGGCAGGACAAACGTTCCCTATATGCACAAAAATTACCGGATCATTAGTCGCAATGAGCAAACTAAATTCGAGGAAAATAATAAGAAGAACCTACTGGAAACTAGGCGTTGTGTCCGTGAGGTAGCTATCCTGTGTCTGTTGGTCGTGGGAACAATGATACCAGATGCGGCGAAATCGGAGCGAAATTCACTAAATAAACTTAGATAACAACAAATTACAACTAAACAACGTTTCATTTTGATCGGTCGAAATGGAACCTTCGGTGTGAGGCTGGCCACTGGCATGGACCTTGTTTACCAACTGTGAAGTATACAGGAATTTCTGTCGATATCTAGCGGATGTTCCAGGCCTGATAAAAGCGGAAAGAGAAAAATTTATCTTCGAAAATATGCATACGAATAATGGTCGATGGAGAGCGTTCTGCGAAAATTAGACGTTGATGTTTCCACTAATTTTTGGATAAGTACAAAGGTCTTGATTGGGTGTTAGAATATGGTTGTATATTGCGTTGTTACCTACTACGTATGTTGGGAAATATTGAACTGATGTATCACTGCACGTGTTACAAATCACTGGAATTTTTCATATTGCGTATTTTCCGGTTCGAATTGGTTTTATTATGAAGCGAAAAAATGCAATAATTAAAGTGAATTTAAAGTATCTGGGAATCCTTCCCCAGCGTTGCCCAATAAGTTAGTATATTTTATAGGCTCTCAGCGACTCTATGCCTATATTAGAAAAATTTAATATCACAAATTTGTCAAACAAAACAAATGTGTAAGTTATCACCGTTAAGCTTCTAAACATTCGGTACGATTAGATAGACATCTCAAATAATACTTAAAGCAGGAAATATATCCGATTAGAAAATACAATGGGTTTTTTTCTGAAATTCGTTGAATTGAAAATTTTATATTACTTATATTATTGAAAAAGTCTTTATCGCATATTACTTAAAATTAAATTAAAAAATGTTGTAAATCAGTGACCATTAGAAACGCTTGATTTTTTATCAAATGTATTGAAATTATTTTAGGAGCTATATTTTCTCTGTAGTGGAAAAAAAATATTTTACTGATAACAAAATCTGGGGGATTTGATTTTAATCAGCTGCTTAAATTGTTGCATAATTTCCAGTGAGCAATGATATTTGCCATAGAACATAATAATCTTTTGCTTCTTGTTAGTATGTTCTGTGGTGACTTCTATTTGTTTTTGGCCTCTTGTGACAGATATATTCAACCAGCCCCTCCGATTTGTCAATTCCTTTATTATAATGTTGGTCAATTTTTCTGTGAATTCATAGATGGCGCGTTTGAGCAAAAGGTAGGTTATAAAATTTCTATTTATAACTTCTTCGGTTTTCTTTTCTTGTTATGTTTATATTATCGCCGTCTTCAAGTCCGATGTGCGTGCAAAGTTGAATGTTCTCGACTTTAATTTAATTTGTGGTTGTTTTTGTTGTGTAAACTAGTGCATAGTTATTTTTTTAATTTTCTAATTTATTCAATAAATCCGTGAAAATGCCAGTATTTCACACGAAAACCATCGAATCTATTTTGGATCCAGTTGCACAACAGGTAAGTACCTGTTCAAAACACATATTTTGCCAAGAAACTGATTGTTTCTTATTTTTAGCTTAATTGCTCAAGAAAATTATTCTAGATAACGTTATTATTGCGCTTTAATTTGACATTGGCCCTTAATTTAATTAGTAATAAATTCTTACATATCGTTTATCTACTGTTTTATAACCCACATCGTCTCCAGATAAAAATTTCCCAAAGAAAATGAGTCATTTCCTTTCGTTTTCTATCTATAAATTTAGCGAAAAGTAGGCGTTGCCCCGCTCTAAGTGCCTTTGCTTATTCACTTCTCAATTAACTCAATCAATTTTGAGGGTTTTGATGGCCGCAAATTGGAATTAACGAATTTTATTCCTAATTAGATTATGTCACTAAAATGATAACATTCTATACAAAAAGCGTGATATTAGATAAAAATCAGCTGTTTCTATATCATGTTTTCACCTATCCTTATAAGGACGGGATACCATTATTGGGTTGTTTGCAATAAATTCTTTATAGTGTATGGTCAATTACATACCGAAACCCACCTTATGGTAATTCGTTCTCTATATAGAAACCTACGTAATTTATTTGTAGTAGACCGTCTAAAAATATCGAAATTTCACCAATATAAACTGGAATTGTCCTCTGTTATTGATTTTTAATTGAAGCAATACCAATCGATTATTGAAACATCTGCTCCTAAATAGACTAGCAATAGTTTTATTTCTTCTATTAAATCCCTTTCTGGAAGTTATTACTAAATTTTCAGATGCATTATACAGGGTGTTCAACTCGCAAAAAGACCAAAAGTAGATCCTAATCAGATTTAATGGGTCTTTCTCCTTTATTTACAGGTTAAAACTAATATACAGAGTGTTGGAAATGTTTGCGACAGCCTCGTAAAATTTTGCGCAAAAATCGTTCTATACTATTTTTGCAAATAATCAATAAATGCGCTTCTATCGATTCTCTTGCGTTTAATTTTTTACGAGGGATGAAATCATCGGCAATGCGGTTGCAGCAAAAGAGACACTGGCCAATAAAACTGTCCTGCTTTTCCATAAGGTTATGCTAATAATGCGGATTTTCCAGGTCACTTTATATACAGGGTTGGTTTTCTATTTTCCCATAATGATACTCGAGAGTATTTCGTAAACAACCATTTATTTGTAGCGGCTTTTGATGTTCTATTTTTAACGTTAATTTAGCAATTAACGCTAATAAGCTTAGCAGGATATGGACGATAGTTTTTCACCGCATTTTGAACTATTTTAAAATTTATTTGCAGGTCTCTAAATTAGTAATTCTTCATGAAGAAGCCGAGGATGGTATTCCTATGCCCGACCTTCAACAACCAGTCAGGTCGGTCAGTAACGCTGTCTCCAATTTGGTCAAGGTAATTTGTATTTTAATTTTAATTTTTTACAATATATAATTTATCTAACTCGAATATTAACTCGTGAACGATTCGGTGGAATTTTAAAAAAATCGCAACAGGATATTTAGTGATTTAATTCCGAATAAATAGCCTTTATTTACGAGAACTAGAGTTGCAGCAATACTTGAACTTTAGCCAGCAAATTGTGTAGTTTAAAAATTAACCTTCATTGTAGGTATTATGCTTAAGCTCGTTCAATGATCTGCGAAAATATTTAATCAACATATTCATTAAATTCGCTAAATCGTCTATAAAATTTTTAATAAACGATATTAGTAAGTAATCGATCGGTTTACAAATATCGCAATAGCACGTTCCAAATAAATCAAGCGGTTTTTCACACCCACTTAATTTTAATTTTAGTAGCTATACAGGGTGAGTCACAAATTCGAAGAAATATTTTAACCGAAAACATAAATTCTTGAAGATTCTGGAAATATTTAAAATTTATTAAAAATGAGCTATATATTTAAATATTTGCCAACTATTCGGGCGCGCCTATGAATCAATTGATACGTTTGATTGATTTATTACTCAAAGACATCATTTTTGAAAATCTGGAAGTATTTTTAGAAGAAACCGGTTACTCTTTTCGGTTACTCATTGATATTGCATTTCTTTTATAGTAATTACCATCATTTCAGGTCGGTAGAGAAACTATCAACAGCTCCGATGATCCGATTTTGCGCCAGGACATGCCCGCCGCCCTGGTCAGGGTGGAGAGGTCCTCCAAATTGCTGGAAGAGGCCAGCGACATGCTTAAACACGACCCGTTTTCCTCGCCGGCAAGAAAACGACTGATTGAAGGCAGCGGTGGAATTCTACAGGTAATGGAAAAACTCGTGGAAATCTTCTGATTAATGAACATCCTCCGTTTCTCCAGGCTACATCTGCTCTGCTGTTGTGCTTCGATGAGTCCGAAGTTCGGAAAATCATCAAAGAATGCCACAGGGTTCTGGATTACCTGGCTGTAGCCGAAGTGATCGAAACGCTGGACGAACTCGTCCAATTTTTAAGAGACTTAAGCCCGTGCCTTAGCAAAGTATCCAGAGAAGTCAGCGCCAGGGAAAAGGAACTAACACACCAGGTAAAACCACGTTTATATTTATTCGCATCTATCACCTTGTAGATTAAAAATGAATTGTTTTTACTTCTTTACATCCACTTTTTATCTTGATATCGACTCTTTCTTGTTCGTTATCGGCAAAGCGTACGTGCTTTCTACATTCTAGTGAAGTTAAAGCAGCCCAAGTGTCGAGTTATTCGGCTTAAAATACACCAAAATGAACGGTAAATACCAATGTTGCAACGAGGATTACCCCGACTACGTGTGCATCAGATGCCACAACGTCTTCCACCCGTGCTGCTTGGACGGTTCGAACGTGTTGAAACTGGACGGTTATCAAATATACTGCTCGCTGGAATGCGAGAGCAGGGACGTGGAGGACAACGTTCGCAACGCCGAACTGGAAGCCGTGATCACCAAATTGAGAAAAGAGCTGGCGGAGCGGAGCAACTACTTGAAGAGGCTGAGCAAGACGTTCCTGCAATTCGAAGACGACGTCATGTACAAGGAGAACGAGTACGAGACGACGTTGCTGCAGCAGCAGGAGAAAATAAAGCGCTTGAACAAGGAGATAGCGGACCTGAAGAGGCAGCACGAGCAATCCAACGAGAAAACCAACGAGAATAAGCGCTACGTGCAGAAATTGGAGAAGGATTTCGTGGAGCTGAGCGATATGTACAAGCAAATGGTGTCGACTATAAGGATGTTGGAGTGCGACAATATGAATTATCAAAAGCTCGTGCAGGACTTTAAGACGAAAACCGAAGAGGAAGAGGCCGAAGCGCTTATTGAAATTGCTCCGGTTGAAATTGCGCCGGTTTTGAATGATTCGAAAGAGGAAGAAACTTTGAAAGATAACGATAAAGCTGCAGACACAACAAACGATCTGAATGGAAATACATTATTCCTTTTGGGCTACAACTGCGCTGTTAATTTGCATAAAATGATCAACAGGGAAATATCTGGAGACAAGCAATCTTCCGAAACTATTAAAAATGTAGTGAAGTCGATTTCAGAGTTTAACGATTTAGGAAAATTTACTTTTCACATGTTTAAAGGCATATTTTCAACATTGATTCCCTCCGGAGCGTTGTTGCTGCACAAACCTCTTTTAGTAAGACTATACACTCACTAGAACAAACATTTTTATTCGATCGAATCGAACTCTTTTCGCATCATCTCTCGTTTCGTTTCCAGGTGCATTCGGAGATCCTCGTAAGGTGTTTAGAGCAAGTGAAAACGCTGGCGCCCATTCTGATATGCTCCATGAAAATCTACATTCACATAGTCTCGCAAGGCGGAAAGGGCGCCGAGGAAGCGGCCGAAAACCGCAATTACCTGGCGCAAAGGATGACCGACGAAATCAACGAAATCATCAGAGTCCTGCAGCTGACCAGCTACGACGAGGAGCAATCCGAATTGGACAATCTCACCGTCCTGAAGAAGCTCCAAAACGCCATTTCCAACAAAATCAACGCCGCCAACGACTGGCTTTTCGTAAGTGTATCATTCTAGCGCTAGCAGTACCAGTTATTCACAGTTTTTTTCAAACTTTCCAGGACCCGAACGCAGTCAGAGGCGGCGTGGGCGAGAAATCCCTTCGGCAAATCATCGAAGCCGCCCAAAAAGTGGCCGAAAGGTACTATACAACCATTTTCCCAACGAACTGACCACTAAACTCTCGTTTACCACACTCAGGTGCCTTCCGAACGACGCTCATGCGATTAACAAGCTCTGTTCCGATCTTACAACCATGACGGACGCTCTCTGCGAGCTGAGACAAGACGGCAAAGGGGCCACGCCTCAAGCGGAGTCCTTGGCCAGGGGCATCAGGGAGAAGCTCGGCGACCTGCAGCAGGCCGTAATGAACGCCGTAGTGGCCGTCGACAAGACAGGTTTGCAGCAAACTGCGCACACCGTCCAAGGCAGATTGGAGCAAGCGCGCAAGTGGCTGTCGAACCCTGGCCACGACGACAAAGGCCTCGGCAAGAGGGCTATCAACGCCATCGTGGAGGAAGGTCGAAAGGTACCCTGCCATATTTTCTTTAAATAAGTTTATTAAAGGCGTTTTAATTACAGGTAGCGGACGGTTTGCCGGGCGTTCAGAAGGCCGAAATCCTCCAGCTGTGCGACGAAGTCGACGGGTTGACTCGCCAATTGGCCGATTTGTGCGCTCAGGGTTTGGGAAATTCGCCCCAAGCGCAGGAGGTGGCGCGGAAGCTGTCGCAGAAGTTGCACGAATTAAAAGAGAAGATCAATCAGGCCGTGGTGAACAGAGTCGTGGAGGATTTCATTGATATTTTGACGCCGTTGAAGGTCTTCACCGAGGCCGTGCTGGCTCCCGAAGGAACGCCTAATAGAGATCAGAATTTCTGCGACAAGGCGGCCAATCTGCAACAGTTCTCCAACAGGGCCGTGAAGACTGCTAAAATGGTAGCCGCAGGTAAAGGGAGATTCTATTCGAACAATTTCTCTTATTAAACGAGCTTTATTTATTAGGTGGAAGTTCGGGCAACAAAAAATTGGCTGAAGCTCTTCAAAGCGCCGCTAACCAAGTGGAAAGCTTGACTCCGCAATTAATATCGGCCGGAAGCATCCGTATGAACTATCCGACTTCCAAAGCTGCTGACGAGCATTTCGAAAATTTGAGACAACAGTACGCCGATACGTTGACTAGAGTTCGCAACCTTTGCGACGAGGCCACCGATTCCGCCGATTTCATCAAAGCATCAGGTAAGAAATCAATTTGCGATCATTCTAGTTCATTGTTACTAACGATTCCTTTCTTTCCTGGCGTAGAGGAGCAAATGAGAAAGCATACTTTCCTCTGCGAAGAAGGCATAAAGAACAGACAGCCGCAGAAAATGGTGGACAACACTTCAGCGATCGCTAGATTGGCCAATCGGGTGTTATTGGTAGCTAAGCAAGAGTGCGAGAATTCCGAAGATCCTAATTTCATCAACAATTTAAATAGAGCTTCCGATGATCTTCAAAATGGTATTAATTGTTCACGAAAATATTGCGATTATTTTACTTTTTTATGTTGTTTTCAGCTATCCCTCCAATGGTACAAGATGCGAAACTGGTAGCTATGAATCCAGCCGATTCCCATGCCGCATCTAAATGGAGGGATTCTAATAAAGGCGTAAGTTGTATATTTATACAGCATTGATATAACAGTTATTAATTTATACACGTCGTTTATTTTAAAGCTTCTAAACGCCGTCGGAAAGGTTCGTCAGGCCGTTCAAGTGAATCCGGAATTGCCGCCATTGCCGGACATCAACTCATTGAATTTGGGTAAGTCAACAATAACCGCTAAATTAAAACAATCTTCATTGTTAACACTCCTGTGTAATAATTCAGTAACCCTACTTAACAAACAACTCGATTTAATAACATCGACTTATCTTTTTCAGAAACGGCGCCCAGCCATTACTTTATTGACAAAGGTACATTTCGGGGCTTTAAAAACCCTTTTAATCAAAGCCGGGCATTGTAATTATTCACCATGTGAATTGTTGATTTTAAATAATGTTAGACAGCTCTAAAAATTCTAAAATGCATAAGCATATAGCATCTACAATTGACATGGACTTGTATAAATTACCCCGCTGTAAATTCGCGCTTATTTTTACAATGCCCGGTACTGCTCTAGTAACACCGACACTCTTCGCTACACGTAGTTCTAACGCCTCTTTGTAAACGCTAAATTTGTAGTTGGCGAACCGCTGCGAAACACACCGACACCTAGTAGGGAGCTAGAGGGCCTGAGTCCGGGTCACCAGCACGGGGGCCGCGTCAGCCCCTTGCCGAAATGGGCCAGAGGTATATTGAATGTCCGTTCTGTCTTGTTTTGTTTTGTAGCTTTATCCCTTGTTCTCTTTCTTGGTTTACGTATGAGCTCTTTTCTCTCTCAATTTTTACCTACCCCGAACGAATTTATCATTAAAAAGTTGGGTAATTGATGGTAAAAGTTGAGAACGTTTCTTTCCTATTTTTCCTCACTTTCTGTTGTTGTTGAGACCTAATTATTATCGATTGTCGTCTTCTAGGCGACAATTCTGATTTGCTCTGTCAGGAACTGGCCTCGCACTATCAGGACGCAGGTAATTGATCGAATTGTCTTTGGTTGTTTCGAAGTCGCGCGCTTACCGGGAATGAGCTTTCAGCTGTTTAGCTATCGGTGGTGGAAAAAACGATTAAACTTGTTGAAAATTCGGTATTACTTCCAAACGCCTGTTGTTCTTTGAACGCTCGAATTGGAAGTGGTATTTTTTCCTTCATTTGTACCAGCATGATTAGGTAATTGGTAAAAGGGGAAAGGTCAAAAATTACTTAGGGAATGCGCTTCTTTACTCGAATGCTTACTGTGCTTTGCTAGATATATGTTGCAATTTATCAAATATAATACATTTTTTTCTTAAAAATTTTGCATCCAGGACGCAGCCAGTTCATACCTGAATACATTATCGAAGATGGTAAATCATTATTTGTTTGATGTAGCCTTGCTTTGTCTTCACCATTACATGTATCAATCTCTTTGAATGTCAAAGAGTCATCATGGGACTCCCACAACGCACAAAACGAATATTTCAAATCGCTTTCTGTTTAGAACAAGCGCCGCCCCGTCCGCCGCTGCCCTACGAAGGCGCCCCCATCAGGCCGCCGCCCCCGCCGGAAACCGACGACGAGGACGAAGTGTTCAAGACGGCGCCGCTGCCCAGCCAGCCTATCATGGTAAAGACCTTTACAACGCTTCGAAATCCTAGTTTGTAAACCAATGTTTCCTCAGGTTGCAGCCCACAATTTGCACCGGGAAGTCAGACAGTGGTCGGCCAAAGACAACGAACTCATCGCCGCTGCGCAACGAATGGCCAAATTGATGGCCAGATTGTCCGAACTCGTACACAACGATGACAAAGGTGCGTCTCTACTGTTAATCTATTAGATGTGGTCTATGATTTTTTTTGTAGGTTCGAAGAGAGAGCTCATAGCAACAGCTAAAGCCATCGCTGATGCTAGCGCTGACGTGACTCGCATAGCCAAGCAACTGGCCAGAGAATGCACCGATAAGAGGATTAGAACTAATTTGTTGCAAGTCTGCGAGAGGATTCCCACCATTGCTACGCAATTGAAAATTCTCAGCACGGTGAAAGCCACTATGCTGGGATCTCAAGGTATGTTAGACCTCCATTCGTTCGAAGTAAAGTATTGTTTCGCATAAGAAATCCTATCATAACTCGAATAAATCACCCTTATGGTAAGATAATATAATCAATCACTAATAGCACTAATCACGTTCTCATTGCTGTACATTGCTTTTACCACTGAAAAGTGACGGGAAGAATCAAGAAAGGTGAGCATAGCCATAGCTTAACCCCAAAAATATAGTTAAATATTTTTGCTAAACTTATATTTGCGTTAATGCAGGTTCGGAGGAAGACAGAGAGGCGACGGAGATGCTGGAGGGCAACGCGCAGAATCTCATGCAGAGCGTCAAGGAGACCGTCAGAGCGGCAGAGAGCGCAAGCGTGAAGATCCACGCTCAAACTCACGGCAGATTGAGATGGGTGCGAAAGCAGCCGTGGTACGCGTACGCTTAGAGCGAGCGATGCGCGAGTTGTATTTGTGTTCAAATATTTATTTATGATGTAATCATCCAACGTTTCAAGCGAAATGTTGCTTCTATAGGTTTATTGAAATCGTTACTTAGAAGGTTGACTATGAAGAATATTAATCTTTTATTATTTGTGTTTAGTTTTTATTAATGTATTTTTAACGAGATTTACCTGCTTGATCGGTAATGCATTTCGCGTATTTGAGTCAATTAATGTCGAGCTTAATGTAATGTGGTGATATCGAAAAAGGTGCCCTATAGTTAATGTAATTGACTGAAAACCAAATCACAACGTGGTCTTAAAATCGCCTTAATATTTTCGAAAGTATTTATCATAACATATTCCATAAATAATTCTGCTTTAGATAAATTACCGCTAGTGCCAAAAAATGCCTAAACTTAAGACTATTGCTTTGGCATTATTGATCAAGCAAAATATTTACGCAGACAATCCCATTTTATAGTTGAATGTTTAGAGAATTTAACGAATTCGTCCACCACGTAATTATTAAAATTACTAATAAATATTTAACTGTGGTTGACAAAGCATACGCATGATACCAGTAATAAAATAGCACACAGTGATGTAGAATCGCCTTGCCAAGAAAGTAATTTTTATATGCTTAAATTTTAAAAATAGTATTGTTATATGAATGTTACGTGCAATAGTGCCAAATTGTTTTATTCGCCAGTTTTTCCTATAATAAGCAATAACTTGTGGCCGAGTACTGTTGAAAGCTGTTAGATATTTATATTTTCCTATTATACACGTTTGCATTAGGGACTCATTAATTTTTTAACTAGTTTTATATTATAATGGAGTGAAATTTTATGTAACTAAATAAGTAATAAAGTATACAAGATACTATAGAATTGTAGTTTTTGTTATATTTGACAGTAACGCACCTAATCACTAGAATAAGGAAAAAATAACAGTCGATTTAGTTTTTTATGGTTTTATATTAGTTCAACATATGCATTAAAAAATCGAGGGCATGATGATTATTTAAATAATTATTGGTACCTATTACAAAGTTAATATTTCACTGGCTTTTTCCTCTAATAATTGCTCCATTGTATTAACATGTTTGCACCAATCATTGAGTCTTGTTACCATACTAGAGATCTGAGTGCGATCTAAAACTCTCGGTTGAACCCATGTCATGTTTACCGTACTGGCAACCTAAAAATATCCGTACATAAAAAGTAATAGAAACGAGAATTTGATAGCATACCTGATCAATTGCCCCTTTAACTAAGCCTTGTGAAAGCGCCTTCATTACCAGCAGTTCAATTTCATTGAGAGGTAACCTCGTTTCTTTTGAAATTTCTGCAAATGTTAACTGCCTGTTATGGGACGGTCTGTTAAATGTCATCTAAAAGATACAGAATGTAATTAATCGATGAAGTAAAGTTGGTGTAATTAATTCACCTCCATCAGACATAATAAGGATATCTTCTGTCTTAAGAATAGTTCCTCGGTGGCCAAATCGGCTATGGAAGACCACTGAGTTTTCATGGCTTCAAATTTCCTTATGTTTCCGGAATTGAAGGCGTACAAAAGCTCGATGAGCCAAGCATTTTCGGTTGCCTTCAGCGACTCTAATACAGGATGGGCCAGAAGCTCTCCGAGATTATAAACTCCTTCTCCCAGCAAAGCCGCTAAACCCAAGAAAAACGCATGCTGCACTTTCACTTCGGTCTTCAACGATTCCACATCTATGCAGCCCAAATACCTCAAAGCAGTGCGATAATATTGCGCATGGTCTCCTTGAATTCTAAAATAAACGTCAACATTAATGATATGTGCGAGATATATATAACGGTCGAGTACAAACCTGTAATATTGCGAGGCGAGTAAATAAAATCTCCCATGTACTGGAGTAACCCCGTCCGCATTATCAAAGGTCGCTTCGACCTCCTCGATGATCTTTTTGGTGGTGTCTAAATCGTTTAACTTATCAAGGTAGATCTGTCCTTCGAGGACTTTGCACAAGTTTTGGGCATCCGGGTTGATTTTTACTTTGGGTTCAGTCTTTTCTAGGAAAGCGATCGCGTCTTTCGGTTCCTTGTACTGTTCGACGACAATGGCCGCTATTTCGACCAAAGACAAAGGATTAATTCTGGAAATGTAAATAGTTTAGCCGACGTTGAGGTTAGGAAATTATCGATGACTTACTTATTTTCAAACGTTTGAATAAAATTGTGGTACAGCTGGATTAGGTTGTCCGCTTTCTGTAATTCTGGTTTCTTTATAAACACTAGTAATTTGAGGGTTAGTTGATGCCATAATCTGGAAAAAAAACAATGTTTACTAGACGTTTTCTTGAAATGGAATAGGTGTGGAAAAATGGAGTGCTTACTTTTTATTATGGAGCTCCTCAAGTTCTGCCCACTCAGAGCCCAATTCCTTCGGACTTTCTTTTTGTTGTTTAGCAAGATAATCACTAACATTAGACGGTTGCACCGCAGCTGCAGCCATTTTCTGTGATGACAAGACAAAAATTTCTTATTCTCGCAAGACGAAGAGGATAATCAGTGTTGTTTTTATTATTTAGGGACTTTAGAATTATAACCATATGTCAAAATAAACACTCTTCCTCTTGCCCATTCAGCCATTTCTTCTTCTTTCTTATATTCTTGTGGCGTCACCTATGTGCAAATTACGAAATCAAAATAATAAGCCGAGGGTAGAGTTCGAAAACCCCCGTTTATAATGATGTCATAATGTTATTTTTGGATAAGCATTTTTTATAGATTTTATAGATGACATCATCCCTGCACAAAATGTAGACAAGTTTATGATACATGACATCATACATATTTTTAATTAAGTTATTTATAGTAATTTCATAAAATTCCTCACTGTCCCCTCGTGGTATAAAAAGAGAAATAGTTTCCCCGTTTCGAATAAATTAAGTAAATTAAGTTACTATTATTATGGAAAATAAAATAAAGTATAGTCAGAAAATATATTTTATTTCAATATTACCGACAGATAAGACATAAAATTTTAAGAGGTACATAAACTTAAACTATGCATTTTTTCAGAACTATATACTAAAATCTAAATTACCAATTTCAGCGTTCTGTTGTAAGGCACAACAAAAAACCAGTTGTCATCAAATATATTTATTGAATACATACAAAATAAGAAGCATTTACTTAAACCTATACCAAAGTTTTTTAAATAAAGTAAGTTATGTACCTCGTATCAAACGAATAATTCGGTTCATTAATAAAAATCGTAAAATTAATTTTAACCGTTTTATTAATTCCATACGAGAGGTTCATAACTATTATATAATAAAAAAATTGAAAAATAGACTCGCACTGAGAACAAAAATAAAAAAATCGTTCAATTTCAACTTTTAGCACCCACCCAACAGCATGTCATTATACTGTTTCCTTAACTTTTAATACTTTACAAAGGTTAAAACAAATTTATAAACTTAAAGACATCAAAACACATTGAATGACTGCTAAACATAGAAAAAAACTCACCCCGTCGTGTAAATAAATGCACAATGCTTTGTTTGTGAATGAAAAACAAAAGTATCTAATTAGATATTATAAAATGAATACACTTAATCGTTTCGCGACATAATCTACAAATTGTTCATCTAATATAAAAATTGAATTTAAACAAAATAAATAAGGATTTTAAGTGAGTTTTCGTTAATAACAGAATTAAGTGTGAGCTCTTCGCTCAAGAAAGCTGCTTCAAAAATTATAAAAAAAGTTTTCTTGTGTAAAAAAATATATTCATATGAAGCGACCAAATAAACGCATCTCAATTCTGTACTTTATCTAACCTTAAACCTTACAAAATAAATCCATATTCGAAATAAACCTGATGATAAGTTCACATCAGTCCGCACTTTTCACCTTGCAGGTCCCCCTGCTGGTGAAAAAGTTCTTCATCCCCTAATTCCCTGTGTCTTAAATGCGACGTTGAAATCTGCCTTTTCACCCTACAAAATAAGTTCGATAAATAACTTATAAAATAAAAATTAAACAATGACTATTACCTTTCAGATGACGCTACTTCTTCTCCATTGCTGTTCAATACTATCGTAATCATGTTGTCTCCAGTAACCCATTTTTGGCTTTTCATAACCAGGTTACTAGGGGGTTCATGATCTTTATTTAAATCAGAACTCCAAATGGTTACTGTACCATTTCCCTCTACTTTAACGGTTCTAAAAACACAAAAATAATCCACGTAAAACAACAAATTCGTATCCTTAGAGATTCACTCTAAATTTTCTCTATGTTATCGGCAAATAAAACAACAAACCTGTGGAATTTGTAGAAGGTCTCCTCATCGCCCGCCCGCCTGATGACTTGCCATCCGCTGAGCGGCACCTCCTGGTTACTTTTGTTGTGCAATCTCACAAACTGACCGTCCGGATCGGCCGCGGCCACTTCAATGTCCCCTTTAGACGAACTATTCACGCTGTAATCCGACATGCTCGACTCCTGCGTCTCCTCGAGCAGGGCCCGTTTCCTCTTGGCCCCCATTCTCACCGGCGTCCGGCGCTGAGAGGAGCTCCTTTGGTGCACCTCGTGCTCAACACCTAATTCACGACGTTATTGTAATGCGAAATTTAACGTACAATAAGATGCACTTTACCTGTTGGTGTGATGTTCAATCGAGCTTCTTCCGCTTCGAGAAGCTTACGGTAGGCGGCGATTTCCAAATCGAGGGACACTTTGATGTCCATCAAGTCTTGGTACTCTTGCAGTTGAGTCGCCATTTCCTCTCGCAGCCTGTGCAATTCCCTCTCGACTAGCGCTAGGTCTTCGGCGTGACGAATGCGTTCGTTCTAAATTAAAAAAAATCGATTAAACACGATGGCGAATCATCTAACGAAAGCAACCAATTACCTCGAGCAACTTCTCCAAATCCCTAGTTCTAGCTGCCAGGCCCTGGTTCTGGTTCTCCAGATCCTGGATCCTCGACGAGAAGGTGTCGATCCTCGTTCGAACTTGTCTCAACTCGTCGAGAGCGCCGGAGGCGGTCGATTGATGCCTGTCGGCGGCGGCCTGCAGGTTTTTGATTTTCTGTTCGTACAGCAATTCGATCTCCTGGCGATTGTTGGCCATCTGCGATTCGTACTGGTCTCGCAGGTCCTGCAGGGCCTCTTGGAGCTTGGCCTCGTACTTCTGCGCCAGGCGGCCATCGATTTCGCTGATCTCGACTTGCCGGCGAGTGCGGGTCTCTGTGAGTTCTTGCTGATGAATCTGGACACGAAATATTTAATCGTAAAAATTTTTAGTCTGCGAATTTGGTATTAAAATTAGTTAACTATTCGAAAACATTATGACATCATAATTTAACGCTAAATTATGATATTCTTAAAAATATACTGGTAGAAAATAACTTCAGTATTCGATATTTCTGTATTCCTAAAGGTTTTAGCGAAGGTTTCCATGGTAAATTATTCCGCGGAAATAATTTATTGTCGTGTTGTAAAAAAAATCTATAGATGAAGAAATGGGTTAGCGGGTCAAGCTCGAATTAACTTTATTGCCAATGTCTTGGCTAGACATTTCAAACAAAATTTATATAAAAAACGTTTATAAATGCTCTTCGAGTCGATATTACTAACATATTACATGAATAAATTAGAGAAATATATCAAAATAAAAATAACGCGAGAGTGTATGCATTATTTTTAATTCCTGCCTATGGGATTCGGCTTGTGTTGGGCACCAGAATTACAATTGCATGTTTACGTTTAGGGGTGACGTGTTTATGTTTAAAATGTTAGTCCTGTTACTCATAAACTTATGTTTATTTTAACGATTTTCAATGTAGAATGATGGATGAATCTTGGAAAAGTCGAGGATTAAATTTGGAAGTCATGGATAACTCCGGAAATAAATTGAATATTTTTAACTATGGAGAAACATTAAATGTAGATAAAAGGTATTTTTAAATTTCTGATTATAGGACTTCATAATCCGTTCATTCAATGAAGAAATTTCATAATTCTGGTATTGTATTATTTACTAGGAATAAAGATGTATTCAAGGATTTAAGGCAATGGCCATTAAATTGTAATTACAGTAGACTTTTACCAAATTGATTCATAGAAAGAGTACAATCAAAGAATTCAATTTTCCAAAGCATTAAAAATTCTATTATAACCAAAATTTGCCAGAATTTTTATGAAAGTTTTGTCACATTTATAAATAAAAATCCGCTCTTTCCATTAATAAAAAATCAGTTTACCTTGAATTTAAATGAATGATGCCCATATCTGCGGTACAATAACTTTTTCCATGAAATACAGATCCTAACTAAAAATTCCTTATCTCAGAAATAAAAACAGCAAATATCGCATTTACTTTATCTCCCTATAATAAGCAAATTACACCATTATTTCTGATTCTACTTTTCATGACATCACAGTTTGAATATTAATTCTAAAAATTTTATGCCATGTGCTAACACAAAATTTATATTTCCATATATAACATCACACAGGGTCATCCGAAAATTGAAATATCAATAAACAATTCCGAAACTTAACAATCATTTCCTCAATTTCATGAGATGTGATCATGTGTCAATATTCCTCGCAATGCCCCAAGCCTACCTGACATCGATGAAATGCAAAACAAGAGATTGCAAAGAGTAAATAACCACTACGAATAAAAGTTTATATGCAAATGATAAATAAAATACACAGATGATGACACAACAAGAAGAAATCGAACAGCTAGAAGGGTTAATTAAAATCTGTTTCATGATGTTTTAAAACGCAATAATCTAGTAACTTATGATTGTATTCGAACCGGAGTACTAGATGACATACATAAATTATGTAAACAAATATACCTGATCTTTGAAGCCGATCTCTTCCCTTAAACTCTGATTGTGATTCTCGACCTCGACTCTGGCCAGAGACTCCTCTTCCAATTGTTTACGAGCTGCATCGAGGAGCTTCTTCAGCTTGTCCCTTTCCTTTTCCAGCTCCTTGGCGTCGGCGATGGCCTTCTTGGCGTCGGCGGAGGCTTGGTTGGCTTTGAGCTGGTACTCATTGCACCTGGTCTCGTATATCCTGGCATGGTTCTCGGCTATGACGAGGTCCTTGCTCTTCTTGGCTAGCTCGGCTTTGAGCTCCTCGTTCTCTTCAATGAGCCGCTTCACGTCGATCTCCAGGCGGGCCTTCTCGCGGTGGGTGTCGTCCAGCAGTTTCCTAGCGTCCGATAGTTCGTGATCGTACATAGACTTGATGTTGGACACTTCGCGTGTAACCGTTTCCTGGGTGGTTTGGATTTCTCTGGATAGTTTGTTGTTTTCCGCTTCCAGAAACCGCACTTTGTCGATGTAGCCGGCCAGGCGGTCGTTTAAATTTTGCAGGTCCGCTTTCTCCTGCAACCTGGAATGCCTGGTGGGGCTGAGCGGGCTAGCCGGCCGCTGCTGGGCCGACGGCGTTGAGCTCTTTTTCGACCGCGAAGCCATTTTTTGAGAAACTTCCTTCGATGCTTAGCACAACACAAACACTCGGATAAAAACCTCACGAATAGTACAGCGCGACACGGCGAGTTCGAAATCGGTCGAGGTCTCCACTCGAGGTAACCAAACTATTTTTGGAGATGATATAGGGGAGCGGCGTTTAACGGTTTTCGAGCTTACGTTGGTCAAAATGTAAATAGGTGGGGCAAGCCTCACGCATTTTCTCCGCCATGCGGCTGTCAAAACTAATGGTACATCTACCTAATCATAGAGGTCGCTTGTCGTCGGAAATAAAAAATTTCTTAAAAAAACAATATTACAAATGAATTGATTGTAAAAAGAAATCCAAAAATCTTTATTAACACATTACACGCTAATTTGATTAATTTTACGCGTTTATAGAATCAATTAGCGATCATTTACTAATTATCAACTGATTAACCACAGTATCTAAGGCCTCAACAAAAAAGAAGTACAAAAAAATGACAACTAACTTTGACATTTTGACAACATCGATTGCCGATTGTACATTTTCCAGAACAAAAAAATAAAAAACAGTAATTTAATTCCTTCCTTAATTACTCGAATAAGTAAAATCGCGAACGTGATTTCTATAGCATGGCTCCGCTAACGGAAAGAGCGTCCAACGAAAACATCGCTGTCGAGGAGGACAAGAAAAATTTGTGGTCCCAAATTCTGCACGACGTCCAGAAAAACGGGAATCCCAAGCTTTCTCCCCACAAGCAGATTTTAGTTTTGGGCGATAATGAATCCGGGAAGACTACAATGGTCGCTAAACTGCAAGGTAAGTGGATTTAATGCACTTTTATTTGCACAGCTGTAACGCCGATATCTATTTACAGGCATTGAAAATTCGAGCAAGGGTTCCGGTTTAGAGTACGCCTACATAGATGTGCGTGATGATTACAGAGATGATCATACTAGATTGAGCGTTTGGGTACTAGACGGCGATCCAGCACACGTAGATCTTCTGAAATTCGCATTAAACGAGGACACGTTCCAGGTATTTTCGAATAAACTAAATATCTAGCAGGTTTTAAAAACATGTTTGCTTTATTTTAGAACACTTTGGTCATTCTCACCGTGTCGATGACAACACCTTGGGGTATATTAGAGCAACTGCAACATTGGGCTTCGGTGCTAGCCGATCATCTGGACAAGTTGAAATTAGATGTAGATTTGAGGCAAAATCGTAGACAGCTGATGATTAAAACTTGGCTGGATTACGTAGAGCCTGGTGATGAATTGGATCCTTCCTCTCCGATGAAGAGAAGTTCGAGGAACTTGGGTGATGATGATGAGGGTTTCGATGGGTCTGTTTTACCAGAAGGTAAAAAATTCTAAATTCTTCGATTTCATTGATTGTAATATATTTATTTTGCAGCCACTTTAACTAATATCTTGGGATTAGATATCGTTGTAGTTGTAACTAAAACTGATTATATTCAGAATCTGGAAAAAGAACACGATTATAGGGACGAGCACTTAGATTTCATGCAGCAGTGGATCAGACGTTTCTGTTTACAATATGGCGCTGCCCTGTTCTACACCAGCGCTAAGGAAGATAAAAACTGCGATTTGCTTTACAAATATCTTACTCACAGAATTTACGGCTTTCCTTTTCATACTCCGGCTTTAGTCGTTGAGAAAGACGCGGTTTTCATACCGGCTGGCTGGGATAATATGAAGAAAATATGCATTTTATACGAAAACATGCATTCCTGCAAACCTGACGATTATTATAGAGATGTAATCGTTCAACCTGTTACGAGAAAAACTGTTAATAGAGAAACTGAAATTATCGCCGAGGATGAACAAGCTTTCTTAACAAGACAACAGCAGATTTCATTTGGTGGTGGTCCTCCTACTGCAAGATTAGGTGAAACTCCTGTTAGGCCCCCCATTGGTTAGTATTACATCAACACCTGTTGAACTGCCTCACAATATCCACTATTTAATTTACAGGTATTCAGAGTTCTCCCAGGAAATTAGATGGGTCGAAGGTAGTTAGTTCCCCAGGAGGCGAAGGTGTATTAGCAAACTTCTTTAATTCGCTTTTATACAAAAAAACAGGCAGTCCTGGCGGTGGAATGCCCAAAACTCCAGGTGGAGAAAACGTGCCCGATAAAGCTGCTATGAGAACAGACGCTGCAGCTGAACTAGATAGATTGGCTAGAGGTGGTACTATAAAGCCAAGTCCGCCACCTAGCATGGGTAGTGACAACGCTGCTGGTAGTACCAGTAACAGTGGTTTAGATTTTAATGCGTCCGATTGTTAAATGTTCTATATTACATGATATGATTAATTGTACTCATTTCTTCTAGCTTTTTTTATTTGTACTATCTCTGTGATATATAACATAATTTATGATTTTGCTTCTAATGTTTCAAGTATATAATAAAGTGAATATTTCATTTAGCTTAAATTTTAGCAATTTTAAAATTTGAATTCAAGAAATCAATCTTCCAGATCATCTACCAAATATAATAGAGCATCATTTTCATATGTAGGAAAATAGTACCTAAAAAATATATTTATTAAAAGTATTGTATTAAAAGATAGACGTGAAAATACTTACTCGGGCTGATTAAACACCTTTATATCGGGTATTTTAATATGATTCTCTTTTGATAAATGTTCCTCTAAACTTGACGGACTATCGAACGCTTCATCACAAAACAAGCATTTATTTTCGTGTATTTGCTTCCTAATGTAATTGATCAATTTGATTTTCTGATAGAAATCCATGGTTTGCGTTGATAATGCGAAATCAAAACCATGGTTCGATTCCATATGTAAGCATAATAAGTTGATATCGGTTTCTTTGGCTTTGCAAAATAAGCACACTATTTGATCTTCTTGTTCGTTCCAGTCTGAATACTCCTCGTCTGCATTTGCCTCAGAACCTGAAATAATTGCGAAATCAAAATGGTGAGATTCTAATATGATAATGGAGTACCTCTTGGTAATGCATATCGATCGTCTTCTTCTTGTATTGTTTTCCAGGACTTATCTTCTTCCAAATAATTAACGATATAGAATTTATCGTATTCTTCATTTTCGGGATTAATTCTTTTATGTAGCTTCTTCCTCATGTGTTCTTTGAGAACATTTCTGTCTGTAAATATTTTTTCACAGTATAAGCACTTGAAATCCCTCAATTTTTTATCAATATTATTGACCAGTTCTTCAATGTATACCAAATTTTGGGGGTTTCCCAAGTGCAAATTATGCTGACTAGAAAGATGTTCTAAATATCCCTGCCTTGTTCCTAAAATTATATTTGGTTAAAAACATTAGATTAGTAAATCGTTTTTTTAAATACCTTCGTATTCTAATCTACAAAATAGACATTCTCTTTTAAAATTCTGGTCATTACGCTCGAATTCCTGAATTTTTAAAGAATATTCCAATTTTAGCTTATGCCGCAATTCTTTGTCTTCCTTTAACAAACTTGACATAAGGAAATATTTTTGCTCTAACACATCCAAACTCAGGGAAGGTATAACTTCTTCAAACGGGTAGATTTTAAACTTATTCCTCCAGTAAAGAACATACCTGCAAAGAGATTAAGTATTAAATGAATTAAAAGGTATTAAAATAAGTACTCGTTTAAGTTGCATATGTTCTGAACATCTTCTATGACGATGCTGTGCACATCAAATATATGTGCCAGGAACATCGGTAGAGATAAATTCAAATTGAAGCTATCATCGCACAACAAACACTTGGTTTCTGCGTTGTTTTCCAGGCATGAATAGCTGTTGTCTTCGAAAACTAATGGTTCAAAAACACTCTTCGATTGACCTAGAGAATATATGTGTTTAAAAAGGATGCACTCGAAATTTTGTTATCCTAAAATTAAGGGTTAATTTGTACCTTCTGCCATATTGTTCTTATTGTTATTATTCATGTATAACTTTTATTTCAGCAGTTCATGTTGCTTTTGCTGTTGGATTGTGTTTACTTTTTTTAAGCTAAAAATTAGATCATGGTAAATATAATCAGAAAATAGTGAAAATTCAAATTCAGTAAAACCACAATATATGAAGTAGGTCAAATGAAACGTCTAAAGTCAAAAAATATAAGTGAATTAGATCTACTGTCTAACAAAATTAGGTTGAATAGCCAAGCAGACGAAGACCTTCATAATTATTTTTGTAGAAGACGAAAAGTAGATTTATTGACCAAAATTTAACCCTATTTTTTTATTTTTGAATTATTCGGTCGATGTGGAAATAACTAAATCAAATGGCTCCGACTAAAAATAAACCGCATCAAAAAAGGCTACGAGCTGTAGACATAGTGAAAAAATATTGCACCAAAGAGTATGTAATGAAATTAATTTTCGATCCTCATTATTTGTGGCCCATATGCTTGGTCTTACTCCTGTTTGAATTCATATTGAATTTGCTCATCATTCGAAGAGTCAACTACACAGAAATTGACTGGATCGCCTATATGCAGGAAGTAGAAGGGTTCATAAACGGCACTCGCGATTATCGCGAATTAAAGGGTAACTTTTTAATTTAAGAAATATTATTTTTTAATGAATTTATTGTATTTCAGGTGACACTGGCCCGTTGGTGTATCCCGCTGGTTTTGTCTATATCTACAGCGCTTTGTATTACATAACATCGAAGGGAAAGAACATTTACTTGGCACAGCATATATTTGTGGTTTTCTATTTAATTCAAACTTTCTTGATTCAAAGAATATTCCGAAAGACTATGAAAATTCCTCCGTATGCTTTACTTATCGTTTCTCTGACCTCTTACAGGATACATTCAATCTTTGTGTTGAGACTGTTCAACGATCCTATAGCTGTTTTGCTATTTTTTATAAGTTTAAATTTGTTCATTTCGAATCAGTGGATTTTGGGCAGTGTTTTCTATTCACTGGCTGTTTCGGTTAAAATGAACATCTTGTTATACGCTCCATGTCTTCTTCTGGCATATTTAACTAATTTGAGCTACGTGAAAACTTTCATAAATTTATTTATATGCGGTTTTATTCAGTTAATGTTAGGCATTCCTTTCCTGCGCCACAACCCTGTGTCATATTTAAAAGGCAGTTTCGATTTAGGAAGGGTGTTCGAGCATAAATGGACAGTTAATTTTCGTTTTCTACCAAAGGATATTTTCGAAAATAGATTCTTCCATTTGGGGCTTCTTGCGCTGCATATTTTATTACTTTTAGTTTTTATTCCTCACTTCAAGAGATACTTGGAGAGTTATGCCAAATTGAACATAGTAACGGATCAATTTAAGCAACAGCTTTCAGAAAAAACTGAAAATGAAAAGAAAGATAAATACGATAAAATAAGCAAAAACCAAAAAAAGTTTTTGAGTTCTTTCGAAAGACAGCTACAAGCATCGGGTAAGGTAAAAGTTCAAGAAGAGCCTTCTAAAATCCAGGACAAGCTCTCCAAAATTATCCAATTATTTGTCTTGCCATTTTTCGTAACTAATCTAATAGGGGTGGCTTGTGCCAGGTCTCTCCATTATCAATTCTACAGTTGGTATTTTCATAGCCTTTTGTATTTGGTGTTTTGCACTGAATATAGAAATTCATTTAAATTTTTGTTGCTGGGTTTAATGGAGTATTGTTGGAATGTCTATCCCAGCACCAACATCTCTAGTACAATATTACATTGCTGTCACATTATTTTATTAGTTGGTCTATACAGAAATATGAAAAAGTAATTTTGATTATAATATATTATTATAATTGTCGTGTACATTGCATTTTATCCTTAAAATTATTCCAAACTAGCTGATTCCTCGGAAAATTAAATTATACCTTAAACAGTTGAACATTATTTATTTATAAAACTTATAAGGTATACAATTACAATTTTATAACAGAATTTGAATTCACGTTACTATTAATTGATGAGAAAAATTAAATAAAACGTATATTTATCCTTTTTTTTAGCTTTTAAAATATGATATATTTTTATATCGATTGTTTAAAATGTAATGTAATCTTTAAGTTGCGATAAAGTATCCTCGTCGACGCTCTGTAACAAATACTCATATTGCTGCAAACCGACTTGGTTTTTTAAAGCGAACATTTGAGACTGAAGGTAATCCTTCAAAGCTATAGTATGAACGGGATCGGATAGAATGAGCTGCTTTTTTCTTTGGTTGTGATCGGTTTCATAATACCCATCGCTATCCTCAAAGTCGCTAGGGCTTTGTCCTTCGCTCAACAGAAGAGAATCCACCAAAACGCCGTTCTCTTCCTTCGTAATATCGTTGAGAGCCTCCAAAACATTCAGCATGATCAGCGGAAACCTTTCCAACACCAAAGCGCTTTGAGTGGTCAACAAACTAACGAGAGCCAGTCCTAAAAGTTTCCGATGATCCGGCTGGGCCACGTTCCTCATCCTATCCAGCCAGCGGTCCAGCAGCGTTCCGAACGTAGTCTGCTCGGTCTCCTCGTTATCCTGCGCCAATTTGTTCAGCACGCGCGTGAATATCTCGTGCGACGACAACAGCACTCTGGACACGATGCACAGGGACATAGACAACAACATCTGGTGCTCGTCCGTACAACAAACTCTCTCGAAGACCCTGGGCAATATGGGAAGCGTCGACTCGGCCCCCAGTCCCGGAGAAGCCCGCAGGAACGTCTCGACCAGTCGCAGCAGCACTATGACCCCTTCGTTCTTCAAATCCGACATCATGCCATCGCAGACTTGTATCAATTGGATCCCCTGCGTTCGCATGACCAGTTCCGGAGCCAACAATAAATGGACCAGGCAAATGATCAGGCACTGGCGTAGATTTTCGGTGGAGTATTCGATCAGGGCGGGCATGTTGTTGAATAATTGCATCAACTCGTTCGTCATGGATGAGGAATATTCCAAAACCGTTAGCCACAAATCCAGGCAATCCTCTAATAAATATACAATGGCGTTTTGAGTTACGTCCGTTCCTAATTGTATGATTGGTAATAAGAACGGATACAATTCCGGTTTTACCCCGCCGACGGCTTTTACCAATTGAACCAGCGTCGCCACGATGGCGCATTTAAGTATGTTGTGTTCTTCGGATTCCTGCCAAAGGTACGGGAGGTATTGCAGGAGCGAATCGAGTTCGTTTTGCAGGACGTTTCCCATTCTTTCCAACAACAAAGTCATGACGTTCAACACCTGCATTTTGGTTTCGCATTCCTTCGATTCCTTTAGCAGTACAAACAGCAAATTGAACGCGTTGTACATGTAGTCTTTGAACTGTTCGCAATTGAATTCGAAATCGTCTATGGCGTACCGCAGAGTCGACGCGGCCGTTAGTCTCACTGCCATATCTTCTTTCGGATCCAGCAAATTATTAATGCATTCGTACAAAACGGGCCTCAATTCGGTAGACAATTTTATGCCTATCCATCGACCGAATAGGGCCGTCACTCGTCTCCTAATTACCCTGTAATTGTTGTCTTTAATTTTCAATTCTTGATACAAGGTGTTCTTGAACCAAGAATCAAAGTCTACCTCATCGAATAGATCGAAAGCGCACAGTCCTACAGCGTTGTAAACTGCATCTTTTTTTAATATGCCTTGTATGTCATTAGGTGGTACCAGAGCGTTGGTTTCGGCGATTAGTTCTAATAAAACGGGCTTTAGGTACTCCTTGTATTCGTGAAATAACGACACGAACACTGTATCAGTACAAGGCCTCAAGCTATACTTCCAACTGTCTCCGCTTTCATCGTTGGAAAATTCCTCGGGATCCGAATCCCACATGTCTAACTCGTCTTGCGTGAGAATGAAGTAATGCCCTATCAGTTTCCTGCACATATCGGAAACTCTGTCGGGTTGGAAGAATGCTTGTTTCATTTTCTGAGCTTTCATTGTCTCGGGGTACTTGCTCGTATCAGTTTTAACCGATTTATATTCCAAGCACATGAGGATGTTTTTGATTAGGTTAAAGCACTGGATAACGAATCTCTCGAACACAAAATTGATGCCTTCATCGGTAAAAAGATAGTAGAATGTGAAATCCAAAGTAGGTTCGATGAATTCGATGAACGAAATGGGATGCATATCGAGAACTGATAGCAAAATTTTAGTCAGGTGGATGATGAATTTTTCGCAGAGTTCCAGCACGTAGATCCCTTTGCCTTTGAGTTGTTTGCGGCATTGCAGGATCATTTTCGCCTTCTGGAAGATGATCTTCAGGAAGGACATGCAGCTGTCGCTTTCGTGCGGTTTGTAGAAACCGAACACGGACAATTTCCTTAAAATTCTAAGTGTTAATAAAGCTTTTTCTAAGTTAACCGTGATCGCGTCCGCGCTCGCGTTTTGAGAAATGTCTCTAACGAACGCCTCCGTGTAATTATCCCATAAATTTAAAATAAAATTGTAAATGTTTAACGTAAACTCGTAAAATACCCTTCTGTCCCCGGCTAACCGTTTCGAGGAAATCGCTTTGACGACATGATGTAGCGTTAAAAGAGATCTGTGCTGTATCAGACTATCGGCGCTTTCCACTGCTGATAATAGAGTTGGAAAGAGATCGGGCCATTCTTTAGGGCAATCGCATCTGGCGATTTTCGATATTAAAACTGCTTTCTGAACGGCTATTTGATTGACTGGTTCAGTGAAATTACTCAGAAGGCCTTGCTTGATGTTAAACTTCTCCTCTTCGGCAATCGCGTTAGGCGAATTCCTCCTCCAATATTTATCAACGCCGATTTTCATATAAAGTACGGCCATCCAACGTACGTTTACGTCGATGGTGTGATTAGATATAACTTGGAACAATGTGGTGTAAAATCCAGGATGAGTTTCCCATTCTTTTAGTTTCGCTTCAGCAGGTTTGAGTATGTCTGGGTTTTGACTAGCAGCTGCTTGGAGGACTTCTATCACCATTATGTTTGTGGAATCCATTTTTAAAGTATTTACAACAAAGTTCTTGTTAATTATTCATTCGTTTTACTGTTTTTTAGGTTCTTTCATTTTGAATTTTTTTGCTGAAAAAACATGTAGATATTATTGTCTTATATGTTTAGAGATTGGTTCAAAATTTTAAGTTCTTGATATTTAAATGTTTACTAACCTGCTGGCAAAGTCCTTAACATTAACTCATGTCAAAAGCTGCCATACCTTGGTGAATATTGTAATAATGAAAAACGTTTCCTGCAATGTGAATGAAAAAGTTTTTAAATTTATAATACAGAATTTATTAATAAGTAAATACCTATTTCAAAAAAATATATCCAGTTGAATCAGCAGGCAAGTCAATAAGAGGTAGTTTAATCACAATTAATACATTTATGTCTGAACAACTTTTACATACGTTAATAGCACTTTTAGAATTCTTATAACTTTTAGAATTTTTGTTTATTTCATTCCTTTGCCTCTATTTAATTTTAATTTTACCATTTGACATTTTATTACCGATTGTGAATTGTGACAGTGTTTTCGTGAATAATATAGGTTATGTTTAGATCTTTCATCTGAATCATCTGTCTTCGCCAATTTAATATGTTCAATAAACTGTATTTTTGGTTCAATATTAATATAATTAGTAGCAGTAAGATTATCAATCTTTAATTAAATTCAATAAATTAGAATTACACAGTAACGAAAGTTTAGCTGGAAAATATAACAATTAAATAAAGAGAAGAATTGAAACTGTCTGATGTCATTCAATTGTCAATTGTCACTGTTTTTTGACACATCCTTTCTTTACCGTTCACGTTTACATGTGTGAAATATTTGTAGCTTAGAAATACCAAATATTTTCCGGTAAGTAAGGAATATTAAGTCATTTCTAATTCAAATTACGTTTTATTATCACATAAATCATTGAATACTAATGTTTAACTGCAATTTAGAAGTCCATACTAGAAAAATTAAGTAACAGTTAATCAAACATTACCGATGTGTTAAATTGATCATTAACATTGTTACAATTTAAAATATGAATCGTTTGATCGTGTTTTTAGGTTGAACTAATAACGAGCGAAGATGAGTAGATTTTTTGCTGGATCCGATTCAGATTCGGATAGCTCTTCTGAGGAAGAGGTTATTCAACGCCCAGTAGTTCCTACGTACACTGTAAGTAATACAAAATACATCACTAAACAGTATATTAACTAAATATTTCAATCAACTCAGTACAGCGATGACGAGGAAGAAGTTAAACGAGTCGTTCGATCTGCCAAGGAGAAACGCTACGAAGAACTTACAAATATTATTAAGCAAATACGTAATTACAAGAAGATTAAAGATATGTCCAGCATGCTGACAAGTGAGTATTGGAGTATTAAGTTTAGAGGATTTTTCATATTAAATGTAATTCGTATCAAAAGGTTTTGAGGAGATTCAGAAGGCATATCAAAAGGCCATTCCTGTTATTATGAAGGAGGAAAACGGCCAAACGCCGAGATTTTTCATTCGTTGCCTGGCAGAAATGGAGGACTTTATAAATGAAATGTGGGAGGACAGAGAAGGAAGGAAAAATATGAGTAAAAATAACAGGTATAAAAAATTGCATTTTCAAATAATCGATATGGATTACGTTCTCATTATATTTTCAGCAAATCTCTTACTTCAATGCGTCAAAAACTAAGGAAATACCTGAAGGACTTTGAAGATGATTTAGTGAAATTCAGAGAAAATCCCGAGCAGCCCGACGACGAGGAGGAAGATGAAAAAGGTACCAATTAACTTAAAAACCACAAATTTACATTGGTATTAAATTATTGTGTTTACCCCAGTCGAAGCAGAACCAGATTCTGACAACGAAGCAGCCTCGAAGAATCAATTCTTGAAAGCCCCCGCAAAACAACAAGTAGTCGACGACAAAGAAGAGTCTTCAGACGACGATGATGAATGGCCCTCCGACTCAGAAACCAGTTCCACTTCTTCTGAGGACGATGAAGGCAAATACGCTGGAAAATACAACAGGAAACGCTTCTTGAAGGACCGCGGACCAGAACATGAGGAGGACGAAGAAAAGGAACGCAGAAAGGAGGAAAAAAGGAAGGAGAGAAAGGATAAAGATAGGAGGAAAATAAAGAAGGAGGAAGAGGAAGATGGCGAAGGCGAATGGGAAACCGTTAGAGGAGGTGTTGCTATTCCCAGCGTAAGAATTTTTTTTTATATTTTCTTGTTTATGTTAAATATCATTGTTAATAACTATTACAGGAGAAGCCTAAGATGTTTGCGAAGGATGCTGAAATCGACCTGAACCTGGTCATCAAAAAATTGAGTGAAATTATGGCAGCCAGAGGGAAGAAACGAACGGATCGTCGTGAGCAAATCGAACTACTTCATGAACTGCAAAACGTTTCTGAGCAACACCAGCTGGGCGCTGCTATATTCGTCAAAATCAAACTCGCTATAATATCGGCCATATTCGACTACAATCCGAAAGTTTCCGATGCAATGAAGCCAGAATACTGGCTGAAATTGCTGGAAAGAATGTCCGAAATGTTGGGAGTTCTTTTGAACGCGAACAATTTGGTTGTCTCGGACACCATCACTGAGGAATTGGAGAATTTGGAGGAGGCTCCCTACCGCATTAGAGGCTGCGTTTTGACGTCTGTCGAAAGACTGGACGATGAGTTCACTAAACTACTTAAGGAGTGCGATCCTCACAGTAACGAATATGTTGAACGGTTAAAGGACGAATGCAAAGTGTCCAACATTATCGATAAAACCATGCTGTACTTGGAGAGAACGAACGTTCCATCCGAATTATGCAGAATTTATTTGAGAAAAATCGAACATCTGTACTACAAATTCGATCCCAGAGTACTACAGCAAAAATCCGGCGATGTGGCCGTTAAAGACGAATTTACATCTGTCCAAGAAATGGAGAAGCTCTGCAAATTTATCTACGCTAAAGATAACACGGACAGATTAAGAACCAGAGCTATTCTGTCTCATATCTACCATCACGCCTTACACGATAACTGGTTCCAAGCCAGGGACCTCGTTCTCATGTCCCATTTGCAGGAAACCATCCAGCACTCTGATCCTAGCACTCAGATTCTATACAACAGGATGATGGCTCATTTGGGCCTCTGCGCTTTCAGACACGCCAACATTAAGGATGCCCACAATTGCTTAGTCGATTTAATGATGACCGGGAAACCAAAAGAACTGCTTGCCCAAGGTAACATGCAAAGTTAATATCAACAAATTCAATTATATTAATGTATATTACTCGTAGGTTTGCTTCCTCAAAGACAACACGAACGCAGCAAGGAACAGGAGAAAATCGAAAAACAACGCCAAATGCCCTTCCACATGCACATTAATCTTGAACTGCTGGAGTGCGTTTACCTGGTCTCGGCGATGCTGATTGAAATTCCCTACATGGCAGCGCACGAGTTCGACGCCAGGCGTAGAATGATCTCGAAGACGTTCTACCAGCAATTGCGCAGTTCGGAGCGCCAGAGCCTGGTGGGGCCGCCGGAGAGCATGAGAGAGCACGTGGTGGCGGCGGCCAAAGCCATGCGAAACGGCAACTGGTCGGCGTGTAATAATTTCATTATCAATGAAAAAATGAACGCCAAAGTTTGGGATTTGTTCTACCAGGCCGATCAAGTTAGAGATATGCTTACTAAGTTGATCAAAGAGGAGTCGTTGAGGACCTACTTGTTCACGTATTCTCACGTGTACGATTCGATATCGATGCAAACTTTGGCGGATATGTTTGATTTGGGAAAGCCGGTTGTTCATTCGATTATTTCTAAAATGATCATCAATGAAGAGTTGATGGTTAGTTGTAACCGTGCGGTTAATTTGAATAGTATAATGGGTTTTATTAATTTTTTTAGGCGTCTTTGGATGACCCAACCCAAACTGTTGTTATGCACAGAAGTGAACCTTCTCGTTTGCAGTCATTAGCATTGCAGCTGGCTGACAAAATCAACAATTTCGTGGATTCTAATGAGAGAATACTGGAGACGAAGCAAGGAAACTTCTTCTTGAGAGGTGCCAATCAGGTGGGTTTTTTATGGAATGAACGTTTTGATAAAATAATTTAAAAAAATTGCCGTTTTTCAGGGTAATTTCAGGGGAGACAGACAAAATTACAGAGGAAGCACCAATCAAAATTGGGACAGGCAGAGGCGCGACAGAGACAGAAATAGAGAAAAGGACAATTATTAAATTTTTCTTTTATTTGTATGAAAAGTATTTCTGTTGTAACAATAATTACATGATTGCACTAATTGAATAATTTTTTAACCTTTCATTCGCGTATCCAATTATATGTGAAAACATAAAATTAGCGGCCGATTTCTTAAAACTTGATTGTCCGCATTGCCTTAGATTGGTAAATCACTAAACTCACTTTATAGCTTCTATTTTGTGTTTGGCTGATCTAAGTTTAATAAACAAGTTTTGAAAAATCGGCCATCACAGTTAATTGTGGCAAAAAAATCAAACAAGCAATGTAAATTTACAAATGATACTTTAGTAGGTATTTAAATTTAATTTTTTATGTCCTAAATCACAACCGACGCAGGACCGGGTCTCTAGCATAAAAAAGTTCTCTTATTATCTTAATTTTAAATGTTATCTAAAATGTGTAGATAATCACATGTACTCTATTTGTCCTGATTAATAGCACTTGTAATGAAACATTTTTTGAAGCAAAAAGAAATGGAATGCTGTGTATTAAATTTGTGAAATTAATAAACACTAATTTCGTGTAGAATTATTAATCATTGAGAGAAATCATAATAAATGGCAATTTATTCTTTTAGATCACAATTGAAAAATTATAAACCATATTGTAATAGTTACAACTAATCAAATATAATCAAAACTTTCAGTTTTAAGGTCTGCTTCAGTAAAAATATATTTAACAAAAAAACAAATTGAAAATCTTAACATTTTTATAAAAAAAATACAGTGTTAAGGATATATTCCAAGAAACCATGCCGTAACTAAATTTTTGGCTCATTTTACAAGTTTATTTTGGTTTTCAGGTATAATGTCAAACTCAAAAATACACTAATTCCCTACTGTAGAACCAAGCCTATATTGCAAGGCATCATGCTAGGACATCTCCAATTATACAAATAGTATTGTAATTTCCCATCGCCTATTCCGAATTTCAACTGCAACAAAAACTCGGAATTATCCATCAAATCTAAGGCATTGAACACGTCGAAATCGAGTTGTTTCGCCGATATCAGAGCATCCGTCATCAGAGGTATCCAAGGCGTCCCCTTCGATACGTTGTAAAACGAGTAGGCTGCTTTCAGATTTTTATGCACTGGATGTTGCATTACCGTAGACGGTAAAGTATAGTAACTAATGAAATCCGTTATTTCACCGTTTACTTCCACAACGAAACTGTCGATTATGTTCGGTCTAGGTGAAAACCAATGCGTGAAATCTTCTTCGGAGAAATACGGCGCCAAATCGAAACGTTGCAAATACTGAAATAAATTAGTCGAAATTAATACAATTCGTTCATTTTTATGTAGTAAGATTGTTACCTCAATAAGTAACTTATGAGCCTTGGGAATATCGGCAATAGTCATCCTCCTAAAACCGGGAGTTTTTGGTTTATCAGGTAGTTTATACAATTTGAGGGTTCTCTGCATCGTCATGTTGCGTGACAAGTGGGAAAACTTCACTTCAATCAACTTCTTGGGATTCAGTGACCTGTGCCAGTAGGTGCAAGTACTGATAGGTTTCGGTAACACTATTCCAGCGGTATACACTGCTTGGAACAAACCATGCAAATGAACCCGACGCGTAATCTCTCTTATCAGCACCGGCGCTACTCGTTTCGATCGCAATTTCTTATGTACACAAAGGAAGTTAATCTCTACCATCTTCTGAGTTCTAGAAAATTAAAATTGCTACTACAACTTTATTACATCAGAATCTTAATACATACTTTCTGTATATGTTTACAGTGGCAGGAATCGCCGATATGAATCCTACCAAACGGCCACTTTTAACCACTCTGACACCGCAATGCCACTCTTTTTTCCAACCGGGTGGTTGTAAAGCCCTGCAAAAGTAATTTTTATCAGAACAAACCAATTAACAGTTCGTTAAGACGTACCATTTTAGAAATTCAGGTTGATAATCGAACCTAAACATGCAATCGTCATCCTCCACATAGTTTTCATTGAGAAGAGTGTAAAGTTCTTTCAAAACTAAGGGTTCGTCTAAATTGAGTGTGTCCCATTTGAAGCCGTCGGGCAAACTGTAGGGCTCCTGTCTAATTTCAGACGCAGCTTTGTTAGGTTCTATTGCTTCGTTCACCGTTATATTTTCATCTACGGCAAATATTTTTCAGTATAATTAAGCGTTCGTGTATATCGCTTCTTACCCATTTTAGGCACTGGTTGAGTATTCCAGAATTGGAAATTTTTTTTGAGTGCTTCTTCGTTACTCTTGGCAGGTTTTTGCGAGGAAAGATTAAAAACTTCCATGGCAGCTTTTAATTCCTTAATTGAAATGGTATTTATTGGATTAGATAAGTTGGCCAGAAGATTATCTCCTTGAGCAACCTCTACGTTTTGGTTCTTTTCTTCCTCTTGGACTTCATTTTGTTTCTTCTTTTGCTTGTTTCGTTTCTTAGCGCTGTAAAGTTATTTAAATTTGAGGCAAGCATTTTTCTTTGTCCATTTTAAAAGTGTACTTTGATATTTGTGTAATGCTGCACTTATCGTTATTGATTTGTCATGTTTTAATGGTTATGGTTGCAGAAAAATGTGTAGCCAATTGTTTTTAAACGATAACAAAATAGATAAGTAGAATTTGCGAAAATGTAATAAATACCTCTTGTTTAATACTATCCCTCCGGCACTTCCATCGATTTGATTATTCTTATCTGAATTAATTTTTTTAGAATCTTCCGACATTTTGATAGAAATGAAAATGACAGAAGAAAAAACAAATTGACAAGACAACACACCGAAAAGTGACAGATGATTCGGACAGCCAATCTGACCAACAAAAGCTTGATCAACAACCGTGATTTTTAGTTCACAAATATAATTTATAAAAAATGAAGAAATTTTTTATTCGATCGTAAGTCACTGTCAACTGTCAATGTCAAAATCTTCACAAAAATTTTCAGCCATTTTCACTTTGGTCCACGCTTAAAATTTCGAATTAATTAATTTTATAAAATATCCGCTGTAGTAATTGATTATGGCCCAAAATAAGTTCAATGATTTAGCCGGTAAATTTGGCAAAGGCGGACCTCCGGGCTTAGGCATTGGATTGAAATTGTTAGCTCTCGGCGGAGCCGCCGCTTATGGAATTTCTCAATCTCTCTACACAGGTATTTAAAATTTAAGAAATCTAAAAACATTACGTAGTCCCAAGATTGTATCGCAAATTACAATTATCTCTGTTATTTGATTACTTGTATAATCAAAACTTGTCACATGTCTTATGTGCAATACATTTTCTAAAATGATATTTTTTATAGTTGAAGGTGGTCACAGAGCCATTATATTCAATAGGATCGGTGGAGTTCAAAAAGAAATCTACACCGAAGGCATGCATTTCAGAATTCCTTGGTTCCAATACCCAATAATCTACGACATTAGGTATGATCGCCCAGTTACCCAGTACAATTAAATCTATTAAAAACCATCTCGCAGGTCCCGACCAAGGAAAATTTCCTCTCCCACTGGGTCCAAGGACCTTCAGATGGTCAACATTTCCCTTCGTGTGCTGTCTCGACCCAACGCTGTAAATTTACCAACCATCTACCGCCAGCTCGGTTTGGATTACGACGAAAAAGTTCTTCCTTCCATTTGCAACGAAGTCCTCAAATCAGTAGTGGCGAAATTCAACGCCGCCCAACTCATAACGCAGAGACAACAGGCAGGAATTTGTGATTGTTTTCATACGAATGTACTCACGATGGTTTTTGTAGGTTTCGCTTTTAGTAAGGCGAGAGTTAGTGGAGAGGGCACAAGATTTCAACATCATTTTAGATGATGTGTCTATTACGGATTTGTCGTTCGGCAAGGATTATACTGCAGCTGTGGAAGCTAAACAGATCGCTCAGCAGGAGGCCCAGAGAGCTGCGTTTATCGTGGAAAGGGCCAAGCAGGAGAAGCAGCAGAAGATTGTTCAAGCCGAGGGAGAAGCTGAGGCTGCCTCAATGATATCCTTTTTTTTAACAATTTGAGTGTTTGTGAGAATGTAAAATGAGATCAAATATTTCCTTAATTAATGATTACTTAGGGGAGGCGATAGGGAAAAATCCTGGATATCTGAAACTGAGGAAACTTAGAGCTGCCCAGAATATTTCGAGGACCGTAAGTTGTGTGTGTTATCACATATTGAATGTTGTTTGTAAATGTTTTATTTTTTTCAGATTGCTAACTCACAAAATAAGGTCTATCTTAGTGGAAATAGCTTGATGTTGAACATTTCTGACAAGGAATTCGATGATGTATCAGAGAAATTTCAAAGTAAGAAGGATTAATTGAGCGTTTCCCCTGGTATCAATTAAAATATGTCGTAAGATCTAATTGATAAGGGAATCCAAAGCATAGGCCCCGGTCGTTGTTATTTTATACTTAGTATTTTTTTAATGTTGAAACAACTCCCTTTATTTTGAGCCTTACAATTGTTACTATTTGTAAATATTCAATTTAATAAATGCTCAAAATCATTTTATTTTATTTTTCGCTATAAATCAATAACCATGTGTTTCCTCTTTGGCTTGGGTGGACTAACTGAATCAATATTAAATTTAATTTTATGATATACATGGTTATTATTGTTTTTTTATTGTTCCAGGCTCCTATAATATTGAGCATGAAACCAAGTTAAGTAAAAGGGGAAACACAATATTACAATTATCTCATTTAGCAGCGGATCGAATTACGGCCAAAAATTACCAGTGAGGCTATATTAGTAATTTACAAGTGCATTTAGATAGTCTTTTAGTACCTAAATATATATTTTTTACTTGCCAAATTGTCTCATTTAACCTGGTATCTATTTAATTTTCACTACTTCGTTTTAAAAAGCGTTAAAGTAAATAAGTTCTTTATTACAAATACAAAAAAATGCTAAACATTCCGAAATTAAAAAAAGTTATTTCTTTTTAGTGAGAGTTTTCAATAAAATTTTTATCATTAATGTTTAGTATTCCTCGTAATCAGTCTGTTTCGTAGACGTTTCTTTACTCGCATGTTTTTCAATTTATTGTCCATTTTCATAATGTAAAACTCCCTGTCGACGTTAACGAATCGGGCCATTTTTTTGTCTTCATATGGTATTTCGGAACCTGGAGGGTGCATGCGCATCTAAAATAATCATTATTTTTGATTGTATTTACTTGTGAAATAAAAATAAAGAAGGGGGCAATGTGGCCCCTAACTAGAGGGGTACTTGATTCCCATTTCATCATAAAGTAAAAATTTAATGGTTAAAAAATCATTGGTTATTTTCAATGATTGTTAAAATATACATATTGAATGTAATGACTTGTTAATTTCATTTTATTACGAGTTCACTGAGCCAAAATCCTACCGGGTTAATAAGTGTACCTTATTAATTTTTTTATATTTACAATATTATGAGATATGCTGATCTCCCTCATATTATTTGCAGGGTTTTGAAACACCCAATTTTGCTACTTATTTTTTACTCTAATTTAAATAAATATGTAATGTAATTATTATACTTACTATGAATCCATGTTGCAAAACTTATTCTCGTCCATTTTTAAAATTATTAAAGAAATTAAAGGAGAAAGTAAAAAAAAAGAAAGTAGGTATATCTATGGGAAAGAATAGAGCAGATTTTTTGTAAAAAAATACGAAAAAATATCATGCCAAAATGCTCTAAAAAATGTCTACCTACTAAAATTATCTATATACAGTATACAGGGGGACTAAATACATAATATACCGTAAATATTTAGTCTAAAAATAAATTACTAGTAAATGTTATAAAAGTTATTGTTATACTAGGTAACTCTTTACTTCTGTTAGTAAAGCAGATTATACTAATAGCAGTGTGTAGGTAAATTAATTATTCGTTTTATTTAAGCAGTATTTTCATTAAATTTGCATTTTTAAACCACCGACAGACCGAAAAAAAAGTAGAATTAGGGCAATGATGTAAGCTGTGTTAAACTAGTTTCGATATATTAATTTCTCTGTTTCCCATTAGTCATCAGCCGAAGCCTTTTTGAGTCTTTTCTGTAAAAAAAATCACATTTCATTTAGTAACGAAGGTCTCCTTTATCGCCGTTAATTCGTCGTTGCGCAAGAAAATGTTCTCACCGAATAATTAACAAAATCATCAAACAACCTCAAGGCTGCGATGACAGAATCGATATTATTAAAATCGCCAATAATTACTCGCGAAACAATCAAAACTCGCTCCGGGGAACATTTCATCGCGCTCCCAATTTTAGAATTTTTAATTTCGAGCCAAAGAAATTTGTTCAACTGACCATTATCCTGTACTTCTCCTTGCAAGCGTAGTCGGTTTCATCCACATCTTGGTAACAATCGCTCTTGTAATCTTCTGGCAGCTCTTTGCCTTCGAATTCGCACAATTTCTTCAACGGCCTAGCCCTAAGATTTCCAATTAAAGCAAGAATATGGCAAGCTGAAAAAATATGTCTTACTTGACGATCATCTTATCGAATCCCGTGGGCTTGTGGATTGGACAATAGAACACGTCCGGGGTATTTTTGTCGAATACGATGCTTTTCCTCATCATATCCTTCGCTGACCACACGCTGACAGCGAGGAAGCATAAGAGGAACACCAGTGAAGATTTCATTATGTTCTGCAAGAAACAGAAATAGCAATTTTATGTAGGCATATACAGCTGTTAAACTGCAACCCACACTTTTTTACCGTACAAGGTAACATCTCGATGCTTCAAAAGTGAAGAAAATCTGTTTTTCAACAGTGATTTAACTTGGTAAAATTCATATGTTTACCTTGAGTTAGCTAAATATTCGATTGCAATTAACAAAACATTCAATACATACTTACAAGGTTAAGATAGTACCTGTTATACTTTCACTTGTAACTTGTAAGTAAAAATAAATATGCACAACAAGATGTCTCACCTGTTTCTGGTAACTTTCCGAATTTATTAATCTAATAGGCTAAATTTTAATTTCTAGTAGGTACTCGCGATAACACTCTCACATTTGCATTCTCTCGACTACAAAGCGCAGGTACGTCAGACTTCGGACGTGCCTCGTAGCCTTCCTCAAACTCGAAACCCCACGCTCTTTCTCTTTGGCATACGTTTACAGTTAGAGAATGAGGAGACGTGAACTCGCCGCTCGGCCAAGCAAATCTCGCTTTTTATGGTACAATTAACGACCGCAGTCGCGTTATTTGCAAACAGTTTGACCAGATTTCCAGGTACGAAATTCTGTATACAACGGACTGTAAAAAATTGGGACCTTAATCAAAAGTTATCCAGATGAATGTTTATCGTTTTATAATTTTTTTAAAGAATTTTGGATGAAATAAATAGCCTCTTGAGAGGCCTCTGGACTCACACAAAAGGTGTGTCCTGATATTTCCGGATTGATATTAATGGGTAAAGAATTGAATTGTTCAGGTAATAACAAACTAGCGCACTAAATCGACTTCAAATTGGTCGTGAAAAATAAACTAGCCCCTCACGCTATACGTTTTATAGCTCCGTAGGTACGCAGGTCAGCGTTGCAAGTTATACGGTCAACTGGTCAGTCGGTTACAAATGTTTCCAGTGTGTCCAGTTTCCACGGTTTTTCCCGTGAATACGCAATTGGAACGCTGTTAACCTGTTAAATTGTTGAAGGGTGAGTTCGCAAATTGTTTAATAATTCATTTTTAATTGGCAATATTAATGCTATAATATATTGTACTATTATTGAAAAATTAATGTCATTACTGAACGGTTGGTTCAAATTGTTTAATGAATCTTATTCAGGCAAAGATTGAAAGGATTAAAATTATTTAAATATAGTAAGGAAACATACATCTTATAAATCTCTTATGTTATCATTATATTCTGATTAAGAATATCTACTGGCTCATTTGAATTAGCTAGGGACTTTTTTAATACTTGATATACACCTTATATTTTTTTGATACATTGATAATTTTCAATTTTTTTAACTGCATCAAATAACGATGAAAATCCATTTTTTTCCTCGAATCCTAGTGAAGAAAAACCAACACTCGTGGTCCTAATGAAAATTTAATACGCACCACCTGACCCAATTCCAGGGCATAAAGTCATTTTCCCATTAATACCATCATATACACCAGCCGGCCGGATCAAAAGGTATTCAAATAAATTAACGACGACATGTAAAATTTGTTGTCGCCCTTTTGGGCTGGTAACCCCTGGAGACAATACATTCAAGTTCAAGCGTTTAAAGAGCCCGGGCCCGATGCTTTTATATTCATAAAAAATCGATAGAACTGGGTAATAATTCAAATACAGTTGACCCGATAACCTTGCTCTCTTTCTCGAGTTTTGCACACTCCATTAAATTGTGCTGGATTCACGTGCTCGAAGGGTTTGTAAACAAAGCGATTTTCTCATTGAGCTGTTCTACATTCTGAAATGTTTGCATTCACATGCTGCAAGTTAAATTCAGTTGAACAATAAGAGTCAAAAATATTGACCAATACTATGTAATTTAAAAATTAGAATGTATAAGAGGCTTTCAAATCACCACCAACCACTGCATTATAGCTCTTATAATAAAGCCTTCATATGAGGGTTTATTTAGTGAAAGAAATTACATGATATGATGATGATGATGGTTCTACAAAGGCTTTTAAACAGTCTATTCTGGACGTAAATTATTCTAATATATGAAGATTCTTTAAATAAGTGAAACAAATCGATCAGTCGCAATCGATAAAGACCACAAAACGTTTCGTAATTGTTCCAGTCCGAAAGTGAAATAGTATAGGTAATGATATATAGCAGATTTCCATTTTAATAAATTTATAAAAATTCTAATGATCGGTATATAAGTTAATAATAGGCTGATACACCTAGCACAATTTCCTACTGCATTGACTAATATTCGATCGAACTCACTTGGGAATTCAGAAAAACAACTATAAAGGGATGAACTTGACCCGATATGTCTACAGCGACGATTCAAAAGGTTTTCATAAACTAGGGGAGAAATTTAATACTTCTATCACCGCTTATTAAAACGAGAATTAATTTTATTTTTTCCCTACTAAGGGCTATTTATGTTAAGTGACGTGATTTTTCGCAGAAGTAACTAATGTTTGCGTACACGTAACCCTATTCAAATGAGGCGATGAAACCAAAGGGAATGCGAGATTCGAAGCGAAGATAAGTTAGAAGGCAACGGTAAAGATAGCATCGAAAAAGTGGGAATTATAAGTATCTTGATCGTTTTTGTTTAATGAATACAGGTTTATGCACTTTTAATGATCGATATTGTGGCGAAAAGTTACTGTAAATTTTCCACTCTTTTTTTTTCATGGAGAAAATAGAGCGATTCAGTTCGAAAAAGCTATCCTATATTATGTATAATTTAATGATGATTACCATTCCGCTCGAAAGGCTCAATGCCCCAGAAATTAGAAACGGCTCGCATATATAGTTTTTGTTTTGACATACTTTTCCTGAAAATCGATGCCAGTAAAACATTGGAAATGATGTAGGACAGGCACTCTAACAGGCGTCTACAGAGTGAATCAAGATACATATCACATGCTAAGGGTTTCCCCTAAAATTCTTTGTTATATAAAATTTCCAATTTCGTCAAGAAATTCCAATAAACGTAGCTTAATTCTCATTCGATTGATTTTGTTATACTTTCTAATGCCTAGAAAAAACTAGAAAATTAGACTAGCACTCAGACTTATTAAATTTCTGACCCCATTTCCGCCTATTTGATATGACTGTTTTATACCGGTATTTAATTGATTAAACATCAACAGCATACAATCATTACGTATCGATTTCGAATTCTTCTTCATTATTCTACATATTTGAACAATAAGCGTTCGTGCTTGCACCAAATCGTGTTGCAAGTGACAAACTATCATGTTTCTATATAGAGAAATGCTCTACCCAAATCGATGATATATTTCACTCCATCATCGAAATAAAAATTAATGTAAAGGACTTATAATTACATCGCATTGGAAGATTTGAAATTGCTTCTTTAATGCAATTCTCCCCTTATTCCATTCCAGATGACTTGAAATACACCACAAAAACTGCATCGATTGTTATGGCAGAAAACGTTAAAGTCATAGTAAGATGTCGGCCTATGAACAAAACAGAAACCCAATTAAATTGCAAGGTAACCTCTCGAAATCCTTAACAAAACACCCCCTAACCACCCCGATTCATTCACATCCAGTGCGTCATAACGACCAGAGACTGCGCCGTGGAAATCTGGGACCCCAACGAGGGGCCCTCCTACCCCAAGCGCTTCACCTTCGACTCGACCTACGACCAAGACTCCACCACGGAGATCATCTACAGCGACATCTGCTACCCCCTCATAGAGGTGAGTATCTCGGCGAGTTTTCTACGGCTAATTAACGCGTTCGCCGCCTCTTCCAGAGCGTCCTCGAAGGCTACAACGCCACGATATTCGTCTACGGCCAGACCGGCTGCGGCAAGTCCTTCACCATGGAGGGCGCCAAGTCGGACGGGCCCCAAAAGGGCGTCATCTCCAGAACCTTCGAGCACATCTTCGAGGCCATATCCGTCACCACGGGCGTTAAATATCTAGCTTTAGTCAGCTACCTAGAGATATACAACGAGCAAATTAGGTAAGATATGGTGTATATTTCAAGGTATTTGGTGCATGATCCGTTGTTGTTCAAGATGGCGAGAGGTCCTGATTCTATACTAAACAATGTTTTTCAGAGATTTGCTACTGCCAAATGAAAAGTCCATATCGCATTTAGCGTTGAAAGAGACGCCTAACGAAGGTGTGACAGTACCGGGTAAGCAGTACCATCCCCTAGGTAGATCGGTTTGGGATCTCAGTTCTAACGTTTCAGGATTGTCGTTGGTGCCGGTGCACAATGCTGCCGAATGCGAACATCTGCTGAACATCGGCTCGAAGAACCGGATGATCGGCGCCACGCTGATGAACCAGAACAGCTCGAGGTCCCACAGCATCTTCTCCATAAGCATCGAGCAGATCAGCAACGTGAATAACAACGAGAGCATCAGGAAAGGTGCAGTAGCTGAGGATTCGGGCTCGATTGCAGCGCTGTAAATTCGAATTTCGCTTACAGGTAAATTAAATCTGGTGGACTTGGCGGGATCCGAAAGGCAAACCAAAACTGGAGCCACTGGCGAGAGGCTGAAGGAAGCCACCAAGATAAATTTGTCGCTAAGTGCCCTTGGAAACGTCATTTCTGCTTTGGTAGATGGAAAGGCGAAACATATTCCTTACAGAGACTCAAAACTGACGCGTTTATTACAGGTAAACATAATACAACTTGTACATAAATTATTATACTTGCAAGTTGTTTTATTAGGACTCCTTGGGAGGAAATACAAGAACCCTAATGATAGCTTGTATAAGCCCTTCAAGCCGAGATTACATCGAAACATTATCAACACTAAGATACGCAAACAGAGCGAAAAATATCCACAACAAACCCATCGTGAACGAAGTGAGTAAAGCAATAGAAACAAATCATCCTATACATTTTACTGAGTTACATTGTAGGACCCCAAAGACACCATCCTGCGCCAGTACCAAGAGGAAATAGCGCGGCTCAAGAACCTGCTGGGAACCAAGCAAATCGACGACATCCAAGTGGAGGACCTGACGATGGTGCCGGAGGAGGAACTGCACCAGCCGCCACCCGTGGACGACCTGGACACCAAGAGGGACGACCTGCTGCTGCAGTACCAGCGGGAGACGGAGAAGCTGCGGCACCTGCACGAGAGCGAGAAAACCGAAAAGGAGAACGTGCTGCAGCAGATGAGGGCCATCAAGGAGGAGTACGACGAGAACATCAGGAAGCTGAACGTGGAGATCGGCAAGAAGCAGGGCAGTTGGTCGGAGGAGGAGATCCTGCGGAGGATCGAGGCTTTGAAAGCGGCGATGATCGGCGGCGAGAAAGCTAACGATAAGGAGTTGTCGGAGAGGAGGAAGAAGAAGAAGCTGGACGCGGAGGAAAGGGCGAGCGTGATTGCCCGATTGCTGGCCAAGATGGATATGAACGAAGACAGGGAGCTGCTCCACAACCAATATAAAGACATTAGCCAAGAGCTCATGCTGAAGGCGGAGGCTCTGCGTAGGTACAAACACAAGGTGAAGATCCTCGAAAAGGAGATATTGGATATACAGGGCGAGTTCGAAACGGAGCGGCAGGATTATTTGGAAACCATAAGGAAGCACGAAAGAGGTATCACGTTGTTGCAGCAAATCTCCGAAAAACTCGTCGGCACTTTGAAAAAAGAATGCAACTATTGGTGAGTTCAATACAATGAGGGGCAACATTATGGAATAAATTCATTTTTTTCGAGAATAGGCGACTTTGGAGACACATTGGAGACTAATGAAGAGTCCTAATTTCACCTTCTTTGGGAAAAATACGCTCCATAATAATATTCTCATTTGTTCACCAATAATTTCGTTAGATCCTCCACCAAAATTTGAAATATGCTTTCCTAAGCGTCGATTCACTACAAAATAATAGGAAAAACACCTCCACCACATATCAAAACCGGTTCCGCCTTCGCCAAAAGTAAAACGTCGCTCATTTGTTTTACCAGAAAAAAATTTGTAAAATGGATTTTGTTTCGATATTTTGTGTTTATCTCTTCAAATAAGCCGTAAACGAATATTTTTTCCTATTTATATTGATTTTATTCCATAATTTTGCCCCTCACTATATTTATACTTAGCGGAGTGGAATCTTGAACTAGATGCATTTTTAGCGATCTGGAAGGTATAAAGAAGCAGGCGATTTGGTTGGAGGACTTCCAGAAGTACAAACTCCCGGACTTGGTGGTGCCGCGCACGAAGCTCCCTCCGGCCGGTAAGATATGAAATTTTTCGACGAAAACCGCGAACGGCGAGGTGTCGTCGAAAGAACCTCCGCCCGAATTGTCGGGAGAATAACGTTAAGTTGATCTTAGGCCGGACGTGCGATATTCAAACAGCGCCGGGCCGGTTAGAAGGCGAGGAAGAGCAAACCAAAACCGCCGAAAAAAATATCGCCCGGCCGTTTTACGAGGTGACAGAACAATGTACAAGGCTTTAGATGTTTGCTAGAATTTTTCGCTTTGAGGATATATGATCGTTAAATTAATTATATGCGGTCATACAGAATGTACTTTTATATTTTGTAGTCATTCGGGTGATTCTTCTGATTATATTACTAAATAATGAGGGTGATCCAAGTTTTTATTTTGTCATATACACATTTGGATTACTCTGTTAATTTTTTAAATATTCATTTACTCTTTATTGCACGCTGCTGCATGATGATATATACTCATATAGAACAAAACCACAACGGCTTATCTTCTGGCGAATCCAATAAATCTAGAAGCGATTTTATTAGCCCATATCCTTACTACTATGAGGTATTTTTTACCGAATTTTTACTACCACTTCTTCGCAAATCTAGAGTTAGATTCGTTGTCTTTCTAAACACCACTAATATACACATCTTCACTTTCCAATGGAATTTTATTATAGCCACAAAATCGAGAAATTCTTCCTCAATTCTTGATACAAAACATTATCAGAGAAGCACAAAAAATCGATACCAAAGTCACTATTAAATGATTTATAAACTGCATAAGTATGCACGCTTTTATGTGAATTTTATCCACGTACTACTCGTTTTGGTAAACTTTTCTAATTTCTATCGCAGAACGATATTGATAGGGAAGACATAATTGGAAACTACTTCCAGCCGACCACGAAAAGAGCTCACGAATTGCTCAGACAATCAGCCAAATTGGATCCCAGTCAAGTGATTGAAAAGTGGAAAGGTATGTCGAATGATTAGAGAGGATTGGCACTTTTTATCTAACTTAAACAGGCCGAAATGGCCACAACCACATTTCAGATTTCGTAAGAAGAAACAGGAGTACGGAGAATTTCAACGGGCGCGTTTCTCCGGTTAATAACAATCCGGCCAGCGACGGTGCCATTAGAACGAATCATCTCTACATGAACGGTAGTTGAGAATGTTGAAAATTTGAGGTTATTCGATATTTCTGTATTTCTAGGGCGCTCTTCGAACGACTACAATTCGAAAAAACCTTTACGACTTGAAGCGTTGCCAAACATTACGAAACACCATTTTCCAGGGCCTCTTAACAAAATGGAATTTTTGTAGATGCAATTTTATCACAACTTGTGATAAGTTGTGATAAGTAAAAGAATAAAAAAATCATTAGGTTGATAAATGCTATAAAGTAAAAGATCATTTTTAATAAGAGTTTGTAAATTTTTTAAAATTATTATTCAAGACTCGATTTATCGGTTAATTGTTGAAATATAAATTGTAATAATTGTTTGTGCGTTGAACCAAGTGTGATACAATGTATAAATATTTTAATACTTATTTTTACGGAAATAAATATATTCGGTATAATTATATGTTTAATATGTACAATAACCTACAATTCAATCAATTAAGAGAATATTACAATTATTTTTGGATAGAAATTATGTTGGGTTCAAGCCCTCTTGGAATGTTAAGGTCTGTCTGCCTTCAACATCTTTCTGCATGTCTAATGCTTTCGACTTGTATTCGTCGGCTAATTTTTGGTTCTTTTCAACACCTGGAATGTTACTATATACAGTAATATGATTTACTTAAATTTAAGGAAAATGCACCTTCTCCTTTGACATACATTTGGCTTAAATTGGCGCAACTGTACATGTTTCCCAAATTACATCCTTTCAACGCGAAATCAAAAGCTCTCGTCATATCTTTAGCCACTTGGTAATCATCAGAATTACCTTTATCAGCAAAAGAACCAGGAAGATTGTCTTTTTTTATTCCAACTATGTACATTCCTGATAAATAGTAACAGGCGTTAGCGTTTTCGTATTTACAAGCTTTCTCCAGAATTCGCATGCCCTAAAATCATGTAAACGTATGTTAAAAATCTTTATTAACGAAACCTTGTACTATTTCTTACTTTTTGAACATCTTGTTTGACTTCTGGCTTGTCATTTTTGGTGACTAATAATAAACCTTGATTTAAGCAGGAATCTGGTTCATCCAAATTACACCCCTTTTCAAAATAATCGTATGCTATTTTAAAATCGGCCTTTTTAGAACCCCTGCCCAATAAACTGTAGGTTCCATATTTCAAGCAACTTTTTCCGTATTTGTAATCATCACAGTTTGTCTTGTAAACCTTGCCGGCCTTTTCGAAGTCTTTCTTTATCGATTCCAGGAAATCGGCTAGTAAATGACAAACTAGAAAGAAAATTTTAATTACATAAAGAGAGGTTATGTAAGAAGTGGCATTTAAATCGAATACCTTCTGGCTTTTTTTCGCTGTAACAACCGAAACGGTATTCTATTCCCAAATTATTAATGTATTCCTTCACTTCACTCTCGGATTTAAAATTGTAGGCCATGTTTTCAAATACAAATCGTGCGATTTCATAAATTGGTTGACAGTTGACATTTCGCAATCTTCGTTTTATTTAGTATACCTAACTGTTACTCTCTACGACATACAGCTACTTGAAAAAACTTGAAAAAATAAATAATTTGAATACATTTTGATAACAGGAAATTATGGTTTATTAAAGAAACACTCTTTTTTAGAAGAAAGTCAAAAAAACGTTAAAATTAAACTTGAAAATTATGAATGAATGAACACATCGTGAGAGGCCATAAAATTACTTTTGTAACGAAGAAAAACTTGGCCTACGTGACGAAAACATAACCAAAGATAAATTCAAAAACAAGAAAATTGTACATAATGACGAAGCTCACTTTTTCTTCTAACGAGGCTGTAAGTTTGGAAAAGCAGGTAGATTTGCTCTCTTCGCTAATCGAAACGAAACCAGAAGACCTAGAATCCGTGTACGAAATATCCAGGTGTGCTGAATGGATTCGAAGTAACAATTTTAAAAAGGTTATTTTATTATTATTTTTTTGAGAATTCTACTGTACTCGTTTCATTTCTAGGTTTGCTTACAATTTCCAGATCATTTGCTTGCTGATTCGAGCGAAGTCATCTTAAAACTTCAAGGAATTCTGAACCAAACTGTATACCTTTTAGGAGACACTGCGTACGAGAGGTATATTTTACAATTTATGCCTTTTTTTAATATATTTTATGGAGTTGAAGCATCTTGTTACCTTTTTTAACTGCTTGTATTTGTTTCAATTTACGGAATTATTCATTTTCAGCTGTTGTATTGATTACATTGCAGCTGCTCATATCGATGCGGATGCAATCATTCATTTTGGACCCGTTTGTTTTTCCAAAACGTCTGCAAATATACCTTACATTAATATTTACGAGAAAAAGCCGCTGGATCTAGAGAAATTAAGAGCTCAATTTGAGGAAAAATTCTATGATGAAAAATGTGAAATTGTTATATTAGTAGACACAATATATTTGCATCTTTTTGGTAAGGCTCTGTTTAGTGAATATAACTGTATAAATTAACGAGCTGAATTTCAGATGCATTGGGACAGATTTTTAAAGAACTTCAGAATGTATCGCTTCAGAGGATAGATACAATTGAAAGTAGTAATAAATTTAATTGTCTATGTTTTTTGAGTGATAATGAACGAAAACTACTTAATGTTGCTCTAAATTTCAAACGTATGTTGACCAAATTTATCTCTGAATGACTTCTTATTTAGGATTTGTTTCAGCTAAAATATTGTACTACTATGACGGGGATATAAAAGTATTCGAAAATGCTTCCAAAATCATAAAACGAAGAAATTTCATCATTGAAAAGATAAAAGACAGCGAAACTATTGGTATTATAATCGGAACCTTAGGAGTCAAGAATTTTCTAGAAATTTTGGCAAGAACGAAATCATTAATATCTAATAGCGGCAAAAAATACTACTTAATTAGTGTAGGAAAACCTACAGTCGCTAAATTAGCCAATTTCCCTGAGGTAATTAATAATTAATAGCTACTACATTTTAATTAATTCAATAACACGTGTATCATTATTTCCAGTTGGACATATACGTTGTAATAACATGTTCTATGAACGAAATTTATGAGAGCAGGGACTTCTACAAACCGATTGCAACTCCATTCGACATTGAAATAGCTTTAAACCGTAACGCAGAGAGTATATCAGACTTTACTTACGATTATAACGCATTCTTAGGAAACACAGAGATTGCTTCAAACACTGAAGCAATCGGAGATGTAAGTCTATTGACCAACAAACTTCGTATACCTGCCACTACAGAAGAATTAAAAGATACAGAAGATACTACCGTAGCGGTAAAAGATGTGGGTACGATATCTTTGGGTAATTCCGGAGCGGGTTATTTAGGGCAAAGGTCCTGGCAAGGTCTGGAACAGAATTTAGGACGAACAGAGCCTCATTTAGCTAAGGAAGGGCGAGATGGGATACCTTTACATTATCGTAATGAAGAACATTAATCAATAAGTAATAATTCTGTTTCAACATACATGTAGCAAAGTGCATTGTATATTTATTATCTTTCACTTATAAATATTCATTTCTGGGATTTGTGCTTTATTTTACTTGCGCCCGATGTCCTATTAGGTACTATAACTGAAAAAGAAGAAAAATAAAAAAATAAATTTTATGTTGGTAACATTTCATGGAATTAAATGTCAAAATTGTCATGTCACTTCTATTTATGGCGGTTGGCGTGTGGTGCGTGGTTTAGCAAGGCTTGTTTGTGCATTCTTTATTTATAGAAAATTGTGTAAAAAGGCCGAATTTCATAACATTACAAAAGTAAATTCATTTATGACACCAGTAAATCGATATTTTGTGAGTAATAGTACTTTAAACCGACTTATTTCAAGGTCATTTAATTTTTTTTAGGACGACTCGGTTTCTGATGTGAATCCATCCTGCAATTTTCCAAGCCATACATTTTTATTTAATCGAATTTCCAAGTTGCTAATTTCAACCGACAAAGGTGAAAACGGTTCAGTTCGCCGGCAATCTATCGTACTTACATTTTTTTCGTCTTCAGATGGTGCTGGATGTCGATAAACTTTCCGACGCCGAACTTCGTACTAAACTCCTGGAATTCGGTTTCCCAGTGATGCCGATCACCGGAACAACCAGGAAAGTTATGGCGAAGAAATTGAAAATGCTGCTGGAGAACAAAAACAAGATAGGAAACGAAGGGGGTAGAAGGTATTTCAAACCCCACTAGTGATAATTAATTGTTGCAATAAATTTTATTTGCTTCATAGATCCCTAGGGCGTTATTCTAGCGAGGAAGAGAGCGATACAGAAGTGAAGATCACCAAGAAGAAAGACAATAGAAGGGTTACAATGGGCGCTGGTACTTTAATGCAACCCCCCGCTGCCAGCCCCAAAATAAAGAAAGGGAGTCGCTTCATCGAAACTCCCGAGCCTGAGGTAATACGCCCAATCAACAACATTTCATTTAAAACTAAATCCCGTGGTTTATTTACATTACAGTTTACTGTGAGTCCAGTGAAGCGAGACGTTCGTACTACAACATCAGTATCGACTAGAAGCCAGAAAATCGTGAGCAGCACCTCGGACGATTTCGATACTGGGTCTGACTCGGAATCGGACATCAATTATCTTTCCTCGAAGGTTGCCTCTGATAGTAGAGGATCTTCATCCAAGTCATCGGCGCCTTCGGGTTTGTATTCGCCACCGAAGACGGTAGACACTTCTTATTCCTCTACGAGAAACATATCGTTCAACACCAATACTTCGCCCAGCAGGCATTCTACGTACAATTCTCCATCGTTAGCATCGGAATATGCTTCTGATAGGTTGAACCAGATCAGATCCCGGCTCAGCCTCAACAGCCCAAGTATGTTTTAATAAAATTTTATACATTGCATAAATGTTATTGTACTGAGAATTACTTTATTTTAACAGGTTATGAAAAATCTTATTCAGCCGTTAATCAAGAAAAAGTGGAGACCCCTTTTCTGAGTAACTTCACCAAGCGCTTGTCGAATTTGTCTTCTCAAAGGAATGACTATGATTACAAGAATGATATTATTAAGGAGCAGGACGTGAATGGTTCATCAGGTTATGTCAGATCCCAATTAAGCAGGTATAGAACTATTTTTTTTTAATAATCAGAAATAGAATAAGATGATGAATAATTGTTTATATATGTATATCGATATATTTTTATTTTTAGTTACAGAACAAGAGGAAGAGAACCGGCTTACGATTATAGAGCCAACAGGAACAATATTCTGAAAAACAACTTTGTTTCATTTGCTGTGCTGGCTGGGGCCGCTTTATTTTTTGTACTATTGGCTATCATGTACATGGGAATGAGATCTGACACTTCTGTTATTTCTTCTGGTAAGAGCAACCCTTATATACCAAAACCTTAAGTTTTTTAAAGACTTTTAAATATTTTAACACAAACTAACATCTCTATTAATGCAATCTGTTGTTAAAGAAAGTATCTAATATTTGATCTGTTTTTACAAAGACGGGATATGATTTGATTTTGATCTTATTTTTTATATTTTTAATTACGATAATAACTTAATGTTAGTCGGTTAAGGAAACCAGTTTTGGCCATTTATAGTATAAGTTTGTAAACCAGATGTGGTAATTTTTTAAATTGTATAATTTTTTAATAAACAATAAATATTTTGTTCTTAATACTGTTTTTATTTTTTTTACGTTGCGACCTTATTGTAATCACCTAGTTGAAATTTCGAATAATCTGGATCAAAATATTTATTGAATATTAAATAAGTAAATTAAATTTTTGTTGCTTACCTAATTATTTTTTTGATCCATGTGCTTTATTCTTTTCATTATCTATGAATATTTTTTGATTATATTTTCTAACTATTCAATTAACATAATACATTTGGAAACCTTTTATCGTATGAACCTAAAAAAAACCACCAATAACGTTAAGATTACGTGCTTTTTTTCAGATTATATCGTGCCGCAATGTATTATTAACGACCCGACATCGAAAAAATTCGTTAACTGCGTGCCCGAAGAAAACGTGTCGACTGCCCTGCACTTGCTAAACGTTATCAAACCGGAACTGCACAAAAGAGCCCTGGCTCACAAATGTTTCGATCCGACCATCAAACCCCAAATGACCGAAACGGAAATAATCAATTTCTGTTTGACTAATTTCGCTATAAAGGTAAGTTAAACATTTTCGATGATGCCCCAAACATCTAATCACAATCTCGTTTTTTCAGGACCACGTCCAAATTAAAAAAGACTTAAATAATCTGTTAATCATGACTTTCAATAATCCCGAATGGGGCTTAAGCGTAGCCCAAACCGAAGACAATAACGGAGCCGTTACCGAGAAAGATTTACCCAAAAATATGGTTCGTATAGTAATGCTACAAGATTACGAATACAAATAAAAATCTTCTTTTTAGGAGCAAGTTATATTTAATTTCGATTCGAAATTGACCAGCCTGGTGATTTTAAACCCGTCTTTGCCTTGGAAGTGCACTTTCTTCAAAAGCTTTTATTTAATAACGAATAGCGTAATATTTATTGTTATCATTTTTGGCTGTTTATATCTCGTTAACTTGGGCTACAAATATTACAAGCATCATGCGCAAAAGGAGAAAGATGAAGTCAGCTTTATGGTAGAAAAAATTGTAGACATATTGCAGATGCATGCAAACGATGAACAGAATGATAATTTTCTAGTAATCAACCATATTAGAGATATGATTCTACCAGTTGGAGATAGACAAAGTAAGTGTTTGATTTATTATACTTTCATTGATAGCTTACCAGATGATTATTTTTTAGAGAAGGCAGTGACTTGGGCAAAAGCTGTGAAATTTATCAACGAAAATGAATCTAGAATCAGAACGGAGGTTCAGGAAGTGAAAGGCGAGCCTTTCGAGGTGTGGAGATGGATAGGACATACAAGCGTGAGCCTCAGCGGGTAAGATATTCCAACTATTTCATGTAATTAATATTAAAATTACTAAATTTACTTGCATCATGTGCACACACACACACTCGGCCCGATAGATAATCTTAAAAATTAACAACCTCGAATGTAAAATATCATTCAATGTTACAAGTCCGTATATTCTCGTTTTATAGAAAGGTTGGTAATTTTTAATATTGTCTACTTTTCAGGGACGTCTCTGAATTCAAATATCGACCGGGAAGGAGAATCGTTGATCCGCAATATCTGATAGAGGAGACGCTAAAGTTTCCCCATAGGTTATTAAGGCTCTGCAAAAGCACTGACGTTAAAATTAAGAACGAAATCAAGGAGGGTTTCGTTTCCATATTCATCTTGGAATGTAGGAAATGCAAAGTCAAACAATCCATCTGCAGCGAAGAATTGGAATCCGATTATTTGAGCGTGAATCTAGCTTTCGTTGCCGGCATTTTGAGCTTGGGATTGAGTTTGTACACATTGAACGAATTGTGCAGTTCTTTGCGAATTCCCGGGGTGACGGCCGAGGATTTTAGTCGCTACGTAGACGAAATATACGAAATTTACAACGATTCTCTACCGGACAGCGAGAAATCGACTTCGTTTAAAACTCCTACTGGAACTTCCACGCCCATTCGTCACACCGAAGATCGCTACCGATTGAAAAAAACAGCGTTTTTAAAGCAATTGGAAAATGTTTCCGGTGACATCGAACGGATGACTAGAAATCAAGGAGACAACCCGGTGTGGTTTGAAGAACGAAAGAAGCGCCTCACAGCTTCCAATTTCGGGCGTATATGCAAATTACTGGACATCACCAACAGAAAGAAAATCGTGGATAGCCTTCTTTACGACACATTTAAGGGGAATATTTACACTAAATGGGGCGCTGATAACGAACCGTTGGCTCGAAGTAACTTCGAAAAGTTACTGGACGTTGTTGTAAAAGATTGCGGACTGTTCGTGCATCCGGATTATCCATTTCTGGCAGCCTCGCCTGACGGTTTGATAGAGCCCAATGGATTAGTGGAAATTAAATGCCCTTATAAAGCCAAAGAGGTGACTCCCGAGGAGGGAATCAAAAGCGGTCTTGTAAAATATGCGAAACTGGAAAACGGTACTCTCAAATTGAACAGGGAAGACAAATATTATTATCAAGTACAAGGGCAGTTGTTCGTAACAGGCAGGGCGTATTGTTATTTCATAATTTGGACACCTAAGGGTTTAATGTACGAGAAAATACTTCGGGACGAGCAACTTTGGAATAAAATGTTGCCGAAGTTGGAGGAGTTTTATTTCAGTCATTTGCTTCCTGCTATTTTGGAGTAGAAATCGATGTGTTTGACACATTTTTTATTCCTAAGCATTAAAAATCTCTATTGCAATATGTTTAGATCTGTAAGGCTTTGATGTATCTCAATTATTTAACATTTAATTTCTAAGCGAAAAAAGCATGTTTAGTTTTTATTGTTATGTTAAGTACCATTTGCATTTTTATAGGCAGCATTTTTATGTGATATGATATATAATATAGGTTTGTTTTCATTGTAATAACAATGGTTTTTATTATTTTATAAGTTTATATACCACTATGTAATGTTAATAAACACGTATATTCTCTTATTGTTAATATATGTTGATAATTCCTGACGAATCCAATTTGAGTCCATTTTTCTCAGATGTTGATTAATTGTTGGGTTTCTTTCAGATCGCCGAAGAACAAGAGTTGGCAAGGCCAGGCGTTCGAGACGCAGGTGGGGTCCGTCAACAGCCTACCCTGTTCGCCGACGCCCTGCCTGAAAATCCGGGGTATGGTCGAGGAAGGGGACCGCAACACGCACATGATCAGAGAGGCGGTGCTCAGCAAATGCGCCCACCAGTGCCGCATCCTGCACTGCGCCGTGGATACCACCACTAACGCCGTTTACCTGAAATGCGCCGATCCCAGCGACGCCGCCGTCGCCTACAGGAACCTGCACGGGTGGTGGTAAGAATTCCAAATTTCAATCTATATCATATAGAGTCTACCTATTTTACATCTATGGGCTCTGCGCCTTCCAACATACAACAGGGAGAGAAATATTGTAATAATAGAGTGATTGTTTGCAGGTATGCCGGTCATTTAGTAACGGTGAAGTACTTACGCCTGGAGAGATACATGCACCGTTTCCCGGATTCCCCGGCCAGCGGGCCCCCGTTTTTACAAGCCGTCACGCCCGCCGCGGATTGGTCTAGTTAATTAGAGGAACGAAAAGCTGGCAATTTCCACGAATATTCAAGAATTTAGTTGTATTTCGGTTTATTAGGAATGCTCGTTAAAAAAAGGAATCAAAAACATTTGCGGGACAAGTATGTTTTGACCGTCGGCGATGGTATAGCGAAATATTAATTTTTTTTCCCAATAAGGCTGACTTGAATTTTTTACGGTTTTGAAGCTGTTTTACGTATTTTAGAATTAATTCTCGTTTGTTTGTTTCATTTGAGTTACGCGTATAATAAATTGTTTAGATTATTAACGTAATATGTGGTTCGTATTGAATTAAATCAAGGGTTCTTCACTGCAAATGTGAAAGAATAATTAGTGAAATTTGTCTCATGTCTTCTAAAGATCAACCATTATTTTGCAACGTTTGATTACGGTGGCTTTCTTTGCATTTTCTCTCTTGAGAAAAAATGGTAAAAGCAAAAAAAACGACCAATTTAATTACATACTATTTCTCACAATATTCAAATTGACTAACATCGACTTTACATCTGATCTCCCAACTTCAGTATTTGCACAACAAAGGCTCGAATTTTGGTTTATTTGCCCTCCTCCCTATATCTGAAGAATGCTTGGTACTTCCATAATTTAAATGAATTGTGCCTCCTCATGGATGAGGGAAGACAGTGGTAGTTATCTAATTAGTCCATGTAATTTTACACTTTTTTTGTTGAATCGTTGCAAACCATACGTTCTCGAATTTGCGAACGAGAAAGCTGCGGTGTTTTCGTTCATTCGCGTTTGGTGTGCTCACATCTTTTATTTTACAAACTATCGTACATTTATGGTTGTAAAAAAATCTTATTTTGATTGATTTTTCTTGTAACATAGGTAAATTAAAATTTTAATATCTGTTGTATTTTAATGACATTAAATTTCTATTAAAATGCATTCTTTATTTAATTGTTTTGGTACAACCAAAAATACAAAAGTAACAAATCAAAAAATAACAAGTATTTGGGGTTTTGCGAAGAGATGCGTATGTATAATAACTAGAGTTAAAAACAAAAAATCAACAAACAATGTTCAATTACCCTTGTTGTTTTTATAAAAAATAGTTTATAGGTATAAAAATACTTTTACAAGATATACGTTTTGTATACGTAAAAATTGTTCATAAAAAAAGCTTTTATATTGCACTTTACGACAAATACACTGGAAAGCTCTTGAAATATTGCAAAAATTTTTTCGATACGATACAAAATGAGCCATGTAGCTGAATAAAATTACAGATAAAAATTTTTGCATTATATTAAACGTTACAATTTCGAGTATATTTTTGATAGATTCCGAGCTTAATTTATAATAAATTGAGTTTGATTTCAAGAATCACAACCTGCGATGAATACTTAAGAGACATCCAAAAAATTGCAGCAAAAACAAAATCTACAGGACCGACGAATTTTACTGATAAGCAAAATTGCCTACATTATACGCCACTATGGTTACATGATCCAGCTTTCCCGGTAAATTCTGAACCTTCTCCAGCCCCCTCTTCCTCCTCATTTTCTTCTCCTGATTGGTAACTTCAACTAGAACGCCACCTTTGTTATCGAAATACAGATCCGGATCTTCCAACGTTCGCCGCTTCGCCGACGTTATACTCATGGTGTAATTTATAAGATATTCGCATAATTTCTTCGCAGACGTACAAGGGGAATCCTTCCCTAAAAATCAAACCAAATCAGCAAATAACGCAAGCACTTTCTAAATCTCTTACCAGATATGCCGTTCTTCAAAATATCCTCCATTAGCAACAACTGCAGCTCGTATCTCTGAATAGGCGTAACAAAAGGAACACCATCCTCGTTTCTTGCCACGTGCCTGGCATTCGAAGATCTCATATCGATGGCCGTCTTCGACCTCAAAAACTTGTAACCCGCTTCGATTTTCCCGGGCGAATTGGGCTGCTCCTGCGGCGCTCGCAGGGTCCTGCTACCCGTCGCTTTTGGCGCTTGTTTCTGACTAGAGTCCTGCCGAAATTGACCGGCGATCTGACGCCGGAGACTGCTCGCCCTGTTCTCCACCACCGGGACCGGTTTAATACCTGAAATTTCATTTACAGCGCTTATTAATCAGTGTGTTATTATGCAATAAATGGCAAGGCTTGCCTTTATTGGATCTACTACTTTCTTCTAAGGAATTTTCTCTCATAAAGGCTGCTACGAGCGGGTTATCGTACTCGGCTGGTGGCGCGTTCGAACTATTAATTACGATTTCGTTAGAGCTAATTTCACTAGGGGTTTGTTCTGTCGGTGCATCCTTGGGAATGTCTGATTGCTTGGAATGTTCGTCTGGCGTAGGTGTATTGGTTTTACCGTGCACCGACACGTTTTCTATCGATTGCGAAGAGGATTTTTCGGTCGCGGTGCTCTTCAAGCTGCTCCTTTCAGCGGAATTCCGACCTACGCAATATTTAATAATTATAATAACATTATTAGAATGTAACGTTGGCGCTCACCTGAAATATCCCGCATTTTCGATTTCCTAGGTGGTTTAACCGGAGGTTTCTGCGCCGGGGTTTCTACCAACCTAACCGGTTTCCTCTCCTCCGAAGGCTGCGCCTTTTGCCTCGTACTCGGCTTTTTCCCCGCCTGTTCAACCTTGTTATTCACCGTAAATTTACACACGTTTGGATCGAAATTATCTGTAAGACCATCGCTGGCCACCATAACGATATCTCCTTTTTGCAGCGTAGTCATCGACAACGTGAGATTACTAAGCTCGGGGTTGATCCCATCTACAGGACCCAGCGCACCCAGCGCGTCCCTCATATCTCTGTTGCTGTTAACATCGTGGGAACCTACAGAAATTAGTACAGTATTGTAACAAAAAACTATTCGCAATATACCTTTAGTAAGTTCTCGAACGCCATAGGCAGTGGAATAAACGTACGCTAACGTATCGCCCACGTTGCATACGCAACATACGTAACGAGTCTCCGGTCTCTCCTCGCCGTTCGAGTGTACGCTTTTCTCGATTTTCCGCTTCAACGGTAGTATAACGGCGACCGTTAGCGTGGTAAGCATGCCCTGAAAACGGAGTCTCTTATATCGGCCTTTTACATTGCTCTAGGAGCGCTTACTTTGTTCTCCAAGATGAGATCGTGGGCGACGTTGAAGGCGCGCAACAGACAGACGAACACCTCTCTGGTGTTGCCCACCAGGTTGGTCGTTTCGTCCAATAAGCTGGAGTTGGATATGGAACTTTCGTCAGTCTTTACGGTCAAATTCTCGAAGGGCTTCGAGTCGTTGAATATGGTTTTGTTCAGGTAGTGCAGGCTGCCGTGGACGGCCGATTTGGCCGCTATACTGGCTTTTTCTCCTAAAAAATACATTCAAATAAAAACCTCAATGGATAAGGGGTAGTGATTGTTTTTACCCCAGTTAACTCCGTCCGCTACGGCCAAAATGGCGGAGTCTTTTCTGGCGATGATGCCGAAGCAATCGGCTATGGGGTCGCCGTTTTTGTGCTTGGTGACTTGGTTTCTGTCGTAGAGGGAGTCGGAAAGGCCGTAGACGAAGTCCGATTTCCAAGTCCATTCGGTGGGGAGAGCCTTGTCGCCGTTGTCGTCGGGAAATGAGCTGGCCGAGTCCGTTGCGTCGTCGCCTACAACGTAAAAGGCCACTGTAGATGCTGCGTAAGCTCCCGAGTTTAGATTAGTAATTGTGCAAAACTTGGCGATATGGAAGTACGAATGTTAATTCAAATCGCAAGCTTGTGAGGAGTAATCGTTGCATATTGTATAGTCCAGGTTGAAAGAATATAAAACGTGTTGGTTAATAGATAGAAACCTATTATTATATTAAAATTAATAGTTGGACTCTTCTTTATAACGAATATTCATTTCCGTATCCAAATAACCTTGTTTTGGTAAATTATCGCAAATTTACTTTTATAATAAAACGATATTATATTCTTTTGCTTAAAAAATAAGCAAGGCCAGATCATAGCTCGTTTTTCAGGAAAATATTCGAAGGTTAATGCACGTATTATTTACACGCAAAGTTAGTAATTTGAAAACATATGTATTACAATTAAGAAAAATAAACCCCACAATCAATTTTTTTTTCAAAATTAATTCCATAAAAGATATTATTATTTCAAATTTTTAGTATATTTTCCGACACCAATTTTACCATTTAGAAGTATTTAAATATATTAGAATAGAATAAATTGAAAATGTGAGGAATAATTTAATAAGTTAAAAAAATTAGTAAATAGTTATAAACTTGAACTTGCTTATTTTCGCTACACAATAGAAGCATGCATGTGTAAAAATGTAACTTAAGGCCATGCTGTATTACTATAGCAATAATAACAGGAAATCCTACTTAAAAATTCGAGATATTTAAGAAATAATTATTAGTAATAATTCAATTATTTTCAAATGTGCTTTTCAAATAGAAGAGAAAAAGAAATTGGATCCCTATCATCAGTACCACAATTGAGAATGCGTATAAATTTTAAATAAATTCAAACCTAGCAGGCATATAAAATTAAACACAAAATCTACACCATGCTTTAAAACCATTACCCCGCTGAGTTGTAGGCCTGTCAATTTTGATTATCTTTCCTTTTTTCTTATGATGAAAGGGGTTGCCCTCACTCTTTGATTTCGATAGACTGTAATTTTCTTTATGCTTTTCATCCACGTCTTTTTGCTGTCTAACGTTTTCCCGTTTTCTCGACGAATTTTTCGAGCCGGCTCTCTTTACTTGAGCTCTATTAGACTCAACATCTTTCCGTTCTTTGTTAGTTTCTTTATTATTTAAGAGTGCATCATCGCACTTTTCGCTACTCGCGTTTCTGCATTCGACAGCAGCGCAATTGTTATTATTCAAACAAAGGCTCCTATTGATTTTAGTCTTTTCGATTTCTATTTTAAAGTCCGCTATGCTACCTAAACTGTGGCTTTTGCTATGCCTTTTCGGTCTGTTAGTGACGCTGTATTCATTGCCAGCGACTTTAATCACCATTGTGGTGTTGTCTATGGGTTGCCCGGGATTCGATTTGATCGGAGATTTTTTTGGCAAAGTGATCGGTACTGAAATAAATAATTCAAACCCAGTTGAATTATTAACCAAATATGTGACAATTTTTTAATGTAAAATAAATAACATTGTTTGATTTGTATAGTACGAGTGTCAGGCTAAAAACGATAATTTTAAGGATAAGAGAAATTTATACAAAATAATAAATGTGTGCTTGTATTAGATAAAGTTGATTATTCTTTTTGTAGTAAAATTACGAATCGTAAATGAATCTCAACAATTTCAAAGTAAATTAATAAAATGTACTTACCGACTTCATCATCAAGGGTATCTATGAAATCAATATCATCATCTAAGAGAGATAGATGCTTCTCTATTCTTTTAACAGTTGTTAGGCCTCCGTTAGGGCCAGAATAACAACCGATTATCGTATCAGGTCCATTAGTGTATGATCCTAATTCGTAATTTGGTAAATCGTACGGGGCCTTTCCGTAGATAATAGGTGGGCCCTCCTTAACAGCTATATGGCTGCAGAAATATTTCATTTGGTATTAATTTACCACTCTTCCAATTAAGTTGAAATAAAAACGAGGTTACTTACCCTTGTAGGTACTTGGTTACAAAAGAATTTTCATTTATATTATGGCGTCTATCCCTGGGTTCGTTGTGGAAACTGAGTTGCCTGAAATAACTGGAAACTCTTTTCCTTAGAGACGGCATGGCTCCGTAGAATTCCAAATTCAGCAATTATGGAATGTTATACACAGCGATAGTTTCTGCATAGCATAACAAACAGAAACTGGTATCACTTTAACTTCCAATTTCTAGAATTACATTATCTAAAATCTATACGGACGTATTAATTACAAATTCCAACGGTGTGCTCACACATTTTATTAAATTAAAAGTATTATTGGTCACACCCAACTACATAAATCTCCTTTTTGAGCACTTGTACAATGTTTTCGTTGCATTTCACTCCTACGCGTAGATAAAAGAGGATGAGAATCAAAACTATTTACGAGAGTGGCTAAGAATCGAGTTCCGTATTGTTATTATTTCAATTGCTAAATGAAGGAATATGTTGTTTAAATTTAATAGATATTTGTTTACGATAAATTAAATTAAAAAAACTATTTATATTTTGGTTTTCATATTCAGAAAAGCAAGAAATATGTTCTTAGTATATTGTACTGAATTTTTGCAAAGTAAAAGTCAAGAATAACTAAAGATCTACTTTTGTTGTGTATCAGTCACAAATCGATGTAACTGAACTACTACTGTCAAATTTATTTAATTGCTAGGTTAATTTTATTGAAAAACCAAATACATATTTTAAAATTGCCATAATTTTTAGGAATAATCGAACCGAAAATGTCGTTCAAGGATGATTTGAAACAAATCATCAAGCCATACTATATATTCAATGTGTTATTAAGTACATCTTACATAATTCTGAAGAAAACTCCAGGAGTTTGTAATTACCTCTTTCCTTCAAGTAATTGTGAATTCGATGGGGTAAGTACTAGCACATTATTGTAACAAAATAAGTCTCGTCGTATATTTTTAGGAGCTTTTGATAAAATATACCGCTTTTGATTCATGGATTACATTAATATTTAACCAAACATGTGGTTGAATTAATTTATGTAAATATTCTCATTTTTAGAAAGAAACCGAAATATTATTCTTCCTGATTATAATAATCGCCATAAGGACTAGAAAATCGGGTAGTGTCACAATGGTAAACTATTTGTCTTCGAGTTTCATCTACACCAAAGTTGCAAACTTAATACTGTGGTTTAGTGCAGATATTATAATGGGGATAATCTATGGAATAATTTTTATTCGTAAGTAATGCTATTTTTGATTTCATTCATAAACACCTTATTTATGTAATTAAAATTTTAGTTGGCGCTCTTTTGTTTCCGGAACCAACATACTCGGGTCCCGACAAAGTGGTGTATTTCCGCGATGTTCAAGGTTTAGACGATGAACTAACAAAAGACAAAACTGTGACATGGCTCGTGGCATTTTATGCAGTTTGGAACCCGGCCTGCGTTAATTTCGCGCCGATATTCGCGAAATTAAGTACAGTTTACCACTTGGAAAATCTGAAATTCGGAAAAATCGATATCGGAAGGTATCCGGACGCGGGCAAGAAGTACCACGTCAGCGACAGCAGCATGAGCAAACAATTGCCTACTGTAATTCTGTTTCAAGACGGAAAAGAAGTAGCAAGAAGGCCTATGGCTGATACTAAAGGGAAACTCATCAAGTTTTTATTCAACGAGGAGAATATTATTAGTGCATTTGGATTGCGTGGTTTGCACGATAACTGTAAATATCTAATTACACCCAAGCAAAAACCCCACAAGGATTAGATTCGGAATGCTTTTCTTCTTCATATTGAAGATCCGTTGATTCGATTTTTTTTTATTACAAGTATTGTATTTACTATAGGCTGTATTTAATACAATATTGCCAATTATGACCAAAGAGTTTTGTGTAATTAAGTGCTTGAAGTCGATTCGTAAAACAAACTGTAGAAATTGTGTATGTAAAAATTGAAATTCCCATATTATACGTGTTTTTGAGTTATTAACTTATTTCATTCTGAACAAATCTAATGCCTGTGATGTGCGGTTCTAATAACTTTTGAAATTCGAACATAATTTTATTCTTACAAATTATAGTAATAAATTAACTTATTCTGAATCCGAATTAGGCACTAAAATGTCCCCGAGTATTTGCGAAGAAAAAGATTCTTCAAAACATCGACCCAAAACGACTTTAACCCTTTTGGCTTTTGAGTTTTGCGAAAGCGAAAATCCGCAATTTTCTTGCATTTCTACATCTTGTTCCATTACATTCGCATTTTCGTCATCCAATAAGCTACCTTTCCTCGACAGTGCTTCTTTAACTATATCAACGAATTGATTATTTTTGGAAGTGCCATTACTGTTGGCAATTTTATGTGGTATCCGGTCAAAACTGTCTGTATTAAAACCCTCTTCCCAATTCTCATTTAAAAGAACCTGTCGATCTTCTTCGGAGATATCTGATTTATTTGTCTGCGTGATTTTTGTAGGTATGCTATTAGTGGAATTCGCATTTTGATTGTCACTTTGGGGGTTTGAAGTAGCTATAAAGAAGTACAATTCGAATGTCGGATTTTTTATTATTATAGAGAGAGGCCTGAAAAATTATTGTAAGTACGTTTAATGTTCCATTAATAATACTACTCACTTGTCTCCTTTTTCGAAATTTAATGTTAAATTCAACGTAAATGCCTCGGCAAAATTCACAGCTGTCCTAAAAGGCTTTAAGGAAAAATTAATCACAGTTTCTTCGTTTATGTTGAACATGGTAAATTCTGTGCCACTTAAATTTACTTGACTTCGTACTGTCTTTGATTTTACTGGCTCACCTTAAACACCATACTCATGATAATGTAGAGAATACTTAAGTTATAAATATTTGTGGTGTACTTACCAACCAAATAATTTCTCACAACAGCTTTATTCGTGGAAATTTCAAATAAAATTTCATTATCCAAATTACTGAACATACTCAAGAGTTGATTGCAGAATGTGCTCGTTGTACCAATGGTATTACAGCCAGCATCGGGTGAGATACCGATTGTCAAGGTTTCTGTTTCCATCAATCTAAGATTATGGGTCATCACCATTTCATCACATTTGTATTTCATTTTGAATACGACGTAATCACTGTTTTTTGTATATTCGATTTTTACGAAATCAAACTGAAGATTAAAATGAGGTTTACCTTTTGTTCGAGGCAAATAAATCGACTTACTACCTTTTTATCTAAGTGGGCGCCTTTGAACAAAGGCAGGAGGAATTTCATTTGGATTTTACAGGACATCGTACCTGTTGAGTCTAATTCGTTTTCGTTTATTTCGTAATTCGAAAAGAACGTATCTAATAAGTTGCATTGGGCGCATACGGTTTTTCTCGAATTCATTGTTATCAATTTTAGTTGCTTCTTGGAGGCCTCGATAAACAAATAATCTCCGATTTTAGCTAGAGTATATAGGGCTTTGGCAAAGACTAAAAGTAAGTTCAATTTTAAAATAAAGAATCAAATATGTGAACAATTTATTGCACTTACCCTTTAAATTTTGTCCTGGGACAATGCAATTCATGTTTATTTTGTTTTTTAAATTTGAACTGAACGGTTTGTTTATGATTTATTTACATTTACTTCGGATTTGGTCGATTTGGAGGTTATGTTATAACTTAAAAGTCAAAAAACTAAAAAGTAGAATTCATTAGACCATACTGAAGTTAGCAATGGTTAGCAGAAGAAGACGTCATGTCAATTAAATGACAGTGACATTAGTGACAATACTTTTAAATGTCATTTAACTTTAACAACTTTAGCAGTGGCAGAAGACGCCTATTATTTATAAATAATTAATTTAGAAAATCAAAGCTATGGTAAAATTTAGAGCCGCCTTTGTTATTGACAATAATTCGAACATTTTTTCCAGCTGGTCTTAGTATTGGGCGATTTACACATTCCTCACAGATGTAGTAGTTTGCCTACAAAATTTAAAAAACTACTAGTCCCCGGAAGAATACAGCACATTTTATGTACCGGTAATTTGTGCACCAAGGAATCCTACGATTATTTAAAAACTCTAGCAAGTGACGTGCATGTAGTAAGGGGCGATTTCGACGATGTAAGTTTCAAAATGCAATCAATACTTTTGGCCTTATCAATGTACCTTGCAGAATCTAAATTACCCGGAGCAAAAAGTTGTAACTGTAGGGCAATTTAGGATAGGACTCAGTCATGGACATCAAGTTGTGCCTTGGGGAGATCCAGAGTCGATAGCTTTAATTCAAAGGCAATTAGATGTGGATATTTTGATTTCGGGCCATACACATAAGTTTGAGGCTTACGAGCATGAAAGTAAATTCTACATTAATCCTGGATCTGCGACAGGAGCTTATAATGCTCTAGAAACGTAAGTTTTATTCGTACGAAATGCCAGTTAATAACAACTCTTTTTAAGGTCAATAACTCCTTCGTTTGTGTTAATGGATATACAGAATACAACAGTTGTAACCTATGTTTATCAGCTTGTTGGGGAAGATGTGAAAGTCGAACGAATTGAATACAAGAAAAATTAATTAAGAAAGATGTAAAGGGGGAGTCAATGAAAGAGAAATGTTATTCCTACTCTATTTTTTAGGGAAACATTCTCTCTAGTATATTTGATTTTTCTGTTATTTTCATACACTCAATAGTTGAGTTATTTGAAAAAAAAACATTGCTGACTCAATTTGGAAGTCGTTTCACGGACTCACCCTGTACAAATAACATATATTTTGTAACGAAATGTAGAATTTAATGAAATGTATATTTAAGGTATTTAATTAGGAGTATAATTTGACCAGTTCTGATCGGTTCAGACTGTGTTTTATGTTAATCGAATGAACATATTTGGAAAACTTGTAATTGATCATCAAAGTCTATTTGCACTGTAAATAGTCAATTTATAATAACGTATAATTCCATGTTTTAGTTAGTAATGTTATTCATAATTGAATATTATTTTTTTTGTTTAATTCATATGTATTTTTTCTAAACGAATAAATTTACACAAAGTTATTTGCATGTTTTAATTTGCATAAGTACATGGGTTTGAGACAAACATAAAATATTTCAATTATTACAATAAATAATAAAGCAATTAAATTATAATAGAATTTACAAAAAACAAAATCTTGAACGTTTTAAAGTCGCTATTTTCGGACATAACAATCATTTTATTTAAGAATATTCCTATTTATAACTTTTAAAAATATCCGTAAGGACAGTTTGGTCTTGCCTCTTCACGCTTTTCATTTCCAAAACTTTATGAAACTCGGTCAATTGCCCGTCTGGCAACAACTTCTTGTACTGCTCGACGAAATTCTTCGCCGGCTCCGTAGGAGTCATGACCACTTTAATGATCATTTCAGCCCTAGTCATGCCTTTCGTGACCACTTTCAGGTAAGCGCTGGGCGCCGGACGGTTGATTTGCGATGATATCGATGGCAAATTCAGCAGCCAGGTTTTCAACATGTGCGTATCGAGCAGAAGCTGTTCGGCCCCCTCCGTGTTGATCGGCTTGCATTTGTAGATGTTCTGTATGAACTTCGGAATGAAACTGTTCGCGAATTTAATGCAGAACTGCGTGAAGTACTTCCTCGATTGGGAGAGGTTATCTCTGATGATGGGCACGTTCGTTTTTAGATGAGTTGTTATTGCTGTTATGTAGGAACTTTGATCACCTACAGTGTCCACGTGTTGCCATTGAATCTAAAAATAAACTTTTTAATAGATGTTTATTACATGTGCAATTGTTGTACCTTGCTCATTGCAGTTAAAGCTGGTTCACAGGCGTTTTCTAAATCTTGCACTAGTATTTGGATACAATTCGATATTACCCTAGAAGAAAATAATAACTAATTGCATAAAACAATAGTTTAGACATACTTGTGGAAATTATCTTGTTCCTTGGATAAATCTATTTGGTCTGCAAGGGAAGGATCTATTTTTTCTTTCAGCTTATCGTTTAATTGCTGAGTAGTTTCCAAACAATATTCAGCTGTAGTTAATATACAACAGATCTTAGTTTGCTCTTCTTTGGTAAACCTGGAAACATTTATGCTTTAAAAATTACAATAACATTAAAAATATACACTTGAAAAAGTCACCTTGTAAGTTCATCTTTCAGTAACGACGAAAAATTCGATATTAAACCAGCGGACGAAATTTTCTGCAAGTCTTTAGTAAAATTCTGAACGGAACTTCCGATCGTCTGCTGCTCTATTTTGGGCAGGTTGCTTTGCAGTAATTTTTCGGCGTATTCGTGTAAATATTTTTGGAATGTCTTCGTTAAGCTCAGCATCGTGTGACCTCTGTCTAGTTGATTGCATTGAATCATGCTCTTCTTGTAAAAAACGAACAGGTCCGGGCAGCTGGGCAAAATTGACGCTTGAGTGTCGGTGGCCTCGGTAGGCTTGCTTTGTTTTTGGTCCAAAACGAATCTCTCGATTAGATCGGAGAGGTTTCTGTCGACGCTTTCGATGTAAATTTCGAGATGGGGAATGAAACATTTGCCTTCAAGAAGGAAATTACTATACAAATTGGTCGCTATAAATACAAGATATTACCTATTAGTCCGTGGAATGGCGATGAATTGATATCACAATCTTTATCTTCAAGTCTCATTTCGCTTGAATCTTTAATTTTAGTCTCTTTGTTTTCTTTTGCAGTATCTTTCACATCGGTTACAGTTATCCCTGTGAATCTTCTAGCTAAAAGATTTTCGAAAACGGTTGTTTTTTGAATGGCATATAGAAGCAGCTTCACATCTATTTCGTTTTTCCTCTTTGCCATGATTTTCGACAGTTCTTCCGTAGTGTTATGGCAAAATTGCACCGCAATTAACTCGGACACCTCCCAATTTGGAGGGAACATATTGCCTGTAAAACAGAAATAAATTGAATACAATTACAGAAGTAAAATTGTAATAGAGACCTAAACGATCTTCAAATTCTAGCAGATGCTTTTTAATCCAGGCGTATCTTTTATCAATTTTATCCAGCCAAGCTGTGTCTTCCGTTTCTTCGAATAAATGATTGTATTCCTGCAATTGCAGGTTGACGAACCATTTTAACAGGTCCTTTTTAACTTTAGGGTCCAGAATTGATAAAACTAAGCAAGCTTGAGCTAGCTGCTTGTTTGGAATGGCAGTTTTTGTATTCGAACCTACAAATTTCAAAGCTTTTAAAGCACATCAGAAAAATGGGAAGACAATTAAGCTACCTGAGAACGCCTCCTTAAAGTCATGTGTTATCTGCTCAGCAAGTTCGAAATGAATTGATTTCACCTGATCACTCAAACTTTTAACTTGTGGAATATCGGAGTAATTTTCAAAATGTGTCATGACTTCACTAATGGCTTGTAAAGGCAAAACTATTTCGCCGTACAACCTCCTTTGGGTGAGCCCTTTTAAAGTGTCTACACCTCCAACTAGCATATGCAAATGATTTAACGTTGTTATGGCTAGCGTCAAATTCCTTTTAGCGCAGTCTAATTGTTTGATATCTCTCGTTATCTCGCGAACCATTTCTTCAGATCTCTCGGCTTGCTCTTTGATATCGGTTATGTGAGTGAAGAGTTGCTTGATGACCTTCTGAGCTTCCTCGAGGGCTTTCCTGCCGTCTTTACTAGCTGTTATTTGGCCACGCACGACGGTGCTTATTTCATTATCGATTGAATTGATTTTATTCTCCATTTTTAAAACTACTTCATCTATGTTCGATAACGACTGTTCGGTGGGAAATAGAGAGTTTATGTAATCTATGCTGTTAAAATCGGGCTCATCTAGAGGATCCTTACTCGGTAGTACCTTAAAAGTTATAAGTTAGTGAGTGTGTCAGGCATATTGAATTTTAGTACCTCTTCTATAGCTTTTTGTACTGATGGTGGAAAGGCTATAAATAAATCTTGATTATCGTCGTCAACGAGATCATCCTCCACATCCATTTTTTATAAAATATACAATAAAACAGCACTACACAATTATTAATATTACTGAAATAAAATTGTTTTTGTTTGGTAAATTTTTTTATGTGTCAAAAAATGGTCTCGAACTTTATGAGGTATCATATGCCACACGTCATAAATAGTAGGTTATTAGAAGAAATAAGTAGATTATAACCTAACATTGCCAGTTTGAAAATATTGAGTGGTGCTTGTTTTGAAATCGTGAGAAATGGGCAAAAATCACCGTCACAAAAAGAATTTAAAGGCTGATAAGGCCAAAGTTAAGCTCAAACAAACCAAAACAACTTTCCTACCGAAGGGTTTGAACGAAACCAAGGCCACTTTCAAAATAAAGCCCATAGTTCTCCATGAACAACTTAAAGAACGAACTAACGATGTCCCTTTGAGTAAGAGGAAACTTGATGTTAAGGTAATATAAAAGTTCTACTATTTTTATTTGTTTTAATATACCATTATAATTTCCAAATTAGGACTTGTGTAATAGAATGCAACACTATAATGAAAATGTGAGACGTGCAGCCTGCGAAGATCTCACCGATATGTTTAGACAATATTCTGAGGACATAATACGAGACCACTTGGATGACATTATATTAAACATTTCCAATTTAATGCAAGATAGGGAAGGGAAAGTTAGAAATGCTGTCGTCAAAGCGTTAAACATTATTTTAGAATTGGTAAATAACCTTCATATATCTTCGCTTACTAATACGCCAATTTCTGATTTTACAAATTAATTATTACAGACTGAAAACGAGAAATTGGAACCGTTTTTCAAATACTTCTCAGTAAACATGAGATGTGCAATGACGCACATTGATCAAGGAATTCAGGAAGATTCTTTGAAATTCCTGGACTGTTTCTTAGTTAGAAATTGTGGTTTAATAGCAAGCACTGCGAACAAATTATTACCAGATTTTTTTACGCTTATTTCAAGATTGAAAAATGAAAGTTCTTTGGGGCGAACTCTCACACTGAACTTAGGAAGTAAAATTACTACAGTGTCTTGGAGGATTAAAGTGTTGAGTAGATTACATGGCGTGTTGGAATTAATTTTAGAAAACAACAATAGGGATATCGAAAGGTATGTTTTTAAATCATTTCTGTAAAAAATAATTATAATGTATTTTTCAGAAGCGTTGATTACGATGCAAAAGAGTGTAATACACTCCCTATATATAAAAATCACTTTTTTGAAGCACTAGCAAATCCGAATTTGGATTATTGGGATAGCCTCGAAGATGATACATGTAAAAACACGTTAGACATTCACCTGTCGACTTTAATTCCAATTTTTCATGATATTTCCATGGAAGTGTTGCCAGATAAAAAAGTTTACGTTCATGGTATGTTATTACGATTTACTACGACGAGATATTTGAGTTAAATGAATGGTTAATTTTAGAAGGTACTTGTTTGAATGAAGAATCGTTAGCAATTTTATGGAGCATTGTAAATACGATGTATTTATTATGGAAATACGCGGAAAAGAACCAAAGTGCTAATCCAAATTTGGTGAGTGCATATGCTTAAGATATTAACTATTATCATTGATTGTTTATTTGTAGATGAAAGTTTTTACATCCGATGAAGCAACGACATTTTTAAGCCATTTAATGAAGCTCTTTCCTTATAGTCAAAACGAAAATACGAATAATTCAGCGAGATCTGCGTTAAAGAGTAAAACGTTGTTTGATACAAATGTGGATCCGAATTGCGTGAAGGAAAATATCATGCTTTGCTACATATGCTTTGTATTGCATGCGAATATATCAAGAGATTCTATAAAGAAAGATTTAGTGATTATATCGTCATACATTAACAGTAAGAATTTTTGCATTGAATTATTAGCTTTGATAATATTGCTTGGGTTTTAGAGTGTTTGTTAACAAAAAATTACATAAACCAGCACAACATTCAGTATTTCATAGAAGTACTCAAACTGTGCCTGTTGGAAAAATCGCATTTATGGAGGAAAACTAGAGTTCACGTTAAGAAAATATTAGAAAACGTATTGGTGTTCTATCAATCTGCGTCAATTGGAGAAAAGCAACGAATGAAATTATTAAGGATTCTCGCAGACCTTCTAGATAATCCTTATTTGTCCAAGTAGGTTTACGCCTTGTAAATAATAAAGTATATTGGCAAGTTATTTATTTTTAAGGTCCTCTCAATATCAGTCTTGGCTTGCTTCCTTGTCAGAGCTGCTGTGTAAGTCACAAATTAGCGATGCTACTGTTGAAACTCTTTTGGAATTGGCAAGAAAAAATTGCTCGCCGTTTCTTTCAGCAATTAAATCGAATTTCGTTCAAATACTGAGTAAATATGTTTTATTTTACATAATTTTTTGATTAACTTGAATTAAATTCAATCATATTACTTATCAAACGGTTTAAATTTCAGATAATTTGGATTCACTGAATATAATTATAACGAAAAATAGTTATAAAGATGAGGCGGTTGTTAAAAGACAAATTGTTTTTATTTTCTATTATTTAAGAGAGTTGAGTGCTAAGGAATTTAAGATGTTAATAGTAATGATTTCTAAGCATGCCTCTGAAGAAGATTGCCAATTGATCAAGGTAATTGTAGTATTATGAATTTATTGTCTTTCATGTAGAAAAAAGTGTTAATTGTATAACTAATTAACGTAATTCTTGTTTCAGGGATATCTTCAGAAGCAGATTTGTTGATTATATTTGTTTTATATTATTGATTGTAATTAAATGAACTCTATACATTAATTAAACCTCTTTTAATTTCAATATACCTATAAAAATAAAATCCTTAATGAAAGTTTTATCCATGAAAACATTGTATTTTGCTACGTGATATTGCGTCCCATCGGCCGGTAATTTTCCCTCCATTTTAGGTTTAGATTTCTTTTTCGTCTCCTTTTTTTCAGCTAAAGTAGTTTCATTACCAAATCCTATATTTACTGTTACAAATGAATTTTCGGGTATAGTGATCGTGCCCGAATCACCCAAGACATCGAAAAATTTTTCTAAAAACAAATTGTTTTACACTTTAAAAAATACTACAAATTTATTTGAAAAATATTACCAGTACTCTTGTTGAAATCCACAAAAGAAGCACACTCGAATTCAGTGAGTTCGCTCGATAATCGCTTAAAATATTTATCTCTTTTAACAGCACAATTGTTCACAACAACATCGTCTCCAGCAATTTTCTCCTCGGAGTTCTCAACCAATAATTTCTCTTCTATTTCAAATATTTTGTCGAATTTCAACGTGACCGGCCCTTCGCTGTTATTGTTCACCTAAATTTGCGTTAATAATCACGCCATACTTACCCTATAAAATTAATTTATATTCACTTTAAAGCTGCATTCATCGCATACTTTCGGCGTTGCCTCCGTCAGCCGACACACCGTGAAATCGGGCACAAATTCCACATTGTAGGCCACCCCTGTACCGTTTATCACCAGCGGTATCACCGTCTTACCGGAACTTATTTCGAGGTATTCCTCAACCTGGAAAGAAGTAATTATTTACTAGTCCAGTGACACCCTGTATAAGGAGATTGATTTGTCAACAAATCCGTCAATTTTCGATGCGATTTCGCTGGAAATCCGGATGGTAAAATAGAGGTTTTTTGTTCGAAATGACCGACAAATCCAAGTTCAAAAACAACGCGCCGTTCGGGTTCCGGGCGGAGCGCATGGTGGCCCCCGGGCTGCACCCGGCCCTCTTCAAAACGGGCGACAGGGGGAAGCACATCTCCCAGCTGGGCCCGGCCACCTACAACCCCAAGAAGCAGGATTGCAAGCATAAAAACGGAATAGAGTAATAAATAATCCGCTCATCGGACTGTCTAGTTCACGGACATCTTGTAAATTTCCAGCTGGAACATCAAGCTGAAAGCCGAGCTGTACTCGATATGGTTGGGATGGAAAAACATGACGGTGCTGGAGCAGAGGCGGTTTATGAACAGCTTGGTGGGCCCCGGGACGCACGAGATCAATCCCGCTTTGTTCAAGCAGCAGCTCGACAGTATCTTTGAGAACACGAGTTTTACCACCGGAAAAAGGCACAGCTACATCATCGATCACGGCACTCCTTCGCCAAGTAGGCAAACTAACTTTCCCCGTGAACAGTCGAGCGAATTTCCTGTTTTTCAGACGCTTATTTCTACAATTTGAGCAAAAGATGCACGCTGAAGAAGGGCCTGTCTAACGTGCCGACGATGGAATGGGACGGATTCATAGATAGATTCCTGCCCAGCGTCACGGCAAGGCACAGCTTGTCGCCGACTTTGTACAAATTCCAGGAGCACGACAAAAAAAGTAGATAAATTTTCCAATTATTTGTAAGATCTACTACAAAAGTTGCATGTTGCAGATACGGCGGACATAAGCAGAAAGCTGGTGTCCACACGAGGGCCGTACGATTTGTTCACCGGGAAAAGGGACGAAACCACCATGAAGGGTTTCTACCACCCAAAAATCTTCAAAATGCCGGACACTTTATTTTCGGCCGTTTCCAAAATCGATATGCTGCTCTACAACAAGAATTACGCCAAGTACACGTTTCATAATAACTAGCGAACTCGTCACAAAATCAACATTTTTCTAGCACGGGAAAGTTCCTGAAAGAGGAGAGATTTCCCAAAAAACCTACAATTCGCCATATGCTCGAACGCTGGAGGGACCCCGACGATCCCGGTCCAGCCCTGTACGATTTAAAGGATTACAAAAGGTTAGAAAATAGGCTAGATTTGATTTTAGTAAAGTATATTGTTGCTGTTTGCAGGATTGTTTCCAAGCCGCCCGACCGGTACCCTTTCTTGTCCTGCAAAATTATGGTCAGACCTACTGTAATAGCCAAGCCGACTCCCGGACCCGGCAGGTACAACATCAAAATCGCCAGGTACATGAAGCAGAAGAGGAACACGTACGTGTTTATGACCAAGTACCCCAGGCTGTATTATAGAGATACTAATTATAGATCATTTTGATCGTGCTCATAGTCGAAATTATAATTATTACAACTAAAAAACGTTTCATTTGAGGTAGGAAAAATTACCTGTTTGTCTTCTTCGGTTGGCTCGAAGAAGATGGGTATCTTCAGGTGGCATTCTGGTGGGATCTTGTAGTTTTTTATAAAAGCTATTCTAAACGGACCAGTCGGGTCCAATTCGCTCAGTTTAATCGTGATGGGATCATCTGAAAGAATAACGCATTTAATAATAATTTTTTCTGCTACACACTTCACCTACATTTAATATTTTGCACCATGATGTGCTGGACTCCTTTAGTGCCCAAGATGACGTTACCGAAGCCGATTCTCTGCGACGTGACGTTGTTCAGTATGAAATCCGGACGCACCACCTTGTAAACCACGTCCACGTGAATCCTGTCTTTGGCCCTGTAGGTGTTCTTGCACTCGTAGTTCACGTGGCAGGTCAATTTCGCGTTGACCACGTAGGGCTGCAGGCTCCGCCAGTAGCACATTTCGGCGGGGAAGTACTCCTCGGGCGAGAGCCGCAGCTCCGACTCCGTTATGTGCATCTTGGTTTCGCTGATTGTCGTCTCCCCTGCGATGAAGATGTTTTTAATGATATTGAGGGATTAGAGGTCGTCGCTTACTGTCTGTCGAAAGTAGAGAGCCGGCTTTAAATTTCTTGGTCAAAGTTTTGCTCTTTCTGAACTTATCCGACCTTCTGTTCGTTTCGAATTGTTGCATTTTCATGGCGTAAATTTCAGCGTATTTGATGGATTTCGCGAAATCGGCTACCACTTCCTCTGACACCGTCGGTTTAACTATGATAAATATTCTCCGGGTCTGCATAAATACAAACAAAAAACACCTCCAATTACTTTAGAACTGCTTGGAAACTACTCGGACTTACTTCGCCGTTCCTCAATATACCGCAGCTGGGCTCGACCCTGATGTCCTCGTTATCGGCGGTGATCTTGAACCAAGCCTCGTAGGCCGGCAGCCGGTTGTCCCTTTTGCGCACCAAGCAACTCTCCTCGGGGAACTTCTTGTTGAAGGCGCGCAGCTCGAAGTCGGCCATGCTGTAGGAGCTGTACGGCACGTCGGGGAACCCCACGTGCTGCACCGAGGCTCTCAACCAAGGCTGGATGACCCTCGACTGTACGGCGATGCTGCTGTTGATGAGCTCGCTCAGGTTCACCTCCGAAGGGTAGTGGTAGTCTTCGAACTCCTCGCCGTGATCCTGCTCGAATTGCAGCATAGTCACTGAAAGACTCATTGGTAGAGGACTCGTCTATCACAAAAGGTAGGGAATTGCTTACAATTTTGAGATGTGATTGATAGGGAATTAACGTAAGGAGTGTATTCGGTATCCGGGAATAATTCGATCTTTATAGTTGTTTTACAATACAGCATGTCCTCGATTAATTGCTTGTTTTCGCAATGCCTTATTTCGTTCAACATGATCATTATCAGATGACGCAGTACCTTTGGATCTATTGGCTTCAAATGATTAAATTTATTAGGAATACAAGTTAATATAAAAATGAAACTTACTTTTGTGATTAATCGAACATTAAATAGCGTCACCAGGTTAATTTTGAATTTAAGAGTAAAATCCTCGGATTTGTCTTCGTTGAATTTTTTTAAAAGGTCCTGGTAGTCCGGGTGAAAGTGCAATTTGAGGATTTTCTTAGCGCCGGACATAATCAATCCGAAACCGTAATTCGGAGTTATTGTTATACACTGAAAAACGCCAAATATAGCTAACTTAGTACTTGGGCCACCCGGTATATTTGGTCTTCGACTTCTCGGAAAACCAACCTTACCTTCGGAAGATCCAAAAACCCGTAAATCTGCGGCGTTAGAGTCTTGTTCTCCAACACCAAATCGGCCGTCACGGTTTCATAAACCGTGCACTCGCCCAGATCCAGCAGCACCCCTTCAGCGGACAATTGGGCCATTTCGCTGGCCGCCGGCGTCACGGACACGTCCGTGCAATTCGTCACGATGGCGTAGGTCATCACTTTCACCGGGGCCACGTTGATGAACTGGTTGGACGGGACGCACAGCTGCAACGGGAACTCCAGTATGGAGTACTCCGGCTTGAAGTACGAGCTGCTCGTGATTTTTTTCCTAAAAAAAATACAACAATCTGACACTGAATAGCGATCATCATGGTGCAGTAAACTCGCTTTGGGAAGAGTTTGATCCACACGCTTCTCGTACTCTTGGCGGGCAGGAACACGTTCGATACGCTGGTTTTAACGTACTCCGCTAACGCCGATGGGTATTTAATAACAACGGTTTGAGTGGAAGAGGATTTATTTTCAATGTCCAGCTGGGTTTGGTAGGCTGAATTGATGATGCAAAAACCAAAGTCCACCTCGTCCTGTTTCGTGCAAATAAAATGACCGGCGACTTCCCCGTAGAGGAGGATATCCTGGAAAAGATTGCCGATAAATCTAATCAAATTTAATATTGTGGTAATAATTTACTCGTGTCCCGATGATGTGGTGCTCACTATTGTACACCTCCACGATGTGCTTCTCGAAGTAATGGCCCACGTGCGAGAAGTTCTTCATTTGGACTTTGATGGTGCGCGTGGTCGCCTTGGGCAAATATACGCAAGTGCTTTCGAAGGCGAATCTATCGGACATGTGGTCCAGCAGCTCGTCGATGATTTCCCTGATGATGATGCTCGTGTAGGAGGGCTCGAGCCCGTTGTAGCTCGTCTCCTCCTGCTCCTCTTCGGCGTCGAGGGGATCGACGACCTTCTTTATAATCGCCCTGCAAGGCAGGTGGCCTTGATTGGCCAGCTAAAAGTAGGCCTGATGATGGTGGTGCGCGGGAATCGAAACGTCCGATTTACCTTGATGGTTCTGAATCCGGATTTCTTCTGCCACAGCGGGATGCGACCGAAGTACAAGTCGTTGGTGCTGATGGTGAACTCGACCATTTTGGGGACGCATTTTATTTCCACCGAAAACTCCTGGTGGGTCTGGGTGGCCCTGTCGAAGGAGATGAACTCGATTTTGGCTTCGTAGAAGCAAGTTTCTACTTTTGGTAGGAAGCGCACGAAGGCAATCACCGTTCTACCTGGTGCTACTTTCTGGATTTGCAGCACCGGTTCAACGCTGAACAATGGCAGCACGTAGGGATTGTCTGAGGTGATTTTCGATAATCTGAATTTCCTGGTCTCGAACGAGATGTTTTGGATTCTTAGGGACTTTCTGCACACTTTGCCTTCGTCGTAGTTCTAGAAAATGATGTAGGATAGAGGGCGTTGGATATTTTGAAGATAGAAGTGTGTGGATTTGGATTAAAAAAATAGAACTTACGCTAAAAACTATAGTGGCAGGTTTGCACAAGAAACATTCATCAGTTTTGTACGGTTGGACTCGATTCGACAGGCTATTTAAGTATTTGTTCTCCAACATTTCGTCGAAGTCCTTGAACTGCTGTATCAAATCAGTGATTTGGGAGAAATTTTCGGTCAATTTCTTCCTGAAATTCGTCACTTGCGGTATGGGCGTGACGAATTCGAATATTTTCTGTAACGAGCCAATCAGAAAAATAATGCGTTTTCGACGGTTTTATTTTACCCTGCTGGCTGTTTTCTTCATTTTCTGTGCAGCCGACAACGTGCTGGAGGCGCTCGGATTGCGATCATCTTCAGGGAACAGCATGGTGCTCGAAAGATGAGACCAATCGTTTTTTTCCATGTCGCTTCGAGTTATTTTCACCGGAACGCTACTTTTGGTCGAAGAAACTTTCTTTTCAGGCGGCTACAAATGATTATAAAATATTCACCACCTCCTCCTATTTACCCCAGATCACCTTAATCCCAACACCAACGATTTCCAAATCGTCCACGATCCATTCGTCCTTCTCCACCTTGTAAACGAAAGCCCTCCTCTGGAGCTTCTCCTTCCGCAGCTCCTCGGCGATCTTCCTGGCGATCTTCGCGTACGCCCTCTTCCTGTCGATGCACCGGGATCGCAGGGCGACGCTCAGCGACACCATCCGCTCCTTGGTCCTCCTGTCCTTCGACTCCATTTGGCTCCAATCGATTTGGAACGTCTCGCCGAGCTCGTCGAGCAGCTCGCAGAACTCCCGTTCCTTGCGGGCGCGAATCTCGTCTGCGTACAGCACGGTGAACTTCTTCAGGTCCTCGATTTTGTCCTGTAACGCAACAGGGGTGTAATGTAATAGTGCCTGGCGTGAGGGGTGCTATAAAAGCGACTTTGACGATCTGGATTCCCCGCAGCTGCCTTTGCAAAGCTTCTCTGTTCTTGCTGTTTGCCAAGTAGTTGTTGAATTTGCGGATGAAAGCGAACATTTTTTTGGAATGCACGGTGAGCGGGTAGAATTTCTCCGGTTGATTTATCCTCTTCGAGCGTTCGCTTGCATGGCTTTTGGAGTACTGCGTCGCCGCGTTGGTTTTCGCGGTTTTGCTCTTGAACGCCAGGTAGTCTTTGTACTCGTCCGATTCGATGAAATCGTCGATGAATTCGATCAAATCTTTCTGTCTCTTCGCCTGGTCCGCTTTCCATTCTTCGAAGGCTTCTTCCAGCACTTCCTCCTCGTCCTTTCCCTGTAAATAGTTAATAACGCAATCGGTGTACATAATAATGAGTGCTCGAATGACGTTGACAAATTCACTCGATTGACTCGGAAATTCTGGTAAAGTCTAAACAAAGCCTCACGAATTGTCTAATATATTTATTACATAATAATTTAAACATTGTTGTTAACGTTATCTTCCTTGTGGCTCTTCCCTATGTACAGCCAACCCTTCTGGAAATTGGTCGTGATGTCGATTAGTTTCTTCCCTTTGGTTTCCGGCAGGAACATGTAGGTGTAAACCAGGCCGGCCAGGCAGATGATGGCGAAGAACCACTGCAAGTTGGTGGCCCCTCCGAGGGTGTCGTTCAGGAAGTAGTAGCTCTCCAGCGAGGCGAACATGAAGGCCGTGGACAGGCTGTAGCCGATGGTGTAGCCGGTGCCTCTGATTTCCTGCGGGAACAGTTCCGGGATCACCATGAACGGCAGGAACATGAGGCCCACCACCGAGAACACCACGTACAAGAGGAGGGCGGCCACCGGCACCCATTTCATTGTGGTTTGACCTGGAGATTGGACAATGCATTGTGATGATGGTGAATTCGAAAGAGTTGGTTTATATTTTACCTTCTTTAATCCACAAGGTGAACAGGCCGGAGGTGAACATGCACACGGCCATTCCCAAGCAACTCCACATGATTGTTGTTCTTCTGTTCATGTATTTCAATACGAATATGTTGCAGGAAGCCATCACTAATCTGATAACACCGATCATGATCGAGGCGAAGTAGCCGCTGACGTTTGTTCCGGCTTCCTGAAAATGTACAGGGTGTATTGGATCTCATTTCTTAAAGCGAAGCTCACCTCAATGAAGGTTATAGAGTAAAACATCGTGATGTAGACGCCTGAGAAATGTTGGCAGAAAAATAGAGGCATCAAAATAATGAGGGGTTTGTAACCAGTCGGTTTGAGAAACTCTTTAGCAATGTCCATCACAGTGCCCTTGTTTTTCGTCTTTTGCGAATTTTCCTCCTGCTCCTTCTTCAGCAATTTGAATTGGATATCGGCGAAAGTCTCGTCCTGAAACCAACACAAAATGTCTCCTCTTATACATTATAATAAATAATTTCTACTCACTTTGCCCGGAATAGGCGGTTGGTACTTGTGCAACCAATTCAGCGAGTTCTTGGCCTCCTTTACTCTGCCTTTCATGATGAGCCACATGGGACTCTCCGGAATGAAGAAGACCGCTAGGCAAGGTAATATTGCGAATACGTTGCTCACCCAGGCCAGCAGCCGCCAGTGCATGTACCAGCCTCCCATGTAAATGAAAATCATCCCTGCGTAAAGAGATTAGAGTAAATTGTTCTTTGGGAATCGTTTTAGAGTATTTACCGAGAGCCACGTAGGTGGGGCACAGCTGTAAGAAGGACATTCGCATTTTGGGGTTCGAAATCTCCGCTATGTAGACGATGGCCGGGCTGGTGCCGAACGCTGAATAGGATCATATTGAGTTTTGTTAAAGTATTTTAGTTTTTATCAACGCACCTGAAGCTATTCCTACTAGTGCTCTACCGGCGATGATTACTGTCGTGTTTTTGGCTAGGGCGGTCAAACACCATCCTAGTACAGCCGGTACCATTGCGGTTTTTATGGTGTTTATTCTACCGATTTTATCCATAATTACACCGCAAAAGACAGAGGCTAGCGGTGCTACTAATATCAAAATACTAGCTGAAAAATTGCAAAGAAAAATTAGATAATACATAAAAAATAAGTAACTGATTGAAGTGCAAATTTTGGAGACATTATCAGGATTACTATTAACTAAATTTATTAGTGAAAGTAAATTATTTACCCACTAGAGCTTTTTCCCCTGTCGTTGGTTTGATATCGCTGTCTGGCTCTTCCAGTTGAGATATTATCACTGATGAATAGGACATGGCCATGCCGTTACCTATGTGAAATGCTGCCGCTATAAGAGATGCTATAATCTTATAAATTCTATGTGTTATTGATCATGTTTCTTTAGGAAAAGTAGCAATAAATTAACAAATGATGATGGTTGTGATTGGTTTTTATTTTTTGTTTGATGTAGAGGTGATTTACATGTATTTTTTATTTATTATTGATTGTGCTTTCTGCAATGAAATAAATCATTGCAATGATATTACTCACTCAATTATATTGTAAATAATACCTTACAACATAAACGCCTATTATAAATATTTGTGCAAATAAATCGTCTATTCAAAAAATGTTTGAAACAAATATGTTTTTGCCAATTTTGTCTATAAATATACTTTTAGGTACATTATATTAATTATTTTTCTTTGTAGACGAGGTTATTACGAAATTCCTATCCCAATTGCATAAGATTTATCCTTTGTCTCGGGCTTGTAATCAGAATAAACATAAATTTAAGATAATGCTATTTTCCCAAGTATTATCTATTATTAGATATTAGTTATCGATTAAAAATCCTAATATTTACACCTACATTTTTTATGGAAAAGCCTACTTGTAACATTGTTGAAATAAGTATACGAAAGGTATATGTGTGAAGGTAATTACTTTATTGAAACTTTCCTACGTGTACGTAACTAAATAAAAGTAATGATATTTTAAATGGAAATGAGTTACTTGAAGTTTACATGAAAATAATTAAAAATAATTGATAAACATTTACCTGTGGAAATAAACCTTTTATACTAACGTTTTCTTCGTAAGTACTAAGAGATTTACTGCTTGCAATGAGCTTTTCCGTTTTGGTTTCGTTTTCTTCATCGTTCCTAATATTGCTAAAATTGAGGAGTGGATTGTAAAATTATTTGTTTTTTTAAGAGATTCATAATCCTTTTTTAAATATTAGATATAGAATTTCATTTCTTTGCGAATTTTTATACTTAAAATATAATAAAAGATTTTTTACGATGGAATAAGTTCAATCAATATTCATAGTTATCTTGACTTTATCTATTTATCTTTTATCTACAAATTATTCTTTAATGCAGATAAGCGTTACAACAAATGCAACACCTATACTATTGTAAAATTTGCAAAGTTTAATCTGATTTGTTGATTATTTTATTTTTGACGAAATAGTTAAATAAATTAAATCAGATTAAAAATTTAATATTTTATTTTAGAATTTATAATGCCTTTATTACAAGCTTAATTTTGAAAATTAAGCTCGGATTAACTTGTACTTACTTTAAACTTATACAACTGGCCCTAAAACAGAGAATTAATATCAATTATAATTGATCATGCGAAACAAAAATTTGTAGTTATTCGATTAAAGTACTTGGGCGAAAATCGAAACAAGTATTTGAAACAATTTTTTTTCAAAATATTAATGCCGATTAAAAAAAGAATATCAACTCACCCTATTTGCTCCATGATGTTGCTCTACACTTTTACTATACTAATGAAATTAACCAGCCTGAAACGCTGATTGCTGACTACATAAAAAATCTATCTTATCACAATGAAATCTGTATATTCTCTAAAAGTATTTGTCGATAAAATTATATAATTATGACGTAACGAATTCGTTATTTTTCCATTATTTGGAATTCCAATATAAAGTAATAGAGAAACGATTTCTATACCTTGAGAGCCGTGAAGAGGATTCGTCGATAACAATTTATTAACAAATATAACGTTCTTAAACAATGCTGCTTATCAGTTCATCATTAGCACGAAAACTCAAGAGCGACGATAGCGGGAAGTACGACGTTCATTTTAAAGTGAAATAAATAAATAATATAGTAAAAAGTTCGCTAAATTTAACTATAAATAGGCTTACTGAATATGCAGGTGTTATTTTCCTACAAATTAGTACCTCGGTAATTACCTGGGAAAAGTGTTCGAGATATTAGTAGTAACAAGTTTTTGTTGTTAAGAAACTACTTAAATACAAATATGTTATCTAAGTAGTAAAATTAGGCGGTTATATAAAAGTATGTCGTTGTGATATTTTGCGATTGGATATGTATGGAAATCATAAAGCTAATAGGCGAAAATGACCTAATTTTATTTACGTAATTACATAATTTTACATAAACTGTCTCGCTCACTTCGCGAGCTCTAGTTCGATACATCAGCGCTCGTCGCTTCATTTTTACAATTCAAAATGAGATTATCTTAAGTTGATAACAATAGGTGTCTGGAATTTTTACATGCGTTCGAAGCATAAAAGGACCTTGAAGGAATCGCTCAGTATTTTTTTTATATTATTGACGTTTATTTAAGCACGAATTAGTCGAGTCGTCTTCGCTGTTTGCTCAATCAACGCATGTTTGCTTTCCGTCCTGATAACAGTTGATAATCACGAAAAACATTTAGCCGAGATTTCTGATTTTGAGTATTTTCTTCCTTATCTGTCGAACCGAAAATTCCTGGAAAAAATCCTGTTGAATTCTTGCACTTTATGCTTGAAAGTGGATTTAAAAAAATCCCTTTCACTTCGTAAAAAATATAATCATTTTTTAAAGTCCCTTTATACTTCACTTTTGATCGATTTTTTATCTATTGTGATAACCGAATTAGCAATACAATCATCTCATTTCTTCGAGTAAACAAAATGGAAATTAAATCAGTTCGTCTATTCACACATAGAAAATTATTTACATACATACATAAAGTAACTTATACAATCTTATCATTTATAGCAGCCTTGCTTTCATTAAGTTGAACGGTTTTTAAGCACTTAGTTGAGGAAGTTTGTTTATTGAAGTGCATTTTTTACGAATTTCGGGTCGCTCTCGTTGCGACAATTAAGGAAGAACTAGAACGTGTACGTAACAAACGCGCGTGCCTCTTTTTTGTGAATCAATAACCTTTAATCAATCGGCTTCGATAACAAAATAAAATCGATTTAAAAATCAGCTGGGCTGTATTAGTAAGTAGCTACGAAGTAAGTACAATGACTCCTGAACAATAGAAGAATTTCTACGTGTCGAAGGTAAAGAGATAATAAAAAAATTTATTTATACTTAAGATAAATATTTACCGGTTTTTCTAAGTATTAATTTACGTGCCATTTATAGCCTTTCATTAAACGAACAAATATTAATTCAGAGTCTTCTTTTAGAGTTATCATGTTGTTCACTCAAATTATTTCGTGGACTTGCAATAGTGATACGGCCAAGGTCTTTCTATCACATAGGAAATGTTTCAAATACGTATGAATTTTATTGCATCCAAAATTTAGATAATTTTCTCTAATAGCGCAGATGCTGCAGTAATAGGAGGGGTTTTGGTAATTCTTGTTAACAACAAGCAGCGAGCGGAGAAAATACAAAAAAATTGTTGATTATTTACTCCACCGTGCTATTATTATCGCCCGCTAAAATTTTTCTTTATTCACCAATTTATCACTACAGTGCGAATCAGCGGCTCTCAAACGACTTTGCGCGTGCATTTTCGTCAGTTTCAGGCAAGATTCCTTGTAATTTTAGATGGAATTCGACCAGAGTATCGCGGACGATGAGAAAAATCCGCCTAACGTTGACTCGCCCTTCGTCATATCCACCGAAAGGAAGGAGGTGCAGCTGAAATGGAAAGACTCATACAAACAGGTGAGAGGATTTTTGAGTACTAATTTTCAACCCTTATTTGGTACAAGCTACAAAAAGGGGTAACGCAGTCTTTTACACCCGTAAGAGTGCGCATCCTCTTCGCGCATGTTCCATTTCCAGCCGTTTTGGACGATTTCGACAGGCTCTGTTGTCAAATGTTTAAAGTTTAAATTCTTCAGAATTGAGTTTTAGGTAATGTTATTGTGTAATTTGATTTATTATGCAATTTGTGCCATTAGATTACCAGGTAAATAATATGTATTTTGTTATTGGATTCCCCTTGATAATTTAAAATGAACTAATAATTGCCAAATTAAACATAAATTAACTTCAATTTAATAAAATACGTTAAATATTTAATTTCAATGTTCACTATTTATTATATATTGCAATTAGGAGTAATCAATTTAGTTTTCAATTACTCTCAATAGAATAAATATACTTTAATTTTTCCCTAAATCAAATAAAACAATAAATACTCGGCAATAACGCCTGTCAAAATCGTTCAAAACGGCTGGAGGCTGGACATGCGCGAGGAGGATGTGCACTCTTACGGGTGTAAAAGACTAAATTACCAAAGGGGTATTCGAATTGTTGCAGATATTAGCAGTATGCGCGGCAAATACAATCGTAATCCAGGCTGGAATAAACATGGCTTTCAGCGCGGTTCTGCTTCCTCAATTAAACGAAACCGGTAGCGAAATGACGGTCACAAAATCCGAAGCTTCCTGGATAGGTAAACAAATATATTTTATAGATAACCGGCGAGATGTTCACAATACAAATCGTAATTTAATTAACACACTTGCTAAGTTAATGCGTTAATATTGATATCGAATCAGTCAAAGGAGTCAACTTGCTTTATTTGTAAATTTATTCATTCGTATTATGGGAAAATGCGCCGATTATCTCACAATGACTTGGAGAATTTTCTTCCTTTAAAATTCTTTTCTTGTGTCCCTTTTGCATGGAATTCTCTAAATTGTTTTTTTTTAATTATATTTCAGCAAGTTTAGTTACGATAGTTTTGCCTATAGGAGCGCTAATAGTAGGACCAATAATGGACAAATATGGCAGGAAAAAAGTGTGCTTATTAACGAATATTCCCATTATTATAGCTTGGACTCTTGTATATTATGCAAACAGCGTGTGGTATCTTTACATAGCCAGATCTATAAATGGATTTGCAGGAGGTATATGACTCTAATCAATTACATAAATTTTTTACATGAATATTTGCATATTTTTAGGTCTGTCCACGGTATCATTAGTTTATGTCAGTGAAATATCCCATCCAAAGTTGAGATCGATGTTATTGAGTTTAAATAGCGTGTTCGTTACCTTCGGGATATTATTGACTTGTCTACTAGGTATGTACTAGGTATAATGTACTAGGAAAAGCACTCCAATTTATACGAATTTTAGGCTTGTGGTTCACTTGGAGGACCATGTCATTTATCTTCATAATTATGACGGTTTTATGTTCAATCGCCATGTGGTTCATCCCAGAAAGCCCCTATTGGCTGATTGTCTTCAAAGACGACTACCGATCCACAACGAAATCACTAAGCTGGATTTACGGAAGAAACAATTTGGTATAAGAACCCTTATTCCCAATGATTAATGATGTAAAACCATCTTCTGATTTCAGCTGCATGAGCACGAGTTTCGCAGGATATTAGAAAGCAAGCAGCAGAAGCCTCGCGAAAAGGACGACGAGCGATCGACTTTGCTCAGGATCAAAGACGATTTCAAGCTGTACCAATCGCCCACGGTGTACAAACCCGTCGTTATAATGATAGTAATATTCATGTTCCAACAATTTTCCGGAGCGTACGCCATAATATTCTACGCTGTGGATATATTCAGGACGATCGGGGGCAGGTTCAAGCGCGGACTGGACGAGTACGTGGCCTTGGCCCTCCTAGGGATCATCAGATTTCTCATCGCTATATTATCTGCGGTGATTTCGAAGAAAGTAGGAAGAAGGCCGCTCATGTTCGTGTCAGCGTTGGGTATGTGCATAACCAGCGTAATGGCCGGTTTGTACATGTATTTAGACATAGTCCCTGCTGATGTCTATGAGAAAATGAACATTACTAATGATATTTCGAAGAACAACGTCGCTTTGTATTGCATTTTGGGCTACGTGTGCTTCAGCTCGTTGGGCTATTTGGTGATTCCTTGGACGTTGATTGGAGAACTTTTGCCGGTCAAAGTCAGAGGGAAATTATCTGGAGTGTTGATTAGTGTGGTGTATGTGTTGATGTTTTTGGTTGTGAAGATGTTCCCGTTCATCATGGATTTAATCAGTCTCCAATATCTATTTTACGTTATGGCTATTATTAATTTGGTGGGTTTCGGTTTTCTGTATATTTTCCTGCCGGAAACCTTAGGGAAATCTTTCTTGGACATAGAGAAGCATTTTCTCCATAAATAATCGAAAATTTACATGAATAAAGGACGTTTTATTAGCAAATTACGAATTGTTTTTCAATACTTCACATTTTGCAAAACCTTTGGCTCATCATACTTATACATTGTACTTTCGCATGTATAAAGTGTTGCCTAACAATCAGGACTAACTTCACGGCCATTCGCGATGGAATTTACGCGTTGGATTAAAAGTATTAATTAATTAAAAATTCGCATGCAACTTTCGGGAATGAATACGTTTTCAACGGATATCGCCGATTCATCATTGTAAATGATCCGTATAAATAGGTAATCGGACGTTCTATTAGTCCTTTTCTAATGTCGTAACGCACTCCACTGGTATGTCAGAAAGGTCAACATGTCAAAAATTTGCGTGTCTGTCAAGAAACGTTTGTTAAGTGTTGGAATTTTATGAAATGAAAAAGTGAATGTTGGTATATTATTTGAGTTATTTTCAGGCGAATCGAGTGATATTTAAAATAGTGCGATCGAATCAAATCTATCTTCAGTGATCTTTATAGAGGAAAGGTGAGTTATTGTCGCAATTTCGCCATTCGGCTTTCCAACGATATTTTGTAAGTGTGACGTTAATAAAGTTGGTCATCTAGGACTTACGGCAAATCTAACGTCAATGGTTTTTTCAAATTTCAAATTATTTACTTTTTTTCACCACGTTTTATTTTGTAGGTGTTGCTATTTAGGAAAAAATGTCCCTGCTCATTATTGCAAGTAATAGATTTCGTACGCGAATCGGTCTAAACATGTTAATGAAAGTTGTAACATGACAAATCAAATTGCTAATATTACTTCATTATCATAAATAACTTCATTGAACAAATACAATTTCAAATCGATAATATTGGTTATTTCATGTTCCTTACATTAACTGGCTGCTTGAGCCAAATTTAACCAATCACGGATGAGCCAACGGTGGTACCATTTACATGCGGTTATCTAGCCAATCAATTTGAACAGTAAAATTTTAAGTACAGTTAATAATTATAGGATAATTAACTCTAATTGATTGCTATCTTCCTGTTATAAAAACCATTAGAATTTTCTGAATTGTAATTTTAGATTTACGATTGTGCCTCGTACTATTTTGATTATCGCATTAAATTTTTATTCCATTATGCTTTTTGTCACATTACTATTACTTTCAATTTCTATTATTTAATATTCATAATTTTCTTAAAAGGACCATTTTATGTTTTTTATACAAATGAAATAAATAAGGACAAGATTGAAATCATATTCAATAAATTTGAGACCATTAGGAGTAAAATATTTCATTTTTAAAAACTTTATTTTATATTTTTCCATTTGACTGGTTATTTCAATTTTTTATTTGCTAATAACATAGTTAATTAATCCTATTAATGTCTATTCAGTAGCTTATGAATTTAATAATGGTTCATAATTTTATTTAAATTGTTTACGTTGTTTAAATTACGATTGTTTGCTTGCTATGCACTGTATGTACATTTTGGGAAATAAAACAGGTCCAAACAATCGTAACTTAAAAAAAAAGTTAATTAATTAATTGGTACTTAGTTCATAAAAAAAATACAATAAAATTAATGTAATGTAAAATTAACAATTCACTTTTAAAATAAAAAAAACTGCTTAATTTTTTTCAAAACGAACCTATTGCTTTTTTTAATAATTATTGGATTGTTAAATTTTCATTATTTTTAATTCATTGTTAAATATTTAAGTCGTTATATAATTATTATTTTGATTTTGATCTGCTAGCAACAAACTCGGTATCTTATTATGTACATATTGCTATTTTTAGTTGCCGTTTATAATTGTACATTTGTGTAATTTATGTAAATTCACGTTCTAAACCATTACGTTTGTTGATAAAAAGCGCGTCATTGAGAGCACCCTTTTGACATTCAAATCATCATTCGTGACCTTCGTTAAATAATGAATTTGTTGATCTACCGTTTTACAGAACATCACTAGGTCAAGATTAAAAGGTCAACGGCATCGTTCATGTGAAGATATTGCCATTGGTTTCGTTCTATAATCAAATTCTAAATATTTCACCTAAGGCTATTTCAGTGGCCGCCTTACAGCGCATTATCCACCGCCCAAAAGATAAAATTTACTGTTCGTTTTCCATTTCTTCTCTTGCTGCTTTCACGAAAATTCAGCGTATGACCCGATTATACCGGGCGTCTCAATATATTCTGATTGTGATTAGGATAAAACAGTAAAGTATCCTTTGCAAATATGCTATTTTTATAGCGATTAAGCCGGAAATGGACCAATTTTAGATGTACGTCACGATAAAACTAGTATAGTTATTTTAAAGCTAACCTTGAAAATCTAAACTAAATCTTATTAGCTTGGAAGATTGGGCTTTTCAAAACAATCAGAATACCTATATAACGAGACACCAAAGTATTTAGGTATAATTTTAAATGGGGCGTGCATGTAAATTTGTCAAATTCTGTGTACAATTACTATATTATGCAGAGTAATTTTTTGTGCTAATGTATGTGCACAATTTGTCAAGTGAATTGCAGGAAAAATTCTCCAGTATTCTGATTAATTTATGAATATTTTATCGTTGGAAAAGTAATTGATTTTATAGTTTTTCTGTATGTACAGAGACTTATAAGTAGTCTAGATATTTTTCATGAATCGATCAATCGATTAGTGCTTATCTATTGGAACAATCGAAGTATAATTTGAAAGCATGTTCCCTTTTAGTGACAGTGTACGATAAACGAGTGCACTAATCATGCAATCTCAAACTTCGATACGTTTTGACCTGATATAGGTCATCGCGTTTTCGCCCGATTATTTTTTATCAACGAATTGTATCTGCCCGTACTTTTTGAAGGTTGTTTGCTCTGTGTGTAAGTTTAGATGTTAGTATAGAATTTGTTGCAACAGCGCGGAATATGTTTCTGTTCTTAGTAAGCGTTTTTGTTTGAAATTTGGCAACAGCGCCAGACTCGTAAGAAATGTGACAGGCGAGCGAACGAAAAAACCCAAGAGGGTCGCTTGTAATCTTTAAGAAATAAAAATCGTTTTGTTAGTTTTACATATCGTGGTTATTTTGGAAATTCCTTACATCGGAAAAAATACGGTGTTGAGTAACAGGCTCAATACCCCACATTGGTCCTTCGAAACGGATAAACGAAAATCGTAACAGTAATCAACGAGGAACAAGGCACGTGGGATTTCCAGAAAATCGGCCATTGCAGATTAGCATAGCAACAAGGGAGAAGGTCGGCGGTACTTCGCAACAAAGAAGGTAACAATCAACGCACAGGCGGTGAGTTTCCCTTCATTTTTCATTTTTTCCCTTTGATATCGATCTATTTGGGTATCGAATTTACAGTTTAACATTAAGAAAAGGTTTATTTTGCATGGTCGCAGGGTTGCCACATGGCAAATCGTTTAGTAATCGTATAATAGGTTGAATTGTTTAACTGTCAATTTAACATAATACATATTTGGGTCACGAGTAGCGGTTTGAGTAGTGTTACAAGGGATCATAATGTCAACGTTAGAGCAATTAATATCGCGTAGAGGTTCTATAAAGGGGCAATTGACTCGATTTTGCACCTTTATAAGAGCTTATGAAGACAGTCAATATAATGAGTTGCAACCACGTCTTGATAAAATTGAAATCGTTTGGGGCGAGTTTGATCACGTACAGGAGAGCATTGAGTTTATGGATAGCACTGAGGCAGATTCTGATGTACGTAGTGAATTTGAGAAAAAATATTTTGAAGCAGTAGGTAAATGCAAAAATTTGTTAAAAGCGGAAAACAGCGAGGGTAGTATTTCGAGCAGTAACGGCGCGAGTAGGAAAAGCGAGAGCGACGAATCGCGAGCCGGCGCGGTAATAGAAGCGGCAACCAGGGCTTCAACAAGCGGCGTAAATACAAGGGCGGAGTTAGAATTGCAGAAATACGTTCTGCCTAAATTTAACGGAGAGTATGATCGTTGGTTCAAATTTAAAAACACGTTTGAGTCGTTGATATTAAAGAATCCTAAAATTGACGAATCGCAGCGATTTTATCGTTTACAGGAATGCGTTACCGGAAATGCAGAAGCAGTAATTGAAGGTATTGAGGAATTTACGATCGCGTGGGATTTGTTGATTGAACGATTTGAGGATAGACCCTCAATGATTCAAAAGCATTTGAAGGAGTTGTTAAATTTGCCAGTTATTAAGGTGGAATCGGGTGCTTCAATTAGAAAATTGTTGGATGAGATAAATCGTCATATTCGGTCGCTAAAATCACTTGACGAGTCGGTTGATTCATGGGACACATTATTGATATTATTGATGTCGCAAAAGTTGGATGAAAAGTCGCGTGATTCTTGGGAAAAAACTCGCGTGGTAAAATTTCGTGGCGTTCCTAAGTTTAGCAATTTTCTCGATTTTTTGTTGGAACGGTGTAAAGGGTTAGAGGCTCGTTCAGATAGGACAATGGAATCTAGCAATAAACCAAAATTTAACAATAAATTTCCAAACTCGTTCAATAAAGCTAATTATCGTTCTAAAGCTGAAAACGTAACTTCGGCTCACGTATCAGAGGGGAGATCTATCACATGTGAGTATTGTCAGGGCAAGCACTTTGTTTATTCATGCGGAAGGCTGCTTGAATTATCGGTGGAGCGGCGTAAGGAGGAAATCAAAAAATTAAAACTGTGTTTGAATTGCCTACGAAGTTCGCATTTTGCAAGGGATTGTCGTTCGATGGGTTGTAAAAAATGTCGCGGAAGGCATAATACTATTTTACATTCAGAAACTCAAACTAGCCCGGTAGTAGGAGTAATTGAAAATGCGAATCAAGCTGGTAGCAACTTAAATAACGAAGTGGCGTTGCATTGTGGTATGCGAAATCAAGTTTTATTATCCACAGCTTTGGTTTTAATCGCGGATAATAGGGGAAAATTTCACAGAGCTAGATGTTTGCTGGATAATGGATCTCAACCTTCGTTTATCACACGAGAGTTATCATCAAAATTAGGAATAACAGTTGAAAGAGTAAACATACCGGTAGTGGGAATTAACAGATCGAACAATTCAATAGTCGCTAAAATTCAGGCGGAAATTAAATCTTACTACAATAATTACAAAATGAACATCCCATTGTTGGTTGTAAACGAAATCACGAATCCTTTGCCATCGGTGTCTTTCGATTGCACTAAGTTGAAAATACCGGAAAATTTAACATTAGCAGATCCGGAGTTTTCTATTTCATCTCCCATTGATATTTTGTTGGGAGCAGCGGTATTTTTCGACATGTTGTGCGTGGGTCAAATAAAGTTAGGAACGGGGTTGCCCATCTTACAAAAGTCAATGCTGGGTTGGTTGATATCGGGACCATTGCAGATTTATAATGCGCAAGAAGTGGTGTGCAATTTATCCATTGAGGACGATGAAATCAAAAATATTTTGGAGAAATTCTGGGACACAGAAGAATGCAGCAACGATGCAAAAGAGTTGATATATTCGAAAGAGGAACTTGAGTGCGAGGTTCATTTTAGGGAAACAACGAAACGGGGAAGGGATGGAAAATTTATAGTAAGTTTACCAACAAGAGACACGTTTAATAATTTGGGAGAGTCTTTAGCGATGGCTGAAAAGCGTTTGAACGGATTGCAACGGCGGTTTATGAGAAACAAGGAATTCAAAATTAGATACGCGAATTTCATGAGCGAATATGAAGAGATGGGTCATATGAGTCGAATAGGTGAACATGAGTTGGAAGGCGAGGGCACGAAAGCGGTTAAAATATTTTATTTGCCTCATCACGGAGTTATTAAGAAGGATAGCAGTACGACCAAACTAAGGGTTGTGTTTGACGCTTCCTGCAAATCAAACGCGAATTTATCATTGAACGATGTATTAAAGGTTGGGCCTTCTATTCAGGACGACTTGTTTTCGATTTTATGTAGATTTAGAAGTTATCCAATTGTCATAACTGCGGATATCGAAAAGATGTACCGGATGATTTGGGTTGACGAAAATCAGCGGGATCTTCAAAGAATTATCTGGATGGACGACGACTCTAAGTATGTATCTTATCGACTTAACACAATAACATACGGAACGGGTCCGGCTTCATTTTTGGCTACACGTTGTTTGGCACAGGTTTCTGCGGACATTTCAGAGGAAAATCCAGAGGTTTCTCGAATAATATCTAGGGATTTTTACATGGACGACCTAATCACCGGGGGAGAGACTGTTGAAAAGGTTGCGGAATTAGCTAAAACAATTTCTGATATCTTAAAGCGGTACGGGTTTAATCTTCGCAAGTGGAGCTCAAATTGTAGCGAAGCATTAACGAATCTGGTGGACAAGGATTCACTGGCGATTGGACAAACGGATTTTGCGGACAATGATCACTCGTCGAAGACTTTAGGTATATATTGGAACGCGTCATCCGACGAATTGGGTTATAAAATTAAAATTCCAGTGTGTTCCAATGAAGGTAGGGTTACGAAAAGGCAAATAATGTCGATTGTAGCGCGTATTTTTGACCCGTTGGGATTGTTAGGTCCGGTGATCATCAAGGCAAAAATGTTTTTGCAGACTTTATGGCAGTTAGGAATAGGTTGGGACGAAGCGGTTCCATTGGATATTCACACAGCTTGGCACCAATTCGAAAGTCAGTTAGTATGTTTGAATGATATAGGGGTATGTCGATCGTTGGAATTAAGGGAAATGTTAGCGTGCGAATTTCACGGGTTCTCGGATGCCTCCGAAAGGGCATATGGCGCTTGCATTTACGTAAAGGTCGTGAACCGCGAAGGAGCTTCAAGCGTAAGATTGTTATGCGCTAAGTCAAGAGTAGCAGCTCTCAAGGGAACAACTATACCGCGTTTGGAATTATGCGGGGCGTTGTTATTGGCAAAACTTATGAAAAGGGTGGTCAATTCGTTAAATATTGAAGGTGCCGTGAAATATTTTTGGTGTGACTCGACTATAGCATTAGCTTGGATATCGAGTGAACCCAGTAGTTTGAAAACATTCGTATCAAATCGAGTAGGTCAAATTCAAGGTATGACAGAAATATCTGAATGGCGACACGTCGAATCGGGAAGCAATCCTGCTGATATCATTTCGCGCGGTGTTATGCCTAGTAGTCTTCGTGAAACTAATTTGTGGTGGCAGGGTCCGTTTTTTTTGACATTGCAAAATTATGGAGAAATCGGTAGTCATTTGAATCTGAATTTACAGGATATACCGGAGCGTAAAGGGAAAGAAAGGGTGTGTTTAGCGGTCAACATGGATCACTCATTTATCAATAGATATTCGTCACTTCGCAGTTTAAAGAGTACGACCGCGTGGATATATCGGTTTTACAATAATACGAAAGGATGTAAAAATAGTCGGAACCTTTCAGCAAGAATAACGAGTTCAGAACTCGAATTTTCGTTACAAATTCTTATTAAAGCAGTGCAACATCAGGAGTATGCCAAAGAAATTGAATCAATCAAGTCTTCCAATCAGATTTTAAAGTCAAGTAAGTTGTTAGATCTGAGTCCATTTTTAGACGAGAATAATTTATTACGGGTCGGTGGAAGAATAAAAATGGCTGACGTTGATTTCAGTTCAAAATTTCCAATAATCTTACCACCAAAACATCATTTAACTCGATTGGTGATACATAACGAACATTTGAAGCAATTACACGCAGGGCCTTCTACTCTTCTAGCGATCATACGTCAAAGATATTGGGTAATAAATGGTAAACGCGAGGTCAGAAGTGTGTTGTCTAAATGCGTGGTGTGTTTTAAAAATCGTCCGAAACCACTGAAGCAAAGGATGGGTGATTTGCCTTTGGATCGCGTAACTCCAAATAGGCCATTTTATGTGTGCGGTACTGACTTTGCTGGTCCATTTCTAACAAAAGAAAGTAAACTTCGTAATCGTAAATTTATTAAAAGCTACATGTGCATATTTATTTGTTTCAGTACTAAAGCAGTTCATATCGAGGCTGTTAGTGATTTAAGCAGCGATGCTTTTCTTAACGTTTTCAAACGGTTTATCGCTAGGAGGGGTTTATGTAAAAGAATTTATTCAGATAACGGCAGGAATTACGTGGGTGCGAATCATTACTTAAAGGAGGTTGTAAACGTTCTCGTGACTCAAAATAATTCGTTGTCTAAGTTCGCGACTGAAAACAGTATCGAATGGCATTTCATACCTAGTTACTCTCCTCATCAGGGAGGAATTTGGGAGTCGGCCGTGCGTCTTGCAAAATATCATTCTAGTCGGGTAATAGGAAATAATCATTTCACTTTTGAAGAGTTGCTCACGTTGTTCGCTCAAATAGAATCGATATTAAATTCTCGACCTATCACCGAATTATCCAGCAATCCTGATGATTTTTATCCTCTCACCCCTGGTCATTTCCTTGTGGGCTCACCGTTGAATTGTTTACCTGAGTCAAGTCTCGATGCGATTCCTTTGAATCGACTTTCACGATACCAGTTGCTTCAACAATGTATGCAATCATTTTGGAATCGCTGGCAGAAGGAGTACCTCACGAGCCTCCAGAAACGTTCTAAGTGGACTTCAAGCTCATCTACCATCAAAATCGGATCATTGGTGGTTTTAAAGGAAGATGACACTCCTCCTTTATCATGGCGCCTAGGAAGAATAGTCGAAGTTCATCCTGGTAACGACGGCTTAGTGAGAGTGATGAGTGTTAAAACGTCACACGGTGTAGTGAAACGAGCGGTGCAAAGAATTTGTCCTTTGCCTATAGATTAGAGCGATTGTATTTGGATTATTTTTTTTTATAATCATATTTGTTTAGTTATACTTAAATTGTAACTTTGTTATTCGTTTCATTCTCTATTGAAATCAGATGATTTCAAGGTGGGGAGTATGTGTAAGTTTAGATGTTAGTATAGAATTTGTTGCAACAGCGCGGAATATGTTTCTGTTCTTAGTAAGCGTTTTTGTTTGAAATTTGGCAACAGCGCCAGACTCGTAAGAAATGTGACAGGCGAGCGAACGAAAAAACCCAAGAGGGTCGCTTGTAATCTTTAAGAAATAAAAATCGTTTTGTTAGTTTTACATATCGTGGTTATTTTGGAAATTCCTTACATCGGAAAAAATACGGTGTTGAGTAACAGGCTCAATACCCCACACTCTGCGAGTACTCGAATGTAATATTACCGCGTACCGTACGGAATGTGTAACTAATAGTAATTCGTATTCCGCGATTGTGACAGTTCGAAAGCGGCCTTCGTACTGTAAAGTAAAGTGTGCATATCGTGTGTGCGAACAGCGAACACGTCCGTGAAAGTTCGCCTTCCTTCGAAAGTGCTTTGCTGTTATTAAGCGATTTTAATTCGAGATTTCGCTTGCAAGAAAGTGAGTTTTTTTTTTGTATTTTTGCGAAATTTGTTCACTTGATTTATTTTCAAAGGTAATAAAATTGCTCTACATTGTCTTTCCGAAATCAAAAGAATATAATATAAAACCACACTTCTCAGAGGTATATTACATTATGTATGTTCTATATGAATATTCAAAAATAATAACATGCAAATCTATTATCATACCATATAGATCTTCTGTTTTTATAAATATATAATTAAACCACATTGAAATGACCGTTAATTAATTTTTGAAAGCATATAAGTTGGATTTTTAATTTGCTTGAGTTACTGTTAGTGAGCATCATTTTTGTAATTCGCAAGATAACGTTTCTTTTTCGCTTTATTCACATATTTAAAATTATTCACAAGTCCATTTTATTATGGTTGGATGCCTATCGAGCAACAAACTTTTTTGAGTCGTTATTGAAAAAAATCGTAGCATTAGCTTTTTTATAACATTAATGTACGTTTAATGGTAAATGGTAATTAACTTAATTAACGTAATTGAAATGACTTTTTCCGATCATTACTGCATGTCCCATCTACAGAATTATAGGTCACGTTAGATTTTTGTCAATTTTGTTGGATTTTAATTGATAAAATTGACATTTTTGTCCCTATTTTGCTGAATTCAGTTTCTGCTTATATTGCACGCGAACCAAAATAACAAATTTTTTATTAAGGTAGTGTATAAAGGTATATTTATAGTAGTAGTACAATAAATTGTAAGATCTACCTTAAATTAAATTTATGCAAAAGGTGAATACATTTTCCTTGGGTTGAACACCACTCGCTTTTATTGCTCCTCGGTTAAAAACATTTAAATTGTTTTTAACCAGAATAACATCTATTGTATTTTTTGTAGAATTGATTACATTAGTGAAAATTGTTCTTACATGTAATTTAGATTATTTGCTAATATATTAATTGAATAACAATAATATGTGACAAATAAATTTAAATGTACTTTTCATTGAAACTACATGTACAATTAATTAGTGGATGAAAAAGTATTCATTCGTATTCACTGTTGGTTTCCATTTCAACATTTTGTTAATGTTTTTAATAGAACGAGTCCTGGCAATTATTTTTCGCAACGTGTTTTAATTATTTTCAAGTAAATACGTTTCTTGATAAAATGTAGGATTGTTATGTGTGACCTGTGCACTTTATTTATGCCCATAAATGTGTTATTTCAATTACGATACCTTATCAACGCCTTATATAATATCGAAAGACCTCATATTTATTGTACGTAATAATTTAATCAATACTCTTTAAACAATTATTGTAACATTACTGCTTGTTATTGACCTTGTTCAATATCAAGCCACTTTTGCTTATTTGGAAGCGAACAAATTTTATTCACCTTGTTTTAATTATAAATGCAATTAAAACATTCGCATTTTATAGTTTCATTGATATCATAAGCATGGAAAATTTGCAAAACACATTCCATGTGTGGTAATTAGAAATTAACTTTCACTCATATTGAATAATTGATTAGAAATTATACCGATAAACACGGAAAAATTGCACCGATTCCGGTGACTTACTGTAAAGTAAAAAGAGTAATTTTACGTTAGTAGAAAAGGTTGGTTAAATTCGCTCTAGTTAAATTGATTAGAACAAATTTGTCGTACTAACTGGATTACAATGAGGACAAGTTTTAGCCCCAGTATAATAGAATAATATAGAATAATAGTTCATTAATAATGTGATGATTCTTTTTTTGCAGAATTTTAAAATATGTCTGCCAAAGCTATAAGAGAAGCTACGGGGAAGCAACTAATAAACAAGCATCTTGGGGGAAATACGGCTTATGCACAATGCAGATTCGCGTCCGTCGACCCGGAGACGAATTTTTCCCAATTGGTGGCCGATCATCCTTGGTTGAAAACCGAGAAATTAGTCGTCAAGCCCGATCAGCTCATCAAAAGGAGAGGAAAATTAGGTAAATTCAAGAAAACTTAGACCAGTAAAGTAAAACCTGTACAAATACTATACTGTACAAATTTTCTACTTTATAATCTTTTAAGTGTCCATAATTTTTTGTTGACTGCGCTAAGTGTGCAATTATTTTTTTGTCGATTATGTACGATTAAATTGCATTAATCTGCAATAATTAGAATAACGCAAAAAATTAAAAAAAACAATAAAAACATTATTGCATGTACGCATTAATAATTTGTTCGCACACATTATCAATTATATCCAAAATTCTTGCATCTTCATAGAATTTACGCTCTCGTATTTTTATTACAGGACTGATAGCAGTAAACAAAGATTTCAACCAAGTCCAGCAATGGATCGCCGAACGCATGAACAAGAACCAGAAGGTCGGCAACGCCACCGGAAAACTCCGCAACTTCATCATCGAACCCTTCGTGTCCCACAAGGAAGACGAAGAGACCTACGTGTGCATATATTCGCACCGATTCGCCGACACCATACTGTTCTACCATCAAGGCGGCGTCGACATCGGCGATGTGGACAGCAAGGCTGTTAAATTAGACGTGCCGGTCGGCACCACACCTGATTTAGACGCCATTTCCAAGGTGAATATTTCGTAGTTTGTGCGTTAAAAATATCCAGATTAGTTACTGAAAGCTTGCACCTTTCGAAGGTCTATTTAGAGTCTTGAAAATAGTTCTACGTTTCCTAGTTTTTCAACAACACTGGTACTTTTTTCAGGTATTATTGGGCGCAGTTTCGGCCTCGAAGAAGCAGATGATAGCATCTTTCGTCTACAACCTGTACAAGTTATACGTCGATCTGAGCTTCACGTACCTCGAAATCAATCCCTTGGTGGTCACCGACAACGAGATATTCGTGTTGGATTTGGCGGCGAAATTGGACGCCACCGCCGATTTTATTTGCAGACCGCAATGGGGCGAAATCGATTATCCGCCGCCGTTTGGACGGGACGCCTATCCAGGTAATCGGTCGGTTGTGTTGTCGTTTGCGTTGCGGTTTTCATGCGGTTTGTTTGTTGTACAGAGGAAGCCTACATTGCCGATTTGGACTCCAAGTCCGGAGCTAGTCTGAAACTGACCATTTTAAATAAATCCGGAAGGATATGGACGATGGTGGCCGGCGGTGGGGCTTCGGTCATTTACAGCGATACGATTTGCGATTTGGGCGGTGCCGGTGAATTGGCCAATTACGGGGAATATTCAGGTAAGAAGGGCAAATTTTAGGATACATTATTGTCAGTCAATTTGTGCAGTTCAGGGGGTATGGTTTTTTTAAAGAATCAATTTGTATATTCAAAAATAATAAATTGTATATAATGTATAATCTAAGCGAGTGACATTTTTATAGAATTAATAAATATCATAAAACAATAATTCACCTTCGATGCACATAAGCACTTTGAAAAGTGTTTTCATCATATTATGAAATGTTTTTTTATAAGATTTCACAATAAATCTGGTGAAGTGCTATCCAAAAATAATAAATTACTTATCAATTTTGTATTCTATAAACAATTAATACTCGAATATATCAAATAACCCGATAATATTTTTTTAAATATCAGAATTTGCTGCATTTCATAGTTATATTTTTTATTTATTTAATCGTATTTCTTTTATTAAAGGTGCCCCAACAGAACAGCAAACGTACGAATATGCCAAAACGATCCTCTCGCTAATGACACAGGAAAAACATCCCCAAGGCAAAGTCCTGATTACCGGAGGTGGTATAGCTAACTTTACCAACGTAGCGGCCACTTTCAGAGGCATCATCACCGCTCTCGTTGAATTTAGAGAGAGGCTCATCGAACACAAGATATCCATTTTCGTGCGAAGAGCCGGTCCCAATTACCAGGAGGGTTTGAGGCGTATGAGAGAAGTCGGTCAGACTTTGGGTGAGCTTCGTGTAATGCCTTTCTGACTGAATGTGTTGTAAATTGTGGATTTTTTAGGTATTCCTTTGTACGTTTTTGGACCTGAAACACACATGACGGCTATTTGCGGTATGGCTTTGGGTACTCGTCCGATTCCATCTGAAAATAACGTGGAAACTGCTACTGCGAATTTCGCTTTGCCCAGCGGTGAAAAGGAGCCGAATAAACAACGTTTGGACCGTAAGGAAATTCCTAAGTCATCTGCAATGGAGCACAGAATAACAACAGTAAGTTGTATTAGTTTATAATTGCTTATGCACGTTTTAATGTCTTCTACCGTATTTCGTTATTAATAAAATTCCCGTAGTTTAATATGAAAAACCTATAAATAAATTAAAAAAATTCCTAACTGTATAATTAATAACGATTATACGGTTTAACAATACATAATAGATGCTTTTGAAAGCGACATTACAAATACAGGTGATGGTTTAAAAGTGAAGGTTTTGTATATTTTTGTAAAACTAAATTCTTTCTTTATCTATGAACTATTTTTCATTTTTCCAAGTTTATTAACAAAAAAACTGAGAATCTTCACATTTTCACTACATTGTCATATTTTCCTTTCTATCTCTCTTTCTCTTTTCTTTTTTGGTTTTTGAACTTTCAATATTCTTCACAATAAATATGCCGGTTTTTTATATCAAGTCTTAAACGTTATAATGATTGTTGCCTTATTACAGTAACTAACACGTGGTTATACATAAAGCAAATTTTCTATTTGGAAATTAGAAATTTAGTTTTTGTTCTACTAAAAAATTGAATGTTGTATAAATTAAATGTTTTTGCGATGCCTTGGCCTTGAAAATAAGAATAAATGCTGTACATTAGAATATTATTAACCAATTATTAATTATTAACCATTTATAAAACTGGTCATATTTATTCGAACGTACCTAAGTCTGTGATTTTTGATTTTTTTAAAGGAAAATGTACCAAACCCTGCACACTTATCATCACCATCATCCAATTCACAGGTAATCATTTCGTTCAAATCGACCAATTTATCACTTACACAACGCAATTTCTTTATAAAAAAAAGGGAGACGCAAGATCCAGCCCGATGTTCACTAAAGATACGAAGGCCATAGTATGGGGCATGCAGAACAGAGCCATACAAAGCATGCTCGATTTCGATTTCGTGTGCAGAAGAAACACCCCCAGCGTCGTTGCCATTATTTACCCGTTTACCGGCGACCACAAGCAGAAGTTCTATTGGGGCCACAAAGAAATTCTAATCCCAGTTTACAAGCAAATGAAAGACGCTATGAACAAACACTCTGAGGCCGATGTGCTCGTCAACTTCGCCTCTCTCCGATCCGCCTATTCGAGCACCATAGAAACCATGGAATATCCTCAAATCAGGACCATCGCCATCATCGCGGAAGGTATCCCCGAGAATTTCACGAGAAAATTGATCAAAGTGGCCAACGAAAAGGGCGTTTCGATCATCGGCCCTGCCACGGTAGGGGGAGTCAAACCAGGATGTTTCAAGATTGGAAACACTGGCGGTATGATGGATAATATCTTGCATTCGAAATTGTACAGACCCGGCAGCGTTGCTTATGTATCGAGGTCTGGTGGTATGTCCAACGAATTGAACAACATTGTATCCAAAGCCACTGATGGAGTTTACGAAGGTGTGGCTATCGGAGGAGACAGATATCCTGGTACTACATTCATGGATCATATATTGAGGTATGTGTATAGAGGTAAAATTACACTTTTAGAGCTTATACTTCTTTAGATACCAAGCTGACGATAACATAAAAATGATTGTGCTTCTCGGCGAAGTCGGTGGCACTGAAGAATACCAAGTATGCGAAGCTTTGAAAACTAAACGGATCACTAAACCGCTGGTAGCATGGTGCATAGGTAATTGATGTGCGCTGTTCGTTGTAGTTAAATACTCATCATTAATATTTTATAGGAACGTGCGCTGGTATGTTTACTTCAGAGGTTCAATTTGGACATGCTGGTTCCTGCGCCAACTCGAACCAAGAAACTGCCACCGCTAAAAACGAAGCCCTAAAAGCCGCCGGAGCTCATGTTCCTAATTCATTCGATTACTTAGGTAAATTTATCCAACTTATTAATTAAAAACACCCTATATTTATGCTACGTTCGATTTTTTAGGCGATGTTATTCAAGATGTATATGAAAAATTAGTTAGACAAGGCGCTATCGTACCAACACCAGAGGTACCACCGCCAACGGTGCCGATGGATTACAACTGGGCGCGAGAATTGGGTCTTATCAGAAAGCCTGCCAGCTTCATGACCTCGATTTGCGATGAAAGAGGACAAGAATTAATTTACGCAGGTACAATAATTGGATAATCTTCTAGTATATATAATTATTTAATTGTTAAATTTCTTTCAGGCATGCCCATCTCAGACGTACTACAAAAGAACGTCGGCATCGGCGGAGTCATTTCGTTGTTGTGGTTCCAAAGGTGTCTGCCTCCTTACGTATGTAAATTCTTCGAAATGTGTTTAATGGTAACCGCCGACCACGGTCCAGCTGTATCCGGTGCACATAATACGATCGTGTGCGCACGTGCTGGCAAGGATTTGGTATCCAGCGTGGTGTCTGGATTGTTGACTATCGGCGATAGATTTGGAGGAGCATTGGATGGCGCTGCTAAAATGTTCAGTGAAGCCTACGATAAAGGTGCGTATATTATCTCACAGTCAATTCTTGAACGTCTTGTTTAATTGGTAAATTTTTGTAGGAATGCACCCCGGTGAGTTCGTTAACGCCATGCGTAACAAAGGCCAGCTTATTATGGGTATTGGTCACCGAGTGAAGTCCATCAACAATCCGGACCAACGTGTTAAAATAGTGAAGGAATTCGTGATGGCCAATTTCCCCGCCACGCCACTTCTTATGTACGCGCTTGAAGTGGAAAAAATTACAACATGCAAGAAGCCTAATTTGATTCTTAACGTTGACGGTGTCATTGCTTGTGCCTTCGTTGATATGTTGAGAAATTGTGGTAGCTTTACTAGGGAAGAGGCTCAAGAATACATTGATATCGGTTCTATTAATTCGTTATTCGTGTTAGGAAGGTCGATAGGTTTTATTGGTCATTACATGGACCAGAAAAGGCTAAAACAAGGACTGTACAGGCATCCTTGGGATGATATTTCTTACGTTCTTCCTGAGCAATATAATAATGATAATTAGAAATGCATTTATAGATGTTATCGGTTATCGTGTAGTACTTTTTGCCGACATTAAAGAGGTAGATGATAATCTAAAAAGTAAGTGATAATACCATGAAATAGTTTGGTCATTTATAAATTTAAATTATAGAATAATAGATAAACATTAAGTATGTTATGCTTTACGAGTATTAAGGCAATAAACTCGTTATTATTTTTGAAATGTAAATTTTTGTAAATATTTCATGGTGATATTGCACTTACATTGAGCACCTGGAGCACCAGAAATGGTGCTTAAATTATTGTCGAGCACTTCAAAATTTCAAAAAAATCACTTATTGTAAAAATGCACCAATTATTCTTAGGTGAAAATTTTAAAAAGTTACGTTTTGTCTATTAATTTATTAGTTTCAACTGTAATTTATATTTTTATATGTATGTTTATTATAAAGTGACAGAGCCATGTTTATTTAAAACATGAGACTTGGTATATTTAAAAAATGAATATAGCGTACTGACGCACACACAGGTTATGTAGTTATTTTATCAATTAAATAAAGTTTCCAACTCATTTATATTTATTTTTTTATCATTCTGAATAGGTGGTTGTAAAATTGTAGTTTGAATTTAGTTGCGACAGTAATCCTGCTACTGAATAACATAAGTTGTAGAGACCACACGAATCATAAAATAGTAGAATTTCATATGGCGTGACACGTGACGTTTTTAGAAATCACCTCATAAGTCAAAGTCAAAATCTAAATCGTCAAAATATAATCAACCTCTTCTCAATTCACAATCATTTTTATTTTATTATTTGTATATGAGATATGAAACGATACTTGTAAAATATTCGTGATTTAAAAAAATGGATAGTTCATTTATCTCGATTTCATACTGGAGCAGTAAAATAGGTACAACAGAACCAGCTTTAAGATTATTACTGACTGTTTTGTATGGTAAGTTTATTATCATTTATTTGCTTTATTCTCTACGTATTTAAACAGGAAATTTAGTAAAACATGTTCGTTTTATTAGTTAGAAAAAGTTTAAATAATATAAGTGTTGCCCATTTAAGGGTCTAACTGAATTGTATAATTTATTATTTAAATAATAGGTATTTTAATACATAATTTTATGTTTAAAAACTATTAGAATACTTAATTAGATACAAGTATCCCGTTAAGATTTTCTAGGGCAGGCAAAATTAGTTGATTCTTAGGAATTAATTTCGAATTTTTAAATATTGTGTAAGCTTCTATTTTTAAACAAAGAACAAATTCCTGTCACTTTATCCTCTACTCCTACACATTTAATACCTAAATTATTTATATATATATATATTTTTTTATCATTAATAATTTATTTTGAAGCATATACTATTAGATTTTTTTCCAAAATTTATTTTCAATTTTTTTCGTAGTTTAAAATCAATCATTTGTCCATTTTACAATTGAATGAGTTGTTTAAATTTGAATGTTTCCAATATGCTTAGGACTTTACATTACAATGTTATTACCTTATATTTAAATTTAACTGAATGATCAATTAAATCGGTATAAATAATAATAGCTTTTTTATCAGGTTAAAAAGTGAACTTTGTTTTGTACATGGGAATCCTTTCTAAAGCCAATGTTTTGATTTTAATTTATACTGTATCTTTATAATATTTTTACTTTGAAATCATCCTTTTTTTTATTTTTTCAGGATATCCTTTAGCATTATTATTTAGGAAAAGCGTCTTCAATAAAGCACCTCTCGCACAACATCTGTATTTTATTACCACTGGTTTATTACTAGGATACTGGAATTATGGAAGTGATATTTGCCACTGTATATATTCTACAATTTTTACATATTTCACATTAGTAATTTTGAATGGCACAATTTACTCTGTCGTTGTTACGTTTGTTTTCAACTTGGGATATCTAATAATTGGTGGGTTAAAAACAAAAATTTTACATACCTATGTACAAGTTACTTTTTAGGATATTTCTATTGGAGTACTGGGAGTTATGATATCAACTGGACTATGCCGCATTGCATTTTAACATTAAAACTAATAGGTAATAAATATCTTTTACCAGAAGAGTAATTTTTAAAACTATGAAATTATAGGTGTTGCTTTTGATTTATACGATGGTCACCAGCCAGTCGAAAGTTTGTCTGCCGATAGTAAAAAATTGGCGCTCGTACAAACGCCTAGCATTTTCGAGATGTTTGGATTCGTTTTCTTCCCGGCGGCTTTCCTAATAGGTCCCCAGTTTTCAATGAAGAGGTATTTAGAATTTATCGGTGGACATTACAATAACGGCGTATGTTCATTAATTCGAAAAATATTTATTGCTTATTGACCTGATCTAATCCCCAGCAGGATGAACCTCCGAACAGCGTACCAGCGGCTATTAGAAAGTTTCTCATCGGCATGTTTTACCTTGCCCTCTTCCAATCGTTGGGCTTCATCGTTTCGGATGATTATTTAATATCCGACGAGTACGGAAACCTGCCTTTTTACAGGAAAATGATATTGTTGGGAATGTGGGGAAGGTTCACCCTGTACAAATACATATCGTGCTGGTTGCTCACAGAAGGCGCTTGCATTCTGTTTGGTGAGTTTTTGCACACAAATTGTACGATTGAATTCATAAAATATGTCCCGTTCGTGCAGGTTTAACTAAAAATGGCGTAGACGAGAAAGGAGAAACCCGATGGGATGGTCTCGAGAATGTTAAGCTGCACATATTCGAGAACACCACCGAATTTAACCACTACATCAGATCATTTAACGTAAACACGAACAATTGGATAGCACAATATGTTTATAAAAGACTGAAATTTTTGGGCGACCGTCAACTCAGCCAGCTCTTTTCGTTGTTGTTTTTGGCTGTGTGGCACGGCGTCCATTCCGGATATTACGTGTGCTTCTTTTTCGAATTCGTTGTCATGTACATGGAACGAGACGTAAGTATTACGCCTTAATAATTGTTAAACATTCATTGATTTTATTTTTCTTTCAGATAAAAAGCATCGTTAGCTCGGACGTGTACCTGAAGAACTTCTTTGCGAGCCCCAAAATCCAGCTGCCTCTGCAGATCGTACTCAGAATGTACACGTTTGTATTCATGGGCTGGTGTGTGATACCTCTAGTGTTTCTGCAATATCCCAGATATTTCGCTGTGTATGCAAATTGTAATTACGTGGGAGCTATTCTGTTCCTCCTTTGGCCTGTTGTTTATGCGCCTCTCGTTCGGTTTTTGCTGAAAAAATACGGCAAGAGGAGCACCGAGAAGGCCCAGTAGTAAATTCGTCGTAACTGTGTGTTTGATTTGATTTTTTGTTTGGTTGCTCGTGCGTTTTTTTATAACGAAAAGTTAGAGTACAAATTACGATCCAAGCACAAATATGAAAATTATAAATTCGTCGAAGATTCAACTTGATATGTAATGATAATACGTACTAAGCTGAGTTGGCTGGGGTTTGTTTTAAAATGAAATTAATTTATTTAAACGGAATATAAATATGAGAATTTGCAGGTAATGTAAATAAAAATTGAGAAATGTAATTGGGTAACGAATTATGTGTCTTTTTTGCTTAAAAGATCGATTAATCCGTCCAGAACGATCTTCCAAAAATATTCCATCTTTGACAGTATTAAATAAATACAATCTTTGATTTTTGCTTACATTACCTTTCTGAAAATATTAAATGTTGTTTGATGAATCCAGTGAGTATTATATTCAATCAATTATGTTAATACTTGTATTATTGAATGATATTTTTTTACAATCTGTGAACCGCCCAAAGTCGACAATTATTCAACTTTTAAAATATTTTATAAATTTTACATTTTTTTATATTCTTGTTTAATATAATTTAATAATAACGCATATATTTGATTTTTATAGTACAATTTTAGTTGGTTATAGATTATTGTTTATATTTCCGTTCATTATAATTTTGAGATTTTGTTTATTTATTGTACTTATTTTTGTTGGTATTAGGTAGTTGGTAATTTTATTTAATGGTGATTTATGAAATAAATATGCTAAAAAAACAGTAATTTCTGAAATTCGTTATTATGACTTGTAATTGGAAAATTGTTTTTTTCCGTGCAACTTATAAATTAACGAGAACATTAAAATACATTTAACTTAAAAAGTTGCCTTGTAAATAAGGCAATTATTGTAATAATTTTTTAATTTTCGAATAATTAGTAGATAATTAACGATTGGCGACAACGCCTTTTCTAAATAATGCTTCCTTCGTGTAATTAAAAATTATAAATAATAAACTAAAGTATGATAATTTTAATTTTATAACTTTTTATGTATAAATTTATTTCATTTTACGTACTTTTACTTAATAAATAAAATATGTTTTTACAAACTTTATCAAATAATTATTGATTTCACCATTCATTTACCAGTAAATATTTTTTCTTGTTATCTAACTGCTATTTTTGGAGGATTTTTATCTTTAGGAAGAAATTATTAACACACCAAATTAGCGATTTCTATTAAAACAAAACATCAATAAAAAATTTATTAACAAAACTTAACTTAAATAACTAACAAAATGCAATTTCATCGGCGATTTAAACAATTAACAGTAACAATAATAGGACATTTTGATATTTAAACAGTTTAGTGTTCATATTTAGGACGCCTGTGAAATTTATTATCAACATTTATCAGGTCTGTTAAAATTAGATACTTGGTATAACCCAAGACGTGCAATACATAAAATTCAGTTGTTTTTGATTAATAAATACATCATGTGTAATACGTAGAGGGTACCTAATGTTTCAGTGGTTTTTTTATATATTTATTATAATATACACATATTGACTTGTTCTATAACAAAAGCTGAGAAAAAGGTTAACAAATATAGATAAACTATAGTTCACTGAAACATGAATGAAAACGGATATAAAAATATCTTAATTACAAATTAATTAAGAAATGTCTCGATCAACATTGCAATTCTTGATATAATTTGTAATGTGTATTTGTCTGACTAACTTTAAAGGGTATCGATTCCAAAGAAATCCGAGAACATACCAATTAAAAAAAAGGGCTACAAGGGCGGCAAATTTAGCGTGTTTAAAAACCCATTAGTCTTTAAAAGTAATTTCGCTGGAAAAGCAGGGTATTTACAAAGGATAAAGCGACACATGTATACGGGTATTTCGCCTTAAACGTGAACCTAGGTACTCGAATGAATTCCTTATTAAGTGCCCGCGATCAGAACGAACAAAAAGTGCACCAGGAACAGCGATTTCCACCAACTGGACGGCGATTTCGCGGCTTTCGATTCCTTAATGGTGGTCGTTAGGGCTTTTTCTCTCTCCCTGAACAGGTTCTTAGCTAGCATCCGCATCTTCGAAATTTTATCGTCGAAAACCGCCGTCGAGGAATTCGTCGGCACGTTCACGTTGCAGTAGTTCTGATCGCAGCAGGACACGCACATCTGAAAACGAATTTCACATCAAATTCAGCTTTAGTACGGTCATAAAAGAGGCCAATCAATTGGTCAAATTCCAGAAGCTACTTGATGCCCAACACATTAATGTTCACGATAATATTTTAATATTACTCTGTATTGGTTGTCTATTTATGAATAGACTATAGTATTTGGCGAGGATATCGAATTTGGTATTGAACAGTTTAATCGATTTTTTAGTCATTTCTACGGTCGCATTGCATTTTTCGTTTCCGCGGGGCAACAAATCAAATTTCGGGACGTCGCCGGCACAAAGAAAATCTCACCATTTGGGCGTCGATTTCCACACATCCCACTTTATTTCTTTGGCATTCCTTTTCGGTCGTGCATTTTTTGTTCACCAGCACGCTCGTGCCCTTTGAATCCATTATGTGCAGGGTGTGACAAAATGTTTCTCCTGCAAAAGAAATCGAAACATATATTAGCGCCGGTTCCCCATTTGTACGAAATACAGGGCGGCCCAATCAGCCTTTTCTCTGCTACTATGTTCGAGAACACTCGATTGCATAATGCAGGAAGAGGCGGACGAGCGGCGGGTTTGTTGATATTAAAGCAATAAAATCCCATTTTACGTTCAAAAGTCACCGTCTCAATAAAGCGGCATTAAAGCGAAATCCGCAAATCTGACGTTTATCCTCCTATAACAAATTGGAAAAATTACGATCCTAATCCGTATATGCAATAAAGGGAGTCGACTTGATGTAGCATTGACTGTCTCGAGAAGACAATGTAAAAAAAATTGCCATAGATAAATCAACCAAGTTGAGTTATTTCTGGAAAACCGGTGCTCAAAATTGGCTGGACACTTTACAAAATATTTAGGATTCTAATATTCATCTAGATGAAACATTTTATTTTGAGCATCTTTGAAATATATCATTAATTTACTAAGGAGATAAATAGTGCATTTGATGACATTTGATGGTGTTTGTGCTTTAAAGTGACAAAGATTTGAATGAATTTTCTTACCTGGCTTGCAAGGCCTATCTATAGCGAATTGATTACAAACTAGATTGTCGGAAACGTTTACGCAAATGTAGCAGGTGACTGCGTATTTATCGAAATCGGATAAATCGGACGTGGTGTCGATGAGATTCGATGATAAGTTCTCCTCCATAGCGGTGTTTGTCATGAAAATGCAGCTGATTATCATACTCAGTCTGAACATTACAATCTGAAACAAAGTGGATTATAATTATTTTTATAGGCGCATTTCAAAGATCACCATAATTAAACGCGCGAAATTTTCGATTTGAATCGCTCTGAAAAATAATTTTCACACCGTGAATTTTCATCGAAGAAACCTTCGTTTTTTCCTAGATATTTCTCAGACGGGAAAAGTTCGGAATCGATGGAATTTTCCGAATAAGTCGCATAACTCAATAAAGTAATTTCGTTATTATCAGTTTCATTTAGATATTTTATAGGAAAAATCCAATTTTCATCGATGTCAACCCGTATATTTGCGGAATTTACGGGCGCTTTAATTTAATAGAAGGCGGTACGCTGGTAATAATAAGTTTATTTCTTTCGAACAAAAAAATTGTTCATTACAATTGTTCATACAATATAAATTTCCTATATTCACGTGCATCATATTTTCTATAAAAAAAATTGGGAATAGATAATATTTTCAATATCATTTTGCTCGGTACACATTTGAATTTCAATGTGTTGTGTGAATAATTTATGAACTTCGATTTGCTGTATAAAACGAAGTTTTTAGTACATCATTTTCTATTACTAGGCGATTTCTGCCAGAAGTTTCCTAAATAAATATGACTAAAACATTTCGCTTTCAAGTATAATTACGAATTCGGAATACTTAATATGTATATTTCAATACTCTGCGAAGTCTTAATAGAAAACAGTAGGCATTATTCTCGTATACGTTCTAACCCCGTTTAACGCCCAATTGCTACACCAAGGGGAGAAAAAGCCCTTTCGGCTTGGCGTTGCGGCGGGACGTATTGTGTTAACAGAACGACGAAAAACGGATAATTACAGTCTTAAATTATTTAGGATATTTTCCCGTGCGAATACATCATCAGCCAAACGAATTTTCGCAGAAACGGAATTTAGTGAATATTGTTCCTTGGCATAAAGGCCCCGATAAATTACCCTCGCATTTAAGCTTTTGAGAATTATCAAAACGCCGCCGCCGGTGGTTTTTGGATAACTGAGATTATCATCATACACGTTAGTTATTTCATCCTAAAGATTTCTCTATGAGCCGCGTCGAAGTTGCTTTTACATGGAAGAAAAGCGGAGAAATCGGTTGTGAAATTAGATTTAAATTTTCTATATTTCTCTTCGAATATTCTAATAAGAGCATTATAAATTATCTGTTCCATTAAATATCAGAAAAATTAAAATTTAAAGCGGCCTGCTAGTCAATTATTTTGCGACAAATTTTCTTCTTCCTACTCTTCATTCTCTTCGCTTTTTAGGGCTCTGATTTAGCGACATTTTATGTTTATTATATCCCATTTATTTCCAATTCCACTATCCAATTCTTTCGTTCCCACTAGACGATAGTTTACAATAAAACTCTACTGTTATCAAACAACCAAACAATCATGCCGAGTTACAGGGCCGATAAATTAGTTCTCTGGTCGCGAACTTCCAGCAACTAAATCGAACGGTCAGAGGGAAAAACGCGAACAATTCGCAAACTTCGACCTGGCTAATTATATTCATTCGCCCGCTCGTCCCTTGTCTGTTCAAGTTGCTAGTTCCAGCCTGTTTCGAAGACTTACTGGTTACCTAATCAATTCAATTAAACGGAAGTTTCCGGGGAAAGTTCTCGCTACCCACAAGCTACTCCATATCAACGTATCTTTTCTCCATGCATACAAATACTTTGTGTTGATTTGATTAAGGTTTTGTTTGGATTGCTCGCGGTAGAATTAGTAGGAGAAGAGCCGAGCTAATTCCGGGGGTACGTGTAAATAAAATATAAAAAAATAATCCCGATAAATTCATTTACTCGCGGTTCCGTAGAAGGTAGGACGTATATGCTCTAATTGTTAATTTAATTTTGGGAAGCATCCCGCAAATAAACATCGTTCACTGACGGCAACAAAAACGTAAATACGCATTTTTCGGTTCGTTTAACTGCAGAATGTCGGTGTAAAAGCGGTTCAGTGTTACGAAAAAATGCAAATTTTCGTAATGAAATATTAAAATTTATTATTTTTAAATTAGAGAGCATTTTACATGTAAAAAGAATATTTTAAGTGTCTATTAAGTATACATTTTCGTTGTCTAATAACACCAATTTAATGAACTGTCTGTAAAGTAAGATTTTGAGCATTTTTATTTCGACAATCGTACAACATTGTAACGATTAGTTGCAACTCGAAAGATAATCGTAAAATAAACCTAAACGGTCCATTATAAACAACGGAAACACGAATTGCTCAAGCCTCTATCTCTATATGCTAAGCTTGATTTAACAATGGTTCTATTTTCGCACGTTATAGTACCTATTTCAGCTTTGCTTTATTCGTTTCAAACGAGTGTGTTTATACCATATTATAACGACTGCATTTTGTCGGTAGAATTTTATCAGCTCGATATTTCGCGTTGTAACTGCAGATTGCATCTTTGTAGCGGATTGATGTTGTTCATGCACTAAATTTAATCGCAAAGGTATCGATTGTAGGTGACACGACGCTTTGGAAATTGCCCCGTACAAGACAAAATTATATTGATCTATTGTGGGGGATAAATTATAAATCTGCATCTGGAATTCGATGCACTATTGCCCGCGTATTATGGATGCAATACGAAAGAACAGTTTACCGGCAGGTAATTGACAACAGATAACCAAATTAATAATGGACGTGTACCGCCACAATCGGCATTACATATTTTAAAATGATGAACTGGCCAGCGCCGGATGTTTAATAGGATTATTTGCGCCAGTTTTGATTTGAATCGATTGGTTCACGAGAGCGTCACATATTGCGAATGTGACATTACGCACGACGTGCTTGTAGAATGCTAAATTTACTATACCGCGTTGTTTTTTTTTATTTTCGTCCTGCGGCGGATTTCGAATTTTCCCACAATTTATGCTGATTTCGGCCATTCGCCGTGACGGCTAACTGGAAGGCCCAATTCGGGCAGTGATTTAATGCCAAAGGCGCATTCACTGTTTGCTTGTTTCGTGGATTTCGTTATCGATTTCGTGCTCTTGTCTTACACACAAAAATTAAAAATTATTATGGTGTATCAGAGTTTTATAACTTTCCATTTACGAAACAACTCTCATCTTTATTATGCGCTTCAGCATCATCCTGGCGTCCTTCCGGATAACGCATCGCATATGTCATAAACCCCTCCTCATCTTGTACTATTACTGGGGTGTATTTCGCCCGGAACTCTATCTGTTTTGCTCCCGCCCGGCGCCCCATCCCCGAATAAACTAAAATATTTTATTTCCCTCGCTCGGAGAGAGGCGAAGCCGCCCTAGTTTTGATATCCAGACATCGAATTGAACTTGTTCTTTTGGCGGGGACGGCGCAAAAAGTTCCCATTGAAAAAGAAATATGAATAAATTCCGCAACGTTGGGAAAAGTTTTCGCTGTCCGTGTCCGCGATTAGGATGATGAAAATTCTCCGGCCGGTTATTTGTTAATATTACGCGTGTATCTATGTATATAGCTCGTAAACTTTCTAATATAACGAGTGGTTTGTTTGTAAATGACTGCGTCTCGTCGCAACTTTTAATGCGACGTCCTTTTATGCAGGTATATGTACATTTATTCGAGCCCGTTCAAAGGATTCGCGCTAGAGAAAAGTCGTTGAAAAGAACAGAATTAACATTTGTTGTTGTTGCACGTTCAAAGGGGAGTTTTCGTTTCGCGAGCATAAGCAGAAAAAACGTATTCGTCGCTTTCCCAGGCTCTCAACTGGAAATTTCAAACCCAATTAAGACGGTAGGGGTAGATATCCTTGCGGAGCGAGTACACAAAATAATTAAATCTTATTTTTGTTCTCGCGTTATTACCGGCAAGGAGAAAGGGAAAAAATACTGAGCACTCGCGAACAGTTTCGACTTTTTAATTAAAGAGAAAAAAACAACGCTAAGGAGAGGCAAAGAGGAGGATTGGAATGTTAGGAAAACTGCAAGGAAACGCGGACGTATTAGTTAAAGAGGAATTCTCTCACTGTGCTGATAGCACGCTTTGATAGCACTATAACATCAAACCCAGGCGGAAAATATTTTTCGAGAAGTTGCCAAGAACTTGGACGCAAAGATCTCATTACTTCGAGTACCAACTTGGAATAAAGCGCCCCGCCAGACGAAGAAAAATTTAATTTCACCATCAGATTCCTGAATCAAAGACATTTCAAAGACATTTTTGGGGAATTTCTTACGAAACATACTCTATAAAACGCATTGTTAATGAAGTACAGAGTGTGGAAAAAAAGATTTGAAAACTTTAAATAAAGTAACCGTTTCGCCCTTATAACGCTCGGTGAAATTCCAAAACAACTCCGGGCTTTTGCGTGAATAAACGACACCGGTTGTTGGCTCGGCTGTGCTCGAAATCGGAGGACTTAGGGACTAAAGAAACACGGAATACAATTTAATGTTCTCTTGTCGACGTTCTGGAACTCCATCGCTTTTACCTCTAATACTTTGTACACAACACAAAGCCGCGGCTCAACCTATCGTGAATTTATGCAAATTACAGTTAAATTGTTTAATGCTGGTATTGATAAATCGCGCTGCGTATAACTTTTCTTTTGCCCCGAAATTTCAGCCAACGATTACCTATCACTATTATTTATAATGTAATTCATCGCGTTATTGATTTACACGTTAACAACTAGAGTCGGTTTTAACGGAGCTCCGAATAAGTAGGGCGGCATCCGAGTTTGACGTTCTTAAAGAAACTTTTCGTTCCTAAAGCTCAGAAACTCTCTTTGAAGAACATTAAAAGTTCCCATCAGTCATATTCGGGAGGCTAAATTTTTTCGCTCGATCCGAAAAACATTAAAATTTTAATCGCGAAGCCAGTTAAATAAAGTTCATTAGATAGAAGTTTTTTTTATTTCTTCAAGTTCCCGTAACGTCCTGTCATATATACCGGATCATTTGACACGATTTTCAAAATTCACCAACAGTTTAGTAGAGTGTTAAATTATTACATTGTATAAATTGTACTGAATAAATTAAATTATGGAAGTCCTGCCTTCGTTTTACATGGAGCTCGGTCCCGGCACGATGGACGAAATCGAAAGGGACCTCTTCCTGGGCGGCCAAGCGGCGGCCAGGAACACCGAGCTTTTGCACAAGAACAACATCACCCACGTCCTGTCCATCGACATTCGCCCTTACCCCACCGCCCTGGCCGCCCGCAACAACCTCACCACCAAGTACGTGCAGCTGCTGGACCTCCCGTCGGCCGATTTGCTCTCGCACCTCGACGAATCCTGCGACTTCATCGAGAAGGCCCAGCAGAGCGGCTCCGTCCTGGTGCACTGCTACTTCGGCATATCGCGAAGCGCCAGCATCGTCATCGGCTACCTCATGAAGAAGTACCAAATGTCCTACGACGATGCCTACGAGGTGGTGCGCCACAAGCGCAGCATCGTCCTGCCCAACGAGGGCTTCGTGGCGCAGCTGAGGCTCTACAGGCTGATGGGCTATCGAGTCGATAAGGAGAGCATACACTTGAAGATGCACCGGCTGACGGTGGCGGCCGATTCGGTGAAGCGGCTTCGCGTGCTCTCCAAGGACTTCGTGAAGCTGATCCGGCCGGACCCGAGCAACGAGAAGCAGTCGTCGAAGATGAATTTGTGCAGGTGCAGGAGGTGCAAGAGGCTGCTGGCCACCGAGGCCAATATACTGCCGCATAAAGATAAGGACAAGATGTGCGATAAGATGATCTTCGTGGAGCCCATCACTTGGATGAACGTGACCAAAACCGATAGAGGGAGGTTGTTCTGTCCGAAGTGCAGCCTGGATCTGGGGAATTTCAATTGGGTGGTTGGGAATATTTGTCCCTGTGGGTTTCGCGCGACGCCTGCATTTTGTATTAACGCATCTAAAGTAGAATTTGGTAAAAAATTTTCTTGTTAATTATATATTTTTGGTTGATTGGGTTTGTTTTATTTTCGTCGTTATACACCTATTATCATCGCTTTATCAGAAACTTTTAATTTCTTTAGTAGAGTTTTTATAGCAACATGCAGAGTGCAAAATTACCCACACTTGTTGCAAAACATGCAAAATTGGTTTTGAACAGATAAACACAAAATATCGAAACAAAATCAATTTTACAAATTTTTTCTGGTAAAACAAATGAGCGACGTTTTACTTTTGGCGAAGGCGGAACCGGTTTTGATATGTGGTGGAGGTGTTTTTCCTATTATTTTGTAGTGAATCGACGCTTAGGAAAGCATATTTCAAATTTTGGTGGAGGATCCAACGAAATTATTGGCGAACAAATGAGAATATTGGGAAATTGGGACTCTTCAGGGATCAACAATAATGTAAATTGAAAATCTAATAAAAAATCCCCATACTTTATTCTCCTCTATATGTAGGTATACAAAGTATAAAGCAATGAGAAACTAATTCAATCGAAAACAAAACGTTTGCGAATTACTTAGGAATTCAACGTTGTTTTAATCGATCGTTAAATTTATACTTCCCCGTTAAATAACTGGAATTCGAGCGATTAAGACGTTTTATAGCAAATTTCGTTATCTTCTTTCGGGAAAGTTTGTTGGAAAACTTTTAAAATATTTCGGTTTAGCAGTCCGATATTCTCGAATAATTCGGAAGTTTATGAACGGAGTGCTTTCGGACAACCTCTTCGAGCGCTTTTGGATTTATACACAAGTTCGTGGAAATCGTCAGACATTCTTCAAGATCGAAAACTTTTAATGTTTTATCAACGTTTTTCGGTAATATTTTAAAATTAACACGACGACTAGCTGTCTAACCCTTTTGGCTTAGGCCATTTTTGTGTGTCCTGTCACGTATAAAAAAAGGACCTTAACTTTTGCGGTATTTTCACAATGGCCAATATCTTGATCCCGCCTCGACAACGGCCATAACTCAAACAGCCTAATATACAGATGTTTTAAATTGCGAGAGAGAGCGGAAAGAGATAAATTACTTGAAATTACTCGTAGCATCCTTCAGAAACTCATCGTAAATACAAAAGTAGCGGAAAAGGATAAAGGACGTTGTTATAAAAACGAAAAGTAACCATTATCCGACTTTAATTGAAAAGAATGAGTTAGGTTTTTAGCGAGTTGAAATTCTGAAGACTTGAAAAGATTAATTTCGTTCTAAACTACATATAACTTTTCTCTGCGAAATCGAGTACTTCTTTTCAAAATCTAAGTGATCTTTTATTAGAAGTTTATATACAGAGTGTACTAATACTTTCGTATTGTTATACCTTTTTGCTGCGATTTTCGCCTTTTATGTTACTGCCTTTGAGTTAATTAAAACGCAAATAAGGGCAGCTCAAAATCAAATCCATTGAGCCAGGGCAGCGATCGATGCAAGGAGAGGGGTTAAGGAGGATTTCGGGAGCCACTATTCCCGGATTATGAGCCAATTTACAAACACAGCTCCTCCTAACGGCTGTAATAATTCCAATCCGTCCGAGAGATTTTACTACAATAACAATATTGTAAATGTATAATAGTATGTCTACGGTGGAGTGCTTTCTCCGTTCAGAAACGCGATATCTTTTTCGAAATGTATTAAATGTATTAAATCGAATTATTGCACCAATTAATTTAGGTTATTGGATAACGTCTCGAGAACAAAGCAATTAGTGTAAGTATATATTTAGCAGGTAATTTAGATATTGGTTTGATAGAGTTTGAATATAACATATATTTCTGGTTATTTCAAATTTTAATACTCGTTATTTATTTATTTATGTATAATATACCAAGGGCTTCATCATTGCGTATGTAAATATGGCAGAAATTCGTTTTAAAAGAATATTTAACAAACAAAGATCTGTCATCCATTTCCATGTTTATTAAATAAAAATTTCCACAGCTTTGTTTCAGTCGGCAGTTTTTTAATAACGAATTATTTACTCTTCTTTATTGTAACTATCAAAAGAGCCCTTAAGGTCGATCCGCTTCATTTCCTGCTCATTTATATGTAACAAGCACGATTTCCCTGAAAATGGCAGGTTCTTTTTCTTCATTAGCGGAAATAATACGAGTTAAAAGAGAAATTTACTAAACGATGATTGGGAGACTGGAAACGATTGTCAGTTCTGGAAAATTGACTATTCTGGTATTGTAATTAAACCAAAGTACAAAAAGTGTACAAATATCTACAAGTAATAAGTTTATTAAACATGGTTCAACGCAGAACCACAGTTGAACTATCGGACCTAAGTGACAAACAGATTCGTTCTATTTACCAAGACTTTTCATTTGTTATATTAACAACGATAGAGTAGGTTCTAAAAATACCATTCAACTACATTCTACGAAAGAAAAATAGCTCAATTTCAGTACGAAGCTCTTTCATAGCTAGCAATCGCTCTAAAATCCCTGTAATTGACAACCCGATACGGATCCATTGTAGATAAAATAAACATTCGTCTGAGTACTCGTAATTTCCTCATCGTTTTTTCGATCCCCGATCGTCCTTTGACGCCTGTTAGAACTGCACGCGGCGAAGCGAACCCGCGACGACTGTCAGTCGCATTTTGTGAGTGAAGAAACTGCAGAAAAAAGCGTATCCCGTTTAGACGACTCGCGTTTTGTCGCTGCAACCCTTTCAGTCGCCATCGCGAGCGACGTCTGGCGATGGCAAAAAGACGCGCGAATCGCGGCCCCCGACTCGAATTTCGATCATTAGGGCTGCTGGGATAAATCACACCTTTTGAATCCGGCTGCAACGCCGTCGCTGCATGAATTATGCCGATAACTTGAAGTTCTCCTTAATTTATTTGCTAGGGAATGATGTTGATACTACGGGAATTATGGCTGCATTTTGCTAAAAGGACAAACAAAGCTTCACCATTTTTTAAATTTTTATTAAACAACAAAATTTGGAGGATCTACCGCTTTTATTTGCAACCCTTCGAACAAAAAAATATGTATCAACTAATTTAATAAGGCGAGAATAAATAACCCACAACATCGATCCCAGAAAGGTTACCGGTGTTTATTTTCTGGGATTCGAGGGGACGGCCCAAGAAGTTCGTTTCTACGCGAAAATCACGCCCCCACGTCTTCTGCAGGTTATATGGGGGAAACCTCTGCGGCATACCGAACAGAACGTAGTGTGGTATTGTACACGTAAAGACAGAAAGCAACAGAACAATCGATCGCCCGAACTTCTAAACCATATACAGAAAATAATCCCATCACTATAACAATGGAGAAGACCACGATGTGAGATATGCGGATTTCGACAAAATATACGATTAGAAATGATTTATTAGAGCTCAAAACCGTTTTCAGTTGCTCAAAATGTGTTATAATTAAAAAGTTATAGCCTTTCGAAATTTAAAAATTTCGGGTTCTGACTCATAAATCATCAACCAATCATAAACCACTCACGTCTTGTTGTATACTAAATAATATGAATTTTCGAACGCAGTAACAAAGAATACACAAACGAACAAAAATCAAACTGTCATTTGTCAGATTTTTCTGAAAAATGCACAAAACAAATTACACGAATTGCAGATCGGCACAAAACACTTTACTGATAATATTGAAGTTGACAAGAATGTTGCCAAATAAATTTTTCAGGACCATTATTTGTGTTTTTAACACGAAAATCGGTTACAATTTATTAAGATGAAGATGTTATTTCTATATTAATATATCGAATTATCCATTAGGTAATGGAAGAAATGGATAAATCAGAAAATGTTTATTGCAATAAATATACAAAAAACGCACATTTTGCGGAGTAAAGAAGAGTAATAGGAAACGTGGCAAACTTGCTAAATGTGACTTCTCTTTGAAACTCTCGCTTTGATTGGAGCAGAGTGTATGACGATTGTGTGACGTTTTTCAAACTTTAAAAATTAATTGCGGCCTTATTTGGCCACAGAAAAAAATAAAAATTTCATTACGCGCCTTCTTAGAACACACGGTTTTCAAAAAAAAAATTAAAAAAAAAGTCGTGGTCTTCTCCATTACGAATATTTTAGTTAATGGATGCAAATCGTTATTACGTTGTAGAGCAATCGTTCCGTTAACGGCTTAATACTTGAGGTGTTTGCATTTTTATTTTACGATGCGGAGGGAGTTCTTGCACCGTGACACTTCGCGAGGCGGAGCGCTCCCGCTCCTGCGGCATGTTGTTCAGACACTTCCGTAATTCCAGGCGTAAGAAACCGACTCGTTAGTAGGTTCGTTCTTCGAGATTGTCGGGCCCCGTGCTCGAAATTCCGAACAAACATTAGTCAATGTCTCGCGGGTTTCATAAACTCTTCGGCGAATTTGTAATAATTGCCCGGCGTCGGTGGATGCAAATGTCGCAAAGAAGAAGTGGAGTTGAGGATAAGTTTGTTTGGAACGGTGCAGTGATTTGGATAAAATGTTGAAGGTTTTGGATGAATGTAAAGTAGCGCGAGGAAGACAAAATCATGAAGCGCGAATGGCCATTTTTATAGTTTTGTTTTTCGTTTTATTTAATGGCCCATAAATTCGAAGTAGGTACTCTCTATGTAGTCGGAATAAGTATTCAAGGCGAGTAATAAGCGTGCAATAAAAACGCTCATATAATGCCTGCAATTTCAAGTTTAATTCGGCTCGTATGATCGTCACGTCTATCGCTCTATTATTGCGTTCTATTAAAAAATTTTATTCGCAAATTCATCTTTTAAAATTTATAACTTTTAAATATGATATACAGGATGTCCCAAAATTATGGAATAAATTCATTTTTCAAACAGGCAAACAAAACAAACAATAATTGAAAAATTGTCAGTAAAAAAATGATCCAAGCAAATTAAAAAAAAAGCGCCTCGTATAGAGTCGTAAAACCATCAATCTTGCGACGGCTTCATTATTATCTGCTACTCTCTGCAAGCGTTACAATGCAATCACCAGCACCTCTAAAGATCGCCGCGATCCTTGGCCCGGACGAAATCCATCTTCATCCGTTCACCGGAGTCGGATAACTCGGTGAAAAGCCGCGTCGAAGACGAAGATAAAACAGCCGCCCGCGGGGCTTTTCAGCCCGGAATGTATTGTGAGGTGGAAACCGAAAAACGCCACTGACGTGCCTCGCATCGCGCTCATGCCGCGGCTCGCGGCTCTTTTATTATTCAAAATTTAATTCGTTTTCGCTACGAAAAGCCCCGCCGAAGAATTATCATGGCGGAACGGCGCGTTAGCACGCGATTTTTCACCACCACGTCTTCCGCTTTATTCCCCGGAGTAATTGCCTTTTTTCCTATATAAGTACCAGCATATGCAGTACTAATGACAACTAAATTGTATGCAATATAATCTTTCGACCGGGATAAACTCGTTCCGCCTGTTATTATCTCGATGAGAATATTACTGGGTCAAACTAAATCGCTCAAATAATTTTCTACTTTCCGACGATAATTTCCATGTGGAAACCGTAGCAAATTACACTAACAAACGCCGTATATATCCCGAAATCGCCCCTATAACTTTGGAAATGTAGTGCTTTATTTAAAGGGGATTTTAAAGGTGCAGATACCGAAGGGAGTCGAAAAATAAGTGATTAATCTTGAAGCAAGTCCATTATCTCTCGGGCGCCATTAAGAGCGCGATTTTTACCCCGTCTACTTCGAAATTACAATTAGCAAAAAGATTTCGTTCCATAATTAATAGGTGTAACGTTTACTCGGAGTATTGGAATTGCTGTTTATGTGCCGTCCGGGCGGTTTCATTTCGAGAAAATCGGTTGTTTATGAAGGACTAATAACGAATTCCATGCACATTTCTAATAAGGATCCGCTCTAGATTGCGATCCTGAAATAGAAACGAGAATACATCGGGACCTCCAGCAGAAGATCAAGGATTTAGTGGAGCCTCTCGCAATGCTCGAGCTTCGGCTCGATTCGATAAAAGATACGGCCGACTTTATCGATTCTCTTCTATGAAAAGGATACAATTACAAGGCATTACAAGCCGTAGGGGGACTGTTAACAAATCGGTTTCGCCGAATAAACGAATTTTGCATTACCGTTTCGCCTTATATACTCGTTAATAACGATCGTTACTTAACTAAATTAAAGGTATACAATTAATGTAATTGACATAAAAAGTTGCCGTCTCGTCTCGTCTCGTCAGCGACGGAAAATCGAGCAGGTCAGCGAATCGAAAACTTCTCCAAACGAAGTAGGTACCTAATAAATAGAAAAGAAAACGAAAAGATGCGAATCGATAGATCCTCGGAGCGCCGTAGTTCAACGAAAAACACTTTAGAAATGTCCCAAGAAGTTTTTAGTGTCGCATATACGCCATAGTGTTACGTGATGCTCCTCTCTATGCGCTTTTATTTGGCTGATGCGCTCTAATACAGGGCGACGCGAAATGCATCAGCGATTAAATTGCATCGCTTAAACCTATGCGTATCGAATCTTGGAAGATTATCGATTGGTTAGAGGTTAATACCGGATGTAATTACCTTAATCCACGGGCGGAATTAGTTTCCTTTAATACCCATTCTGAGCTGGATTTAATAATAGGTATAATATGGTAATCGTTGTTTGGACAGGTTGAATGAAAATCAGACCTCGCAATCACATATTTAGGCCATTTAAAATTCAAATTCGATGTAAATTGACAACAAAGTATTTTATAACTAATCAACATGATGGCTTGATTATACAGAGCGACGGTTTTTCGATCATTACACCGATGAATTATACATGAATTTTTCATTAGGATATTCACAGCATCTCGGAATTATAACTACGACTGGTAGCATTAAGTTTTGGGAACTATCCCAGTCCCCGAAAGTGGTTAGCAAAACCAATTGCAAGTTCGAGTCGGAAAGGGTTAGTTTGTTTTAGAATTAAGGTGTTGTTAACTTTACTCTCCGCTAAGCTATTTATCCCCAGCGCCATGTTGTTAACGTCCCAACTATTTTTAACCCCTAAAATACACATAAAACTCTTTATTCAAAAATTCATATATCACAATTCGATTCAGCGAGTCTTTAAAACGTCGTTTTTTCGGAAATTTCCGTTCTGTTCCCGTTTTTAATTAATTCCAAACAATTTGGTATGTATCCGATAAATGAAAAAGCAACTGTACATCATCCGTTTCCGAATCGAATTCGTGATCAAGTTTTTTTCGGGCCAATTTACCCGCTCTCCGATTCAGCAATTCGCTTCTTGCACGTCGACATCAAACAAGACTCGCTCCCGTATTAAATGTTTCCATAGAGATTATGCGATCAGGAATTTCCTCGATCTTGAGAGTGTCAAATTAGTTTCCTCGCCCGGCAAGGTAACGCTAATGAATAAGTCTCTTTGCGCCTCCTTTAAGATATTTTTGTACAATTATCTATTCATACAGTTTATCTAATTACATTTATCAATCTGTTTAGAACAAAGACGGTATAAGAATCGGTTTTCTTCCGGGTTTTATCGGCTATTAGCCCTAATTATCCGATCAATCGGCGGTAAACAGGAAGCGGGTCGTTCATCATTCCGGACGGTAAGAATTAATTGTCCCGGAGAACTTCCTTTTCAGGCGGGCTCGTCGTTTAAACTCGCAAAGTCTATTTAGATCTGTAATTATAGATGTTGGAGATCAATTACAAATGCGGCCGGAATGCACCCGGAGTCTGAATTACGGTGGCGTTGTATTCGTTACGGGTGGTTCATTATTTTACCGCCCGACATGTATTCTCTTAATGCTGTTAGATAACATCTGAAATCGGATTAGGATGCTCTGTAAGAAATTAGTGCGGTGTACAGGATGTCACAAGTAAATACTAGTAAAATTTGCGAAATGTTTGCTATTAATCCTGATTAGGGAAACTTAAAAGTATACGTTTTCAAATCTGTTAAATTGGTATAAACGCAAAGCAATTTTCTTAGATAGAAATTAATGAGAAGGAGGAGAAGGAACGGGCTGGAAATTTCCCCCGGGACCGTTTTATCCCTATTTGTTTTTATAGAACCGAATTAGTACGTTCCGACAGGTCGGTAAGTCAGGATTTTCCTATTCTTATTTTTTTTAAAAGCCCGACTTTTTACGACCACACTCGATCAGCAGAAGAAATGTCATCAAGGGTCACTTTTTATACATTGCCTACCTGTAGGAGAGGTTTCCAATAAATGGTCGTTACTACAGAGAAGATTGTTGGATATTACTAGATAAATTTTTGCAATTTCGGGTAACGACCTTACTAATTCATGACGACAAAAACAGGAAGAATACCGGATAAAAATAAAGAGGGAGCTCTTTAAGGAGGATGTTACTCATCCATATTGTATGAGGTTGAAAACAATAGCCGTACTCTTGAGGCTGTTGTTAAAATTTCAGTTTCCAAGCGAAAACTTTCCTCCAAAGAAACGGATAAAGGAAATTTTTTGCCACACGATTTTATTCAGTTTTTATTCCCCAGCCATTGTAATAGCTGCATAAAAAAGTATACCTGGCGCGGCATTATCAGTCGAATAAATTACCCAAGAGATTGTTTTTATAAATGCATCAGGAAAAAATAATGTATTAAAAGGTTGTAACGCTTGAGGTTGAAATATGAAACATCTCGTCGACAGTCGATCGAAACTCCGAATTTTCGCGCTTCCAGACTAACCAAATATTTGCAGAGGAAAACTTTTCCGCTAACGGCGGAAATAAAACGCATTCTTATGCATTTCCCCGCACGCCGGGCGCGCTCGTTCAGCGGCCGTTATTGCACCAGCTCGGGCACACAAAGATGAATCTGTGCTTGTGCAACTTACAGCAGTCGCCGTGTTATACATTTCAAAACGAGAAGCATTAAAAGCACTTTAATGAAATACCCGCGTCTCCCGTTTCGAGTACTTTGTGTTTAACAACGGCAACATTTTCATTTTGCGAAACTCCCCCCGTGTGGAAGTAATTAGGTGCTTCAATTTAAAAAAAGCTCCGAAATAATATCGCACCGTTAACTAGTCAATTTATTGTAATAACGTCAACGTTACCGTAAATTAAATTTATTACCGTTCGGAAGCTCTCTAATAACTTTCCTCGCAGAAAGAAAATAAAAAAGTAATTAATGTATTAAAAGAACTAAACGGGAAATTTTAAAAGTTTCTCAATTGTCGTCAAACAGATTCCAAACTCTTTGGAAGTTTCGGTGCGCTCGCACTCGACCCGGAGCGCTTTACAGCCCTGTCAGTCCCTCGATTAATATTTTCCGGGGACCCGGAATTCCGCCCGTTAAGGGAGGCTGTTCCTCTCAATTTTTTTACCAATTTGATTGCGATTGTTTGCGACATTCCGAATTAGAATTCCCTTAAATAGTTCATGTATTACCCGCAATAATTTTACACTAAAGGAGCTCACTTAAAAATAAAGTGATATTTATGCTATACTGTATATTTCGTACGCCGCTGGAATTATTTGACCGAACATCCAGCGACTTCGGGGACCCCGGAGAAAAACTATTTGTAATAAGAAAATTGAACCGGATGGCCTGGGGGCTTGAGCATATTAGCGGGCGAAATAAACTCGCTTCTGCGGTTCAAAAGGGGAGTGTTTTTCATAAGAATTTAATCGAAAATTGTTATTGCCCCGTAAAGAAATTGGAAATTGCTTCTGTAGATTTTCCGGATTTAACTTAAATATATCTATACCCGATGCGTTTCAGCAGGAGGGTAAGTAAACTGTAGGATTTTGAAAGGGTTGCGATTGCAAACCAATTTTTACTGGGTGTTCAATTTCTCGTTTAAAATATTTCTTACGCTCATCTACTAGTTGTTAAATTTAATTTGAATATATTTTCAGTTAATTTAAACAGTAAATGCAAATAAATTAATGTAGTAATATATTAAATTTTGCCATATATTCGAAATCATCATATAAAAAACTTCAATAACCAAAACATGATGTAATAATTAAAAAAATAGAGCTGTATGTGGTTTGAAATTAGGTTGCACCGGAAAATAATGCGCCATTAAACCGCGTATGTTTTGATCTTTTGCGCGTATTAATTAATAATTTATTAACAAAATGATGATTTAACGAACGCGTATATTAATTTTAATTGATAGTTATAATTATACCAATATAGCAGAATTGACCCCATTGGACGCAGAAATACAACAATTTATGACAAGTGTCTCACCGATTTAATTAACTAATGCGGTTTCATGAAACAAACAGATTTAAATAAAATTATACACGTATAAACAAAATGCGGTACGTTCGTATCAAAATTTAATTTGGGGTTTATAATTAAAATTATATCAAATGTTACAATAGAAAAAGGTGAGGTAGAAAAATTGGTAGATATTAATTCCCCGTTACAACAACGAAAACCTTAATTAATTGGCTTTATTAAAAGTCCTTTCCTCAGCGTTAATTTAACCAAAATCAGCGACACTTCCGTTCGGCTCCGGCCCGGCTAGGCTTCTTTTATCGAAGCCTAATTGAAAATCCTAAATGGAAATTAGCGACCCCGTAGAAATTCACCGACGAGAACAATAATAGCTTTTCGAGCCGCTTTCCAGCGGCAAACGATACTTTCTCTTCGGGCGAAATTAAATTCTTACTTAATCTTCATCTCGACGAAAATTCGTCAGCCGGTCTCCTCTGACATTTTAATTCGCGATTCTAATTCGTATTATTTAATTCGTTCCTAATCCTATTATTCTATAGATAATAATGAAATTTGCTAAATGCATGGTAACGAAATTACAGATTCCCTTTAATAATATGAAATCGTTGAGAGTGAGGTAAATAACGCGTTCGGGTGGGTATTATTTTTCTGTATTTAGAAAAGTTTGAATATTACAGTTGTAGGTTTCCTTACCCGCTTGAAATTCCCAGACAATCTTCACGAATGGATGGTACGTACCTGTGGAAGAAGGAAAAAGTATTAATTTATATGCAAAAGAGATTGCTCGAAATGCAAATATAAATATATTATGCAAAAGAACTGCAAAGTTGAGCAAAGAGGAAACGCCGATTACAGGACGGGAATAATAATACACTAGGCTTACTTATGTGGTGTGTATGTATAGGAGAAAATTTATTTTCATCTACTTCTGTTTCTGTTAACCCGAATAAATTGACCTACACTTTTCTATTCGACGTTCTTCTCGAGTAAATTAATTTTACTATTCAAGCGGATGAATGATACTTTTTGAAGCATAAATTATTCGAAAGCTTACATATTAGATTAGCTCTCAAAATGCCCGGATTGTTTTATATTTCAACGCCTTCCCGACCCCCAGGCACGAATGAAGACCTATTTTCATAATTAAATACAATAGTTCGAGGAACTGGAAATTTCCACTAACCGTTTTCACTTGTACGATCCCGTTCCGGTCGAGATTAAATTTCGTTTTTTATTCGTTTTCGCCGGCTCGCGAAACTTTTGTAATCTATTAAGCCTCTTCTTCGCGGGGGGATTGGAAGTGTTTCTAATCCTTTTTTTCCCGGCAGCCGCACAGGTACCTAAACGTTCCGGCTAAGCCCTTTTTGCCTTAGTGGCTTTCAGTCGGCGTGTAAGGGGGAAGCCCCCGGGACGCTATTAGCTTTTTTTCGCTCGAAGTACGCTCAAGAACGGACGGGGGAAACATTGGCGTAGCCGCATCCGCCGGAAAAAATAATGGCATTATGTTTTTATCGCTGAGATCGCCGGATTATGTCCGGGCTATAAACCCGCAGAAATGATTTATTTCCAGGTTTCTTGGAGTTTTACGTTTGCACGAATTTATTTCGCGCTGCGTACTCGCGGCTTAATAGAAATTAATTATTGAATTTACACAGTACTCGTTGCGTAAATTGTAATTACATCGGCGGCGTCGCGACGCTCCGACGAGACGCAGGTGTCGCCGTTCCCGAAAATTCCCAATGTACATTTCGGGAAATAAATGGCGTTTATCCCGGCGCGGACCGCCCGCATGAATCACCCGTTTCGAATTCCAACTTGATTCCCAATGTACTCGTATATTTTTGGAATCGACCGTTCAATTAGGTATTTGAAATCTTGATTCTCTTTGAGGATTCTTTTCGCGCTCTTCGCCGAACCGTTTATTTGGCCCTGTTCGATTTATCGCAGCCCATTCTCGGGCTGTCAGAGGTCAGAGGAAAATCCGGTGGAGTTTTGAATTATTTTTGCGCTACATATCTAATTTTTTTCTAGATACCTATACATGGTGTTTATTAATTGAGTGCCAATCCTTGGGTGATTTTAAGAAGAAAAGTTGATATCAATATATGTTGTAAATCTCTCTAAAGTTTTTGAGATACAGGGTGATACAGTTTAAGAAAAAAAATAATTCTGTGTGCTAAATTTCATAAAAATATCTGGAGAGATAAGAAAATTCTGATATTAAAGTTGTCCTATAACTCAAATATATAACAACATATATTTGATACTCACTTTTCTTCTTAAAATCAGCACTCTATTATTGACCACCCTGTATGGATAGGGTTACGGGGTAAATCGGTCCGTGTTCTGTTAGAGATTAATTTTAATTTCTACAATCTTCATATAGCAGACTCTACATAATTGAGACAAATGAACGGTTTCTCCGTTCCGGGGTTTTCGTAAATCACGCATGCACGCAGACGAAAGATAACTTTTTTTTTCTCGTACACTAATGGAAATGTATTTGCCGTGGTTCTTTCCGGCTAACGACCGCGGCATATCCGACGAAGTGAGAGCGGTTTTTTCCGGCAATAACCATAGAGGGTTATGTAACGTTAAGTGGACTATGAATGCCGAGCGATGTCGTTCGTGTTTTTCGCCGTGCAATAATCATTTGAAGGGGTTGCCGGCGGGGATTCACTCGCACTTTTTGATCTTTCCCGTTCGAGAGCGCCCCGGATGAAATTACTCGAAACGTATTGCAGCTAATCTTAAGCTCATTAAAAGTACCATTAACGAGAATGTAGAAACGTAAACGTTAACTGGTATTGCTCAGGGTTAATGCGAAACTAAGAACCCCGACGCGCTTACAATCATTTTCTGGAAATTAGCGTTTTACATATTCATATTTTGCATATTTATTATATTATTTATTACGGCGAGGTATTATGAATGTGTAAAAGTAACAATATTTAACTTCATTGTAGTAGTTGTACCATAAAATAATGCATCTCGCTTGTCGTGTTTACTGCGCCCGAAAAATGCTTATGGTAATTTTATTCCTGCAAATGTTTACTTTGTGCCTTTCTGAATGTTCGTGCCCGTTTCGCGGTCGAAACTCAAACTATTAACTACCTTTTCTGCGTGAAACTCGCTAAAGCATGCAGGCATACAATATTAAAAAAATCCCCCGGTACTTTTACAACATTATTACTAGCGCGACCGCAACTACAAAGGTTTTTTAATCACCTAAAAGTGCCGAGTTTTCGAGTATTTTTCTCGCGAAACTTCCCGTGCATTTCGCCTTCCAATTCGAATTTTCTCTTCGGGAAATTCGCGCACCCACCTACGAGTAAAACGCGCTTGATAACGTGCACAAAACGAAACTCGAGTCATTATTCACCTGCCGCCCACCGGCACAGAAACGCAAATGTTTGCAGAGGATCCCGGCCCGACGGTGAGGCGTTTTCATAAACCTTAACATACCTTAATTTACTGATGACCGAAATTTTAATTAAGCAACTTAATTTCATTTACCTCGCCCGAGTTTCTTCCGGTCAATAGATGAATGTCGTTAATGCTCACGACGAGTAACCCCTGATACATACAGGGTGGCACCATTTCGATTTTTTAATCTTCCGAAATTAGGATAAAAAAAGCTGGATTATACAAGATGATCCATTCCAAAAATTCTTACATATTTTGATTTTTTTGGTTGTAGGGTGAGCCACCCTGTATAAATTGAGCGATACGGTAACGGTGGAATTAAACCGGAATTTTCCGGCTAGCGGTTCTAAATTAAACACGTTCTCTTTTATGCCTGGGCTGTAAAATATACATTATGATACTCGTACACAAGTAAATGGAGTTGTTGAACGTAAAAACTTATCAAACGGGTTAAAAAGTCTGTTGGGGGTGCCGTTAGAGCTGCTATAGGAGGTTCGATTTTCGATGGCGGGAAATGCACAATAGAAAAGCGCCATTTATCACTAAATAAAGCGAAGCCAAATTGGGTGGCATAAATGAGGGGCAGTTTTTGTCATATTTTACGTTTTATAGGCGGCAGGGAATGAGAAAGTTAAAAAGGAGGGGTTTTCGTTTATCCCGCGTATACATAATAGATTTTTGAGATATATATGGATCCTATCGGTACTCGTTGATCGTAAATACCGAGGAGTTTTTCCTCGCACTCGCAGAGGAGCTAGTCAACATTTTTTTTTCCACCGGATTTATGCTCAGATAAAAGGATATTTTTAAAGGGCGTTTTATTCACAGCGACTGACGTTCACCGATGGAATTCTTTTGTCGATTTTTTTATGGTATACTAAATTTTTCTGAATATTTCGACAAACTTTGATTTATTTCCCAACATGTTTTCTGCAGGAAACTGAAATATGACCTATCTCCGCCTACCAGGAAATTCTTTCTTTAGCTTCATCAAGAGTATAAAATATTTTTACTTCTATACTCACAAAAACAGAAAAATATAAATATTATTCTATTTTTCGAACACCCTGTATAATTAGCATTGCAACTTTTCGGTGAATTATTCGCTCTAAACGAGGAAACTTCCAAGAGAGTCGAAATCTGTAAATAATTTCATAAAACGTTATAAAGGACTTTCAGTTATACGGCAAGCTTTATTCGAATGACAGGGGGCTCGAAAGTTCCGCATCCGTTATGGCCCAAGTTTCTCTTTATTTAAAACTACGACTACTCTCCCGCGGAAGTTGCGCTTTTCCCGCGCCAGGTAAAAACAATAACACACGTCGGAGTTATTTTTACGGCGCAAGGAAAACGTCGGATGGGGAAAATTCTATTTAGTTTAACACGCAAACTTGCTCGAGCAACGACATTTAGGAAACAACCTGCATAGTATTGACTTCTATAATCTAATTTACGCCCATCGCGTATAACGGTTATGCGGAACAAACACTACAAGATAATTCCATAAATTAGGGCATAAAACAAACGACCGCGTCTCTTCGGAGGTCCTTGTACATTTCGGGGGCGACTCCTTTTATTTACTAATACAATTAGGAGTCGAGGATGACCTAAATAAAGCAAGAATAGACTCTACTCTTGGGTCAGATCGGTCGAAGTCTGAGCGAGAGCGCGCCATTTCCGCCCGGATACCCCGCGCAGCCCCCGGAATAAAGGGGAATTTGCATCGACGACGGCAAGAAGGCGTCGGAAGCACGGCCGAACAAGAAGAAGAAGAAGAAGTAGAAGTAGAAGTAGAGTGAAAAAAAGGATTGCAAAGTGGTCCATTTCGTAAGATTCGAATAAATCTGAAAGTCAATAAACGCGGGGTACTTATTTAGATTGTATTGGAAACCCTAAGGGCTGGATTATCAAGCGAAAGCGATGCGAAGAATTTTAACCGAAAATAATTGAATTGAATCGGAATCTGAGTGTAGTCGCCACATTTATATTCATTCGTGATTTTTACACCGCGATTTTCCAAGAGTCGCTCATTAGCCGAAGTAGGTAGATACATATTGAACCGTAATGAATGAAAGGGCGTCGTTTTGAGACGAGAGATACTCCATTATCTCTTTGTTAATAAAACGCTTCGCATTCGATTTAGCCGCCGACAAAAGAAAGGCCGAATTCGGATGTACATCTGCTATATACAGTATCGTCGTCATTCATTGTATCGCCCTTAATTTAATTGTCGAGATTCCGATAGGAGGCGAGCCGTCTGTGCACGTTCTCCTCGATGTTTAGAGACTCCTCGCCGGTAATGTAATTACTTTAAAATTCCATTGACGCGTTTTTGGTCCGTCTTCCCGGCCATGGAGAGGAAATAAAGCGCTTCCTGCGGCAGCTTTTAAGCTCCGAAAGCACGACCCGCTCTCGAAATTAAGGCGATAGAAGGGAAACGATTCCTCGACGAGGTGTGTCCTCTAATTGACTGTATATAGATACCTGAGTTATATACCGTTTGCAAATATAAGCTTTTACGTATCTGTATAGGTATTATTCTAACTGGTGTTTATTCAATTAATTAGTTCTATTAATAGGCGAGCCAATGTTGTTATATCCCTCAAACAGAAGTGCTTTTAGTCAGTTTCTAAACTTATTAAGACACATTTCGATGCCCATTATAAATAAGGTTATCCTTTGTGAGCCAATAGTAACGGCTAATGGTCTGGCGAAATTTGCGTGTACCCACGATAAATCGAATGATGAAAATGGAACTTAGACAAATAAGATTCCACGCTAAGCCGAAACTGACAATAATTCGCATTGTACCCTTTATTACCCTTATTTATCATTCGAGTCGAGCATTAAGCTCCGGAGTTACAAATTGCGTTATCCTCGTAACTAAAACCGAAATAAAACATCCAAGGATTGAATCCTTTAAATCAGATTTAAACCCAACTGCTTCAATCAATAATTCTCCGGCATATTTTCAGTTAGATTTCCAACTAATATGTGCATATATCGCAATAGAAACATAGTGCATTTAGAAGCTTTTAGGACGAATAAATTCATCCAGAATCTTCCTGAAAAGCTAATAGACTTCCAGCATCAAAGCCAGCAACTTTGGCGTGTTTTGAAAAATTAAAGAACGGGAATTATTGTCGAATGAAGGCGGTTACCTGGCGCTCGAAGTTGTAGCCAGACTGGAAACTGGAAACTGTGGAAACCGCGGGCGCGCTTTGTGCTCCAGACGTTGGAATTGCCTTCGTGTTTCGCAAACATTTTCTGACGATTTGTTTCATGTCGGTGCCGCGCCGCCTGTATACATTATTGTTTACCGAGGGTGCTGAATTTTTGCTCGTTAAAAATTCTTCATTTTTGCGAACTTTAAGTAAATTTGGCGAAAATTTAATCACTCGTCTCTGTTACACTCGTTATATCCTACTTTTATTTCCTCTTTTATCAATGTCGTTAACTCTATTAATCCTTTCGCTTTTATTCGTATTCCTCCCTAATCTCGTGCGTTGATTAAACGTTCTTGTTTATTAATTACTATGCAAAGATTGATGTTTTGATTGATCATTCAAACTTTTTAGAAAAATTTATCATTAGGTACTTTTAATAATTTATACCAAATTCGCCTAATTTACCACCAAATGTACTCGCAATTAATTTTAATGCCAGCTTTAAAACTCGTTTAATTCGAACTGATTATAATTCACTAAAATAGTAAAATGTCTAATTCCCAGACTGCTTCTCTATGAAAACGCATAAATTACGAAAACGGACAACCATTAAGAGTGTAATACAGTTTATGAGTTTACCTAAAACAACAAATTAAACATCTTTTTAAACAACCAAATCAACACATATCCAATTACCGTAATCAAACAACGAATTTAATTGACCGATTGAAGAGACATTTCATCGCCGCAATTCGCTGTAATAAACTCCCAACTTGAAATTGACTCGATCCGGCGGGAGTACGTGAAGTCGACTCTATTAGAGGATTTCCGACATGCATTATCGGGACTCCATTAACGCGGACGCGATAAGTTTTATACGCGCCGAACTCCTGGGAAACTTTTTCAATTTCGCGAGGTCCGCGTTGGCCGGACCGGTCCGCAGGAAATCGGAGCTTCAAGAAAACTTCCTGATGCGTCAGGGAGATGGCTTCGATTTAATATGGATCGTGTGCTTGATTGGCGGCATCAGAGCGGGCGGGCGTTCGTAATTTTTTAAAGCTCGATCGGGGCGAGCTAAATTTCCCGGAAACTCCGGCTAATAATCTCCGGGGAAGCCCGTTCGCGGCGGAATTAATATTTCGGGAGGCGAAGTCTGGCTGTGTAGACTTTGAGGAAGATAATTGCTACGGAAAATTAAGTTTCTTTTGCATATTTTCGACGGGAAATGCATTACAGCGCAACACTTTTAGGTAGCTAATTACCTACAATTCTGTATATGCAAATTAATTTACAGATTGTTTGGTAAACTTACGAACTAACTATAGTTCTATATAAACTTTATATCTTCGCAGAACACAAACACAAGCGGTTTTTTTATATTAATAATTCTGGAAGTTAAACTTTTGAAGTAAATCTTATTTGTCGTGTTACTCGCCTGTTATAAGAGAAATATTAGTCCCTAAAGCTTTGCAATTGGAATAAACTTGGTGTTTACTCGCAGTATTAAGTTCATCTTATGCATAACGTTACAGCGCAAATGGGTCTATGGAGGATTATTAATTTTTAGACACTTAATGAAAATTTGTTTGATCATACGATATGGTGGTGATAATTACAAGTTATAACTGAACTTTGGATTAAATAAGGCGTATCCAATCTGGTTATTTACCTTTTGCTCCTTCAATGTGGGCATCAATTATATATTCCACAAAGGTTCTTCAACTAGGTTAATAAAATTTCCAGATATAAGGGGAAAGAATGAAGCTTTTCCTCTTTCAGGGATTTATGGTTATGAGAGTCCTGGAAAAATAAAACAACCGCTCCAGTAAACCATTTATGGCGAAATTTATTGCCTCTAGAAAGAAAAAATATATATTACAAGCGGCTTTTGATCTACAAAAATTTTCACAGAGAGAAATCAACAAAAAAAAAACCATGTTGATTCAAGTACCTATAGGTATACTTTTAACAGGATAAAGGAAATTTAACAACCGATTTCTTGTTGTAAAAGAAGGAAGAATCCTTGAAGAATAGGTGCAAAAAATATCGAGGCAGCGCCGTGCCGTGACGAGGCTCAGTTTTAATCTGAACCCTACAAAAAATAAAATTAATTCGACCACTAATTAATTATTCGCGTAATTTCGAACAACAATAGCACTTTATCTAACGAAAAAGTTGCACAATGGCGACCTATTATTTTTTGTTTTGGTCGTATAATAGTGATAACTGAGCCTGATGTGGTGGAAAACATTACAGAGATAAATAAAAAGGGTAATAATTGATATATAAAAGCACGAACAATGGGGATATTTTATGCATAGGAAAATTTTAAAAATGAAAAATCCTCTTTTGGAAAGTAACCGTAAATTTCCCATCTTCTACTTACTAAGAATTAGGTGAGATCTACTAAATATCTCCTTGGGTCTAATTAATACGCCTTTTTCAGGATCAAACTTTAATGAAGTAAACTCCTACACTTTTAAGCAATATTAATAGTAGCTCCCAAATAAAATAGCCAATCATGAACCTTTATAATTCAACTCCATGTTCATTAAATTAGATACGGTCCTGCGAAAAGGTACGCTTTTGAGCGTAGTTAATGTAAATTCTTTAGTTCTATCGGAAGGGTATACGCACATTGCGGTAATTTCACCGACCACGTCAATTTAATTAATGCTAAAAGCGTATCAGTATATACAAAGAGGAGACCCTCTCATATATACGTATAAATTACTAATAATTCTGGGGAACACAAGTCTGTCTATAGTTGATGGACTACTTACTATAAAGGAAAACCTTCCATTTAACGGAAAGTTTTCCCAAAGTCGATTGACTATAGTTTAATAAATTTCCTAAGTAACATAGTGTTATAGTTTCAAAAATGATTCCAGTGATATCCATTTTGCAACTTTGCTATTTCGAATTCGATGAATATTTTCAAACAATCGACTTCGGAAACTCCGTGCATGATTGCGAGTTTCGATTTATCCGAAGATGCGAAAATTGTCTTAACAACTGACAATTACAAAGCGAAACCTACGTGCCCGTACGCTTCCCGTTTACCATAATATGCAGCGCATAAGTCGCGCGAAACTCGCTCCGCATACTCGATGGATTTTCGCAAAATACGAAACGTGTGTACTCTATCGAATTAACGACTCGAGCGATATTAAAACTTTTGACGGACGATTTCGCTTCGCAATTGTGTCGCGAGACTCCCCTGATATATATACGCGTACAGCGGAGAAAGCCGGTTAAAATTCGCCAGATGAAATATTTTTCGCATCAAATCGTCGACGAAAATCCTTATGAAATTAATGGAGTTCCAGTTTACATAATAATTTGTCTTATACAGGTGTTGTAGCAAAATTTATAATTCCATTCGTCCCCCTTTAATTGTCGTTATAAATAATTCAATGGTCCCATTTAAACAATCGCCATTCCATAATTGCTTGTTAAAGTACACAAACTCCCGTTTGGTAGCTAATTTATATATCACAATGGGGCCTTCCCTTCGTGCGCTTCACTCACCTACCTTTTGGTGTTTCTGCATCCGTTCCGCCGTAAGTTTAGGCGTCCGTAAATCTTTATTAAAAACCCCTTTTGGCAATAAGTTTTTCCGGCTCGACGGCGACGCCTCATAACCGGCGCAGTTATTAATTCGCATTCGAATTACGGCGAAGTGTCGTCGGCGTGATCGTTGCAGATTGCTATTGAATTCGATTCCGGTTGATTTGAGCCGCCGAAAACGCGGATTCGCCGTAACGGGACCCGCCGCCTTCGATTGTAAATCGCGTCGGCGTCGCGACGTCACGCGTCGTCGCTCCGCGAGGCTTTTCCTTACCTTTGAACCGTTTTCTTAATAACGATGGAAAATAGCGGTTGTAACTTTTAATCATATTTTAATGATTTTTCTGATCATCTCAAAGCATCATCTATAATTTCTAAACTTCGGCTATAATAATTTATGACGTAGTGACTTTGTTTTGCATAAACTATATGCAATTTTAGAAGTTTTATTTTCGCAATTATCCACAAATATTCATAACATATAAATAAATGTATCTCGTCCATATGGTTCGTTGGAGGCACCTTTGTTCGTAGTTTCGCATTGATCATATACGCAGTTATTGTTTAAAATATATTTCTCCATGCTTAAATCAATGCTGGAATTATTTACGCTCGCCAAATATTAACAAGTCAAATTGTTTGTATATGGTAAATATATATTCAAATCCGATGCCGATCAGTTTTAATTTACAACCGGGATAAAATATTGTTTGCTTAGGCAGTATGTTGAACATCAGCCATATTAGACAAGGGGAATTGGTTATTAAATTATGTAGAATAATTAAGTTATATGTGTATGTGTATTATTTGCTTATAGTTTAATAGTGCATGGTAAATATTGTTTGAAATGGTTTGTTATTAGTGATAGATAAACGTTTAATTCGAAGCATTTTTTAAATAAATAGTTCATTTGACTAACATTTACTTTGGTAGCTTTTAGTGAAGTCTTAAGTGTCTATTAAAAGCGTCGTGCAAAGTGTAGAGCGCTAATTAGTATGCAAGGGAGACTCTAGCTGCATGCTTGGCGGTCGCCGATTCTTCTTTCATTATTATAACCATCGAATTGTATAAAAGTAACATTACTTGAAGCATAAAAATACTTCTTATTTATTGTTCAAAAATATTTATTAAAGGTAGCAAATTTTTTTTTCTAAAATAATTAACCTAGATTTCCTCAAATCGAATAAAGAAACACCCTTTTCAGTCGAATTTCTTTAAAATTTCGCTTAATACAAATATTAACTCGCGAAATGCGGAGTTTCCATTAACATTTCGCGTTTTTCATGTCGATTCTCAACTCCAAAAGTACGCTCTAATTACTCTCCGTCCGCACTTTTAACTCTTTAAATCGCTTTTAATTCGAAAAATATTAATTTACAAAAATGTACGATTTGTCGCATAAAATTATTTAGCGGGTTTTAGTTCATTTTATCAGCTTTTCGATGAGAATAAAAAACGAAAATAAACTTAAATAATCTGCATACACGCATATACACCAACGTAAATCAAAGTGCGGTGCATTTTGGCCACTTTATTTCGACTCCATTCCCAACAATCATGAACCTTCGGCTCGGCCGAAAAGTTTTAATTACACTCATAAATCCGACACGCCAAAAATATCTCACTTGAAAAATCTAATACGCAATAAATCGCCGAAGCGCGCAATAGAATGCACTCGCCAGTGAAATTTGAATAAAAACTCCCATCGGTGCTTTATTTCAATTCATTTCCACCATTAACTAAAATATTTCCAACCTGCACCCACACCAGAAATTCAGATAAATGTACCTACACACATAAAATGAGCTATACAGGGTGTTTATTAATTCAATTGGGTGATTGAAGTATCAGCCTGTACAGGCTGTCTTATCAGCCTCTCTGATGAAAAGTTATTTCGAAATTTCAATATTCAACACGTCGGTTCTTATAGTACATGTCGCCTGCACATCCCTGGAACTAATCCGATTTTTAAACCCGCTCATATCCACCTTTGCCGGCGAGTAACGTGCACCTCCATTGCTCCAGGTACTCCATTTACGACTCGGGCGCGACGTGTAATCTCCAGCTCGAAGATAAAATATCGCGACCGGAGTGAGCGATAAGACGAGGCGTGATAAGAGCGTAATTCCGGCAGAAGTACGAGTTATGTAAGGGATCCACAACATGAATAAAGATGAGGCCTTTGCACCACCTACGTCAGTCTTGTAAATCGGTTTCGGGAGGCGGCCACACGTATATTAGACTTTTCAATACCAATTTTATATGTATCTATACTCTTATATCTGGCATCTACGTGAGATACCCTGTATACAGAAGGTAGATGTATGAAGTATTTTCATTTAAGTTGGTTCACCTTTTTTTTTATATACGATCCGGTTCGTGCTGATCTCAGCGATGAATTGACGGGAAAATCTTGGAATGGGGAATTCGAGGCAGGGTCAACGGAAAATCATCCCCCATCCCGGGATTGCGATCGGCGACAAGGGATTGTTGATAAATATAAAACCTCTTCTGATCCCTTATCGACAGTAACGTTTGGAAAATATTTCGCCTTGTAGTGCGAATAATATCTCTGTCGATATATAAATACATATTTCGCTGGATGTGGAGAATTCGGAAAATTCGCTTTATAAAATGGTGCAAGAAAGAATTAGGAAAAAGTATGTATGTTTAATGTAGATTTACAGCCACCTTTGCCTTTTAATTCCTCCTTCTGGGTAACATAAAACGGCCCGGACTCTCCGGATTTCCGTTATTTACACTCGGAAAACGTCGCGCGTTTATCCGAATTCCCGCTTTCCCGGGAAAAATTTAAGAAGCTTTAGGTGGCCGTTAATGTCTGCCGGTGTGTTGTATTGAATTAGTTTTATGTTATATCTGACGTTGCGTTCCGGCCTTATCGACTTGTTTCTCTTGACTCTCGAAAATTTTCCGCTTCAAGTATTTCTAAGATAAATATTTTCACGGGACGAGCCTCTAAGAAAATGGCTAAATAAATCTACTGCCGTGTTTTTGTAGGTAAGATAAATACATGACTCGCTTAAACGATTCACTTTGACATGCAATTGACTCTCTTAAGGGAAGATTAATTCTATCCTTAGTACATAATTAGCATTACCTGGAGTTATTTACTTACCATTCAGTTATATCGATTTTCATAATTCGCAATATCAACAGTTGAAATAAAGTCGACTCTATATCTTCATTACCTGCAAAAATATACATATTATTAATAAATTTTTGCATCTTGTTTGCATTTCTGCAAGTACTTGCAAAGTAAAACAAGCTGTGTACACATATTTTACGAGGGTTGATTAAAATGTGTTGTTCAGTGCAAACAATTCGTGATGTATACAGTTTACTGGCTATAAAGAAAAATAATTGCCTGCAAAGCTCTATCGGCTTTTCGTTTTCTTTTTTTTTAATAAATTTTAGCTAAAATGCAACGCGTGTTACGGAGATTAATGGAAGGATAGGAAAATAAAGCCGCGGATTCCAATGGAAGCTCGTTAAAATTTATGAGAATAGAAAAATTTGCATGCGAAAAGGCACGGTTTTTTATTAGGTAACTATTTGATTTCTTTGAAACCGGAGGAAATCTTTTTATGAAAGCGACATTTTTTCCAGCACAATATCTCCTCTGCATTTTCAGATATACACAATTTAATGAAGATACTCTATAAAGATTGACCCAATTCGATAAACCTCTTTGCCATTTCACTATTATCGCCCCATTTCGTATATTACTTTTAAAACGGGGGCTACATTTGTTGGTTGTATTTATTCCGAAATGCGCCAGTGTTTCGCCAAACGCCGGGCGCAATTAAGGCTTTCCGAGTGGAATTTCCAATTGGACTGTTTACCCTTCAGCCGGAATTCTACTTCACAGCCTTCGGTTAAATCAAATTTCGACCGGGAAAAAGTTAATAAATTCATTTGTGTACGCCGCGGATGGTTTTTACGGCTCGCTTCCAAATTTTTTCGCGCAAATATTAAGTCAGCAAACGGCCAAATGCACCGAAAATCTCGCAATTAATTTTGATTATAGGGGGCGCACTGTTTCACTGCGATCAAGCTTATTTATTTTATTCGCATATCATCTCCATTAATTTGCCGCGAAACCTCTTCGAATAAAACGCCGCAATTTCGGCGCTAGTTCCAAAGCGCATGAATTTGATTTGGCAGAAACGAAATCCGCGGAATCGTTTTAATTAAAACCGCCGCACGCCGAAATGGAAATCGGAATATTACATCCATTTCCGCATTGTCTAAGGATGATCCGCTGTTTAACGGCCGATTTAACCGGCTATTGTCGAAAAGCCGTTCTCACATACATCACTCGTGTACATCATATTCGGTAGTAGTCGAGAGGATAGGGAAACACACACCATATACACACACACCTACACGTTCACTCATCCCCTAAGCCTAGACGAAGGGCGGTTGAATTCAATTCCATCGAATTGTTTTACACTCGAACAATCCCCTGCGTTTGGCATGAGATATATTAGTCATTTTAGAAGACACGCCATTGTTTTCTAACTTCAATCTGATGTTGCTCTCTTTATCATTTATCATCTAACACCAAACCCTACCTGAAATATATCTAAATGTATCACTAGTGCAGGACTAATGTAATAATGTTTGTATCGAAAATCAGAATCCATTTGTGCCACTTGTGGCGGAATGGGGGCGAGGGCGGGAGGAAAGAAACATTGGGTAAATCGCGGGAACCTATGTTTCCCTAAATCCCTAATATCTCTTCCGCCAGGTAATAAATGTCTTATTTCAGCGAGGAACGGTGTCATTATTTTCCAAATGAACTCCTACTGGCGGACAGTCGTTTAGATAGGGAGCTTTTTTTTACGTCCGCCTGCGTGAGGAGAAGAGTTCGCTGGGAGTAGTTGCAATAAAACCGAAATCGGCGAAAGGGAAGACGGCGGGCCGGAAGCGATTTATTAAATTTACTGGTAGATGATGATTTAGGTACAATGGAGAAGACCACGATGTGAGATATGCGGATTTCGACAAAATATACTATTAGAAATGATTTATTAGAGCTCAAAACCGTTTTCAGTTGCTCAAAAGGTGTTATAATTAAAAAGATATAGCCCTTCGAAATTTAAAAATTTCGGGTTCTGACTCATAAGTCATCAACCAATCATAAACCACTCACGTCTTGTTGTATACTAAATAATATGAATTTTCGAACGCAGTAACAAAGAATACACAAACGAACAAAAATCATACTGTCATTTGTCAGATTTTTCTGAAAAATGCACAAAACAACTTACACGAATTGCAGATCGGCACAAAACACTTTTGATAATATTGACGTTGACAAGAATGTTGCCAAATGAATTTTTCAGGACCATTATTTGTGTTTTTAACAAGAAAATCGGTTACAATTTATACAGATGAAGATGTTACTTCTATATTAATATATCGAATTATCCATTAGGTAATGGAAGAAATGGATCAATCAGAAAATGTTTATTGCAATAAATATACAAAAAACGCACATTTTGCGGAGTATAGAAGAGTAATAGGAAACGTGGCAAACTTGCTAAATGTGACTTCTCTTTGCAACTCTCGCTTTGATTGGAGCAGAGTGTATGACGATTGTGTGACGTTTTTCAAACTTTAAAAATTAATTGCGGCCTTATTTGGCAACAGAAAAAAATAAAAATTTCACTACGCGCCTTCTTAGAACACACGGTTTTGAAAAAAAAATTAAAAAAAAAGTCGTGGTCTTCTCCATTGCGATCGTTAAAATCCTGCTGGTCAGTGCGCGGTGGATCGATACAAAATTTAATGTATGAACGTTTTCGTTCAAAAAAAAAATAAAATAATAATGAGATACTGTTATAAAAAACACCCTATATATAAAAGCGGAACAATCATTCAACGAATATTATAGCGCTTCGGTATTTTGTACGGTTTTGAATTGTTTACCGACATGTCAGAGGGCGAACAATGGAACAGAAGAACAATCAAAGCAGAAAATATAACGTTTCCAATTCAAAATATAATTCATTTAATTAAGCATTTTCACGGTAGACCGCCTTGAAACTACAGTTTCCATTTAATTTCGAAATCCCTATGTGGGAAAATTTCTTTTCACTGGCAACTCCGAACGTTCGTTTAATCTGTTCCATAGTTTTCGCTACCTGGAAATTAAATTTTTGCCGGCGAATATTTCATCGCTGCATTCGCTATTTTAGCATTATAGCCTATTATCTCCCAGTGATAATTTTATCAACTAAATTGGAGCGGATTTTAATTAAAATATTTAGTAGGTAATTCAAGTGAAATCCCAATTAGTTAAATTTTCACTCCAATTGTACGAAATTATTTGCAACTTGTACGATTTTCTTTTTATAATAATTATATTTTAAACAAGATGAATCTACATAATCGAACTTTTAGAAGATAAATAATATTAATTGCTGCTAAATCGATTAATATCGTAAGTTCGGTTGGGTTTAAATTAATTAAAACGTATAATTCAATGTATGTAGTTCGCTAAAACCCGAACAACTTTCAGTACGAAATAGTTAATCATTAATTTTACGCTCTAATATGACGAAAACGTTTAATGCAATTTCGTAGTTTCGCACTATCTCGAAAACTTTTTAATTCATTTATTATGAAAGTGCTCGAAATGTTTAGTAAAATGGGGAATTCGATAAAAATAATAAACCCGGCCCTTATTACACAGGAGTGCTCGCTGTATACTGAATAAATAAAAGCCCACTTATTGTCGCCCGTTATTAACTGTAATAATTTGTTTAGCTTAACTCAATGCCTATAATTTAATTTTATTATTTTGTACATCCTTCGCTTTATCCGGATTAATGTATTAAAATCTAGTTTATTCAGCAAAGCTGGCGTAAAAGTTGTAAAAACCGTGTTCTTTTTTCCGTAAATATTACTCTCTAGTCGGGCATTATGGGCGTCGTAACGCCGCCTGTTTATAAAATTCCCCTTAAAATTTGCAGCCCTCCGGGGGACAATTAAGAAACGCTAGGAGTTCTTGTTCCCGAAAAGTCAAGTGAAAATTTAAATTGCTACCTACAATTATTCAAACGTTAATCGGTATGAGTATAATTAAACGTTCTTAGACAAGAGTTAATGATTCGTCGAAACTAAAACATTATCGCCGGAAAGTGCGTTATATTAGAGTTGCCAAGCTACTAGTGGTTGGGGTGCACACTTAGTTTATATTACTCCAGATTTCCCTGGATAAGCGATCGTCTCAGTTTACGAGAAGCGTAGTGATAACATCTAGGTTTCGCGTAGAAGGTAATCTGATATTTTTGGTTAGCGAACAATCTCTCCGGGTTATAGTTTGAATACACCGCAAGTAATCAGGATTTTGCAAAACATCGAGTCGAAACACCTTCAAAAACCGATCTTAAACATCGCTCAAACGACGGCGAATAAATCCTCAAAGTTCATAAAGCGAACAAATTCGAGCGAGTGCCATCCAGTTATTTTAATGGAGATCTGTTTTGACATATCCAATATCTCGGAACGATTGCGAAAGCCAAGATTTCTACACAACGCCTAAAGGAATGCCTTAATGTGATAAGGCTTGCAGTGTGGGGTTAACGCAGCGGCTGCCATGGGAAAATTACCGCCATTTATCACGTCCCACTCTCTATATCACGATGATGACAACGATAACATAATGAGACTTAATTACTCCAATAATTTACCATAAAAACGCCATCATTTTCTCGACCAAACATAAATTTTTTAACGCTCATAAAACCCCGCAAATTAATGCCCACTCCAAGCCTATTCAAGCCTTCAAAAATAGTGATACACTAGTTGTACAGTGGAAAAATTAAAATGCAAGAATCTGGCGCCGCCACTGTGGAAAAGCACTCCAGACATTCCTGGATGCTCGACGAGTTCGGATGGATCTCGGAATCTCGAGTAGAACGGGCGGACTGAAGCCGAGATTGTGTTCGACAGAAAATGGGAATAATAATAATCGGAGTGGAGAAGGCCCGGCCGGATTCAAAGGGGCACAATTAAAAGCGACTAAACGAGTTTGTGTATTTGGATAGTTTGCGGATGAGACGATTCATCCAGAATGGCGAGGAGACTCGGCTCAAGTTGACAGGTTACACAGTATAGTTCTGGTAGGGAAGCTAAACGAATTTGAAATATGAATTTTATAATGAATTGCTTCGCTGGGAAGACTTTTTTTATCTACAGGATGTTCTGGAAAAGTCGATTTTTGGGATTCTTCCATGGTCTGGATAGCTTCACGTTTGTTCAAATTAACTTCATTTGCATAGGTACGAATCGAATTAACAAATTGCCGGAAATAATTCGAATCGACTCCGGAAAACAAATTAAATTTTTCATCGAGCCCTTGACAATCTCCCCCCGTTTGCGCTTCAGATGAAATAAATATCTTGGGGGTATTTTCGAGGGGCGCTCGATCCGTCTCTAATTAACAATGAAACGGTCCCATTATGTTATGAAGGATTCACGGGAATCAATCAGTAGAGGTCGCATCAGATAAATGATGTATGTAATTTTGATTAATGTAAAAATCGATACACGATACAATAGAAACGCATATATAAATAACAGGGATTTTCGAAATAATTTCCACGTAATTAATTCATTCGACTTCAATTAATCGGCCGCAAACACGAAACTTTATGAAGCCGGGCGCTGCCAATGGTTGTTTGCAATAATATGTGAAAATTACTTTATTGTTGACAGGCTTTATCCCATGGTTGATCAGTGAATTGTTGGTATTAACTTTGGCCCCAATTTCACGGCAAATCCCTCCGCCGTTTTTGTTGATTAGTCTTCGTTGATACATGCATAAACTTCGTCATTCGGGATAAATTCAAAGTTACTGCGACACGGCGATAACGCGGGAGGGCTTTCATTATTACGCCGGCGAAATATAAGGTAAATTAGAATTGAATGTGCGCAATTAGATGAATATTTCGAATGGGAAAAAATACAATTACTAATGCAATTCCTGGTAAAAATTCCTCTCGAACTCGCCGGGTTTAATTCGATTCGGGGGAATTAGCGAAGTAACGAGAAATGTTAATTGCAAGTTTTTTTCCCGTCCGGTTTACGTGACTTAAGTTTTCTGCGAGCATAAAGCTGCATTTGAATTCAATTTCGTCCTTCATCTGATGTTTGCACTTTAGACCGCGAGGATAATTATATTCTTAAAATCGAATGGAGCGCTTAAAAATGTAATTAAAAACTTTTTTAGCATGCGACAATCATTAACTCATACCTTCAAAGTTGATAGAAAATGGTTAATAGTAATTTTTACGACGTTTCACAAGATAATTTTTTTACAACAAAAATTTGCTCCACTCCATTTTTGTTATAGTCACTATAAAATTTAATTTCCGCAAAAATAGTAAGGTCTCTTGGACAAGCGTATGGGATTTAAGCGGGGAAAGGAAGCAAATATTGCTGGACCGAAAAATCCCAATAAACCAAAAATTTCCTATTAAATACTTTTGTGTCTTTTATGCAGATTTTATTATCTTCATTCTCTTTCGATTCGTCTTTAATACTGGAATGTGGAAATTCGGGCGATATCCCGAAGGCCGTATATCCGTCCAGAGATTTCACTGTGCACCCATTGAATCGATCCCGATAGAGAAAATGGCAATTTTTCCGACGTTTCTTTTGGTGCATTTTATCGATTTGGAGTTTGGACAGTAAACGAGTTTGGCGGTCGAGAAAGCTCGGACGTGAAAACATTCCATTTGTGTGTTGTTGATATAAAATATTCAGTATCTGGATTTTCCTCTACCGGCCACGGTACATCGAATAAGGCCCCGTGTTCGATCGCATTATAATTTACGATAATACTATAAAGAAAGGATCTTTTCTATCTTTCTAGCAAACCAAGCATATCTAAATTATTGATTTCATGCTTATTTGGATAGAGGCCAATATTCTAAATTTCCAAAATAGAATATTTTCTGCTGCCAGCAGAAGCTTAAGAGAAATATGATGATAATGTAAAAGAATTGTAAAAATGCGAGGCGACTTTTCGAATTTACCTACGCAATCATCGAACGTCGTTGGGATTTTCTATATAAATAAAGAACGTTCGATTCGATAAAATTCGAAAATTTAGCGTCGAAATTAAACGTCGCGACGTCTAATGTCGCTCGCCCTACTTGTTTCGAATTGATAGCGATCACGAATTTCTCGGATGCCCCGAAAAATTCCTCCCTTTAACAAGTTTACTTCCGCTTATTCGCCAAAAAAATGCAATGCCGTAGACTGGGAGGTCTTCATCGGGCGTTTAATAATCCAATAAAATTCTCTCCTTAAGCTCAATAAGCACCTGTTTTATTATATTACACCAACACACTATATTTTCTTTTAGAAGAATTTTATTTTACGACCAAGTTATACTTTTGCCGGGTTTTATTCTGCGATCACATTAAAATTCATCGCCCTCGCCGGTACCGCCTCTGTTGGAAAATTGATAATCGATATGAATAAATTTCTCTCGAATTTTCGCGAGAAGATCGGGCCGAAAAATATGCCGCCATTACGATCAAGAATGTTTTTTGCAACGTGAACGGCTGTATAACCGGTTGTAAAATGGCGAATCCTTTATGAAAGCGGAACGGCTCGAGCCCGGGGCCGGAAAAACCGCCGACCGAAGGGAAGAAAAAAAGGTCGATCCTCGAGGGATCCTTAAAAAGGATAATTAAACGATCGGATCGCCGGAAAATGCAATATATTTCGGGGAATCGATTCGATTGCGGAATCGATTTTATCGAGTATAGGTTGTGCAAAACAAAGTTAGATGCACTTCATAAATTTACTACATCTAAAATTTTCTGAAATTGTCAAGAAAGATCGTCCCTTGTTAATATTAAACGAAAGTATTTTTAAAAGTTGGACACAATGCTTAGCAAATATGACGACATTAGTGACGTACATCTAACTTTGTTTTGCACAAACTATACACAAATGAAAGCAAAAACGCCGTATTAAAATTTATCTCTGCTAAAGTTGGTAAACTATACAAGTGTTGTAGGTAGAACGGCAATTTCGCTGATGCGCTTAACTACTCATTAACGATTAAACCCGAAATAAATCGCCTTCTATGAGCTCCTAGATATACTCCCGTTTGTTCGGGACAAAAAGGAAAACGACGGGAGCAGTTGAGCTTTTAATGACTGGTGCATCTCCGAAATGCGAAAGCGCTGTAGTGTCGTCGGTGCGGGCGTAAAAATTTCAAATTAACCCGAACAATAATCTAATTTCAGGGCCGGATGACGAGCGGATTAAAATTCCCGTCCGGGGGCTCGGTTAATTTTCGATAATTGGTTCGGAACTTTTAAATACTCCGGAGCATTCGTCTGTGACGCTAGACGGCTTTCTATATTAGATATATAAAAGGATTTCCAGCAAACTTTTCACCCGCGGTATTATTAGCCAAAAGCACGGGAAATATTTGTTAGCTCATTAGTGTTATTGCCTCAATTATAATTACTCCTTTGTACTTTTGCGTGTATAGTTTTCGCTAAACATTTTTCCATTACATAAAAGTAGAGTAAAAACTGCACGGAAAACGAATAAACATAATAATAAAGTCGGTATAATAGCGAACTAGCATAGGGCGAATGTGCGCTTTCCGCGTTGCTTTTTCAAAGTTTTATTTCTATCATTATTCGCGAAAAGGAAATTAGTTCGTTGGAAGCTCTCGTTACCGTTGACAAGGAAAAATTTACGATACTGCCGTGGACAACTGGAAAAGCGGGTAATTTCGACGACGCTGTTGCGGTTTTTAATTCCATTCGAGAACTTTTATACGTATTAGACAGTAATTGTTTAAAATATGGATCGAATTGTAAATTGTAATGCAGTAGGAGAAGTTTGTTTGAAAGTTTCGCTCAAGCTCCCGTTTCAGTAAGTTCCTGTGACGCTAAATATTTAAAATTGCAGTCACCTGGGTTAGCAAATAATATTCGAATGTACTGCACACAGTAATTTAAAAAGCGACTACAAAGGGTTTTATACAATACAGTCCCCATGGACAAAACATTTATTTCAATTTGTAATTTACACTAATATCGGGAATAACTGGGCTATTATTACCCGATATATCGTCAATTGTCGCGTTTGCAATCCGAATAAAATATTTTATGCCGTATAGATAGTGTTATATTTCCAAAATTAATGTAAATCCAGGTAAATAGTGAAATATTGACTATTTGTTTTCATATTACTAAAATATAATTTCCACAAAACCTTCCTAATTTTCGCCATTGCACTTAACAGGCCGATTTTCTTAAAGCTTCCCATTTAATTAGAAAAATCGTCATCGTCACTCAGGCGAAAGTAAACCGTTAATTACTCCAAACTTTTTTCCATCAACCTTATTAGTTTCACGCAGTAGATGCCCTGGAAATAAATTGTGGAATAAGGCGTTTCTGGAAATCTGTCGTGCATAGCTCGTATGCCGGTATTAAAATTTCATCATGAATTAATTGTTGTAAATTTCCAATCGACTTGCAGTTTTCTTTTGAGCGCTCCAACACAATAGGGCATAAATTAAAATCGATTGGAAATCGACAATTGTTACAATTGCACGGGCGATAGTGTTTTTACGAATCCATCGACCGCAAATGACTAATCGCGCTATGAAATAATCTATGGTTTGGGCGACCGCTGAAATCGAACACTTTTTTTTCCCATTTCATCGAATAAAAACGAATTTCCACGCCGATGAAATTTTTCCAATCGAAAGGGAAAAACAAGCCCCGGGCGACGGCGAAAATCGCATTAGGATTTCATATGCGTTTATTGTGTTTCCTAATGAAATTTGTCGGTAAAAAATTTAAAGAAAAAGTAATATATTCTGGGAAAAACTGGCATTATTTCAAAAGTAAACATCACATTTTTTGGTAATAGCTTGTCACACCAAATGTGCATAAATCGCCTAAATAATTGTAAGAAAGCGCGGTGCATTACAGCCGAGAGAAAGGAGAAAGTCGTAAAAAGTTCCAAGCTCGCCGGATTACCGGACTAAAACCGGAATTTTAAATTCGAATCATATTCCAGGCGAGAAGAGAAACGCAGGTCTTTCGGAGTAAAGCCCTGGTTTCCTCGAAAGCGGTACCGACAAATTGCGACCGCAATAATGCGAATAATGACGTCAGATTGCGGTGGGAAAATCGGGGTTCTTAATTGCGGCAATTAAATGTGTAAACTCAGAAAGCCCCGCCAGTACCGTTTTGCGTTAAAAACAAGCGACATGGACGATCTCGATGTTGCTCTTTTGGTAGTATTGAATGGCGAGGAATCAGAGGAAGAGATTCATAGAAGAAGTGAATCTGACCTTTTTAAAAAAAGAACTGCAGAGGGTGCATACCAAATTTTGATTTGTCGCCATCTATATACGAACGAAAATAAGTTCAGGGAATATTTTCGATTGACTCCGGTCTTATTTGATTACGTCTTAGGATATATAAAAGAAGATCTTTGTTCAAAACCAACAAATCGTGTTAAAAATCCATTGACTCCTGAGCAAAAGTTATGCCTGCTTCTAAGGTATGTACCTATTAATTTCCAGTAATAGTAACTAATATTAATAATTAATATTAACTACATCAAACACAAAAGTAACTTTTATTTCCAGACATGTTTACATGTGTGTCATAAATTTACAAATTTGTAAAGTTGCTTCGGCTGGACTCCGCCATTGCAGTAGCGAATGCTCCCATTAGAGTTACAGAATCCTCGGAAACAAATGTGTTGTATGATGTGGAGCTACCTGATGATGGTGGACCATACTCAGAACATGGCAATGGTGCTGAGAGATGTTCAATCTCTGCATTCCCTACTAAATTTCCAATTTCCATTCGGAGTCTAGCCTGAACGACTTTTGGCAGCTTTTTAGTGATTTTTGCCATGGATCCAAAGAATAAATCATTTTCATCTTGCTTTTCCAAATTTTTTAGATCTTGCCTTTCGGCTATTTGTTTTAATATTTTCAAACGTTCATCAGCAGATGTGGATGTAGTTGGACATTTACGTTTGATAACTCTTGGAGTTTTTGCAGTTTCAACTCCGGCTTCTTGAATATCTGAAATATTGCTGCTAGTATCGTCTGCAGTAAATAATTCAGACTGTTGTTGCTCTATGTTGTTATCGTCTTTACTGCAATGAGCCGTGCTATTTTCCACACTCTCTTGGGATTCAGACTGTTGTATACGTATGTTGCTGAGAGTGCTGAAAATAAAATATTTTTTTTAATATCAGCAAAATGAGGCAACTTAAATTTACCTCCTCTTGCCCGAAGAGATACTATCTAAAAATGACAACTGTTCCGATCTTTTCTTCGCTGCTTCCCCAGACGAACCCGTGCCAGGTTTTCCTCGTCTCTTTATATAGTAATCTCTTACATATCCCCACCTCTTGCTGCACTCCGTATCTATAAATATAAAAACAACAATGAGGTAAGTGTCGCAAAGTACTACATGTTATTTTTTTAGGTTTCTGGCTACAGGAGAATCATTTCGATCATTGGCGTTTCAGTTTAGAATATGCCATTCATGGATTAGTGTAATAATAAGGCAGGTTGCTGAATCCATTGTTACAAGAATGCTCACTTTGGTAATGCCACAACCAACAGAGGAAATGTTCAAAACAATCTCTAGGCAATTTAGATCTCTATGGAATTTTCCGAACTGCATTGGAGCTATTGATGGTAAACACGTTCGGATAAAGGCTCCAAAAAATAGTGGTTCAACTTTCTTCAATTACAAGGACTTTTATTCGGTAGTGATGTTGGCACTTGTGGATGCAGATCATAAAATTATTGCGGTAGACATAGGTTCATACGGGAGAGAAGGAGATGCAGGTAAATGCATTCCAATGAATGTAATTTTTAATTTTTCTGATGAAACAACTTTTATTTTAGGCATATATTTAAAAAGTAGTTTTGGACAAAAGATTCTGAAGAAAGAATTTAGTATTCCTCCGCCACAACCACTACCTGGTACGAATATTCTGGTACCTCATGTTATTCTCGGGGATGAGGCATTCGCTCTTCATGAACATCTCATGAAACCATATCCACGAAATCAATCAGTGGCTGATAAATCTAAAGCAATCTATAATTATAGACTTTCCCGAGCTCGCAGAACCACTGAAAACACCTTTGGCATTCTTTGTGCATTTTTTCGAATATTTTTTCAGCCAATTGCTACGCATCCAGAAACCGCGGATAAACTAATAATGTGTGCCTGTATTTTATATAATCTTCTGCGAGAAGCAAATATACTTCCGACATCGACATCGTCAGAGAAATACTCATTACCTACAGAAAATTTACTTCCACTAATTCACAACAACGTACGTGGGGCAAATATAGCAGTCGAAATTCGTGAGACATTTAAAACGTATTTTAATGGACCCGGTGCTGTAGCATGGCAGGAACAGCATTACCGAGAAAACTAAATCAATCATAGGAATGTAAACTATTATAAATAAATATTTTTTATGGTAATGAGAAGTTGTACGTATTAATGTATTACCTGTTATTTGGAGTATCTCGGCTATTTCCCTCCACAAACTTTGCTTCAGTTGTGTTTTTCTATAATCTTTGTATTGAACGTTGTACAAACATTCGTGATTTTTCACAAAATCTATTAATATTTCGTCCTGCTCGCTTGTCCATTCAGTGGGTTTTATTTTAGAACACATTACGCTACAAGAAAACACCAATACATACGTAAACTTTGTAATATAAATCATAAATACCTATTTTATTAATTTTTTAATATAAAAACGAATCACAGAAGATGCCACCGTACACAACACCACCGTAATAAATCGTTGACGAACTGTTTCTCGACGCAATGGCTACCGCATTCACTATGCCGGCACCGTCATATTGCGTTGCGGTGACCACCAACGCTTCCTTAAAAACCACTGGTAATGATTTGTATGGTACAGTTTTCTATGACGTCATTCGTCGCATTATTGCGGTCGCAATTTGTCGGTACCGCTTTCGAGGAAACCAGGGCTTAATGCAGATTTTAGAGGAGCGCCCGGCTGATTATGAATAGTATTAACATAATTAACGGCAGCCAAAATGAGGTGAAAGAAAAACGATGATCGTTAAGGAAATGTCGGCCGGGGGTGGCGCGAGAGGGGGCTCGTTTTCCCATTTCTTCGGAGATTTTCTTTGAGATACTTCGTGTGCCGGGATGACTTTTTTTTTCATGATGGGAATATTCATACGGACTCCGACCTAAATTGTTTTCCGAATAAAAGGAAATTCAGGTCGGTTAATAAACCGTCGAGTCAAAAGAAAAAATAAGCAAAACAAACAAAACCGACCCGAAAACGAGAAGAGCTGTTCTTTTTCGACGAGGCGGATCGGCGATGAAATATTCTAATCTAAAATTCAAATCTCAAAGAAAATCAGTTGCTTTGGAAAGCACGCCGACGAGCGAGCATCAAATGCAATCGAAATTTAATATTTCATTTTTACGGGCCGGTACGCATTTTTAGGAAGACGGGTAGTTTTTCAAATCTGTCTCACAGAGTTATTATACAGGGCGAATTGACAAAGACAGCTAAAAAAATTGCCTTTACAATTAAAAAAAATATTTCAATACTTCATTCTGAGCTTCATTCAATATTTTCGGTTAATACAGCAGTTTTTGGGTCAGGTGAAAACAACTTTAGTATGGGGGTGCCGTTTAATAAATTATTTATAATTATTATTATAAAAAGCTTACCTATCAAACATTTTTCACTCTTTCCAAACTTTAAATTTTTTCACCTTCTTAAAAGTAAATTTACCAACTCGTGTATAACTATAACAACCGGAAAATCAAAATGTATGCATCAATCATGCATCACTAGATCTAGAATAAAGTTTTTCCGCGAAAGCCGGTGAATGTTCGCCAACGCGAAACACCTGTTTTCCGAGTTTAAAGGTTATCCGGTCGTCGGCGATCGCTTTTCACAGTGATTTTCCGGCAAAGCGCATCGCGTTTCCCACAGAGTCCCGCGGCAGACTGGAATATCGGGAACCTGGGAAAGTCCGACGGGCGTCGAGGCGGCCCGGACAAGCGCGAGAGGAAATTCGCCGTCGAAACGTAAATGGCTTTCCGTTGGAGTTTTTCGCCGACGTTCCCATGAATTATTGCACACGTTCTTATTCCAATTTGGCCGGGCGTACAGCGTACAGCTCGGTCCAAATTGTGTTTTAAGAACACGGCACCGGCCGTCGCGACGCCGGCATAGGTGAGGCGTCGCCTCACCGGATAATCCGGCGGAGCCCTTTTCCCACGCGGACACGCGACGCGGAAACTTTTCAATGAGAATTGATGCGAGTTTTCCGGCCCTATATTGATGATAAACTCGCCGTAGGAAAAGTTTTTTTTTTAATAAAAGGGATAGTTTGGCAAAAGTTTGTATTGAAAAAACATCAGGATTGGATTTTCCTGTTTTCTTCCTTGTGGCTTCTTTCATCTCTGATACATATTACTTTATGTTACATGTATACAACGTGATATTATGCCGGTTTTTTGTAATATATAGAACAGATAAATTTATTTGTTTGTCCAGCGCATCATATTCCCGTAGGAATGTGCATTGTAATCGACTGAATGTGTATTAAATTTCATAAGTGAAATGGCCATGATTAATGTTCTTAGGGTGTCAACCCCGGCCGAGGAAATAAAGTATGCACGCAAAAAGAAGTGAATCCTCTCGGGTAATGCGGGGATAGACATTCAACTCAACGTGAGGCGACTTTCTATTGCAGACAACGTAATTTCATCACCGCAATGAAGAGCAAGAAGCTCGTTGAAAAAAATTCATGAGGAATCGTCGTTTCATTATTGATGGCTTAAATTCATTAAAACAAAGTTAAGCATCTTATGGAGTTTGGTACCTTTTATTTAACACATAATAATTTGGTCACATTTTCGATGAACACATTCATAGCAAGTAGTTACAATAAACATTTTCTACTATCGGGTTAAAATGCGAATACCTTGATTTTTTTATTACTGTTTAGCTCATTGTCAGTGGAAGGGTAGTAAATAAGAGATTATCTCTATTTCTTGAGCTATGATTCATCTGATATATATTTTACAAAGAACTTACGACTAGTTCGTTAAATAAATTATAAACCACATAAATAAACATGTATAACATTAAAATATATTTCGTCGAAATAAATATAGTACTAAAATAAAATTAAAAATCCTCCTAATAGCATATGTCAACCAGCGACGTATGCTCATAAACATAAATTACAATATTCATATTACACCACCAAAAATCGATATCATATTAACACAAATTTTATTATAAATTTATTGCAGCTTTACTGAGTATCCAGCAGAAGCGAACGATTACGTAATAGAAACTAATAGTTTTAAATTGTATAAGTATACATATTTAAAAGACATTCCAAAACGATCTACATACGTTCATAAAATCAGTCTATCAAGAAATTAAGAATATATTCAAAGTCTTTCGATTATTGTTAAGTTTCAAGAAAATTCAACATTCTCTCGTAACGATGTGATGTTATCTCAAAACCAATTCATATGTCAGCGAATCGTTATCACAGCTTAGAACAGCCGTAGCGTCATCAAAGAAGGATTTAAAATATTCCCTATCATTGGTAAATCATTTGCAATACACTATCGCACGTAAGTGTATTAATATTACTAAATCTATATCGCCATTTAAATTGAAACATGCACCATCAATTCACACGATTGCTATAACTCATAACACATCAAAATCCACCTTCAAAAAAAATTTCACTCAAATAAAATAATTTCTTGAAAAAAAAGAAATAAACGTAGATAATATCAATATTAAAAAAAAACCTTCGAATATTAATAAATATAAAAATAATTCCCACATGCTACTGATTAGCAGAAATTAGGACCAATAGACTTACAGTGATTAGGTTACATCAGTTATAATTACGATAATATTATGTTGTGCCAAAAAAACCTATTTAAGTCGGTTTAGGGAAATAACTGCTACTACTTTTTTCAGTTGGAGGATCATCCGTATCGCTATCATCTTGCGGTTCCTGCGACTCCGGCAATCTAATAAACGGCAAATGCTCGCTTCCACTCCACATCGAGTAGAGATTCGCGTGAAGTCTCATCGCCTCCTAAAACATTCCCATATTTCACAAAACTATTTTCTCTATTTACAAAACACCAAACGTACCGTCCCGCTAGCCTCGCTTGCCGAGCCCCTCTCCGAAGAGCTCGTCGTAGAACGACTGTGAATCGATAAACAAGAAGAAGAATCCGTAGACGAACTACTCTTTCGAGATGTCAGCGGCAACCCCGATGGAAATATATCACAGTGTTCCGTGACAGACATGCCGCTGGAGTGGGGCACGTCGATCGATTGCCAATTTCCCCTACAAAAATTTTATTGTGAATAAAACAAAAGAATTAGTAATACCTAAGAAAAACCTTTGAGATGCAGGTCCTGGATACATCATCCTTCTGTGCATCCTTTCTTCGGCCGTTTCACCCCAATGGGGCATGTAGTGAGGACCTGCAGTTTGTGGAATCGAACAACGAGCAGGTCGACAAGATAACAGATGAATGGCCTCTGCCAATCCCTCTGCACCAGATATAACCCCCGGACCACTCATTAATGGTTGTGAAACCGGTGGTACTGTTTCTACAACAAAAACGCCCATTTATTCGACTTAAATAGCTTTATTAGCTGTATTTACCAGGCGTGGTGCTTCGGCTTTTTTCTTGCGAATGTCCTGAAGGTACGGTGAGTTTTGTTGGTAAATATCGCTGCTGGCCTAGAGCAGTCGTTTCGCCCCAAGCTGTGTCCCAAGGCATAGACCATCTTCTTCTCGTCTCGTCGCCGTTATCAGCAGATGCCTCGCCTACTCCAGCTTCCGACCATCTACGTTGGCAGTTTAGCGGGAACAACGGGAAATGTAGGGGCGATCGGGAACCTCTACCGGGAAATTGCGATTTCATTGAATGCAGTGAACCGGGTACTGGAAATGGACCTAAAACGAGAATAAAGCGATTAGAGATGAACGTATGAAAACGACTGGTTCATTACCTCTTAATATTTCTAATGGGCAAGCACTTCTGCTGCTTTCTCCGAAAACGTGTATGGGACTGGGGCCTCTAATGATGCCTTCCATGTGGGGAGAATGTTCTCTGGTTTCGTTATGAGGACTGCGCTGTCTGGGAACTTCGCATTTCGCTTGGTCTTGATTTTTCGGGCTTTCTACTGCATGTTCGCTCGGCAAATGGGGACTAGATCTCTGAGATGAGGATTCGTGCGTGTACAATCTGTGAATCAATCAATTAATACACATTGGAAGAAAATTAATATCTACTACCTGTTAAAGCATTGTTGTAAGGCAGCTAAACTGCATTCTGAACTATGGATGCCACCTGGTGCTGTTTGACACAAAGGACACATTGCCATCGACCCGAAATTTTCACAGCCCGCTATAGAAAACTGATACTGAAGATTAATAAACGCCATCAAATTTTCCATTATGATTTGTTGATTGTGGTCTTGTTGTCTTTGAGCATCGCTTTCTGTGAACGTTTCGCCTACAAAGTACAGTTATAAAATTCATCAGCAACTCTGATTAAATAATTACCTATGCTCATGTCCTGCATGGCATTGGCGATGTGCGTTTTAACAGAATTGCTAGCAATAACCGTGGATTTGGAAAGTTCTTCCCAACTAGATTGGCATTGTAATGCTAAAGGAATGTTTTGCATCTGGGATAAATTCGCTAGAGATTGAGAAAGTCGGAGGCCTGCTGAACACATACTATTCAGCATCTGAAAGTATCATCGAAAAGAGGGATTATCTCAAAATTGTGGAGGTGCGAGTTGAAATTGAATACCTGTAAATAGTGAATCCAGCTATTTAAACAATCGGCTACTGCCACTCTTAATGCATTAGGGCTAAGTTGATGCTGCTGGTGTTGTTGTTGGGTTTCCTCTGATTTTTTCTCTTTATCGGTTTCTCCTTGCTCCATGTTCATGAATTTAAGTAAAGAAATATTGTTAGAATCTAAAAGACATACATTTTTTTGTTACTTTTATAAATATTTAATTAAAACAAGTTGTTTATAATAAATTAATTTACTTACGTGTTGTCTATTAGCTGCAGTTAAGTAAATATAATAATTGCATAAAAGGGCGTAGAACTAATAACATTTTTAAAAAACTTGATATGAATTAACATTCCTACGTCAGTGGGAGTATACGAATTTAACTTATTTTAACACAATAATACCATCTTATTCAGTCACTTATTCCGTTTTATTGAATTTAGAATAATAAAACACATTTTAATAAATAAAACATAAACAAATCACAAATCAAAATATAGGCTTCTTCTAATTTCTTAATAAACGTCATAATTTTGATACATCTTTGGTCTTTTCTGTAGTGTCTCTTCAGTTAATCTGTCAAATAAAAAACGGTTCTCATTGGTCAAACGCACGAAAAGTTCGTTATGTCACCAGCGTAGCGTCGCAAAGAGCGCGAAATGCGAAATTTACGAACGCAAAACGCGTATATCATTCTTCTGTTTGGCGGGAGAGTAACGAACCCTCGCAAAAAAGACCCAGGTAGAAGCCACGCTACGCCTGCGCCCTAGCCATTTTCTTTGTATAATTTGAAAAGTCCGGTTTGGTTTGTCTTCGTCTCGTTCCCGTTTGCATTGCAGGGCAACTATTATTTCGCTTTCGCTTTTGATTTGATCGAGTGTGCGAAACTGCAAATCGAAAAGCCGGTCGCTTTACGAGCTGAGGTGGTTGTTTCGATAAATTCGATTTCGCTGAAGAAAATACTACATTGTATTATCTTGCATTTATTTGCTCTTGTTCGTGAACGGCGTTTATATAAAAAAGGTAAGTTTATTGTGTTTTTTAGGGATAAGTATGCTTGATTTTCTTGTTAATTTCTAGTAGCCAAAATGTCCGATGAGGAAGTTCAAACAAAGAAGGGCCGCAAAACCGCAACAGAGACTGCGAAACGCACGAAAAAGGTAATTAATTTCGGTGGTTAATGAAATTATTGGGGTTTAGCTCCAGGGAGGGTGTGATTTTCTAAGTGTATGTGTACGTAAATATACCGCCATTTCTGTTCTCATGAAAACCAAGCCAAGCCAAATGCTAATATCTAGACAGCGATATCTACACTAGTTTTTTAATGCTTGAGAAATTTTTATTTGCCTTTTTAATTTCTATTGTTTATTTTTTCCATTAAATTTCATATTTATTTTTTAGTCACTCTCAAATTTAATTTTTAAGTCCCAAAATTTTTCTTTAATTAAATTCTTTCAATTTATTAAATTGTAAAAAAATCATCTGTGAAAGAACACTTAATATAAAACATACCTACCATTTTGTAAGGTTTTATTTATGTTTTTATAGTTTATAAATTTTGAACACTATAAATTGAACAAGCTAATTATTTTCCTAATGTTATTAATAAAACTTGTAGGACGCCAAGGCAGACACTGAAGAGGCACCTCCAGTAAAAAGGGGTAGAGGTAGACCGAAGGGCAGCTCGAAGAAGGCTGAGAAGCCCGAGAAAACCGAGAAGAAAGCGCCGAAAGCTAAAGCGAACGGAGGTAATTGTTGATGATATATTATAAAACAATCCTGTTAATTAAATACATGTTTTGTTTTTAGTTGGCAGACGTGGTAGAAAGAAGAAGGAAGAAAAGGAAGAGTCCGCTGAAGAGGAAAATGGCGACCAAAGTAGCCCAAACGAAGACGAGGAGGAGGATGATGAATAAATGATTCTCATGATCTCATTTGCTTTCAATTTTAAATGATTAATTTCAATTGCTTTTATTTTAAGATTAAGTGTACCCATACTAATTTAAACGTACGACTGATTTATAATAATTAACGTAATTCTTGTAAATATTTTAATTTTGTCCCCTTGTGTTTCTTTTAAAGATGTTTTTTATTTTCGTAATGTGTCTGAAAGCATATTTTAAATTTCAATTTTTATAACAATTGTACGAGAAATTAAAAAATACATGAGTTTTCAAGATTATTATTGATTCAACTTTTTATATAATTTCCTTGTTAAATAATTACTAATTATTAGATATAACAGAAACAACATCCCCGAATAGTATGCAAAATTTTCCGATATATTTAAACTCTTGAAATTATATTTCTATATAAATATAATTTCACTGTAATATTCGAGATTTCTGAATAATTTAGAAATAAGATGATTTCTTCAATGAATTGCCTTGGATGTTTGAATATAAAAAATAACAATATTATTAAAATATTTATTAAAAAGAAAGTAGTAAAACATTATAAAAAATGTAACACCATATGTAAATGTAAACATTAGAAATCGAAAGCTAAGTGCAGACCAAATTAATTGTCTACTTTCATTACAGCCTTTTATTTTGATGCGAAATCAAAGACATCTTCACATGAATGAGATTCAAAATATAAAATTTAAAAAAAAATGGTTGATGAATAAACAGTACTAAACAGTTGATTATAATTTCAATAAACTTCTTTAGAAATCCAGTCAAAAACTATTCAATAGTCTAATTTGTTTAAACATTTGAAAATCATGTAGACATTCACTGAAAATATAAAACTAAATTTATATACATGTAAAGAGCTGCAATTTCTTACTATATTGACAACGAATTTTAAAACCATTTTTTCGATACTAAAATAACGAAGGACAATAACCGTTACACTAAATAAAACATACAGATGTTCCAAATTCGATAAATGAAGATGTCTTGTTAACATTTCTAAAAACTAAAGATTAGATTTTATGTACAATTAATTCTGAAATATAGTTCTACTGTGGTGGAGTTGTAATAGGCCTCTTGAAAAGCAGTATGTGGGGTTCTGAAACAAAAATCAACTGCTGTAATAAAAAGAAAGTAAAATATCATAATATTAAATTTACAAATCTAATTATGAATAAAATTGATGAAAAATGAATAATGCATAAAAAACGAAAGTGTTGGTATAACTGGTTAGCTATAACATCAAAGCAACAGAATATTTAAATAAAAAAGTTGTTTAAATGTTTAAAATAGAATTAAAAAGGTTAATAATATATTTCTGAAGATCTACATAACAATGAAGTTTAAAAAGAAGCTTCAACCAGAATATTGTCAAAAAACACTTCACGAAAACTACGGTTCTCTTTATATGCATAAGTATACCAAATTTTTCCCTACTAGCACACTTTTAAAAATCATTTTTAGTTATTTTAGTTCACTTTGTACTAATTAATTTACACGAGTTGCTTTAGATTGTCCTTTTTTGAAGTTATTACCTGGTGCATGTATCATATAATGGATCCATCCTCTACTTTGTTGAACACCAATGTTTCGCCACTCTTCCTCAGACATTAAATGTGTTTTAGGTATTAATTTTGTCATTTCTCTCGGTAGTACGACATGCCTAAAACACAAAAACCACGTTAAACATCGAATTACAAACAAAAACACGCTAAACAAAAAATATAAGGCAGTAGACCTATCAAACTTAAAATGTATTTCTTACCTGTATTCGTACTCATCGTCATAATATTTATCGGAGTAGAATATATTCTTTTGCAATTCCTCTCGGTTCATTTTCACGGTATTTAAATGCTAATTGCTGCAGTACTTTTACCAAAACGACGAAGAAATAACTATTAATTCCAACCAAACAAAGCGGCTTTACAAAACACACGTTCGATGTCGTTTACCGTTGACGTTTACTCAAATTTAGTTCTTTTTTTGAAGTTTCATGTCTACCAACTGTTAATTCCTTCTGTCTAGGGAGTTAACCAATGCGAGAGGCTCGGGAATATAGGCAACTCATTTTACAAATAAATCGAATTGAATTATTTGTTTCTCACCAAAGGTTTGGAAATATTTGTGACATAATTATAGTATTATGAACATTTTTCTATATAATATAATATAATAGATTCATAAAATCCGTAAGATCCGTAAGAAAGTGATAATTTTTAAATAATGTTGATTTTGGCTCCATTATATTAGGTGTACTTTCTTATCAGGATAATAAGAATAAAGAAGCACCCTTATCGGATAAGTAACAAACGGTAAATAGGGTAGAAGGATATAGAAGGACTACCCGTCGATGAATTTATAACCGCGCGCGTTAAGCGAATAACATTATCCTTATAATCTAGCAGCCTGTGAAAGGATCGCGATGAAGGTGAAGCGACCATGAAATCGAATGTTTGAATATTGATAACGCCGCGCCGGGAGAACGAAATGATGGATTGCGGCTGATCCTGACCTACATTCAATAACCAATTACGGCGCACCGTCGAAACAGGAACACATCGCCCGGAAACGGTTAAAATAGAAGGGGAAGCTAAAAGTGAACAGGAAAAGGGCTCGTGACCGTAACCTACTTTCGCCTATATTCGCATACACACACCTGCCAATGGGGACGCCGCTCTCGATTTCGGCCGGCTCCGGTTTGCCGATTTTCCCTTTATATATACACACCTACAGGTTGTTTTACTGTTACATCTATCGAAACTGCATTGTAGGTCACCCAATCGAACAATTTTTTGCCCGGCTCCTAAAGAGGTCGACCTGCCGATGAAATTGTTGTTTACTCAAGAAGGACCATCGCAGAAAAAGCAATCTAATTTAGGCGGGAGGATCGAATGCGTCAGCGATTGCGTCCCGGATCGTCCTTTGTTTGTTTACGCGGAAACCGATCTGACGGGACGCGGGACGTGGGAAGAGGTCCCGGTGAATCCCAGAAGACGGGGGGGCCACCTGGTATATACGCCGCCCACGCGTAAGCCCGCTCAACCTTATTTTCCTGTTTGTGGGTTATACTGCTGGGCGGCGAGTCCAATCGAACTTTTCCGTTTAAATGAGAATAAAAAGAAGATTCTCGGATGGATTTATTCGGATAGGGTTGCGGCAAGTTTGTTGGGAGTTTCGAATTATCGTGCAGACGGTGTATTCTTCGTTTTGGGTCGATAATTTAAAGATACGCGAGATTTATGGGTAGGTGTAAATGATGTTCGCATTCGCTTTCGCGTTTTTATGCAAGTGTCGAGGGTTAAAAGCCAGGATTAAAGTTTGCTTTGATGTTCCGGCGCTTCTCCTTCTCGTTGTTACTTGAATTAGAATATTCTAACAATTTCCAGTTTTTTATCCAGAATCCCGTTGCCTTTGAAAGTTGACTCGTTAATTCTCTCATTTTCGTTTCGAGCATAAACACATACATATAAATAATGCATTTATAAACCCGGATAGCGAAATTGAGGACACGTATATTGCAATCACCTTTCCGTAGATTAGAAATTAACACGACGTGCATTAATTTGGATTGCCTAATAATAGAGCCACCCACCGATTTCACGATCAACGCCCACCTGTACAAATCCAGAGAGCCGAGCTCTCCGCTTTAATATAGATTTTAATAAAAAAAATGATAACGCAACCGCACTAAAGAAGAAACGTATAACCTTATATACAGGTAAATAGGTCATACGCGACGTCGACGTCGCGTATCCCTTCGAAAGCGTGGGTGTTTACAAGGACCTCTACACCGTCGATTCTTACGCTTTACTTTACTCTCCCCGATTATTCCTTTTCGGGCTCGGCTTGTCTCTAACATTCGCTTTCAAGCACCATCGAACTTTCCCGTATCGTTCCAGGATCTTTCGGCTCGAATAACGCGAAAGCTTAGCGATGCACGGTAGACATGTTTATTTAGATCAACGTGGTTTTTATGCGATCAAAAAAGCTTCGACCTATATTCTTGGATAAAATTTACCATGTATCTACAGTGAAACAATGCGTGGTTAGATAGCAGTGTAAGCACTAAGGCCCCACGTGCGGGAGGCGAATGAACAAGCACAATTCCACGGACAGATTAGAGCAGGATCCGGATGGCCGGGCGAAGCATCACCGCATCGCGCCAACGAGGACTCGGACCAGACCAGACAGTGAAGGCTTCGGCGACGCCGGCGCACTTCCAGGCGCTACTCCCGTGTATGTACGAGAGAACTGCTGGAACACAAACCGCGGGCCTCCATCTGCGATGGCTGGCTCGATCAACAGGTAGCGCCCATTTTTTAGGAGCCTTGAGGAGCTTTGTGGAATTGTTTAGAAAATGCTGGTTGAGTCTTCTTATGTTGGCTGTATAAAAAGGAACTGAATAGGTGATGGGGTGAAAGAAAGAAAATGGTGATAAGATGAGTTGTTGAGTTTTGGATGTCTGCATAACGTATAGAGTAGTTTCCGTCATATACAGGGTGGAGATACGTCAACGTTTTGCGAGCAATTTGAAAAATGTGGCTCTCCATGGGTAGATGAAACCACCCTAAACATTTTTTTTTTCAAATGAAACCCTATGGCTCATTGGAAAGCTGGTAGATAGAGGAGTCCAGAGTACTGATACAATTTTTTAGAAACTTTATTGGTTGGATAAAATAAAAACAAAATTTATTTTCAAACTTTAATAACAATGATTGATGCTGAAAATGTTTGTTATTCTACTTTTTAAAATTATTCACTTCCTCGTTAGCAGCGAATTTATTCCAGCGAAAGTCTCCTGCTAGTAGTTCGTCTTTACTTTGGTCTTGTTGTAGAGGTGATTTCATCTTCAATTTATCAGTCGTGTGTTTTCCATTTGGAGCGTTACCTTCTGGAAAATCCGAAAAGCGATGAAAGTCCGTGTTGCGCCGCCGGTTCTCCCGATTCCTCTCTCTCCTCTCTCTGGCCGTGCGGCCGCCGCGCCGCAACAGGTAGTAGACTCTCCTCGGCCATCTCGGCTGCTCGGCTGCTCGGCTGCTGGCTTGGTCGCTTCTTCCTGGTGCTCTGCGTGTATCGTCGCTTGTCCGTTGGATTTTCATTCGCGCTCTTATCTGGACTATTTTGTTGTTTTTGGCGTCGCGACGGCCGCCGGGTGGGTAAACGTATTTGTGGTGCGAGTGCGTATCGTGCATGCTCCTGCCGCCGCCGTCGTGGATGCGGCGCCTTTGGCGGGGCTTCCCTTGTGCACTGGCGTTCTGCAGGTGAGAGGCGATTTTGTATGCCCGGCTCGTTGCTCGTTCCGCGTCCTGTCCCGTTCGGTATTGATGGATTTGTTGCTTTGGATTTTATTCGATTGGATGCGATTTCGTCTGGATGAAATGAGCACGTACGCGCGCTGGTATTTGCATTCAAATCGAGCGTAAATGCATAGGAGTCGCTATAACAACTCTCTCGAGTTTTTTAGATGTGAAATATTCGTTGCGTTCAATCGGTTATGAATTTTGCATTTTATTCGATATGCTGGTAGGTCGGAAGTTTCGAATAAGTGGCACTGTTAAAAATATCAATAAGATTTTTGTATTTTAATTTTAGATAATATTTTCTGTACTTTACAGCGATTTTTTGAGACGTTCTTTGGAGGAGATTATTATGGAAGGGATAATTTATTTTAACAGTTTTATGTCGTTTTTGAAAGCGCAATACTTTTTGGGCAGTGAAATAATTTATTTAATACTAATGGTTAGAAAAGGAATAAAAAATTTGCTTGGAATGTGCACAAAAGAATCCCTAAATATGCGTCTCAAAAAACGGGGTCTTTTGAAAATTTCGAGTATCCGTATAGGTGGATTTCGTCAAAGAGCTCAAAGGTAGGATTTTTTTAAGAAATCGTAGCAAATAAACCGCCATCGAAGAAACGGGAATATTAATTGAGTGAACAATTTTCTTTATAATTCGGTGTTTTCAGTTTTTCCCTGCAGCGAAAGCAATTAACAGGGAAGGTGTATTATGGCTTTCTTTTTTACTTCTCTTTTTGTACAAAATGAAGTTACCTACTTATTAATGATGGTACAAAAATAATCCTAGGTCTATAAGTCTTCAGAAAAGCCAGCTTAAAAGAGTCTAAACTTTGAGACTAAAGTTTTCCCTGTAAATTGACATTAAAATGAAGTTTCTTTGGTGAATGGTTTTAGAATTATGAATGATGCTTTTCGGGGAAATTGAAATGTCGCGAAATTTGTTTCATCAATTTCCAAGTGATAATATTTGTAATAAATTATCCTTAAGAGTATCAATCCAATTAGGTACTTACTTTCAGAACGAACCCTGTATAATTATTATCTCATAGCATAACTATAATGCAAACTTGTTTAAGGAATGAACCATTTCCATACCAGTTTATACATGCAACCTAATCTCTTAGTTTTAATAAAGGCATCAGTGCTGCATATACAAAATATAAATATTCCTAATTCCTTCTTTTATGAGAGCTTAATGAAAACCGTATATTACATTTTGAGTATAAGTTGAATTATATTATTTGTGCTGCACATGGAAATTTTAAGACTTAACGTGTTTTTATATTTTTAATAAAAGTTTGTTTTAATAATTCAGCCATTTTTCATAACGTATTTTGTATGTACGTACTCGTAAATGTGGAAGTTTATTGACAAAAAAAGTTAAATTGAGGCTCTTTTCAGAATATTCGAGAGAATTTATACTACACAAAAGATTTATCAAATAAAGTAGGTAGGTTATTCGATATTGCAAAAATCATCCTTTACGAGGAAATTCGAAGAAAAGTAAGCAATATATTTTAGTACGAATCGAATTAACAAGAGGGCACGATCCCACGTAGGAAATCCCACCTAAACGTTTTACATTCGCTTTCATTCCTAATTTTAATCAAAACTTTTCGGTCCCGCTATAAAATCCGCCATTTCTCGCGAATATTTCCCAGCCGGCGAATAAAACGAAACAAAATCGAGGCATAAATACGGCTCAAACGCCTTTTACCCCCTTTCAATTTCGGCGCTCCAAGGAGCCTTAAGAGCCTGTTGATTGAAACCTATTTCTTTCATTGTATTCAATCGGTTTCCGTCGAGCCAGTCAAATCAGCCTTCAAAGGCTATTGTCTAATAAAGTTTCACTGAATTATACAAAAGAACAACTAATTAAGCGAAAAATACAATGTAAGGGATGGAAATGAATTATATATTGTTTGATTGAAATGTGTTTATAATACAGATTGATTAGGAGTAATATCGATGCATAAATCAGTAAAATAAATATAATAAAAAAATATCATCTTGGATTCACGCAAAATCGCGAATAAACAACGGCCGGGGCTTCGAAAATGAAAATAAAAAAAAAGAATCATTTATTAATCCCCATATTGGTTTTCTGTGCACACAAATTGGAATTTCTCTCGACTCTTCGCAATGCGAGTTTAATATATTTTCCGAGTCGGAACTTCGAACGTAAACCAAACAATTTCGAAATGAGTATAACGGACTGCGGATAGAGGGTGGACGCCCTTGCGATATTCCTTTTGGCAAATGGAAATTAATTTTAAATTGCACCGCTAAACGCCGGGATAGCCGTGGCCGGAAAATTTACGAAGACTATAAGCAGGAACATCCGCACGTAAATTCAATTACTCCACCTTAATTTCATTTCCGCGTAATAACTTTTTCGCCGGCTTATTGGAAAATAAATAATGCCTGATGATGGCGCTTGGAGGGAATTCGCGGAATTAAAAAATTAGTCCGAACGGATCGGATTTTACGGATGAGAATTTCGATCGGTTCTCACCCTGTATAGGGGAGCTTCTGCCATGCTTGCCCTGCCGCTTAGTTATCGATTTCATCGATGATGGTCGGATACATTCAGATGCCCCGAAATTCTTCCGAATACTTTGTAAAATTTAATAAACGCCGATTTAAAACGACGAATTTGAATAATTGCGCTTTAATGGAAACCGGCGAGAATGGGTGGCTCTCGCATTGTAAATAATCGATGAAATTTTCCCTCAACCTTCCAGCCAATTTTCCCCAATTTACATAAAGAATCGGCTGTAGAAAGACGTTTTTACTTCATGCCGTACATTTCGTTACCGATTTTTTATTAGGAATAATTTTTTTGGCGGAATTTAAAATAATTTATGAAGAATACGATACTAAAAATAAATTACAGCAGGTTAACACGATTTCTACCAATAGAGGATGGTTGAAATGGAATGCGGGGAAACGTTCAAAGAAATTTCCCCTTTCGCTGAATCCACAATGGTCCTTCGTTGAATATCGTTACTCCTGAAATACACAAAAATGTAAATGCAAACTTTTTATTTTTCGCTCTTATTAGAGAAGAAAATTTGTAGAACGGCATTTTTTCTCAGGTCGTGAAATAGTGGGATGGCGAAAAGAAGCAGAAGAGAAAAAGCGAAAAGAAAATTACAGCCAGCTTTATTCAAATGCGTTTTTCGAGGATTTTTTGATATTTTCCAATTTTCGCTAAACCATCACCCATTTATTCACAAATTTGCATTTCCGATCAACTCCATACAATTGCAACAATATTACCACAAACTCCAAACTTGCTCAATTCATGCCATATCACGGTCAATGGATTTTATAAAATGATATTTAATCAATCGAATTTTCATTGTGCCGTTAAATTTTAAGTCAATCAATTCGAATGCAGCGATTTTAATTTTCAGCGAAATTATTCAATTCAACCATTCATGGCATTAAATTCGAGTTTCGTTATCGAAACGTCTCCGATTCCAGCAATTAAATTCAGCTCCAATCTTTTTTCGTTTTGCAGCCATTACGAATGCATTTATAAATACACATTCAAACGAAACGCCTGCCATTTGCGCCGAACTATACGCTTTTGGAAAGCCGGGAAATGCGTCCTTGCGATGCACTTTCGAAACAATACCAAGCAGCCTATTCAATTTCATAGCGAAATTTTCAGATAAAGAGCTCGTGTCATCGTAGAAGAAACGCACAATAGACGGAAAATCCATATTTTTAGGCACATTTTTGATAACGCAAAAGCTGCTATAGATGATGAATGAAAGCTGGTGAAAAAAATATATCGGGTTACTTACTGGTTTAGAATAATTATGGCGACCCCTCCGTCGGGTCTCTTGAGCGCCACGAGCTCCAGATCTGGATCGCATCGACTCGAATATATCCGCACCGAGTCCCTGGGCAGGAACTTCGCAAAGTGCCCTATAACGTAATACGAGGGCTGCTTGAAAAATTCCTGTCCGCTGGCGTTGACGACAATGGAAGACTCCACCGAGTTATTTATATAAGTCGGTCCCCCGGTAAGGTCCAGCGCCATGTTCCATTCCATCCAGCCCACCACCCAATGGTTCAAGTTCTATCGGAAAATGCATACGTAATGCTTCGTTATAATTCTATGTAAATTAGCTCGGCTATACCTCTATGATATTATTTGCATATTTTTCCGCGTTTTCCCAATTTCCCAGCGACGCCTCGTTGTTTTTGGCGACTGAAAAATGTAATTAATTTATACGGGGTGTTAATTAACTTGTAGAGTATGTTGTGTTTTAATACATAGCAAAAATTGCTTACTTACAGTTGCATGCTTCGGTGTAGAGCAAGAATTTATCGGGGTATTCGCGGTTGGTTTCTTCCAAATTAAAAGCGTTGTATTTGTTGTCGAAATACCAGTGGACAGCGGCGCCGTCGATGTACTCCAGATTGACTTTATCCGAGAAGAGCTGTAATGATTAGAGGATGAAAACGGGAAAGGTCGGGCCTTGTACTATCTAATGTATAATTTGCGGGCCTTACCGTTGAAAGGGAATGGGTGAGAACGGGTCTGTTGTCATCGTTCGCCAAAATTTTGATGTCTGAATGGGAGGAATTCCTGATGGTCGGGCCGAAATGCCAACGCAGCCAATGTTTCTGTAAATGTTTCAAAGTTTCGAATAAATTGGGAAATTAAACGAGAAGGGTCAGGTGGAAAATTCGATAGGTTTTAGATGTAAATTCGTCAGAAAAATCCTTCGAAATACTAACGATTTTTGACTACACCTCAAAATTTGTACACTTATATATATAAAATCTACAGACATTTCACTGGATACGGCAACGTTGCTAATCGCATTTTCCTCTAGTACCAAGTAAAATTCAGCACACGTTTTGTACATGTACTTACCATGCAAACTTAACGCGTAACAATTTTAATTGAAAATTTTCAATTACACTTAACTCCCGCGTATTCTAATAGCGACCGAGTAGCCCAAGTAATTTCAAAAGCGAGTTTGAGCCAACAAAACCAGCCGGAAAATAAACTAAGCGGTTTTACCATCTCCTCGGGCGTCCAAAGAATCCCAGGTATATCTTGGAGCGTCAGCGCAAAGTAGATCTCGTTCCCCGTCGTGATGCCCCAAAAGGAAATGTTCTGATTCCGATAGGCGTCCAGGAATTTCACGTAATAATTCGCCCACGGTTTGTACATTTCCTTCCGCAAGTAACCGAACACGCCGTTGTAGTCTCGGTTTTCCTTCATCCACTTCGGGGAAGTCCAGCAGGAGCCCAATAGCAGGAGATTATCGCTCAATTTTTGCGCCTCTTTTATTAATGGAATCTGGAAAGCACTTTGATTAGATATCTATTACAGCAGGATAATAAACAGGATATTTATAGAGCTTATTGTATGATATATCTCTATAAATAGGCGATTTTTAATTAAGCTTGAACAAACGGAAAATATTATAGCTCACGCAATCTGGCTATAGTTCATAGTTTAAAGATCGTTGTTAGTTAAACAAAGCTAAAAAGCTTTCCTTCGGTTCCGCGAAATCCCCATCGTTCTTCATTAAATTCGTATCGATTATAATTGTGGTGTTTAATTTATGAGCAGCAGCTTTATAGGTAGACAGAATTCTGAATATTAACGTGAATAGAACATTTTTATAACGTCGTTACCATTTTACTTGATTAATGTACAATTTGTACAAACCTTGTACAAAAAGTCCTCTTCAGCCAGCTTGAATCCTTTTAAAAGAGGATCCTCGATGAAATCGTTATCATCCAAGGTGTCGAGGTACGTGTAACCTCTGGTTGAAAAGTCTGTACCGCCAATTGGAACTCTTCCTAAATTATACTCTAAACCGTCATCGGAGAAGTACGACCTTATAAACATTAATATAGGTAATACGATAATTGTAAAGTATTGAGCTATACTTACCGCAGTAATTCGTGCTGGAGATTTTCGCTCAAACTTTTGATGTTGATGCCGGTGGAGTCGCTGAAAGCTCCACCCCAGCCTAGGATACTTTGGTACTTTACCTTTTGATCGATAATGATAGTGGTAGTTTTTTCATTGTTCTGGCCATTTCTGCAAGATTCTTTGCACCCGTTGTTTGGTGTGTTTGCACCATAGTTTGATTTAATTGGGCGAAAAGCGCCTTTCGTCGAGTTGAATCTTTGACCGGCTTTATCGGAGGTGTAAATTACGTATGAAGCCGGATCTGTTTTTTCGATTTTAGGTATTTTATCACAATGCTGGCTGTTGCATACACAAACCACGCTTCCTTCACCGAAGTCTTTAGCGAGGCAATCGGTTGTTAATACAGCAGATATATCTGGAAATTGTAGATTATTTTATATGAAGTTGCCCGTTACTTCATTGTCACAAGCACCTACAAGATTTAAAACTTTTTTTACTTACTCAATAATAAAACAAGAATTAACAACTTCATACTTTTTGTTTGTATTAATTATAGACCCGCTTCTTAAAAAACTTCTGCAGTCTGCGATGTTAATATAGTAAAACTTAGGATATGGAAAAACCAGTGCTTTTATATTTTAATCGTTAATTGTCAGGGTTAAGTTGCAATAACATTCGACATTATTTAATATAATTACGTACTTGAGATAAGATGGTACGTTCTAGAAACATGTGCATGATAATAAGAAAAACTTCCGGTAAATTTTATATTTACTAACATTTTTGGTACAGAAAATAATATTATTCCCAATCCTCTTCCTATATAAAATACAGCTTTTATCACTAAAGATTGAAGAGTAGTATACTCTATATTTCAATTTTATTTACCAATATATAATTGTACTAATCGAACGTGGGCTCATATCCAATTCAATTTCTCCTCTTGCTGCATCCACTATAGATCTTCTCTGGATATAGTCGCTTCTACAATATGTAAAAAATACTTACTCTCTATATTTCTGGTACATATTTAGTTCGTACACTCACTTATTCAATATCACAACAACAGTTCCCCCATCGGGTCTTTTAAAAGCAACGACAGGCACTTCACTGCCGCATTGAGTGGAGTAAATCCTTACAGAATTATTAGGAACGAATTTGCTAAAATGCCCTAAAGCGTAGTACATTGGCTGTTTGTAAAATTCGTTAGCAGCAGCGTCGACGATAATCGGGGAATCGACGAAATTTCCGAAGAAATTCGGACCCCCTTGCATATTCAGGGCGAGATTCCAATCTATCCAACCTGTTACCCAGTGATTCATGTCCTACGAAATCACAATTTAAACAGAGTGCTAATTTCGAATGGGTTATATTTACCTCAATGATGTTTCTGGCATAATCTTCGCCTCTTTGCCAGCTCCCCAAACGTACCGTGTTGTCCAAATACCCTAAAATGCGTTAACGCTATACAACGTACTGAGGAAAATGATGATGAAATATTTTAAGAAGTTACCAGAACATGATTCTGTGTACAGGATAAATTTATCCGGGTATTTGGTATGAACGTCATCCAACACGTAAGCATTGGCTTCACTGTCTAAATACCAGTGCACCGCTATGCCATCGATATATTTCAATGTTTCTTCGTCTGGAAGGATCTGGAAGATGAAATATACATACAATAAAGTATCTCATTACATACTAGAGTACGAGCAATAAAAAGAGTCTTAAAATAATATTGATAACAGATGATTTGGAATAGATTATGAACTTACATATTCTATGTTATGGGCCAGCAAACCTCTCAAATCGTCGAATGTCAATAGGCGAATATCCGAAAATGTTGAATTTCTTATGGTTGGCCCGAAATATGACCGAGTAAATTCGCTCTAAAAACAGTAGTATGGTATTTATGATACTTGAAAATAATGTTCATACCAATTGCTGAGGAGAAAATAACGTTCCAGGAGCTAACTTTTCGGATTGGACCAGAGCAAAAATGGGCTCGTTCCCTGTTGATATCCCCCAAAATGTAATATTATGCCTTTCATAAGCTTCCAAAAATTTCACAAGATAATTGGCCAACGATTGGTAATATTTTTTCATGGGGTATCCCAACATCCCCATGTAGGCTTTGTTTTCTTTCATCCACACTGGAATAGACCATGTGGCGCTGACGAGATTTAAAGTTTTCGATAATTTTTTAGCTTCATTTATTATTGGAATCTATGAAACATAAAATAGTAAATTTTCCTTTAACTAGCCATAAATAATTACTTTGAATTGGTAGTCTTCTTCAGCTAAAGAAAATCTGGTTAAAAGAGGATCATCGCACAGCGAATCATCATCAGTTTCATCGTAGGTATATTTTCTCGTGGAAAAATCAGCGCAACCTATAGGCACTCTGCCAAAGTTGTACTCCAGCCCGTCTTCGGAAAAATAAGCCCTGGAAATTCGTACACGTTTTCCAATCACCCCAGTCCAGCGACCGATAGATATCAATTTACCTCATTAAATCGTTTTGCAATTTCTGGCTCAGAGATCTGATGTTTATTCCCGCGGCGTCCGTGAAACTTCCACCCCAGCCCAAAACTTTCTGGTACTCTTTCTCTGAATTTATAATTATCCTGCGCGCCGGCACATTATCTGCGCCTGCTCCGGCCCGATTATAGACTTTGCCGCAATTCGCGACTTCTTTTTCGCAAACATCCTCCGACAACGAGAAGCTCGAATTACCGAACGATTTCACCTGGAAAATTACACGCCGGTGTACTAATTGCCGCAACCCATTTGATTTTTTACCTCTTTATGAAATCTCAGCCCGCTTTGGCTCGACGTGTACACGGCGTACGAGGAAGAATTTAACTGTTTTATGGGCGGTAAAGTGTCGCAATGATCTTCATTGCAAACGCAAACTGTTGAGCCTTCTCCGAAGTCTTTGTGGAGACATTCGTTTTGGCTATATTGCGGTTGTGGTTTGAAAATTATTATGGCTGTTATTGCACAAACTAAGACAACTACAAGTACAAATTATTAAAGTTAATAATATAATTTGATGAGTTAATTAAATTTACTTACCGACAGAAAGACCTATAGTAACGTAAATTATGGAACTTTTTCGCATTTTGGTATAAACAGTCCTCTTTCTTGAGGTTCGTTTAAATTTACAGTGAGGTAAATGTTTTCAAATTTATGCTTAAATTCAGTTACGTAATTGTGTTTATTCAGACACGTGTATTGGCTATTTTTTTATCTAATTATAAAACACGCCCAAAGTAAAAATGCGAATAATTACAAGACACTTGTCGTTATGTTATTATATTAATCTTATAATATCTTACATATGTTTTTATACTCGGATTTCTTTATTATAGTGCAGTATAGTTTTTGCTATTTAAATTGACTCAAGGATCTCCTAAATCCCACACAACTGGCAAGTGCTGCAATATAATTATAGATAAAATTAATTAAACCAAAATTACCCACACAAAAAACTGCCTTTATTAATCGTTGAGAAGATGACATATCATTTGGAAAATCTACAGAGCTCTAATATAGCTCTATCGATCCGGCCGAAGGCATCCTGAAAAAAAAATGTGAAACCCTCGTCTTTCTGATCTAATTACATAATTGGAAAACAGGAAATGCTCTCACTACAAACACGGTAACAAAGTCACCGCGAAGCGGCCACACCAAGGCGGGCGTTGTCACTTTGAGTCAGCCGTTCGCAGCTCAGACGAAACCTCTTCCCTTTTCCCTGTTAATTTCACCTCGGCGATGACGCCCCATCCTAATAAATTAGGCATAAATATGTTGTAAATACATTTTTTGGTATAAAGCGTAAGTTATTTTAGCCACCCGGTATTAGTAGAGTTTTAATGCGTACGGCAAATATTATTGAGACTGGTATCCCGAGGACATTGATAAGAAAATTTGTTTATTTATTTTCTTATCTAAGTTTCTTGCGATTACGACTTAGTGAAATAATGTACCAAAAATGTATAAATGATTAATTTCTATGCAATCAATTCCGCACACAATTAAAATGCATCTCGTTCCTGTTATATAACGCAGCTACGTCATCTAACCGAAATTTCCATTATCCCTTTATCTTACATCTCCGCAGCGCCGGTTCTTCCAAGAAATTGTTAAGTAATCCTTTAACGACGCACCTACACTTCTGTACAAAAGGAAAATTTAATCAGGCGTATCTGTAACTATTCCAGTGTATGTGTCTACACCGTACCAACTTTATCCTTTCATCTGTTTTAAGTCGTTAAATTCGCGTGCGTCGGAATGATGGCGTAAAAGCGGCAGGATTCGGCGGGAATCCCACGTAAAGTTTACTCCAAGTAAACAGATTTTTAATGCTCGGTAGGTAATGCGGTACCTTATGCTATACCCCAGACGTGTATAGGCGGGTTGTTAAATCCTGTAGTTGTTTTAGTAAAATCATGCCCGATTTCATGCACCAATCTGCTTTTAGGTATTTCTTTCCTAAGTAGGATACCTTAAGATCTTACTTAAAAGATTCTTTAAACTATCAACGAATAATACTATAATAAAATCTACTAATCCAAAGAGGAATTCTCATCTAAAGCCTGCTAAAGATGAAAAGTATTTCCTATGAATTGGTTTGTGCAATCGGGCATGGCGTTGTATTGGTAGGGAAATTAAACGTCGATATTCCTAGGATATGTAAGAATAAATAATTGATTTGATTGACAGGAATTCACGCTTGGCCGGCGGAATAATCTCGTAAGTAACTATTCTTTCATCTCCTAAAAAGGGCTTGCAATGCGCAATGTCTACCTACATATATTTCATTTGATTCAACATACCGTATACGAAAAACCTTTTGTATATCTATATATATACCATAAGGATCTCCAATATAAATCCGGACTCGAAATGAAATTGAATAACCTAGAAACATATTAGGACTTTGTCTGAGGCCTGGCAGCCTGTTGAATAGAATGTCATTATTGCCGTCTCTTTCCCCCTTGCGCAGTTCCCCGGCCGCTCTCCTTCTCTCTCCGTAGGCGGCGCGTTCGGTTTGGGGGCAGCGGGACGCCGGGTAGGCGGTTGAAGTTGCTGGCAGGGCCGCCGCCGACGCCGCCGCCGTTTTTACCGAGTCACCGGGGAAAACCGCACGATAATTATACAATGCTCGGCTTTCGGTGGTTGAAAGGAGCCGAATTTATTTCAATACTTTGCCTAACTTGACATAACAAAACAATTACTATATATCTTGTAATTTAGATACTTAGTAATGTTGGTTGTTGCGATGATGTGTATTAAATTAATGGGATGGAAAATTGCGGTAGGTATATTGTGCAGGAAATTCGGGGGAAATCGCTCGAGAGGCCGGAGAGACGAGATGATGAGATGATGAAAGAGAAGAAAAAAAAACGCTCGAAGGTAAAGAATCTCGCTTTCCGCCGAAAACTTAATTTACGTCGAAAAGGAGAAAATCATCTGACGTGTTTTAGCGAGGAAAAATACTTTATTGTTTTTCGAACGAGCGAGTTGAAACGTAAATTCGTATGAACGTGGAATAACGTCGGAGGAAAGCTGCCTACGTCTTTTTCGGTCGAATTTTTTCCATCAGCTCCTTTGTAGATAAGGTTTTTCCTAGTAAAATAGACATTTTAAACAATGAGGAGGAAAGTTTGAAATAACAAAGAACGTTTCTCCAACGGCTACACTTTTCAAGACGCTCGCTTTTGAAACTTGTTTTATTCCCAGATATCCATCAAAACCAATACTAATAAACATTGAAAGAATATACAAATTGAATAGCCTTTTATACAAAAAAATACCCAAAATCAATTAACATCTCCAATGAAGTATTACATCAACCTAATAAAGCGAAAACGAATTTTTCTTCTCTCCAACAGAAACATCTAACTCTCCTAAACGATGATATTCCGTGGAAATGAACGCAATTAACTTTTAATTAAACAGCTAATTAATTAAAAATTCGAATTTTCGACTCGTTACACGGATTGCTGCTTCAATTTAATTAGTACAACATCTCAATTGCGCAATCTACGGTAATTGTCACATTACTTCTTTCTACTTCGCACCTTTCCTTTAACATTCAGTTGATAAGACATTAGCGAAATATTAAGCATTAGTAGCAGGGGTAGCATCAATTATTCTTCTCGTGCTATCCTTATGCAAAAGGATTCTGAAAAAGGAGAAAAATAAACTTTTATTTAATCATGTACAGAAAGCATATAACCAAGTGTAATGTCTCAGACCCATTATCTTAATAAATTAATTAATGTAGTAGGAGCTGGTATAGCTATAATTTAGCATTAAGCCCTTTAATAAATTATATTTATGGCGTTGTACCGCCTCGACTAAGCAACTTCATCATCTGACATTGAACGGTTTTCCAAATAGGTGTCATTTACATTTTGTATCCTCGAAAGCGTCTGTAAACGTTACCAAGGTTTCTTGTATAATTTGATTCACTCGGAGCTAAATCTAGTTTCATTATAGGATGGGCGAGGAGCCCGAGCGGCAGCGCTCCGTGTATATTTAGCGTACGCCCAACCGCCCTAATCCCGAGGATAGGTATCCGGAGTATTTAGAAATTGAACTCGCTATACCGTGTAATTTATGTCTTAATATAGTAGCGAATTAAGAAAAATTGGGCAATTTCAACGACAAAAAATTTTAATTTGCACTGTAAGATTATCCTGCTTTGTTTCAGATGACCAGGAATCGGGTTAACGCTCACCCCACAACGATGATCGCATAAATAATGCACGATTATTAATTACCAAGTTTTGATTATGAGGCGATAGACTTTTCGGTGGCACGCATGATCAAGCATTTAACGCCCGCTACGGCTATGTTTTCGAAATTCAAGAGCGGCGGGGCCACGCAATGCTCGACCGAAACCAATCCCATCGGACAGTTTTTCGAAATCGGCAAACAAGTGGCTAGCGCCGGACCTGAACTCGTCTGGAAAATACACGATGCTTACAGGAAGAGCGATGGAAAGGTAATTATTCATAAAATACAACAATATTAAATGTATTCTGGTATATATAGTCAATTAACCTATACAGGTAAGTGCAAATTGGATTGCTATAATGGTCAATTCAGTGAGTTGCAATCCCACAATATCACTCTTTCTTTTTCCTTTACATGAGATTATATAGGCAGTCGTCTTTGTTGCACCCGCAGACCAAATTGCGTATAACAAATTTGCAGTTGGCTGTATGTTTGAGGAGAACTAACCGCAAATCGTATTAAATTTACGGTAAATATAACAGAAATTCTAATGTACATAGTACGTAAAACTCGTCGGGAATTTCGTATATTATTCATGTTCTATCGAATTCCAATTAAACTGTCCCCATCAATTTTGATTGATATCTCTCGAGCGGAGGGAGAGTTTTCAACAAGAAATTGGATTTTCTAAAGAGAAAATCGAAGCGACTAGTGTAAATAACCGGTCGATTTTTAATTTATTGACACGTCGTCGCATTACGAACTTAAAGTAACATATTATAGTTATCGATTATAACGAAAAGGTTTTATAATCGATTCCGAATCGCATCGTCTTCTTTTTTTTAGCGCGACTTAACGAGGAAAACCGTTCTCTCGATTTCCTCTTTAATTTTCATTCTGTTTTTCGAATGCAACCTAATTAAATTTAATGGCAGTCCGTTTTTGTTTTCGCAACATCCTCCCGCTCCAGAAAGTAATGAACTGCAATTTAATCACGCGCGTAAGCCGATCCTAACAAATCGCCGTCGAAAAGAATGCTCGACTTAAAACCCCTTGTTTTTTTTCTTGCGGAAAATTATTATTGGGAAAATCGGCAATTAAAAGTTGCTCGGTTGTGCGACTGCACGTTACATTAGCCGTTTGCCATTTCCGTTGAATTAATTGCTCATTAAAAGTTCCATCAATGTTCGCTCCTTTGTTCGAATAATATCGTTTTGCGGTGCGTCCCGACGCGACGCCGGATATCAAATGAAATAAACTGATTGCCGATATAACTAACAAACCATACAGATAATTAATACGCGGTAACGAGTTCGTGTATATTCGCTGCGGAAAAAGATGTATCTATATCTACTTGTCGTAATGGCATTTTCCTAAATATAGGAATTTTCTCGTGCGGGTTTTCAGAGCGCTTCGATCTTTCCCTTTCTATTCCGGTCGGGAGCGGGAATGTCAGCCAACACGAATAAACAGCTCTATTGGCATTTTCCCTCTTTCCATTACCCGAAATCTCTCGCGTAGACACTTATAAAAATTTATAATGCGGATTTCGCCGGTCGTGTATTTATCGCGTTCGCCGCTCCGGAATATTGATAAATCCGGCCAGAATTTTCTGCTAATTTAGCTAACGAATTTGCGGCTAGCAAGTTCTTGGATAGAGCGAAGAGCGAGCAACAAACAGCCCCTTATTTGCTACGTGATAGTCTAATTTCCCTTCTAGCGGGTTTAAGGAAGCAATCGTTAGGGGAGATAGTCAATAAAAAGTTTTTATAACTCTATTTTGGTCGAAAATAACGCCGAGAGTCTACGAAAGTTTTCCTATACGAAAAGAAATAAAGCGAAACTCGACGAAACATCCGCTCGAATCCGGAAAGTTCCTAATTATTCGTAATATTTTAATACCAAAAGAGTTTCTTCTTTCTTTTTTCGGCGCATTCAAAACTCCCGGAAAAGAATAAGAAGTCGAAACAATGACGTTTATAAACTCGAAATACAAGTATAATAATTAACCGTTTCGCAAGGAGCGTTATTCGAAATTCACCGTGGCGCAGAGACAAATCCCAGAAACGTTAAAAATAACCCAAACAATCCGCATAAATATGCCGAGAGGCACCACCATTTCGGAGGCGATGAAAAGGTGGCAGGATAAACACCCCGGCGAGAAAATAACCCAAGCCGAGGAAGTGGGATTCCAATTTCAATGGCCTCCCATCGAAAGCATGGATAACCATCTCGGAACTCTAACGAATTGCATGAAACTCAGCCTGTCCACCAATATGATCGATAAAATTTCAGGTTAAAAGAACTTGTTATACCTAAATACAGGCGCTAGATTAATATTTAGCTTCTCAGATTACAATTTACTTCTACAAGTAGGTCGCTTTCAGGTTTAAATGGATTGAAAAATTTGAAAATTCTCTCTCTAGCGCGCAACCAGATAAAATCATTGGCCGGTTTGGAGCCCGTCGCTGACACTCTCGAACAATTGTGGATCTCCTACAATTTCATAGAAAAGACCAAAGGGATCGGTAACCTCAAGAAACTCAAAGTTTTGTACATAGGCAACAACAAGATCAAAGATTGGAGCGAAATTCACAACATACAGGAATGCCCGTTTTTGGAGGATCTTCTGTTAATAGGCAATCCTTTGCAGGACAATATGGACGAGGCGGTGTATAGGATGGAAATTAGGAAATATCTCCCAATGTTAAAGATATTGGACGATCATCCTTTACCGGTTGATGCCAAAAATTAAAAATATATATTTTATCAAACTCTTTTAATTGGGATGGTTGGGGATGGATGCAACTTGGTCTACATGTACATGATTTATCCTGCACAATTAAAGTGATTTTGGCCATTATAAATAAGAGTCCTTGACCTTTTACATAGGCGTACAAGCAGCCAAAAGCATTTTCAATGTACCTACATTCGTTTGCAATGTTACATGCATAATTTCGGACACGTTTCCAGGAATGTTCGGTGTTCATATTCGAGAAACGCTGCGCCGAGAAGCTGCACAAGCCCAAGCGGAAGGAGACCGTGACCGAAATCCTGCGCGGCAGCGTCAGGCAGCTGGAGCGGTACAGGCACCCGAAGATCCTGCACGTCGTGCACGCCATCGAGGAATGCCAGGACACCTTGGCCTTCGCCACCGAGCCGGTGTACGCCAGCCTGGCCAACATCCTCGCCTACCACGAGAGCACCGTCAACCACGCCGGCATCCAGTCGGCGCACCATCAGCAGCACCAAGCCCAACAGCGGCCGCCCAACGCCAGGGAGTACAATTTTTTAGATTTGGAGTACAAGTACGGGATATTGCAGGTGAGCGAGTGCTCGATAATGTAGCGGTTGTGTCGCGAAACGGGGGTTTTTGATTGCAGATCACCGAGGCCCTATCGTTTCTACATTATTCAGGTCACATGCTGCATAGGAATGTGTGCCCCGGCAGCATTTTGGTGACGAAACGAGGGCCCTGGAAACTGGCCGGTTTGGAATTCATTGGTGAGAGCTTCTTTTATGTAACTTTCTTTTAGGCCTTTGTATACAGGGTGTTCGAAAAATAGACGGAGATATTTTAGAGGGCGATTCTTTGAAATGACAACTTCTAATACAGCCAATTTCTAACAACCCTATTAATCCAAATAATCCCCGTTTCGAGTTTGAAATACCGTGGCCGTTAATTGCAAGAAAAGACGATTAAGTACGGGGCTTCAAATTCCAAGTGAAAGTTTCGACCGTTTCCTCGTTAAAACGAATTAGGCGGACCGTTTAAAAGCGGCCTTTTCGATTTATTAAACTCGAAGTTGCCTGTTTATTTTGAAAACACTTTGTCTCAATTAAGAAAATTGATGAAAGAGACACTCGGCAGTATTGCGTAAACGTTGTTGCGTTGTTCTTTCAACCCTTTTCGCTCGTTATTTATTATACGCACCAGGCCGGCGAGATTATGTTTTGTCAGGTATCTACTCGAGGGGAACAATATACCTACTTAATAAGAGAGTCTTTCCAAAGCGGATTGAATTTCTACGTTTCATGACGGTAAATAAATTCATTTCTGTTTGATTTTTTTAGAAAGGATAAACGACACTGATGGCGTGGAGCCGATACCGTGCCAACCGTGGACTTCGAGGCTTCCAAAAATGGCTCAACCAAATCTAGATTATACTGGTGAGTTTTTATTATTCTCTAACTAATGTTCACTTTAATAAGTGAAAATAGCTAGCGTACACTCAAGAGCGATTTCGCAAGGTAATCTATATATCACCTGGAGGCATTAAGTTGTCGATATGGATTTCCTGCATATAAATTTATATATTAGGGATAAAACAAAAATTTATGAAGCACAACAAACGAGGCTTCGCTTTGTAGAGAAAATCGAATTAAATTTATGCGAGGAACGATTTTCATTGCGAACTTTGCCACTTACAAAACATTAGTTACGAGTAACTCGATTACGTGTAGCTTTTAAGGGAAAATACACAAGTCGTTCCAAGTCGAGATTGTTGGATGAAAACATAAATAAAAAGAGCATTAACGTGTTGACGAAACGAAACGTCGATTTCGCGAAGGGATAATTAACTCCCGGTTTTGCGAATCGATCGATAATCGATTCGTTAGGTATACAAAATGTGGATTTTTCGCAATTAAATTCGCGCGAATTAAAAACGAAATTCGAAGGGATTTTGCGCGGAAAACGCGTTTATACCGCAGGCGGAATTCGTTTACGCGCGACCCGGTTTTTATCTTTTTTAAAATCCAATTAAACCCGAATTTCGATCATGCCGAACAGAAAATCATAATCAAATGCCATTCAAAACGGCAAACATTACAAAATGTACGTATAGTCTGTGCAAAACAAAGTTACATACACGTCATCATAAATTTACTGCGTCACAAATAGGCAGTGTTGCCGAACGTTTACAAAATCTAAGAATTTTCTACAATTGTCAAGAAAGATCATCATTAAAAGTTGTGCACAATGCTTAGCAACCATGACGGCATTAGTGACGTGCATCTAACTTTATTTTGCACAAACTATAGATAATTAATTCGAGCGAGCCAAAACACCACCGTGTGTAGGTATATGTAAGTATATCACACCACCCCTCCATTGAATCATTTTTCCTCGCCGCACAATATCGATTGTTTTCCCTTTAAAGGGAAACAGGTGGCGGAAGAAGCTGCCAAGATCAACGACATTGGATAATAACTTTTATCTGGCGCAGTTCGCTCGGTGGCTTACGCATCCGGCGTTGTCAAACAACGTCTCCTAAACAATTCCTATTAAATTTGAATACGGTTTTGATGACACTCGTCATACTGTTGGCGGTTGTAGTGTGAGACAATAGGTATACACCTTACGTGGGATTGTCGTAGGCGTAATATATTAATTTAATAAACTCGCTGCATGTACAGAGAGGGCCGAATAAACGTGAGAAATTTTTGGTAAATTGATTCGATGCAATTTCGCCCGCATAATTAAATTAGAATTCACAATGGCGCATTGTATACAATTTAAATTTCATTTAGCGCCTTTCCGATAACCTCCCCGGCGCAATGTATTTTTCATGATATTTAACGCCGTTCGTTCGTATTGGAACAACATCGGAGAAGCTCATGAATTATGAATGGCCCGTGCAGCGTCGTCGTCGCCGTCGCTTTTTTTTTTTAAGTAAACGTATATGAAATATACAAGAAGTAAATGTTTTGTAAAAGTTTACCGGCAGAGGAGTTGCTCGAAGGACGAGGATGGTGGATTTTAAAAAACTTCACTCTATTCTAATGATTTTTATTACAATTCTATAGTCTATTCATAAATGAGGCGGGGTAATAAAGCAATCAATTGGCCAAATTCCAGTCTAATATTGATATATTACTTGGATTGTATTGATTTTGCAAGGATCACAAGGGCGGATTACTCCGCCTCATTTATGAACGGACTATAAAAATTACGAACTGATTATAAACAATTTTTTCTAACGCCATATATTTGCTATAAGAGGAATTTTATGTATTCTCTATAGTTATACCTATCCGAAATGAAGAAAAAAGTGTTCGAGCGCAATGTAAAGATCTTTTTTTTTACCTTGCCAGTCTCATTGTCCTTGATGTCACGATATACGGTGCCTTTTATTCTCGTGAAAAAAGATCATTAAGCTTTTGCACCGTTTCCCGTTTGTTCGTAAAACGGTTAATTCTGTGTGTTGACTCTTTATTAACCGTAATTTTTACTGCTTCCCTCTGTCGACAAAGTCACATAGAACTCGTAAAACAGGAATTTCCTAAGAGAAATGCCCTGTCGTTTAATCCAACTTTTTTCCATCCTAGAGTATCTCAGAGTGTCCTCGACTTAAAAAAAAATATTTCTAGTGAATTTTAGAATTCCTTTCTATACGAATATTCTCAATATCGGTCCGATAATATTGCTTCTTTTACGTTTTCATTCCGACTTGAACTTGTTATCGAACGAATTCGGATGTCGTTAAAGTTACATATCAATCGAATCGGGAAAGTGTCATTAAAGGAAATTTTCGTGTTCCATCTACGATTTCCCTCCCAATTTTCCCTCGAATAAATACGAAATAACGCCGAGCCGAACGAAATGAGGGATGTAAAAAATTCTTAATAAACTCCCAGAGCTTTCTCGCCGGTAGTTTGTGAAACTTAAAATATATGATTAGTTTTATTAGCTATACTATCCAGAAGTTAATTCACAATTTGTAGCGGATTTTATAAAAATTTAATAATAATTTCGCTTTGCATCAATCTCGTTCGGCCTAATTTTTTGTGTGAAAGGTCTTGGAAGTTCCCGGATAATTTTTTGCTGGAAAATCAACAAGTGAGCCTCGAAAACGGCCGAGAAACTGTAATCAAACACTTCGGCGAATAAGTTGGGAATTTTCCCGTACTTGTTCCGAAAGTAAATTACGAATTAATGCCGACTCGTTTTCGAACATCATTAAAAACGAATTTCATCTCGGGAAGTTCTGTTTTAGAAAAATGCCGAAACGGCGGAAGTTTAGCAATTACGTTTCTAAATTATTAAAAAGTTGCACGATCCAATTTATTTATTAACAGACAGATAACGGTCTTATAACTCGTCGTTTTTCTTTGATGAAAATATCGCTTCTTCCGTTTCACAATATTTTACCGCTTCAATTCTTGTCGTCGAGATTTTTAATAATTTTTTTCAAATAAAAAACTATACGGCATATTTTCACCAGGGAGTTTATTAATTTCCCTTAACTTCAACCATTTAATTTAATAAGTTTATAATCCACTTATGATATCATTAGAAATAAATTTTTAATGCATTATTATTCACACTCTCTGTATAAGGGTGAAAAGTTATTTTTGTCAATTGTGATCAACTTTAATTGAAATTTCTTATGTACCCAAAATAAGGGGGATTTCTTAAAAGATTTCATTCTGCATGTAAACCTTCTGAGAAACTCCGGGGTTTAAAATGAGAAACTAATCTGCTAATGGACAGGCCTTTTAGGTTTGATTTGTTTCCTCAATTTTAGGTTCGAGTTCACATATACAAGGATTTTTATTGTTGCATGTAGAAACTTCCCATTCTTTTGTATACTAATTTAGAGGGCATTTAATCAAAAAATGTTTTATAATCATTAAATTTTAAATCTCCCTTTTATATATTTTTTTATTCGACGAACACTATAAAAATGTTAGCTCGTAAAATGTAAACCCTCAACAAATTACGATAAAAATATAATGCGAACTTTACCGTGTCGAATATTTTCATAAATATGCCGGCAATATAATAACACCCAGAAGGGAGATTTTTTTCGGGACCGAAGGGCAAAACACCGTTCATTGGCTTCATATATAAAGGTTTCGGACGCTGTTGTTGCGTAAACAAACAACAGTGAAGGCTTAAGGGGATAAAAAATGCAACAATTTTCATGCACATTTACGAAATATTCCCTTTGCAACAACAAATAAAACGTAACCAAATTTGATTAACTCCCCCTGAATGTTGATGTTTCTCTTCTCCGAAAGCACGGCTCTAAACGCAAACAATTCGCCTTTCGTATTAAGAAAGTTTGTTTAAAAAAAAAATAATGAATCCAAAGCGACCTCCATCCCGCGAACACGGGATAATATTTCGTTACCAAAAAGGCGCCCTACCACCTTAAAAAATTACGTATTTACGACTTAATGAAGACCGTTTTTAATTAACGCACGTTTGTAATTTTTCGCCTACAACGCGAAACATTCCTTCAAATTGGGTAGTGAGCGAGAAAGCGAGGGGTATTTAGACCGTCAAGTGCTAATTTCATTAACAAACCCTGCAAACGTCAGCGACAGGAGGATATCCCCTTTTTGACATTCGTTATTATGCCTATACAATACATTTACCGTTTAATTAGTTTCGGGCATAATGCGGGATGATTATAATGGGACTGGGAACGATACAATCAACCAAAAACTAGCTATTTTGAAACGAGATATTAATCCGGTGCCTTTGGTAACCAGATTAAAATTTAACTAGGTTTTAAACTATTTATCACAGTCGAGTGCTTGGTGATTTCTTCTGCATGTTTATGCATAGTTATTTGTACTTTTCTATCCCTTAGACTTCCTCCCAATTTTTCTTGCTCCACTTTTAACAAAGTACAATATTTGTATTGTAAATTTTCATAATTTTTGCAGCTCCGGAGACTCAGCAACAATCAATTTGCAGCATACTGAGCGACATGTATTCGTTGGGCATGGTGATCTGCGCCATCTTCAACAACGGTCGATCTCTGATACAAGCCAATAACTCGACGTCTTCTTATCTCAAGCAAATCGAATTGGTAAGTTAGCCGCTGTCTTTATCGTCGATTGATTTAATGTTGATTGTATTAAGGGCGTTAGTTCGTGAACAATTGTCACCGTGTTCAACGGCTACTGCGCTGATTCATTTACGATCTAATCTGCAAGTTACAGCTATGCTATTACGTTTTGATAATCTAGTTTGAGCGGAATCTGCACCGGCAAACAATGTCCTAAGTAGATCAAATAATGTGGCGAGCGGCTAGAGGCCATTTCTCATCAAGTATACACGGCAGCATAAAGCATCAGCCGAGTGGTCATCACCACGGTTGTTTGCATGCATTAAACCGAACGTAAAATTCATCCTATCGAATGGTGGAAAAATATAATTAAATATTACGACTAATTTCTTAATTAGCTTATAAAGTTTTTAGAGCCTCGTCCGTATTGCTGCAGGAGTTAATCTTTTTGGGTAACTCGAACTCCGCGACTCGCGAGTGTTCTAATTAAGCGAAGCCTTTCGGGAGGTACGCGTTTAGGAAAAACTCTATTAATTAAATATGAAGCATTTCCTGCGAAGTTTACGGCTAAAATAATGCAATAAATCAGTGACAATGGGGAAAGTTTCGCGATAACGAGTCATTTTCGTGTTTTATGTTGCGTATCCGAATTGTCGCCGGTGAGCCAATCGAATGATACACACAGGGCGTTGCCTGAATAATGGGACACGTCGAAATTGCAAATACAACTGCAGGTGATTGAGGATGGCGATGAAATACGACGGGATGTTTCGCCGGCAAAAAAGAAAAAACGAGATTTATCCCAAGTACTATAACTTTTCGGTGTAATAATACGTGTGACAGGAGCGAACAACTTTTTTCATTTTTTACAGGCTCGGATTTGTTAGCGAACTTTCGCTATTTTACTGATTTATTTTAGCGGTATTCATTGAAACGATGATGAATGTATAACCCAACATCTTTGACTCCCAGCGGCCATAAACCATCTTAACCGAATTATACAGAAAAATATCTTTGATGAAATTTTCATTTCATATCAAAAAAGCCGTAATTTTTGTTGTTGAAAATTTTTTTTTTGAGTAATTAAATAGAAGCAAATTGCGTTGTTTTTTAATTGCACTGCAACTGCATTACTTGTATCATAACTCCTTTTAATTAAACGAGAAATGTAAATAATTGCGCGCCGTTAGATTTACGGGCCGCGTACTCGCAATAAAACATTCCGTCTTCTCGAGATGCTCTCGCGATGCGATTGAAGTTCCCCGACTGTGAAGATTCAATCGAAACTTCCCCGACTAACAAGAGAGCTTTTGTGTTAATAAATTTCATTAGGAACGTACATATTTTCGACTCCGGGAAGTGAAGTAACGGTTAAAGTTCGTGCCATTGTCGGTTTTTATGTTGCACATCTCCGCTTTATTATGCTCAAAAGATGGTGTATTATCGAAACAAAAATCTTGCCGGGATTCTCGAAGGACAAACAGAATTAAACAAGGGCGCTGATTACGGGCCATATACGATCACATCTTAATACAGCCCGTTCTCCTGCTTAGTGTCTACTGCTTGTCCCATCCTGCCCTTTTTCTCTTCCGACATGAACCAAAAAAAAAAACCTTTGTCCTTTGTCCTCTTGCGCCCGGCGAAATTTATTTAATCCGTTTATTCCAGCTGGAGGATCAAGTTCGGAACTTGATTCCGAGGATTCCGCTGCCGCTGCAGGAGGCGACTACCAGGCTCTGCAGCAAGGACACCAGACAACGACCCACGGCGCAGCTGCTCACTCTTATTAAATATTTTAGGTAAGCTATACTGTACATTTAGCAAGGACGTAATCACTAAACTTCGAAGGGCTAATGCGGTATATGAAAAACCCTCCAGAAATTGGCCTACTTTTACGCGATTAAATTAACTATGTACAGGATGTTACCCAAATTAGGGTGTCTCAGTTTCAAAAGTGAGTTGATTTATCTAAAAATTCACACCTGCAGAGATTGAGGAGTTGAGTGGATATGGGATGGCTCATAAAACACTGTAACTAAAGTGTTCCCTATATCCCATATAGAAAAAAGGGCCTCGACAAATTGATTATTTTACGGGACACGCGGAAAACGATCCCGTCGGGTTTTATATATAAAGTGCAAAAGAGGCGGCTCGTTCTGCCGGGGAATTCGATTTGCGAGAGAAATGCCGATTTGATCTGGCCCGAGTTTTTGGATTGATGCGATTATTTCGGGCCATTGCCGGCAGATTGATTGCGAACGGTTGGTTTAGAAATCACAATACGCGTCTCCTTTATCGCGCACGAAACTCCGCAAGATAAGTTAGTCCGCGTAAAGCGAAGGATTGAGATTTCATGCGTTCGCCTATACCTTTAATAGACACCAATAATGGGGTTAAACGGCCGTAAAATTCAGTGTATATGGAGATGAATACTCTATAGGTAAACATCCATTTACATGCGCAAAAGGGGTGCAATTTATCTAATTTAGAGAAGACATATCTGGATATTGAAAATGTTTCAATTCGAAATTGGAACACACACACTCTGACGAAAATAGAATAAACCTCCGTTTCCGGCGCTCGGGCCCCGTTTGGGCAGTCCGGGGCTCGAATTAGAATTCCGGTTGAAGAACGGAGAAAAGCAAGTGATAGCCTCTCGGTAAACTAATTACTGCCGAGGGCGCGTTACAGCGGCGTTCGAATAGAATTCCCCTGCTTTGACCGCCAATCGACTGGAAATGGCTCTCTATTAAATTCAATACCCATCGTGAGTGGCATCTTTTTTTTATTGGTTTACAAACGGAAAGAGGAAAAAAAAAGGATAATTGGAACGAACGGAGAAATTGAGAGATTTGATTAAATCCGATGCCAACTAAAAGGTACAAAATAATACATCAGTTATGGCGGAAGGTGATTCGATGTAATGGTTGTTTTTCGTTTTTTATTTTTGCTGTTGTAACTGATATTAATTTTCGTGTAGGGGGAAATTATTATAAAACCCATTGCTTTAGAAATTTAGGCGCACCTGATGAAATTAATCGCCTTCCGCTGGTTATTAATGAAGTCTCTCTTGCAGAACGAAATTTACTCAGCCCGCGCTGAATTGCTGTATATTTTCGAAAGCCGATTAAAACTCGCTTTATGATCGAATGAAATTAAAAAAAAAACCGCGAATACCGCTGGAAAACCGGACGAATAAAACATCAACACAGACGAGATGAACAAAATTAACCCAGGCTCGTGTAAAGCGCATCCCTTTAGGGACTCGATGCTCGTTAGGTTACTCATCTATGTGCGAAAAATAAAATCGCATTTCGACCGTAATTGAGTAAGCTGCCTACTCGAACATGCAGTTGCCCTCATATGGAAAAAAATACCATTCGGCAAACTCGATTTAGCATCTTGACCATTAACTGTTCGCCCGGACTAAATTGGACTCCTCTAATCTGATTTCCAGCGATCCGGCGTTGCACGCTCTCCAGTTCCTGGACGTCGTAAATATGAAAGACCCCACGCAGAAGTCGCATTTCTATCGGATCGGTCTTAAAGACGCATTACCCTTCATCCCGAAGGTAAGTTTTACACCGTTTTTCTTTCATTTCCACCGCAGATTTCGGTGCCGGAGGGCGAGAAGCGATGCGCCACACGGGTTAATTAAGTAAATCCTTCTGCGACCCTTCTCAGTTTTTTTATTGGGCCATAAAACGGTTGTAGACGAATTTTCGTAGGTGTTAGATATTTTATTTTTATGGGATACGAATTGTTTTTTGGATGCGAGTAAAGTGAGTTAATTAGTTTACTTTGGGTACGGGCGATTTTTTTCGAGTATTTCAAATAGTGTTAATAACGAACAAACACTTTTCAACTCCGGTTCAAAGGCCGAAAGTGTTTTTCAATTTTCAATTCCACTTTGCGACCCGGCGGGGTTTTATTGATGTTTAATTCTTCGTCGCTTTTCAGAAAATGTGGTATCAAACCGTATGGCCTTGTTTGCAACAGGAAATGAGAACTCAGGAGGTGCTGGCTGCCGTGCTGCAATCGGTATTGTATTTTGTGCAGGAAGCTACAGTCGATGAATACGAGTCCATTATTCTTCCGTCCTTAAGGTAAGAGCTTTTACATCCATAACGATTTTTATTCCGTGCCATAAAATAAAATTGAATTGTCGTACTCCGCAGTAGATTATAAAGCGGGATTTTAACGAGCAGGAAATCCATTCGATCCTCCTTATAGATACTATACATACATAAATGGTAGACACATTTTCCGATAGGGGACCGACCGCTGGCACACACAAAAGACGCGAAACACAAAACTCTGCGATAGACAAACCAATCACATTCCCCGGGAAATATTATCCCTTTCGACGTAAGTACGCTGTCGATATTGCGTTCAAATGATAAATCGAAGATCAAAGGACCGCGTACGTAACCGGCATGCAGACACAGGAGCTCTTCTGAAGTTAATTAATTAGTTTTCCTGCTCGCTACATCGCCTCTCATGGAAAATTTAATTTTTCTCTAACGCTACGACCCTCTGCAGAGACAGCTATGTTACAGTATATGGTTTAATTAAGTGCAATTTTAATTTATAGCAAGATTTATTTTTATATGCATATATCGATTTCAGAAACGTGTTTTCGGCACCGAAAACGGTACAGGCCACCGTGACTCTTCTCGAAAATTTGCACATAATTTTAGAAAAAACCCCACGAGAAGATATCCAAACGGAAATCCTACCGATGTTGTACAACGCTTTCGATAGTACCACAATACAGGTTCAGGTAAATTAAATTGAATAATTTACCAGAATATTCCGTAATTTGGCATTTGCAGAGCGCAGCTTTGGTGGCCGTTACCAACGTTTCAGATTACCTGGAGGACAACGCGATAAGGCGGATAATCCTGCCGAAGACGAAGATGATCTACGAGAAGAACCAAACCGACTCTAAATTAGTATCGAACGTGCTCTCCTGCGTCGAGCAGACCTTGGGTAGACTGGACAAGACCCAGATCATCGACGAGGTCCTGCCTCTGCTCTACGACATCAAGCTCTCCGATCCCCAGATCACCCTGAGGGTCGTAAGTAAGTCCAATCTTTTCACGAATTGAACCAGCTAAATATCCATTAACAAACAATATTCGACAGATATTTACCGGTTGATGTTGACCGACAAACGCTACGGGCTCTCCGTGAACCTGATGGCCACCAAAGTGATGCCGTCGCTGCTACCTCAGACGGTCAATCCCTCGCTCAATTTGGAACAGTTCACGATACTCATCGAGGTGCTGCAGGACATGCTCGAGCAGATCGACCGCAACCAAAGGAACAAACTGAAATTGGACAATCTCTCGCTGCCGAGTCCCGAGCGCCACCGGCCCCTGCGGCACCAGTACAGCTCGGACAACATGCACGTGCCGCCCTTCAACATCCCCAATTTGAGGATCGAGCAGAGGAAGACCTCCAGCGCCGAGGACATGGCCAGGAAGAATTCTACAGGTATACAAAACGTTCGTTGATCTAAGCGAGCCGGTGGTGATAAATTGCGATTGCAGGTGGGATATTGGGCAGCTGGTGGTTCGGCGGATCGCCCTCGTCGCCCGACAGCAATTTCCTGCGAGTGGCGAACGCCTTCCCCAATCGCCGGCTGTCGGACAACACGCTGATGACGCCCAAGATTCGGGTGGCGCCGTCTTGCGCCTCTTCGCCTGGAGGTACACCAGGCGGGGGCTTGCCCATCAGGAGGCACTCGAGCATAGGCCCGCAGGAGAGACGTGGCTCCACTGTGAATCTTTCACCACCGACGGTGAGTACCTACCAATCGATGTTGTTCATTTACACTGATATTATTAAATTCGTTTGGTCATTACGTACGAATGGTACCTAATGCATTGGGCGGACGTTGCTCGATGCGATGACTTTTACTACTGTTTTATTAATAGCGAATTTATTGGATAAATAAAATTAATAATCCATCCGCTTTTCGTTTGTATACCTTTCGCGGCCTATTTACCATCGGTTAATTTAGTTTTCGAGTTACAAAAGGGGAGTCGCATGCCCTATTTATATAAACAATTAATGCAACATGAACGTTGTTTTAGCTTCGAATTGTCATCGCATCGATTAACTCTAAATTCACGAATACGTAACATGAACGGTTCTCAGTAATTTGCGACAAAGAGAATAGATATATTAACGCATCAGAAACAATGACGGAGCTTTAATAAACGTCCTTGATGGAATTGGATGCGCCTGGAGAATGGAAATGAATTGGAACTGTATACGGGAAGGCTCAGAAAAAAATTATTTTATTTTTTAATTGTTATAATAAAGTGCTTTAAAGCTCCGTTGTTTCTGTAACGTTTGAGAGGGTAATTGGCTATTTGTTGCGGTATTATAGAGAACGTCCAAGTTATTACCGATGCACAAACGAGATTAGAAGTTGTAATAGTTATTTATTTAACGAAACGCTTTGTAGGTCAGCGCTATATAGAGGTAAAGAGCTTGGTTAGAACTTAGACTGATTATTTATTTATTATTTTTTGGATATTATTTCATCTTGTAGTGCGTAACGGTATACGTATCAGGCAGTAGTAAATGTTAAAATTGACGGTAGTTTATGACTAGATTGCAAAGTAATTATTAGATATTCTCACTCTATATTCTTGTTACGATTTTTTTCCTATATAATCTTGTTATTTTACATGGAGGTGTTCTTAAAAATATTAACAATATTTTTTTATACTGATTGAATAATAAAAAGTACTGTATAGTTGTGTGTGAATTCTACTTTTGCCATTTTCCATATAACTTTTACAAATCTTCCATGTTTTGGTATACTTTTTCTTATCTAGTGCAACATTAAAATTTACTTCTACAATGCAATAGGAATATCTGTAAACAAGTCTTAATATCAGGTTTACAGCTATTTCTATCGAACTGTACAATACTTGTGATTTCCTGAAATTTATACCCTATTATTTCGAGATTATTCCTAAAAAATTTATTATGCATAAATGATATTCTCTCTTTATATCCCTATTAATTCTGATTTTTCACCTTCAACTTGAAATTGCCTCCTACTTAAATCTCGTTGATAATAAATATGGTGAAAATTAAGCTGTAATAAGGGAAGGTGAAGCGGAGCCAGAACGAAATTAAGGATAATTAGCTTGATTACTCAGTCTTCGTTTTTCATGTTTTTAATGATAAATTGTTAATTAAAAAGTGATCCGGATCACGAAGGACTTTTTATACCTACAGAATAGGTAGGAAAAACGAAAATAATTAATGAGGTAGTAAGGTTTTGTAATACCTGGAAATACTCTCTTCGGAGGGAAATATTCCTACCTATATTTTTGATGTGCATAAATAATTTAGACTTTGAGAGTTTGGCAATGTTGTAGCTTTCCTTTCGATGTTACTCAGTTCCTTAAAAGCCCAACATATTTGTATAAATTAGTGTATAAAAGTAGCTCCAGCCAAATTGTAATAAAAAAAAGGGCAAAAGTAGAATTTACTATATAGAATAAGGTAAGTATTAAATTAATTTCGTAAAACTAATTAGTTTACGAAGCTAATTTATCGATGATAATGAGAGAATTTAAAGGCGTCTCGATTTTTCATAAATATTGCTTGGTCAAAATAGGTCAAAATAAAATACAAAATTCACTCATAATCAGCCGGGAAAAAGAACAGAATTTTATTTTGATTTAATTTGATCATGCTGAGTTAATAAATATTACAAATTGAGACAGCCTGTTATTTAGGTTGTTCTAGAATTTGTAAGTTGTTAATTAACTATAAAATCAAATTGCACACGTTCAATTAAAAAGTTCAATAAACGATTGTTTTTTCATTAACAGCGCAAATACCAGAACAACCTACATTGGAAAAAAAAATACAAACGAATTACAAAATATGATTAACAGACAAAATGCAAAACGTACATTTACTAAACGAACATCAGTCACGATCATTTTCATCAATTTCAATTACCCACATGTTTGTTGAGAGGCAACCGAATCAATAAATTTGGGCAACTGCGAATAAATCACAACGCCATGTCGATCATGTCGCGCGGACAAATCATATCCATTTAAAATCTAATTTTTAACATCCGGCGAGATTTTTCCTTTTTTCCGGAATGTTTCGCTTCCCTCGGGACCGCCAACGATTCACTCGCTCGATCAATTTCCGCCGGTTCTCCTTAAACTATTGTATTAATTCGCATTTCAACGTACACAGGACCGCCAAACTTTATTGTTAACTTCATCAACGCAAACCCAATATCTCCTGACGAATGCCGTCAGGGAATATTGATAGACTAATTAAAATCCCCGTTAACCCGTAAGTTTTCCCGGTGGGAAATACTGAATTTCTGGAATGTGCAAAGTTTCAATGAGGGGTTGAAACAGTCGTTCGGAGGTCTTATTAATAATATTTTAAGTATCAACTTACATAGGCGTATGAATTGAACTAGATATATAGAGGAGCGTTAATCGTGTAGCAAATTTGATTCGGTACATTTTCGAATTTTAGATTAATATTCTCTCTAGTTAGATCCCAGAGGTTCGAAACGAATATATTCTTGCATCTAATGGGTTTTGTTAACTAAAAAAAACAGCTCGTATAGATGCGAAAACAAAGCTTTGATTAAATAAATGACTATTACTTTTAAAACATTTTATTTATTTTCGCTCAGTGTGCCGGTTTATTCAGGAATTACTTACAGTGCGGCATTTGCATAATCAATGAAACGTTGCAAAAATTATTTATGGATTATCCAGACTCATTTGATTATGTAAATAATAATTTAATTCGAATGCGCTGCGTAGATATAAAGGTTCGTTATCAAAATTTATTTTTCGCAAATCTCTTCCTCTGAATTTCCATGCACGTTGTACATTCAGTCTCGCTTTAATCGTGTTATGGACATTGAATGGCGACTCTAATTTAATAACAGTATTTTTTTATTATGTGAATATTTTAGTCACTTTAATATGATATATTTCATTAACTTTTATATCTATAAAGCTCTGAGAATTAGACATTTTGCACCACATACCACCTCACAGTCATATACGTTACAATTTTTTTACTTCAAAGGTAACACAAGTGACAAAATCTTTGTTAGTATAGCTCATCATTTTCCTCTTTAGTTCATGTAGTGTAAAATTAATTTCGGAAACGGAAAACTGTTGGATGAAAAATGTAGTAGGTGTTGCAAAAGGTCGATCGATATAACAAGAACACCCCGACCGATTGAATGAGAATATAATTACATAAGTGCGATTTGTCGCACAGGGCGCAATAGGGTACAGCTCATTCCGAGAAGGCTCGAGCCTTTCGGTGCCATCTTCATATGTAAGTCCCCCTTTAAATGTCGTTAAGTGTGTTTGTTTGTACAGTATGTGGCTCTTAAACGACCGAGCAAATTGAGTACAGTCGTGCAATAGATGCCGCTTTTGCGGGCTATTATAAGAATCCCAGCTCATAAAATCCTATATTTTTTAATCCCAGATATTCATTTCACTTGCCGATACGCCGAAGAATGAGCATAAATTAATTTCCGTACGAGTACGCGTATAAACATTTTTTTTTTTCAATATCAATGCCGCTGAAAAAACAAATTTAACTTTTCCATAAAGAGCCTGGAATGTAATATTTTTCGAAACTTTGGAATTAACTGCTTGAAGTTGGATAGGCGAGATCCGGCCGGGCCGGAGTTTTAAGGTTCGATTTTTGCATTTGAATCGACAACTTTTCATCGCGCTGCCTTGAAAAATGCCCTGAATTTCATTCGATAAAACGATTTGCATACTTTATTCTTGTATAAATTTGAGATTTCTTTGATTTATTTAGTTGGTAATTTGGTTATTTTTATAGACAAAGTTTCCTAGGAACCAAATCAGAAAAATAGAAATATTGCAGTTAAGAAATTATTCGTTTTGTTTAGTTTATTATTAATTGGCATCTATTTCTGCTGTACTCAATATTGAATGCTTCGTAAAACAGTCTGAAAATAATAAATAATGTTTCCTTTTAATTAAATGTTTTGCATCGCTCAGAGTAGATTATTATAAACATTTTAGCCTATAATTTCTTACAAATTATATTTATTACTGTTATTGTTTTACCGCTTCTATATTATTTATATAACTTATTTTTACGATGACGAAAGGAGAAATCCTAAGAAAAAAAAAATCAATCTCGTTGACATCGAGTTTTAAAAGAAACTTGTAAGTTTCCTTCGTTCTTCCGAAAAACAGAAAAATCTCGAACTCAACTAATTGCAAGTACGTCATAGATTAGAATGAACCGTTCCAGTTTGCTGCAGAACAAATCCAAACAAACGTGAAATTCATTAAATTAATTAAGTGTAGGAACTCTTCAGTTTACTAGTGTCAAATAATTTGGCCTACGCTTCATTTTCTAATTAATTTCTAATTGATTGATTCTATATAGCTGTGTGGAGCATTCAATTATTACATACATTAGTTAATGAAACGTTTTGCTATAATAAGTTCATTTAATTTACAAGAGGATAGGACGTATAGAAATATACATCATAATGAATGAAACTAACAGTATGTAATATAATTTATTTCAATACAGTACAATAAACTGTACATTTTTTTTTATCTACTCTGTAGTGCTAATATAATTTTATCTACTTTCATTTTGTAACGCCACTTTTATTTTAACTTATTAATAATAAAATAGTACAGATAAATCACATAATGGGAGAGTATCCGCGATGGCGAGTAAATCGAGTATTACATATCAGGAACAATAATCATGCATAGAAAATGGAAATCGGGAAATTGGTAATTATATCGAAAACAAAATTTCTGATATGTATGAGTTTGTGACGAGTTTATGGACATTTTCTTGTATACACGCGTCTCTCTTCAAAGATCAATATATCCTGCCAGATTGACCTTTCCGGGTTAATTAGTTACACATAGGTTTTCCTGATGGCTTTCGAATATTTTACACGCTGTTTTTGTATGCTCTAATATCGCAATATTTGTATAAATAATTAAATGAGCCAATAAAGTAATTTACAAACTTAAACCACATTTTATATGTTGGCATTTACTTTAAGAATGTAGATAAAAGTTGCTGAATGCACGTGTTATAAAGTTGTGTTACGATAGCTTCTTCTAATTGCAATTTATAACACGCACATTGCTGAAAAACTCAAACCCTAATTTAATTCATAACGGATTTTCCTTGGAATCGCCCGAGCGATTATTAATAAAGTGAATTGTTTGAATAGGGCTCAATAGGTTACAGATCGGTGTCTCGGCAGGCTTCTAGCCAGTCAATGCCGACAACTAGTCAAGCATATGTAAGTTCTTTATAGATGTTCTGTGTGTTTTTAAATAGCTTTGTGTCGTTCTCGCTGATTTCAATCGAATAATTCGAGGGACATTCCGGTCGAATTGCTACTGGCTTTTTTACTTTACTTCATCCATTTTGTTCACGTGAATATCCAATTCTGGCTGATGTTTTCATATACATTAATTGATTGTAAAATTTAAAATTAGTGCGTATTCGACGCAAATAAAACAAAACCGAAATACATATAGAATAATAATTGGCGAATGTTAAATTTTTGATTAGGAATTGTTCGGGAATGCAGAGGGAAATGAAAATCGTATGTTTATACAATTACCCCAACAGCATGGTGTTCGTTAATGGAAAAACATGGTTACAAACAAGCCTGGTATATTTCGGAAAATTAACCTTTTAAAACAATTTATTGGGAACCGAAATTTAAAAGTTCATCCTCTTGACTAGATCCGTATTCGAAAGGGTAATGTGGCATTTAAATTAGGATATCTCCGCTTTAATTATCCAGGATACCCAACAAGTTGCCTTCGAGAACATTGCAAATAAGTATCAAATATAAATACACCTACGATATTGTTTAGTCAGCGGATCTTCGGCCGTGAATTCATCACACACCTACGGTGTTTACGATGTAAGATTAAATATTTACATTGTCCTGTTCAAGGGTTGAGAAGTTCCTTAAAGGGGTAGAGGGTAAAAATCTGTTGACACGACTGTATGGGTAAATTAGACTGATGTATACATTTAATAAAGTTTTTTCTTGTGTCGGAAAAGACCGAAGAAACCACACGGGGTGACTACTATACCCTCTTATGTTTTAATTAAAAAAATCCCTGGAGTTTTCTACTTGTTGAACGTTGCCCGTTTGCCACATACATTACATCTCACATCACACCTCACAGTGTTTTCACTCTGTTCAACGTAGACTAGTTTACTTTCCACAAAAGAAAACACCATAAAATATGTACAGAGTGGAATAGAGAGCAGCGAAAGATATCGATGAATTAACCAAGTCTTTCGAACGATACGGCTCGCTCCATTCACTCCTAAATTAACATAATTTACGTAGAGTTAAACACATATACTGCGAATGTAATATTTTGGTAACGCTCGAGATTTTTGCTTCATTCGGAAGGTGCAGATTGAAAATCCTGTGTTGCTCTTCCTCGTCACGATTTCGCAATTTTACGAAAGTAACCTTTTTACGATCTAATTTTATGCCGGCTCAGTTTTCTCAGAAATAATGGTCCCATCGGCAAAAAACACTGGCTAAAACATTTTCCTTGTTTTCTGCCGAAGCTCTAGGACTCGAATTTTCTTCGCACGTTCCAATAGATTTATTATAGATACTAATCAAATAATTTATTCGTCACTACCTCTGTTCGTTTGTCCAGAATCTGATAAAAATGAACAAACGAACCTTTGATCAAGAGCGTTACCGAAACGTTGCATATTTATATGAATTTGGTTCAAAGGGGTTTTGCGTAAGGGAAACTAGTCTAATCATGTTTCCTTTATCTTCATTTCATTTGTCCGTCCGTCCACCACCGCTTGGATCATACGCTGTTGCCGTGTGTTGTTGATTTTGCTCTGTCTCTGTTCAGCTTGCACGGAGCATGATAGTGAGTATTTGTCATCAACATAACCGTTAGATCAGTAAAATTGGTACCTAAATGGATTTCGATTCATTTCGAAGAATGGATTAATCGAGCAAACTTGAATTGTTTTCTCAAAATTTGTTGAAAATTTTGCTCAATTTTACTGGTTTATGAGTATCTAGTCGGTGAACATTGACAAGACGATCTGTTATTGATTCAACGAGGCCAAATACTGTGTAAACTTTGCTGGATATCGGGATAATAAAGTCCCGAAATCCCGTTATAATACCCATTAGTTCCCGTTCAAGCAGCGCTCTATAACTCTATACGTATTGTTTGTTGTCCTGAAGTTTCAACAGAATTTCACTTTGTAGGTTTCATAGATTTTGAGTGGTTTTTAGTACTGTTCATATTGGCTTCCTAACTCTTGACAATGTCCAACCGATTTGCTATTTTATCTATATCGTTAATCAACCAGAGTATACGGTGTAATTTAATTTCACAAGTATTATAATAGTTACCTGCATATTATACAATGTTAATTAAACGATAACGAATTTAGGCACAACGTCGATTGCGTTTAATTAGAGTAACATGGATATCAATTCCTCGCTCGTTGAATTTACCGTTTCATAGTCGTCGGGCCACTAAGCCCCATCGATACTTTATACGATTAATTTTAATACTAAACCGAAATAATCGATTACTTTTCGATATACCTACAATGGTTGTTATATCGTTGAAATTTGTATTAATGAATAGGTTTCCCAGGATATACCTACATCAAAGTGAGAAATAGCAATAATTTGTTTTTTAAATTGTATTTATGCAGGTAAAGTTATATGAAATTAAATTAAGTTATTAATTTTTTAATACTCAATTCAAACTATATTAGTGAGATTAATAAATTTTTTAACATTATAGTAAAACGAATGAAATTCGAGCGTTAAATTAGAAAAGCGGGCGTGTATTACCCGTAGAATATGTGATGTAAAAGTATATAATTAGAGCAATCATTGCGAGATATTAATATCGATTTGCCGCGATTTTCCAGGGAGGATCGATGCCGAATACGAGCAGCAGCGTACCATTCCTGCTGAGCAGCAGCATGCAGAGCATTAGGTCCCGTCGACCTTCGGCCGTGTTCGGAGGCTCCCAAGGCTCCCAAGGCCTCCTCCAACAGCTCGGCTCAGGCATGGTAAGACTCACCTCTTCACATCAACCGATCAACAGCCGAACAATGTCTAGTAGCACTGTTAGGAAATGTCCCTCATTGAATATAACATTTAGCTGAACGTACGTACGTATGACCGAAATATATGAAGAATTCAAATTCACATACCTATACACACTCCTGTTTTGTTTTCGCTTATTTATTCCTCCATCACCGAACACACCGAACGTATACCCACTTTATATCTTTGTCTGTTTTTCGACATTACATGCATCTTCATTCATTTGGCGGCAGCTCGCTCTCAACATTATATTATGTTTAAAGCATTCATTTATTTATTTAAAAAATTAATATTGTTTCGAATTTTTTTACAAAAGAAACATCCCAGTCTCTGTACTTATAGATTCATTATATCAACATTACATATCATGAATTAATTAAATATACATAATTGAAAGAGCTTTAATCAATATAAGAGTACCTATACATGATGTATAAAGACTGGTTGTTTTTTATATAAAAAAATATTTTTCGTTTACATAGAAATTTGTTTCGAAAAAGTTTAATAACCAATTGTTTGAAGAAATAGTATTATTATTATAAAGAAATACCTATAATATTAACTAATTCATAATTACTCTAACAAATTAACTAAACTAATTCATATTAATAACTGTTTCATATAATACATTTTACAAACTGCAATAAAAAAGAACTTGTAGGTATAAATTAGTTTGCAAATCGAGAAGATCGACACTTTTAATTCGAATGAAGCATGTGGAATGTTAGCAGTTCTTGCTTATTTTCCAATAGGTATGTAAAATCGGTCTTGGATTTTCTGTTTAAAACGGTTATAAAGGAAATTGTTCAGCGTAAAAGTAGCGTAAATCTTGCTTTTTCATACTGTTCTCCTTGTGTTTTGTCGCCAATTTTTTTATCCATATAGTTAATAGATATTTACCTAATTTTGCGAGATTTGAAACACAATCTCTCCCTCTTGAATTATCGAAATTATTCATTTTTATTATTTAATCATCTAGATTAGAATTTTTAATAAGTATTTGAATATGCAGAGATAGTGTTTTATGAATGACACTAAATTTAAGTTTCAAGCAGAGATGGAAATCATTTCATCAATAAATTATGCACCGGGATGTTTATATTTAATGACATTTGTGGAGTGTGATATATTTAAATTTAGAAATATTCGTAAGAAATTTATCTATAAATTTTGATTAATAATGACTCCACTTTAATTAAATTTAGAGTGCAATATAATTACTGCACCCGATGCATATACCATCTCTAGCTTTGTTTTAGTATATAGGTATCGTGAGTTCTAAATTTTTATATTGAATGAAGAAATGAAGATCGATTTAAATGTTTGAGTTAATCGAAGAGAAATGTAAAAATTTAGAAATTGTTATAGAATTTATTCGCTTATCGACAACCCCGAGTAGCTCCTGCATAAATTCGTTTTTTTTTTGTAAATTTACAGTATCAGCTATTTGCCGGCCGTCAATAAGCACACGTCCCATCACCAAACCACTGCTGATTCGAGCTCGATTCTGTTCTTCTTTCTCTGCATGTATTTCGGAAGGAAATCGAAGAACTTGAATTTCGGACGTTCGCATGACGAAGAACCAGAAATCGCAATCCGAGCGACAATCACAGTCGACCAAGCACGACTTAAATTTTAAGTTTCTTTGTTCCGTAAATGTTCCTAGTTGTCCAAATGTTTTCTCAGTGTGTCTTATAATACCAATCAATTAACCGTTCCTGCGACCGAATATCACCATTCACATGTCTAATGTCTAAATTTTGGTGGAGATTTCTCCACATTTCGCCCACCATAATTAAAAAAAAAAAGGTTAAAATAAGAATGGTGTTATTCGGTTAGTGGAGATCGTTTGCTGTATCAACTTCAGCATGCCTGTAAATTTGTGTCCTTCTATTCCTGTTAAGTAATATGAAATATCTTGTCGACAATCGTACACAAAATATATAGTATGTATATAGGAAACTCCATATTTTTCGTATACATATTTGATCTGAATGTGTGCATGTACATGTTTTAACGTTTATGTGATTCAAAATAGCTGTTTTGGCACCAATTTCGATTTTTTAGATCATTAAAGAAATGACGTTTTGTCATCAAGATACATCCACATTGTTATCGGTATGTATTTCAAATTATAGAACACTAAAACACCGTAGGTAAATAAGAGAAAACTATATTAAAAGGAATGTTGCTCTAAATACGTCATTTATATTTGTAGGGAATTTTAAAATGTAATCGATAAATGTAATATACATAGGTGTCAAACTTGATGATCAAATAAACTTTTATAAATAAGCAAATATTATCATATATGAAGCAATTTTAACTACTGTTTTTCTGTTAAATGTTTACTGTGATGTGTGTAATAATATTATCAAAGCAGTTATTTATTTTTTCAATTACAAAATAAGTAATACAAATTGCGGTTTGAAAAATGTTTATCAAGTTTTATGAAACTTTTAATTAAATAAATTATTATTGCATATTATCATTACAAAAATTTTATTTTTACTCTTCAACCGAAATAGAACTAGCTATTTTGATAATTGTTCGGATCAATTATTAGCAATTTGAAATGTAATTGTTGAGGATTTTATTCTTTAAGATACTAAATATCTATTAAATTGGATTATCGCCTGTGATATCCTTTAGCTTTGTTTAACCCCGAGATGGATCGCCTGCTGGAATGTTTCTTATAAAATATTTTAAAATACTGTTAGAATTCCATATATATTTTATGACAATTCACTAGTGGCAAATATTTATACGTTTACCGTATTAAAAAATATTTTCTTACAATGTAATAATATTATAATGAGATATGTATATTGTCAATGTTTTAGGTAATTGTAAAAAATGTGGATGAATTTTGATAGCCTTTTCCCCACCTTACTACATCTAAGCAATTACTGAATTGTGAATTCATTTTCAGCAACTCTGTAGGTATGAATAGGTACATATTGAGATTTTGAGACACGAGTTGCCTAGAATGAAGTTTCTGCGGCGTATATTCCTTTTCCTACATAGCATTTCGAATGTATTTTCCTACATGTTTGTTGTATATATTTCTGTGATTCCCTATCGGATTAGCTTGCAGTTTCTTCCGATGGTTGTGTCATTTGCTCAAGTTTGGTAAAATTAAGCATAAATGAAGGCTAATTCGAACACCAAAATGCGAGAGGTTCCACTTCATTGGATTCAGTAACACAATTATTTACTGCTTTAATTAACTTCTTCCATGTGTACAATCCAAATGTGTAACGTTACTTTTTAACATTTTTGGTCCACACTGTATAAGTGAATCAATTCTGATGAGTTGGGACAGCTTGTATAAAATTTTAAACTCGAAATACTTAATTTTTTGGGTCAAGTTCAACAAAAACATGAATTCGATAGCTCGACTGTTAGATTTAATTTAATACATATCATATTCATTTATGTATAATTTTCCAATTAATATCTTTATAAATGAATTCCTTGCGTTTTTAAAACACCCTTATTCGAAGAGTTGTTAAAACGCCGAGGAATTCTCCTATTATACGAAATCTAATTGAACTATTTGATGTATATATTATAAATATAAAATTATTGAAGCGTGAAAACTGTCACGACATTTCGAATTTATCAAAAATGTAAAATCAAAATTGCATACGTGTTATCTAATCGACAATCTCTGACCTATTTGCACAAAATCGTACAATTACTAAGCATCACTAACATTTCAACTAAGAAGATAAGAAATTGTCAATACAATTTGCGGGTTATGTGGAGGTGTCTGAAAAGATGAGAGTGTTTTGAACGAGAGAAATCCATTCATCCCCATGATGATCCTTCATAAATTAATCCTCTTGCGAATTTATGATATCCGGAAATAAAAATTATTAATTTTCATTTATCTGTAAACTTCTATCAAATATATAAATAATTGAACCGGTCTACTGACCAGAATCTTGAAGGAATTATAATTTTGTGAGAGGGTAAATTTTAAATAAGTGTTTAATAAAGAACATATAATAACGATATTGTCAATGTCAATCAAACAGATAATCAATTTAATAATTGCATACTTAAATTTAAACCTCCAATAATAAACTAAATAGCTTATTGGTGGTAAATTAGATGTAATATTGAGTTGTGAAGTAAAGGTTCTATTGACCGAACATTTTGGATACTTTCCACGTAAAACGTACAATGATACAAGTATATTTTATTGCCAATTTTTTCGACTGTTCTATTTAACTTCTATTTGTAAATGATCGGTTTCTCGATATTTCGGTGTAAATAGTGCGATAAAAATATCTAGTACTATTCTGTGTGATCGATTTTGTAGTTGAAAGGTGAAAAGTACAAATTACAAGTGTGAGGAAAACGGTAATTGGAAGACTTGCGTTAGAAATGTTTTGAATCAGGTATTTATTCATTAAATAATTATATCTTTGCCTTTTAAAATACTTATTTACAACACTCTTGTATCAATTTACTCCAACATCCATATCAATCCCATGAAAAATAATTTTCATAATAAAACTTACGAATAAGACCAAGTCCGTGTTTGTTTGCTGTATAAATCATTCATTCATTTTGTTTAGTTCTTTTTAACACGGCCTATCTACCTAACAAACCCTACGCAGGAGTAATTCTAGAGCCTATTAAAGCTTAACAGTTGCCAGGTAGGGTCAACAATCTAATCAATTATTCATAAAGAGAACAAGCGTTAAGTCTTCCAAGTGGTCGTTTTCTGTTTCATATCAATAATGTAACAATTCTGAAGCAAGTAAGAAAGAGACATTAAAATGTGATATGTTCTTTCGTGCAGTTTCATTTCAATCCTCCGTCTCATCTAAAACAGATTGTACACTTTTATCAATAAAGTAGGTGTCACCAACAAAATATGCTTTACCCATGAAGTAGAGTTTACTTATTTTCACCAAGCCCTCACATTACACATAAAGACAAATCTTACAGGATGAATAAACGATTTTATTATTATTATTATTATTAATTAATTATTAATTATTATATTATATTCATAAACGACGATTAGTCTCCTCAATGGCGAGAACGATGACCGTCTTCGCCCCTTCCTCGCTCCCTCTCTCTATCCCTGTCACTCTCCCTTCGTCCCGAATCGCGTTCTCTTTCCCTATACCTATCCTCGTAGTATCGCGAAGACTTGGTCACGTCGCCACCGGCGTCCACCGGGTCCCCGGGGGATTTGTTCCTCGAACGGGATACCCGCGAACTGGAAAACAGATAAGAATATCCATTAGACATATAGAATAATAATGACTCCTTGGACGAATAAGCGCACAGAAACCCTTCGAAGAGTAAATTCCGAAGGATAGCAGGACGTAAAATGGGGCGCATTAATGCTCCTAATTCATATTACATAGCGACATATTTATTTCACGAGTAAATAGAAATAAACTTACGCGTCCTCCGGTTCTCTGTCTCTATAATCTCTCTCCCTTTCCCGCTCCGTTCGCTCTCTACTCCTCGATCGATCCCTATCCCTCTCTCTTTCACCGTACCTATCCGAATAGTACCTATCCCTCTCTCGGTCCCTGTCCCTCTCCCGTTCGCGTTCTCTCTCCCTGCTTCTGTCCCGGTACCGCGACGACGATCGTTCCCTTCGCCTTCTGTGCGACCTGTCCCGCGACCGCGACCGGTCCCTGCGGCCGCCGCCGCCTCCGCCTCCGCTATACGACTTATCCTCGACGCCGCGCAGCGTGTCCTGCAGCGAGCTGATCAATATCTTGCATCTGTCGTCGTTGGCCACCTTCGATTGCTTGATCAGCGAAATGGCCGTGACCAGGGTCTCGATGGCGCTGGCGTACTCGCCGGCGGCGGCGTCCGACACGGCGCGGCCGATCGCCGATGACGAAACGGTGCGATTGCGCGACATGATGTCCTCGAACTCTTGCTCGGTGAGCTGCGGCAAGTCGGGGGCGCTGGGGCGATGGTGGTCGGGCGGCGGACCGCCGTACGTCGGCTGTGGCATGGCGTTGGGGGGCCCGTGTGGGTGGGCGTAGCCGTGCGGCGGGCCGTGTGGCGGTACGTTCGCAGGACCCATAGGAGGACCGTGAGGAGGACCGTGAGGGGGTCCTTGAGGAGGTCCTTGGGGCGGCATGACTGGAACGATAATGGTATTAGTTTTTTTTACGTTTCGTTGCTGATTTAAGTGGGGATATCAATTCGGGGTTAATAAAATTGTAATTCGAATCGAATCGTTTAAATATATTCCACTTTAGTTGATCATGAATCGATTTTTTAACGCGACTGTACAAATTCGTGATCATCCAAGTAGTAAGATATTTTTAATCATATGTATGTATATATGGCATGCTACCGTAATATAGTGTTAAACTTTAATAGTGTATTGTATCGACTTTGTTTAAACCGATGACATAGATGAAGAGGTATTATTAATTATTGCTCATCAATAGAATTGCCAGCTCATTGTATACTCTCTTTTTAAACCTTACAAGAATCATCCTTGCCTCTGTTATAAAGTATAAGAAATATGCCCAAATTTAAACTCGATTCAAGTCAATCCAATTCACTAAGAGAAGTAAATAGATAAAATACAAGACTAATATCGACAGATGGACAAAATTAAATTATAGAAATATTACACAAAATTTAGCAAAACGTAAATTAGAAAACCTAAAAAAACTTAAGATTTTCTCCAGCTGTCTCAAAATAATAAACTTGAAAACAATAATTGCTTTATGTTGGTAAGTACAGTTTCTAATTATTTGACAAATTATTTTAAATAAAATATACATATTACACAATAAAGCAATTATTGTTTAAAAAGTGTTGTTGCAACATAAACTACCGCATATTTTCAACCGTTAAGTTATAAATAGCAGAAATGTGTAATTTTAATGTAACGATTGATCTTATGTTCAACGATTGATGTTTTATAGTAGATATATACAAATATTATTTTAGACTATCATAGATTTATATTTTACACAATAACTAAATCTATAATAATCGTTAAAAAAATTTATTAAACACGGAGCGAGAAAAAATTGAATTTTTAGCATAAGAAAAATATTCTACAAAACTGACAGGGGAAAAATTCAATTTTCTAATATTAGTTATATTAAATATTCATTAACACACTTTATCAATTGATTCGTATTATGAATAAACTATTTTATATATTTGCAGACAATCAAATTTACGAAGTAGGATCATTTATTTAATTTGATTTTCTTTTCCATTTTTTTTTTCATCAAAATTCTTTACCACAATTTAATCTATCTTGGGATGAACTCACAAATTTTATATTCGTACGTACACATTACATATCATTATGGTTAAGCTGATTTTTATAGTTACTTCACATCAGTTAGTTTAAAAAATATTCTCGAGTTTTTGGGGAAAAATTTAATAAAGTCACATTTTATTTCCTCATATGGAATAAATTTTTATATTTTACGTTGTCTTTAAAAGCGGGATTATCGATAGAAAATTATTTGGAATATAATTATAAATATTTTACTTTAATAATAAAAAAATAAAACTCGAGAATACAAAATCAAAAACTTATTAATTACATGTAAACCGGGCAAATTTGTCACAAAATTTTGCATTTTCAAAAAACGAATCCAACCACGATGTAATTACACATTTACATACAAGAATAAATACAAGTAAAACGCGATGATTTTCACTTCAGTTCCGAGCATTGTAACAACAGTCTAATTTTGATTCGCTTTGTTACCGATAAATTATATAGTATAATATACGTCACTTGGGAATTTTCAAATATGTACCTCATTACACTACATATAAAAATACAGTATTTAGCGGAGCAAATTATTTTTTTTTTAACACTTTTAGTCAGGTGGTTAACGACTTGCTTTTAATTATTTTACAGAAATTGTCAAACTGTCCTTATTGTTACAAATACATTCTAACCGACCTCTCGTGAGGATACATTAAAAATAAATAAAATAAAATTCAAAATGGTCATCCAACATTGTAAGTATCTAATGGAAACATGTCGTTTTGATATCACTCTCAAAACGATATAATCAATAGGTATAAATCCTCAGATTAATTAATAAATTAGATAGGCCCTTGCACATACGTTCATTTTGATTAGAGGTACATATTACATTGCCAGAATTTTTAAATAAGCAGTATTTTTTTACACGATAATAATAATTACAATATAAATAATTTTGAATTTTAGCTTCACTAGGGACTAATATTTTTATTACTATTATAATTATTAAAATTCTCTTTTTCGAATTCGACAATGGCCTATCTACATAGTACATTAATCTGAGTGAAAATCTCGCTCCTACACATCTAAGAAAAAATGAAAAGTCTACAATACCGGGCCCTGGTCCAGGCATGTGTTGAATGGATGGGGGCGGTCCGCCTCCTTGTTGGAAGAACGCCGGATTAACGTGCGGCGCCGGCCCTTGAGGTGGCCCCTGGGGCGGTGCCCCGGGGGGACCCATCGGCGGGGGACCTCTCGGTCCCATGTTGGGTCCTTGCATGTGGGGCGGGTGCGCCTGCGGATAGCCCTGCTGCATCGGCGGCCTGTTCCAATCGGGGCGCATCGGCGGCGGTCCTTGCGGCTGCATACCCCTAGGGGGGCCTTGTTGCGGAGGTCCCTGCTTTTAATAGGTTACAGAAATAATGTGAAAGCACGACAACAGAGTGGTTTTGGTTTGCATATTATTTGTATATTTTTAAATTTATTGACTTAAATGTCTTTTATTGCTATTTTATACTATGCTACTATCGGTTTCTAATTGTACTACATTATTTTATATAAAAGGTAAAAATAAATACAATTCATCACACAGGCAAGACTGATTATTAATTAGGTAGGTATACAAGGTTGCCAAAATTTTTAAACAATTTCAATACATTCGAAATCGATAGTAACCGTCACATGTGTAGCAAAGAAACGGAATTAAAATTATAACTTAATTGATAAATTATTACGAGAAAAATGTCCACATATGTACAAATCAGAAAAACGGTACATTATTTTGAATTACATTAGTATGAATTAATTTACATTTTAATCCCGATTATTCACTACAAAAATAGCGGACTATTAGAAACATTTCGAAAACAAAAAAATCAAATAATAAAATTGATAATTTTCGACCGATAGAGTCGACAATCGTCGACGGTAAACAATTAATTTAGGATATCTTACAATCGTATTACACTTTATTAAAATTATTTATAAAAACCAAAAAATCTGAATTTGAAAATTTAACAACCGAACGAATTTGTGTAGGGGCAGTTAATTTTAACAGTAACAGTGTTGCCAACGAGGGAGAAATCTCCTGTTTTGGGGGAATTTTTGTCAATACGAAAAGAACAAAAGTAAAATGCCAAATCAAAGATAATATTACACAAGTACAGGGAATAAGAATCTTCAATGGCTGACAACACTGGATATCAATCAATTTACCATTTTTTTTCAACAAATAAACATTATTTTGACAAAAAAGAAAAACTTCAATGGAACAAAATTTTATTGTTTTTGTTACCAAAAAAAAATTTAAAACTGAAGTTGTTCTTTTCTGATACTTGTCAAAAATCTATAACTTACCAAGGGTGCGTAAGGAACACAAAAATACCTACAGGAGGGACCAAATTTTACTATAAAACGGGGGGAGGGAAATGAATTTAACAGCCTTAATATCATTATCATTTACCAAAAATTATTACCGGTAAACCTTCAATCCCTCTAACACATGAAAAATACAACGTTTTTTATTGTTTGGAACATTTGCGGAAATGCACATTCGTCACTTATTTTGAAAACCATAAAAATAAATTTTATCTTTATCTTTAAGCGGTATTTTTTTCTTCTTATTTTTTGACTACAACAATGGAAGGTTAATAAAATATAACATAATCATATTGATCGATAAATTTGAATATCCCCGTGCAGAAATTGCTAAAATTAAATTTATAATATTTAGATGTAACCTTTTTCATTCTTCTTTATCAGATTTTACAAGAATATACAAGAATATAGTGGTTATCGCAAAATGAAAGGAAGCTATTAAACAATTTCTCCAACAGAAAAAATGACACAATTTATTGATTAATCAGACGATTCTTTTTCTAGTTAAAGGAATTTACGTAATACAATAATTTGTACAATTTTTGCATATAAGAAATCGAATAATGTATAACAGCTTTTAATTTACAAAAGCTTATTTTAGATGGAAAATTTTTCTGCCGTTAAAACACAAAATCATAAATGCATACAAAGTTTATTTTTTATAAACAAACGCTTTTTCATGAATGAACAAATTAAAATTTTCTAATAATAACATTAGATTATTTTTAGTCTCTGAACTTGAATCAGCCATCGCCATGCGACATTTACAGTCAACTTTCCACAGAAAGTCTCAATTATTCACAAGTTAGCCGGTATTTAATAATAATGAGACTTTTATTAATTATCTATACATAATTATATTAATAAGTAATCGTTAATTAATCGATATATAGACTAAAAAATGTAGCAAACAGTTTTCCTGTCAAATTTTTCGTTATTTTTACAGTTCTCAATATAAAATCATCCGGAATTTTATTTATACTTTTACAATAAATCGGGAGATTAAAAATAAAAGAGAATATAATATATATACTCCCGGCTTAATTACTAATATAATAAGGCACAAAAACGGGAAAATAAACAAAGGGACTTAACTATATGTGTATAAAAAACGCAACAGAAAACGCTCTCTCGATAAATTAAACATACAATTTACATTTACGTATTAAATTTATGTATAGTATAGTGTTATTGAAGTCAATTAAATGTAGTTTTAATCATATTTAAAAAAAATGCTGGCCTATATTCGATGCCTCCTTTTAGCGAATCTTCAACAAAGATTCCCTAACTTTACATTGGTTGTTATGTAAATAAGGTTAAATAAACAGGTATTTAAAATATATTCAATTGACTTTGGAAATACTTTAGAACATAAAAAATGTCTTAAAGGTTCAGTACTCACCATAGGAGGGCGCGGAGGGCCGCCCGGTTGACCCGGAGGCGGCGCCATCGGTCTCATACCCATATTGGGCCCGGGACCGTTCGGCCTCGGCCCGTTCCACTGCGGATTACCCTGGAACCTAGGCGGCTGTTGATGATTCATTTGAGGGGGCCCGTTGAAGCCGGGAGGACCCTGCCCCATGCGGGGACCCCCCTGCATGCCGGGCGGCATGGGACGCATCGACGGGTTCATGGGATTCATGCGGCCGCCGTAATTTTGCATAGGACCTGCGTGAACATTAGAATTAGGATGGCCGGGATGGGGCTGGCGGGAATTGGTGTTATTGGATGGTGACGGTCGTGTTTTAGACTGACTTTCGAAATTACTTAGTGCCTGTTTGGTGGGAGGGGTAACGACCGGTACTTGACCGTTGATTTCTTTTTTCGGCAGCAGTTCCAAGCACAGACGCATGCTGGCTTCGGAGCCCATCGATATTACACAGAAACCCTTCGATTGACCGTTGGCGCGGTGTTCAAAGAATTTCACTTCGTGGAAGTCATTTACTCCTATATCGTGTACGGCGTTTTCTATATCTTGATCTGTTGTCCACTAAAACATTTTAATATGATTATTTTAACGATTAACATCCAAGTTTCTCTAAAAACCCTTTGACATACCCAAGTGAGATTTCCAACGTAGAGCTGGTGACGTCTAACAGAAGCGTTCACATTATTCGTAGTCGTAGTTTGTCCGGAGAAATTCATGTTACTTCCTGTGTCTTCGTTAGCTCCCGGGGGAGCGTGGTGGTTGGACTCGCCTGCTTGATCAGCATTATTCGTACCTGCTGGGGCCGCTATCACGTCATCGTACAAATCCACGTTTTCGCCGCCGAAATCGTCCTGTTCGGCCAAAATGAATAAACGAAACTTGAGATTAATTTGCTGTCTTTTCATTATTTAAGCCTATCTAAATTTAACGGATCGCAATACTAAGCTAGCTGTGATGAAAAATTCGGGATAAATGGTACAATAATAGAAAAACATTTTATTACCATATAATTGATTTAGAAACATTACTGTCGTGCTAAACTCCGATTTTTTTGTCAATTTACCGTTTTCTGTGAGAACTATAATTGACTAGTTGAGCTCAAATGCAAATAAATAAGACGAAATAAAATTGAAACATCGAAACAAACATGGAGGACGGTAAACACGAAAATCGATAGTGAGGTGAGCGTCCCAGCCGGGAGATTAGTAACAGTTAGAAAGAAAATACGTGGCTTACCTGTGCAAAATCTTGTTCTATATCGTCCGCGTATAAATCTATATCGTTCTCTTCGAGCTTTATAGAGGACACGCGGTTTCCAGCTTGCATCATGGTCGGTGCCGTGCCAAGCCGACGACGAACACGAAACAAATTTATGTCCTAACGGGTTTAGACGTTTCACATTTATCGAAATGCACGCAATAACGCCTTAATTAAACCCAATGCATAAAAGAGTTATGTTATAGATGTTCTACTGTTAGTTTAAAAGAAATTTTTCACAACACAACACAACACAATCCAAGCACGAAGCGGAGCGGCTGAGCGGAATGCGAAATATGAGCTGTCAATTTCGTACCAACTTCACAATAAAAAAAATAGTATCTTACTTTATAAGTAATTAGGTATTTGATTTTTTACAGTGAAATCAAAAGAGTTCTTCGAATGTACAATTTAATAATAACTTATGCGTTAAATAAGACAGTTCATCCAAATCTATTTTCGAATATTTTCTGTTTTCTAGTTTCTAAAAGGTTACCAATAACTCTTATGGTAAAGGCCAATTTTCAATTCACAAGTGTTCATCATCATCATATGTCAAAATGAAAAATAACCTATGTTATTTTTAGTGGTTTAATTTGAATCTTGTATTTACATTATATAATTTATCGGGTTTGTTGTTAATGATACAAGAAATACAAAATGAGTATAATACAAAAGTGTTTATTTAAGTTACCAAAAATTAATTTATTAGTAAGTACTTTATTAATTTATTAATACTACTACTGAATTCCTTTAATGCCAATTTTATTCATTCCAGGCGAAATATTCAAGTAGTCACGATTTATTACAATTTAGATCCAATTTCACGGAAGAGCAGAAAATGAAAGTTTTAAATACCTTAAACACGTCCGATGCCGAACAATTGTCGAGGTAAATAATCACATTTAAATTTATTTGTGGTGTTCAAATTCAAAATCCCTTATTGATTTTATAGAAGCACTATTTTAATTGTAGCATGTAGGTTTCAGGTATCGCAATATAGAATTAAAAACATCGAATGCTGGAAGAATAAAAGGGGGCCTTTTCAATCACTCGGTGAAGTATTGGAAGTCGAAGGATTAGGTGAAAAATTACTTTTGAAATTGTGCGAAGACATATTAAATGAAGAAAATAATGAAAATGCGGTCAAGATTAATAAAAATAATAACGTGAAAGTTACCAAAAGGTACAAAAATTTAGTTAGTCCTGTTATAAGTGGAAATATTTTAAATGTAAGTATATTATTCGATATTTGATCCGATTTAATTGATTAATATTGTTTTTTACAGAATTTAAAATCAGCAGTTGGCGTTCATCTTAGTCCGATAGGCATAAGTTGGGCCAAATTAAATAAAGAAAACAATACGTTAGTCGATTGGAATTTTCAAGGATTCAGTTCGTTGCCTAATAAAATGTTATTGGACGAAACGTTTCAACAGGTTAATGAGATGTATTTTTAATTGATAAATTAATTTAAAATACAGGGTATCTCATTAAGAATAAATGAAATAAACAAATAATCTCCAATTAAACAAAACAAGCTCAGTTCAACCGGACACCCTGTATATTTGATTAATTTTGGATAATCTATACTGATATTTTTATTAATTTATTACAGAGTCTCGATATCGTCGATCGAATACCTCCCGGTGATTTGTACATTTTCGAAACGCATCCGAAATTGAGCCCGGCTGGTCAAACGCAAAACTCCGCCATTTCCGCTTACGCACAGCAAATCGAATTGAATGCTATGCTAATGGCGCTTTTGAACACTAACGAAAATCGAAACGTTACTTTGGAAAAATGGCCCAACGACAGTACGAAGGAAACACAAAAGTGCCTCATCGAAAACCGCGTGTTTTATCTCAAATCTAGAACTCCAGCAAGGTAATTGATTTGTTTTTCAGAAAGCTTAGTTTACTTTTTGTATGTGTATCTTTTGTAGGTTGTTCAAAACGCTTGTTGGACAAGAAAAAGTCTCTGCCATATCGATTATTCAGCAACTACTAGACAATGACGGTAGTTTTTCACTGCCTTGTACTCCCGTTGAAGTCGAACCGAAATTAAAAACCCTATTTAACGCTCAAATATCTACGAACAAAGAGCTTTTGGGCCAAGCTCTAATGCTAATTATAAGCTTCATGGATTTGTGCGTTTACAAAAATCCCGCCGCCCTAAATGCCGTTTCGAACCAAAATAAAAAGTGATTTTTATTTAGTGAATAAAACAAAGTTGATTTTATTTTTCACAATTTAATTTCACTATTACCATCCAGAAAATGCGTTTTACACAGCGGACAAAGGAGAGACGATTTCAAGCACCGCTTCAAGCAGTGCGAGTGAAACAGATGATTGCAAGGCGTTATTCTGGCCCTCGACATGGCGGTCAAGCAGACAGCGCAAATGTCGTTCCAAGAATCGATTTCCTCCTTAGTGGCGATTCGAAAACTCCGGAAAATCTCCCTTTCGACGATCAACAATTTCCAATAATTATAATATATATCTTTTAATCGAATGTAAACTAGGAAATATACACTAAGCAATACGAAATTAGAGTACTGTACTAGTAGGAAATAGGTAGAAACGATAGTACCGGCTAGTACTGTAAAGAAATTCATCACCATCGGTACGTACAAGTGCTCCAAGTTCTCCAATTTTTCAATACTCAACTTTTCAAATAAATCAGGTAAGGTTTCTACGAAGATTTTCTCCGAACAAAGGTAGTATAAAAACGTCAAAACGCTGTACAACAAGCTAGGTTGATAGTGAAGACCTTGTTCCCTCAAACACAGCACAATCACGATGGCCTTGACCCATTCCAAAATGACCTTGAATATCCAGGTAACTAGATGCTCGATGGTCAAAAAGCTCCTGAACAACTGGAACCTTTGCCTGTGGAAAACGTCCTTTATCCTCGACACAAAGTAACCAAAGACCGAATAGAAGAGGACGCTCGTCAGTGCCATTACTACGCTTTTATCACCCTTTTCGTTATCGAAATTTTCATTTTCTTCCAATATCAAATCGACCAATACGAAGAAACAAACCTGCCACAAAAAAGTAAAAAAAATGAGATTACCTAATATATTTCATTTTACTACTTACAAGAGCGCTTACCTGAGATACGAACGCATATAGACTTTTAATCTTAATGAAAAATTGTTCGACGCAATGGATTTCTTCCATGATTTCTGATCCTAGGGCTAAGATGAACTCTCTCAGGAACGGCCACCATCCTGAAAGCGTTGTCGTTTTCGATTAAATCAATTAAATCAAGTAGCGCATGAAAGGAATTTCTGAGCTTGGGCTTTTAAATTTTTAGTACCTTATGATAGTCTGATGGTGATTACCTAGGAATTCTTCGTCTTGTAACAAAAATGAGGTAGACATGATGGTTAATAACTGTTTTAATTTAGATTTATCCCGATCCGAAAATTAAATGATGTGTGTCTGATGTATTTGAATTTTCTACCTGATTGACAAATTTGACATATATTTGACATGTGTGTCGCCTACTCGTCTTATTTCATTACTTTTTAGCCAATACTTATAGCATATTTAAAAAGGATTGATCATTTAAATTAATATATCAATAAATTGGAGATTTCAAGAGGAAAGGAGCACTAAAACACGTTAGACAATTAGTCAGTTTTTATAAATTAAAAAAATACCTAGCTACTGTAAAAAATGTACTTACGCAGTTCATTAAACAACGGCGAATGTATTTCCATAATACAAACTGCTACAGGACTAAAAATATTTTCTGGCAAAGCCAGGTATTGACCAAAATGCAAAATTTAAAGTCGTCGTCGCAATATTAAATATATAAATAATAGAAAAATTGTGAAGAATTAAGAAGAAAAAGATATAACAGGACAATGAAAGATGCCAGTACAAGTCCTTATCGCATAATGACCTAATAATAATACTAAATATACGTATATTTTTTTTGTTAATTTCGCTTTATATCATATGCTCAATGATCATATTGACGACCTATTTAAAGAAAGAATGCACATTCGACTTTAAGGTTAACTTAATTTTATCAATTTAATGGTCAAAATAAACAAATTAATGAATTGATTGTTAAGCGGGGACGAAAATTAAAGGACCATCTGACTATAAAAAAAAATGGTCGAGTTTGAGACGCATTTAGTGGACAATTAATCTCGAAATTAACGTCCCAATTGGTACTTGCAGTTTGGCACTTGCACATCAGTTATTTTTAACAGAGCAATGAATTTTAATTGCTTAATAAATCGATTAAATGTTGTAAAAATTTCCCATTTTGGAAATATTAACACACTCATTTTTTTTTATTTTCATTCACTGAAACTACGCTAATAATAAAAATTGCTAAAAAATTATTTCCAAGAAAATATGATCATGTGCCATTTGATAAATTGGATAAGTGCCACATTAATTTTTATTCATCACGGCAAGGAAATTTTCTCTTCAAGCACTCTGATTTTCTCTCATTACCCTATTAGTTTATTTTCTCAGTAGTCTAGAAGACAATGAAAAGCACATTCTCTATACTTTTAATAGATTTATAGTTCAATTGCGTGCAAAATAAAACTCAGAAAATCATTTTTGAAAATTTTATTACAATACAAACATGGAAAATATAAAAACTTACTCTAATTTAACTTATAAACAAATACCAAATACTAAAATTACCATCCAAAATGAGTTACAGTTAGTGCACGAAAGTGTACTCTCTCTTACAAATGGGACACGCCGAGGAATTGTTCAAGCACTGCCTCAAGCAAGCCGCGTGAAAGAAATGTTGACAAGGCGTCACTCTAGCTCTATCCATCTGGCTCAAACACACCGCGCAAACGTCATCGCAGTTTCTAATCTCGTCCTCTGTAGCCCTCCTGAACCGCTCGAGCATCTCCTGCTCGGATCTCAGCTGCCTCAAAGAGTTCAACGCTAGATCCTTGGAACGCAAGTACACCGTGAGGTAGAAGGCCAATATCGTAAACCTCGTTTGGCCGTGGAAACTCAACAATATCGCGCCAATCACCGACAGACCGGTGGTGTAGTACTTCAATAAAACAGGCGCGTAGAGCGGCTCCAAAGCCTCCAACGATTTGAGCTTCAACCACAGCAACACCGGCAGGAACATGTCCACAAACACCTTCTCCGTACACACGTAGTATGACCAGGTGACGAACGTGTACAGAGCGGTGGGCTGGTAGTGCTCTAAACCTTGCTCTAAACCGAAGACCAGCAGCATGAACGTCACGGTGATGATGAAAGTGACCGCTTTCGTCCATTCCAGGACGATTTTCGTCGCCGACATGGCGACGTGTTTGATGTTGCTGTGCCGCGTCATCCTCACGGTTATCGACCAGTCTTCCTTTTCGATGAGCTCCTTGATGTAGCCGGTGCAGTAGGCTATCACGTTGTAGAACATCAGCGAGTAGAGGCCCGTGATCTTCTTCTGGGGGCAATTGGAGCCGCCGAAGTCGCAGAGCAGGACTCTGTCGCACATCATGAAGAATACCAACTGTAATTGTAAACCAAGTGGTTAAGAAACTTTGATATATCCAGGAATATCATTGGAGTTGCGATATAAAGTACCTATTGCAGATTGACCATTTGAGTGGTAAAATAATAAAATTTACCTGTGTAGTTAGGTTGGATATGTTGGACATCTTCATGAAGACTTTTTCACATTTATCTAGGGGCTCGTAAATTCTGTAGAGAACGTAGCAAACTGGTCCATAATACCTTGTGAAAAGGGCTGAAAAAATTATATGGTTGAAAAATGATTGTACACAAACTTTTTTTCAGTAAAGATATTTTGAAAATTAATTAAAAATTAATCAAAACAAATTCGATATGACTTTTTTTTTCAATGCCGTCGACATGTTTACTTTCTCTTACGTCGTCGTAGGTCAGTCGTTTATTTTTAGAAAATAAAACTGCGAAATTTCGTGTCGAAATGAAGGAGAGAAACGACAGCGTTTAGACACTTACATGCGGCTATTATCTTTTTTTTTTCTTCTTTAACGCAATTTGCAAATTAATGATTTTGTATTAATTTATTCCGAATTTAATAGTGCTCCAGATCAGTGGCGGTGTGTGAGAAATTTTATCTTGCTATCTACTGTAAAGTAAATATTAATAAATGTTGAACCTTTTGAATTTTAATTAAGCAAAACATTATTTTTGTGTCGTTGTTATTTCAATATGTTTAAATAAAAATGAAACTTTTGTCCTTGCACGCGTCAAGACAGCAGTCTTCTGTATATAGAGGAAGTCGTGCATGCATGCTTACATTCGATATTGGAACAAACAAAATTTATCTCGTTTTTAATTAGAGAAGAAAAGGAGCAAACAAAATATTTAACGAACTTTGTCTTTTTAGATTATGCAATTAAATATAAAAATCCCGACAAAGATGATTCCATTCCGTTGAGCCGGCAACAATAACCCCGATTGTTCTGTTGTAAGCAGTGATAATTTCCTGGTAATCTTTATCGAGGTTATTGCATGTGTCTCAGCTATTTCGGTAACTGAAATTTAACCCACATTTATAGGATAATAATAATAATAATAAATCGTATTTAACACAAAAAGTTTAATCATCGCGGGTTACTCCCGCGAACTCCTCCAGCGAATTCTCATTAGATATACATTATTTTTTTCGACGATTATATTATTCCATAATGTGTGATAAATGTGCACGTTTGGGTCACGGAACTTTCAAACTCTCTGTATCATTGTTTCTAATAATAGTCGTCGAACGTCGACGTCGTGTTGCATGAACTATTACTGACAGGTTCAATAACGACAATTATTATTAATGACGAGCTGCGTATTATTTTCGATGCGATTACGAAGCAACAAAGTAACGATTTAAGGAGGCCTTGTCGCTCATCAGGCTCTGAATCGATGGTTATTAAATAACCGGTAGCATTTAGTCACAATCAAAACATTTTATACTCATTTATTGATAGCATTAAATTTTGTCTATGACATCTTCTTCAAAAATTTCCTCCACTATTGCAACTTATTATCGACTGTTATGCTATCTTTATATTGCCTTGTTCCATTTGATCGTTTTACTGAAAAAATTAATTTAAAGGGATAATTTTTCTACGCCATTGCATACGCCCCAGTAAAAATTGTCAACTTCTTTGATATGGAACGAGCAAAGAGGACATCTCGAGGGTGGACGGGACAATATAAAAATGAGCTCAATTTTAGAGTTGTCCTCATTGGCAGCAAGTGCTCCAGCCGCAAACTACCCAAACAGCCCTTTTAGGTGAGTAATATTTCTCTAATTTTGATATAAAAAGCTCATTCACAAAACTGTTAATAATCGACATTTTTATTTGATATTCGAAATAACCATTTGCAATGGTTGGGGTGCAATTCCACACATATTAAAATTCAATCAATAACCCCATAAATAAACTAGCCATTAATATATTGCATAAAACGAAATCGAAATGAGTTTGTTCGCTGATGGCGTATCATTTAATGATCCGTGTGTTGAACCGTAGACATCACACATCGACAATGATTGCATTATTATGTCTTACCTATTATCTTACTGCTGAGTTGCCTCAGCCATCTGACTGGGTACTTATAATTAGCTGAGATCAGCACTGGTAGTACCAAAAACGAATAACTGGCCAGGCACCACCCGCCTAGGCTAAGCAGTAATGGCGCGTGCCCTCTGGAACAATACGGCAGTAGGAAAACGACAGACAGTAGGCACACTGAAAAAGAATTAATTTAATTCTCAAAGTGTTAATAGATATGTAGTAAGTAGGGCAAAAGTATGAGCTCTTGGAGCTTCTCTTTTGGGACCTTAGAGATCTTTAAAGATGCGTTCCATTAACTCAATATTTTGTCGTAGATGATAGAGTATCAAAGAATATATGATTTTTTTTAATTATCTACACTTCTTGTATATTGTATGCGTACTTGGTACAAAAAATTTAGCACCAAAAATCTACTTGTTTAGAACATATTACTCCAGAGGTATTTTTAAACACATTGATTGGTACTTTGGATATTTTTAGAATTTACATTCATAAATATCTGTTCGTAAATTAAATATAGTTGTAGAGGTGACAAGTAAAATCGGTGTCAACATATTCTTCTAACAAAGAAATAAATTTTGAAGTAGGTGTCAGCCAATATATTATTAAGTACGCATATGTACTTACTGTATAATTCTACATCACCAGGGGACTAATACGAAATAAAAAAATTAGTAAATTTAAAAGTCGGATTAAATTAATGAAATTAAAAACCAATATTTTTGTGATTTTTAGACCTAATTTTCTCTAAGGAATCACTTTCGTGATTAAAAAATACGTCTAACCTTTCGTTTGTAATAAATAATAATTTCTATTCCTTGAATTTTTCTTTTGTATATCGCCACTACTACGTTCAAAGGACATATGCACCGCGTCTAATTTTCTAATGTGCGCCCTCATGTCATGATGTAGTTTTAGGTACGACTTAGATACGTCTTCAAATATTATTTACGAGCCGCTAAAGCTTAGATAATTCAAACGAAATGGAATAAAATGTTCTAAATTGAATAATGTCATTTATTTGGTTTAGTGGGCGCCTATGAATAGAGTATCCATTAAAATTAATTCCATGGGCAATTGGAGAGATGAAATCAAATACACACACGGCTACGTTTACACCGAAATCGATATGATATAAAATTGCTCTTGGGTTACTGACTGCTTGACTGACTGATTACCTGGTTCATTATAATTACCTAAAAATGGTCTTGTATGATTTTTTCTGGTACGTGTTTCAGGAAAAAATAATGTAAAAATGGGTATTTGGTGTTTATTTAATTTTAATTTGTTTGTTTTATTTTTTTTTTATTTTTGAAGTTTCCTAGATAAATCCAATTTATACTTATTTTCGTAAATTTTAGTGATAATTTTGGAGGTCACTGTATCAATTATAAAGTCCTAATTTATTCTAATTAATATATTTATATAATTTTTGAAAGTATTTATCTAATCAATCACTGTAAAAATATCCTGTAAACGTTGTAATAATTTTCTTAAAGACAGTGACATAAAATTCGACAAAATTACTACCTATTAAACTCATTGTAAACACACTTCCTGAATTCTCTCACTGTACCGACTTCGACTTTTGACTTTAAACTGCTCGTAAATTTTATGGAAAAATTGCTTTTTTTATTATTAAAAAATTGGTAATAAAACTCTACGAATAGTATACTAGAATTAAAAAATCATGTATTACTATAAATTACGAGGGTTATTTACAAACATTGAACCAAAGGTGCCTTTGTTTTCGATTTTTAAACGTAATGTACCATAGCGCATTCGCATCAAAATATTTTTCAAATTTTCAAATTCGACTTGTTTATTACAAAAATACATTAATACAACGCACTACATTTTTAGCAATACGTACATTGGGAACTGCAACTAAAAATAAAGTAGGTAGCCGTTAAAAATGCAGGAATAGTTCTAGAATTAGTGTTTTCGATCTGGGGGGACCGAGTCAAAGGGGACCTGTCCCCTTTAAATACTTAACAGGTCATGGTCATTTGCACTAGAAAATATACTCAACTTATGAATATATGATTCATCAGTTAAATCAAAATTATATTTATTGCACGACATAAAAAGCTCGGTTTAATTTAGTATAAAAGGAGTTAATTGCAGTTTAAATTTAAACTGTTTAGTTCAAAGATAAACTCAAAATACAGTTTCAAATTACTCTAATTTTAAGAAGTAGCTTGCATCTCAAACCCAAAACTTACCAGTCTCAGCAATTTTTTCATCCCTCTCTTCGGGATCAATTTTAGGCAAAGCGTGAAAGCTTCTTAACCTCCCTCTGACTCTCGTTATCATCCCCATAGCTATCAAACGACCATGCCACGAAACGGGCGAACACTCTGTGAATTATCTTCTATATTAAACTTCACGTATTCAACTCGGAAAAATCGCACCACACGCGGGACCCTTTTCGGCCGTGCAATCCAATCGTTTCGAATGCACTTCGAAATTTTATTCCCGGTTTGATAAATATTTATCCCGTCACCGGGAAGGTTTACGTGGCGTTTCGGTCGAGCAGAATGCGAAAATTGTACGGGGGTTTATTTGCGTAGTGGAAATGCGGCGTTGCCGCCCCGCTGGTTTTCTATTTTTGGGTTTTTTCGGCGGCGGAAAAGCGATGGAAATCCGACATGTGCAGGATGTTGTTGGACTATTCGCTATGTTGATATTTGTTATAGAATCAAGGGTGTGTGGGTTGAATGAGTCAACATTACATATGGTACTCTATATTTTAATGAATGAAAAAAATATCAAATTTAATAACATATTTGAGGAGCTGAAGAAAATTTTGTAGGGACACCTTCTAATTATAAGAGATTTAGTTATTGTTAAGAAGTTCTTATATCCTTCATACACAATTTGTTTCGTCCATGTATCGATTCATTCTGCCATCATCAGATTCTGATTTCGAGATCAGTAACACAAATAGTTCAAAGACTTCTACAGGAGTTAAAAATACCAATTGATGATTGAACGACCGCAGTTCAAGAATGTTTACCAAACAGTGCATCACTGCAATTTATCCTGATGCCTTCGCCGACGCCAATCCTGCATTAGTCGTTCAAAAACCTCCTCTTTGTGCGCAAACAATTTTCGTTCTGAGTCAATCGCCTCGAATAATCGATTTTTTTCGTCGATTATTGTTTATCGAATGAGCGTCGGCAACGTTGCTGAACGGTCTTTTGGCAAAGCTGATGATTTCTGAATCTGAATCGAACGCACACTCGGGTTTAGTAACACAATGCGGTATTTTTAACGTTGATAAACATGTTTTCGTTACGTTTTCGTATTCCGGAGGCTGTTGAATGGGATCGTCTATTAGCATCTACTCGTGCGCTTTTTTTTTCCCAAAGTATCACACGATATATTTAATAACAAAAAATTATGTCGTTTCCGTTCCTTGAAAATATCAGAAGTGACCTATTTTTCCAATAAAATTCTGCAAGCTTTTGGTGGCAATTTGTTCAGTAACTCCTCTTCCATCCTGCTATATTTATAAGCCACAAAAGTTACTTCAGAATATCCCTGTATTTATGCTGCAAATTTTGTACATATATCTACATGAAATCAAAATAGATTTTCCTATAACTCAGAAATTTACGAGTCCTTTCTATTCGTATAATAAATATCTAGAGACTTTCTAATCCTACGCATCGGTGATTTAATTGCATCCTTAAGCCTTTCGAAAATCCTTTTATGTTGGTTATGTGTGGTCTCGCACGAAGGCGGGAATATACACTAGCAGGTGATGATGATCATGTGTCTACGTTTACGCTAGAATTGCACACATAGCTATTTTCGCTTTTCCGAAAATCGTTTACGAAATTTTGCCAAAAGAGTGATTAAATCGCTCCTTGATGCAATTTTGATTATTCAGTTGGTAATTTAATGAAACCTTCTAGTACTTTAGTTTAACTCCTTTTACAACAACTCTATATTAAGACATGTTTGGTTTGATTATCTTATTTTGATCCGCATGAATCTGTGTTTACGATATCTCTTCCATTGTTTTGACTCAATTTCGAATCCGCTATTTCCTGACAGGAGTTTCATGTCTTGCTGGAATTTGTTTTTTTATGATTCCAATGTTCCAGACATTCCTGAAAAATCAGTTGGCTTTAAAAATACAGAATTTTTTCGCATTCGTGCGGTTAGTGTCCTCATTTATTTCGAGAGCGATGAGGCGATGAAGAGCTTGGAAGGAACAGACGCCTAGTCATATGGCCTATTCGAAATAAATATACGTGGAATTTATGGCTATGCAAATTTAGTCGAGCTCAGCTTTATTGAAGAATGTAAATGGAATGCAAAAGTTTTACAAGAAAAATGGAAACTAAATTTTAACAGTTTATTCAACTACTTTACGAAAGCATTATGTATACAATATTACCTACATTAGGTAATAAACGAATGAAAACAAGTTAACATTACCTAATCGATTGAACTAATTATAATTCATTTCGGTAACAAGAAGTGGTATTAATGAATTAAGTATCAAAGTTCGAAAAATCCTAATTAGAAAAAAATTCCTGAACCTATTTTTTAATAAATTATTGATTTCGAAATACGTTTGTTTACGCTGGGATAATGATTTTTAAATCGTTTTAATGCCTAATTAATGAACTCTCACCATTAAAATGGTAGGTAATTGATCGATACAACAAAATTAATGCACCGTATTATCGACCAATATCTTATTACTGTTTCGGTTCATTCGTTCTTCTTTTTCCTGTTTCATTTTTAGCAAAACAAATATTTAATCATTTTAAGCACTCCTCTATTTAATATCTACCATTTTTATTATAATGTCAAAAATAATGTGTCATTTTTATATATTGTTGCCATTGTTAATGTATGAATATAATTAAGTACCTTTAGAAGTACCTTTTTTTCTTCTTATTTGATATAACGCTGCTTTTCAATGAACAAAATACTCTCAGTTGAATTTATTTTTTAATTAAAATGTCCATCGAAAATTGCTTTTTAATTAACAAAACCGTGTAATTTATCGTTAATTACTGAATTATTTAAATATATTAAAGTTTTTTAACAATGTTCAGAGGTAATTTATTAATTGTGTGACTAGAACTCAGACCAGTGGTTAATTAAGCAGTGTAAGTAGAGCGATTTTAATTCGAAGTGATAGACATTTTTGAATAAAATTAACATAAATAAATGGTGCAAAATATCAGTAGAAAAATAAACAAATTTAATTGAAGCATATTTGCGATAATTGAACATTAAATTAGTCTAATAGCGGTTTTAAAAACCGAAAGCACCATGAGTAAAAAACGAAGTAAATAACCTCTATTGTTATTTTGTACCTATTTTATTTTTGAATTTATTTTTTTCTGACCTGCCAAATTTGAAATGGGCTCTTACTTTTAAATTGACCCTATCGACAAATGTCGCTGTATTTGTAAATTGGTAAAACGCCAAGAATTTAATAAAAAAAATAATTTATCCGCCTTTTCGGGATCAAAATCCGAGATAACAGAGTCCTTCTCTCGTAAAGTTTACAGTAAAATAAACAACTCGCCTGTAAGATTGTTGAGTGATGCAAAGAAGTAAATATAATACAAATTGATGAAAAGTTTTATGAATTCCAAAGTGAGTAAAAATCGTTTTCTCTAATCCCACTTCTGATTTTTTGTGAATAACCGAAAAGTAATCGCATCAGTAATTAGTAATTTTGAAAAATATACATACATTACATACAGCAAGACCGTGACATAAAAACAAGATATATCGATACTTTGAAATCGCGTTGATCCGATCCAAAAATAAATTGGAGTTGTTATTTCATTTTTATTACTAAAATGTTTTTCATCCGATTTTACAAGCAAGACTTTTTTCGAAACCGTTTGGAGTCACAGCCAAAAATCTGACAAACTTTCAAACTTCTATCGAGCATATTTGAATCCATTCTATCAAAGGCAAATCCAAAAAAAGATATCATCAAAATGTATATTTATTTCATTCAAAATTTATAAATGAAGAAAATCTTTGTACTATACCTACGTATTTAGAATTATGCTGTTTTTGTGCAATTTTGATTTCTAAAATTTAGTACACTGCTCTAATGTATTTACTATTGTGAGAAAACATTTTTGTTAATTCTTTAACTTTGGTTTTGTTTTTAATCTAGTAAAGTAAATATTATTGAGCGAGGAGCCATGTATGTACAATATCAATGTTAAAATATTATAGTTCATCGGTTCAATAAAAACAATTATATAATTGAAGCATTATTAAAAATGATAATTTTCGAATGACACTAAAATTAAAAGACCGTGACATACAAAGGATGTTACAAAATTGTAGTTTCGTGTTTCTCGCACGATGCAGTTAATTTAACAAACTTTTAATTGAGTAGTTATTTCATACGTGATACGAAAATGTCTCAGGAATATATATTATCTTATTAAGTTTCCATTTGGATCCGTTCTATCAAGAAATGACGCTTAATTTCTGAAATTTAAATAATGGTTATTTAATTTAACGACAATAATAATTATAAAATATTTTAGATTAAAAAAAAAGATAACGTAAGTAAAAAAAATAAAAAAAATTTGATGTACCCCTGGTGGGACTCGAACCCACAGTCCCCGGCTTAGGAGGCCGATGCCTTATCCATTAGGCCACAGGGGCTTCGAATGTTAGTTCTGTTAGATCGGATCATAAACTACGTTTTATTTATGCAAATTTGAATACAAATTTTGCGGTAAAACAATTTTTGTAGAATTAATCTGTTCAATATTATTGGTTAGTAAATTTTACATGTCGCAATATTATTGTATGAAACTATAAAATCATTGAAGACTCTTATTTAAGTAGTAATGAAAATATAGTGTTTTCCGAGACGTTAATAAAAATTGTTTTTTATAAAATTAAAAAAAAATGCAAGAAAAAAAAATTAGGAACATTTTGGAAAACTAGCAATTTAAAATAAAATGCACTATATTTTTTGTATCAAAAAATGTCTCATTTTGTACTATTTTTATAGCCACAAAAATATACAAAAAATTAATGAAACCACCTTCTAAATATTACAAACGCCTTTCCTGTTCGCATTAATTCCTTCCTCATAACCCATCAATATATAAATTAGACATGTTTTGAATTTAGACTTCCCGCTAATCTCCCATCATCTCGGATCTCGGGCGGGCGAGCGGCCCCTTTGTGTCCCTAATTTTTTTCCCACAGGTCAATCGATAAAAACAAAAATTCTGCATAATATTCCATTCCATTCGACCCGAGACGCTCGCATGCATAACAATATTAACAACATTAACAACATCGCGGCGTCTCGTCTATCCCTTTTTCGAGCGGGGCCGTATCAATTAAATCCGCCTCATCCTGTATACTAGTGAGAGATAAGAAAACAAACCGAAGAAATGTCATACGTCCAAACTATAGACCTCAGTCGTTCTTTGACTCATGTAGATGTAGTTTAACGCACCGCCTGCCTATGTATAGCATGCTGTAGTGTTAGTTTAACATGTGGTTGCGGAAATTCGTCAATTCGCCTAGCAGTTTCGAGATTTAGGATTATCGGAAAAAATTCGAGAAAAAAGAAGGAAAATTCGGCCGCCGATTTTTGATGCAAAGACCATGGTTTTTGAAATATTGTGATTATGCGAATTTTATCGATGACACCGCGTTGCTGTTGTATAAAAGAGATAAGAAATACGAAAATTTCTGAGGCTGTGTGCACGAACAAATGCCAAAAAGGTACGGAATTTATTTTATTTATTTTTATCCAGCACTACAATAAGTACCTGGTACAGCTAGCTGATAATTGCAAAATTTTAGCACATATTTATTAATAATTAAAAAAAATACTAAATTATAAAATAACTATAATTATTTTATTATAATTAATCTAAAAAAAATATCCCAATTATCCTTGAAAGGCGCCAATTCATTAAACTTTTTTTTCGAAATAAAATTTATCTAAATAGCATTAAATTTTATTAACAAAAAAATGCATGCAATTCGTAAAACGATCTTCTCAATTTCTGCTCGTAAAGCGTTAATTCGCAATTCGCAGCCCATTAGTTTTTTTTATTGAAGCCAAAGTTCAACAGATCGCAATTAAACGTTAGAACGGTTGGATTTCGTAAGAACTACGTGCAGGTAATTTTCGAAAGGGATCCATTAGAATATAATTAAATGTGGTATGTATTCGAATTGCTGGACATAGCTAGCATAATTCACATTTTTTCGAGCGGCGATTGCTTGTTGATAATTACAAAACGAAAACTTATTTTCCAATACCGAATAGTAAATTTAGTGATGATAACAGGCTTCTGTTTTAATATTACTATACAGTTTATCTGCTTATTTTTATTAAAGGATTTTCCGAATTTTGCTTGTTTACAACAGGTTTTTTGATTAGGTAAGAGATGCTACCTTAATCCTTACTAGAAAGCTTCCTTTATACAGGGTTTTCCTGTGCAGTGGCGTACCAATTTTTCCTTCAAAAACATCTAGTCTTGAGTACAGTAATTACAGTAAAAAATAGATTTTTTTTCTTAAAACTTTAACACCCTGTATCTCAAAAGTTAGTACGTATAGGATATAGATTCATATGAAATTTTGTCCTTAAAATGGGTTCTAGAGTCACCCCCTTAAATATTAGCATGTCATTAAGGAATAGACATGTATAGAGTGGCTGTTAGAAAACGATTACCTTCATCTTTTAAATTTGGTTCTCCCTGTATAGGGTTCTCCCTTCGAATTAACTCTATACATTGTTGGAAAGCGGTACTAAAAGCGGTGTATCTCGTAAACGTCGAAATTGATTGTCGCAAAGCCCCGAGCGCTCTGCGAGCTTAATTAAGGAGCTAAATTCCTTGTACGAATTTTATTATCAAGTATAAATTATGCACTTTATTGCGAGAGAGTGCAGCCTCGTTTGTCCTAGATGCGATTTCCAGAAAATGATTACCGCCGCTCATTCGATGAACTTGAACCGGGGGGTGCTTGACCCCTATAAAGAATATTCAAATAAAAGGATCGCAAAAAGCATCTCGAAAGTCGAGCTTGCGAAGCGAGCGGGACAACAAGGAACTTCTTATTATAGATTACAATTGCAAATGTCATTGATTGGCTCATTGAGGATCTTTTGTAAGTCTACATATGAAGATAAAGTATGCCGAAGGAAACGACGTGGCCGAATATTCTTTTACATGAGTAAAAAAGCACGGATTATTTTATTCTGACGAATTTTTCCGGAACGAATGTTTACCTCGAAATGGCCATTAATTAATTCGCCAGTTCTAACACGGCTATGTTGAGAGTGTACCAATTCCTGTTTGCCGTTTAAGTACAATTGCTCCCAATAAATTTTCCTTGTACACATACAGTCAGTGATACTTCCACTTGTTTTTTAATTTATTTACGCACTTTCAATGCGAATCTAGCTCATCTGCGTTAATCGTACAAATTGATTGTCGAAGAACTTTTTACTGTTCTCGCCTTGGCTGTGATTTAAAAATCGTCATTTTTTCTGAACTTTTCGGGGAATTCCCTAGAAAATATGAATGCTTATTGAATAGATAATATGTAGTAGTAAATAAATTCTTGGCTGTAGACTACAAATACTGGTATTAAAGTTCGACAAACGTGATATATAATTTTTGCACGAAACATTGATTACAATGACACCTGATCAAAATATTTGTCTCAGAATTTTATTCGACTATTTTTTTCGTTTATAAAACAAACGTTTTGAAAAACAACCCAAATCGTTGAAATTCCCGGAACAATAAAACGTTTGACCCCAGTGTCTTTTACTTGGCTATACAATAAAATAAAAATATTAGACATTTTATTAATTAATTTATTAAGAAAATATTTTTCTGAGATTAAACCTGAGCTGACCTTTTAGATAATATCTAGAAGATTTTTAATTGAGCAGCTTTAGATAAAAAACTGATAATTTTTACTAGATATTTAACACAATTTTTTTCTGATGTTAATAAATTATTTTTTAATGTATTATTATATTAATATGTCTAGTCGCCTTGGAGATAAATCTATTTTCTCTTCATTTTATCGAACTTCTTTGGAAACATTTAAGGAATTTCCGATATTAAAGAGCATAACATACATTACTGATTTCTCTAATTCAAATAATATGAGAATATTCATATCAAATCTCTTTCTATTCAGGGTGTTTCAATCCTGTAAGAGTAAAATGAAGTAAACATTAATAAAAAGCAATCATCATATCATACAATCATCATCATCTTCCAGATTTTTTAATGCGTTTATTACACTCAATCGAAATTCCAGATTTTCAATACCCCATAAATGTCAAAAAATACTCGTTAATTCGAGCCGCTCAAGGAATTTCCGCTATCTCTTCGCTAAAAATAGAAATCTGGAATAAAAATAAATCGCTCGTAAAGAACGCATTGACCATGATGATTGAATGGAAACTTTTTCGAGATTGCAACGAAATTAACTGCCGGCTATTAAAAACCTATAAACAATAACGCCGAGATTGTTTCCTATTGTATATACCGAGTATTGCATAAAAATTCTGCTAAAAGCGCGATTACTTTTAATTTGTGTACAATAATTGCACAATTTTGTTGTAGCAAGTACTACATGATACAAAACGAATAAAAAAAAACAGCCACTAAAAAGATAAGATTGTTGTTTAGTTTATATTTACTATAGATATTATTTTGATTATAATTAATAAAATATTAATGATTATTATGCATATAGTACTTGTTTGCTCTTACAGATGATGAACTTGTAAACATTTTTATTACTTATACTAATTGCTGACTTAATCAATTATGTATCCCAAAACTGTATCCTTTGATTAAATACATACCGCCCTAAATACACTAAATAAAAGTAATTTACAATGACTCAGCAGCAACTTAAATAAATTAATTTTATATTTATTTTATTTTCCACAATGGTTGGTCATCAGACCCTCTTTGGAAAAGATAGGAAAGATGCATTTTTTTAGATAGCATTTCAGTTCTGATAATGTAATTTGTATTTGCAATTTTCATTCATATTTTGCTTCGTTTGATAAGGAAATTCAGCGCCAGTTTGTTGACCTCCTGGTAAAAGTGACATTCAACAAAACAAACAACATTTCAATAATTATCAAGCATGAAATCTGCAGTTGGATCGAGCAAAATATCAAACGACATATTCACGTTACAACCAGTTTGCCATCGAATAAATAATAAATATAATATATGAAATTTGTGTTTCAAATATAAGTCGAGTATCAATTTTTCCACAGGGCCTTTTTCTCAACGATGCCTAGCTATTATTAAACATCGCTCACCGTCTATTATAATTAACTCCCCCAATTCCAACAAGGCACTGTTATAACTTCATTATGGGTCGTTTGAGGGGCCAATTATCATTGCAAATAATACATAATAGACAAATAGTAAATATATGGTTGTTTTTACCCCAATTTTAGCCAACTGCTAGGTTAAGTGGGGGTTTATGTGGCTGCAAGGGTTACAAACATTCACACTATTGTTACATAATAGCCGGCCATTATTTTTGGGATTTTAGTATGAGTGGATCTGTGAGTGAATGTGGCGTTTTGTAGAAAAAAATGTATTTTTGTAAGTAATCCAAGCACAAAATTAAATCCTATTTTTTTTGCTCAAGCTTTGCAATACCCAAAGAAGTAGGAATAATTGGATTTGAGTAGGATTGATTGATTTTACTACCTGCTTCTGGAATTTTATTGACAAGTCTTTTTAGGCCGGTTCAATAGCGACAATGTTTTGCAAAATAAAATCAGCATAAATCAAAATGTTTTTCATCTGTAACCGAGTCGTTATCTCTGCAATTTTTCGTCGCTAGAATCGTTATATCAACAACACGTTCTTGATTGCAGTAATAACAAATACGGTTTCTAAATGACACAAATCGTACAATCACGTGATTGAACACGAAAAACAAGCGGGCAAATGGCAACAAACAATATTCATTTCGGTTGTAACACAAATTATTCAAAATATGACCAAAAAAAAAAAATTGGAAAACGTCGCGTTTTTTGCAATGGGATACATTTTATTAGTGTTAGATAATGCCGATCGAAAATTCATTAACTTTTCGAAATATTATATAATTTAAAGGAATGCGGTTAGGCAGATGTTTCTTCGAACGTAATGTGTACTTAATATTAGCGTACGCTATACATATTACGGTAATTATGGTTTGGCCGACATGCCTCCAGACTGACGCCTATGACAATTATTATTTGATTGTGCTATGCAATTAAGTCACTGGAGCATGGCATACAGTTTATTAGGTAACACGAAAAATCTTTGCAATTACACCGCTATGCGCCTAATTTAGAGGTAAATTTCATGCACCGTGCAAGATGCAGTACCGTTGTAGAGTAGAGAAACCTTCGTAAGTAGACACTTAAGAATTTGCCAAATAGGAACTACATAACGTCTAATCTAATCTTTTTATCTAACCGGGTACGCTAACCTCTAAATGACTGGTTAAGAAACGGACAAAAAAATTCGCGGTTAATTTTTTTATTAGCCCGCTTTGGCTAGCCAATTTCGCCAGACCAACGACTTTGAAATTATTCCAGCGTTAGAAAAGAGCGATCGAATATTAAATAATTCGTATAGGTATTGTTATTACCGGCGAGAACGAAACCGATTATTATTTCAACGCGTTGAATAAATGTGTTTATTATCGGCTACGTTATAATTTGTCAATTATTTATTAACTTGTTGCTGATGTCCGTATTGTAATGGCGTTCATTTTATGAAACTGGTGTTGTAAGGAAATGAAACAATTAAATTTCAGAACATATTAGTATTTATTTTTAATTTTAATGAGCTGCTTTCAAGATATATGTTATTGTCAATAATATTTATTACACAAACAATACATATTACGGAATTAACATGTATTAACAGTTATTCGTTTGATCGTTAGACTCTGACGTTAACGTAAATTTTTGATAAATCAATTACACGTTGTGTTAAACGATTTGTAACTAATTTAAATGTACAGTTGGATTAAAATACTGTTAAGTTTGATTTGAATTTAATAAGATATTTGTAATTCCTTATATGTACTGCGTATTTTCATTACAATTTTGATGTCTTTAGATACCAAATTTTGGTGGGCTGAACCACTAAATTTTTAACCACCAAAATTCAGAAAACTTATTTACTTTTACTAGCAAAGGGCTCTATATTTCATTAATTCAACTGAACAATTTATTTCACTCCTTGCTAAATTAATTTGTTAGTTAAACGTCTACCTAATTAAAACGTATTTTTATGCCAACTCCTCGTTTAATCGAATCTCCCCGATAAATTGATAAAAAGATAATTTGAACTGTCGTTAAACCGGTCATTAAAAAGTCTATAACAATACTCGAACAACAAAGTAAACAAAACGAAGAGTTTCTGGTATACACCCGCAAATCGTCACGCAAATTGACCAATTAAATATCGTCCATAATTCACCGGTTTTCTTTGAATTTTTTAATTGCTCACTTCTTGTCGGCATAACGATGTTGAGTTTGCGTCCAAGAGAAAAATCGAATTTTCGCGTGAAAATTCTTTAAATTTTTTAATTGGTAAGTTTCACGTTCAATGATTGCATACCGTGTGTCCAATTTTAATAATAATAATACACAAATTTATAACATTCATAGACATACGAGTAGATACTTCCTAATTTATATCAAAATTGTGATAAATTTTTTTCCTAATACTTTTTAAACGAAAGTAACTTTGTATTAATAATGAATTTTTGTTTCAGGACAAGTACTTCAAGCCATATTCTACCATATTCTTCAGGTGTATCGTCAGTATGCCTCCAAATGTAGTCTTCGTTTTTTTGGCTTTAACTGTTATCGTAATTTTATGTCCGCAGAGGTGAGTAACAAAAATTTATCTTGCAATACAAACGAAACTTTCTTTTGGCGTTCGCGCCAAGCCAAGGGCAATTTAAATATTTGGTCAAGCCTCTCCTGAAAAGACCTCTTCAATGGGGATTAATTGGCCTATAGAAAACCGTTGGCATTGTGGCGAATCGAACGACAAAATACCGTTCTTAGAATAGAAACGTTGACCGTCTCAAGGCTGACTGTTAAGTCAAATACCTTTCCAGACGGACCCCTTATAGGAGAAAAACATTTTCATTTCTAACTAAACCTACTACATGCAATAGAGTAATAATAGTCAACTATTTCATTGAGGTATTAGTCTACGTACGTCAATTGCGAATAGTAGATACTTTGTTTGTCAATGGAACTTTTCTAATATTAATCCGTTTGTTTATTTACAATTTTCTAACATTTCGTTGTCTTGTGTTCCAGGAGCTTAGGAGGAATTTGGATATGCAAACCCTGCGCAGACGAGCAGGAATGTAATGCAACTCCACCGGGCCGGTGCGTTTGGGGAGAGACACGAGACGCTTGTAATAGACGAATTTGCGCAAAAGTGAGTAATTTTTAAAACTACTCAGCCCTCAAAAAATATATAACTCGACGATTGGTTATCGAACAGCAGTGGTAAAACGTTTAATTATTTTTTCCAGGGTCCAGGCGAAAGATGCGGGGGTTCCCTGAACGTACTAGGTCAATGTGGCGAAGGGATGATGTGCAAAGCGGACGAATTGTGCTATGGGTGTTCCTATGAAACATTGGAGTGCTATCCTAAAAGGGCATTCTAGAACATTAGAATGTGATCTCAATATTTCAAGAATCAGTATTACCTGTCGTTTCCGATATTCCGACAATGACAAATGCAACGTTATTTTAGTTTAGTTTTTTTATGACGCAATTATTAGATTATGTATTGTTTATGCCTTGTATTTATACATAAATTATTAAGGATCTCTTATGACGCTGAAATGTATATTAAAGAAGGGTACTTTGTACATTTCAATTCGTCTTTTACTTTGCCCGAGCAATTAAAATAAATCAATAGGCTTTCGTTTGCCAAATTGAAATTACAAATAAAAATAGTTTCCAAACTACGTATAAAATTGGGATAAAAACACACGCACAACATCATCGAGTAGGTATATTTTTATTTCAACGTAAACGTACACAAGTAATAAATAGCATTGCTCAAATAAAAGTCAACAAGTATAAAATATATTACTACATAGTTTATTTAAAATACATTTAGAATTATTAAAGGTCTTCGAAAGGTCGTTGTAGTAAATATTTTTACTAATAGTAAAAAATAACAAAAACGATTCTTGATAGCAACGAGACTATAAAACTAATATCACAAGTGTCTATCAATTAAATTTAGGTAATATACACAAATTATCACACATACTGAATAACTAATAAAACCACATCATAAAGTTATAAAATAAATTTCCTGTGTAGGAAATCAGGCTCTAAAAGAAACAACAATCTCATTCATCCAGTCATCATTTTGTATACATCAAGAACAAGATTCTCTTAATAGATTTTTCTGATATACTAAAAAATACAAAAATATTTAACAAAGCCAGAGGAAGTTAAAAATGTAAAATGATAGTCATATCGTAAATACCGTAAATTGGGTTTACTTTAAAATAAAAAACTGGGTCGTCGCATTGTTGAGATAACTAATAATGGCCAGTTTCTGAACTGCGTGGAAAGATATTTAATATTGATTCAATAGCTCAGTCGAATCTAACCGCATGCAAATACACTCAGAAACCGACCATGTGTTGTCCTTTGTGCTTTCAAACAATCATCAGTAAGTACTAGAAACTCTTGTCTACGAAGAGCAGCCACGGCAAGATGACGGTGATGGTTATGCAGAACATGACGCTGACTCCCGTCGAGATTATGCTGGAATCTGGCTCCAACCAGAACGGTATTTCGAATTCGTGCTCGCTCCTCTGGAATTCCTTGACTTCCACTTCATAGCGGAACTTCACCCTGGAATGAAAATAATTGTTTGTAATTGCTGTGGATAATTATCTCAACTTCTATTGCTTGTATGGTTAATTGAAATTAATAGTGTATTGATATGCTTGAGGCTATTTTACGTTCTAAGTCTAAAGTACGTGAAATAATAGGTATATGTAAATAGATTTATTTTACAATAGCGAAGATAGATATTTTAACCTTGATGAGGTTTTGTGTTTTATTTAATCCATATGGTATGATTTTAGTTACATATTTGCACGAATGTGTGAAAATATAAGGACGAATCATAATCAAAAATATCAATGGTTTAATTAAAAAACTTGATTTATTGGTGAATTATGAATAGGTAAGTATCTTAATTATGTGCGTACTAATGGTATTGAGTAAATGCACGTGTGTTTCATTACGTAGATGTTTGCAAAAGCAGTATATGTTTTTCTTGTTTTTTGCTTGTTTGGACCAATACCTGGATTAATTTAGTCTGGTATACTTCGTAATAAATAAATATTACTCAAAAACATTATAAATTAAAAAAGTTCCCTAATTATTAAATTGTAACAAATATTTTGATTCGGATTAGTAGATAACTAATAAAATTTATCCGATATCTGATGTGATACAAATTTTATTGCATGGGTTAAATACGTTTCTAAATAACTATTGACATTTTTGCAACGTGATTCAATTACAAATAATTGGCATTTACCATAAATTACCTTGCGTTTTGTGATGAATTTCTTCTCCAAAAAAGCGTCCCCGAATCCTTTTTATCCAATATCCATTGCGGTTCATTCGCACACAAGTTCTCCACTTCCATATTTTCTCGTGCGATGGGCAGTGTTGGTTTAATAAAATTTCCAAAGCTCTTCAGTCAAAACTTTTTCTACCGACGCGCATCCAGCTGGATCACATCGAACTGATGTCACCACGACAAATTTATAGCTCTTATAAAAGTCATCTGCACCGAAACATACAAGATACTAGATACAGAGATTAGATAACGATCACCGGGTTGATTTTCACTGCGAGTTTTGAGCCTTGTACTGACCTCGTAGAGCATGTAAATTCTGCAATGATAAAAAATAAATTTAGTACTAATACGTATAATATGTAGATATATTTATATTTCAAGAATTGCCTACAGGTATAAATTAATTACCACCATGACCAAATTAATCGATTAATTTGATGTATTTTGCCTAAATAATTATCTGAATATTATCTACAGATACTTTCAGTTTAATTAAAGATATTTAAAATAAAATAGCTAGGAACTTATAAAAATTTAAGTTATAATAAATGGTTAATTAACATAACAAGCTTTCGTCTCAAAATATTATCAATATACGTAAGAGAGTAAATTAAAATTAAGTACCTATTAACACATAATTATTTCAGGTAGGCACATGTTCTAATAAGATTATCGATTCAATCACTGCTCGATCAGTTTACCAAATAAAAAAACTTTCACACAACTAAACGAAAATATTTCGCAGAATATTTCGCGGATTCGCGGCATTCAATAAACCCGAACGTACCAAAACAAATCCGTCTCGTTCAAGAGCCCTGCCTACTTTTTTTTTTCTAAATATACATCGAACTCGCATTGAAACATCTAAATTAACATGGACGGCAATTGAGCTAATTGGCACCGCTCGAAAATGCCGCTGGTCGTGAATGAACTAGAAAAATAACGGATTTTCTTGCCAATATTATGCTGTTAGATAAACCTAAATTGTATTAAAATAACCTTGTATAATTCGTTCCTTACTAAGGTATTTCTAAAGTGGTATTAGTAAATTGGTTATTAGCAAATTGATAAAAACACCCTTATAGGTATAGTAGAAAATTAATTTCATTTCTTCCTAACAGACAAATAGATAATTATATACCTTATTCTTAGTAATTCAATTCATAACAGAAAAAATAGATATTATTTAACAGGTAGATAATAAAAATTTTTATATTAAAATTTGTTCATAACAGTTCATTTTAAAATCGCATTAGCTGTACAATTTCCTCATTTCATTCAATGCACGAATATTCGCTTATCCTCGCAGAAATGAGCAACAATCATACACACTTGAGCACGTGCCGGAATTGTTTTCGTATTTTTTCGCCAGTATCGCAATGAACCTGGAGTCAACAGATTTTGTTGTTGGAAATTCTGCGTCACTTATGTTTTCATTAAACCTACTCGAAATTTTCGGGTGACGGATGATCCAGAAAAATCTTTTTTCTGCGCTGTAAATTGCTTCCTGGGATCTGGTTAAAGGATAATAAAGTGGGAAGGTGAGCGGTATAGCATCAAGTGCTTGAATTAAATTAACAATATGGTGAAACGTACATGAATCCAAAAATAGAGTATTTATTAAATATGCAGTTTTCTACAAATAAATTAACATTAATAAGTTCATTAGTAATTCTCGCATAAGCAAAGGGTTATTTAAAGCTGTTGCATTATTCCTTTTGCGTCAGCTGTGCTATCACATTGATAAAATAAGTAACGAAATATAATTCGTAAATACTTATATCAATGTAGTAAACATAATCCGATATTTATTATTGAGCTGATTATTTTATCATTATAAGTATGTATATATATTAATCGCGCATTTTTATTAAGATTATATCTTGAAACGGTTCGTTATTATTTCAACACAATCGAACGAGAACAGGAAAATGACTAATATTAATGATAGTTAATTATTAGTGTTAATGTAGGTATGAGGATAATTATAAAAATATTCATATTAATGTACTTTTTTTATGAGGTAAATCTTATAATTATATTCCAGTTCTGTTACACTCACTTTTTGGATGCAAAATATGCGGTGGATATTTTTAGAAGTGTTAAGTTCAAATATCAGAAAGAGTATTAACCCAAATAAAAGAAAGGAAGGTTAATTAAGTTGACCTTTTATAATATATAGAGACCAACAATTATTAATTGTGGAACGGTCGTGCAATTATTATTTTAATTATAGAAAAAATATACAAAAAAATTATATTTTTTTGAAATCGTTTAAGAAATATTTTTTGTAATATAACGAGCTCAAGTAAACCGGAAAACTGTTAAGTTGAAGGTTGCAATAGTATTATAAACTAATCATTGTTAATTATGTATTTTTTAAAGCACAATAAAATTTTATTATATTTTTAATTTTCATGTTCTGTCTAAAAATAGTTTACAATAATTGTTAAGAATACATATTTTGCTATTTATCGACGTAAAGCATAATCTGTCTAGACCTAAAGACCTTTGTTCGCAAATATTAAACATTAGCCCAAATATATTATAAAAATTGTTTAAAAACATCATATAAACATTAAATTGTTTATGCATCTGTCTGGAAGCTAAGTTTCGAAAATATAATAAATTAAAATATTTGAATAAATTAAAACCCAACGGAAATAATGAAAATGTTTCATCTATATAAGTAATTTAGATAATTTTTTGAAATTTTTAGCTCAAAAATTTTATTCAAAACATATTATTTAAAAACCCAAAATATTAGCAAACAAGATTCTTTGCTTTTAAAACTAAAAAGTCTTACCTTCCAAACATTCAAATGCAAGTCCACAGCCTAATTGGTTATTAAATGTCCAAACCAAAGAACAACAAACATCGAGTGCGACATAACAAAACAGTATGAAATTTTATGCTCGGAGTAACAAGTACTTACCATAGAACAAAACAATTCGAACGCAAGCACGAGCATGCTCATGCGTTCTGGCTCCTGATTGACGGAATTGACCTAAACATGACAGTGTAATTACCGTTCCTTGTCCGTTTATCGGACTGTTTGATAGGAAGAAATGCGGCGCAAGGAAACCGATGATGCTTTAATAAAAGTTTCCGTGTTGTTTGTTGCATTTTATAATTACGCGGAGAGTTGTTTGTTCATTTGATTTATGCGGGATGTTAATGAAACTTAAATGGAAAATTCGCTATGGGTTGTCCATCTCGGTCAACATAAAAATTAGCTTAATTGAACCGAAAAATCGATGAAAAAATGCAGATAATTCGTATATGTAAATTAGAAACAGATTTAGATTTTTCGATTTATTTATCTTCAAAACTGTTGTTGTTTAGTCAAAATTTGAATTAAATATTCAAATTTCCCACCAAACAAATCATTTTAAAAATTCTACTAATCATGCCATCTATTCGAAGTCAGTGGAAACATTACAAATAAAACTACAGATCCCTGTAATGTCAGTGTACATTTTAACCACAAGATGGCGATAAAGCAATAATTTTCCACAGAATTACACATTACCATTTTTAGTTCAATCATAATCGATTTGTTTAGAATCAATTTGACTTTATAATTTTTAATTATCATTAAATGGATTTATTTATTTGAAACCGGTAGCCGAGACCATCAATTAAACACATGTACTTATATACATTTTTGCGCACCAATTACCCATAATTTCAAATCGATTAAATACCTAGTTCATGAAAATTAAATTAAACGAAACGAAAGTCAATTTCGAGCTCAATTTAATTAAAACCTACAGATAAATATTTGCCGAACGTTTCCATTTCTCTATTCATTATACCAACGCCAGGTTATCTAAATGAAATGTAAAAGAGCGCATTTGTAAATAAACGACAGCACTTTTCATAATGATAAAACTGATGGAGACAATTCGCTTTTAATGAATAACATAACATAATACACAATGGCTCGTCTTCGACCTTGGCCTTGTGAGCCTTAATTCGGCACGTGTTAAATAATCAACTGGATCTAACCATAAAAACTGAGCGCGTCTCCCAGTCTACCCAAATAGGTATACCTACATAATTTATAGGTAGCACGATCAATTTAGAAAATTATTAGTATTTGTGACTAATAGTATTATTCCATTATTTTTGAAAGCTTTTTTTCAAAGAATTTTAATAGGCTATGACAGTATATTAGTCATTAGTTTGATATATGCCAGGATATGCAGGACTGGTAAAGAAAACCACAAAACTTCTTTAGGCATTTATTATTGTATAGTAACAAGTAAATAAATGGATACATTTATTTTTTTTAATTGTGTAATTATCTATATTTTTTTACACTTCTCCCATTTGATTGACAAGATATAGGTATAATATACAAAAAATTAGACAGGTGTTCGTTTAATTGTTATGTTATATGTAGATTTATATATTGCGTTATGTAACATCCTTTTTTCTGTGAAAAAAAAAACATTCGAGCAGGATTTGATCTGATAGCAGTTAAAACCAGCTAAATATAAATTTACACTAAAAATCCTGACCATAAAACAATTATTATTTCATTGGTAGATGCCTATACCATTTACATATTTCAATCTTTTATGGTAACACCAATAATCAAATATTTTTGCTCTTGAACTTTTTTTTCTAACTACCAGCGTGTTGCTATGTCGATATAATAAATCTAACAATGATTAACAAAAAATAAATACCTTGTCGACAATTTGTTTTATATACCCACATTCATTAATTTCACAATGCTAACGTCCATGTTTCAAATTTAATGATACCTTATTTAACGATCTATTATCTCATTAATATCGTTGGATTAGAATCCAATAAAAAAAAGAATGGCATTAATAACGTGTTACTTAATCAGTTCGGACGATTTACTTCGAGAGATGCGACAAAAAATAGTTAACAATGAATTGTGAAAAATGGCCATGTTGCTAAATAGCTCTACTTATACGTATCGAGCTCGTTTGCGAATTAAAACTAAAGCCATCTCGAATTAAAGCCCAAATTATCTAATTGAAGGAATGATAAAAATTATATTCATAGACAACGAGAGCTAAATGATAATAAATTATTAAATTGTCCAAATTACCCAAGTCGATGGTATCAACAAAGTTATACAAGTTAAGGGAACTAATATTATAATAATAATTATTATTATCATGTAATTATCGAAAATTGTGTTGTCAACCTTCACAATTAATTATTTAAATCGAGGCAAACTTTTATACGGTTGGGATGGGTAAGTAACTGTTTTAATTATGAAAATTATTCTCCTGATGGATACATAAAAGACTCTTTGATTAGATACAAGTGCACTTTTAAGTTACTGATTAACATTCTTGGGTAAAATACTCTCTGCATTAAATACACAGTACATGCATATTTCACACATTATGAATATTAATCGAACCATCTTGCACAAGACACATTAATTTCAGCAAGTACCACTTCAGGTGGAATAATCTATTTTTTTCTGAAACGAACTTTTGCGTTCTTCGGTTAAAATGTGAGTAACGTAAAACGAAAATAGTTAAGTGCATACATGTTTGCAGGATATTTGCATATTGCGAACACAATTTAGCAATATCACAATGCATCGCTGTGGAAGCTAATTGGTATTATGCATGCATTTTACTCGCATATTAAAATCGAGTTGGATTGGAAAATATGAATTTTTCCATGCAGATGAGACTTCGTGGGCATTGAAGAAACATTTATACATTTATCAAGCGCAATAGTTTTTAAATTAAACTTTTCCACCCTTGGAAATCTAACTTTATAGGCGTTGTTCTGCTTGTGAATCGATACAATATAAGACAAAATTCTACATTATTCAAATTTATTATTAAGAAATTTTTAATTGAATGCCAACAGATTAAAACGATAGGTATTATACAATGTTACTAACCATTACCTATACTCTTTTTATGGTAACGTTCACCTGTTTCTATCAATGTTTATTGTGCTAGCCGTTTTGTTTGTTGCTATGCCAGGTAACGTTAATGTTCTAACGCACACCTTGATGTTGTACGAGAATAAACTGCAGGTCAAGGGCGTTACTGCAGTGTGTTTCCCTAAAAAAATACAGATAAATACATACAATTTTTAATTAGGATTAGATAAATTAACTTTCAACAGAATGTCACAAAATATTTTTTTTGCTCAGACCAAAATCCTTGAACTGAACGCTAACATAATTTAGCTTTAACCATCTAATAATTTCGGTGCAAAAAAACTAATTAAACACTCCGAGTTTCCTGCCTACTAAGGAAAATGTTGCATATAATTGACATAGTATAAAAACGAGCAATTATCCTCTAAACACTAATTGGTGGGCAATTAAGTAACCAGCAATTACCAAAGTTAACATTTTTTTTTTGGTTTCTTTCTAATACGTTTATTTAATTTCTAAAAACAATTATAACTAGCAAACTCTATGGAGTTTGGATATTGCAAGGAGAAGATAGCAAGGGATGGTATAGAAGAGGATAGGACTGAATTGGATTGGATTAGATAAAACTCTATTGAAGATTGCTATCAGATCTATCAGTGATGTAGGTACTTATTCTTCACATCTTGGTACTTAAAACTAGGCAGCAGAATTCAAATGGCTTAGTGATAACTATATTTGAATAAATATTAGACTAGTCGTGCATTTGTGGTGGATTTTTGCAGCATCAAAGATCCGCTGCAGGCTGAAAAATAAGGTGAATAAACCCATGAAACATATTTTATTGTGATTGGTGGCGCTTGTTTATGAACAACCAGTTTTCCTCGCTCGCCGGGTGCCGTTCGGTAATTGCGTCACTTTCACAGTAACTCCAAAACAATTGGCAATTATCAAACCATTTAAACAGAACCCGGCGAGAAGGAAGGCTGTAACAGCATTGATAATGTAGGTCAAGCCTTAGTCAGGGGAACGAGGTGCGAAAACTATAAGTGTATTTTTGTACCCGAAAGCTTTCAAGTGAGGTTTTATTTCGATAAATAGTATTGTTTAATTTAAAATTTGATACCGAAAACTTCCAAGAAACTTCGAAGTTGAGACGCATTTTTGTTGCTCAATATTGAGGGCCTAAATAAGGAAAAAATCCAAAGTAAAATGAAAAGGAGCGGAACGAGAGCATTTTAACCGCGCGTTTCTTCTTTGAAACCGACCCGAAACAGAACAAAAAGAAAGTTTGAAGAGTATAAATTTAATTTCGCCCGAGTCCCTTTACCGAACATAATCAAAAGGACTATACTTCCAAGCTGGGGTTATGCCCGAAATCATTAATTTCCCTCTTTTACGAGTGCAGCCTTTTGGGGATGTTTGTTTAATTGTATTTTTCATAAAGGTGTTGCCCGAACAGTGTAATTCATAACAACGATAAATTTTCCCCAAAGAATAATTATTCAAATTAGCCAGCATGAGGAAAATTTATCGGATTTCGCATCATATACGTTTACATATTTAATTAGATTTCCTACCGGTATTTTGCATAAGCGCTTCATAAAATGTTTCGAATGTCTCGAAAATTATGTTAGTAATACCGATTTGTGATCCACTACAATTTTAATAAACCCTACATTGCTAATCCCGCATCGGTTTAGCGCGATTCGCGGTGCATTTGCGGAATATTTGCGAAATATTCGCGGATTCGCGGCGACGCAATTTCTGCTGGCCTATTTAAACGAAATAAACTTCATTGTTTGAAATGTTTTTAACGAAAATAAATGTAGTTCTAAATATTTGAATTGTTATTTACGAGCAGTTTTCGACTGCCAAATTCTCGATTCTAAAGAGTATGCAGAGTGTGCTAAATTATCCGACCGGAGCAAAACTGGCCATTTCGAAACCTTTCGATAAATGAGCGACGATAATGTTCGAGTTTCAAATGATTTATATTCAAGATTATCCACCTTAAATATCTAATTTTTCAGGAAATACAAACATTTACTATAATTATAAAAACCACCATAAACCCTTCATTTTTTTGGTTATTTATAACTACCCTAATAATTTTTTTAACCCAATTTAGTTATTTTATAAATAGGACACAATTACCAACGCCCCTTCAAAACGTCCATTTTTCTGACACAATTCTAATAAGTCCTCGCTGGTCGCTCGAAGGGGTGGTTTAATTTAGCATACCACCCCCCGCCGGTAATAATTCATCAATTACGAGGCTTCATGTTTAATCGAATTCGTAAAACCAACCCCCTCTACAGCCTTACTACGATTAAACGTCAAAAACAACAACCCTTATTACCCGTGTGCCCTTTATTGTACATGGGTTTCTTTCAGGACGTATTTATATGAAGGAATCGCCTCTTTGTGAAGAGTAAATCACCCTGTATACTTGGTATTGAAGTCTTTTTTATAGAGCCCAAACAGCTTTGTTTTGAAGATTCATACTGAATTTACAAACTCCCTGTTAGTCGTAAATTTCACTCCGAGCACAATGCTACTGATTAAATGCTTACATTAATGTCCTAAATGTAGCCGAACTGAATAGATTGAATAGATTTTGCGTAAGGGCCCTTTCGGATTAGCCGAGCTCTATCTGAAAAACCTTTAGAATCTATAGGGTACGGGGTGGAATTAATTTGATAATTACAACTTGTATTTGGGATTAAAATGATCAACATGTAATACCATTTTGTAACATTTCTCTCAGTTCCCTCTCAGTGTAAAGTAGCCAGTTGGATTAGTAGTGTCAGAATTTATAATACATTTCAGACTTTATACAGTTTGGTAAAAATGCTCCCTTTGAACCCAAATTTAATTTCGGTCCGATGAAATTCCCGAAAGCTGGCGGTAAATATTACATGCGAACATGACAAAAACCACCCCGTATAAAGAGTATCCCTTCGAAATGGCTCTCGCATTCATAAAATATGAGCTTATTGCGAAAGGGTTGTTGCGAAACATCTAAAAACACAAAGGGCTTTCTACGCACCCACCAGGTATTTAATGAAAACTTTAGAAAAGCTGCGTTTTCCTCTCTCGGCCAAGCCGAACCACGGGCGCCCGCTCGGAAAATTAAAAAGGGGATTATTACCAATAAATTACTGTATACAAACTAAAAGTTTGAAAGTTTTATAGCAGGTAATTATTATAAATTATGACGGTACGTGTTGGTAAAAATTTAATTGTTTTTTAATATGATATAATTAATAATTAAATTGCATAATAGCGATTTCCCCAAACGACATCAGACATTTTTCTAATCATTTCCGTGCGATTGTGTGGAATTAAGGGCGACAGTCAAGGGGGAAAGTTTCCGGCCCGTTTGAAATATTCATCGTAAAAAGGAATTTACCGACGAAAGCTCGGCTACAAGAATGAATAAGTCACCGAGCTTCTTTGTTCTACATTCACCTCCGGGTGGCGATTACCACACGAATATTTCGGGAACACCATCAGACGAAGAGAGGGCTTGAATTAATTAGCAATTGTTGAATTTGGCCAAATAAACGACCAGAATAGAGCTTTCGCACGACAAGTTGTGCGTATATAGTATCTCATCGTTCATTTATATAGAGTGAAATAATTTTTGTATGTAGTCTAATACTCGCCAGATATGCGTGCTAATGAATCGCTAATGAAAAACACGAACAAAAGCTCCGCGAGCTCTGACAAAAGTTCAATCCACACGTGTCACTTGAAAGCGTAAAAAAGGGTAGCACTGTCAAAGAGCTCCATGACGGGTTCAAAAAGAAAAATATATGGGTCATGCACATGGCACTGAAATAATGAAATACGAACTCTGCGTGAGATCAAAACAAGAAAAAACATGTAAAGGCCGCGTCGGAACCGTTTCATATAAAATCTACGTTTTTACACACCCTGTATAATATTAGAGTGAAAATTTTCCTGCACTGCTTTAAAATCGAATATCATCAAGACACCTGGTTATTCAATTGGCGATTTCGAAATCAAAGTTACCGCATTTCGCACTTTCCGTTTAGTAGTTTATTAGATCATTACAAAGTAATTTTTCTCTATTGCACAGTTGAACTCGTGATCCATAATTTTTAATGATAGCAAACCGAATTCACATTATTTCATTGTTCTGCGTCGATGATTGTGAGAATATCCTACATGGAAATATAATGAAGCCTACTTTCGATAGGCCATCTAGTGTGCCGTATCAATTTTATTAATCGCGCTTAATTTAAATCGTATAATACCAGCACGCGTGTACTCCACACCTCGATTTCATGGACAATTGAAGTTTTAACGAATTTCATTTACCTACTATTTACCTGTATAGACTCGAAAAATATGTAGGTATGAATTATCGATTGATGCTGGAAGATAACGGAAGAGGTATTTAATTGAATTTTTAAATGAATACGATTTTTAGCTTCACAAAAACCCCGTTCGAGGCGCAGAAAATGTCAAAACTCGTGACGAGTCGATTATTTATGGACGTACTTATTATATCTCGTAAGCTGTGACCAATTACTTACAATGTTGCACGTATTCTGCTCTGTCTTTCGGCCCGTTGTTGTGTATTTTTATTCGCCGTACACTGTGAGAGAAGAAAATAAAATGGCTCGCAGCGAATGTTAATAAACTCACCATCTGTCTTCTCCATAAAGAACCAAACAAAACTCCATAAAACGCGCATACATTTTGATCGAAAAGTCATATTCAACACCAGGAGTTGGTATCATGTACGTATGCAAAACTTCTTTTGCAGTAGCTACATTTTTTTTTTCTAGAATTTTTCTAGTCTTTTCCTAGTGCGGAAGATCCTGGTTGGACCTGGAGGAACCAAGAACCAACACAGAAGAGGCCACAATGTTCTCTTGTGTATTCCAATAACTTATTGGATATTCCTGATACTCAGCAACCAGTTTCAAATCAACTATTACATTTTTTGGGTACTATTAAAGATGCTTCATCTTGCACTTAACATTGTCTATCCAATTTTTCGAAACCGAGTACAATGACATTGCTGAAGATCACCCAGAACCCACCGCGGGTTTCGATTAATTTTCCCTTCAGGCCTCCGGAGCAACGAGAAACGCAACCAAGTAAACGACTCTCGATTAATTGCGGTGTCCTTGTGCGTACAGTTGTTACGTATGCGTGTGTGTGTGTGTCGGGCACACCCGATATATTGGCAAAAAGTTCGACGGGTTCAATGCACCGGGCTGCACCGCTGCACTTCGGAGAGCCGAGACCTAGGTGATTCGCTCGTCGGCGATGGCGACCAACGGGGCACGCGTGGCGTTGCCAACTGGAGGGAAATTTCCCCTTTTCGAGAGAAAAATTTATGACTCGCTGCGTGTAACAAAATGAGTTGGTGTTTCGGGAAATTGTTCAGAACAACGCTAATTTTTTATGTAGGTATCTACTAATAAAAGGATTGTTCTTCAGCTGGCAACGCTGGACAATGAGCGAAATCCGAAGGAGCAAGTGGGCTCAGGCTAGTGTGTATTCTGCTATGCAATGCAACGCGAATGGTTAGTGGATTATGGCGAGAAGAGGGGCTTTGGCGAAGAGCCAGTGCATAATGCTCGCGGATCTGTGGAACTGTGTCATTCGGAGGATGGAGATTTATGACTGAAAAAAATGTTGTCATCGGTTCGTTAACCCGCAAGCCTTAGATACTCCTTTAATTGTTTACTCTCCCTTTTCGAGGGAACTCTTAATTAGTTGACAAAAGGATTTTTTTTTCGATAATGTAACCACATGAAAATTGTGATTTTGAATTGCGATTCTGGATTGATTTAAAAATAACACAGTTCATCAGTACATTATCTTAGGATAAGATAATGAGATCAATATCCAATATGCAAGTACAAAAAGCAATGAGAAACACCAAAAAAAAATAGTCCTATCTTGAAAAAAATGACCTACATAGATACATTAAGAGGCCTGCAAAAGTTCAATATAAAACAAAAACTGAATTACTATAGTTAATACTCGTAAACACAATTTTATTAGATTAATGTAGGTAGGTAGACATAAAATGGTATTAAACATTATAAAAACTACAAAAAGCAATTATATAAGACTATAACAAATAGCGTAAACATAATTCCATAATATTCTCGAAAAGAATTACTGAAAATATCCATTATTTATATACCCAGAATAGGAATTTATTTGCTTTTCCTTAATTGGTATCTATACTCAAACGATTGATCAACAAAATGCAATTTAATTGCTTTTGCAGCAATATAACGAATAAAAAACACACTTATCCGTGAACGTATGTACAAAAGCTGCACAAATACCGACACTTAAATAATCGTGTCTATTTTTAGTCCCATTAAAAGAAGATTTCTAATAAAGAAACAATACCGATGTGAATTATATTTACTAAATCACACACATCTGTTCGTTATAAATAGGATCAAATGAAACAAAGCGATCGAATATCGAAATAAAAGTCCAACTAATATTGGCCAATAATGGGAAGTTTTTGTTTGCTCTTATTAATAGGCCTGATAGGATCTATTATTTGAACATCCTCAAAAAGATCAATAGCAGGAAAACCTTATATTTTTTTTTCACTTACTATCATAATTTATGTTATTATTGTATGCTAAGTGTTAAATATAAACAACAAATATCCAAAGTCCCAAATCTTCTAAATGGAGTAAATAAGAATGGGTCATCTATGAAATATCCTACATATTGCACTAGAATAGTACAGTACTAGATAAAGCTGCTGTCTTTTGATAATTGCTTTGATACCTTCAGGGTGAATAATTTAACATACAATCATCATTGTTTCTAAGTTACCATACACATTATTACTATAATAGAATATAATGCGTAAGGTATCCACTTAATATCGAACCGTTTTAATCGAATTTCGGATTTACTTGGCGGATACGCGACGACGGATCGAAATCAAATGATGTATGATTGCGAGGTGAAAGCTCACCCAGCGGGGTCGGCGACCTCGAACGCATTCAATAAACTCTTTATTATTCGAAAACTATTTTGCTACACATTCGCACGATAAACTTACTTGCAGATCGCCGTGATTGCCATTTCAATTAAAAGAGTTTAGAGCGCTCGCACCAGCCGCGATTTCGACCGGCCTTTGCGCTGCAATCAATATTTAGACATACAGAAATACTCAGTATATGAAGAATGATCAGTACTATTACTATACAAAATTCGTACAAATAAATTGTTTAGTGCAAAAAATGGTTCATTTTCTTTGGATGAGACAATATAGATTGTGACTAGATGCATTAGGTTTTATTCGGTAAATGAAAGAAACCGTGGGCAACCAATCTTATCCCGATGAGATCAGCGAATTTCCTAGAACCTGAGGATGTCGCATCCGAGTAAATCTACTCGAAACCTCGATGTGTGTATACAGCATACGTCCAATATACTTACTTAAATGCAGCGAATACACTCGGGTTTATATATTGTCTGTGGGCTCGTTTCGCTGCGGTACAGCGAAAAGGTCAGCAGAAATCACGGAAACGTGTATGTACTAAACCAGCTCGTGCTCGATAACTGTTTTACCTTTTTTTTTCTTCCTCTTTTTTTCTGTAATATTTTTATTACGTCGTCGGTTGTTGTCTATAAATTCGTCGGTTGGTAAACACATAAATCCGAAACGACGTTTATATACCTCGTCAATTGCGATAATAACGCGCTAACAGTAATGTTGATAGTCTGGTTGCACTAGTCGATGTGCACTGTAAAAATAAGTAATTTCGAAATTGTATAGTTAACAGTAGTTGGGAATTTTATTGATGTGTATTAGGCGGATTAATTGATTTTTGAATAGGTCTCTCAAAGGTTATGTTAGAATAGATTCGTATGGTAAAAATATGATGATGAAATTTATCCAAATGTATCTATTTTTCCTACAATTTGTTTTTGGCATCTGTACCAAATTTCATTCACCTAAATTCATTAACAGCGGATATTTTAAATAAAAACAATTTTCCTCCATCAAAGAGCTATAATTAGGAGAAACTTTGAATCAAAATTATGAATTATCGTTGAAAAATCTTTTGCACAAGATTATGTATTTGGTAATTGGTAATTGGTTGGCCATAACCCATATTAGCAAAGTGCAAAATTTGAAAATATGTTTTACATAACACGACTGGGTCATGCGTTTTCAATTAGAAGGTGAAAAACAACGACGGGAAAAATATTTCCTGGCGTTTGTTCGGTGTATCTTCCGCATATTTTTAATTAACGCTCATCGTTCTATAAGTAAGTTTTATAAACACATCTGACACTGACTAATTGCAGACGCTACCATTAAAATTGAACACCGCGATGCCTTCAGGATTATTTTAATCTTAATTCGCTATTGCCAAACTACACTTAGAAATGCTATTATGTTAATGTCGTACAATAATAAATTACATATTTTTTGAGTGGAAATCGAGTTAAATTTAGACTTTGTTTTTGTAAAATTTTGCACGAATAAAAAATATATCCGAGAATAGATGCGATCTTGTTGCCAAGTGCTTAAACAAAAATATGGACTGGCATTTTCAGGACGTCAAATAATTAATAAGAATATTTCTACAACCAAAGCACTGTATAAATAATTAAGTAAGTATTCTTAATAGGAATGAATAATATTTTAATAGTAAAAATATTAACATCAACAGAAATTTTGACAAGTACCAAAATTTGTATATTAAAAAGCTTAGCAAAATAACTGTAAATTTTTAGCATAAAATAAAAATACTTGATGAATAATAATGAATTAATTGAGGTTGTCAAAAACATAATTTATAAAAAAAAATATCAACTACGAAAAAACTGTATTTTATAATTTGCATGCACCTTTATTTAATAGTTAAGTCATTGTTATTTTTAACGAAAATTTGATGTTCGAAAATAACTCCCACAAATATGCAATAATAACTGCGAAAAAAATAAAGAGTACTTTTTATAGTACCTACTCGTAACATTGACATTATGAAAATGTTAGAAATGAAAACACGTTACGTGAACGATAGGCAGATGCCTTATTTTTAGTATAATCTAAATATGAACGATTATGTTACTTACATAAAAAAAACACATATCATAAGCTGCTTAAAATAAACATGATACAATTTGGTGAAATTATACTTACGCACGATATCGAAGATAGAAAATAAACTTTTCCTTGGATTTCTTATTTTTACGAAAATCGCTGCCAAAACAATCGTCACTGATTGGTTATTTGTTCGCCCAAGTTCACTATCTTGAAAATTTCAATCATTAAAACTATTTTTTCAATATGACTTAATTCTTTGAGATTTTTGTACCAATTCAGTTAACTGCAAAAACAAGTCGTCCATAACTAATAGTTAATATTCACAAATAGCGAAATAATTCAAATGTAATCGGTAATTGATATTTTAATGTCTAACAATAACCTTGGTTCATTTTACATAATAATAAGATGCAAAGAATATAAATAATTTATTGTGACACTGTTATGGTTCCATTTGGAATATTAAATGTGCACCGTACACAAATGAATAGCGCTCAACACCTGGCTTACAAATCGCTTAATTGATACACTTTTCTTTTAAATTATTACTTATAATATACGGGGTGTTTGTTAATGATACACACCCAGTCCAGTTGTTCAATTTCTCTTACCAAATTTTTTTTTGTCAAATCTTTCCATTGGAATGGAAAAAAGTATCTAATAAATGTACCAAGAGGTTTTTAGGTCTGGAGATTGAGCTTTTGAATAAATGGGATTTTCAAAAAATAGCGCAATTTAAGAATTGATAAGTCTCAAATTTTCCTATTATTTTCCTATTATAAAGTATGAATAACATTAAAACAACAAGCTTGCTCCCAATAACAAATCGAGAGTTTCATTTTGGAATACAATACTGTTTATTTATTTAATGCATATTTTCGTAATCGTTAAATTTGGTTTGTGAGAACCGTGAGTCAAGTACTATTTGAAACAAGGCGGCTTCTTGTCTAGTGCAAATATCCTTGACTGATAACTTGATAAGAATCCGATGTTTCACAGTTTGGAAAACACTCCTGTTTGTTTTAAACGCTCTAATCGTTTTGATAAGAGGATTTATTATGTTCGTTTTAGCTGTCACGCTATAAAAATCGGCGGAACAAAGAACGACGTCGGGGCGCACCTTTCCTATATCTATACAGTCCCTGGTGTGACAGAAAAAAATCGATAATAGTCGTGAAAATCGTATGTTGCACTTACGGGGTGTCCCAATAATGCTTTAAAGCTCATTTTATATTCTATTACAACAGGAAAGTTTTAGAATAAATAAATACCTATAAATATAGGAAAATTTATATGGCAATATAATGGTAAATTATTTGGAATAATACATTTTGTTTTAAAAACATTTTTATACAAATTTGGATTGTGAAAAATATACCCTATGTTTGGATTGATTTATTTTTTTTTAATATTTCAGTAGGAATTTTTACATTATCTTGTTTTGTAAAAGATCCAAACTGTGTCCAAAACTGAACATTGTACAATCAATTAGTAGATAAAATCGCTAAAAAAATTTTAGTAAACAAAAGTATTATAAAAATAAATTTACACTATTAATCGCCTTAACAACAACTTATCAATATTAATAATCTTCTTACGTCAGTGAATTAAACGCTGATTAAATAAAAAAAATTAAAAAATCGATCATAAATTTTCCTATGATTATATCATTCGCATAGACATCTCAAACAATAATAATTATTAATTACATAAATGAATATATCCTATCTAAAGAGTTAATTATCTGCAGTATATAGTTAAATTTTACACATATAATAAGAGATATTAAAATAAAAGGATCGCCCAGTACAATTTGGGAAATGAGCAAATATTGACTGAAACCTTACATTACATTGCCCCCGATGTTTGCATTTAATACCGTCTAATAAAATAAATATTTGCCTTCGGTTCGCATGTATTACGGAATGACAAATAAAAACAAATCCTCCGGAAAAAAAATCCGGAGAAAATTTAATAAAAGTTGCGTCGGAACGCGACCGGCTTCGAATGCGAAAAGCTTTTATTCCGGTAAACTCCGGAGCTCTGTTTGTCAATTATTGGACCGGAGTTCCTCAAACGTGTATGTATTAGAAGTTAAACAAAGTTTGTTTTGCGACATGTACGAAAATTCGCTATGAATACAGAAATTACTTTGAAGTTCTGCAGGAGTCAATCCTGCGCTGTCCTTTATTGATTCGTATTGCGTCCTTGGGATAAACAGGATAGAAAAATATTGAAGGCATATTAAACAAATGTGTTTTTTCTGCGAGCATCGACCTTTGCTCCTAAAAAAATCCACTAGCTAATAGATTTTTTTTTTCAGAAACTCCATCATCTCTTGGCATATGTTTGTATTGCATTTGCATTATTCGCCTACCTGCTGAATTTCACAATAATCTCATGATGCCAATTTTTTTCAACATATTACATTTTTCGTCTAACAATTCATAACAAACACCCCTAATACAAAAAAAACGACTATAAAAATATAATATTTAAAATACATAGGTAAGTAAGAATTTGATGACACAGGTTGGTTTCCTACCTATCTCAATGCACCTGCTATTACCGTTAAATTTAGCCAAACTAAAATCAGTTTCCTGACCAATTGATATTATTAGTGCAGTAAGAAATGGCAGCGAAACAATTCGATATGGCCGTTGCCAGCAGAATCTTGGCATCGATGGGAAAATATTGCGCATTTCGCTGTTGACCATCTGTACAGGTGCACAGGGGTATTTAAAAACATGAGTTCATTTTTCTGAGAATCTACAAATGCATTTAGTTTGGTTTTTATTAAGTATAATGTCAATCTTATTTTTATAAGATATCTACCTACTATAAATATAAATGTGCTATTATATTGAATGTATATGACACCCTATATAGATGTTTATTAACTTTAATATTCGATAATACAATTTGCTTGATGTAGTTTTGCACTTTGACAAGTTCAAAAACCCAGTTCAAAAACAAAGGAAATTTTAAATTCGAAACTAAAATTAATGTAATGGGAATATTTTGAGATATCAAAATAACAAATTATTAGCAGACTCGATGCTTCAATTATAGTCTATTCACAAATGGATTAGATGATAATAAATCAATGAAATCAATAAAAAATATTGTTTGTTTATTTCACGAAACGCATACAATTTAATCGATTTAAATGTGTTTTGGGCAGCCTTCAATCTAAAACTGCAAGGTCTCGTAATCTGCAAATAATACACAAAACTTTTGAAATTTGAATCGATTCTACAGCGTTCGCGAATGTAGTATAAGTGCAAAGTGAACTTGTTGTCCCCAGTTTACTAATCTGCAATAGAGCAAATATTGAATTAGAATTTGAAAAATACACTATATAACAATCGGCTGCAAGTTCTTGCGGGCAATTAGTTTTCGATTATTGTGCGTGCTCATCAATGAATAAAGAAGTAAAATTGATTTCGCAATTTTCGAATCGGACCGAATACGACAAACTGAAAGATACAGGAACCACTCATTCAACGAGTAAGTATCAAAATTAAAAAAAATAATATAGGCAATTTTTTATTTTTCAATATTTTTCAATATTTTTCAATATTTTTATTTTCAGGAAATCTAGTGGACAATTTCACAAAGTCGTAATTTTTGGTCTTGCACGCGCGTCAAGTGTGAAAGAATTTCCATATCGGATAATTTCCGGACGACAGGCGACTTTGGAAAATAACCATTATCTGGTAAGTGTGTCAATATCGTTTTGCTAATAAAAATCGCGATTTTTAAACAATATTTATGCGGCGTAATCAACGTGCAGAAATCCGTTTTTGCGGAGGAAATCGGAAACATTTAGTTAATTAATAGATGGTTGTACCTACTCTAGTACAGTTTGGGCTTCGAAAATTGTGAAATTTACCAGTAAAAAGTGCATATAATTCATACAACACTCTCTAAATTATCTTATTAACCTTATTAAGAAGAAAAACGTTATTAAAATTATTAAAAAAAACTAAATTATGAAAAAGAACCTCAAGAAACCTTTTTCTTTGAAACGCTACCTAATTATCAAAGTTAATTAGATAAAAAGTCTTTGCTCGGTTACTACGAATTTTCAACGATAACCTAATTAATTAAACTAAATAATCAGCTCCAGTTCGTATCCTGTTGTTTTTCGCTGGTTTATTAATAGACACGATGGCAATCAGTTAATCATGTTTATAACAATCGTAATCAGAACTTTGCCCATTTAAATCGCAATCAGTAAACCTGATGTTTACCATCTTCACGTTCAATGATTTTCGAAAAAATTCTCCAAAAATATTTTTTTTATTTCTCCACCCCCCAGCATATAAAGAATAATTTGGCCGACGCGTCGGGACTTCGGCAATGAATATTTCATACAAAAGTGTTTCATATGAAAGATAGGTAGGTACCTACATATTGTCATTAGAATTTTTTGAACGTGCAGGTGCTATCAAAGGAATATTTAGCACCTTATTAACTGTTGTTTCGAAAGATATTCTAATTGTCGCTTTTATTTAAAATTAACTATTTCAACCTGGGGCATTTATATGTGGTTGTGCGAGACGTGCAAAGTGAAAATGATTAATTTTATTGTAAATAGCCATTTGTTTAGTGACTTATAATTAATTTAAAAACCCTTAATGTGTTTTTTTAATAGGGAAATCGGTTAAAGATTAGATTCTTGTATGAAAGCCAGAAGATTACTTTGGTTTTTATCTCATTTTCTAATCATTTAGAAGGGAGGTTGGTTTGGATTTTTCGCATTATACAAATTTACAAGATAAAAGCTCCTTTCATTTTCAAGAAAGTGGAAATTGCGATAAAAATACGGAAGGTCCTTCAAAACACCCATCACTAACTAACCAAGAAAACGAGAATTTTGGAAAATTTTTCCCATTTTAGCCCCTAAACAATATGCGCATAAACAGTTTGGCCAAAACGAGTGCTCAGGTGGTCTTTCTAACCGCAAATAGATTTTTTTATGCCCGCCGCAATTTCGACTCGAACGCTCTTGTTTTTCAATCGTGAAAAATGAGTTTTTCAACTCCGTTAAAACCGGGAAATAACCCGAAATTTCGACGATATTTTCGCGGCACCAGGAAAACTCGTTTTTTATTTACAGTGAGATTCAATTTACCCAAAATAAAAATTGCTACATTATATGGAACTGACTTTGAAAAGACTATAATATGCTATATGCTCATGTATCATCATGTATATATCACATACAGTAAAAATTGAGGTATATTAAACCGAGTTGTTCATGAACGAATTAGTGAAAGCATGACACCCATACAATGCATCTTTTGTCTAGCGGATACAATAATCGATGTAAAGTTGGGAAGACTCGTTATGTTGCGGAATATTTATAATTTTTTTGTCGACTATTATGGGAAACAATGGGTGAACTCGTTCGGTAAATGCCAGTCTCATTTTTTTTAATTAAAGGTTTTTTTTTATTTCTCCTTCCGACTAGGAAAAATATCCTTATTAACCTTATGCTTGTTTAACGTCATTAATTCGGTGTTTGTTGATATAATAAAAAGCCGGCTGTTCATCGGACTAACCTTTGATTGAGCCATTCCCAAAATTAATCCGTATTTATTAATAAAAGGGGCAATCTCTGACGTTACAAATATTTGTTATTCGCTTCCGTTTTTTAATAATGCGAGACGAAATATTCCCAATAAATTACCGTATTATCAATTCCAAACATAAAAAAAAAACGATAAAACGCAATCTTTTATTTGTATATTTTCGTATAGTTCCTATATAAGAATTTGATAAAATTCCATAATGATAACATTGACATACAAAACACGGACAATACGCTGATGGGAGGACGTCATTATTCTATTACACCTTTGACCCATATTGAAAAAATTTGTCAAAATTTCTCAGTTAATGTTGATTTTTGATAACCTCATTCCGAATCATTTTACACATAATAGGTATAGGCTAAATTTTCTTTCTTCCTCATGTCCCTCTGTAGAGGTAACGTAATAATTTTTTATGAATGTACCTATGCATGGTATTCCATGTAGTTAGTTATTTAAACTAAATTTATGTAACCTATAGAAAAATTAAAATGCCTATTAAATTAGACAAGCCATTATCTGTTCAGCTCTTCAAAATTTCAATAATTTGGATTATTTTTGAAATATTTTAACGAAACCTTGTGAATTCCTGTTGCACAAAAAGTAATTTGTAAATACCAGCCCGTTTATTTCAACGCCCTAACATATACATACATATATGGGAATGCTTTTCGAAATTGTCACATTCTAGAGGCCTACGACTGAAAATAACGATTTATAATGAATGCACAAGCTTTTTAACTATCCAGTTTTGACGGAATTCCATAATTTATTTTAGGAACCGGCCGATAGATATTCCAATTTTATTAGGCTCCGATGTGGGAATTAAAATTTACGATGTTTATTAAACTCTGTACGGGATGATTTACGCATTTACAAATAGTCATTAAAAACTATTTGTTTTTTAATTTAATTAGAAAGTTTGGTTCGATTTTTCCATGTTTCAGATTATTTATATGCACCTACAGTATGTAGTATCTCCTATTTTTACATTTACAAAATTATTTTTGTACCCAGCACTTTTTTTTGGTACATTTATGAAATAAAAACTTTATTTTATAATTATTCTAATTTTAATCGCATTGTATAATTTACTGGAATTGATTCACACCACAATATTTACTTAATTTTAACATAATTATTTTCGGCGCCTTATCTCATGCATTCACGTCAATTTGGCAATGAAACGGCATTTAATAAAAGGAAATTTCAATTTCAATTGACAAAACATTTCCATCCAGGGCCCCATTCGAAATCGATCGCCCAATCTAATCACCCCTTTCAATTTAGCTGATAAAAATCGCATCGATTACCTACTTGAAAAAAATCCGCGCAAACACTCTTGTTAACTGCAATGCAAAAATAAAAAAAACCAAATAAAATCAACAAAGAATCAATAGAAAGCCTGCCAAACGCGAGTCAAGTCAACGTCCTTTGTGTTCGCATTGGCGAGTTGGCAACGCCGACCCACTTCAGCTGTTTCATCACTGTTACTAGGGTACTGAAAATCAGCTGATATCATTCAGCGTTCATAACCGGGCGTCCAATCAGCTGGATCTAGGAGGCGACGTTGCCGACGCTCTCCCATCGCGAACAAAGAACCGGCACAATTGATCATCAATCATCACCGAAGATATAATTAATGCACTTACTTATAAACACGACAGAATTAGGTGATTTTCACGACTCGATATCGCACAATTAACACTAAGGTGGTGCATGATTAAAACTAATCAGTACATGTGATACATTAATAATACAATGCACGATAGTGACCATATCGCTCCCTTAATGGAAGAAGGTCATGACTCAAAATTCAATCGTGGTTTAAAAATTATTGTTTATTTTACTTTCTTATACTAATTTAACAATACAGATTAAGATACAAGTTGTGATGGTCTTACACATATAAAAGTAGGTTATATTATTAGTTGTTTTTACGTGTTATCTAAAAAATGCAATTTTTTGAGTTATGACCTTCTTCTAATAAGGTAGCGATATGTATGATGTAGTAAGATAATGCATGATATAGTAATAAGATAATGTATGGTGCAATTAGATAAGGCATTATGTAGGAAGACAATACACAATAGATATAGTAGTAATGAGACAAGAATAATGTATGATATAAATAGTAAGACAATGGATGAATCAGATAATGAATGAATGATTTTACGATAATTTATAATTTGTGATAAAGACAACAAGATTTATGAATGTAACATCGGAGAGAGTAAGATAATGCATGACAGAATGAGACAATGCATTAATACAATGTCTGCATCTACAGTTTTGGATCTTCCTTAATGTTTCAACATTTTCAAATTTAAGTTTCACATAATTACAAGTTTTCAATATACAGATAAAAACTATTTATCTACAATGATTAACCCTGCATTCAATATACAATAACTTCCTGGTTTAGTAGGAATAGCTTATCAGTAAATTTCATCAGTAATAATGCTACATTCTGATGATATGGCAACGTTGGTCGGGATCCCCACCGCACATTCGGTCTCCTGTCGACCGACAGTCGACCGGTTTACGATTTTCTACTACATTTTACTTCACCGATACACCGAAGTAGGATCTCTGCGCCGCGGCGCTCTCCCAAAAACCATTCATCAACTTAGTTTATAGACAAACTAGACTAACTAAATTTAAGATTTAGGATGTACTGTGAGTGTAGTGAGATAATTTAGCTAGCAGTAAACGAAAATCTGCGTATTATAACATATCGATAGTGAGTGAAAATTCGACTGATGTATCGTTGTTGTTGATTGCACCGGCCGGTAAAAGTTGCAAAGTTGAAAGTGCGCCCGTTGCCATCGGTTTTCCTCGAGTGATTTCAATTTTCTAATCAAAATTCCGGTTGCTAATAAGAGCCTCGAGTTAGTCCGGGAAGGGACTACCATGGGGCAAATACCGAATGTGAGTATGTTTTTTGGGAATTTTTTTGGAAATTTTCAGATACATCTAGATGCCTGGAGCGAAAAATTCGAGTTGTTTCTACGGTAAAATCGCGTTAGCCGGTTAGATTTCGGAAAGCCGGTCGAAATTCTTAATGGCCCTTTGTTCTCTTGTCGGCTTTGTGTTCTCTCTCGAGCTCTGTGAGGTGTGGTGATATCATTTTTATCATATTTTTACCTTTCTTCAATGCATTTTATTACCTAACAAGTTCTTGTATATGAAAAACGCAACATCAACTTATATAGATTTTCCCGAATTTTATTCCCGAATCGGCGTAGTTCTATTGATTTTTGTAGGCCTTGCGAATTGCCCATAATTTCACTTTCTCTCTGTATTTCTACTGCACATGAATAAATGTCTTTTATTGCTACTAAAGGGCTTCTTTCTAATTCTATTTTTTAATTCAAGTCGTGTTGGATTGGGTTGATAAAGGTTTTATCAAGGTTTCACGAAAGCAATTGGTGATATACCTATTTTTAACTAGGTATCGAAAAAATCGTAATTGGAATAGGCTGTAAAACTTACAGTACCTGTACATAATTATTGTTTATTATTTTATATTGAAACTGAAAGTGCTTGCAAAATTTTGGTAGATTTAATTTAATAGGCAGTAATAATTTTTAAGGCAATAATAAATCTGTTCTTTGTCCAAACTACTCAAAATAAAAAAATATAAAATTCATTTTTATAAATTTTTATTAATACCTATTTTAATATCTATTTATAAATTAAGTGTAGAAATACTGTCCCCTATAATCAATTACAGTTTTAATGAGGCAGTCGAGTGAATTTCAAATGCATTAAATCGTATAAAGCAAATACGTGGGCGATATACAAGTAGGTATATCTAATCGTAAAAAAAACATGCTAATTTGCTAAACATTACGTGTTTATAAAGTGTACCTACTCAAAACCTAATTAATCTTCGTAGAATCTACTAAAAATTTTTGTTGTTCAAATGAAAATTTTCCTGTATCGATGAAAATTTCTTGTGCGAATAATCGTGTTGCCTATTAAAAATTTCCACACAATTTTTTATCTATTTTAATTTCTCTTATTAAGTACGGAATGTTGTATGCAAATATGAGGTTAACGAATTTACCGAATTTCATTACCGTCTCAATTACCTATTACAATAGAAATGCGGTAAGTTGTTTGTCGTTCCAAGTCGTCAAAAAATTGTGAGTAATCTAGACGTACATATAAGGTAATATAGAATTAACCAAAACAAATAATTTCATAGCGACAATATTAATAAAAATTTCACTTACACTTTCGAGTGCAGTTAATTTCAATTCGAATGTGCCATCGGATTTGGGACACGCTATAGAAGCTTGGGATGGCCGAAAAGCAATTAAATTAAATATACCGCACACGATTCCTGGCGATATATCGATTAACGAGGATTTTCCTTCGACAAGCGATTATTTTCGTTTCGATTCCCATACACAAAAGAATCAATTAAAATCCTACCCGAAACGATCTCCTTCTGTTTGACTTACAAATAAACAGGAAAGGAATTAATTATTGTGGACAAAAAAAATAAATTCAATATTCTCCTTTATTCGGGAAATTTCCTTTTAATTTATTATTCATGCGTTATATCTCTGCTATCAATTTTGAATTTATTTTTCTAGTTTTTTATGTAAGCAATTGATTCATATAGATGTTTTGTTCACAGACAATAAATTTTATATTTTTTAATGATATTGAAAAGTTGGTTGAAAAAAGGAAAATGGATTTAACTTTGGGTTTATTAGTGTTTACTTTAGGATTTTTTTTAAATGGTCGATTCAATGAAAACGCTATTAATAAGTAAGCCAGAATTAAAAATAAAGCCGGTCTGCTTTTAGATTTTCATCTGCGCGCGTTTGGTAACATAACATGTAAACATAACTTGGTGAATTACCAGAAAAAATTTCTAATTCTTCGCTGGATTTTACAAATTCCAATTTTTTTTTTAATTAACTTTTACTTCGGTCGTAAAACAGACTTTTATTATTAGTTAAATTCTTTATTTAACGAATATTTCTATTATGGAGATAAAATCCGTGTGCACAATGATCATAAATTTAAACAACAATAATTAAATTGTAATGACGAAACGTCGAGTATGAAATAAATATTTACGTGTATCTATCTAAAATTCCTCGTGAATGTAATTAATTTATTTATGCATTTTATTGTATAGAAACCTTCGAATTAAAATAAAGTGTATTAAATGCATTTATTATCACAAGTAGTGCTAACGAATCAAAAATAATTCAGTTCACCAAGCAGCCGCGTTAAAAATAACTATTTCTAATAGTTTTTATATTCTCTAATGTTAATAAAAACCGACATTGTATGTACTGTATAAAGTTATAAATTGTATTGTATTTTTTTATTCATAAATTCTACATTAATATTATGCAAATGATAATTTTATTAAACGTATAATCGCGCTATTATATCGAGATTATTAAATAGAAAGCATCTTTCCACACGCCTCTAAAATTTATTAAAGATGATAAAAAACATCAACCTTTCATTAACCTACCTTTATTGGAGCTAATAAATAACCTCGATTTCCTATCAGTATAAGGTCGATTTTCCTCCTGCCCGGTCCGATGGCTTTCCTCAAGAATTACTTCTCTTCTAACATGCGCCAAGTTGGGAATAAATTTTTATCGGTTCGCCTACACGCATTATAACTGTTCCGATGGTTATCTCGACAGTGACTACGCTAAGTAGTCCGTACGGTTGCAGCCCATTCGCGGTCCGTTTTGTTTTCCTATTGTTTATATTAATAGCTAAGCAGGTGAATCTATCATGGAGAAAAATCCGGTCCTAAAGCCCCGTTCGCGCCCAGCGGTTTCGTTACCAATAATTGCGAAACTAGACCCGCTTCCTGCGGGCATTACCAACGCGATCGAGTCGATTTTTTTTTCGATTTCCATTACATTCGCTACCGTTACGAAAGCGGTTCGAAAAACGTCCTCTCCTTCGATTCGCCTTAAATATAATACAATTGCCGAGGAACTCGTCGAACAGGTTACCGCCGAGATCGTTATTACTCTTCGAGAACCGGCCATTTTTTCCTCCTCTTGCCGCTGCACCAGATCTATGATAATATCGGTTCGATTTAGCGGTTCAATTAAAACGAAAACCGAAGCTACTCGAAGCGGTATAATTGCGCTTTTGCGATCGATAAACATATATCTGGTTTTTTACCGGATCATTACAGTTCGGTAGCGACGAAATTAGATGAATTAACCCATCTTCAAAATATGCCAGATTATCATCAGTAGAAACTCGAAAGGAGCTTTTAAGTTGAGCTTTAAAATGTATATGAAAGAAAATAAAACAAGTCTCCGAGAAATTTTCTCTTCCAGATGGAGAAGTGAGGGAAGTGCGGATGATTTTTGGAGTTGCTCAGTTTCCGTTTCCTTGCCGTTATTTCGGGCTAATTGCAATAAATGAAAGTCCTTTGATGTTCTTCGGAAACGGTGAAGATTTCTGTGCGAACGAGTCGATTTAAATTGGAAATTAAACGCGGAGCGAGTGTCACAAGATCTGGTTGTGCTTAGGAGATGAATTATATACCGTATTTGCTTCCAACATAATTTAAAATTTACTTTTCAAATTAATATAAGCGTCCGTTTCAGATAATTATATACGCGTATCTAATTCATCGCAATTTTCTCGATGAAATTTATAATAATAAGGTTTTGATAAAATTTTTAATTATACCTTTTTTTTTTGTTTCAGGTAAGTGTTCTTCATACTTATTCATTGTATGTATAATTACCTAATTAAATCATAGCAACGAACATGTTTTTAGTAAGTATTTACAAGTTTAGTTTATAATAATAACTATGCTCACTAGGAATAATTTAATGTTATGTGCATATTAATTTTTTTATTTAACAAATACGTGAAATAATTGCTCTCGACTTATCGCCACCTCTCGCAAAAGGGCTCCGTCCCTTGATCCCACCAATAATTCGCTCAAATCAATACGCATAAATATTACATTATCACGCACCGTGACTTAACAACATTCTTATTATTATTCGAAAATCATTGAGCATATCCCAATGACTCGTTGCCGATTTTTTCAGGCGCCTAAACCGGTTCCGTTGAAACGCAAACAAACAAATAAAACAATAAATTGTTCTTATTTGAGCCCGCAAAGTGTTTGTGTGCTGCAAGTGGTATAATTAATATTACGTTTCGAATCGGCGGCTCATTTGCACGCGAAATGAGGATATTAATATGTATTAATAATAATTTGTATGCAAATTCGTTGAACTGAATTCCGTGTTGCTGGAAATGTACACAATGAAAGAACATATCAATTAAGCTATGCTCAGAAAATCGGAATAAAATAGAAGATGTGTCTAACATTGTTTCTAATATAATGTAATGAAATTATTGGGCAACCTAAAATTATGACCCACCCCAAGGCGGTTATTACAAAGCAGAGAAAATATATCTGTCTTAAAGGCACCTTGCTCATATTTTTAGACCGGTTAAGTGGTCTTCAAAGCCGGATATTAAAGCACGAACGAATTATGTAACTAAAACGACGCCGTATATAGTTTAACAGATAATTTTCCGCTTCCTAAGTGCCAATAAACCATTTCGAAAATCGAGAAGCCGTCCCGGTGCTTTTCGAAAAAAACCATTTCGTCGACGATAAAAGGCACTTAGGAAATCGTGTGTTCTTCTATAAATAGTCGCCTTAACGAGAACAAGATAGAACTACTTCTACTAACTTATTCTGGTTATTGTTCTGCTATTTCTAATTTACAATAGTGTGAACGTAGCTTTATGTACTTAGAGATGAATGTAATAACATTGCTTTGGGGGGTATTTTTTTCCAAAGACAGATTCTCTATCAGAAACGTGAGGATTGCATTAGAAATGTATACGTTTCGGTGAAAAATCAGATGTCACATCCTTATTTCACCTGTCTCCGGGAGAAATATGATCCGTAAAGGCCGAATAAATGACGTTTCTTCTACGCGAATCGTGGGAAAAGCGAAGGGAAAGCGAACCATAAATTCCGAAAATACGAGTAATATCTATTTCCCTTTTGTTAGCTGTATATCCTTGACAGTTGGCTAATTATTTCAAGACTTATTTTTCATGTATTTATACGTGTATCGCGTTCATGGTCAGTGGATTTTTATTATCTTATTTTTCAGAGATACAACATAAACAGTTTTGGATTACTCAGTATCCAATTATATAATAAGCGATTTGATATTAGTTTTCTCTTTAGAACATGCAGATAAGAGGAAAAACGGTTGCGGTTGAATAAATTCGTTTAATATAATAAAGTGCCTTGAATTACACCATCAGCATTGAACAGGTGTGTGTTGGTACCTAAAAAAATATACCAATTGACCATTGAGGAAATATACTTCGAATAATATAGTTAACAAAACGAAATTGGGACCACTATTGGAAATATAGTGTATACTTAATGTATTTTTTTTAAACTGTATATATTAAAGCCCTATAATTTCTCAAGGGTGCATAGTTGATAGATAGTCAAATTACATAAAATCATCATTTAGATTCCCCTGCATGCCCTTGTACAGAGCTGGTTCTTAAGGACCCTCTATATAATTTGATACTTTAAGGACGAATGGTTTTTTATGTTAATCCGCTTGAAAAAATACAATACGCATACTTGGTTATTTTAATTAATTTAATGTGGACGAATTATGCTTCTTCTTTTGGGTGCCGTCATATTTAAGAAGGTCGGGCCATTATCTTGCCGATTTTATCTGTAACCCTGCGGCTCTGAAACAATTCACAACCTTAAATAATAACAATACGCTTTTTCTTTGTTGAAAGACCCTCAATCATCGATCGGTGAAAAAATATTTACCTATCTTATTAGTAAAGGGGCTTGTTGGTCTAATTTTAAATTCGCACTACGCCAAACGACATAACATTAATTTATTTAACCGCCGGTTAAACGAAACACATTGTGCGGACTTGATACAATTAACCGAAATAATTTATGGTATTGTTATTTCCCAAATAAAACGGCAATTTTTTTCAACCAAGTCGATGTATGTTTGTGTGTATGCGTACACGTGCCTGAGTTAGATCATAAAGGCGGAGCCAAAGCCTAATAAATTTCGGAAAACGACCTTGAAGGCCTGAAAACATCCAAATTCGCGATGAAATGGACGAACAACAACGGAAAAACAAAACGAGATGCGGGCTTGTCCTTTTCGCACGTTCGACGGGAAACCTGATCAAAACGATATTTTCCCAGGAGAATACGAAAGTTGAAAAAACAGCGGTATATACAGGGTGATTACTAAAGGCTGCAGAAAATGAATGTGAAAGGGTTGAAAATTCTGGCCCTATAGGAAGAAATCTGTTGCCAATTAAAATTATTCAGTTGCATACATAACGTGCATTTTCATTAAAAAAAAAAACATCTATTTAATCTAATTTGACCCACATGAGCAATTTAATTAACGCGATTATTATACATATGGTCATCAAATAAATAAATTTGAGCGAATGTGTAGTATAAAAAAAGATTCAATCGTCACGATTAACCTTGACAATTTTTTTAAGAAACCGGTTGTCACAATAAAATCTAAAAATATCGAAGAAAATTTTTTTTGTTATTATTATTAGTGTTAATTTGATTTTCTTCAATGTGATATTTGTGTCAAATAAATTTTTTATTTATAAATTTTGGCCTCTGCCAGATAATTTTCTATAAAAAAAATGATAAATTATAAGATAATACTTTATTTTCTTTGTATAATTGCAAGATGATGTTCATATCTGCATATAAATTATGAACAAAATAGAACAATATTTTGTTAATTTAATTTGCTAAGAAACCTACTTAAACCCATCAGACGGTGATAATAAGTAAGTAGGCTTCAATTTTCTAAAAAAATTCATAGATAAAATTCGTCCTTATCGAAATCAACAAGTTATTATACCTATTCGATATGATTGTGATTTCACATTAATAACCGTCTGATGTTCCAATTTTATATTAATCACGCAGACTTTTAAAGTGCTGTTTAATCAAAATGCTATCGATAAATTAATTATTTACCAAAAATATGGGCCGATAAAAATAATTTCGTTCGTGCGATAAGCCGGGATAAAGGCATCAAAAATCGATTCACGAAAAAATCAACCTAATAGACAGGTAAATTACTGTAGTAAAATTGATTGGTTATAAAATATGTTCTTTTTATAATCGATAATAATCAAATTAAATTTGAATTATCCAACAAGCAACTTATTATTTCGTATAAAAAATTATTTTCATTTTAGGGGAAAATTATAATAATAAGTAGGAATAGTATCTAATAATTCTCATAAAAACGAGAATAGAAGAAAAGTGAAAACCTTCATTAATAATTACTAGTCTAATAATGAACTATCGTTTACAGTTAGTTATTTATGATTTATGTAAGTACCGATAAGTACCGCTTAAGAACAAAGAACTTGAGGCACCTTTTAGCAGTGTTTCGATTAAATAAGGAAATCTATAAGTAATCGTGAGAAGGAAAAATCGTAAAAACGTTGGTAATTACAATGAATTTCAAATGTAGGTACTATACATACTCGGTTAAACTCGAAGAAACAGTCACGATATCTATTCTAATGAGAGAAAGTGGAAACTACCTTAATACTTTATTTGTGTAAACTTGATCTTGAACGACGTATAAGTACTTATTAAACCGTTATTTATAGACTTGTAACAAATTGCTTTTTTGTCATTTTTTTTCATCGCATCAACCCGACCGTAAAAAATAAATTATTACGATTTCGCTTTTTAAGAAGTGTTTTACTCAATATACTACTTCAGTCTCAACCTGTATAAACCATAAAACAATTAAAGAAAAGCTTGTTAACTAGCGCAAACAATTTATATAACTCGTTAATTTTATTGCGCCATATTTTTTTACTGAATCTCACGCACAACTAAAAATACTCATTTTACGATAGGAACGAATCAATATCAATACCACCCCTTTTCGCCCATCCTCGGAATTCCGTCATTTCACTTTTGCACGTCGAGCAAATATAACCCGACCGACGAAAAATCAATTTTTCCAGTCATTCGAGATGCTTTTCCCCTCCTCGTGTGTACATATTTAGTGGCCGCTCCCTGTAATTACGATTTAACGAATAAACTATTTACATAATTTGTTTGCTAACCTTGACAATGGTTCCCCCTGAATTGGTGCGGTAACGCATGCGATCGAACGGGTTTCTAACGCACGTTAGGGCCCGTCCACACGGAGGCAACAAATCGCAACCAATTTGTTGCTTCTGGGGATTTTTTTGGGACTCGATAATAACCTGAATATGTAGAAAATATATTACAATTATGTGCCACAAAACAAGAGAATATAAAAGTACAAGCAATTTCCGTTAGTAATAATAGCGAAAAAGTTTCATTAATTTTTCGTAAATATCTCGTTAATTAAAACTTTAACGGTTTGCGCAAAACGCCAAACCGAAAGCTAAAACAGTAATTACAACTAATAACAGTTAAAGCATTTAACGAACGCTGTGCAGAAGATGAAAATTCACGACAAAACCGGGAAATTAGAAATTATATTTGTTCCTCGCCGTTAAATCTAAAAATGGAGTTCGCATTTCACGATTCATTTAGGAGTTTGCATGTCCTTATTATACCGATGCTCCAATATCACGTTTTGAATGTCTTATTAAATTCTCTCGAGTTACTGCAAGATCGTAAAATGCCACAATTCGCGACATTGATGTCAAAGTGTCGTCTTTTTCAGGAAATAAATTGTTATTTATGAACATATCGGCAAAGTGTCACCTTCCCGGTGTAGTTTGCATGAATATTTTAGAGCCAAAATTGTGCCAAAAAAGGAACAAACTTAATACATAACATGCTTGTACATAGGTTTATGTTATAGATAACATAAAAAATGCGCAATTCGTTATGCAAAGTAAGTTATTTTTGCGGTCGTAAATCTAAGTAAAACCTAATAAAAAATCGTAAAAAAAATTATCGTTTCTTGTTCAGCAAACGAGTGGTTCCCGGTTATATTAGGTGTTGTAATACATTGCTTACATTACGATAATCGGTTTACTGTAAAAAAAACATGAGAATCGTTTTTCACTCATAAAAACTTATGCATATGTGCTAATATATGAGCATCTTGAGCGCGGTTTGGGTTATTTTTTATTTTTTAAGTCACATAACTAGATCAAATTGACACTAACAAATAGTCGAATTTAATTGAATAATACAGGGTGATAGTATAACTCAAAATATATAAGAAATTTATAACGAAAGTATATACCTACCTTTTTACCTAATATAAGCTAATTTCCTTTAAGAAAATTGCTGTCATAAACGAAGTAGTTATAAATAATGCAAGCTAGCTCGAAGATACGTCTCTTGTGATAAATTATTCGTCGACTTCTTCATAAGTAAACGTTACTTCATCCAATGAGTTTGCTCTTTTCCATCTACTTTATTATATTTACTCATTATATACTGACTTGCGACGGTATGCTCATGATGATGTTCCATATTCACCCTTACACTAGGTGTTTTGTGCTAATGTTATTTGTTTGTGTAATTAGTTTGTTCTCGTCTCAATCACCTCCACCCTCAGTGAATGCTATGAATATTTCATGAACAACAACGTCCTCATCCAGCCGCATAGTAGTACTTGTAACATTATTACTGCTCGTTATTATATCGAACTTTCGGTGGTAATTTATCTAGCAAAACAAAACAAATATACTCTGCATCGTGTTTTTCAGCAAACATCCTTGGCCCGAAATTAACGTAACGATGGATACATTAAAGAGTTCAACAGCATTTATCATTGGCGTATCATACCAAAAATTTATAAAAAAAATATAGTTTTGTTGCCAAAAATTAATACATCAATTTTGCAATTCAATTTTGAAGAATTAAATGTCTCCTTATAAGAGATGTAAAATGTATAAAGTTTGATATAAGCAATCAAATTAAATTAGTGCTACAACTAGATGTGTAATTGACGATACATCACTGTCTCGTTTTATTTGATTACCATGTCTTTGATACATATGTTTCGCTAATGATAATGATGTTTGATCATTCTACACGCCCGCTACATTTTACTATATCATTTTCGCTTACTATTTTGAATATTAACGAACGCTAGTCGAAAATTAATCAACACTTGGCGAAAGCAAATAAATTATTGCCGAAAATGTCGTTATTCTACGTTATTAATGATCGCATTTCGAGTTTCGACAGCGTTGATTTACTGCTCAGTTTTCGTTACCGGTTCGCAATATTCGGCCAATGCGTTTCTTCTTTAACGACCATAATATTTGTTTACGTTTTTTTCTTCTCATTTTGGCGGGTTTGTTTCAAATTTTTATTGTCCCTTGACGTATAGGTAATTAAAAAACTACATTAATTTGAATCATAATAAAGAGAAATATCTTGTGGTAAAGTAGATGTGTAAGAAATGGATGAGAGGAGATTTTGAAAAAAAAAACAGAAAAAATTGAAAGCCTGCCAAAATAATTCGAGTCGGGCGTGTATATAATAAATCGGATTAAGGAACGCGTTTTCTTCATTCAAATCATTTCGATCTAAAAATAAGAAGAGCAGCGGAGAGAAAAAAAATAATCACAGTTCTCTCCACGTGCTCGTTCATTTATTCTGTTTATCGTATTTAGGTCAATGATGTCGAATAAAGCAAAGGCGGCTTAAATTGTTTATTTGAGCTCGGTAGAAGGACCGACATTTCGCATTGGCTAATCTCTGTTTAAGCGCTCGCTGCTCGGCCTTTATTTGCTTTACAAATTATACCAACTCTTTCCGTACATATATTGTGTTTTTTCTCAGTTTGATTAACGCAAGGCCTTCCTAAATTCGCCCCTCTTAAAACACGATCCGATGTGATGCAAATATTATTTTTAATCAAGTTCGTCGAACCCACTTCCTATAACATATTAATTATAGCACAATTTTAGGTAGTTTGTTTGATAAGGTTCTCTAATCGTGATTTGAATAGACCGAATTGTAGATACACCGACGCCTCAAAATCCTCAACATTAATCAGATAAAAATTTCTATTATTCCCATTCTGATAACCTAATTAATCCACGAAGGGGTCAAAAACCTACTCGCTGTTATAATTAAAGCTAATTACCCCATCCTCGTGTTAATGTGGTCTAGCGAAATAACCCTCGGAAGGAAGGAAGAAAAAAAAAATGGAAATCCTCCTTAGTGGAACGTTTTCTCTCCGGGCCGGCGAGAAATCGCTCCTAATGCGGCTCGCAATAATAAAAGATATCGTTTCGTTTTCATAACTTTTACCGGTTTACCGACGCGATTCGGCCTACTGATCCATTTGAGTGCGAAACCGGCCCTGAAGTGGGCACGGCGTGGCGCCTGCGGTGGTGGGAGATGATTGACTTTTTTTTTTCTTCTTCATCTTCGTTACGTTACCGTTAAAAGAAAGTAACATTACCATCGGCGAAATCGGGTTTGCTGTGCGTATATAGCCGCTCAAATACTCATTATCCGATGATGATCTATCTCTAAGTACATACTTTCTTGTAGGCGCTCAATTACATATATATCTCGCTCGCTACGCGAGCTTGTTCTCTACGATAAAATACAAGTTCAAACTAAACAAGTTAAATGTTTCGTGTTATTAATAGTTGATTAAACTTTGTACCACTTGTGGCAATATTAGGAGCATATTTTTGAAAAATTTATCTAGAGTCAGCAGATAGTGGGAGATGCATTCGGGAGATAAGTTATCAAGCGGACTGGGAACGAAAAATATTTGATAATTAAAAAATGTTTTTTTGATATTTGAATGTAAATGTGTGTTGAATTGCGAAACGTGAAATGTATTAAATATCTGTGTCATAACTTTTTATCTAAATGTAAATATAGCGTTATTTTTGCACATTTCTGGGCAGAACTGGTTTATGTATTTTGTTGCGTAACGTTGTGTTATTGTTTAAATTACACTTAAATAAGTAAATAGTTAGCTGGGTTTCAATTTGCATCGACTGAAAGTATCGAAAAGCTTGTGAAAGTTCCATTGGCAGGAAGCGAAAAAATATTTTTTAGCGCCTAAAAAACATCTAATACACTCGTTCACACGAATTTCTCTAAAAATCCGAGAAACGTACAGAAAATATTGCATCAGATTCGATAAAAATTATAATTATTATGTCAATATTTATAATCTTTCGTTTATTCGGTTAAAAGTTCCACGAAGGTTAGGCAAATTAAAAATTAGGAAATTACAATAAAAAATCGACGTTTGAATATTAAATTCATTAACGAAAGTCATAAAATATCCGATTTTTAAATTTGAATAAACACACACCATTTAATTATGCGTTCGAACTTGAATGAACGCCGACTTAATTAAATCGAGCTTGAGAAACAATTTCGAAAAATATCTATTAATTTTTGCTTGGACACCCGTTATATTCATAGCATACGATTACGCAGAGTATCTACTTTCCCGATATTATTATTGTATATATAATACATATAATATAAGTTGCAAACCACACAGCCTAGATACAAGTAGATAATAGACAGAAAACCGGGCCTATTCCAATCTAACTCGTGTCTGAGAGGTCAAAGCGATAAACAAACGACCCATCCCAAGAAGACGAAGAAGAAGAAGAAGAAGAAACGATTAGAGATGGAAGTTAACGGGTATTTATTGCGGTTTAACGTCGCAGAGACGGACTGAATAAAGGAATATGATAATGTGAAAAAAACCGACGAGGGAGTATTACTGGGTCATCGATGTCGGAAATCATAAAACTCGGCGAGCGGTTGACATTTCGAATTTCGTGCGATTTATAGATTCACCTCTTCGGGTTATCGTTGATGGTCGATGGTCGATGGCTAGCCCCAATGCGAAGAAGAAAGTTTTCGGTCGGTTTTACTGTTCTCGTCGAAATGAGAAAATTTATTGTCTCTTTCATTACTCGGTGGGTTTTTGCTTGTAGAAATTATTCTCTATGGAAGAATTTAACCGAAGAATATTTATTGATGGGGGTTGAGGTTTTTTGAATTTATTTAACCATTTCAATTTGTATTCTGGCCTTTTTTTAATGATCGTTATGATAATTTTTGGTCGTTTCAACGAAATATTTTGACGATTTCCCATCTAAATTTAAATTCGTTCGGGAAAAGCGGACGTATGTCGCTGATTTATTCGGTCCGAATGAACTTTCGATCAGGAAATACAACGCATAATGATTATATTGTTGTATACATTACATTCGTTTTCATTTCGTATTAAATTTATCGACAAATGCGAGGTTTGTTTATTTTCGTGTTAATTAGTAAAACAGCGATAAGTTTCCGTTTTTAAAAACTTAATAGTTATTGTCTATAATAAAAAGTTACGGTTAGTTGCACAATTCGTATACATATACGTGTAACGCTTCTAATTCTTTCCTAATTTTGAATCTTACATTATTCTCCTTGAAAATGTTTTTAATGAGAACGATTTTTGTTTGGGTGAAACAAAGGCGATTGCAATTAGGAGATTTTTCAGTGAATTGTTAGCCATTGTAACAATTTTATTATCAGACGCATAAATATTTTCAGTCAGCGAATTACTTGATGTCGAGCACGTGGAAAGTTAAGTTATTTTTTTTACAATCTGGCTAGATAAGAATGATAAAAATTGATTTATTTAATTAAAATTCGACAAGGAAGTGTTGGATTACCAAGACGTAATCGCGCCGAAATGTAAAAATAAACCGGCATTATCTTCTAAGGTGGTTTTCGATTAAATTCGACGTTCAGAAACCGAAATAATCGCACTTATAATTCATGTTATAAACGAAACAAAGTCAAGAGTTCTATCTACATTTATTCGATCCCTGTAGGGTCGTATCTTTAGAACAGTTTGACGTTATACAATAACGAAAAATACCAGGCTGAATAAAAAAAAAAGCTCTAATAGCCCTAGAACACGCCAGTATGACGGAGTCGAAACGCAGGAATTAAATCGAATATTAAGTCGATTTTTATTAAGGCATTAGCGTTTGTAACAAATACAAACGAATTAATTAGGAAGATTTATACCGTTTTTTTTCGTGCATTTATTAAATGAAAATTTTTCCACGGAACTAGTTTTTTAATTATCGCGGACGGTTCGTTATGGTAATGGATTTTAATTGGCCATCATTAAATCACAGTTTTCGCGTTGACGCGGTTCCGAACAAGATATTTTTGTCATTAATTTCTTTTACTGCGGCCTGTTGAAATATTTATGAAAATTATATGTGCACTTAAAACGTTCAAAAAATATTGTTATATTAATGAATTGCCTAAATATCTTAACGCATGAGTGAATTCATACAAGTACCTAATTTTTAGGTATACTCTTTTGAGTTACAGGGGATAATTTTTTCTTTGTCACAAAATATTGATACGATAATTAATCAAAATTCAAATGAAAGAGATATGTATAGAATAAAATAACACGGACAGTAAAATATGTAATGATACGTTGGATGTTATTTCAATCCATTTTGTGGAATAATCAAATGGCTTATCTATGGCAGTTTCAAATGAGCTGTTATTCTTTTAATGAATAATTAATTGTTATTTTATCTGCATAGTGTTTTAGAGTAAAATTACGCAGTTTGTCCGAACAAAACAAACGATTACTTAACGAGCGTTAATATGACAACTTGTGTATGTGATAATAAAATATTTCAATCGCGTTGTTTTTTTTTATATTCAACGAGATTATATAATATACCGGCGAAATTTATCGGGTTTGTGATAAAAACTTTGTTTTTTAGGTCATCTCTAAGATATGTTTTGAGCTATTTTTGGCTTATTGTCAATTTATTAAATGATTGTTTTTTCGCTTTGCTTAGTTTCCTGTTATTTTTGATTACATGTGTTTTTATTTTCTACTCCAGTCAATCAAATAGGTACAAATAATTTACATTACAAACGAAAAATTTCTATAGGAGATTTCCGAAGCAATAATACGAACAGAAATATTACGGGTAGATACTTGAGAGCTTTTTTTCAATCACAAATACCTTAAGAAAACAATTATCGAACCGTGATTATAAATAATTTATCACTAAGTACTAGAAACCGTAAAAGAAGAAAACAACAACCTGTCGGCGTAGTTTCACTCGGAGCACAACGAAAAAAAAACTCGCATTAGTTATAATTAGTAGTAGAATGAAAATAATAAAAACATATCGATTTCTTAATGATTATTAAACGCAAGGTTGAAATACCTATTTTCCAATCGTAAAATTGTTTTCGAAAAGAAAAAAAAAATATTATGTTGATACGGTATTGCATTATTCTGTAATAAAACGGGAAACCTGCTAAAAACTTAACGAGTAACCTACGCTCTTTATGTTAAAATGCATTATAAATATATCTACAGCATAATGTAATGTAACGCCTCATTGAAATTATTGTACTTGTTCATTTCGAACAAACAACAGAGTTTATATAGTGTTCTTGGAATACCAATGAAACTGGTTTAAAATATCCTCACAGTGAAAAATTCAATTCAATTTTTCAAAACCACAATTTTTTGAATAATTTCGATAGAACGTGATAATAAAACACCGATGCATCCTCAAATACATTTGAAATCGTCCTCGACGAGGTCCTTCGACCGCTCGCGCTCGTTTCGATTTACAACAGAGCAGGCCTGACCCCGTTCTCGTCGCGTTCATTATTAGACCACCGAAACGTATCAACATGAAACTAAACTTCAATTCGAAAATTACGTTTAACAAGCGTCGATTAACTCGTCTAAATACGGCCGTGCACAACAATTCAATTCGAGAGGACGGCCTTCGGCTCCGCTCGTTCAAACACCGATTTTCATATTACCCTTTAAAAAAAATCGTTTAATTAGAATTAACGACCGCAGATGCATCTCCCCGTTTGAGGGAATTAATGGGAATTTATATACTTGATGTGTACATTATTATTTAAATTAGAATGCCAATTGGGGGTTTAATTTACTTATTTATAATGCTCTATACTAATGTTTATTTTTTTTTTGTTTCAGGTAAGTGATCATCATAGAGTAAAGATCATCATCAATCATCATTAAATCATTAAATATTAGCCGATAGGTAAGTTTTTCTTCCACAGTAAAAATGATTTAATCCGAAGCCGTTTGATTGGGTTTTTATTATAGTTTTCGGCGCTCTTGTGTGGAATTTCGATCGATTTCGAAACCTTAATTATATGCACAATTAAATTATGGTAAACAGAGTAACGTTATTTTCATCGCTACATATTCAGTAGTTGACATGTTGATAAACAAATATTAATGGGTAGATCTCGGCTCTGAGCTGATTATACCATTCAATAACGGCCATTAATTTGTCAAATAGTTCTTTTCCTCTCGTGCACGGGATTTATATTAAAATATTAGAGCCATATTTATACAAATTTCTTGTAGTTTAGAATGGACTGTTTGGTAAAAATATAAATATTTAATTCGTAGGTAGTTATGGCGATATAAAACCTCGTTGTGTGGCTTGTAATCGCAATGCGATATTTGTGAAAAATAAATAGTTTGGCATCGCAAAAGCAACAAAACAAACAATACAAAACGCAATATCGTTCCGCTTGGGGAAGGAGAAAAGGCACACGTGGCGGAAAACAAACTATACTATGCCAACTTGCTAATAAATTTACTCAAATTATATTAATATATGCTTTCTAACCGAAATAAAAGGCACAATTTCGTCTGGCACGATAATCTCGTTGTGTTTTTTAAAAATGTTTGAAAAATAGGTAAAGATTTCGTATAAACAGATTCAGGGCTGAGCGAGTAGTTAATAATTTATATTTTTAATATGTATTTCCTGGTTTTGCTAATTCCATACCACCCACTACTCGCTATAATGCATTCATGCATGTTTTCGACGCGTAAATATCATAATTGAATTTTCAGTGCGTTTGCAATATTTATTTCTGGCTACTATCGAGTTCAACGCAATCTCAAAATATGTAAATGTAATTTCGTGTTTTGCTCATTATGCGGATGTTTATGAATTATGAAATTAAAAAAAGGAAGAAATTTTCCAGTATAACTGATGCCGAGAGGAATATTTTCGAGAGCGTCACTTCGCAAATTTACGGAAACCTCTCACTCGAATCGATAAATAAACAACCAATACAGCTAATAAAATCTTTGCGATAACTTTTTGGCTTCGTCGATTGTTGACATCCCGGTTACAGATACACGTAAACAGCCAGCTCTTTGACGCAATAACGTGAGAACAAAAAAAAAACAATCCGATGAATTACGTCCATAATACTGCACAATAGTCCATTCGCTAAGTTCAAAAAAAAAACAAATCCTTCGGCACAGAGTATATACTAATTAGTGTCAACTTACGTGTAATAAAAAGTTAGAAATTTAATGAAATTTCCTCGGGAATGTAGGTAAATAAAATTCGAATGAACTATCAACGAAAAGCACGAGCGACTTTTAAGGGAAATCATTAAAACGATTCGATCTACAATATTAACGGTGTTTAATAATAATAATAATCGACGGTTTCTCAGAAAACTTGTCCGTATATAGAGAATCGTTAGCAACAGTTATAATACAGTTGGATATATTTCGTTTCGTTATACAATAATTTAACCAGTCGGCCGTCTCAATAAACCTGTCTGGGAAGTTGTAGACAAACATTACGTTATAAGTTATGGTTCTGTTTGTTTTGTGCTCGGTTTATCTAAAAAAGAAAAGCTCAGGAGATACCTACACGCATACATTGCAGGATAATTCATGTATATCCTCTTCCCTAAAATTGAATACTTGAAGCTCGACTTGCAATGGTTGGTTATAAACCAGGTAGTAGAAATTGAAAAAAAAATGTGTACCTAAAATTTTAGCAAAAATGACACTTTTTTAGGCTTCCTATCAATGCGAGACATGATAACACGCTTAAAGTATCACACTAATGCCATAAGCAAATAAGCGAGTCCACCAAAAACAGATATGGAGGCGGATTGAATAATACAACCTTCAATTTATGTGCAAACAAATGTGATTTTTATGTTAATACATTTAAAATCTCGAAAGTGTTAGTCAAACAACGACTTAATTATTTACACGATACGACCAAAAAAAAGTATGAGCATATAATATTTTTTCGGTAAATAGTTACATTTTATAGCTACAATAAACAATTCCAGCTAGAATTGTTAGTATGCTCCAATAAAACGAACGTTCGAAAAAATTATGTAAGATCCTTTCAATTAAAATTGCTCTAACTGTTTTTTAAATTAACCGAACGTGGTCTATTTGTAGAAGAATAATTTTCAATTAACTCCGACATTGCCGTTGCCCAGGTCACAATCTTTTTATTTGTGAACTTATTTGATCCGCTGTCGTTTTTTTTTTCCTACAACAAAAGGTCAATCTAAGGTTATCCGGCAATATAAATCGATTGTGTTTATTGTCCATTGATGGTATACAAAAAAAAAGCCGATTTGGTAAATTAATTGTCAACCCACAATTTGCTCTCCTTCGCTCTTTTTGAAGCTTCAATTTCCGAATTGGATCCATTCACTGGCAAAACCAATTGATCTGAGTATGGTTTTGAAGTTGTTCCACAAGATTTTTCTACAGTAGATTCTTCTCTTCTTCTTGTAGTTTTTTCTTCAACGGTTCTAAAGAAGTTTCTACAAGAAATTATTGAAATGATCAGATAAGAATTCTTTTACTCCTCTACCAGCGGCATAGCCGGCTTGTCTGGAACATTTTAAACTAATTTATTATTCCTAATGTGATCCGAAGCGGCTTAAAATTTAATGAATCGCGTAGTTAAACTTAGTATAAATACCTTTCGGCATAATAATTAGCAATGCGCGGCGGAAGGGTCAACAGGATGTTGTTTTGAATTTTTAGGTGAGGGTTTAACCCTCAACCCTTCACCCTTCATGATAATTTCAAATGATTTTCCAAGTTCGGCGCGATGAAGGCGGCATTAATTGCTTGCCGTGTAGCAGTTGATGTAATTTTAACGCGTTTTCCAGCTGATGCAAACTTTCTAAAGTTATGTTTAAATATAGAAAATTATGGAAATGTATCGAATTAATTAATCCGGTAATATCTTCGTGTTGTCAAATAGTTGCGTTTGGATAATTTTAGTACTAATAAATTTAATGTACCTACATAATTATTTACCCACGAAATTTTGTAACTGGATCGTTTCGGCAGTTTATCAAGGAAACTGATAGGTAAACGTTTCAAAAAAATCAGTTTGATTAAATGGCTTTTATAATAATAACAATAATAATATTTCATTTTGATTTGCTGCCAATTTCTATTCAGCTGGGTAAACAAACTTATAAACTACTCGAAAAAAAATCGGTTAATATTGCCAATAATTTTGAAAGAAGTGTATTTGTATAAATAGTCACTCGCCAAAAAAAACTTATTTTTTTTAATAAATTCTCGAAAATTTTATACACATCATGAATAAAATAACTGTTAAATACAAATTGAGATAATAATTTTGAGAGAGTAATTTCAAATTTAAATTTCATCTGATCTTCCACTTTTTTGTAGCGTGCTGGAGTCTGAAATTGGGTGAGTAAATGTATTTATTATGCACAAAGCGTAGTAATTTCCAGAGATTCTACGGATTGTTCTAATTTGAATTCTGGGATTCACCGAGAGATATTTCATTCAATTTTATTATAAATCGTTTCGAATAATGACAGCACCTAATATAATTTATCTCTGTTACTTAATATTTCTTGCCTTAATTCGTCTCTAAAAATAGACTCGGACATTTTAGAACAGTCTGCATACAAATTGCATTTGTGGAATAACAAACTAAAAATTCACTATATATATTATAAAGTTATCTAATGTAATTATTAGGTCAGGTTCGAATCGATAGGTAGTATTATTTATGACATATTTTTTTATAAAAATTTATCTACAATTGTACTAGTAAATCACTAAAATGTTTTCACTTGACGATTTTATAGCTCTATATTTTTCTTTACTTTAATTGCTTGTAGTTTAAATTTTGATGCATGTTTCGGAAACAGTAGATCCTATTATTTTATCCTACGCTCGACACGACACACACACAAATAATTGCTTAGGTAATTTATTAAATTTTCAAGATTATAATTAAATATTAAATAATAATGAAAGCAAGTTTCTATATTTCAGAACTTTAAATTTATTTATTTAACCTATACAGGAAGGTATAAAATTTATTGACGTTTTACAGTTGACAGATGATCATTTGTAGAATATATGGCGCATTAAATTCATTAAGTCAATATTGATGTTAGACATGAAAAAATTGGAATAATCGCTATCTATCAATTGAACATTCACAATAGCGGATCTGTTCCGTTAGTAAAATAAAACACTTCGATAAAGCTACACAGTCGGAAGATTTAAAAATAGACCTAAAAAAATGACAATAATTAGATTACTACGCATTTTAAGCTGACCTGCAATGCATAAAGCGCTATCAATTAATAATGGTTACAGTTCAAAGTGCCACAATTTAGACGACTAGTTTTGCTGATAAAGAGTCATTGCCTGCTTTAAACTAATTTCTACGAGTCTTTGTTTCCAGACGCGAATAGTCTCGTAGACGCGTGATAAAATTCAATTAAATGTAGAGCTTTTTAAAGGACACTTTATAATCCTACTAGATTGCAGTCCTGCATTAAATTTTACTTGGAAGTTAATGAAAATTTAGAACAACCGACAACAATGTTTTCTTATAAATAATCGAGCTTACAATGCAATTCGTGGTATAACGCTATTAAATCGGCATTTACGAAAAAAATCAGATTAATTGTCTTTTAATTAGGTAACTAAATACGTACGTCAAATAGGTATTTAATGGATCTATGCTATAAAAAAATTGTTTACTTGCTCGTTACAGCAATATCACAACTCTAGCCACTTAGAAAAAACACATTAAGTGCGGTTATGAATCGGCGTTTTAAACGTGCGTTTGAGATAAGGAATATTAATTTAGGCCAACGCGTTTCTGTCTGTTAAATCGCAGATCAAGTTGTTTTCGAATATTCCTCGCTTTTTTTATTTACTTTTGTAGAACGTTTTATTTTTCGATAAGAACACAACAGCCAACTCCGATGATGGTTACGTAGATAAAAGAGAACAATCGCCTGACTTTCCTTGAAGTAACGTTGAACTCTCTACATACATGTAGAGCTAATAAACAAATTTTAATGCTTGATGTTTTGGAGAAATTACATAAAGTTGTCAAGTATGAAATGTCAAAAATATCAATCGATGGGAACGGTTAGTAAGTCGAGCTCGCGAGGCAAGCGAGCTTCGATCATTCAAATGAGGTTTATTGTCCCCTTTACGATCTTATAAGCGCGCCTGATGATAAAAGCGTTTATTTCTCTAGTTTAAAATCCATGCCAAGGTTTTCATTATTTTTCATCGGTTTAAAATTGCACCAGTATATTTTCTATTTCGCTTCATGTTAATATACGCTTATTTACATCGAATTCAGTGAAACCGGTGAACCTTTCTATTTAAACATGTATTACGAGTATTTAAATGAGGATGTTGTGAAAAATAAACTATAAATTGTAAAACAATGTCCGCTAAAGAATAAATCGTTAGAATGAAACTCGTTATGTAATGGACTTTTTTAGAAATAATAGGGAAAAAAATCGGTTTTAATAACGTAAAATATTAGAAAATGATGTCCTATAAGAGAGCTTTTTCCATTCCAACAGTGCTTAAAATGATGAATGTTGTGTATAGAAAGCTATTATTATCTAAATTGCTATAGGTAATTTTTCGATAATTACTTTCTATTTTGTAATATTCATAAATTTACTCGTGTAAGTATACTTCGATTTACTTAGAAATTATTTTTATCACGACACAACATGCAACAGGAAAACTTTCAACGATTAATAATTTAAATGTAATTTGAATTCTTTGAAATGGACTTGCAATTTTTTACCATCCAAACAATCGAAAGAATCCAGAAAATTTGGCAATCATATAACAAACAAAGCAATTTGAGAGATAACTAGTTTCTACACGTGTCCACTTTATAACTTTAAAGAATTTTATAACACTAAAAAACTCATAACATAAAGCTAATAAATGTTTCGTTAAAATGCGAATTTTATTAATAGCGCCATGCGGAAGCCTGATGCAAAGAAAGTGGATAATAAATGTGTATAAATTATAGTAAATTTTAACAATACTTTTAAACTGGCGAGAATAAAAACGTCTGCACCTCGAGTCCTCATTTTTAAAAAACATATACTATTTTCACGAAATAGTTATTTACATCTCCCAAAATAATATTTACTGTATTTATAAAAGCGGATTTAACTATACAATACTTTCGAGTATAACGCTTATATTTTTAGAAAGAGAAAAATAAATGATACGAGCTAAATAGTGATGGTGAATCGAGAATTTTCGCTATCTGTTCGATGCATTTTAAAATCAAATTAAATATCCCTCTTGTTAAACAACACCGTGAGCAATTTGTTTTCCTTAGAGCTTACATCACGTTATAACTTGAATGATAAAATTTTCTATTTAATTTTTCCTGTAATTAACACCAAATTAAACCTTGTGTTTTTCAAAAAAAAATATGTATTTTAAACCCAAACCCATTGAAACACTTATTCATAAGCAAACACGTTAAATTCAATATTGATTTTTATTAAACAAATATTATTGCTACCGCGCGATTTTTACGTAATTTACCCACTAATTAATTAATAACATGTGCAACGTTCGTTAATTAATATTAATTAAAACACAAATAAAACGCTCACTGTTTTATTTTGGAGATATTATAAATTAATCAAAAAGCTAGCAAAAAATAGTTTCCTGTATGTTCCGCAGGCACTGATAGCACAAAATATATACCGGATGTAAACAATACAATAAAAACATAATTTATAAAGCCAAAGAGATACCAAGTATAATATAATCGGTGGAATTTTAATCGAATAGATGTAGATTCAAAAATGAATACAATATTATATTTCCTCTCAAAAGATGAAATTAACAAGTCGACCCATTCTGGCACATTTATTTTTTCGCATATAGTATAAATTTTGTACACGCATAAAAATAAATCCTGTCACAGATTAATAATAATCACCAGTGCTGTACGCCGACGTGGAAGAAGGCTCGTCGCTTTCGGAGACGCCAATATCGTCGTCGGACGTTTCGTACATCCTCCGGTTCTTCATCAGGTACACGGCGAGCCCCTTGACGGCGTCGGGGGGTCGCCTCCTGGCGATGTAGTTGAGCGCTTTCAACAGTATGGGCACCAGGACCTCGTCCAGGTACTCCCTGGTCGGCAGGGAGCGCAGCGTCGAGTAGGGAATCCTCGGGTATTCGAACTCCGCCGGGGCTCTCAGAGCCCTGATGATTTTGCAGTAGGTGGCGTCACCGACGAGCGTGCATTGCTCGCTGGCGATGTTTGTCCTGTGCTCGAGATCGAGCTCCTCGTCGGATTTATCGGCGAACATTGCTTTTTGCTGCGAGCGGGTGAAAGGGATTACTGTCATATAAATGTCTGTTTAGTGGCTGCTTACAGTCTCAGTCAAAGTCTAAATTGTCGCAGGTTATCTACGACTTTTCGGTAAAGCGATTAAATGCAGGTCTTATTCCAGTGATATATGTTTTGAAATAGGTGTTTCGATTTTGCCCCGTTATCTCTTTTATATGTTAATGAAACTCGTCAATGCGAGAAAACGCCGCTCGTTATATAAAATGTAAATTGGAAATATTTATGTATTAATTTATCACTTGACTGGTAAAAGGCGTTTACAACTAAGGACAATATACGCATGTTAAGTTGTATATTGTGTTATTTACGTTGAAAACGTAAAGGCGTAGTGTCTTATATGCTCCATAAAAAAGCAATAAAAGCTTTATTTTTGGACCTTTGCTCTTTCGCTTTACGATCAAGTTTGGGGTTACTTAAGAAATTACATAAAGGTATTACAAGGAATAGATTTTAACGACGAAGGTCTGTCAAATAAATAAACTCGCCTGTTTGCCTTTTAATTTTTATTATCAATTTACATGTCTCTATTTAATTTACAAGCTTCTTTGGCATCTCTAGTTCCTTCAACGAAGGATCCTATAAAAAATTTATTTTTCAAAGTATTGTGGTTTTATTTATATGAAAATTTGTTCAAAATGAATTCGATTTCTTATCCGAATTTCAAATTAGGTAACTCGAAACACACTCGGCATAAATTACCAATGTGCTTTTTGCCGATTAACATTCAAGTTACGTTTATTAATCAATAGATACTTTATCATTTCCCTATTCATTTTGTAAAGCAAACATGTTGGCGCGAGTAGCAGAGACACCATTTGAATTATTTAGATTAACTTATAGAAATGTTTTGTTTACAAACAAAAAGTATATATTTTTAATATTCGTATCAATTACTTGAAGCTTGTAGAATTGCTTTTATTATTTTTCCTGCCACCTTGGCTACTTTCTTAGGCCGGCTTGTTGTTTTTTTTTCCGTATCGTAACGGCTAATTGTCGAACGAATTTCTCTCGGAACTCTTATTGTTTAGTTTATTATCTTCATTAAACTTACAATTAACTTTAGATTGCTCTTACGACGAAGCAATTTAAACCGAAAGGTTCTGTAAAAATTTTAATCGCCATTCCGATCGGATAATAGAAAATTACTATTAGATTTTAATAAGACTATGTGAATTTAATGAGGTCAATAAAATGACTAGTCGCAGAAACGAATCCTTGAATCCTCGAAGGCGGTCTTCATACCTTCTAGATGTTTTCATTAATAATTATTATTCAGATCTTTGATTGTTTGTGATATAATCTCGATGTTTTCAACTTCAACCTTTCAATGATTAATTTTTCGCATTTCCAGTCCTTTTTTTTATGTAATTTCGGGCCTTTAATAATGGGATTATTCAGCCCATGATAATTTTCTATACTGTCCGATTTTTTAAAACTATTACGCAGTCTTTAAGCATTTAAAATAAATTCATAAACAACTTTCAAAATTAATATCTTTCCTATGTTAATATATCCTGTTTAAATAACGCGCAATTACTATTTTCCCTCTCTTATAAGAACAATTACCTACAGTTTGATTCGTTTTATGGTAAGATTTATACATTTTTCCCTGAATTTCCAAGACTATCTATTAATCAATAGGCGAATAAATCAGGCGAAAAATACAGGTTAAAATCGAATAATCTTCGGGATTAAAGAAGGATGTCCAACCTGAATCCGCCTAATGAATTATTAAAATTTCGAGCTCGAACAATGATGCAACAAGTTGACATGTCGACGCTGCGGCTTCGGCCGTGTATTGCATGCAAAACACCAGAAAAAGGAGATTCATAAATAATTTATCGCTCACCGAGTGTATTACTTGCAGTCGCATTTTCAGTATTAATTTGCCAATTCACATTAAATAAATGTTAACTAAGTATAAGTAACTTCAATATTCAAGAGCTCGGCTCGATCTATTATAAACAATCACATATTATTTTAGAAGAATCACCCTGTATCTGCTCCATATTTACCTTTATTACTTCTAATTTATTTACCCCCGAGCATTTATAAAGTCTCGACTCGTTACACCAACTCATTTCTCGTTGTAATTAATTTATCTTTATATCTATAAAAAAAATCACACCTAATAAATTAATATCTAAGTACATACATTAAACGCGAATCCGAATGTCATAAACACGCGTAAAATTCTTCCTGTTACCTCGGCGATCCGCCTAAGTAAACTCCTTTCGATTCATTAATTAAGTAAACAATAAATTTTGTACTTATAGCGCGCCGATTACACGTCAAGTATCGGCAAAGAGAATCGCTGAATGGTAATGTGCAATTGAAAATTCTAACATAATTTATTTGCTTAACGATTAATCTAAAAAAATTGATAAATTTATGTTCGTGTGCTCAAGGAGATTATCTACACATTGAAATTGTTGTGTTGTTGTAAATGATCGTTAATAGTCCATAAAGCCGAAACTGCATGGCTGATTTATTGATTAATACAAAAATAATGCAGGTGTTTTAAAGTGGGCCGAATTCGCGACTGAGCCCCTTAGAATCATTGACTTAATGATGATTATTATCTATAAGTCAATTATTGCATGGAAAAAAGAACTATTTGATACGAAACGGTCGGTAGATGTGTTTTAGATTTATCATTGCATCAGTAGGCATATATTAATGAATCTCATTACGGTCCGCCGGCAATTTAGTATGAATTATCGCCGGCTTGATTACGTTACTATTACGAAAAAAAAAAACCATTCGTTATTCAATGCGTTTCTCCGGTTTTAAATCAAAGCCTTCTGGCTGTAGACACTCCCTTTTAACGTTTATTATACTCCGTTAAATCTTCTTTTGAATAGAATCCAGTCGCTGTAAATAATACCAAATAATCCCATCCGTTTTAAGCGTTCTGCTAGCGTATAATTAGTCCAACTTTTCTGAATATTAATGTTAAATTAGAAATTGCCCGTATATACTAAACATTTCGAATCCATACCAAGATGCTGGTACATATTTCTCAAATAATTAATTATGATTTCGTTTTCAGAATCGCACCCTCTTCGTGGATGCGTTTTTGCAGAACAACCGTTTGGACCACGTTAGTCAAGTAATGGGATATCACAAAACATATTTGGACCACTTTTTAAAGACTCAAAACTTTATCCTTAGAGGAGATGGACCACTTCCTTATGATCACAGACATTATATCGCAATTATGGTGAGTCTATTAAATGACCTTACAAAAGTTACTATCATAAGATTTTCTTCATTTAAATTGTTCTTAATATGAGAGCTTGTTTTCTTTATAATTTTTGTAATCAAATCTAAAATGACTCAACCACGTGTATGCATAATATACAAGAAGATAACAGATATTTCGCAATCTATTATGGCTAAAGTTCCTTTTAGATAGATATACATGTAATTTTTCACGTTACATTTTTGTAGTAATATCGAAAGCCAGAGTTGTACAAAAATATCAAATTGTTTTATAATTGCATCATTCTTACAGTGTTTACTTTATGGGGTCTTGTTAATTAAAGTTTAAAGAATTATCGGAGCACTATCGCAGAACTGCAGCCAGTAATTTTAAAGCTGATATTTTAATGCGATTTTTCTTGGAAAGGTCAATCGAGATAATTTAAACAATATTCAAAGTACTCGTAAATGTTACAATAACATTATGACATTGAATTATTACAAGCCTCGATGTTTGCCATTTAACGGACTTGATTTTTTTTAATGAACAACTGCAGGTCTGACTGACATTTTTGGAAATGTTGAAACGCATTCGTCGATTTATTCTGCACGATTAACTATCATTGCATGGCAACGATCAAAGAATGAAAATGAAATGTATTTTTGTTGTTGTTGTTGTTGTTTCGAAAGGAATTACTTAATGTTGGTTGTTTATCGATTACAGGCTGCCGGCCGGCATCAATGTAGCTACCTGATAACATTACAAAAACAGGAATTCCTACTGCAAAGAGGAAATCCCGAGTGGCTGAAGGGATTGGACTATATTCCTGCCAAATTGAGGAATCTCAACGATATCAACAAAATTCTTGCCCATAGACCTTGGTTGTTGAACAAATGCCACATTGAAGTAAGTACGCCCGTTTTGTTATTGACAATGAAGCTCATTTTTTCCTCTTCTTAATCTCAGTTCCCTATTTTCTGAATAATAAAAAGGGTTATCAGTCTTGTTCAAATACAGCGAGCTTAATTTAATTAGGCGGGCTCGACTCGACCACACGATGAATGTTTTTTTAATACAATAATGGTTTTGAGGTCATCGTGACACCGCTTTATTATTTCTGTTATAAACCTATTATGTTGTCGCTCGACGATGGCATTACGAAAACTTTCTTTTCCGAATAAAAGGATCTATTGTAACCGAAAATATTTCTCCGATTAATATGAAAATGAAGAAAGTTGAAATATCGGAATTTATTGTTGATAGACAGGCGATATTCGAATAAAGATATTGCTACTGCAAATTGTATTGAAGCAGGCGATATTTCAATTAACCGAACAAATTTGTAATGTATCAAATAATCGCTCAGTTGAATGATTTATTCCCCCTCTCTAAGGTTTCTTTTTCGTTGAATTGCAGAAACTGACCAAAGGTAAAGACAGTTGGTCCTTGGCGGAAGTGGTCCACGCCATCGTGATCCTGGCCCACTTCCATTCCCTATCGAGCTTCGTATTCTCCTGCGGCCTGAACCAAGAACTCGACCAACTAGCGGCTTACCAACAATTCGCCAGCGACACCGCCCTCGCCACCAAAACCAGCACCAATAGCAATAGCAATAGCAAGACCAAGCCCAAAGACATACCCATCGTCGAACCCTGCGAAGGTAAGTCCTCCATCTAGGTGAACAACAAACATTAATAACGGATGGAATTTAGTTCCAGAATGGAAGACGGCCTCGACGCCGCCGTCGCCGACCGAGCCGGAGGTGGGCATCAACACGCTGATGCAGCGCATGAAGACGCTGTCCGAGCAACGGCAGGAGTGCAAGCCCGAAGAGCTGGCGAAGCGATTCGAGAACATCGAGACGCAATCGGCCGAGATCGGCGCCGTGGGCACGGTGTCGCACACCGTCCCGTCGGCGGACATCGGTTGCTACGTCGAGGATCCCGGCTTTATGTACATAGATTTCGCCAAGAGGGACGACACGCAGGATATCACTACGTTTAGAGTGCAGGATTATTCGTGGGACGATCACGGTTACTCGTTAGTTAACAGGTGAGGACTTTGTTAGACACCCTTCTCTCCACTTTTGAGCACCAGAGGACTTTTTAAATTTGCTTTTCCAGACTGTACAACGACGTCGGTAATCTGCTCGACGATAAATTTAGGACTGCTTACAATCTAACTTACTACACGATGGGGAGTCGTACAGACGTGGACACGTCCCGATTCCGGCGGGCCATTTGGTACTACATCCAGTGCCTGTTCGGGATCCGTCACGACGACTACGATTACGGGGAAATCAACGCTTTGCTCGAGCGAACGCTCAAAGCTTTCATCAAAAGCGCCACCTGTTATCCGGACAGGGTCACCAAGAAGGACTACGACAGGGTTCTCAGGGAATTCCATTATAGTGAAAAGGTTGGTCTCACATAAAACTCCTTCTTGGTCCAATAGTCTTTGATCTAGAGGTCCAGTGATCTTTGGTATAGTAGACTTTTGTATTTAAGTGTGTATAGTAGACACATTGGTATAGTCTCTTTGGTATAGTAGACTTTTGTATTTGTGATTTTGTATATAAGTTGTTGTTTGGTTCCAGGTTCATGTCAACCTGATGGTCCTTGAATCCAGGATGCAAGCCGAGCTTTTGTACGCTCTAAGGACTGTGAATCGCTACATGACAAACTAAAACGAATAGTGGCGAGATTGTAAACGGTGGCGTCCGAAGGAGATGCTCTGTATACGGCTCGTTTCAACGAAAGTACTGGTAAAATATACCGGATGATGTAACATGAAGCAAAATAATGGTACAGAATAATTTGTTTTTTTATTATTATTATTGTTATATAAGCTACGTAATATTGAGTGTTGATTATTATACAAGTCGTTTTACGTTTTCATGCGGTAAATTGTATTTTTCAGTGTTTAAGGTACCTAGGTTTTTTTCAATTTGTTCGTTGTGTTAATAATTCTTTTTTTTTTATAATTTTAGTCTTTTTTTTCTACTGCAGGCTAGTTACGAAATCAGTAGAAAAGCGCATACGATAATAAGTTTAGCACGTGTAAATAACTTAAAAATGAGAAATAGCGATTTCCCCAGTTAATGAGGTTGCCGAACGGAATTTTCTTCCGGCGTATTGCATTAATTTACACCAAAAAAATCTTCCTCGTAAAAGTTTCGAACAATCGTCGAGGAAATTTCGTTTCTAATGCGCAGACTGCGGTAACGGCTATTGAGTTGTACAATTTGTAAATAAATAGCATTAGGAGTAATCGCTAACTCAAATTTAATACGCTCCTCGTATACAATTCGAGGCCTTAGCGTACTAAACGCGAGATCGTGATTACCCGTATTATACGATATATAGTAGTGGAAGTCTGTGCTCTCTGAAGAGGAACATATTTTTTTAGAATCCACTTGGATGCGAAACTGTTTGCGAACGACTTCCGACTATCTAATGTGTACCTATTATCATTTTTAAAACGTGACGTGGAAAGCGAAAGAAATCCTTCCATTTTTATTCATGTTAATCATTTTTAGACGGGCAGTGATTATACTTTCAAATCATTAATACCTACACCATTTTATTATTATTATTATTATCGTATTGAGTGTAATTTTCAATTGAAGTACCTGCTAAGTTTTTGTTTTTTAAATTTTTTTATAATACAATTCCAATTAAATACGGGAAGTCAATAAAAAGTTTTTGAATAAACCTGATGAAGGTCGTTAAGACAGAAACTGGTTATCATTTTGCTGCTAATGAACTCTTGAAAAATTGGACTTGTGTTTAGTATTTTAAATGAATTTTTCACGTATAAGATCCTGCCGTATAAAAATTCGACCATCAATCAAAAAATGGGTTAAATCAAAATGATGCAGACGATTTTCGATAATTTATCGGGATATAAAAACACTACTGCGCTTTTTTTAACCCGAAAATTGTAACAAATATATATATTAATATATACATATAAATATATAAATATTAGAGAGATAGTGATCGTCTCGTTATCGATCGCAACAATATAGATTATATTTTTTCAATTTCATTACACGACTGATGTAAAAATCTTTGAAACCTCGTCATACTACATCAAATTATTTAAAAAAAAAATCGCAATTCTAAGAAGAGAACTATTCACGAAACTGTGTACAAGTATTGAAACATTTTAAAAATTCGCGCCCTAGAACTTACGATTAATTTCGATTACAAACGAAAATTCGTTGTAATTTACCCCAAATTGTGTCTTGATCTCAGTATTAATTTTAATTGCTTTTTTAGAGTATAATTTCACTGCCATATAGTTTAGACTCATGCAATAGCGGAAAACTTATTTAAATCGAGTCATTGAAAACTCCAAAAATAGGGTGTTTAATTAAAATCTCGTACAGATTAAACAAATCGCTCAAATGAAACTTCTTTCATCTCTACTTTCGAGAATTTTTAATGATTTTCTCCTGCTCTTCCGGTTTTCGAAAAACACCCTTTAAGGTCACAATATTTGGATGAAATGTAATTCTAAACTCCCGCATATCGACTGAATTATGTGCGAAAAGCGCACATATCATGTAATTTTAATTTTTTTTAAAAGTTCTCCATTTTATTCGTTATTTGGACTTTCTCCGCTTCTTGCATATCTTCAATTCGCTGTAGATTGGAACTTTTCATAATGGAATTCGCATGATGAAATTATTAGGAACACGACTCCAAAATAATTAAATACCTCATTGGCCATGGTACGTTTTAATTTTATATTATATATTTTTTTGTGATTTTATTTTCCAAATAGTTCTCAATAAAAAATCAAAAATCTCGTAATTTTGTTGGCACGTCAGAGTTATGTGTTTTGGGGAAATTATGCGATTATGATTTCGATTCAATGTTCAAAATGTGTTTTTTTTTTTTGAAAAGTTGTAACGTTTTTTTATTTGATTGAACGGTTAACGTCCAAGAAATTTTGTAAAATTATTATTGTAATTTTCTCGAAGCGATCGAACGGGGTCATTCGAGCGAATAAACGAGTTGTAATTTTGATTAAAGTTTGTTCAGGTTAATAAGGTGGTGACGTCACTATATGAATTATTAAATAGACTGTATGGATAATATTATTATGTAATGATAAACTTATTGTAAGTTTCATCTATGGAATTTTTTATATTAGAGGGATCATATTAGAGATAAAAAATGAGAATGTTCACAATTAATTTCGGGTTGTAACGTCATCGCCTCGTTAACGTAAACATGCTATACTTCAAACAGAATGCTGTGATTTAAATCATTGTGTATTTATTTGAAACAATATTTTTTTTATACAGGTATGTTTTGTTTGCTTTAAAAATCAAGTTACGAGCATATTTTTAATTTAATTCCACTAATTCTTTATCGCCGTATTTTATATTTTTAGTTTTCGAAATCAAGCGAAATTTCAAACGAAACACGCCCGTATTCGCCATTGTTGGCTATTCTTCTCAAAAAACTTCGTGCGTTAACGTCGAAACTTGTTAGATTCTTTGTTAATTTCGTAATACAATCATATTTGATGGAAAAAAGTACAAATTGTGATGAACTGAACGAATTGTGAAAGGATTTCATAACGGTTAATTGCGCAGAATACAAGTCATCCAATAATCGTTTCGATGTAAGTTTTTTTTTATTCGAAAAAATACGAGGATGTTTTAATTTGCGAAAGATCCGGGGGAGTTCTAAATTTTTGTAGTAAAAAGCCCACTTCATTTTGAAGAAAAAAATGTAGGGAGTTTTTACTGTGAGCTCTTGTACAGGAAGTTTCTAAACTGATGCAAAAGATTTTAAATGGTGAATTTCAGAAAAACTTCAGGAAGGTTTTATTTTTGATGAAAAATCACCCTTTAAAATCATCCGCATAAATTTAGAACACCCTGTGTAAAAAACATCCCGATCTTTTTTCCTTTCGTTTCTCGGGATAATAAATATACAACAGGATACATCGAAATGAAAGTTGTTATGAAATTCTCATATGGAGCCAAGTAATGTAGTGGGGACTTCTCCATTTGTGATATTTATCTGAATGTGATTACTGTGTAATAGATTTTTAGATTGTTTCAATTGAATACTTACGATAAGTTTTGTTGATGTTTAACCATAGACTTTTAGTGAGATGTTTTAATTCATTAATCCACTTCATATAAATATAGAAATTTCATGAAAATTTATTGTTTTTTTTACCCTTTAAAACATTTACAACTCCCATTTTTTACAAACTCCGATATATCGCGTATTCTCGTCTCGTAACTGAAATTGAGAGAAAATTTAGTATACAGCACTAGTCTAATTTTCAATGTAGACTTACGAAAGAATTTGGCCAATTTTTTAGCACCGGGTGATTTTTTCATCTCACATATAACTTCGGTTAATTTCCTGCTGATCATTTTCGCCTCATTTCTTGTTAAACGATCAAAAATATTATAGGTTTTGTACCAATAAAAAGGAAGCATCTTATTGTCCAAAGCGTTCTTGTAGGACTGCAAAACCTAAAACAATATTAGTTATTTGGATTTTCTAGTAACAAAAAATGTCTACAGCTCTTGTATAAATATTCTCTTACCTCAATGAAAACAACACTTAGTGGTTGATACCAAAATTCCTCTGGTCTTTTGTCCAATTCCCACAAAATCAAGTTTTTAAGGTAGAAACTCACTATGCAGTAATGCTGGAATTTGTCCCTCATTTTCTAAAAAAAGAATAATAAAATTCAACAAATTAATAATCCCGTTCACCAGAGCACTCTCGGTTCTAAATCGAAAATGCTGTGTTTATAGCAACATTAGGATCAAATATCAGGCCTTTTTGAATCAGTGATTACATCACGGTTCTTTTATAAAACGTATTTGATACTCCAATGAATAAACACTTTGTTCTTTACAACCAAACATTTCAGCTACATTTTCGTGACTGAATCTGTAGGATAAGCAAATATTTATTGAATATACATCATTCTGGATGTGTAGATTCGAGATTAAGTGGAGTATTTTAAACAATAATAAAATAAATAAATGAGAAAAGTTACCTTTAAAAGTCTCAGAGCAGGCTTTAAGTTTCCGTGATTCGTCAGCAACTCTCTCTCCTGGTTTTGAAACGATAACTGCCAATACCTTCTTCCTGTTTCCTTTGTTTCTGTTTTAATTTTAACAGGTTTGGCCACAATAAATGTTTCTTCCTGATAGAAATGGATTGTTAGAAAGTCGTCAATTATAAAAAATAAACGTACTTTTGTCGTTGGGTTCTTCCTGAATCCGAAATCAGGATATTGCCAACCTTCGAAGACGAAAGCAGGAACAAAATCAACGTGAACCAGTTTATTGGTCTCGCTATCGGTTGTTATTGCAAAAGTAATCGCTGGGCCCTTCCTTCTAAGGCTCATCTGAAATGTTTTTCCAACTGAATTTTATCTGAATGAGTTCAAATTTTACCTTAAAATGTTGCTGATCTATGATAAGAGAGCAAACCCGTTTTCTGTTGCTGCGCTTCCCTTTTAAAACTCTGGCCAAAGTTTGATGGAACCAAAGCATCACTTTTTCAGTGTCTAAATAACCATATTTGTTTACCAAAACGTGAAAACCACTGCAATATTTTTTAATATAGGTTCATTGATGATTAAATGCTGATGCAATCGTGGGAAAACTTACGGTATTCCAAAGTAAGGCTTCTTATTTCGACGGTTTGTGTTCTTACGACTAAAAAACAATGAAGGATTAAGGGTGTTTATTAGAACACAAAAGTACTTACGGATTTTTTTGTTTTTCGAATTTTAAATTGACCCAGCCGGGATGGTCGCTGGGCACCAATTTGCATTTAAAATTGTGCAATTTGCATTGTACATGAACATCGTACTCGTCAGGCTGGCCCACTTTGAGCCTATCCCAAAAGCTACCTCCGAAGAACTTCTTTTGGTACAGCTCGTTGAACAATTCGTTATCGGCTTTCATCTTGTCGATTATGCCGTCTAAAAGCTGTGAATGAAAATTGACTAAAATGATGAAAATACTCACTGAAATGGCCAAAAAAATACAATTAAATGAGTGGTAGAAAAGCGAGAAATCTTACCGTATATAAAAAATGGTTTTCTTGTATTTCATCTAATGCTAAAGCTACAAATTCTTTATTAACTGTTTGCAGCATCGGCTCCATTTTTATGATATTTTCGTTTACCATACTGGAACTGAAAACAAATATCTTAATAACTTAGTATTTGGTCAGTTCAATTTATTATTCTATTAATCTTGCATGGGTTTCGGCTCAAACCTGGTTTAAGACTATATACTTAAATACCCAACTATTTAATGGAATGTAAAACAAGTTTTATACATTATAGTTGTATAAAATCGAGCAAAAAACGTGATTATTATATTCCATTACCTTTAAATCTGCCACTTTCACTCATAAATTCTCTGTAAAGTACCGCATAATCGCATAAGCAACAAACACTCACTCACCCGCCTCTCGATAGTCTCGATTGCTTTGTGTGGAGTTATTTTTGCACATTTCATCACTTCACTTGTTGATATGATAAGTGAATTCGTCGTGGGGGATTTCCTGCGTCGTCGACAGCATTTTACGATACTTGCACTCTCTGTCGATTGAATTCAAAAGCGCATAGAAAATAAATGCAGTAGGGATAAATTAAAACGAGCGACACCTGATTATGAAAACGCAAATTAAGCAATTAATATATTAATTCATAATATATGTAAATGTATAACATATATTATTAGTATCATATAGAGAGAGGGAAATCAAATAAAGCTGGTTTGTTGGAAATTCTATAATTTATTATACAATTCAATGGACCTGTCCTGCGTCTTAAAATTATTATTATTATTATTACAATGAATGAACAGTCTTGTATTTACTTTAAACCTTAGAATATTACAACTAAAGAATGAGTAAAATTTCAAACATTTCAGTGACGGTTTCTCCCCAAACCCGCGAAAATGCCGATAAATAAATTTCATAAAATAATATAAAGAATTAATAAGGCTAACGAAACATTATAGAGGCAATACCCAGTCATTAAGTGCCAGTAAAAAATTAACGAACATTCGATCGTACAAATTTCTATATGTATTCTACATTTGTTACAGTTTATAATAATTTCGAAAGATATTTTATACGATCGAAATATAACTTTACAATCAGCGTCCCTTATAAAGCTAACCATCCATCTTCTCTTTCGTCCGCCATTAACCCAAACTAGCCGTTTCGTTAAGTCGAATGAAAAATTTATCGCCGATCACCCAATTGCGCATTTTTCTCTACAATATGGACATCGTTATCTTATCACACGTGTTTCTTGGCATGAGCCAGCATCGTCGATCTCGAAACGAAGGCCTTCCCGCAGGTCTCACATGAATAAGGCCTCTCGCCTGTATGCAATCGCTTGTGGATCACCATCGGGGTGAATTGAGTGAACGTTTGCCCGCAAGTGTCGCAACTGAAATCAAAAACAATTGTATTAATTTCCTATGCACATTTCTAGAGAAATAAATTTACCTATAGGGTCTTTCGCCAGTGTGGGACCTCCTGTGGCACCTGAGGGCGTCCCTTCTGGCGAACGCCTTGCCGCACATCTCGCATACGAAGGACTTCTCGCCTGTGTGCATGGTAGAATGGATTTTGAGATCGACGCGAGTCAAAAATCCCTTGCCGCAGACCTCGCACATGAACGGCTTCTCGCCGGTGTGGATGCGCTGGTGGGTTTGCAAATAGCTCTTAGAGACGAACATCTTGTCGCAGACGTCGCACGAATACTTGCGATTGTCCAGGCCCGAATGGACTCGCTTGTGCGCTCGACAAAGACCTGAAACGAAACGAAACAAACAAACATGAAATCTATAAAGAGATTTTTGATCGAGTCGTATCGCCCTGTATAAATAGCGTTCGGGTTTAGATTAGTCGGTTGTCTTTGGAGTTCTCAAATAGACGCGGAAGTGGCCGGCTTCGGTGGAACTCGATCTCGGCGGCTTTGACATTTTATTTTCGAAAAACCGGCGGAATATAATTCCTATTTGCAGTAAATTCTAACGCTTTTACGAACAACTGTGTATTTCACTCAACGGCGTCGGCTATTTATAAAATTTGGACCATTTTATGTGTAGATCGCCGGAATTATGTGTATTCTTTTAGTGTGTATTAGAATTGCATACTAATAAAAGACAAAATTCAATTTCTATGTAGTATTGTTTGTTATCACGAATTGGTAGGTACCAAGTTTTTTTTTATATACTTTCCGAGTGTTTTTATCCATTTTTTTTTTCAGTTTTTAATAGCATGTTTATAGCAAACACATTAATAATAATAATAATAATAAATGTATTAGTTATACAAACAAACGGTATCCAAAAATGCGGCGGTATTACCTACGATAAGAAAAATTTCGCAGTAATGACGATGAAGCAAGAAAAAACTCCAAGATCAGCCGATTGTTCCAGACAAATCGAAGAAAAATACGACCAAATTTTTAACGCCGAAGCTAATGTATGGATCATTGAAAAAAACAACCCTTGGTTATACTTCAAATTGACTAGTAAAAATAAAACAAAGTGGTATTGTACGCCTATAATGAGGGAATTCTCTCCTACATGCCAGATTAAATACTACAACACTGATATCGATAATATAGCAGTATTCGAAAGCAGAATGTTAAAAACAAGTAAAATAAAAGGTAATCTTAAACTACCCGTTTCTAATCATTCATCCTCCCACTAAAACAGCAACAAAGAATGAATTAATAATGAAAATTTTTGGTAAATATATTTTTTATGTAAATGTTTTTTTTAGATACTAATGACGTCGATTACTCCAAATATTTGAAAACAGGATGCGACAATCAGGAAAAAATGGAAGATTACTTTCACAAATGTTTAAATAATACATCAGTTAATAAATCCACAAGCCAAACTAAAGTAGCAGAATCGCCATCATTTTTACCATCCCTAAATAATTTTGGAAGTTCATTCGAGATAAATATCAATTTATTGTTTGTTCTTAACTTACTACTGTTATTGTTTTACACCAAATAAAACATTTTTTAACAAATTTTAACTGTTGTCTCTTTTGTGCATTGTGTTATTCCCCATATAAACCACCATTTATAGATAGTGTGTAGCCAAATACGGAAAAGAAAAGCTAGCTAAATCGTTTAGTTTTTTTACCTTTTGTAATAAATCCTCGGCCGCATATATCACAGATGTAAGGTTTGACGCCTAAATGCCTATTCGTATGATCCAGAAGGGATTGTTTCGTCTTGAAATTCTGGCCGCACGTAGTGCAAGGATAAGGTTTAACATTGGAATGAACACGTTGATGAACCATTAAGTAACTTCTACATTGGAATCCCTTGCCGCATGTCGGACACGAAAAATCGTATTGCCCTAAAAGTTAATTAACATGTTATAGTCGTTCATTATAGTCATATTATTATGTTGTTCTACCTGTGTGTTTTGCTTCGTGTTGTGCCAGCCCTATTTTGGATCTAAAAGCTTTATCGCACGAGCCGCACTTGTAAGGTTTCTCTCCGGTATGCTTTCGCATGTGCTCTACGAGTTTATAGTTCGTTTTGTACATTTTTCCGCACTCTGTGCACATCTTTCCTCCCGAATGTTGGGATTTTTTTTCAGTATTTTCAACGGTTTCGGTATCATTATTGGCCTGCTGTTGGTTCTCCTGCTCCTCTACAACGTCATCTTTAAACGTGATAATGTCGTTATCGCTTTCTTCGCTAGCCCAATCGTCGTTTTCCTTTTTTAATGGCGACTTGGCAGTCTGAAATATAAAATATCGTACTAGTTCATCTAACAAGGAACTCCTTCAATTTACCTTTCGATCAGCGAGACACGTCCTTCGATGAGCATTCAATACATCCAAACTAATGAAGAGAGATTTGCAACCGTCGCATTTATGAAAATGCTCCAAACAGTGCACGTCGAACGCCCCCTTGTGTTCGAAATTCCTGCTGCACACGTTGCAAAAGAAACAATCATCGGTCGTGTTTAGCACCAACAGAGAGTCATTGCTAGTGCTGTTCAAGTCGAACATTTGCTTGTTGTCCATGGAAGTGTCCGGCGCCATGTCGTTCTTCAGCGGCAAGGAATTCATGCTGTTGCTGTTGCTGCTGCTGTCGTCGTGTCTGTATGTTTCTAATTCGGGTTTGTGGGTTACTTCGTTCAACGAGAGAAGCTTGTTGTCGTCTTCGAATTCTAATCTGCACATGTTGTGTTCGGCTAACTTCACTTGGAGATCGAAACGATGGTTGCTCTGATTCGAAATGTCTTTGAACTGCAAAATGGAAATATTACATCTAGAGGAATTTTATATTCGTAAATTTTTCTCTTACATCGTTGAGTAATGGTAGAGTTGTGTTTTCGAGCTGCAAATCCTGCTGCAACCTAAACTGATCTGCGAGTAGTTGATGTTGGTGAATTAGGTTTAAATTTTCTTCATATTTAGAGTCTGAACCGGTCTGTTCTTGCGCGTTGAACGGTTGATTAGAGTAATCCGTGTTGGCCAGGCTGTTTGTTACGATGCTTTCTAAGGACTGCGATTGAATATCAGGACCTAAGATTATTTGTTGCCCTTCATTTTGCGAAAGCGAAGACAGCTCTATATCCGATACGTTTTGATTATTGAGTAAATGCTGAGGAACCATTATGACTTCGTTTCCATTAATAGGAACCAAACATTGTTGGCCTGTTTGTATGCAAGTTGATAGCTGTTTGTATAATTCGACTAGTAATTTTTCAGTTCGAACAGAACGTTCTCGAAAATCACTGAACAGTTCTAATTTGTATAAACACGTTTCACAGATCATCTTAGGAAGCTCATCAGTTTCATGTACCTAAAATGAATTGTGTTAAATTTTGCCCTAATAAATTCAACTACAAATTACCTGCACAGGAAGACAAGTATCAATTTTTTGACGAATTGTACCTTCATCTTCGAATATATTAATCGCTAGAAACATTTCTATTTTGGAGGCGCAAAGCCTGCACAATTCTTCGTATTTGGAATTTTGCAAAATTGACATTTTCACCTAATATTTTATGAGGAATTCAGTTCGGCTGAATTACACACGCGTTCAAAATTTCTTTATAATTTTTCCATAGCGTTTCTCTTTTGAAGAAAACCTAAGGAATTGATAAATTTTTAACTCCAACATCAACTCACATCGTTTATTTATTTCCTCTTCTTAAAAGTTAAAATTTGTCAAATATCAAACGTCAATACGTCACATCTTCTGACAAAATAAATTTTGGCCTTTGACTTTCGTGGACTTACGATTCCCAAGTACCAACAAAATAATACAAAAATAACTAAACAAGCTCGATTTTCGATTTATTTGAATTTGAATTGAAAATTGAAACCATGGAAACAAATCAACATTGTAAACATTTCATTGCTCCAGATATTATTAAAATTTAGCTTTAATTTTACTGCAAAAGCAGCTTTAGAACAACAATGGCAACTGCAGTTTTGGATAATTTCGATTTTAGTATCGAAAGCACCGATTTGTCGAATTTGAAAGGAATTAATTCAGATAATAAAATGGACAAAGTACCCGATTTGAGTCGTTTATCCACACCAAAACCTATTATGCATCTAGGCTCATCAACAGAGGTAAACATTTTCTATATTGCAAGCAATAATCTAATTCTACATTTCTTTTCTAAGTTTATTCGTCAGCACAGCGCAATGCCAAAAACCCCATTCAAGCCAGGTACTGGCTACAGATCCAGCACCAGCTTCAAACCCACGACGAATTTCACAAAACCGGGTACAGGATTCAAACCGAGCACAGGCTTTAGGCCCGGAACAGGCGTAGACGCGGTCAGCAGACCGATGACTGCTGTTAGAGGAGCCGGTTACACATCCCACGGAAAACCATTCGATCCGATGAACCAAGCCGCTTCGGTGCCCACTCCGCCGTTGGAATTGCAGAAGGACGATTCGTTAGTAACTTTAAAAATGCACCTAAACATTTTACTAGCACCACCTTAATAAAATTAATAGTTGTCCGGTTACTTGGTTTCCGTATTCAAAAGCTTGATGTGTTTTTAATTTCAGTCCTGAAGAGAAGGTCAGGCAGCAGGAATACAAAATCATACACTTGGTGGAGGAAGCTTGCATTGCCCAAAGCGATGGTGATTACAGGCAAGCTTTGGCTAAAGCCAAGGAGGCTTCGAACAAGGAGCGAAATTTAATCAAGCTTCAGGAGCAGTCCGGACTCGGGGATCATCATAACATCGATTTAACATACGCGGTTAGCTCTATATAATCATATTTATGAAGCATTGGACTCTAATGCATATTTAATCAGACCTAAAAGTACTTCATTCGTTTTATTTTTGCAGGTTCTATTTACATTAGCGAGCCAATACGCAGCCAATGAACTGTACACTGAAGCTATCAATACCTACCAAATGATAACTAAAAATCGAATGTTCCCCAACGCTTACAGATTGAAGGTGAACATGGGGAATATTTATTTCAAACAAAACCAATATCAAATGGCTGTTAAAATGTTCAGAATGGCTTTGGATCAAGTACCTTCTAGCCAAAAGAACTTGAGGTGATTTACGCAAAAACGTCCTAATTTTATTTCATTCCTAGTTCATTTTTTACTGTAGAATAAGGATATTGCATAACATAGCGACGGTTTTCATAAGAATGGGTCAATGGGAAGAAGCCATCAGTAATTTGGAATACATTATGAGCGAACAAGCTTGTCATAAAGCAGGTTTGCATCTTATAGTTTGCTGCAGAGCATTGGAAGATAAGGAAAAAATGAGAACGGCTTTTTCACTGCTATTGTCAGTACCGTTAAATTTGGAAGATGAAGAAAAATATAATATTGAACAGGTAATAATAATTTACATGGCACACTGTATGAACAAGTTTCGAAAATGTGTGTGTTTCAGGATTCCCCTGAAGATACATTAATAGCCCTAGCAATTCAAGATGATGATCTACACAAATATGAATCTATGAAACGTAAAGAAGCTGAATATTGCATTATTACAGCTGCTAAACTTATTGCACCTTTCATAGAAGAGTCGTTTGGTGAAGGTAAACTTTACTCCTCTTTAGTCCCCAGACATTTTCAATCATTTTTAAATCTACCACCAATTAATATTTATTGTTTTAGGTTACGATTGGTGCGTTTCCACCATAAAAAATTCAGAATACGCTAGACTGGCCACCGATCTCGAAATAAACAAGGCGGTTATGTTTCTTAAGCAGAAGCAATTGCCTGAAGCTATAGAGACATTGAAAGCATTCGAAAAGGATTCTGTAATAGCTATAAATGCTGCGGTGAATTTAAGCTTCATTTATTATTTAGTATGGACTTGTTCAATATATAAGTAATTTTCAAAATTAAATAGACTATTTTTAGCAAGGTGATTACGAAAGTGCTTTAGGATACGCCGAAATCGTTGAAAAACAAAACGCAAAAAGTCCTGAAGGGTACGTTAATTATGGGGCATGTCTAATGGCGAAAGGCGATTTTACCGGAGCCATTGCCTGTTTTCAGAAAACTTTAAAATACGACTCTACATTTTTTGAAGCCATTTTCAATTTGGGTACTAGCATTTTTCAATTTCTTTTCAAAGGAACGTTGCAAATATAATTATCCCCCCACAGGTTTATGCCTAAAACGACAAGGTCACTACATGGAAGCCCTGTCGTGTTTCCAAAGATTCTCCGGTTCTCTGGCGCTTTTGCCAGCAGTCGTGTACCAAGTAGCGAATATGCTGGAATTAATAGGTGACAACGAAGCAGCTGCTGATACTTACCAGCAATTGCTCGGCTTGGTACCCACAGATGCTAAAGCACTGCAGAAACTGGGCGAACTGTACGATCATGACGGTGATAAACAGCAAGCTCATCACTATCACAGCGACGTGAGTTTTGGATTGTTTTCCTTAATAAATTTGCTAAAATAAATTGCAGTCTTACAGATACTATCCGGCGAATCTTTCGGTCATCGATTGGTTGGGTTCTTACTACATCGAACTACAAGTGGTGGAAAAAGCGCTGGCCTATTTCGAAAAGGCGGCCATCATGCAGCCCAACGAGCCTAAATGGAATATGATGGTGGCCGGTTGTCATCGTCGAAGCGGTAACATGCACAAAGCGTTGACGATATATCAAGAAATTCACAGGTATCTTCTACTATGCATTGAACTATTTTTTTAATATATAATTAATTATTTTTTTTAGGCAATTTCCGGAAAATTCGGAATGCTTGAGGTTTCTGGTTCGTCTGTGCGGAGATCTCGGCATGAGGGAAGCTCAAGATTATTTATTGGAATTGAAGAAACTAGAAAAAACTAAGGAAGTTAGGGAACGAGTTAATAGTAGTAGACCAGGTATGTCGTCAATATGAAATTGAGAAGTACAGGAAACGACGGGGAATGTTTTTTTTTAAGGTTCGAGACGTACAAGCAGCGGTTTATCATCGAGAGCAGGTTCTGGGTTTAGTCCAGTACCTGAGAATGCTCCGCTTAAAACACCTCCGCTGTCGGGTAATAGAAACTTGCGTTCCTCGAGGCTCATACAGTCTCATAACAGCGTCGGAAGTACCGATTCGGGATTTGCACAACCAACAATAATTGGTAAAACATGTTTATTTATTTTCTATGTTAATACTTAAGGATTTTGAATCTGTAGATGCCAGTTATTCAGATCCGTTGGGGCCCCAGCCGATTCGACCGAGAACAGGGGCTGGTAAACAGTTCAATTTTGACGATTTTGGTAATGAAGAAATTGGAGATGATCTCTTGCCTGAGTAGATATTATTTATTGCATTTGTATTCTGATGAATCAGAGTTAAATTAACTTATTCACTGAGTTTTTTACGAAAACTAAAACATTGCTAGTTTGTAGTTTTAGTTTCACATTATTTTTGTAAATATAAGTTATTAAATATTCATCAAAAAATATTTTTTTACCTTCCTACACAAAATCAACGACTTTAAAGCTTCAAATATTTTTATTTAAGTATAAAATTTTTGATAATAATTATAAAACATGTATCTAGAAACATTCGAATAATTTAATAATCAATATTTGCCATTAGCTGTACCAATTGATATGTTTTTTTTTTAATTTTCGGATATATAACGTACAATTTAGTGAAGTAGTCATTTCAGTAAGCTTGTATGTAATTTCAGTACAACAGGAGTTTTTTTAATATTTCTACTAGGACTAAAATTTTGGTAAATAATATCAGATTACAAACGCACCTTCTTCGATAAAACTTTTCAGATATAATAGAAGATACAATTTCAATACTTTTTCTTAATAATAAACTCCTTAGCGAATAAATAATTTAGTGACCACTTATTTTCATAACAAACCACAAATAAATAAAAAAAATCGAAAAAATAGTACGTTAGACAATATCGATCACAAACATTTTAGACCTTAAGTGTAGAGCAGAGTATTAAATAAAAACTATTTTATAGAGTAATATACACCGAATCCCAAATAAATTTGTATATGGCCTTAATATGTAAATTCCGCCCATCAAAAATAACCATAGAAATGTAGAAAAATATATCTGTGGGATAGTATAAGATCAGTTTTAATCATCAGACTGATTAGTCGTTTAGCCCTAATTGTGGAACAAACGTGTCCCATACGTAGCAAAAATAGGATAGTAAATATAAAAGAATATTAGAAAAAAGCAAGAAGCAAGAAAATATTGACTTATTGGAGTGCGCTCACTTTTCGCAAAGACTAGATTGTTGGCAAACAACAAAATCAGAAATGAATTTAAGCCACAAATTAAGTTCATTTCTAATTTTTTTAGTAAAGTAATACTTAGCTCTTTTTAAGGATCAGAATATCTTCCTAACACCATTGTTCTCAGCAATGGCCCCACTTCCTTTGGTTCTTGTAATACTTCCAATAACATTTTCTCCACATTCCTCATTATAGACACTTTCTGGTGATCTTGTAATGGATATTCTAGATTAGTAGGACCTGCCTGAAAATATAATTAACAACAATAAATTATAAATCATATTTAAATTGCGCTTTAATAAACTTACTTTATACCAAAAATTAACGGTTATTGTTGGACCACCTCTCATTAAAGATTCAACATGATGCCACCAGTAAATAGGAATATATAGCACATCACCCGGACCAACGACAGTTTCACAGCCTTTAATGTTCTTAAATTTAGGGTATTTGGTGTAATCAGGACGATCAAAATCAATCTAAATATACAAAAAATAGCATCAGCAAACAATAATCCAACAACAGGAAATGCTCACCATGCTTTGCCTATCGTGAGGATGGTAAACAGGATGTGGATAGAGACACTCGAATTGATCCGGAGCGAATAAAATGCACCTTTTATGACCGGCTATTTGAGCAAAAAGATTCTGTTGCTCATCGTAGTGACAGGGCGTGACGTTGCCCTCCATCGCTACGAACAGAACGTTTGAGGTCAATTCGCCCCAATGGTATTTGTTCTTCTTTTCCGTAACGAATTGCCAGTTGAATTTTAAGAAGTCTTCTACGATAGTCGTGCCCATACTCGAATTTAATGATTCTTGAAGATATACCCTGGAAATATTAATGGAAATGTATTAGGCTGTATAACAAAAATGTTAAGACCAATTATTTCACCTCTCATCGCCCCGTTTCCATTCGCTCAGTTTCTTCGCGAAATCAGCTACCTTCATTTCCACTCGTTTTGTAGGAGGGGTGAATTCTACGCCCTTGGGGTTGGTTTTGCTATAGATCTTCTTTTCATCAAAGTATTTGAATTTGTGATTCCTCGAGACAAACACCGTGTGGTTCGATTTGTCTAAACTCTTTTCTAGATAATCCAGTGTCCATTTGTCCACTGCTGATTTCACGAGGTTTGAGCCAGTTATCAGTACGGGTTGCTGAAAAAATGTTTACCTTTAGTAATTTCTCAGTAATTCCAGTTAAATCAAAGCTTCCCGAGTTATAAATTGGTAATGGAGAAAACTAGGTAACTAGATTTTGTTATAAAGAAAATTGAGAGAAACAAAAGATATTTACAAAGTTGACACATCATTAGAAATAAGTGTGAAATTCCAAATTTAATAAACAAATGACTAATTCACAGCAACACCTGATGATGAAAATAAATTGAATTATTACAATGAAATGGGTTACTAGGATATAGTAAAAACTCGATTACATTTTTTTGCATTAATTCATCCACTCTGGGATCATCGCAGTGCAATCTGGGGATTTCTTCTAAATTTAAATCGTATTTTCTGAACTGATTAGACTCCCATTCGGACTTTTCGGCACTCATTGCCAATCGATTTGCTTTAAATATTCCAAAATTCCGATAGTATTCTAAATCGTAGCCAACAGAAAATCGGCGATTAATTTGTTATTATTTTATTACTCATTTCATAAAGCACAAGTAACACAATTACACAAACACAAATCTCAATTTTCATTTCATTTTTGTTTGTTTAGGTTAAGATTCTTCTATTTTAATAGTTTGTGGTCTTTACCTGATTAAGTAAACTTGACAGCGCCTTCTCATGAAACCTCATCAAAACTTTTAAATGAGGATCAATAAAACCTATTTAAAATCTTTGAAATTCTATTTTGTACAATAAATTAGCTACAAGTTAATTAATCATTTTTTTCTATACATACAAAGACTTATAATACAAGTTTTCCTTAACTACCTAATAGTCTATTTATTTTTTTCAGCCAACTTAGATGTAACCATATCTTTGAATTGTCCCAAAATAAGATTCTCCCTTTTCTGTCTCTCCTCTTTACTGAACATGGCCAAGGCCCTTTTTTCATCAGCCGAATAAATTTGGTTCTCCTTTCTAATACGCACAGCCTCCATTCTCCTATGCCTCGAACCAGACATGACATAACCCACAGACTCGTAGGTGGCTATTTCATCAGAAGTCAGTCCGATTTCACCTCTTCGAGGGATACGTTTTCCTTCAGCTACGTAAGCAGCCATTGCGGCACCTTCACCGGGGAGCAAAGCTTTGCCCATTTCTTTGTGAGTGAGTGTAGTGTGAGATTTCTGCGAAGGGCCTATAATGGACTCTTCGTTGTCTGATAGCAGGTCTTGTTTAACTGTAGCTGGTTTTTCTATCCACACTTCGGTTTCAGAACCACTTTCGCTTTCACTGCAGCTGGTAGACACTTTGCGTTTCTTTGCCTTTTTACTCTTTTTCTTTTTGTCCTTTTTGCGTTTTTTCTCTTTTTTCACCTTCTTCGATTTTAGTTTTCTCTTGTTTTTCTTCTCGGTGTCCTTTTCTAAATGTTTTTCGTCTTCCTCTTCGTCGCTTTCTGCTCTTTCTGGGGATTTTCCCCAAATGCCAAGACACTCTCTCACCCCTAAAACTTCTCTCTGTTGTCTTCGGGATTCCATAAAATCATTGTGTTGGGATAAATTTTTGTATTGACTCTTCATTTCGTTAATATTTCGACTCATTATTTTTTTAGAATAACACAAACATAACCTACAAAACTAACATTTTACATCGACATGTCAATGAAATGAAATGTCACTTCTGACAGATTTGACATATTACCCGGCACGTAGGCAACACAATACACATTCTCTCCTTGCATTTGACTGTCATTTCGTGGTATGTTATTGCCAAACAAAATTTTGTATGTAGCGAATTTTGATAAATAAAATGGGTGCTTCAACGAGTTCTACAAGAAAATTAACCGTCGAAAACGAAGATCCAACTGGCGTCATACAATTGTCCGAAGAAGTCGTAAACCGCATCAAAGGAAGCAAAGGTAAGGTTATAGAGGTTACATAAACTTTAAATTGACATAAATCCTGCATGTGAACAATTATTAAGTTATTCATAGATAATTTAGGAACATTCGAAATTTTGATTTATATTAGTTTGTTAGTTAGTAGAGAGGACCGAAATTGTACATAATCTCTGATTTTTTATTAGCGAAAAGTCCAGAAGTATTGCAGGGCAAAGCACCAGCAGAAGAAGGGGGCCAGTTTCCCGTGTATTGGAATCCTGCTAGTCTAACTTCTCAACAAATTCAGGAAATCACTTCGGCCGAATTGGAGAAAAATGACAAATATTGGCAGCAAAGGATTAAAAATATCGAAGAAAAACACAAAAAGTTAAATTTAGTCTTGGAAGAGGAATATAAAAAAGCTGTAAGTGTGTAATTTAATACCATTTTATCGTTTTCTTTGTTACAAAAGCGAAAATTTGTAAATTTTCCTATTCAAATGGCATTGACAGATCACCTTGTTCAAACGACAAGTCAAGATAAGAAATTTGATATATTCTTGGTATTAAAAAGGACCCCAATTTTATTTTAGGTAAAAGAATTTTCGGTGAAGAAAATCGACAGAAAATTACCACCATGCAAGGACACAGAACGAGCAGTTAAAGAATGTTATTTGGAGAATCCGCAGGAACCAATGAAATGTGCAAAAGTAGTTCAAGCCTTTCAGGAATGTGTCGATTCGAGAAGAAATGCTTTGCTGGCAAGTCGGGGATGAGATTTATCGAGAAAATGCTTTTAGATTGAACAATAGGAACTTACTTTATTTGTAAATATAATAAAAGTTGTTATGTACTTTTTTCTTATTTATTTTATATTCATTTCAGGTATCCCTTTCGATACAGTTCAAACTAGTCTTGGTTCAAATTTTAAATTATCATTTAGGATTCTTGAGAAGATAGGAAGATAAATCATATATGTAAATGTAATAATAAATTAAATCACTCTACAAACTAATATTTAATAACAAATTACAATATTTATTTTAATTTACTGACAGCTGTATCTTAATGTTCCTCTTCGTAGCCGTCAGGCAGAGCGTTGACGTGGGGGTTGTGGAAAAGGGATTTGTTTCCATCGCCCCAAGGGAAGCGTTTCGTACGAATTCTCATGTGCTCGTACTTGATGAATTCGGGCCTTTCGTGATGTCCAGACGCATGGGCCATGTAACAATTAACGGCGCAAAGAATAATCGACGGAATGGCTACAAAGAAGGTAAGATTCTTCCAAATTTTGTAACCACCATCCTGGTGACCCGATACAGCAGAGGGGCCAAGTTCTTGGGCGGAAGCCCTTTTGGCCGATGTTTGCATAAATCGCCGGACGGTGTGATTCAGCAAATAAGCCATTTTTAAGACGATTTTAATGTATCGAAATTGTCGAAATTATATAATTCACTCACGAAAATTTGCTGCTAAGCAATCGCAAATATTGACAAACGACATTAATTTTGACGTATGTCACATTTACACTCCATTTATGGAAGACATTAGTCAATCTTCTTCTTTTTTATAATACATATCAGTGACAATGGCATAATCACTTTTCACTTGACATTGACAGCCCATTCGTTTAGAAACGTTTGAATCAAGTTTTTACAAATACAAACTAAAAGATTTGTTCAATTTCTCGTTGTGTTAAAATGTCTGGTAATGAGTCCTTTGACGAGCAAAGTGAAGATGGAGAATTACGCCAAAGTCCGATAGATTCGAAGCATATGCACGAAACGGAAACGATGGATTTCAGGTATGTCGTAGGCTTAAATTTCTTTTCCTATTGTAAACTTACGTTCTCCGACTATTTTAGATATTTACTGTTGTTCATTTTAGTATATCTGAAGAAGAAGAAGGCGAAGCAGTTGATTCTCTTGATATAAAACCACCTCAAGCTAAGGTAGCCTCTCAATCGAAAACGAAGAAAAGGGAGCACGAAAGGAGGAAACACTCAGATCGCCATAGAGAAGACAGGCATACCCACAGAGATAAACACCACAGGTACAATATTAATCATTATATAAATTTAGAAAAGTATTTATATGCACCTTTCAGAGAAAAATCCAGTAGGAGTATGAAAGATCGCGAACAGTATCAACGAGATAAAGAAAGGTATTACAGGGAGAAGCATTTCGAACAAGCAGCTTACGAAGCTCAGTATCGAGAAAGAAAAGATGAGAAACCGAGGAGCAGGCATTCCGATCCGAGAAAGCACGAAGATAAGAAGATGGTGAAGGAAGCGAGGCATAGAGATTTGGAAAAACACGAACCATACACGGAAGACCCAAGAAAAAACAAAGGTGACAAAGCTCTAAACGACTTACGAGCGAGGTTACTCAGCAAGAGATCGACCAAAGGTGATGAAGGGCACGGTAAAGACAGGAATTCCAAGAGGGATCGGAAGCACAGAGAACAAACTGATGATCCGCTACAAGGGGAGGCCGGAATGTTAGTTAAAGAAATAATAAATTTAACGACAGAAGAGAAGAAAAAATTTCAAAAAGATGACTTTAAAGATGATTTTAAAATGTCCGAAGAGGAAAGGGCTGAAACAGAGCTGAGAAAACAAAAATTTGTAGAAGCCGGTATGTAGAAAATCTCACTGATACTACTATAAATTATATGTAGTACCAAAATCTGAATTTTTCATTGCAGCAAAGGAAATGTCGAGGCTAAAGGAGCAGTCGAGGGCTGAACGAGAAAGGCGCCATCAAGAGAAGGCCACGAAAAGAAAACACGAAGAGGATTCGTATGGTAAGCGACAAAAAGTAGAAGAAGTTGCTGTCGTTGTATCAGATAATTCAGATGCAGAACAAGGAGAGCTTTATCAAAATTCGTACGAAAGCGAACACAGTCCAGAGGAAGAAAACAGTCCTTCTCCAGCTAAAAGTGAACATTCCAGAGTTAGTTCTCAAACTGGAGGTATGTATTTCTATTTTATAACACTACTTGTATTACTTGTACATGATGTAATTTTGTGTTTTTCATGCGATTTTTTTTTGTTTAGAAGAAGAAAGTCCTTACTCAGAACGTCGATCGGGCACCCAAAGTAAAAGTAGAAGTCGAAGTAAGAGTAGAAGTGCCAGCGAAAGCGAAAGATCGAGATCTCAATCTCCGAAGAGCGAAGAAAACGATGAAGAAATTATGGAAGAAGAGAAGGAAAAAGATGAGAAGGTTACCGAAAGCCCCAAGCCGAAAGTAGATGAAAGTTTGCCTCCCTATTATCCCGCTGTTCAGGTATATTATTGATAAAAGATCATATAAAATCATTTCATCACATAAACCGCTTCTGTTGTTTTAGGGTTGCAGATCAGTGGAAGAGTTTCAATGCTTAAATAGAATCGAAGAAGGCACTTACGGTGTAGTTTACAGAGCCCGTGATAAAAGAACAGACGATATCGTCGCTTTGAAACGACTAAAAATGGAAAAAGAGAAGGAAGGTTTCCCAATAACTTCCCTCAGAGAAATCAACACACTACTTAAAGGACAACATCCCAACATTGTAACCGTTCGAGAAATAGTCGTAGGTAGTAACATGGATAAAATTTTCATCGTAATGGATTACGTCGAACACGATTTGAAATCGCTCATGGAAACTATGAGACATAAAAAGCAACATTTCATGCCCGGTGAAATAAAATGTCTTCTAAGACAGCTATTGTTAGCCGTCCAACATTTGCACGACAATTGGATTTTACACAGAGATTTAAAGACCTCTAATTTGTTGTTGTCCCATAAAGGCATCCTCAAAGTAGGCGATTTCGGGCTAGCCAGAGAGTATGGATCACCTTTGAAGCCGTACACTTCTATTGTTGTTACATTGTGGTACAGGGCTCCAGAATTGTTGCTTTGTGCTAAAGAATATTCCACACCTATCGATCTGTGGTCGGTTGGATGCATTTTCGCCGAATTAGTTCTGATGAACGCTCTGTTCCCTGGTAAATCGGAAGTGGATCAGCTGAACAGGATATTTAAGGTAAGAAATACCTATTTCTAAGTAGTTGAAATAGTTATAATTCCTTTTTCTTTCCAGGATTTGGGTACACCCAGCGAATCGGTATGGACGGGTTTCAACCAACTCCCGGCGGTGAAGAAAATGAAGTTCAACGACTACCCGGTGTCGAATCTTCGGGCGAAGTTCAGCAATCTGAGCGAATGCGGTTTGGGGTTGCTTCTGAAGTTTCTAACGTACGATCCTAAAAAGAGAGTTTCGGCCGAGGAGGCGATGAGCCACGTGTATTTCAACGAGCCCCCGTTGCCCATCGATCCGGCTATGTTTCCCACGTGGCCGGCCAAAAGCGAATTGGGCCACAAGCGAGCTTTGGCCGCTAGTCCAAAGCCTCCTTCGGGCGGTGGGGAGTACAAGAAGTTGGGCAAAGATGGTGATGATGACGGTTATGGATTCAGATTGGGGATGGGGGTGGATGCGAGGAGGAGCGGGCCCGGGTTTAGCTTGAAGTTTTAGTTTAAAAATCGATTGATAATTTTGTCTTAATATAGTTTTAATAATGGTTTTTTTATTGGTTTTTAATAACGAGTGCTGAATTTGCAGGTATTCTTAACATCAGAGGGTTTTTTTTTCAGAAGAGAAATCATCCTATTTTTGATAACTACAATGAGTCGAATTACTTAATGAAATTTATAGTAATATTGTAAATAATTTGAACAGAAGGAAAGAATGAGTATTTTTGAAAGAGAATCAAAAAATAAATGACTTTTATTTTAAAATGTAAAATGTAATACTTATTAGTTCAATACTTAAAGATAAAAATACAAATAAATTAAGACAAAACCGTGCCCCATGTAATAAGTACAAACACCGTGGACCACTGATGGCGGACATTTGGATAATGATGTTTTGCTTTCTTCGATTTACTGTCATTTAATCCTAAAAAAATATATTTTTTACATTACTACATAAAAATTTACATGTATATGAGTTAAGATTACCTTTCGCCTTTAAAACGCAATTCCAGCCTATCTCACCGTCAGCATGAAAACCGAAAATCGGAATATCGGGGAAAATTTTATTAAAAATCGTGGGTTCTTCATCGGCAGCCACTTTAGCTGAACAGCAAATCCTTATAACGACGCTATGCATTCTCAAGAAGATACTTTCTTTAAACTGCAACATAAAAAGCTCATTTTATTGGATATAATGGGAAGACTCGAACACCGTTTACCTTACAAATTTCATCTGCAAATTCGTTTTTCGACAAATCGTCTCCGTAAATAATGTAAGAAAACGCATTGAAATCTGCCTCGACGTCTTTCTCCTTCAAGAATACTATAGAAAAAATGTCGTTATTCGAAAATATCCGCTTGGTCGAATTAATCTGCCTGAATGTTTTCGTTCCTCGAATAATTCCACCTCCAACAGCCACCGAAGATGCATCATTCCTAAAATATTGATACATTAAAACAACAAAGATTTAGCGAGAAAAACGAGAACACTTACTCTGGAATCAATTTCTTCAACAAATTATACAAAGACTTCTTCTGATCGGTGGTAGAAAACATTAACAAGCACTTGATTTCTTCGTTTGATTTAATGTAAGTTTCGACGGTGCTCTGAATGTTGCTGCTGTCGAATGTATTGCAGTGAAACATGGTCGTTCGGATCTTTGGAATTTTGGGAAAAAATAAACCATCGAAATACGAAGCATGATACAAGTTTTTGGTGTTTGTATCGAACAACGATGTGACTTTGGCGCACGATATAACACAGTAATCGGTGTTGTGTGGAATCAGTTCGTCCGTGAAATATTCCGGAACTGTACAATAAAATATTAGTTACATTTCTATTTCTAAATAGATGAAATTTACAAATACCTGTTCTTCGTTTGAGTTCTGCAACATCGGTATGAACACAAATGTATTTATTCAGTTTTATTCTTCTAAAGTCGTATAAAATAATACCTAGGTCGACATTGTTAAAATTGAGGTTAACACTGTGCTCGAATATGTTGGACTTATTGTTAACGCCTCCTTTGAAACAAGTAAACCAACTCAATTGCACTCTTTTCGATAGAATGTTCTCGGCCACTTCTTTCCATGATTTTTTCACTTTGCAACAATTCCTCAAGCTGTTGCAATCTAGATAATCGAATATGAGGTCTAATAGGGGATAAACGGACTCGAGTGCTTCGGAAAAATCGAAATCTTCTTTACAATGTACTTCTGGATCGATTGTAGGTCTCTTAATACTTTTTATACAGAAGCTCTTATTTTCCTGAAAGATTTAAAATATTGTAAGTAAGTAAATGGCAATTATGTATTTGAATTGCTTCGGTTTTTACCATATTAATAAAAAATGTCATTTAAGAATTTACATTCTCGAAATTTTTCTTTTGGGAGACCTTAAGTAAGGTTATAAACATTTTATGACATACAAGTGACGTCTATCAAAAATCAAGTCATTGTTGTGGTCTTGACTAGTTAGGTTTTTGGTTAATGCGTTAATCTAACCTTAAATTTTGACAGTAAATAATTAAAATCTAAATAAATTTTAAAAGTAAAAGATATTGTTGAAGGAATGAATGATGAACGATTTCTAGTTAGCGGTTGGGAAGACGATTTAAATGACATCGACGTCTCGCGGAATCCTGAAGGTACTTTCATGAAATCCCCATTCGAATCAATATAATCCTTGTTTTCAGAACTCGCAGAAAAGGATTTCATGCTAGCCTGCGAAAATGGCAATTTAGACATAGTGAAAAGTCTCATAGAAGAAAATCCAAAGTTAATTAACTCCACAGACAAGGATAAATACACACCTCTACATCGAGCTTGCTATAGCAATCATGTTAATGTTGTAGAATATTTGCTAGAAAAAGGAGCTGATATCTCTGCTAAAACGGAAATGTCCTGGCAACCGTTACATTCTTGTTGCCAATGGAACAATGTTAAATGCGCAGCGGCTCTAATTAGATATGGTGCTGATGTAAATGCAAAATCAGACGGAGGTAATATTCTCGAAACGTACACAATCAATAACTTCAATATTCAAAGAAAAATTGCTTTATTAGTCTTTAACCTATAAGTTATGCAGCTAAAATCATACATCATGTGAGTAAATAATTGCTACATTTTAGGACAAACTCCTCTACATATAGCAGCGACTCACGGAGCCTCTTATGACATGGTCCAAATGCTACTAATGCATCCTTACATAGACCCACACATAAAAAATGTTAACGGAGAAACCCCGAAAGATATAGCAACTAGGAGTTCTAGGTTTTATAATATACTTGAAATGGCCAATCCACTTCTTGATACGGAAAGTGCCAGGTAATTTTTATAACATAACAAAGCAGGTATAATTTTCTATTTACTGTATGAATAAACTATTAACAATTACCTATAAATGATTTTTTTTAGGAATCTGCATTAGTTATACAATAGGCATTATTCTAAATGGATTGCTGTATTTGTGATAAATAACAAATTAGTATTGTTATTCCCATTTCATTGTTTCTTATTTAATATATTGGATGTGCAAAGTCTGTTAGTATTAATAGATAAGAATATTTTGAAAAAAATGTCGTTTAAATATTCGATTCAATCCATTTTCTTGATATTTATTTATACCTTTATTACCCTACCGAATGATTCTATTAGTTCTAATTAAATGGAGTGGCTACATCCTGGTTAAAACACCGTTGAAAAATACGAATAAAAAATTACACTGAATGTAAAAATTCCATTAAGCATTTAATTTGAGCATATTAATTATGCCGAATATTTTTATTTCTGTGGAACGGTCGCTTTAAGTGCGGAACTATTCCTGATTAAAGTTCGGAAAATGCTAAGTTATCCTATCCGGGATTTTCGTGCTCGAGAACTCGACGATTGTTTTAAGTATCTCGGGTTCACAATTCACGATTCATTTATTCAATTACCGCGCCATAATGAAGCACTTCGTACAGTCGATGTTACGTACTCGCGAATCTAGGTGAACCGAGATTCAATAACTTCCTATTTAAATTCGCCGGAAAGCTAGGAGAGTGAAAAACTCCAAAATTCAATTTTTGCTTGGGGATATTGCACTACAGAATGAATCCAAATGAATGCAATTAATTTTTTACCGTAATAATTCAAACTTGATGAAAATTGTTACATTGTAGTGAAAATATATATTCCTCCAAAAAAATGAATTTTCTAGATGTTTTTCATTTTTGTTGCGAAATTAAGATGAAATCATATGAGTAATCTTGGGTAAAAGTACGCTCACTGTTATTACCAAGAAGATTAATTTCCCGTTTTTAATTTTTAAAATTCATCTTTCCAAGCAAAGAAAAATCATTACACCTGGTGCTCGTATTACACGAATTCGCTCTGCAACTTTTCACTTTGCGAAATTGGCAAAGTCCTAAGGAATTCATATTGTTGTTTGTTCAATTACGTGATACTTTTCAAAACTAACTTTTCAATTCCAAATACGAATACTTTGTTGATTTCTTGCATTTAATGGTTAATTGATTACAAATGCCCAATAATCGCCAAGAAGAAAAATTATTTTAACGTTGGTAAATTAAAATTCCATTTCCCATGTAATCTTGGATTCCTTTACCACATCACTTTTCCGATGGAAATACGACCAGAACTAGGAAATATAGAAATTGACTCGACTGAAGTCAGGACGGTGATATACGTATAATACTTGTTACCTCTGTAGGCGTTTGCAACACGGTTCTGAATTTTATTTTTACAGTCTCGTATTCAGCTTACTATCTACATCTTGGGGAAACTCCTAGACTATATAGGCTCAGTCAATATTTACAAAGTAATTATAAGTCAAGAAAACATTCAAGTTAGGTACATGATAAGCCTAGAATGTTTGAGGTTGAAAATAATCCTTTCAAGGACGTTTAGTCCTGCAGAAAATTGCTATACAGTCGGAGATAAAATGTCCAAGAAATATTCCAGTTAGAATTCCAATGGATATTTCAAAGCCCAGACAGTTTAATATCCTTTTTGCTCGATTTAGAAACTTTTCTCTTTTTTCCTAAGCAACGGCGATGAACCATATATGCAATCGAAAAGTCCCTCCCTGGATAATATTCTTTATTTCTGCTATTTCATCGAAAAGTTTTTCATCGATTCGACTTCAACGGCGAAATGTATTTGATATTTGAATAAACATATTGAGTTGAAGTCGAGTGGATGTCGGAGCCGAAACGAGAGAGTTTCTCCAGCATTTCGTACACAAAACGTCGAAATAACTTTCTCGGTCAGTTCGCGATTCCAAATTTTTTCGAATCGAAAATACAAAACGACGATTTTCATTCGGATGGCTCGAAAATTTATTTAAAATATACCGAATATTAATCAACGGTATAATTTTTCTAAATAACTATTTATATATTTAAATCGGGATTACAGGGTAATATTAAACTACATGATACAACAATGTTTATTTCCATTAATTCACTGTTCTGAAAAAAGCGACTGAAATCGATATTACATTGTGTGGAAATTGTAACATAGCAAACACGTAAAAGTGAAATATAAAAAGCTAGCCGTATACGAGCAGTGTATTCGAAACTAATCGAGTTCAAAAGAACTATAAAAGTTTGGACAAAACTATAAGAGTAATAAATGTTAAAATCGCGTTATAAGGTGAGCAATTCTATGTATACCTACCTACAATAGGTATTTATACAATGTTTCTATGATGCAATTTTCTCTAAAATCTAAAAATAATAACATAATATTTAATAAGTAGAAGTCTTTGACTGACTCGCTGATTGGGGATTTTGGTTGGCATCATGTGAGTGAATAAATGTTGGGTAAATAGGACACTTTTAGTATATCCCTTTGATCTGTCCTACTTAGAGAACCTGGCCGATCCTTCTACATATATACGAAAGCGGGACGAATCGTTTTTCCGGACAAAAAAATTGAGGCGTCACGGACAAAGCTGAAAATCAGCTCTCGGCGTGTTTTACTTTCCGTACTTAAATTTCAGTGAAACGGATAACTTTTACAATAGCGTTTCCTACAGATAAAACTTCCAGGGGCTTATCTCGAATTAAAACCCTTACATAAGGACCCTTCGTCGAGTCCTCGCCCTCCCCCCTCTATCTCTCTCTCTCTCTCGCCCTGACAGTCTCTATTTGGATAATGTTGCGTCGCTCCGATTTTGCTCTAATTCAACTCGCCTCTTTGTATATTATATGTCTGTCGTCTTGCGAAGAATTTTCTTATACCGGGTGTACCGATATAGCAATAGCATATTAATTTACTCTGTTATTATAGCCGATAAATAAGGGTAGATATAGATAAGCGTTACAAGGGTGGATAGTTTCAATAAAAGTCGATTACATACGCGGCCTGAGATATTAAAAAAAATAAAAAAAATATTTTTATGTACGTTTCGCCTACGCGACGTATCCGCTCGTATTTCGTTGCTCGCCGCGCCGTGTGGATATTCCGGTGGAAACGAATTCCAGGTTATCACGCAATACCATAATAAACACTCATACTAATGGCCGGCCAACGTCGCTACGTCTACCTGTCAAAAAATACAATTTGCATAAGTTAAGCTGTAAGAGCAAAACACACGTCTCTAGATCGCTATCCGTTGATTAAGGACCCATAAACCTAATGGCGATGGCGGGGGCGCTGGCAAAAAATTCCCATCAGGTACGCGTCAGCCGGTCGGAGAGATAGATACAAATGATATTAGGAACAGATCGAATTTTCCACCTATGCAGGGATCTCTTTGCTAATGACATTTAGAAAATGAATCTTCCACATTGCATCCATGAATCTTATTTAAAATTGCGACACGTTTGCAGTTAAATTGTGCTAGGTAATAACCTACATATATTACAGAATTACAGAATTTTCTTATAAAAATAGAAATTTGACCATCAGCCTGTACTCATATATCATACATCAGTGATTAAAAGAAGCGACCCCATTTTCATTTGAAATATCGACCAGAAGAAATTGAAAAAAATAAACCCGTCCATTAAGCATATTTTAATCTCCACAATACGTGTCGAGTGGAATTCCTTTTTCGAGAAAGTCGAGAAAAAAATCCCGTCCGATATATTCAGGCGTAATTGAGTCGAATTGGCTCTTATGCGAGAGCGCGATTTTACGGTTGAGGGATTATTATTTGTCGTGCATGTGTGAATTTTCTCCGGGAGATCCGTTCGCAAGATATTTCGACGGCGTTCCGCCCCGACACGGCGCGGTCTGCAGGACGGCTGACTCGGCGGTACGTGTCGCCCCGATGGGATTTGCAGCCGCCGCTGCCGCCGCCGGCGCCCACCGAGGGGCGGTTATTTTTTTCTTCAAAGGTCGCAATAGAAAAGCGGGATAAAAAAAAAGGATAAATCTGGAGGAAACGCGAGGCTTTTAAGTCGGCACTTTTCATCCAAATTAGCATTTCTAAGATTTTTTATATATACAGTGTGACCCATTATTATACATGTTCAAATCAATTATTTTTTGTACATTATATAGTTAACTGTTAACACATTTGGAACACCCTGTTAATTTTCAAACAACTTATACAAAATCGTTGTGATCGATATTTTTACTAAACGAAAATTAATTCTTGAAACTATTAAATACAATTTTATGTAACCGGTGTATAATCGTTAAAAAATTACTGACGAAACTAGAAAAATTAGTTATCTTTTTAACTACCTTCAAGTAGGTATATATAAAAAGAAATCGATATTTAAATCGTAAAATATAGTTAGAATGACGTCCAATTATAAAATCGTTTTATTATGTTTCATATGCGCTCTTAATGAATCGAGTGGTAGATATGTTATTACAAGTTCTATTCATCTTGTCAATAAATCATCGATTTCGTTAACACCTAGATAATAATTGCCACAAAAATCGATGATTTATTCACAAATGCAACGTAAATTAGTAAGCAGTGAATTATTCGAAAATTTCAGCTTCCTGCCCCGCCATAATATCGAGGGGGGAATGGAATGCTCACCGACCCAGGCTTGCCCAGGTTTTTTCAATGCCTTCGGTACCTTACGTGGTACTTCACCATTCCAACACTCGCGGCTGTAATACAACGGTAGAATGCAAAGAGCGGGTGAAGAAATTGCAGGAGTATTACATGTCGCCCATGGGACCGGAATTGAACGACATCAGTTTCAATTTTTTGGTGAGTTTGAATTTATTTACAATAAAAATATTTTCAAAGTCAACTAAATGCATAAACTGTTGCTCACGCATATGGGAGCATTTTGTATTTTATTATTACGTTTAGAATATTTACTGTGCTCTTCTAATGTGAACAATAACAACGAAATAAATTCAGAATAGGCCGATAAATGAAAAATTTTAATTTCGAAAATCCGGCATTATTAATCCAACAAAAGACACAAAGGATTTATTTCTGCACAAAATCATGTTGCACGAACATTTTCGATTACAGTAGACACAACAGCATAAATGCGATTTCCGAGTGTACCTATTGTTGTGGTTGATTACAATTATAAAAGCTAATAAAAGAAACGGTATCACGAACCCGTGGAAAGATGGAAACTGCCGTTGCCGTTGAAACGCCCGCATAAGCTTGCTTATATTGCCGTTGAATTTTCGCACAAAAAAAAACTCGGGCACGGGCATGCATCGTCTAGTCACTATAAAAGCAGCTCTATCTTGTTTGCGTTGCTTTTGTGTAATTTGCAGCCCTCTATCTCAATATACCTACACGAGGTGAATATTGAAGGCTTTTCATCAACATTTTTATTACTTCACTGTTAATTGTTAATTGATGTGATTTCAGATTGGCGGTGATGGCAATATTTACGAAGGAAGAGGTTGGAGACATAGAGGGGCTCATGTCAAAACATACAATTCAAGAAGCATTGGTATATGTTTAATAGGAACTTTCGAAAGTAAATATAATGTTATTTATAGATAATTCATCGTCTTTAGTGGAGTAGATTAAATAATTTCTCCATTATACCTAACATAAGTTCGGCAGTTATTCCTTCTTGTTTCCAGATGAAGCCCCATCACTTAAGCAGACGCAGGCGTTGGAGGATCTGCTTAAATGCGGCGTGCAAACAAAGAAAATTGCACCGGATTATCGCTTGATTGCCCACAAGCAGGCTAATTCCCGAAGAAATTGTCCCGGAAGAGCTCTGTTCGAATTGATCAAGAAGATGCCTCACTGGGATTCCACTTTGAAATGATGCATGAGAAAGGATATTTAGCACTTTGGAAAATGTAAATTGTTTTCTCAAAAAAACTAATATTACAAACGTTGTTAATTGAAGGGATTGTATATAATAAGTAAGCGGTTTGTAGATATACCTATAACGTATGTAGGTATAATGAAGAGCAGATAATTATTTGCATGAGTTATTAGGTTGTTGCAATATCATATCGTGAAGATTCCTCGTTAAGACATTGATAGATAACATCCGGAACCTCCAGCAACACGGCCAGTAACTAATAATCGAGAACGCCGGCGTGCACGCTCGCCATCCTGACCGCATAAATCTCCTCCGAAATTACCTCTATACTGAACATTACATCCGGAAAATCTCAAGTCACACACCTCTTTTCCTCGGCAGGCGTCAGGCGACCTAACGAATGGCTCAATTTAACGCGCCCGAGTCGAAAATCCAGAAATACAACGTGCTATATGGCGCGGATCGCAAATTAAACCGCAGCCGGCTAATTAGTGTTGAAAAAACACGCGAGCCATCTTCGTTTCCTCCGGTCGCTCCGCCCGGAAGATCCGGACGCGGCTGTAAATACTCCGGTGGCTTCGTTTTAACGGATCGACGCTCCGAACGAAACCCGACTAGCTCTAGCTAGGATTAAATTTTAATTTTCAATAACGAATTATACGATTCAATTATTCCAAAATCGCCTTCATTCATAAACAATAATAGCTGATGTATAATTACCCATCAGTAATAATTTTGCGATACCCTCAGTATACAGCGTAAAAAGTCAATAACGAATTCATAGATACCAAAATGCAAGTCCATGGCATGGCAGGTAAACAGCGAACTCGACGAGAGCTGAAGCGTATACGTCAACAAGTCATCACGAGCGCATAAATAATTAAGCGTAAAGTTGCGTTCCCATTACTGGAAATAAATTTCAACGTTCCGGGTTTCCGTTTATCCGGAATTGTTGGCGACCGGAGCGAAAAAATGGGTAATCATAACACTGGCTGGCGTGATGAATGCAATGATGCAAAGATAGGGCTGCATAAACACTTGTGGATACGGATAGGCCAGATGAACTCGTTGACTTTAGTGGTGTCCCTTTTCATTGCAAAGCGGATAAGTATAGGAAAACATGTGCATGAACGTTCATTGGCGTAGGGAATGGCTGCAAAATTAATGTAACGGTGTCTCGCTTGCTTCGCAAGCTTGATTTAAAAAAAGATTATTAATTAATTTATTTCCCCAAATTCATCAGAGATGTATTGCTCAAATATCAACCGCCGTTACGCCAGTAGTAATGTAATAGTTTCCTCTTGCCCTAGAATATAAAATGCGATTATAATGCAAATTAACAATTTAATATGGTTTCGTTTACGTTTCGTCCATTTCCTCTCCCAAGTATATGGTATCGTTCGAGTCGCAGTTTCCGCTTTGATAGGCCTCGTAGCTCGAGCATTTCGTAAGTTTGTAAATTTTCGGTTCCAGTATCGATTTCACGTACACCCTGTACGCCTGGTAATGATTGCAAAACACTACAACGGAACACATCAAAGGTACAAAAATTAATTCCAGCAATAACGTTTGATGTTCATAGATATAAATTACACATGTAGGTATCTACACCTACATAGTATATGTTTACACAAAATTGTTACAGGGCCTTTGTAATGATTTAATAAGATAGACATTCAGAGAGGCATTCAGATATTATAATTGAATCTATCGACTTGTTAATGTAATGTTCAAACGGAAATGGGGGGAATGGAAAAATCAATTAAGAAATTTACCTTGTTCAGCCAAAGAAGTTGGATTTCTTTCAAAGATTTCTTTGATACTACAACCAGGTTGAGTTGAACCGCCGTTAAACCACACATCAACTTTACCGCTGGCTATACTGATGCCGTTTAGGCCGGCATTGGTGTGCAAAACCACCACGAATTCTCCATCATCAGGTCCGATTCGTTGGTCCTGAGGTTGGAGAGAAAACCACGGTCCTGCCGGATCGAGTCCTGCATGCATAAAATTACCTCCTTCATTTTGAACATCCTGATATATTTTAATTATTTAGTAACCTGTAACTCGTCTGGGTTTGTTATCCATGTTTTTTCCAGTCAAACCGGCTATTTGTCCTCCAAGGCTCATTCCAATGACGTGGAGATTTTTAGGATTCATACCCAATGAGACGAGATAGTCCAGGAATTTTGCAGAGTATTTTCCAATGGGTAACACGTTTAAAGCGGCTGTTAGATAGTCAGGACCTGCCAGCAAGCGTTGGTTGTTGCCCAGGATAACGTTGAAATCGCCGTATTTCAGATAACCTATGATCGAATTATATTAGACTTCTAACAACGGAAAATTCTTCGAATTTTTCGAAAACGAAGTCTTATGATCTGGCTTTGTCGTCCGTCCGTCTGTCGCGAGTTTCAGCGGCTAAACGGTTATAGATAGAGACAAACGGACAACGGCATTCGATTCAGCATAGTCTCAAACCTCTCCCGTTTCAAAAAAAAAAAAAAAAAAAAAAAAAAAAAAAAAAAAAAAAAAAAAAAAAAAAAAAAAAAAAAAACTTAACGTTACATTAGTTAGAAGTCTCTCTACGGCGCACTGGGCCGTTCGTCCCACTTGTTTTTATTTACAACCAAACATATTTAAAAAATCCTGTAATTTTGAAATATTATGCACTAGTATATCTATAATAATGAGGATTATACAATAGCATATATTGAGAATGTTTTTGTTGACTTACTGTTTCGTATTTGAATTGAGTCGTCCGATTTTGAGGACTCCAGAAATCCGTGGAAAAAAATTATAGTGGGTTTGGTGAAGTCGAAATTCGAAGAACGAATGGAGTTTTCGTCTCCTGATAGCAATATTTGCGGGTTCGTTGGGTTTTTTCTAATAATAAATAATTTTTCATTTACTTGTATAATTTAAAATACAAACTTTACCTTGTGTATAGTTCGAAAATAGTGTCTCTTTGAGGATCGAATTCGGGACATAGTCTCTTGTTTATTGAATACAATTGATAGGTTCCATTTTGTAATTGAAACTGATAAGGACCTATGAGAAAATAATTAATTTTATCTAAATTAAGTAACGAAGAAAAAGGATAGCAGTGATATATCAGAAGAAAACTTATCTTAAAGAGTTGATTTTGCTTTACTTACCCGGCAGTGCATAAAGAGCACAAAGGGCTGTTAAAATGATCATAGTATCGAATTTCTTAAGTTTCTAATATTTTTTAATCGTCTAAAAAAGTAGATATACTAAAAATTAGTAAATTCACTCCATATTATACATATTAAAAATGACTTACCCTGATCGTATTAATATACAGGAATCAATAAGAAAAAACAATTCTTCTTATTAGGTAGGAACACTTTTTTGCACAGGTGTAGAACTCCAGTCTGCAACTGATTAAAGTTTGGGAAAAGTTAGCAAAACGTACTTTAATAAACAAGGTTTAACCGCAAGTTAAGTGGATGTCGATAAGATAGGTGCTGGTAGCGTATCTTAAGAAACAATAATAATTATAACCGACATTTTTAATTAGATATTAACAAATACAGACGCAATATACATGTGGTGTAAAGAATTGTAAATTTGGTAATAAATGAAGCAAACTTGTTTGAAAGATTATAAAAAAATAGTTAATTTAGTATCTATATTTAGGTAATTAGGTAAAGTCTCTTATAAAACTGGAATTTTTTAAGGTGAAATTATACAAGGGTTTGAATAGGAACACATAGGTAATAAATACCTACAAGATGATAAAATAAATTTAATTTAAAAAATGCATATAAAATTCACTTACCGTCGACGTCGGTTTAGAAATAAATATATAATGATATTTATTATCCAAGGAAGTTTTATTGAAAAATAACGATGTTACTAAACAATTACCTAAGTGCAGTAAGTTGGAATGTTTTTTTGCAATCTATTTATTAACCACGCGTCCTTTGACTCACCTATTTTTACAAAAAAAAAAAAACTAATTGGTAATAATGCATCTACTAATAATGCTTTCAAATATATGTATATAACATAAATTTTAATAAGTCATTTACTTTATGTATACATTTTAAGTTCAGTTTCGGTTTGTTAAAAAAAACAATTATTTTTGTTTATGGCATATTTATTATTTTGATAACAGTAAGTAAAAAATTGGTTAATTTATTTTAATATACACTTTCCATGGAATTGATTGATAAACTCAAATTACCGACAATTCTATTTAACTATAAAAGAATTATAATAATCTAATTAAATCAAATACAAAAAAATGATGTTTTCGATATTTGAAGGTTGACCAAGTCATCAACGAAATCAAAAAAAAAGCTATTTTTGAATAATCAATTTTATGTAAAAATACGATAAGAAAATAATTCTATTTCGAGCGTTTTAATTTATACTAATCGACATACAGATAAATTTTCGGATAACACAGAACAATTTCAGCAGCCTAGAAAACTGGATAAATACATGCGCTTTTCACAGGACAATATTACTGCAGAAAATGTTAAAGGAAATCTCTTATACCATTTAGATAAAAGCGCATTTTTCTGAAGAGTCATTTTCATAGGCAAGGAGTCATTTATTCCCCCAACAGAACACTTAAGGAATGTCAATTATATCTAAGAATGTCAATTATAGCTAAGTTAGTCAATTATCTACTGAAGTGAGATATATAATTATTGCATCTACATATTCATGATAATCTTGGTTAAAAGAGAGTTTCAAAGAGATTTATGTATTTTATATTATACTGCTTATTTAGAAGTATTTTATTGTGGTATTCTGAAGTGCAACAGGTACAGTTATTTTTAACGAATATAAATAGGTACAACATTAATCCACTAATCATCCATAAGTTGTCCAATAAATAATCATCCATTACGGTAGTAACCGTGTCGTGTCGTGTCGAATAGGAACGTAAATTACCGTGGAATAGAATAGTTGTCGTCGACGAAAATCACCCGAGCTCCGATGGCCGTGCGTGAAATATTATTATAATAAAATCCAATGGGTCTCGCGAGTCCATTTAGATTATTAATTTTCAATATTTTTCGGGTCGCGCCTTCGAAGCTCGATTCGATTTATCGCCCGTGTACGTACTCACGCCGTATTCGACTCACGATAGATTCGGTAATTTAATTACGGCGATGGGTATATCATGATAGAATTCGACGATAATATCGCACTCGTCGGATGGGTTTTCAATAGGGATTTTCCATTCACGCAATCGCTTATATTTCGGTGCAATAAGTCCATATCAAGATATATCGAATCACCTATAGATAATGCAGGTTTTTTACGAGTATCTATGTTGTTTAAAAAAGCCATACTCGTCTCCATTTTCCTCAAAAAAAATCATATCTGCGGACTGCATGAAATACATAATAACAAAATTTTCTATACCCAGCGACAAACACACATACATCACCCTTTGAATACTAATTCAAATTAGTCGCACACACACACACACACACATAATACCATATACATACATACATACGTATAGTGAGTTAGTTAATTATGTTCTTCGTCTGTCGACGATGGCCCGTTTTGCCGTAATACACGAGAGTATACGTCTCAGTGGTAAATATTTTAATAATTTAAATGATATTTATGACGAACAAGGGTCCGCCGGCCAAGTTTAATTAGAAGACCTTGTTCCGGTTTCGTGAACATTCGTTTCTATGATGCATTGTTTGACCACACTTATCTGCCGGCCCCCGAAGGCGGCGCGACGCCTCCGAGGAAATCAAATATACGAGAATTTACAGAAATAACGGTTTGGAAAATATTTTCTAATTTCGAGAATTCTTTCTTATTCTGGATAATGAGGAATATACAGGGTGATTCGTGCGTTAAAGAGGGATATATAACCATAATTTTATTGGAACCGGTACTAAGTACTAGTTAGCAAAGGAATGAAATATCCAAGATTTACTATCGGGTTATTGGGTTTAGAAACGTCGACAATATTATATCCTTAATCCAATTTTATGCAATCCTTGGAGTAATCGAGTATAGCTTTACCTCTCGAGTCCTTAAACAAAATCCAATCTTCTGCGAAATATCGCTTTAAACGTTATACTACCTCGCGTTTTCTTTGTGCTCGAACAAATATTTGAGTAATAATGAAAAATGCGCGCAAAATCTCCCAGGACTCAATAAGAAAAATATTAATTCGTCAAAGCTTCATCTCAGACTGTTCAATCGTGCGCCTCGAAATAGAAACCACTCTTTTTGCAACTAAGAGGAGAAAATAATCTTTCGGTATTCCAATGTTTATTTCGAATTATTAAGAAAGACAATTGGTTACACCAACGACCTTTTCAACATTCTTTTTCTTTTTAATCAAACAATAAATCATTCTTTAAATTAGAAATTCAACTTTGCTTTGTTTGCAATATTAAAAGGAATTTTTTTATCAATTTGATATTATTTTCTACATCAATAGAATGCAATTATTGAAGTATGCACAATTCTACATTAAGAAATATATCCTTAATTTTCCTTCTTAAAGAATTATTAAATTCAGAGAGACATTCTAAAAATTACCCACATATTTTGAATCCCCCTTTATATACCATCCGATTATTTCTAAAATAAAAAAAAATATAGTTCCTTTGAAATCCTCCTATTCAATTCAATACCTAGGAAACAAGGGTATTTTTAAACATCCGTGGAAATACACATTTTTCACTCGCCTATTAAGAAAAAAAATCTAATACAGCGCTTTTTTCGTGTAAAACAAGCAAAAAAAAAAACGAGAAGAGAGCGAGTCGATCGAGAACTGATTGGATTTTAAAAAATTGATTCCTGTATTTTCCCCAGATGGTGTAGCGTTGTGCTCGAAATCAATGGAAATTGGAGTAAAATGGATTTTCGCCATTTCAATAATTTAGGAAACATTTCTGTAGCATAAGACATGAATAAAAGTAACTCGAACGTAAAACGTAAAACGCCTGCATTGCTCAGTGGACCGAACATTTCGAATAAAATTATTTAAATATTAAATACAAAAGGTTGTATAGGAAAGTGAAAAACGGCATTTTGACAAAAAAATATCAAAAGGGGGAATTTTAAGAGAAAGGAATGATGCAAAATAAGCAAAAATGAAAAAATATCTATTTGAAGAAAAGTTCCCTACACAGCTAGGGTATATTTCTTAATGACGAGTAAAGTATGAAGAGGGTAGGGTATGTTTCACATATTTTTTTGAAAATATATTAAAAATTAAGACAACAACAATTCGTAAGCAACAATGAAAAACCGTAAAAAAGTACTTTTTTCGCAACAACTACAATCCTTTTCTTAGTCCTTCCGGCGTGCGGTAAATCCTCCTCCTTCGAGGAATTCCCTCGATAACAATCAACCCTTTCCTTTCCCTTTTTCGTCCATAAAACCCTAGGCGACCGTACTATCAACCAGATATCAAAACGAAATAATATTCATCCCTTTTCTTCTTCGAGTATTTACCGGGTCGAGAAAATCATAAAGCGAAATAAAGCTCTCGCAGTGAATATTTTATCAAAAAGAAATATAGCAGGAAAACTAGTATATCTGCGCTTTTTCATATATAAAGTTCTTACGTGTCGCGTGCATGCCTAAGTGTTCCTCGCACTTACATCCCACTTTACGTCCCTGAAATATGAGCTTTTGTGAAATGCGCTCGCCGACGACACGGCTCGGCGTCGCGACGCACTGCACACGACGCTAAACATCAACGAGGCGACCTGGAATTCCGTATGTGTGTTGTTTCGAACGTATTCCATTTTGACCTCGGCGAAAAGGACTTTTTAAATTCGCTTGCTCGCCGACGAACTTGAGGCTGATAAAGTGCTTGGGAGTTTATAAAGATACGTCAAAACATTTTAAAATAAAACGTCAGGATAACTACTTAGAAGCAACTTTTATAAGTAATGTACCTTACTCTACAGGGTGTTTATTCATTGAGTGCTGGTACTTTTAAGGGTGTGAATCATTGGGTGATTTTTTGAAGAAAAGTTAATATCATCAATATTATGGCGTTAAATCTCTTAGTTTTGGAGATACGGGGTGTTACCACTTTCTCATCACGTATTTTGTATTCTTCATGTATTGAAAATAAATAGGTACTATCCGAGTAAACGAATTATATTATTAAAATTAATTAAGTATAGCTTAAGGTATCGCAAAATTGATTGTTTTGTTCGTTATCGTTGTGGATTTCGTAGCTGGCTCAAGAATTGCGATCAAAGGAAAGGAAATTTTCCAACTTGATACGCTTTAGTCTAACGGATGCTTGCGGACCGACGTGTAATGAAAAACGTCTAAACAACGTGTTTATTATTAAGGATCGAAAAGTCGGAAGAAAATGTACAAGGAGCCGAGCTGGATGAAACCTTAAATAAACCGAGCACAATGAAGGGTATCTGTTTTTAAGAAATTAATTAAACAAAGCGATAATTGGGTTACCTACTTCGAGTTAATAATCCTCATCGGTATTGATTTCATTATTAATATACCTACATTAGGTAGGTACTTATAAATTTTGTTTCAGTAGTATATAGTATATATATAGGCAAACAATTAATAAATACCCTGTATAGAAATGTATCATTCATAAGTTGAATTTTTTGGTAGGTATACTACACCGACCATAAAATTTTTCGAGGGCATTAGTGTTTCTACTTGAGCATTACAAGTAAATAAAACCGCGTACTTAGGGTTAATGCGTTTCCACAGTATTTTTATAAATAATGTAAGACAGACGAAGATGTCTAGGTAACATGAACATGGTGTAATACAAATACAAATTAGATCCGCGTTGGTACGTGGTGTCGCAGGAGAGACCGCCTGCCAGTCGGTCTATTTCCATTACACCGAGGTAATTGCAAATTGAGCCCTCGAAACTCCCCTTCTAATATTACTGTCGACTATGCTAACCGCAATTATCGGCCTTTGTCGATTCCCGCTATTCCCCAAGACGGAGATCAGAATAATTACGATTGTTACCGGCGAGTTTTTTTTTTTTTTTTTTCTTGTTTAAGGAAACGACGCCGACTTTAGGTGTGTATCTACTACCCAATTTCTCCAGAGATTAAAGACGTTGATACGTGTCGATGTTAAATTTTTCAGACACGAAACGTTAAATAATAAGTACCTATGTACAATAATAATAATAATAATAATACTTGTTGCGATCAGAAACCTACTTTTAGCTGTAATAGTTGCTTGTTATTTGGAATTGTAGTGGTAATTAATCTCATCAATTTTGCAAGCCGGAGAGGGAAATTAACGCGAATAAATATAAATCCACCGTTGGTCCCATATGGTGCGGTTATTTAATAGCTGAAAGTAAATAATTGCATTACTTGTTGTTACAGTTTCCAGGAGCGCTTGATAATTATTGCGACTGCAATAAGTGATTTATGCACGTTGAAAGGTATTCTGCTAATTAAACATTACCTATGTAGATTTATGAGATTATTTCTTGAATTCTGTGTATAAGAGCATGTATATATAGTTTTCTAATGGGGGTAATTCCTTGTTGAAATTTAAGCTTTTTTCAACAAAAAAATTGTAAATTAATTTGCACGACTATGGTGACCCGAATTTCGGTTTTGATTTATCGAGTTTTTTGGAATTTTTATTCGAGCAATATTTGTAGTTGGTGTGGGTTGTTTTGTACGTAAAAGCAATTAATCGAAATTAATCGTTTTCCGAACATTACTGGACATTAAAAGAATTATTACTGGCCATAAATAACGGATTTATTTTGTATTTTGTAACACTTTTTTTAGCGAAAAGGGACGTTTTAAATTCGATTGCGTATTAGGTAGATATTTGTCTTCGACTTAGTACTTATATTTTGAATAATAATTAATTAAGGACTGATGCTTTGAGGGTTTAATAAATCTTAATAACATTGCTACGATGAATTAATAAAATTAATATTTTTCAGAAATATTAATGAGGTTGATATTTCATAAAAACGGTAATAGAAATATAGCGAAACCAAAAAGAAAAAAAGAAATTTCAAATTAAAACACAAACAACATAATCCTTTATTACCTACTAAACGACTACTCAAGGAAGCAATATCTTCTCCACAAGATATAATCTACCTACCTTTTATATTCCAACAAAATGTCCGAATAATTAAAAAGCCACTTGAACTTTTCTCGTTGTTTCAACCTTCGCCATTTTATCGAACGAAGGAAAATTAGGTCTTCTATCTAATAATACCAGTGCAGTTATGAGTTTCCCTGATCGACTTAAAAAGAAATGCGTATTTATCCGAGCTAATGGTTTCATGTCGCATCTTGTTCACGTTAAAAACCGTTTGTTTTTAATAATGTTTAGTTTAATGAATTTCATGTTGAGTTCCGCAAGAATTTCGCGATAGCGTGTAATAGGAAAAGGACGAGGTCAGGACGCGTCGCGACGCTGAAAAGTAAACTAGTTTTCCTCGTACACGGAGAACTCTCCTTAATTAACCCGGACTTGAATTAAAACTTTTGAGTTGTTTTATAGATTGTTTCTGTTTAAAAATACAAAGAAGTAAATATTTATGAAGCATTATGTGAGTTCTCCTATAGTTCACTATATTTTTGTCAAGAGGGTAAAAATACAGAAACTTCAAATATTTGTCTACGATATTTTTAATATCTACTATTTCCTTCAGTTTTATTTTATATTGGTTTTTTTATCGTTCGCATGACTCGCAATTAAAATCTTGTTTCATTATTAAATGATTCGTATTTTGCTGTTTAGAAACGCTCGATTAGATATTGTAATATTTTTGGTATCGACCCGTCTAATTCAGTCGAGCGGTAAATTATTCAATACAGAATTAAGCTATTTTCCTGTTTGCAGCCGTAAAAGTGCTACCGTTGAAAATTATAAGGCAATAAAATTGCTGATGGCAATTCACCTTTATTACATTCCCCGGTCACCAGCTGATATGGTTTATGGACTTCATGTAGGCTCTTTGTAAAAGCCTTGGAATCAAATTCGAAAATTACTTAATTAATTTTAAGATTTCATAACTACAATTTGCAGTTTTTTAGGTATCTTATATTTTTCATATCAGAAAATTATTTAGCGAGATCTAGGTCAGTTGAATAAATGAAAGGAAACTATAGTTAAATTTCCACATATTTAATAAAACCTCTAAATATACAGAATCATAGCTATGTACAATAAGAACGAGCTTACAAGTTATACCACATATTCACACGAATTTAGTTCGATTTTATCACAGCAGTAAATCGGCAGGGAAAACACCGAATGTCTTTTGAGCAACTTCGGGTACTCCCCGGCGTTTATGTCACCAACAGAATAGCCCAAGTCACGAGCACGCTCCCCAATGAAGCCGATAGATGACCTGATGAACTTTTTACTGAAACAAAATTAATTAAATCATATTATACATTAAAAAACATATGTAGTGATTGTGGAACACCCTGTATGTACATTTTAAAGCAAGCATTTAATGACAATCATTAGTAAATGTATACGAGTACATATAAAAGTCGTGTTCCATCCACGCTCGAATCACCCGAATCGATTTAAATCGATTTTGATTCGATTATAAATCCCCTTCGATTATTCCTTGATTACACCGTTTGCGGGCGCTCTTTTTCTCTAACTTTATTAAATCGCCCCGCTTTTTTATCGGATTCGCGTTGAAACAATCCAAAAATTTCTGCGATGGGTAATTCGCGTCACGTTCTGCTGATCATTGTCTGATTTAAAACGATTTCTTTTAGGCCTCGCCGATGAATTTGGACCCGAAATGGCAATCGCTTTCTTCCTTTTTTGCCTCGCCTAAGGTTTTGATGGTACGATGAAAATTGGGCCGGGCGTTCAAATAATTTAATCGGACCGAATTATTGGGATATTTACTGCTCTAGCATTCTACTCTTAAAACTCAATACTACATCTCTAAATACAAAAAAAAATTTCTTGAAAAATTAAATGGATTTTTATAAAAAAAAAGACATCATGTAGAAGAGCTATACATTCTGTGCAAATATACGGAAAATTAGGTTATTAAAATGCAGCTAAATCTACAATTAACGCCATTTGCATTAAAAAACCCGACGCTAATTCGAGGATTTTATTTGTCTGGTTTCGTGCGGTATAACATGCTCGTTTTATTGTCGCCTAATTTTTACGACGCGATTTTAAAATCCGATTCCCATAAAGATAACGGCCGAAGGGAGGGAAATTACATGCATCATGCGACCAAAGCAACCCGACTCCCAAGAAATTAAAATAAAATTGAGTAACATTTTCACGAAAAAATAAAACCACCCTATAAGTATACAATACGTATTAATCAAACTGGCATACCATCAAACCTTGCTAGTCGAATGGACCACTCACCGAGTAGCAGGGCCTCTCGCAGGGGCACGCTCTTGCTCTGCACTACGCTCTCTCTGTCGCTCCTGTAGAGGATGGGGGCTATCGAGGCGACGCACTTGACGCGCATCGAGCCCCCTCTGAAGTGTTGCTCGGTCAGCTTGAAGGTCAGCCCCAGCGTGGAGGAGATGAGACCCATCGGGTGGTGGGTCGGCGGGTACACCACCAGCGCATCGGGCCTTTGAATCTGAAAATAGACGAGACACATCGTATCAAAGAGGAACCTTTGGATTGGTAGGTCAGATAGAAATGGCTCCTCCAAGATGTATGTAGGACTCGAAGATAAGCCTCTTTATGAAGAGGGTGAATAGAAGTATGGTTTTATCTTGCTGAATTTGGACTCCCCGGATAGCCTCAAGAGAGATGGTACCTCCATTTTAAAGGCAAAGGTTTCTTTTAGCAATGGAATGGGAAAACAGAGATTAGAAACGAGATATTTGTATACTATCTTTTACCTGTTGCTCGTTGATGTACCAGTGAAGTATCGAAGCTGGATGGCTTTTTCCGGACGTGCAATTCAAGTTTATAATATCGCCTATTTGGTACTGGATTTCGACGCCTGTTATTATGGGATCCTCTTCAGGTAGAGCTGGAACGATAAAGATTAAATCACCATTACCTGAATTTATCTAAGAAAGAGTTTAGGAGATCACCCGTTCCTTAATCCTATCGTCTTTTTATTGTCTAGTTCAAAAGCTAGATAAAAGAGAAGAAGATTTAATGGAATCCATTTAGTATTCGATTCTTTAGGATGAACTCGAGTTAAATTTTGATAAATGTATCTACTAGATAAATATTTTAGAATTTTAGTTAATACCACAGCTAAAAAAACAGAAATTTTTCCTCGAAATCGCTTCCAATTTTTCTTGGTAGCAATACAGCGGCAAATGAACGAAACTGATAACTTAACAGAGATTCGATTTAGCATTGCAGTTGGGTCTTTTGAATCTCGACTGGCGCCCTTTCATGCGGCTCACGTACCTCAGAAATATCGACTGCTATCGGTCCGATGAAGAACTTAAATTTCCAAATCAATAACTGATTTTTGGTGCAATATAGCGTAGGTATTGTATTCGCGGCACGTACGGATACCGTACCATTTCGAATATGTAGAGCAATTCATTATTCATGGTCGACTACCCCGGACCCAGGAAATTTATGGCTCATTTATCAAGAAAAACTTGCATCGAAATGCAGAGGACCATTTTGCACAGGGTGAGAGGGTCGATTGTGTTTTTATTTTACCACAATACTTAGCGGTACGTAATTTTATGTGACTTTTAATTTATTATATGTAGGCATTCTAACAATATAAATTTGATGGAAATTGAATTATTATATTATGTGAACTAAGTATTATTTAATCGAAAATACAATCATAAACGTATGAATTAATTTAGAATTACAATTATGAAAGGCAACGAAGATTATTGATTTTTATGGAAAATGAGATTGTATCTAAAGTCAGGAATATAATTTGATTAATTGCAATGGAAAATCTGACAGAATAATTCCATTATATCTAAGAAAATGAAACGATATTACGAGTTAACGAATTGAATGAAAGTCAATTTGCAAGTAGGTACACGGTGTGAATGGTACCTATAGAAAATTTTCATTATCCTTTTCATGTTAGTATAGGTATACTCGATAGTTTCTATATTGTAATGAGTAATGCTCAACTAGCTATAAGAAAATCGGAAGAATGGCGGAATTAATTAAGTTAGTTACACTTGTACCTATAAAAAAAAGTATCTATTTTTGCCTTATCGATTTTTGTATTAACATTATTCATTTTCTTGTGCCTGCGTTATTTTCCCCGTTATTTTATTATTCAGCTCGAAATTTATTATTAATTGCATAAAAACGTAACTGCGGTTTTTTGAAGAAGGTTATTCAGTAAATTACGACAATATTAAATATTAGCCATAAACAAAAAAATATCACATTAAGCACAGTCTTTTAGGATCATATAAAATGAAACGGTGTACTCGTATATATGGCTTTATGACTTAGTTTAGCGTTAACTGTAGCATTTATATCTAACCATAAAGTCGAAGCGAAAATTCGTATTTTCCCCTCGTCGACAATGAAGTGTGGTTCAGTCAAAACGTTCAAATTATCAGGTGAATTACGACTTGAGCCGGCAAAAATATCACACCGGAATGAAACTATAGCCCACAAATTTTTCTAAAATTCATAATTTTTTTCCATTTCCATAAATTTGCATAGCCGCAAAACCTTCCCTCAAAATACTAAAATTGTTATCTCCAACGAAAATCTGAAAGCGCCATAAAAATAAACATTCTGACACGACAAGTCTGAAACTCCTTTTCGTGCGATATACAGGAGACATAAAAACGCGACTTTTTTTGTTCGGCCGATGCAAATGAGACCCCTTAGTACACGATTATTGTTCCACGATGTAAATACTTTCCATATGTTGTGTTTAGGGCTTAAATCTTAATTCAGCTAGCTCACTAATCTGGTTTGTTGTTTTGATACTTTCCATTTTCATGTCCAGCAATAATCAACTGGTGATTTACAATGAATTATACATATAAATGATTTTTAGGACACTCTATACATATAGTGGTGTATTAAGTTTTTTAGAGAAAATATTTCAAACTAAAATCTCTTTATCGGAGACATAATTTATGACAAGTTTCTGCGTTTTTTTACCGAGTCCCGTAATGGCAAACGGGGAAATTAATAGCCTACGGTGGAAAAGTTTAAAATCTTAACTACACTGGAGTTCAGTTCTCTAGCGAGATGAAATTTGTATTACCTACTAGACTTTTCTGGATTATTAATAGACTGCGAAATATAAAAGGGGTCATTGGTTGTGCGGCTGTTGAATTTATTGTGGTAGTTTTAGGGATTGTTCGATCGAAGAAAATGTATAATTCAGGAGTTTCTTGTGAAAATTTAGGTGCACTTCGACAGGCGTCTTGTACCGTTGGAATTTATTGCTTATCCAATTAGTTAAGGTAGCTTTTTCTTGTACAATGTCTCCATAAATGGGCTGTATTTTCAACAAATTCAAGACATTCGACGGTATACATTTTACAATACCAATACGAAAAGAATTCCTAATACCATTAGCGCATGTCTAATACACCAAAAAACAAATTTAATGAATGTAATGTAATGTAATGTAATGTAAGTACTCTCGGAAAACACATCAATTATTGTACACTTACTTGCAGTTCATTATAATACGTAAAAGAAAGGACTCGCGTGGTCGCGTGTCCTTTATAAGACACAAAATAAAATGATCGGTCATTCTCTAGAGTCTAGATTAATGATTGTCCCTCTCTCTATTAAACTAAGTACACGAAACCCCATTTGTTGTTAATGTGACGGCTCAGGATTGGATTCGCTTGAATATTTCGTAAGAAATCCAATACCTATATCTATACCGTCATTTTTAAAGTAACACAATATTTTTGAGGAATATCTATATGTGTCGCATTTCCCGTCAATTTCGGGTATCAAAAAAAGGTTGTTTTGCGTCGTAAATAAGGGTTTTGAAATCCTTATATATTTTCTCCGGGTGTTATTTTAATGGAAACAAACGGTGAAAGTCCGGACCATCGGGGTTCCTCCTTTGACGATCAATGCGATTGTGTTTTAAATTGTCGCGTGCTTGTCATACTTATCGCTTTTATCGAATGACCGCTATAAAGCAGAACGGTTTATTCTCTATATACGAAAAAAAAAAGAGTAAGTTTGCGGAGAAATTGGCGCAATATATCTACACCCGAGAATCTTGTACTGTCTCTCCTCTAAGTCAAATATTACACCATCCTAGAACGAATATAAAACATTATTATTCATCATTTTGGATTAACTAAAGAATCTCATCACGCTCAAGTAATAATTTGTCGTTAATAGAGCGAAATTAATGGAGCCGTAAAAACAACTTAAACCCGATTAGGAATTTAGTTATGCCTCTTATCTGATGTACGAAAGTAGACCCTTAATTCCCATAATTTACATCGACGTTATCAGTACAAATGATCCATTCTGCGCTCATACTTGACCGGCACTTCGGCGGTCTTCAATGACTGTTAATACCGACCAGGGAGGATGATCGGGATTACGTGGAATCTATTTCCCAGTGGAAAAAGACGAATAAAGGAGGTAAACTCCGAAGAGGAGAGGAAATAGTGGCGCATTACGTTGCAGTTTCGATGATTTGGTGTAATTAAAAATTGAGTTGTTGAACAAAAATCTATAAATGCTTGCAAGGTTGCGTTATTAGTTAAGAAAAATAAGAGAGAACAGTAGTACAAGAACCAATAAACATTAAACTCCATAAGAACGGGCATAAATAGTAAACTAAAAATCCGCAAAGGCGTCCATAAAACAAACAGGATAAATCCTTTCGTTAAACTGAGCTCACCGACTAAACGATATTTTAAAAATTGAAGCTTCCAAGCTCAGCATTTCCAGCCGAACTTTCTGGAAGATTTACTACTTTAACGTAAATTGAGGACCCAGTGCCGGAGATCCAGTTTATATATTCACCTAAATTTATTGATATCTATGTTTTTTTAATATTTACAATTTTGATCTGCAAGAAAAGTTATTGTTTTTGTACTTATTTAGGTACTAATTATTTTTTAATCCATTGAAAATACTAAAATTGTATATACAAATTATTTTGAAACACTCCTGTACGCTCGTGAAGGAAATAAACAGGAAAATATTTGGTACATCTCAGTAAAATGGGCATCCTAACGATTAGGGATTTGGGAATTGCTTTCGAAAAAAAAGAAGATGGTTGAATATATTCCGGGTCATAAAACTTTTAAAATAAATCTCCAGTTTCTATCTTGTTTGAGGGTTTATAGAGAAATATAATGACCGCTCAATAGCTTTTGAATTCGAGAATATGTTCTTTTGTGTATTGTTGCGGAGAAAGCAGTTATTTAGATTTATATGAATCGAAGAACTCCAAAATTTATTGGCAAAAGCATTTCAGATCGCCTCAATTTAGCTTTTATTGCAATTTCACAAGAGGATATTCTTATATCGCATAAAAACTAAGCTCAAGCATTTTTGAAATCGATGCAATTAAGACAATTTTATGAAATAAAGTACAATTCTTTTTTAGGTTATATTTTTTCGACCTATAATTTCAAACTTTTTTGAGAACAAAATTCTCTTGATCGAATTCAATTTCTCGTCGACGCGACGGAAGCTTCAGATAAAAAAAAAAAGGAAATAACTAAAATCCACCTGTGATGCAAATCTAATTCGCCCCCGAGGCGATTGTGCGCGTAGGCTGCACATTTCCAGTTGCATTCCACTCCATTTGTTTAACCACCAACAAAGTACCCCAACTACTACATGCATATACCGGTGCTAAATTCAACAATAGCGCGCCGCTAAATTTAAATTCATTTTATATGACTGTTTTACGGACGTAAAGGTTTGCTAGCACGTCGTCGAGTTAATTTATGCGCCAGCGATTCTATTAGGTCGGGCTTTCGACGCGATTTTATGACCGCCCGCGGAAAAATGATAATTTGCGAACGAGAAAAATTGTCCCCTTTCAAAGAAATATTGTCCACATTTAGCTGATGTGGACTTTTATTCTATCATGAATGTAGTCGTTTTTTATTTCGTTTTGGTCCAAGAAAATGGACCAATAGCACCAAAGGGACAAATAGGTCAAGAGGGACCAATAGGAGTAAAGGGACCACTAGGATAAGCCAACAGAACCAATATGGGACAAATTGAAATTTTTACTAAAAAGGACATTTTAACCATTTAAAATAAAATTCTAATAGAAATTAAAATTAACCTGAATTACCTACGCACAAAAATTAATTATACTACACCTAAACAATTGAAATAATCAGATTTCGACTGTGAATTAATTAAATAAAAGCCTGTTCAACCATTTACATAATCACCAGGAATTTGCGAATAATTTTGTTTTTCCCCGAAATCACAGGACTAGCTATACCTGCAACTCACTCGATGCTTTGCATCGCAAATGCGCCTATATTAACAAATTAATTTGCAAAATTCGAGAATCTCTCATCGACTGTCTGTCTACAAAACCGACGCCGACGTCCCGGCACCGGAACAATACATATCCCTATTTGCGGAAGATTTATTCGGAATATAGATGATGATTTGCGTACGGCGTAGGTGTCGCTTCGAATGAACACAAATTGATATTCGCCCGTCGTATCAGCATCTCTCCTGATTACCGCAAGGGAAATATACAAACGCCGTTTCAATTATGCATGCTGAACGCGAAACGATGCCGAAACAATATTGAACTTTTGCGAAAACGATTGCATATTTCAAAGCGAAACACATAACTCGGAGTCGGCTCGGCTCGGCTCGGCTTCGGCTATGTACTGCTCGTTTTCTTCGGGAAAGTCGCCCGTGCAACGCGAACTTGTGTAGACGTTCCCGTTTGTAAATGGAAAAACTTTTTCCTAATACGGCTTTCGTAATTTCACCGCTATGATTTATAAGAACCTTTCAATTAAGGATGTGAATCAAGGGGGGCGAATTTTCGCCGGTAAAATAAGCGATTTCGTATACGACAAAAGCTCGATTAACGAGCGCCATTCGAAATTATAAAATACAGAGTGGCCCAAAACACACATGCATTATTAGATCGCAATCCGTATAAATAAGCCGATAAATGGTTCACAATCTTGTTGTGATGAACAACAAAAGCTAAAGTACGCCATATCCGATAAACTAATTCTCCTTTGTTTACTGTGTTTATTTGTCCGGTTAATGTTTAGTTATAATTAAATATAATCGAATCGCACATGGTCATTAAAAGCTGAATTATTCATGGAATTTCAGGATGAATCAAGCCATTCGTATAATTTCTGGTTTATTAACTATTGAACCCAGTATACGTATATAGAGCCTTATTCCTACGAACCTGGGCCGGTTAACGTTTCATTTATTCGGAATAATTGGATATATTAATATTTAATAAACGTGCTCAAACAAGTTAGTAAAATGATTAGTACAAAACTCCAGGTAGGTACATAACGTAAACTCTAAACGGTGCAATTTACGATCATAAAAATATTTAACAAAATACCTTTTAAGCATATTATCTCCGATCATTTGATACAGAGGGTGACGTAAAGTGCCTTCGCAAACTAATCAGTTTGAATTATAAATCAAAGACCTTGTTAAACAGTCGGCGAATAATTAAAAGGGTTTCACGAATTGACGCGTGGACCTTACGCTAAAAACCCTTGCAGCCTCCATTACACAGTCATTTCCCCGTTGTATAGCCGGGAAATTAATCCGTTGCAAACATAAATGTGTAAATTAACACGGAACCGATTATTCGTCGGATTCCCCGGGCCGTGTACATGTACATACAGGGCGTCCCGAATTCCAGTCGTAACATTTCATATCTCACGGACTGCAAAAGATAAGAAGCTGGTTAAATTGGGACGCCCTGTACATACGGCGACGATTGGCCTCACAGGACGCCAAAACTCCAGTAAGCTTTACGGCAACAAGCCGAAAGGAAAGTCTATTCAAACAAGAGCTTTCGAAAGGTTGTTTGTCCAACTCAATTTCAGTTTGCTGTTGTACCCAAACCGCCCGGCTCGCCGGCTAAATAAGGTTCGACGTGTAAAGATTGTTGCTCAAACACGTCTTTGCTTTACAAATAACATAAATGCCTATATACAACTTGTTAAATGAGCCTATTGTAGCATGGCTGCGACAAATGTAGTGCAGCTTTCAAAGCTTCGCTGCAATTGCACCGGTCTTAGTTCGTTTAAATTGGTTTGGAGCGCAAGCCGCAAAAGTTCTGGATTCTACTTATATATACGAGTACTTACTGTTGGAAATATAAAAATTAAATGTCGGGAGGAATCGCGAGAAAAGGCTCAAGTATAAAGAAGAACTTTCGAAACTCACATATGATTTCCATTCTTGCTTCGCTTTGGGCCGATGCAAATGAAGGTGCTTCTGCGGACACTTCGCATCTGAAGACGCCGCTGGTTCTCCAACTCACCGGGTGTAAAACTACTTTTTTTCTATCGGATTTGGATAACTGGAAGAGAAATATTTGAATTTTAAATCATCAAGATACTATATCTACATGAAACAATTTCTTTTTATAAAAAATACTTCAAACTTCAACTCCTTAATTTAACCGAACTATTGAGATGAGATACCTACCCAGGCTTGCATAATAAATAGAGGTATTTTATAAATATTTATTAAAATTCATTGTGATGATTTATTTTAAGTAACGTAATCAAGCCAACGACAGACATCAGTAGGAAAAAAATGATGGGTTTTTCGGTTTAAATGACCGGCCATTTGCTTCCGCATATGTTGCGTTTCAACTCATGAAACTGGCTCACATGATTAATGTACTAAATAAACGATGGCTCCGTGGAAGCAATATCCTGATGATGGAATGTAATTTAACAAAACGTATCTACCTACGTAAATATTTGGTTACTTTTTTGTTGGAAATTTCATTCGTAGGAATTACGAACATTTGAATGAACAATTAGATTAAATATGTTAGAGAAAAATTTAAATTTTAATCATAAATCGTACCTCTTGAACTATACCCTGAATATATTATACCTACTTGACATATTCAGTATAATAAAAAATACATGTAAGGTTTTTTCATATGTACACATAAGAAAAATAGTCTGTAATTTACTTGAAGAATACACTTACACCCTGTATAATAAATAAAGCCTCATTCTCTAACCGGCATCCGGTTTCCATTGTTATATATAATGGAGTGAAATATTCCACCAAAATAGTTTTGATAGCTGTCACAATGGGGAATTTCCTACCTTGGAAAATACGCTCCATAAATCAATCAAATGAAAAAGCGTCAAGAAATTTCCAACTTTATTCTTTGAATTTTTTAGATTATTCGAATTTACCTGCCATAACATAGCGCAGTAAATTATTTTCAGCGAATTTGCTGTTATACATATCAGATCAATTATTGTATCAAGTACTTACTAATTTAAAATATTGTATAGTTAATACATATAGTGAGATGTAATGCGACGTGTTAAAGAATAATCTTTTGCAGATAATGGTGGTTTATTTTCTTCTACTGTACAGAAGAGGTTTATCTTCCTGTTTCAATTTATCCAAGAAAATAATCCCTCTGTGATGTCTGGATGAAAATATATTCTTACTTTTGAATTTCATTTTTCATCCAAGTATAAATCTCGCTTTGAAATGAAAATCGATACGTATAGATACAGTATGTTCGATATTTCATTAACAAGAAAATCAAAGTGCGTTGCCTATACATATATGTATAGGTAATTGTTATAATAAATAAGTAGTTGTAAAACTATTGAAATTATAGTGATAAACTCTGGAAAAATGAAAACGCTTGTTCGTTCTCAGTACATAAACGAAATTTAATTTCAGATTTTCGTGCTCGTTTCAATTACTGTTAATTACAGTTTTTTACGATGCGGTGGAATCTGAATAAGTAATAATCCTAGAAATTTCCGTATTTTGTTAATTACGAGTAATGCACAAGGCGCTGTTTAATTAAAATATTCGACTAAACAAATCAGAAATTCATAGAACAAAAATATGAAACAAGTGCCCCTGCTAAATGCAGAAGCTCACTTCAGAATTCAGTGAGCCTTATACAGAATTATGAATATTTCATCCAGCATTTTCTCGTTATATAAGTATTTTAAGTCAACAGCAATAATCTCAACATTTTTCTCAAACTCCTAACTTTAATTCAAGAATCTCAGTCGAATCGACTCCTCCTGAATATTGTCGAGTTATTTACGCGCATTCCTCTGTGTAAACCTTCTTTGATGGTACCGTGCGGTTTTCAATTATGCAACATAATCAAAGGGCAAACGCCAAGAAGACACTTCAGGGCAAGTCCCGTCTGCGCTTTGACTTGTATCGATTCCGGTGTACACGTACACGCCGGTTATAGGGATGAATTATTCAGAATTGACTCGCTAACTTATGAACGAAGGGACAATAGAACAGTGTCGGTATCGGTTAACAAAGGTAACGTTCGCTAAATACGCTATTGGGGAAGAGGCCGGAAAAAATTTCTATATGTTTCGGAGAAGAAGATGATATTATATGTTAAGGCAAAATATTCCATGTACAGGGTCTTTCAACGAAAATGTAACCTCTGTAACTAGAGAACCGATTTTTTTTTCAGAACTTGATATGTAAAAGCCCTCCATTGCGAATATTCTGGGGTATAGTATTTGGAAATTGTTTAAGATTTGACAAAAAAAAAATCGAAAAATTGACAAACAACCTTAACAAACATTAACAAAAATTCTAAAGTTAGGGTGGCTGGGGGGTTAAGGGGATGAACATATCAAGGACAAATTTTCGTTGGAATATCCCGTATAATATCCATACTGCATGTGTAACAATTATAAGGTATTGCATCTACATAATTATTATGATGATACATAATAACTAATAAGTAATCATTCCTTACGTCAACGTGCACTCCATCGACTTGGTAGGAATTGGCCTGCGGTCTGGCTTTGGGCACGAATCTGTAGAACTCCTCGTGCTCCTTGTACCATTTGACTGCGTACAACGTGTCGTTTCCCAAATCGAAATCGCATTGGAGCAGAGCCGTTTCGCCGGGCACGCGATACTGCGGTACGTTCACTCTCACCCATTTCAGTCCGCCGTTGCTCGACAACGCTGCAACCGAAATATTTAATTAATGCCATTAATAAAGAGACCGGCATGATGCGAAAGTTCCTAAAACCACTACTAGACTAGACTAGACTAGATAGTATGTTAACGTTTGTTTAATTTGTACGAGGAAAATCGATTAAATGGGTCCTTTTGTTCGCAACAATTGTCCAGGAAAGTAACGACGGAGGTTTCGGGCCATTATGGAACGCTACTTATTCCTCAAAACGCCGTTAAATACCTTTTTATTTCGATATTCTCCGTATTTTTACGGTCGAAGTTGGCGAGATAAGTAGGCTGTTGTGTAATAGGGAAACCCCCGACCCGATTCCCGTTGGGCGAGAAAAAAAAGACAAGAAGGAACAAGGATCTTCAAAAGGCATCAGTGACAACTTCATTTAACTCGAACCGTTCCTCGAAATTCGCAATTTCGCGACGAGCTCGCTCGTTTCTAACAATCAACCGCTTTTCCTTGCACCGGGTGTCTCAACAAAAACTCTCTATGCAATTATTCCTGCTCTTTTTAAAACTACAAATGAGATTTTTTATCTTATAAATACGTATATCACTACACAAATTATCTCTTTCATTGAAATTGCAGGATATCGGATATCCCCCTATGTCTTGCGCTAAAGTTAGTAGGTATACATATATCTCTACTTGAAACAAAACATCTCTAGTTTTCGTTGGGTCACCCTGTAAGCCGTCCTGTTTATTTTCTCGCGAATTACACCTAGAGCTTTTCTTCCTAATGTCGCTCGTTACAAAACGTCCTTAATTTTAACACGGTCGCATTGAAAGCGCAGGAGATTGGGCGAGAAAGTTTCACTTATTTTCGAGGTTAATGAAGCCGGCTAAATGTCTTCTCTCTAATTGCGTTATTAACATTTACACGCCATTGAATGCCTTAAACTAGTGAGGGTTTCCCGGGCTTTATCTCGATCGAGGGTATAGCACAATGTATACCCGTTTTTAGTTGTATTATAAGGTACGTTTGCGGTGGTAATGGCGGAATTAATGCGATATTCACCACGACCCTGTTGAATATACGAGTCGGGAATTATATCCATTATTGTTACCTACTACTAAAATTATTATGTAAAAGATTGTTTTGTGGCGATAAAATAATATACCTATAGATACTGCTCGTAGGTAAATTAGAGATGTTGAAAGAAACATTGCAATCATCAATTATTAAATGCATATATCTAATGCAATTTCATGGGATAAAAGAATAAGGTATAAAGAAATAAAAAATGATTAATGTTTAACGGCTCATCATTTTCAATTAATGTGTATAAAGAAGAATGAATAGAATGGAAAATATTTGTATTAGGTGTATATAATTCTGCAGTTCCTCTAAACTTCCAATAAGAGAAAGATGTAATATTTTAAGTCACGTAAGTACAATGGTTTTAAAACTCAATTATGCAGCTTAGGTGCATTTCTTTTGTTAAGGAAAAAAACCCATTTAATCTACAGGAGGAAGAATACACAGCATTTTTCTACGTTACTTTTATCTGCCTCGTGCAGAATGATGTGGATTTTTAATTAAAACAAACCCAAGTTTGGAAATTCTTATATGATACAGAAAGAGGATAATCTACTTACTCCAGACTAATCCCGTCAAAAAATGGCAGCAGACCAGTTGCAGGAACATCGGACCCATTGTGTGTGTGTCGACTCAAAAATATGCGCCGCCGAAAAGTAATTTCATTCGTCAGTATCTTCTTTTGCTCCGGTTAATACAAAGTCCATTCCGGTCGAAGCGCTGCGACGCGCTCGCTCGCTCGCTCTTCGGCCCCTTTTTCGGCCCGTCTCCCTTTTATTCCGGCACGTTATACCGAAGAATAATTATTATTCTGTGTCTGGCTACCGTTGTATTACGTCGTTGCAGATCAAAGGCGCTTTTTGCGGGATTAAAATCAATCCTTTTTCAGTTCGCCTCTGTGTCTCTGGCGCAACGCGACGCAACAACGGCTTGCATAATATGTTGCTCTCTGCAACCCAAAAAGTATGAAGTTATTAACAAAACTATTCGTTTGGGTTTTTTTTTAGCGTCGCTTGGAAATGTCATTATAGCGTCGGAAACACGAGCACATACAGGGTGATTCGTATAGAGAATTTGAGACGTTATACCTTGATTAATTCAGTCCAGAAATGCAAAGTTAACGAGCATTAAAAATTTAATACTTAAATACAGGGTGTTCCAATAATAATTTGTGCAGGTTATAGAATGAAATTACTATAATTTTACACTCGGTGTTTTGCAAAATGTGCAGTAAATGTGTATGCAACTTATGCCATATAATCCATTTCCGCTGTTATAATTGTATCTCTACCTCGTGTAGTTGAGGCCATAACTTTTGAGCCATATGGAGTTACTCATTATAACGCCGTTAAAAATTAAACGTTTTAATGAAATGAGCAGTAATGTCGACGGAAATTAAGAAAAACACAATAAAACTTTGACAATAAAACATTGCCGGGGCTCCCCTAGTGCAGTCTATAACGTAATTATTCGCGTCTGAAGTTTCCAGTTTTACTGTAACAGCAACCCTAATTAGAAAGCCTTGGCGGTCGACATGTTAAAACTTGTAATTATTCTCGCATCAACTAAATTATTATACATACATGTACACAGAGTTAACAGCGTATACGACGCAGGGTTGACCTTTTAAATTTTGATGCGAGTTGACCTTATACAGGGTGGCAAATGTAGGGAGTACACGTTCGAATTCCTTGTTCAAGAATGTTACGAATCGAATTTAGGTCAACCTGTACACATGCAGAGAATTGAATAGATGAATGATAAATTTTTGAAGCGGTCGACTTTAAATAACTCGAATTATTGTTAATAATAAACGAGGAGTGAACCGGAGGCGGGTAATGAAATATTGAAATTTTTCCAGACGTTATCAAGTTTTTCTTATTTATTATTCTATCCTTCGTGGGGATTCGTTAAAATTGATACTTAACTGACGGTTATTTTTTGCGGGTTTTTAAGTTTTTGTGACATCTTGAAATGTTTAAGTGTCAGAAATGCAATAAGAGATAATGACTCGTATTCAGCGCCTGTCTTTAAAGTTAGAGAGTCGCTAACATTTTGACATTTGTACATTGTTGTTATGGAGTAACTATGGACATTGTTACGACCTAGACTCTCTAAACGATTGATTAGCGTTAAAGAGAGGCGCTGCATGAATACGAGTCAATGTATCTACTTTGTTGAATGAACCCATGCATGCTACGTCTTGCAATTTTAACCTTATTTGTATGTAAATACATAAGTATGTACAAGTTTGAATATTTAGTCAATCTGATAAATTTGGGCCATCCTGTATGTAGACCACAGGCAGTATATAAGGATAAGTATTTCTCGGATTGAGTTACAGCGGCTCTAATTCCACGATTCCCGAAAAAAAAACCCTAATAACAGAAAAAACAAATTACTCTTTCGCCCATCTTTAACCGGAATTACTGCCATATTTTCGCTCCTGGTCGGCTCCAATACGGACGCGCGTCGATAAAAACCGATGATAAAAACACTTGTGGGTTTAAAAAGAAGTGGCGTATTGGCTAAAGATACGTAATTCCATTTTCCTTTTTATCTGTTTTTTTCCCCGAAACTCGTTCGAAGCGAAAAACTTCCCAAGCACTTTTAAATATGGAGTTCATCACTCCGGTCGGTCGGGGAGCCCTTATTTTCGCTCAAGGAAAACACCGAAAATCGAAATCGAGATTTTGACGAAGCCAATCCAATCAGACTTGACCTTTTCTACCTATACCTGTTTGACCTGCTTCGTTTATTCCGTGTAATTGTAATACGATCCAGAATGGTTGATTAATTCTCGTGTATTTTCCACAAATTTTACAATACCCAAAAGTAAAATAAAACTTAAACTTTGGAAAAAGAAAAATATGTTGATTTATACAGAGTGTCCCAAATATAATATTACCTCAACACATCTAACTTACAGTTATACATATAAAGTAAGCGAAACAATCCGTGACAACTAAATTACTAGTGGAAGAACAGCAGGGCAGGAAAGTTTCCGAAGGGTCAGTAAGTTTTTCCGCCATACCATTCGATGTCGATTTTCCGGCGTTGGAAATTAATTTCTCATGGGAGAAGCAAGACTGCTCGCTCACTTGTTCAGTTAGCATTATCATGTAATCTGCATATCTTTCATTCGTATTGACAGTTCGAATTCCTACAGGAAATTAGTTTGGCCTATATGGGAATCTATATGGCCTATATGGGAACAGCCGTGCAATATATGTACGTATGTATTAAGGAAAAGTTGAATGGCGGAAAAAGATGGCCGGAATGGATTATGAATGTCTAAAGTTTGATTAATAAAGGTGATAAATTTTCGGTTTGTGTTAAGTGCAGGAGTTTAGGTAATCGATTAATTCGAATCGATTTTAATTTAAATTTGATTCAGTTTTATCGTGAAAAATGGGGTAAAAGTAATCCGATTAAATAATTATTAAGAAATGTTAAATCTCCTTTTTTATGAATAAATTTTTTTGACTAAATTTTGAAATTAATTTTTTTCTAAGTGATTTTTTTTTTTAATTATGTGCTGTTTAAAACATATGTATAATTAGCAAAAAATTACCTTGCATGATGGATACATGTCAAAAGAAAATATAAAATGGAAACACCCTGTATATATCAATCAAAAAATCAATTTTCTGGCTAAAAATCATGTATAATAATAATTCAAAAAAAAATCTCATCCCCTATTCGAATTTTTACAATTAGAAATATCTACTATTACAGAAATACAAACATATATATATATATCATCTAAAATTCCTTTAAAAAAACTCCGCGCAAAAACTTACATATTTCGTTGATCATCCAACTTTAGGAAAGCTTTTCGGGGAGCGCTTTTCTCGAAAGTTTCGCGGCAACTCCGTCTTTTGATCGTACAACCGTCACCGATCGGTCGAAGCGAAAACGAACGGTAAACTGCAGAACTTCGGAGTTGTGTTCTCTAACTTCCTACGAAAATGCAGGTAAGCGCAGGCGCTTCTATATATTATGTACTATACAGGCGACCGTGCGTGTGTTTTGTCATCGTGAAATATGGTGATTTCAATTCAGAGTCAACAATTTACCGTTTTACCGACGGTTTAATCGGGAAACGCGAGTTTGTATATAAAATTACGAATAGGTATACACACAAATGTATGTACACAACTTAACTTTAATGTGGTTTCACCTTAGTGTTTTCATATAAAGAACGTGTTAAATTTAGGGTAAAAATATCGAAATATACAGGGTGGTCGAAATTCTAATGCATTGTGTAGGAACTCTTTAGGTAATTCTCCATGGTTCCCGTTCACCAGGTGCCCAAGAAAACGATTTAAACGAAGATGTAAACGAAAAATATTCATATTCACCCCTAAAATTCCCGTACACCTCTGTAAACAATCACCCAGCATAAAAGAACGTTCTCAAGATAATTCAATCGCAAGTAAAGTACCTCTAATAATTGGAGCATCTATGTCTATACCATACCTGCAGTTAGAGTACTTCTCCCTATTTCCCATGCATATCAAATCCTCTCCCTCAATCTGCTCGCCTGCCTGCGTATAGAGCGAGAGTTTGTTCGGAACCTAAGCGGATTAATAACGGGATTTCTCGAGCAGGCGGCACGACAGGATGCCGACTAATAAGGGGGTATTTTGGGAAATTGGGAGAATATAGGTATAGTATGTGCAACCGTTAAAACCCCGGCCCAATTAATGCTCAGTCGAATATGCGGTTTGGTGGTATAATGAAACGGATTGTTTTATGGTTAAATGTAATCTAAACGAGTGGATAATTATTATAATTATTGCGTTCACCGCAAAATATTTTACGCTAATAGTAATAATTGAGTGGTTCACATGAATTATATAATTTTTATTGTACCTACGGATTGGGACACTTATGATTTATATGTATATAACAGCAGCTTTGATTGATTTTAATAATTATAGTACTTACTTGTAGTTAAAGATTTCACAGAGGTCTCAGAGTCCGAAACAATCGCGTAATAAACGACTATAGAAAGTTGTCCCATTAATTTAATTAGACCAATTTCTCACCCTTCGATTACGTATCGATCACCCTCCTTCCCTTCGGCTTGTATAGTCATGTTCGAGCAATTATATCGGTCCGCCATATATTTTTCCACCGACATTAATTATTGAAGTGCCTTTGTGGTCAAAAGGCGGGCGGCGGGGAGGCGGCTTATCTGTTAAAGATTGATGTAAGAAGCCGGAAAGAACAACAAATCACGGAGAACGCCCGTGGAAGTTTTTGTTTCTAGCTCTTTTATCGCACTCGAGTGCCGAATTCTATTATTTCCGCCGTCTTGAACGTGAAACTTTTCAAATAAATAAAATATTTTCTGATGTATGAACAGTTTATTAACTTGCCGTTTTCTCGGCAGGGAAGGTCCTCTACAGGGTGTTTCTAAATATCACCTAAATGGAGTAAATCTTTGCTTTATATTATCATTAAAATTCTCCATTTGGGAACACCCTATATATGCATATGTGTGGAAGAAAAATCGAATTGTTATGGAGAGAACGTGCGGAAAATGGCGGGGTAAACACAAATGCCGTGATAACCGATAACGTGCAGATTACGCAAAGAAACTTTTACATTGAATAAATTAATTACACCTGTTTCCTTGGCGTGTTTAATATAGGATGTCCCGAAAAAATGAGTCATGTATAACATAACAGCGCCAGCTCAAAATTAATTAAAGTTCATATAGGTAATATAGAAAATATATATATAAATAATGCATGTATATAAATTTATTTACTCACTTTAAATTAACTCTGTAAAAAAAATATCTCTCTATCTTAGAGCAATGCATCATTCGCATTTGAACAACGTCAATAATTTGTTTAAACAGCGCATACATGCGTATGTTCGTATGCATGCCGGCAATAAATCCATCGGGGGGTCTATAACCCCTACGATAGACAGTTTAAAAGTCAATTACCGCAACGTAACGGCGATAATAACACAAATTTCGGAATCGAACGCGGAATAGTTAATTTTACAATTGCCATAGCGGCAACGGGCGCCGATGCATCGCCCATTGTTTTGAACGGAATTTATAGGATATGTCGAAACATCCCTGGCGATTAGAGGAACGCTATACAGGGCGTCTCAACAGTACCCTAATATACATCGGAATTAGTAAATAATGTACCTGGAGGTTTCACTTGATGAGGAATCTAGCTAATATAATACACAAATTGATGTCACAACAGAAGTAGGTGTTAATTTTACTATATACTACGTTAATTGGGAGGTGGTGTTTGTGTTTTGTTATTAGTATAAGTTGATCCACCCTGTATGCGGTGCTACAACAGCCGGCGCAATTATCTTTGATTGACGTATTAATTCTTCATAAAAATCGGCGAATTTTCCGGGGAAAATGCCACGCGAATCGCGACAAGATCGGCCGTATGGAATAAAAGCGAATGATGCTGAGCACCGGAATGATGGAATCGGATATGGTGAATTGCCAATTTGTTTATCTGTTGGGTACGTGATGGATGTTCTAATTAACAGGTCTTTGGGATTTTTGTTTCGTAATTTTCAACGTTTCTAAAGTTCGATATTTCCAACAAATCCTCCCCTTATAAATAAGGGTAATAACTAACATGAGTGCATACTATAGAAAAATTAAATATGCGTAATCTGATGAGTATGTAAACAGATGTTTAATGAGGTTAATTTAGATGAATTCTGGTTAAAAGTTTTACAACAATTACTAATGCAGTTTTACTCGTACATCCTAAATGTGTGGATGACCAGTGTGGAAAATTAGCAGAGGCGCTGGAAAAATGGTAAAATTTTAATTTCAATTCAAACTGTCCGCCTACCTGATGGCATATGAAAAATTAATCAACATCATTTTCCGAACATCACGCTGCATATAGGTAGGTACGTGAAAATAGATATATACAGGCGCTGTACAATTTTTTTAAATAGGATCTTCTCATAGGCTTATATACATATATAATGTTATAGACTCCTAAAAAAACTTCCCCTTATTTTTCCGCGTCCCGGCGTGCAAATTACATCCCACGGAATATGATTTAATTCCCTTGATTTCATTTCTCCCTGCTTTTCGATAATTCTTTTCGAACGGGCTTTTTAAGCGGCTGCTGACAGGGCGTTCTTCGCGATAGAATGCCTTTTTATGGCTTTTACTTTGAACTAATCCCCGAGCCAAAGTGCCTATAGTACAAAAATTTTTAGTTTTGAATTTTAGTCCCTGGCTCTTGGTGAATAGGTAACTGACTATACTCTGTAAGGTCCCAAATTTATTAAAAATCAGAAAAAATTTATATGAATCTTTTGAGAACCATTATAAATTCATATGAAACGTACAAAAAATATCCACAAATCTAAGATAAATATATACTTAAACATAATTCAAACATTTAGATCAATAGTATACATATCTATAGAATACCTAGAATCAATACCTATAGATAATTTATGTATGGTATGAACGTTTATTTAAAAAAAATGAATGTTTTGAAATGAGATTTTTGTAGGAGGAAATATAATAATTGACTTGTTTAAACCTGAGCCCACGGAGTAAATCTCGGATTTTAATTCAGCTGATAAATGCGAGAGACATTTTCATTTTCGCGGCCCATTCACAATGGTCTGATTATGCGACGATTTACATCTTTCGTCTTATTCCGTATTCATTTAGTGCGCACTAGATGCTGATTTAGAGAAATTATTTAAGGACTCTTCCATAAAGATTCTTCTCCTTTTCGCTCTTTAAATACATTAAGGAATACGTTTGAACAAAAGCACAAGACGAACTCTGGAAGACGCAAAGTTTCGTCTCAAGAAAAGTAAATTCCTAGTTATCACGCGAAACTTGAGATGCTGCTTTTAGTTCACCTTTATTACACGGATTATGAATTTTTTAAATAGTGCTGTAGTTCGGGGAAATTTTAATAAAATTACCCATCTCCACATTCATATAATTTCGTTTGTGCTAATTTTATTTTACACGTTGCGAAATGGACGATATTTATTTCCTATTGTTTCCGACCATTCAAATTTACAAATAAATTTTATTTAATAAAGTCGTGGTATTTTTTAGGATAACGTGAATTGTTTTGAATTGATTTTTGCAATTGAATAGAAACCTAGTATTATTTAAGAGGATGTCCTTCTATTTATGCAACACAAATTACATTACTCATTTTGACATATAACTTTCTTCTTTTTGTAAATTATTTAAACAAAATGTTTGTAAACAAGTAAATTCTGGTATTGTATTTTTTTAATAGGAGATAATTAGAAGATAACTAATACTTACCCCGTTTACATGCAGGCTAGAAGTCGGCTTGAAGTTTGAAAAAGGTAAATCACTCTAAGAAATAAGTTACGACACACGTTCGTTTAGTTGTCAACGAAAATTCAGTGTTGAAAAATTGTTGTTTTTAAGTAATATGTTGGCAACAATTCTGGTGATTTGCACCGATGAGAATGTCATAAAATGCCGCTAATAAAAACACTAGTTGTTTGGTTTGGTTCTGTTTCTGTTCTATCCGCTTTCGTCGACTGGGCTTGAGTAGAGAGTATGCCGTAAGAGGTGATTAGCCATTTTGCTTTTTGTCTGGAAGCCGGTCGCAAAAATCAGGAATTCGTCCGCAATTCAGTATTCTATTCCAATCTAATCCGCCGTTAGGTGAATATTTCGAAGCATTTAAACGACCCAAAGACTGAATAAACTTGAAAAAAACTGCCGAAAGTAAGTGACTTTGTTCAGCTTCGGGACACTTACCGTTAGAATTTCACGGTCGAAAAGCCCCGCTAGCCGCTATAGCGCTTTAACCTATCCAGTTCACTTCCAGCATGTCCACTCAAACCTCCAAGAGAAAGAGGATCCCGACAAAGAAGGTCGCATCGAAGAAGTCGAAGAAGGCCGTGGACATCGATTCCGATCTCAGCGATGGAAGCGGCAACGAAAACAACGTACAACCCGACGAAGTCCTGATAGCCGGACACGGGGACACCCTCGACGAGACGCCCCTGCCCAAGGAACTGCTCAACACTATCATCAAACCGGCGGGCCAGTTCATCTTCTTCGGTAGCGTCAATTGGGACAGCATGGGAAAGAGGGAGGCCAAAGGTCAGAAAGTACTGCCCAATTTGTACTGGCCTCACAGATTTACCGACCTCAGAGTGAGTACTTTCGATTTATGATTAAAGCATGTTTTTTGAGTGTATGAGCCTTCAATATACATTCACGTAGGTATTCCTATTCGTATCATTAGTGTTTAGTTACAGTTTAAAGTACCTACATCAGAAATTATCTGTATGATGGACTAAATTATTGGTAAAAAAGTAACAGATATTCTGAGCTCCATAACTGAAACATAAAGAGGTAGAGATCAATTAAAAACTTGCAAAGTACATTCTTTGAACTAAATTATCTTTTTAAAAGCCTCATGTATTGAGAAATCAGCGTGAAATGAGGACAAAATAGAAATCAGTGATTGTATAAAGCTTTAATAATTTATGTTTTTATTCTGGATTCGCTTATTCCACGAATATTTATTTATTTTTAAATTCATATTAATCAGTTTGCCTAAATTCGTTTCACAAGGTCGCATTTTCGATAAGATTAGTTCTTTGTTGTCCGTTTATGTATTGTAAAAATACGAACTTGGATGTACTTGTAATTACAATACTTTCTCATCAAATTCATTGGCCCATATTCAAAGCCTCTCTTTAAACTTAAAGTCACTCTGAACGATCGATTAGCATTAAAGAGAGAGCCTAATTCAAACTATGAAACAACGACTAACCATCCACCACTATTATTATCACCAATATCTATACATATATTTATTCTTTTTATTCATTTTTTTAGGTTCGCCTTGTAGCTAGTGGTTGTGTAGCAGGACATTGCGTTTTAGTAACAGAAGATAGTAAAACAATGGCATTGGGTAGAAATACGCATGGTCAACTCGGCCTAGATGACACCACAACAAGATCAGTCCCTACTCTAATACCCGGGCTAGAAAACATGAACATCATAGGTAATTTAATGCTCACCTAATAGGCTCAAATCACTGTCTACGTAATAAATTATTAGTACGAAAATGATAAGAAAACAAGATGCAATTAATGGACGATTTTAATGCGTTGCAGCTGCTTCCTGTGGTCGACATCATACTCTGTTTTTGACTGACGGAGGGACTGTTTTTGCCTGCGGCGATAACAGATCGGGTCAATGTGGCGTGGGGAACCTCCAACCGCAGGTATTGGTACCCACAAGGATAAATTACCGGGGGCCTCCTATCATTAAGGTAAGTGCACTTGAGCAAAGCTAGAATAGTAGGTTTATTTAAAGAATGTTTTTTTTTTCATTTTTAGGTGGGAGCAGGAGCCGATTTCTCCATCATACTGGACATCAAGGGCGGTCTTCATTCCTTTGGTTTGCCAGAGTACGGCCAATTGGGCCACAACACCGATGGCAAATACTTCAAGACCAGCACGAAGTTGTGCTTCAATTATCAAACCAGCCCCAAGAGGATCGTGCTCTACATCGAAAAATCGAAAGACGGTCACGTGTCGCCAGTGGACGTCACCGAAATCGTCGATTTCAATTGTGGTCAAAACCACACCGTCGCCATCGATAGCAAAAAGCGAGCGTTCTCTTGGGGTTTCGGGGGATTCGGTCGCTTGGGTCACGCCGAGCAAAAGGACGAAATGGTGAATACATGACACTCTTCATCTAAATAAAATAAACGCTTTTGTACTTCTCAGGTACCTCGCCTTATCAAGTATTTCGACAGCCAATCGAGAGGCGTGAGATCGGTTCATTGCGGCTCGACCTACTCTCTGGCTGTAACCGAGTTCAACGGTCTCTTCATGTTCGGACAAACTAAGAAAACCGGTGAGGCGAACATGTACCCAAAGCCTATTCAAGACCTAGCCGGCTGGAACATCAAACACATCGGAACAGGTTTGACTTCCATCATAGTCGCTGCAGATGAGAGCGTCATAGCATGGGGGGCTTCGCCGTGTTTCGGCGAATTGGGGCTTGGCGACATGCAGAAAACCAGTACAACGCCAAAAGAGGTAGTAGCAGTATAATGTTTTAACCACACGAAATTTTTGCTAATTTAAATCTTTTTATTTGCTTAGGTTAATAAGCTAGCGGGTGTGAAAGTATTGAGTCTTGCCATGGGGCTGTGCTTCACTCTTTTGGTGGCCGCCTGCGAAACCCCGGAGCAGAAGCAAAAACTTGAAAACCTCAAAGAGTACACGCCCTAGGTGGTCAATTATCCACCGAGGTACGTAGATTTTAAGGTACTTTATGTATTTGTGTCACTAAAAATCATTCTAGATTGGATCGCTTAACACTTAAGATAAATTGAAATGAGAAAAATAGTGCGAGTGCGATATACGGAAGAACAAATAATGTAACTGATATCAATTAATTTGTACAATTGATGATACTGAATAATTTCTGCAATGTTGATGTTCCTAAGATGTGTTTTTATACCTTTTTGTACTTTTTTTGTTAATAACATAGTAAGCCACTTTTTTCTCACTTCAAAGAGCGTCCAAAAATCAACAGGAACTGTTGCGTTCATGCAAGTTTAAAAACTGCATAGAAAAATTATAACGAAAGGGGTATTATAATATAATTAAATAAAAATCTGAATATGATTTAAACTTACCTAAAAATTACACATTATTATTTGTTTCATTTGGTTTACGATATTTATAAAGATTTGGAACTTGCATAAATGGAACAGTGTTTTTGAAAGCACTGCTGTATATTGTAGAGCTGTCAAATTTGACTTATATAATTTTTCATTTAGGAATAAGACTTGGTGGCGAATCTTTTAGTAATTGATATGTTATCGGTAGAACTTTTCGACAAAAATGTGACTCTAATATTTGTTAAAGCATTGGTGATTACTTTTTTTTTTATTAAATATTAAGGTTATTTTTTTGTATGAATACTTATCTACCTCGTATACGAGCTAATTTATTTTTTTTATTAGTTTATACATTGCTATTTTCTGTATTTTTAACTTTTGTGAATTATTTTGGATATAAAACTGGTTAGTATAAAATGAACTCGGAATAATAATAACTAGACGTACTTTTTGTATTTGTTTTAGTATACCTATACGAAAATAAACGATTTACAGTATTTTACACGGTCATAGTCTGTAATTTATTAGGCTATTACGAAACTATTCTTTTTTTATTTACTTTGTAAGTTTACTATTTTGTAATTTTATTATTAAACTCGCTGTACCATTAACGTCAAATTATTAATCGAATAAGTTTATTTGTCGTTGGTCCGTATTTAATTAGTCCCTCCGTGAATCATACATTTTCGATACAATTCTTTCGTTTTAAATAAATGTCCATCGCAGTGCCGTCCAACTTTAAGTTTAAAGCCCTTTTCCGGGTTTCGAAATGTCGATTTTTCGATAGATCTCGTCGAGTTACGTAGGATGGCGTTTATAACAATAAATTTAAAAGCATTTTCAAATTTAAATAAATTACCTACATTGTAAAAAACATTTCAACTTAATTGCAATTATATTGAAAGTGAGGAAATCTAACAGCATTTTCTATAAATTTCGAAACGGCTAACAACAGTGGCTCACTCAAGTTTCTCCCCATCAATTGAATACTGAGTGGTAGCCCGTTTTTCGATAGTTTTACTGGTATAGAAATTGCTGGAATACCTGAAATAATTAATACGAGTATATGTATCAAAAAGTCTACACAACTGTAGTCAATTTAAATTACCAGCCAAATTCGCAGCCTGCGTGCAATAATCTTCAACTAACCGATACCTATTATCCTTTCCTATATAATCTTTGTATAATGGTGCTTCTGTTAATGTCGTCGGCGTTAGTAAGAAATCAACTTCGTTCCAGGCGTTATCAAAGTCATTCAAAATCAATCTCCTCGCCTTAAGGGCTTTGGTAAAATACTTATTGTAGTTACTAAAAAAATATTATAATTATCTTGGCCTGGACCAAAATAAAACACCTCACCTAGACAATAAAAAATAATTACCGGCCAATATTCTATTTTTTACGACATCGTCGAAACCTAATTTACGTGTGGTCGAGTACAATTTTTCAGTCGAATAGTCTTCTTTAGCACGAAGTCCAAATTCAATTCCATCGTATCGTGCCATGTTACTGGTTACTTCGCATTGATTCAGAATCGAATACACTACCATACTGTATTCAGTATGAGGCAAAGACACCTTTGTAGAGAAATTCCAACAAATTGAAATTACATACATTTGGGATTATTAAATTACATGTTAACCCTGTATCTCAAACTTACTGGTTTTATTATGGCGCCTTCACTTCTCAACATCAACGCAATATCATTCCAAACATTCGCTACTTCTTCACTTAAATATTCAACATTATATTCCAGAGGTATGCCTATTTTGAGGCCTTTAACTTTCATCTTGGAAGCAGGAGGTAACCTAGCAAAGTATTTTTATATCATTCAACATTTATACATGTAAATATTAAGTACATACCTAATTTTTTTAAATGGTTTTGTAAGAGAAGTTGAATCTTTCACATCGAACCCAGCTAATGCATTTAACACGCTAACAGTATCATCAACAGTTCTCGTTAAAATTCCCACTACATCCATGGAATTCACTAAAGGAATCAAACCTAAGCGTGAAATGAGACCATATGTAGGCTTCAAACCAATAACACCACAATAGGAAGCTGGATTTCGAACGGAACCACCAGTATCGGATCCTAAAGAACTAAAAAACATGAGCTAAGTCTTTCCAGGAAGTCCCAAGTCCTTCATTGATTCAATATAATTTCTACACTCACGCGAAACAAGCACCAGTAGCTACTGCTACTGCACTGCCGCCACTGCTTCCTCCAGCAATATAAAAATTATCATCGATTGTATAACGCCAGGGGTTCTTCGTGACACCATAGATCGAATTTATTGTTCCTGAACCCATGGCAAACTGATCTAAATTCGTTTTACCTATTAATATTGCACCTGCGTCTAAGAATCTTTGGTAAGCTGTTGCATTGTACGGTGGTCGAAAGTTCTCAAGCATCTTCGAAGCGCATGTTGTGCTTATGCCTTTTGTACAAAAATTGTCCTTTATTCCGATAATCACACCGTCCATGTCGGATAAAGGTTGTCCATTTTTGTAGCGCTTTTCTGATTGTTTGGCTAGTTGCTCGGCCTCGTTTGCGGTTACTGTTATGAAGGCTTTCAGATTTTCGGTTTCTTTTATTCTCTTTAAAGACTCTCGAACAAAGTCGCTGGTTTTCACTGTGCCTTCGTTCAATAGACGTGAAACCTGAATGAATTAGTATGATTAGTATAATACTAATTATTTGTAAAAGGCTATAATTACTGTTCGGATATTTGTGTTTAGAATCTTGTCCATGTTTTCTTCATTTATTAAACTGGTTTACTTGGCTCTTTCTATTAATAATTATTTAAATATTTAAAACATTAAAGTAAACTTAACCTCTAATTTTCTTCTTTTAGTCATCCTTATAAAAGAACATTTTTCAAATCAGCAAGAGGCCATAAGAATACAGAAGTATATATTTATTAATTTGTAAAAAATTACACGATTTTATATTTTATGAACTGTTCACAGAATTGTGACGCTTTCTTTTGATTTTTCCAGCTCTCTTTTCGGAAATGGTTTTTTCGAAATCTAGCTTTTCTTCATTTTCCACTACCTTCTTCAATTCTTGCAATGATTCTCGATATTTCTCCGCTAACGGTTCCAAATCTTCCTCGGGAATCACCAACTGTAAAAAAATAAATATTACAACTCCGTATATCTAAATCTTGTATATTAAAAAAAATTACCTCATTGACATCAGTCTTATTAGCCTGATTTAAAAGCGACTTGAACTTGCCCAATTGAGTTTTATTCAGCAAAGTTATTGCTGAACCGGTAGAGCCAGCTCGAGCTGTCCTGCCCGCTCGATGAATGTACGTTCTCAGATATTTTGGAGCCGAATAAGATATTACACATTCCACATTTGGCAAATCTATTCCTCTTGCTAAAGCATCAGTGCAAACCAATCTAAAAGATTTCTTTTTATATTAGTATTAGCATTTATAATTTAATAATAATTGATACTTACAAATCAACGTAACCATTTGAGAATCCATCGATTAGTTTAGTTCTATTTTTCCCTTGTAAATTCGAAGAAACCTCCTCGATTTTCAATTCATCATTGAACAAGGCTTTCAATAAAATCGCCAATCTATGCGAACTTTCTACAGAATGGGTAAAAACTATCGATTTTCTTAATTTTTTCAGTTTTATCAGTCTGTATAAACACAAAGGTTTCACGTCTAAATCAGTGATTACGTATTGTTCGGTCAATTCCTTAGGAGTCGTGAATTTGTTTAATAAAGCTCCTTTATCAGTGACATTTTGCTCATTTTCATTTTCCACTATCGAAGCAAACAATTTCGGTTGGAATAAGGAGAGTTGCTGAAGCTTTTCCGGATCCTGTGAAAGTGTAGCGGAAAATAAGAGTTTCTGCGGCGGCCTGGGCCTTCTCAACTGTTGCATGTTCAACATTTTCCCAGCTTGAGAATCGATTTCTACAAATTAAAAACTTGTTAGTAAAATCATAATGACTATTTGATTAGATTGAAACAAACCTTGGCGATTAATGTGATTTTCTAAATGATACAACCAATCATTTTGCATATTTTCAAGCACTCGATCGGCTTCATCAATGATCAGAAACTCCAAGTGCTTCAAGTCGAAACCTTGGGTTAATTTCAAATGATCGACTAATCTTCCTGCAGTGCAAACTAGTATATCCGTTTTACTTACAAAACCAAATAATTTATCTAAAAACAAATCGAATTAACAATTAATTGCACTTGCACACAAAAACAATTCTCTTACTTTCCACGACTAACTGAGTCTGTTCCACTGCAAACGAATTATTACCAGTAATCAAACACACATCTATGCTGGTATTTTGACTGTAGGTTTTAAAAGCCTTAGAAACTTGAGTAGCCAAATCTTGAGTAGGTACAATAACCAAAGCTCTAATCTTCTTTACTGTATATTTTTTTAAAGCTTGCACTACAGGTAGTACATAAGCCAAGGTTTTTCCGCTACCCGTTGGTGCAGAAACGCATATGTCTCTTGGAAATAACACATCTGAATGTTTGTAAGAGTCCAGCAGATATGGAATCACTTCAGCTTGGACTGGGAAAAAGTGTTTAATGTTGTTCGATTTGAGCAGTTTCCGTAAACTTTTATCCAGCTGTTTTATATCGGATGTTTTAGTTTTTAAGTCTTGTAGATCAACTGATATTATCGTAGGAGATGTGAGCCAGGATGGAAGTACTCTTTTCACCTAAAATATAAACATTATATGTTGGCGAAAGAGGTAGAGAATCGTTTCGTTGAGTTACCTTAAGTTTGTTGGTGAAATTTTGAGTACCCAAAATGGTGAAACCTTCGGCTGTTTGTAAATTAATTTCAGGATTTTCGTTGTGTTTAGCTTCAATTTGCAAACTTTGAGACTCGAGGAGATTCTCGATGTTTCTATCGATAAAATCATTCCAAGTGTTTTCGGGAACTGGGACGATCGTAGATTTGATTTTTCGTTTAATTTCTCTACTTTCCAATGTTCTACGTTTTGCTTCTTTCGCTATGTGTATTTTCTCTTTTTGTTTTTGTCGCAATTTTTTGTTTTTTTCGATTTTCTTTAAGACACTGTCCAATTTTGCACGTTCATCTGTTTCGGTTTCAGCTGGTTCTTTCGCTTCATCTCCTTCATGCCTACGAAATCATACATTGAATAAGTTCTCTCTGCATTATCTTTTCGTTGTTACTTTTACCTGTTTATCACAAATAATTCCATTAAAACGGTTTTTCTGGAAATTGAATTCAACAAATTTCAAAACTTATTTTGTATAACCTCAAAATTCCATGTGTATTCTTATCTTCTATTTTCCATCATCATTATAATGGTCTCTGTTAAAGGGAGTAAACGGTTATTTCTTCAGTTCCTTATTTTTGCTAATAATACTATTTTTTATATGTTTTTAAATTTAGTACACTACTAGTGGGATTTTTAAATACATTTAATTTTTGGAATAAATGGATATTTTTGGTTTCATTTAATAAAAACATGACCACAATCGTGTTAAGACCACAAGGATAAGATAAAAAAATGACAATTACAGTTGACATTGACATTAGTGACATTAGTACAGTAACATTTTACTGAGTTACTGACATTACAAGAAAATTGAAAGGCGTGAGGCGTAATATTTTGGTGTTATTACTTATTTTACAATCTTACAAAATGGGTAAAGGCTTCAATAATTACATGTGCAAGAAATTCTTCCACCCAGCATCCCGAGACAACCTAAAGAGAGTAAGTACAAACATTCAATTACCATTCGTATAGCCATAAATGAAAATATTTATTTTTACAGGTATGGATGGCAGAACAGAAAGCAGATGCTTACAAAAAGAAACAAGAAGAACTGCGCCAGCAGTATGAAAAAGAACAAGACCTCCACGATAACAAAGCCATGCTGAGCAAAGAGAGTAAAGACAAACTGAGCGTAAGCTTCATGTACGAACCCCCACCTGGTGCTAGGAAAGAAAGAGAACGCGAAGACGACGAGCCCGAGTACAAATTCGAGTGGCAGAGAAAATACAACGCTCCTAGGGAGAGTTACTGCAAAGGGGATCAGGAGATCAGGGATCAACCGTTTGGGATACAAGTGAGGAACGTTCGATGCATTAAATGCCATAAATGGGGTCATATTAATACAGGTGAGTGTGCATTAAATGGTTATTTTATTATAAATCAATTTTCCTGGTAAGAGATCCTGTATCGAATACATAGGTGTTGACATTTTTGTATTTTTTAGATAAGGAATGTCCGATGTACAGTCTTTCTATGAGTGCAGCAAGATCTTTGGAAAACGCTACAGCAATGGATCAAAATTCATTAGTACAGCAAATGTTAGATGATGGATTGGCACTTAAAAAACAACATGTTAATACAGTTGAAGCTAATAAACATCTATTAGTCAGCGAAGATGAGGAAGCAAATGAAGAAACTTCGTTTTTAAAATCACTCACGAAGAAACAGAAGAAAGCTTTATTGAGGTAAGTTTGCTGACAATGAGTGAGATGTATGTACTTGCTGATTGGTTAATTATAATGATACTAAAGATTACTTTGTTTTGTTTTCAGGAAATTGGAAAAGTTGGAAAATGAGCCTGTGAAGAAGGAGAAACGAAAAAATGAAAGTGAAGATTCGTCAGATGATGATAGAAAAACGAGCAAAAATGCGAAGAGATTTAAATCAAAAAATCGTAACAAAGACGATTCCAATAATGAACGGTATAGGATTAAGAAAGAGAGGAAAAGATCCAGTAGTGAAGAGAGGCACAATTCTTCAAGAAGAAGGCGTTGATTAATTTATTTTTCGTAATTTCATAAGCAGAAACTATTTATAGGTGATTTAATTTTTTGTTAATCTTAATTTCTACAAGAAATCGCAATTAATCATCTTGTTTTTTTCAACAATTTAGAAGCACTCTGTATATGATAATTTTTTTGAATATATCTCTTATTTAGTCGCAATAAGTAAAAACACATTTTACCCACATACAGAAAATCGTTTTTCATTAGGCATGTACCTACTCTTATCATAACGATCAATAATATTTACATAATGATGTTGATACAAGGACAATATTCAGTTTAAACCTGATACACTTGATTTACAATTTATTACACATAAAAAACAAAAATAATACGCTCTTTTCATTTGAGAGCCTAATGATAAAAATGAACATCACAGAGCCAACGTCGACAGCGAAATTGAATTTTGATTACCTATCTTATTATAATATTTACCTTAATAATCTGATTTGCGAGCCCGAAATTATAAACGGGAGAGCAACACAAAGTGTTCTCGGTGGTTTCGAAAATAGATTGGTATTTGGACATATCTCTCCTCAAACGAGAAGAGATAAATTTACTACATTGATAAACAACGTAATAACATAAAATTTGTGGCTTTTCATTTTTTATTTGAGAAGTTTACCATTAATTACCTGTACCCAAAAATGTATAGGGTGATGAGTTAAAAATAATTTAATGTACGTAATTACAGTAACTTGGAAGGGAAGATGTTTTAAACAAAACAATTTATCAAAGTTCATTGTAAGTTTTGAAAAAAAAAATAGGAACATTAAATTCACGCATTTGATGTTTCACATCAAATCTGACCCGTATTTTTGATTTATTAATATTAAAGAATATCATTAGGAGTAATCAAAATATCATGTATACATAAATAATCTATTAATAAATGCTGACAAAAGCGCAAATCTAAATTAAATGTGATGAAAATCAGACGATATGTAAATAATCTCTTTAAATTCAAAGTAAATAAAACAAATTCGTTTTTAGTGCCCAAATTGCTGCGATGTAATTGAATTCCCGCATCAGCAGGATTTATTCTATTGAACTGAAAACATTAACTATGCTTACATGCTATTCCTGGGGAATTCTATTCGAATATCTGTCGATTTCACCACATTTTACCATCGAAATCCAGTATTACCTAAATGTATGTACATTCTTGACATCAGTACCTATATGTTAGTTAAATTTTCATTTATCTAGAGGCATTTGCTTGAAAAACAAATTGAATCGCTGAATTTTTGAATAACAATTTATAATTGGCTTTATAGATTATTAGAATACTACAACAAATTTTAACCAATTATTTATTCTTTTTCCATGCCGTGATTTTTAAATTATACTCTAACAAAACATACAAAAATTATCGATCTGTGTCTGCTTTTGTTCTTTAAGTTCCTTTTAAAGACTTAAAATTTTCTATTTTACTTTTCTAATTAATATGCAGTAAAGCCTTAAAAAAAGATCTTTGAGAAGCAAAGAGTTTACGATTTACCATATTTTAAATTTTCTTTCGTAGAGGGAAAAGCTACAAAAATTGCGTTTTTACTCAGATACTGCGGAAGAATGACGTTATCCCGCGATACAGCCATTGTCGGGAACGTCACTATTTCATTGCAAATTCTATTAAACTCGACATGGGAAATTTACGTTTAATAAACGAAACGTCGGAAAGGCAGTTAAGCGAGAAAAATAGAGAAAAGACGTATTATTTTATACTTGGATACACCCTACACACAATTAGGTACAGAATTATTAATGGGTTTGTATATGCTCGTATAATATAAAGAATTAGTAGATACCTACGTACAAATAAAATATTTATTATACATTCTTAAACACCTAGCTACAAGTACCTACGAAAAATTTTTATTGTACAAACAGAGGTGTAATTACAAAAAAACATGTATTATAGGATCATTAATTATGAAGCGCACAAAAATTCTTTAGTTTCATTTTAGTTTTAGTAAAGTAATTTCACAACTGGCACAAACTTCAACATGAAGCTTAAACAACTTTTTCCCATTATTATATTTGAAGTTCGGAGCCTCATTTACCAACGGACAAGTTTAAATAGTTTGTTTTCTAATTTGCGCGATTCCTTAATTTGTTCAAACGTGTTTCAACAAATTCAGTCCTGAGACTCTGATCTAGCCGGAAAATTAAATTCCTAAGTAAACTCCCGAGTTTTTTCTCGTCTAATTATCAAATTCAACGCTTAATGAACTGTATCTAAATAATTCTCCAGTACCGAAACATTCTCGTCCGACGAAGGCGAAACTACAAAAACGGTTATTTCACTTAAAATAAAACTTTTGATTAAATTAATTAAAGCGAAATGTTCAGAAAAAGTGTCGGAAGTAGCCCACGAAATTTTAATGAGCCGAGATAGATTGATACGAATAAAATACCATCATGTTTTCCTAATGCCCCTGGGGAAAGAACTTATTTATTTCCTTCTTGTTCTCTGCAAAACAACAGAGTGAAAGAGGAAAATAAATCTCACGAGAAATCGTTTTGTCAGTTGTTTCAATACCATCTGAGAACGATGTCAACATTGTTTATCTACTAAGTATTATTTAGTTGAAAAAGTACATACAGATTGAAGCATTAAGTTCTTCAAAGCTCAATAAATGAAACGATATTTTTATTTACTATAGGTGTTTCAAAACAAATAATACCTACCAATAGGTTACCAAAGAGATAGACTTTGTACAAATTTTCATGGAAACATTAACATTAAGGTTCTTCAGCTTCTTTACTCAGTAGAACTGATAGTTATGTTACTAACTACTAAAAGTTATATTAAATCATGTTAGTAGGTATATATGTATTGTTTTATCCCAACCTTTTAGAGACATTCTTTATAAAAGTATGTAGTTAATTCACTGTCTCTTTTAACGTCCAACGTCGTGAATCTTGTAAATATAAACCGTGTATTTCTGCGACAGCTAATGCACTTTTCTCTTCGAAACGACAGCTCGACCATCAGACATGCGAAAATGCAGCGTAGCCGACCAAGCCGAGTATTCTTGGCAAAAAAACTTCGACCCTTATCCATCAAGTTTGCGAACAAAGGGAAAGGGCGTGCGCGAAACTTTGTACGGTTTTCAAAACGGTTTTCACGCCGAGCGTTTTCAACAGTGTTTTCCCGCTCAGAACCAAGGAAAGCCGGGAAAATCACGCGCTCATAGAGCTCCGAATATCGTGCGTTTCTCGTAAAATATTAATCTAATCAACGGTGAGTTAGTTTTGTCGTTATTTCTAGATTTAGTAGGGTATAATTGATGTTTATGCGCGTATAATCTGTAGTAGATAAATTAAATATCTAATGGATTTTTAGGTATAACGCGGTAAATTAAATTTGAACAGAGAATAAGGCATTAATAAGTAAATAATTTTTGTGCCATGAGGGAATTTTCTTAATATACTACATAATTTTATTGTAACTTAAATACCTACCTATTTTTTCAATCAAAAAAATTGTAGAAATAAAACTTTGTGCATGCTTCAAATAAAACAATAACTTTAAATTAGTAATTAAACGATTTTTCAATGTAAGTAAAAAATAACTAGTTATTTTTACAAATTATGTCACACCCTTGAATACAAATATTACCTAAAATAAACGTAGGTAAGCTTGATTACGAAGAGATTAAAAATGTTAATAACCCGTGTAATCTGCTTTATTATTAAATAGATAATGCATAGTTTACTACTAAATTCATATCTAATAGTTTTAATATCGCTGGAAATTGCTTCAAAATATTGAGTTTGGGAAAATTCACGAATGATTCAATATCTTTTATTAAATTTTCTGAAAATGGTTAGACAAAAGGAGTTCATTCCTCGGATCAGTTTATAAGGAAAATATTTTTAATAAAATTTTGAAATGCTTTTGAAGCACTTTAAATAACTCGTTTAGATAAAGCAAATGAACATTTTCCATTTAGAAACCTTGACGAGGATGAACATGAACTTCTCTTGATAAAACTACCTAGATAATATTCCAAATTCTGAGAGTGCATGAATGTCTGCACGCGAAATGCAATACAGCAATGCTTCCTATAGGCATTATAATTATCTATTTCGATTTCCCACAAATCATTTAGTAGGTAAGTACGTATACATACCTACAGCAATATAGAACACTTTAAATAATCATTCAAACTAAATCTTGTTCTTAAAGTTTGTATTTTGGGATCCCTTTGGATGGTGCTTGAACAATATATCCTTTGTTAGGATAGCAGAATATGTAAAAGTTGGCTTTTATATTTTACTAAAATATTCCCTTGAAGAGCTATTTTCACCCAGACGATAACAACCCCTATACAAGGCAGTTTCAATAGGTAAGCTCGCTAAATTCAATCCTTAATGCGGCATACTAGACCTATTTTTTTTAAATACTATACTCCAATTACGAGGTTAAATTTTCGTTAAATTTTCCATACAATACCGAAATTTCCTATATTAGAACGTGGAAATTGCGCCACCCTACATATACAAAAGAGTCGGTATTCAATCCTCTTTAGATTTTCAAAACTTTCTCCCTGTCTTTATCGAATTATTATTATTAGATACTTTTGATAGTTCGTTGAATTAATTATTCAGCAAGATTGACGCTGCAATGGCTCAAAGAAATTAACAAAGTACGCAATTCCGATAATTAGAACTACGGCATTCAAAATATTTGAACTAAACGTCTTCACAGCAAATCTCGGTAATTAAATTCATTATGTCGTAAAAGCCGTTCAGAAAACTATCTTCGAATTTCTTTTTTACCCGGTTTATTCTCTTGATTTGAATACGGAAATTCCAGTAATTGCGAAAATTTATACACAGGGCGTTTCCTAAAGATGCAAAAAGAAAACGAAGGGAGTAAGAGGAAATGTGATTAATAATAAAGGAACCATCTGATTAATGTGTAATGAAATAAGTCTGAATTATAAGCTTAGCTGATTACGATTGCCCCTAATTCCTCCCCTATCGCTGCTCCTCTTACCATAGGGGAATACCAAGTCTGAGAAACAGAATTAAGTATTCTAATGATAAAATTCCATTACTTAAAATACGTTACATAGAAGCGAAATTGTATTCGAACGGCTGATTTAGTACCGTCCTTATTGGGTAACGCGTAGTAACGGCACAAACGCACGGGAACTGAATTAAAAGAAAATTAAGATTGATCAAGAATGCCGTGTCACAGTGGCATTTACCATTTTCATTCCGTTTTTTTTTTCAACTTCCACTGTCTATTTTAAATGCGTAACGCGACGTTGGTCAGACGGCGTCATTCCCGACCAGCAATACTCGTATATTGCATTATTTACAGTTGCAATTCGAGTTCAATTTTCGCGAATTCGTAAAAAACGTTTCTTCAATTATTAATCCAGCTTTAAGTGCCTAATATTCGGGGTGTTTTTCGATTTAAATTAGATGCTTCAGGTTCTTTTCAATGTATCTCAATAAACTTATATGAATATTAATTCTGCTCTGGCGATTCGACTTTGAGCTGCACACAAATTAACAAACGGGCTCTATGTGATTCTTCGAGCGATTCTCGTAAAGCATTCAAAATGCGAGTGGCAGAGTAAAGTACAAAAATAATTCATTCCAGAGATCAAACGGGCATGTCCCCGGACTTTCGTGTATATAAGCGATATTGAAAAGCATTATACTAAACTAGTATGAAATGGCGGAGCAGACATAAAACGTTTCAATGCAAATGCATGAAATGCAAGCTGTTAAATATCTTTCAAAATGCAATCATTTTAAACAGTATCTTCAATTTAAACTTCAATAACCTCCTCTTGCAATTTCCTTGAGCACGTGGGATAAGTACAAACACCTATTATAGCTGCTTTCTTGTTAAGCAATATTCTATTTGAAAAGGGCATTATATTAAAACGACGAATAATTGGAATTTACAACTTAATTAACATGAAATTACTTTGCTTTATGGAGAGCGATGTAAATTAATGAGAACATTCGACTCACCATTCAAAATCGAATATAAAGACATATACATATAGATAGTATATTCAAGTAAATTAGGTGCTGATGAAGTCACATTCAGCTATCGATAAACCGTCGATCATATGTATTATAGCTCCTGACGTCATCACCAGATTAGCTTGGGCGTAATATAACAAAAATAATGTTCGAGTACGTTTATTGCATAAATTTGAAGAGCTATTTAAACAATATTATTATTCAGTATAAAAAAAATTTCAACTCTTCGAAGAGACTTTAATTTGTGCAGTTAAATGTGCATTTTATCGTTTAAAATTAAATTTTTTTGTTCGGAAATGCGAAAATTTAATAACTCTTACAATTTATTGATGGTCTTTTAATTTACCTACTGAATATTTTAATTTGCTTGCTTTCATCAGAATTAATTGATTAGCAGAGTCGATTAATTTATTTTAAATAAGTTACGATGTTCTACAGTTCGCAGCGAATTTTATCCACATCCACTTTTAAAAAATACATTCAATTTCTGCGAAAATTAAAGTTAAATTAGTTGCCGGCGAGTTATTAATATAGCAATTTGTTGTTGGCGATTTATCGCTAGCCGCAGTTCATTACGTATACGTAGCTTTCTGGAATAAATTCAACGCAGAAATGTATCTATCCCTGGAACTTTTTAAAGCATTCTTGAAAGTTCCAGCTAAAGGAAAAATTACAAGATGCTGGCTGGCTAGTGTACGGGAAAGTTTTAGTATCGCATAATAAAAATTTGTGAACCAAATGCCGTTTTTAAAATCGAAATCTGCAGAAAATGACGTTACGCTTTTGTAACTTTCCGAAGCCTCGTCATAGCAGACACAAAAGTTTCGGACTAGGAGTTACCTCATCAGAAACGTGTGATGCGTTATCGACTCCACGACAAGAATACATTTTCAAGGAACTTTGATCAGGGGACGATATAGCATCAATAGATATCTATTATTTTACGTGTGGTTAAAAGTGACAACGAATTTGCCTCAATTCAATCAATGTTTTTTTGTAAAAGCCCGTTGGCATTTTATGAAATTTTTTATTCGTTAAAATTCCTCTAGATACTGGGGTATTTTATAAAACTGTTTTCTCGGTAAAAACCGTAGATATTATTCATGCAAGGAACTACTTCCGGTAAGAAACTAATTTACATATTTTCATATTTGCATTTTTCTCGAAACCAGAGTAGGAATTCCTTGTCGATGTCTGTCTTCTGAGACTCTTGTAGGGATCAAATCGATTCTGCATTTTTAGAGATTGCTCGGGGACGTCGCTCGCGTCCCATGAAAACCATGAAAACCATGAAATTTCAGATTCATTCAGTGCCATTGCATTGCAGGAAATAACGAGGAAATTAGATAACTAAATTAATTTCATTGTCGTTTATTATTATCAATGGGCCAAGGGGTTAATGTTTTATGGAAAGAGAAAATTACAGATATGTATCACATACCTACACGTTCACACAATTTAATTATAATTTTGTATTTTTGTACATATTTTAATAGAGCAAAATTTTTAAAAGTTTAAAAGTTTAACGTTTTGTATATAATTTAATAAAAATGATATTGTAATTATTTGCATTGTAAACCTAAATATAGTTTTACGAAAGCCCGGATTAACATAAATAAGACATAAGTTTATTTACATAGATTAAAATTAGGGGATTTGAAAAGTTCATAATTACACAGACGCGTTCATTTACATAAAATATGAATTATTCATGGCTATATCTCATCTCTTCGTACATGAGTACATTCTAATTAATAATAATTGACATTGACCATTTCGAATTAACTTATCATACCCAATTGTGTATCTTCCTCGTGTGTTTGCAAATTCACGAGTATGTTTCCAATAATAGATAATATAATAGAATATAATAGAATAATTGTAATCTTAGACAATACTGTGTCATTTTATAGTAGGTACAACAATATTGTTTAGTTGTCCAAAGGCAATTATCTGATTAATTATTTTTCTAGCGAGCGAGATAAATTTTAGGATAGGAAGGGAAGATTGAACATTTAAAGATGTCTTATAGATAAATGACCTGCGTTAAAGTTTTAGTTCTATAGAGGTTTGGATTAACTCGAAGTGTTGCCGATTTTTCTGCGCAATTTGAACGTTTTATAATTTGAGCGAGAATTTAGCTCATCGGTCACGCTCTCTCAATCAAAATTGGCAATTTCGGTCGGACGAAGAAAAATTCATCCGATAGCGATGAAAAAAGTTACAGTAACTGCGCCATTCGCACCGAAAACGGATTTATTCCGTTGAATCGACAACAAGCCTAATAAAAATTCAATATTAGCACTTAACAACCCTTAGATGGGTTCGACAGATTTGCTTCTCACTTTTATTGTCTATCTTCAGGATTTATTGATTTTGTCTTGCCTTACACACTTTATTAGATTTATTACAAAATCTTATGAGATGTTTTTGTCGCGAAGGTATGTTTACAATCTTGGCTTTTTCATTGAAAATTTTTAACGCTACAGAGAGTTTTTGAAAATTTGAAGGGTTCGTTTCAACTGCAATGCGATCTACAAATCAACTTTTTTAGTGAGATACATTGTTGAACATTTTCATAAATCACCACGCTGTTAGGGGTGATTACTCAAATTTACATATTCCCTCCGACGCGTTTAAATTTTTCCTTCATGGAAAATGTAAAAATAAATGGAATTAAAAGCACCTGCTTCAGGCTGCAATTTAACGGGATTGATTTCAACTTTACAATACATTTTTGTCAAAATGAACTCGCATCAAATCCGTTTGAAGTTTTTAACGCTTTAAGGCCAAAAGTAAAAAGTTTAATCCTTTAAAGAATCCTTAATGTAATTCCATATAATATCTATAATATACCGGGCTTACAGGAGGACAAAAAATTCTATACGTCGAGTTTACAAAGAGTAGTTTTTACAGCGGGGAATGAATAGAAGATTCAATAAGAAAGAGCTTTTTTATATACTAATACACAATATGAACCTTTGAAGTTAATCCGTGACATCATTTGTGCAAATACTACTATAAAAAATTTACCTAGTAATTTTACTTTAATAACTAGGCAGATAAAATTCAAAAGAATGATTTATTGCCGCATGAATCTCGGTCATTTTAAACAGGACAAATAGTGCAAAAAATGTGACAAAAACGAATGAATTTTTTTTTCAAAGGATACCTACCATCTTCGCATTTTTGACTAACGAGTACTTTTTATGGCTCACGAGAACGATTATTTTTGAATACGAAAGCGAGTCATTCTAATTGCTTGAACATGTTCTCCATTTTAGTTGATAAATCGTTCCATGAAAACACTTTTCAATCAATTCGAAACCGCTGAAAACTTATGCCATGTCACGGTTTTTGTTCGATCGGTATTTTTCGGTAGCAATTCAAACGGTGGAAAGTGGAAACACCCACTTGTGAAGGGCTCTATTCGTTCAATTACTATCGTAAACAATTTTAGTTAAAACTTACTATAAACTTGTTATAAAAAATAACATCTTCCATTTAAATATTTCAGCTGGGCTGCTCAACAGGTGAAGCCCTGAATTACAAAGTTCCTGAATTCAAATACGCCCACAAAGTTTTAATATAGGTAATTAGGGCCTTTGAGTGTGTATATAGAAATAATTCAGTATTACCTTAGCACATTTCACATTTATACAGGTCTAACTAATTAACTAAAAAAAAAAAATAACAAAGAAGCTTTCTGTATTCACAGTAATAGAGAAGACAACAAACATACTATTTTTAGATTACAAATGAAGCGGCTATTTGCTGTTATAGCGACTCGTATAAATCACAAGGCGAGGATTGCAGTGCCTGAATACTTTTTCATTAAACTCCAGTCACCATTTCATTAAATCGGCCAAAAAATTATAAAAAAGACCCTCTTGGAATCATATAAATCAATCTCCATAATCCCCTCAAATACTATAGTACAATATAATTTTAGGTGAATGTTGAAATGATCAAGGCGAATTAATGAAAGCTTCTAATCAATCTAAAAATACGAAAAGTTCCATAAAGGTCGTACTTACAATAACAGAATGATATAAATTGATGTTGCGTTAGTCAGGCGTGTGATTGACATATTCAATATGAGAGTATTCGTGGGGGTTAGTTCGAATATTTTGGTATCCATTACACTTTGTTTACTCTAGTTATGTTATAGCAAAGAAAACTACTTTTATTGGATTTTTCGAGCTTAAATATTTTCAATTTTATCTATATGTTGACCAGAAGTCAAATTTGTTTATTTTATTAACTACTGTCTGCATATTGACATAGATCATCCTTCTATAAAAAAAGTAACCTAATAGATCGATAAAGCTCGTTTTATACGAAAATATTTAATAAATCTCCCTGCATATTAATATCGTACAAACCCAGTTTAAAAGCGATGTTATTTTATTATCATCATCAGATTTATAATATCCGTTTAATGTTGGCAAAAATCAAAGGAAACAGATTGAAAACCGAATTCAACGATCAAGCGTTAAAGCATCAAAATCGATGTAAGTAGATTTATTGCGATACGTGTGTCGTAAAGTATCTACATACTATATTAATATTCAGTTGAATAATTTACATTACCTGGTTTGAAAGCACATGCATATATATCAGCGAATGGTGCATTAAATTAATAAACTTGAAATTACGTATTTGCTTTTCATGAAATTCATAGTTACATGATATTATCTACCACAGATGTACATCAAACACAAGTAGTTGTTAGACAAACTTTGTTGATAAAATATGTATAAAAATGTTGCGTTGTTAATCAAAAGCGAAGCTTGCGCAGCGAGCCATGATGCCATTGTTAGATAGAGTGCAGTGCTGAACAAGTTTGTTCACAAATAGGTTGAAAACTCATTACAACATCCGCAAGCTATTGTGGAGCATCAAGCTTTTTTTGATAGAATGGATTGAAAAATTGATTTTCATGGACAGCCCTCTTGGAGAGTGTAATTGGATGCAGCATGCAGGATAAATGAGATGCGGTGTTGGATTTTTCAAATTGTATGCAAGATGCATCATTTCGTATATAGAGTGTACCAATAATGCTAATTTACCCTCATGTTGCAACTTTTAAAAATAAAATTGTAATATAATCCATCAGTATGCTCACGGCAAACTTTAGTAGTAGGTACATTAATTGATAAAAAATATGCCATTTCCTTTTTACGTTTCGTATGTTTCGCATGTATGATTTTAGGCATTAATATTATATATAGATATATTATTTTACGTTTTCAAAGGATTGTGTTGAATGTATGATATTAAGAATTATTCGTGGGTAGAATTTCAATGAATATGTAGATAGGTAATCGTACATGCTTCAAAGTAGGAATTTCATTAAAAATTCACTTATTTTCTTATACGAGTATATGCTGTAGATATATTAAAATTCCAGTCAGCAATAACTACTTTGTTTATTGCGATGGATGTAAAAAAAAGTATTATTTGAGAATCCTTAATTAGCGAATAACAATGCATAATGATGATGTTAACTCAAAGAAGCTTATTAGTTATCTAAACAAAAAACAAATTTGATGCACCTTAAATTACTTATACCTACTGGAGAGTAGGTAAGTATACCCGAAGCACTTTTATTTGCTGAATTTTCAATTTTGCACTTGTCACGCTCTCTTGGCATGTAATAAAAATTCAGACTTTTATACTGTCATTTTTTTTTGTAAAAATAATATCTTAAATAAGCCGAGTAGAAACTTTCTGAGTAGGAAGCTTATTGGAAAATTTACACTTATATTACGAATGAAAATGGGTCCTCAAAAGCGTCAACTGAAAAACGAAATTAACAAAATAGGATGAGACATACATTAAACATCTTGAATAATTTTATCAACGAGTCGATGTTTTTGAAATTTGAACCTCCTAATATGAGAGCGAATATAAAGTGGCTCTATTAACAGTGGTAAAAAAGTATCAGTGGGTACGATTAAATGAATTTAATTGCTCTTAAAAATTCTCATTTTGTATTAAATTGTAAAACACATTTAATTGAAAGATTATACCTCGTTTTCTTAAATTTTACAAATTTCAAATCCTATATAAGCTAATTATAATGCATAAATAGAGTGTAAATTTTGAATCATTTATATACAGATACATTAATAATTTAATACCTACAATGGAAAAGGCGATTATTAATGTAATAAACTAAGTACATTAGTAAATTACATTACCAACTAACACAACTTTTCAATTTGATATAAAGTGCCTCTTCGGCCATGCTATAGGATAATCCTTCGCATCACGAACTGAAAATCTGAATATGAATAGGTATACTTTTGTTTATTCGCATTTCACGGCGCAGTTTCCCGATTTAATTCCCAGCTTAATTTTTCAATGGTTTAAGGGAGAAAAAACGTGTAAAACGTGTAATCAGAAAACTCCGCTTATAAATCGTACATATATCTGATGCGTAACATATTGTGGAAAATATTTAAAGCAAAGTCATGCAGCCCCAAAGCTTTATTATTAGAGGCTGAACTTAACCAAGGGCCGACAAGCGAAACTTCGGAACTCTCCGGGCCTTGTGCGTCCTTCAAAGCCAATTTGGAATTTGCAATAGGAGCTTTTCCCCTCTAGCAAATCTACACCCCGCATACCTACCTCTAATTATTAAATTGGATATTGATAATTGTGCTAGTTGGATTCTAGGTGTTAAGTGTTTGTCGGAAGTGTTGAGCTAGGGAATGTCTAAATAGTATGAAAAGTTTCAGAATCCTGGAATATCCTGAAATTCACTGCCCGTTAAAATTTATAGAAGACAACTAGCTACAAAATTGGTATCTAATAGCCGAACTGGAGATATTAAATTTTAAGTAAGCTAGCTTAATATATTTATGTAATCTATTCGCTTCCTCAAATTAGTAGTGTTATCAGTCATCTTCAAAGGGTCAAGACGAGCTGAAATTGATTTTTTTTAATCCTGATGTAACACAAGGAATCTAACCACTGGATCGAGCATTGAGTATATATTGGATATACGTGGATTTGTTGGGGTTGGCTATACCCTTTAAGCATATAAAAATTGTTGATTCCATTATAATGGGAATTTCAACAGGAGAATTCGGTTCGATCGGTTTTATTTTTCCAGGACATTGAATTAATGGCCTTGCCCTCGGGGATCGGAAAAACGCAATTTAATAATTTCTAAAATAATTATACCTCCGTTATTAAGAAACTTAATACCTTTCCTTTATAACTTTCGTTATATCAGAGAAATGTTTTGATCAAAAAAGAAATTAAAAGTTATCAAAGGAAGTTCGCAGCATGGAAAAAAAATCAATTGAGGGATTGTATTATGAACAAATTGTAAATCGTCGAAAGTATTAGGAATTTTATTTTCCCATTTAATTCGACCGAGACCAGCATTTTAATATCGAGCTTCCGTATGAAAAAGCACACGTTTTTGCTTTACCAAATACCCGATGCGGAAATCGACTATATAACGATCGTAACAAGCAAAAATTGAATTTATGATTTGTTACTGGTTAAACAAAATGAACCAGAAGTAACTCTTTCTCTCCGAATGTAAGGCCCAACTTCCTGCAAATGAACCTTGTTTGTTGTTTTTGATTTCAACTGTTTTATTTATACATTTTGTATTTTATTGAGTATTTTTATTAGAGCTAATTTACAAAGTAAACAACGTTCCTAATGTAAATATCATCAATTTTTAATTTGACCAGGGAAGCTTTGGTTACGGGTAAGTAAATTTCACCTAAGTTAAACAAGCCAGTTTTATTAATACCTACATTTTTTTAGTGGGTGTTCATGCATAAAATATCCTCTTTATCGCACGAAACATATTTATGTACCTGCTAAATAGGTTAATTACGAATTTACAAAAACGAACGATCAAATGTTGTCTATCTATACATCCTTAAAATATATACATTGGTACCTGCAGTAAAATATTTTAAGCAAAAGCAATACAAAAGCGAGAGAATTATTTGTTTGTATTTTACTAGCAATATACCATCCACATTTAGTATCGAAGATGTTGAGAAATATCTAGTGATCAATTTATTATTGTTATTATTACGAATTTATCTGTACAAGGATTCCTCCTATGAGTAAACATTTGTTTCGTAGGTTTAATAAATGAAATAATAGATAGGTATACATTGGAAATTAAGCAAATTGAAAGTTTCGGATATATATTATGATCAACAGACTGATTGAAAATACAAACAAACCGCCAATTAATCGAGTCCATATTTCCATTAAAAGTTAAAATTTTTTCTATATGAAACTTGATGTTTATTTTTAATCCTATACAAGCTCACATGAAGCTACATTAATCATGTAATACCCTTGACACGACCGAAAATTGGCGAGTTAATACCGCAATTAATTTCTCAAATACATACTCATAAGGCATTATTACGTATACTGCTTAATTTTTAACCCTAAAAAACGCTGAAATATCCCAACATAACTCTGCATAATTTGCGCTAAAATCGTTCTAAAGCATTTAATATGGGGCACAATTTTCACACGTTGAACGGGATTCGTTCATATTGAGCTAATCCACAACATGCCAGAAACTCTATCTTGATTGATAGCTCCAAAAACAAGCCTCCTCCATTGATGGCTTATTCAGACCTATGTGATAAATTGCTACCTACTTAATTTTATATTACTTTTAAAAATATAGAAAAAGTCACCTAGATCACCCCTTTTATCCCGTTAAGATGGATTTTGGGCCATTAAAAATGACCGGGATAATAGCATCTTTGGTACACCCGGTATAATATGAATTTTAAATATTTTGTTTATTTTTCAGGTAAATGAGAATGTACGAAAGATCAGGTTATCTTCCAGACGACATGTAATTCTCAAATGAAACACAACGTGACATTATTCAAGATCACTTTGTTGAAATTCTTTTCGAAATCGCCCATTCTAAATTTTTCCGACGAAGATCTTCATGCCATTTTGGAACAGCAGCTAACCAAGTGGGTACACCAAATATTTATTCAGGCAAAGTACACGCGCAATGACTAAACCACTCCGAAATGATTGCACATTCCTCGCAAGGAATTTGAATTTTTCATTTTTATACCTAAAACGGGATTAAGAGGTTTTAATAGCTCGGAAAACGCTACACTGTTTTCGAATTTCCTTTCATTAATATCTCGAACGAGTAACGAGCGCGGTATAAATTTTCCCGATTAATTTTTATGAATTTTTCCGCCGGGAATTCCGCTTTAAGAGGAAAACATGTTTATTTATTAATAGGCCGGTAACTCGTTGGCATTCGAACGTTTTTATTGTGACAATTACGCATAAAAAGGACCCCTAAAAAGGAACAAATCGTTAATTTTATTTGGAAATTGACTGTATGTAATACAAAGTAGGTCATTTTACGACACAGCCAGGAGGTAATAACAGTTGGAGTCAAACAAATACAAATTTGCTCGTTATTTCGAATAGCGAATTTTTTTTTATAATGCAATATATATTATACTATAAGAAGTTTAAAAATTTGATAAAATTATAAAGCAAATTATCAATTAGGTAATAATGATTAACATTTTAATATGAAATGCAAACAAGCACTATAATACTACATTTATTATGATATTGCTGGAACAGTATTTCCCAAATCAATTAAATATGATATGCTATTCAACAAAACAACTCTAGCTCCTGTGCGGAAAATTGATTTCATTATTAATATTAGCTCAACAATTGAAATATTCGGAATCGATTGAATTCGATAAAGTCCCCGTTGTTAATAGAAATTTAAATTAGTACTCTGTGTTAGCATGCAAAATAAAAGGTGTTTTTAAAATTAAAACCGCAACCAGAACGTAGAGCCTTTAAGAAATGGTGTAAATAATGATCAAGGTAAAAAAGTGACAAAAAAATTCATCAATGCAATTCTCCCATCCTCCACTAACCCAGGCTGTATAATCAATTCTCTATACTATAGCTAGACTGAACAAAAATTAACATTGGAGGATTTTGTTGATTGCAGCAGATCCCTTATGTCAAGCGAAAATCCGGAAAATTACGAATACGAGTGCGGCGGAGCCACCCTATTGCAGCTGACCAACACCTACGCGAACCACTACCATGTCTATACGTCGATATTCGTGTGCATCTTCGGCAGCGTGGCCAACGTCTTCAACATCGCCGTACTGACCAGAAAGGAGATGTACAACGCTCCCATCAATCGCATCCTGAGCGCTCTCGCCGTCGCCGACATGCTCCTCATGATAGAATACATTCCGTTCGCCTACTACTATCACCACGAGAAGGACCGAAAGGATTTTTACTACTACGGCGCGGTCTTTATGCTTTTCCATATGAATTACAGCCAGGTGTTACACACCATTTCCATTTGCTTGACGCTCTCGCTGGCCATTTGGAGGTTCTTAGCTATAAGGTGAGCTTTAAAGTTTATTATACAACAGTTATTAGTTTTATATGTCTTCAGGTATCCGGAGAAAAACCACACGTTGTGCTCCGAAACTCGGTGCACTCTGGCCATATGCATATGCTACATACTACCGTTGTTCCTCTGCATACCCAGCTACTACATCTTCGAGATCTCCTCGATCGATATAAAGGAGAACGAGCAGAACTTCACGCTGTACCACACCGATTTGAAAGAGGAGCTCAAGAGCGACAAGACTCTGTTAAAGATAAATTTCTGGTTATTCGCAGTTCTGATAAAGCTATTACCCTGCATAATTCTTACCATCATCAGCGTGTGGCTGTTGAGGACGCTCTTCAACGCGAAGAAGAGGCGGCAGGTGCTCAGAGGTTACGATTCCTTCCCTCTCACCGTGGGTGGTAAAGAAGTGAAAAGGCGCAGTAATAAATCTGAACGGAGATCAGACAGAACCACCAAGATGTTGATAGCAGTCCTGCTGTTGTTCCTGATCACCGAGTTTCCGCAGGGGATCTTCGCCCTCTTCGTGGGAATCAAAGGGCACGATTTGTTCCTGACGTGTTACCAGCGTTATGGGGAGGTCATGGACATCATGGCGTTGACTAACGGTTCCATAAATTTCATACTGTATTGTTGCATGAACAGGATGTTCAGGACGACTTTCGGCCAATTATTCAAGCCCAGAATTTTGGATAAATGGGCGACCGCTACGACGTCGGATACGCATACAACGTAAGTGCCGTTCCTGTTCGATCGAATTTATTTCCGATGGGTGGTATTTGGGGATTAATAGGGACTGAGTGTGGGATTATGAATGAACAGGAAAATTTATCTGTTGCAATAACGTGTAGTGGAGATTCTGCTAATTCTTTTCGAATAAATTTTCTAACTGGGATTTGCGGATATCCGCGGGATATTGACATATCTAGGGTGAGGAATAGGGTGTCTAAAAATCGAAAAAAGCTTCTTTTTAAGGGAATAACCTGGATAAACAGGTTTTGTGCGATGTTATTTACCTTTGCATCAATCCTTTGTTCAAGATTAAGCATGTATTCGTGCACAATCAGCATTTATTATCCTATTATATTCACGTTGTAAGCTATAAAGGACGATTTAAAACCCTCGATACGGGTAGGTATGGAGATGAGAATTTTATTGCAGGAGGGAAAATATGTAGGTGAATGTTCATTGTTCATTGTTCACTGCTAATGAGATATTTCCATTTACAATAATTGTCTATTGATAGAAATAAAATGAACGTTTTTATAAGGTAATAAAAAATTTATCAGTCTATATGTCAATAATCTCTAATTGTCCCGGTAAAAAAGTATCAAGTCCTTTTGTCTGTATCATCAGGTAGCTTGTTCATTTGATTACAGGGTGTCCCAATTGTCCCAAATTAAATATTCTTGATTTTCTTTATGAATTTTGAAAGTACAAATATGTTTGTTAAATAATTTTTTGACACTCATGCTGTGGACTTGCAAAATATACACTTTAAAATGTAATTTTTTTTCAGGGCAGTAGTAAACGGAACAAATACAACTACTTTGTAAAAGTCAATTTAAAAGTAAGTAGGATATGAAAAATGTTTTTAAAGGTGTTATTGAGAAGTGAAAAATATTTACAATTTATTTATTGTATATAATGTAGAAGGGATTTGGATATATCTACACTTATCGATTTAATTTTTATTTGCTTATTAACTTAAATTGAAAGTAAAAGTCGCTATGAAAAATTCGTTTTTTATTACTATTCACTTGATTGGTAAGTGTGTGCTTTACTATTAAATATGTCATTAAAATATGATTATTGTCATAAAAATTGTAAATGTCTTATATCTTAATTAAATAAAATTATTCAATTTATACCTATACCATTCTCCTAATTTCTTAAGGGTAAAACATGATTACTTACGCTCATAAAACCTGCAATATTTTTTCTTATACCTAAAATTAAAACTTTTTAAATATTCAAAAGGCAGCAGAATCGGAGAATATTCGTCAATGAAATACGATTGTTGAATTGTAATTGATTGTTGCAAAAGTTGTTTTGAAGTAATTCCCGAATAAAAATCAAATGAGTCCTTTCTGTGGTAGCGCTTTTTGTCCGGTCATGCTTTCGAGTTTAACGCTATCATATAATACGCCTAATTTGATGAAAATTCAATAATTAAGTTACAGAGAAAAAAACCAAACAAAGGGAAACCAATATACGCGTATAGGCATCGGAGAGACAGAAACCAGAAAATTAACTTCGCACTTCCAAATAATTTTGGGAAGAGAGCTTGAAGCTTCTACTTCAAAGCTGCTACACTCTGTGAATGAAGATGACTTCATTCATAATAAATTTGTGTTAATATTTCACCTAAAACCTAAAAAAATAATCGTGAAAATTCGAGCACCTGGTCATTCCCGAGGGGTGCTTTGTACGGAAACAATGCCTTTTAAGAGCTTTCATCTTTCACTTCGTATTTACAAATAAAATCATCCCTATACAGAGGTGATGGAATTTATTTTTTATTTATTTAACTTTTTGTGGAGAAATAATTTCCAACAAGCCTGCAAAGCTGACGCTTTCAATAAAAGTAATATTATATTCAACATTTTTACTTTAATATACAAAAAATGGATTCTGATCGATATTGATTCTGGAAGGTAGAAACAGAGATTTATACCATCAGCAAATGTACAAATAATACCAAAATTATTTGATGGCCACTTATACTCTTTAATTCCTTATTACACTGATGCCCTTTTTATCTTCAAACTCGAAGGATAATAGCTTCCATCCAAGAGCAATTCCTCATTTTCGGCGTGATTCAAACCGAGGCAATTACAAGAACACACCGACATTTGATCTATTTCGCCTTCAGAAACGACAGGATGTCCGGATAATAATTTTCCATTCACCGCCATCACCTCTCCATCTAAAGTCAGAACATGGTGAGAAGACGACTGCAAGTCTTGATCTTCACGACGTATTTCTTCTGCATTCCTGAATAAAATTAATGTTGATTATTTCGTTTAGTGCATGTATTATACAGGATGTCCAACATAAGACATGCATGGTCCCCTCCACATATGGTACTCACATGGTCATGAAACGAAGCACAAGTAAATTGATGCTAGCCGCTACAACCGCTAATCCAAAAAGAATGAAAACCAAGCTCAAAGCGACGTAACCAGGTCTTTCTTTCAAAGCGTTGTCGTTCTAAAAATAACATCCAATTATCCTGTGCATGTAGGATGATTTCAAGAGGCTCGAGTTACCTGTAAAGCTACGTAATCTCCGAAGCCGATGGTCGTTAATGTGACGAAGCAGTAATAGAAGCTGTCGAAATAGGTCCAACCTTCGTAGCGTGAAAACACCGCGGCACCCGTCGTGATGATGATCGATGACAGCATGCCGGTGGCGAACATCAAGTTCATTTCGGTGGCCTCGATTTTCTGGAAATTCAAATACTTCTTTATGTGCTTGATGACGATCGAGGCGAACTTGTTGAGACGCTCACCGATGCTTTGGAACATCACCAGTCCCAAGGGTATGCCGATCTGATGAAAAAAAATAAGCTCCTTTTTTTATGCATTTCTCTCTAGAAATATTAGGTACCAATTTTATATTATATAGGGAGTAGATATAAATTTTATACTCAACGGGCATTTTTATTAATATCCCTATACCTAGCTTGCGCCTTTCGCGAGGCATTTGGGGTAATTTGGGGATTTTATGAAAACGTTTACCACGGCGTATCCTATGCAAAAAGCTTTTCCCCCAGATGTAACCGGTGTAGAGTGGCCATAGCCGATCATGGCGAGGACCACGGTGGCGAAGTAGAAAGCCCCGGCGAATTTCCATTGCGGGCCGGCCTTGTGGGGTTTGTACTCGATGATGACGAGCTCTATCATGCGATAGTCCTCCTCGGTGATGTTGTATTTTCTCTTGAGCGCGCTCGAGGACACTTTGAGCAGAGTGTCTCGCCTTTCCTCTTCCTTTGATTCCAAGGCATCGAAGACGGCTGCACCGATTAGGAGATAGGTGAAGGTGCAAACTACTAGGGATAGTGTTCGAACATTTTGTCTTTTCATAGCCCCGGTTCATGGGCTTATTCTTTATCTAAAAATATGTAGGTATATCGATTAGGTGAATAATAAATTTATTCAATAATCTTACCCAATGGATGGTGGTTTAAAAGCGATAATCAAGAGTTTACTTTTTTGTTTATACTTTCACATATTTACTGATTATTGATCCTTGCTGACAAGCGACAGTTCCTTGTTGCCACGCGCAAGAGCGAGTCCATTGATTAAATTTTGCCGGAGGATTCGAAATGAAAAGTACCTATTAAAAATTTATAAATACAAAAAAAATATATCATATTATACCTTTTTTGGGTAAGGTATTTTTTTATTGGCTTACGTATAAAGCATTGTTAGAGAATAAAAGTTTATAGATGTTATTCATTCTTCGAACAAAATAATCTTCACTTACATAAACATCAAAGAAAATAATAAATAAAAAATCTTATAATTAGTTTAATTTCACAGAATTATTATGGAAAAATTGCAATTTACCATCATCAATCATCAAGTTAATTTGAACAGATTCAATTATTTTAATCGAAGCTAATCCGATTAAATAAATTAAAATAATAAAAATAAATTTAATTACAAAACTACGTCTCACTAAACTAACTTTACTTATATGTATAAATTACAATAGGAATTAATTTAACTAAATTACTCTAACAAATCGGAACATATCAAAAACATCAAACATTTTGGCCGTTGATCAACGGATCGCTTTTGCTCGTCGGTATCATGTACTTCTCCCCTTTCAACAGGAACTGTATCTCTTCCAAACTCTTCCCTTTGGTCTCCGGCACGCACTTCCAAATAAAAAATGCTATACAAAAACTACCGACAGTGAACACATAGAACGGCGCATGTTTGCCATAAGAGGACTCCAGCCAAGTGTACAATTGAATACTGATTATGGACCCGATGACGTACATAGCATCAGCTATGGTCATCCCCAAGGCTTTCACTTTAGCGGGGAATATCTCGGCCGTTATCACTATCGGCACGACGCCTAAACCTAACTTGAAAGTAGCCGCGTAAATCATCACAGAGGCGATGGGAATCCAACTGACATTGACTACATCGTAATCTGTCAATAGTAGATTGAAGTAAATCGCCATAGCCAAGAGGCAGAAACCCGTCAGCGTGGTGGATATGAGCAAAAGGACTTTCCTGCCGTACCTATCCACTTGTAAGGAAGCGAAATTGGCGAAAGCCAGCATTATCACAGAGAACAGTATACCTGCGTGTGACGAGTCCATGTAAATTGAACCGGCCGAATTTAGAATATCGTGCAAATTCATTAGAATAACGCTGATGGCGACTATATGTTGTCCACCGTTTAAAACCGTCATTATAATAATAGCTTTGCGATTGCTTTTAACTAAAAAGATGTCTTTGATGCCGCCTTTTTCAGTTTTCTGTCGCTCGATGGCCTTCGTAATTTGCTTCAACTCCAAACTAATATCCCTACCAGGCCTGAAGTACTCCATGGATTTCTTGGCTTGCTCGTGCTTGTTCTTGTAGAGCAGATAATAGGGAGTTTCGGGCATCCAGGAGAAGACGCACAGCTCGGTGATGAGCACCACGACTCCGATAATGGGCGCCACGTAGAAGGGTAAGTAAGGTCCTACGGTGTATACGATCACGAACCCCAAGAGCATCTGGAGGTACACCACGGAGGCCAGGAACCCCCGAATCTTGCTCTCGGCTATCTCCGCTATGTACATGGGCATGCTGACGAAGGACATGTTGCCGATGACGCCGAAGAAGAAGCGCACCACGTGAATGTATATCATCTTGTCGGCGAAGGCTATGACGAGCCAGCCAATGAGCGAGGAGAAAGCGGCGAGTAAGAGGGATTTTTTGCGACCGATTTTGTCCACTAGGTAAATGGTGGTGGGCAGGCCGCAGAAGGAGCCCACCATCAGTATGGTTTCCAGCAGTTCTACTTCGGATTTGGTGGTTTTGATGTGGCTTTTCTCGCTGATTAGGTAGGGCATCATGGGCGCCGTCCAGCCGTATATCATGCCATCGGAGATGGCGAATAATGAGCCTGGAATATGAAGAATTTCTAATTTAAAAAAAAATGCCTTCTAGTTCTTTTATGCTGATGCAATTTTGAGACGCAATAATATAACACCATTATCATATGGATTTTGTGCCTATAATTGTGCTATGACATAGTAGGCCCTGTGATCAATTTAATAGTTTAATAAGTGTAAATCCAAGACAATGAGATACTTTTTATCATAAAAAGTTATCAAAAAATTTTACAATACTTATAAATAAGTGGCTGATACACTTATTTAATACGATATTTTTCGATGGATTATACGGGTGATTTAAATTTTTAAGTCATTACGACATGTAGGAGCATCTCAACTTCAACGAAAAAGTCCCTTCGAAAGTCGATAAGATAAATTAATAAATGATTTAGAATAGACTTCAATGAGCATTTGAAACGTGTACGGAGAATCGCAATCGAGCACGAAAATTATTCGTCTGAAAAGTCCACGGAAATGTTATCTATCTAATTAGTGTGTTCAATCATTAATTCTTTAAATTCCGATAGAAAATTATAGGTGTTGGTAATAACATTTTTGCGCATTCAGAAGCCTCGATTTATTTATCTCTATAATGTTTTGTGAAAAAGAAAATGTCACATGCTGAACTGATTTTAATAATTAAATATATTTTATGCGGTGTATGAACGCGTATGTAAAATCAAAAGTTGAGTATGTGGAATAAATTAAATTTTTCAGTTTATCAGAATTTCAGTGCACATTTTTTTTATTTTAAATATACGTGTATGATGCATAAATGAATTGATGTTAATACAAATCTAATTATTAAGATATAAAATTGCGCAGGTAATCTATACGCGGGTTAAACCGTTCATAAATAGTTCTTACTAAATTTAACAGTTAGATATTCTTCATACAGTATTACTTGATAAGAGTTTTGAACATTGCAATAAACAGCTCATGTCATCAAAAAATATGATATACAGTTGCATTTAATGAAATTCAGGCTCATTAACATTAGAATTTTTTTAAATACTATACCTGCATTATCGCAAAATTTTTTTGTAAATATGCCAGTGTTTTAATTATGCACGCGATAATAAAGACAAAAATTAACAAGTTTTTACAACTTTATAGCTTTGTAACGAATAGCTAATTAGGAGTTAATATTCACTTAAATATAATTTTGAATCTATTTATAGCTTTTCAAATGAATCACTTGCAGTTCCAAAAATGACAAAATTCTACAGTTGAATCGTAATAAAATTCAAATGGAACTTACCGCTAAATGTTGCCAAAAGTTGCGTGAATGTGCCCGTAAAAATGCTGCCATCACTTTTGATCCCTGTTTTGTCGGCTTTTCCCATTGCTGACTGTTTCACTCATAGATCATATAGGAAAAATTGAAACTAATTTGGAAAGAGCACAGTCTCAGTGATTGGAGTCGCACGCACACACGTGCTTAAAACAATTGTACTATTACTTAGTTGAAGTTGCCAGTTGCTTATCGATCCTGGTCGAACGAATTAAAGTAATTTAACCGTTTTTTATACGGGGAACATAAGTATTCTTAACTCTCTTTTTTTTACTAACATTATCATAAATTTGTGAAAACGGTAGAATTTTGGAAATCTACAAAAAGTATGAAGCGAAAAATTAGAAAGGCGCATAAAAGGAAATTAAAAAGATCATTGATGTAAGAAACAAGAAAGAGTTTAATTTTTCAGGTAAATTTGTATTAATTAGGGAAGTATCGAGGATGTTTAAATGTATAACAAGAATTATTGCAATTTTTGTTATAAAACTTTGGAAGAATTTTATATGCTATAAAATGTGTAGGTAAGTATATCAATATTATAATTGGCACAGATTTTTAAATCATTTTTATATAGCCTTGATATCTAATTGTTTTAATCCTTGACCCTGACTATATTTCGCTCTATATTTACGAAAAATCACATTCCAATTTACGTTAGATTGTTCTATTAATTTCATTTTTACATAATATTACTATTGAATAAACAAAACATGCTATTTTTTTCTGATAAAAACTACAAAATTCATCGACTCATTTCCCATTAAAAACCAATATTTATCGGTTTCAATTTTTAATAGTTCCAGGTATTTTTTCTCGTAGCAAAGGGTTTTTTTTAATTGATTGTTACCGACTCGTTACAATACAATTTCATACTTATTGTCTGTAGTTAACCGCTAATATGCCATAAACAATATTATGACAAATAGTGTGCTAATTAACAACAATAATTATAATTACATATTAGATAAATATTAGCGAATGTTTCGGTGAACTTAATAATTTGTTATTAGCGATGGTAACGTTTCGATCCATTGTATAATAATTTCAAAGGGGCTCGTGAATATTGTCAGCATTTTAATTTAAAAAAACCCACATCATACAATGGTGCATCATACAATTGAAGCACTAAAATTGGTTTCAAACAACTACTCGTACAATCGTGCTGTATACATACAATTGAATCACTAAAATTAATCCCAATAGCACAACAATCAATTGATGGTTATCAAAGCGCTAAAGCCATTTAAACAATTTGTTTATACGGCAGTCGACAATTAAATAAACGCGTTAGTCATTTTACATCAATAAAGAGTTGTGTATAAAAATCAGTATTCGATTAATAGGCGACATATCATCCTATTTAAATGAATGCGAATATTACCCTTCTCAATGTTGGCATAGTATTTCCAAAGTCAATCCAATATGAATTAAATTTAAACACAAAGTTACTGTAAATTCGTAGAAATATTCATAGAAAAATGATGTAATCTTCGAAATTTTGTAGAAAATGAACACAACGATATTATTTAAAATTTCCTCAATGTAATTTTGTACAATATAATCGTTTTCATGCAAAATTTACTGAATTGATTATAGTCTCAAGACTATAATCAATCAATCCACTCTAATCTAATCAGATAAAAAATTCCGGATGTTGCACATTCCGCAATAGAATAAAAACCGTTATTAAGATACTTTTCGATTGCGATGAATTTGTTCATAAGCGTAAGCTTTTTTTTGTCTGGAATACTGTTTTATTTTTGTTTGTAATTTACTTTGAATTGATCTGAGAAGGTTAAGAGTTAAAGCTAATCTTCGCCTTCTTAGGGCAAATGTTTGTTTAAAAGAGATTTATTAATTAGAGATTTATCGCAGACCCACGTTGACAACATTTTTCGTCAAAAACTGCATTCCATCGTCTTCATTTTCGTAATCGTCATCGCCGAATTTTTCAAACGCCGTGAATATGGTAACCGGCGGCAAAAACTCCTCGGTTTGATACAATTCGTACAACTTACAATCGGCTTCGGTTTTCAATTTTTGCGAATGCCTCGCCTCCATTATGGCTGAATATCTCTTCTTGAATTCCTCGTATTTGGCCAACCACTGTTTCTCAGTAGGAGAAAGACTATCGATGCCTGCAGTAAACAACATGTTAACGAAATAACTAAATACAAAGGCATTTTATCAATTAGATGACCATCAGAACATTAATTAGTAAGGATTACCTAATCAGCATAATTGTGCAAAAAAAAGAAGAGCTTCCTCACCAAAGTTTTTAATCCTTCTTTCGATGGTTTCGTAAGTATTCCTGAACGTCATCCAATTTTGGTACCAACGCGAATTCTCGAACTTCAAATTCGAAATCGTCTTTTTCGTCTTGGCGAAGATCTTCATTTCGAGTTTGTTCAGGGTTTCCTGGTTCATGGGTTTGAGGCTCCGCACCGACGGCACGTCCACCAAGCTCTGCGTCGCCTTCTGTATCCTCAGCACGCCCTTGCCGAGCCTCGGCGAGATGTCGTTGAAGAACGGATGCTCCGGCAGCAGAAGGGCGTCGGTGTCTCGAGCTTGCGCTGGTCAGGAATTTCCTTTAACATCGAATAGCATAGCGTGTCTGTTTACCTTTCCATTCGCGTCCTTTGATATCCACCATGCATATTTCCCCTTCGGGTTTGTTGGCGGTGAAATTGCAGAAGACGTAGAAGCCTTCTTGCGCCATGAATACAGCGGATCCTTCGTAGTGGCTCTTCACGATCTTCCCTGTGTATTTGCTGCCGTTTTGATACGTAATCTCGAAGTCCTGGTCTTCGGCGATTTGATCACTGTACCACATACCCGAATAGATCTAGGAGTGAACGTTCGGTTGGGAGTTTCTTTCTACAGAGGCAAAGATAGGACTTACCTCTCCGTCGCGCGTTTTGTATGTACCTTTTCCTTCTCTCCAGATGAGCCCGCTGCTGTGGGCGACATAGTCGCCTTCGTAGACGTCCCCGTTGAGGAAATTGAACGTACCGCTGACGCCGTAGTAGAAATTCGGGTCGTCGATGCGAACATTTTCTTCTGCGGGCTCGGCTTGATCCGCCATGTTCCCTTTTTTTGTGTTTTATTGACAAGACAAGTAACTGACGAGCTAAAGTCTGTCAAAGGACGGGAACGGAAGGGATGTGGCTGTAATATTGGGAAATAAATGCCCGCCAATAATCCAGGGGTTCAAAAAATCCGATTTTTTTTATTGTACCTAAATCGTTAGGTTAATTAATTATTATTCAAGAATACGTTGTCGAAATTTCAAAGCGAAATTTGTATTCGTTTAGATTTTATGAGCATTGAACTGAGTGCACATCTGGTACAGGCTACAGGCAATTTATTTTTCAAACGCGTTTGGGCGAAATGACTTTTTTCACATTTGTGTGCCACAATTTTATTATTTAATGTGCATGATTTTGCTGGAAATTCCTGGATTTTGGACTCGTACACTTGATTTAAACTAAATGTACAAGACTTACCCAGAATAAAATAACCTGAATTATAATAGTAATCAAATCAGGATGAGGCGGAAAAACTGACGACCAAACAAAGTTGCAAGGACTAATCATATGTATAAGAACCTAAGAACCTAGGAATGTCAAAGTTAAAAAATACAATACACCTTTACTCTACTTCAACTGAAATTCGGTCAGCTTTAATAAATTCGTCACTACATATATTTTAACAATACACATTCGGTGATAATCTCTACACCAAGTTCACCATCTTACTACAACATTTCCCTTTCGACAAGTACCTTCCACCTGCTCGTTATAGAATAATAATAATAATAGAAGCAATTTCGCGAATTTTCCAATAAATTTGGCAACGATAACGGCAAACCTCGTGCAAGATTTGCATTTTGCTTTTCTATGATATTAAGCATCCTCGGGCTCGAGGAGATGCTGCACTTCGACGACGTCGCTTCGAGCGAACGTCTGTGGAAACCGCTTGTTGAGCGCCGCCGCCGTCGCGATGGTCTGCTGTCTTTTGACAATGGCCAGGGCGATTGAGGCGGCTGCGCTTACGATCAACGCGGCTATCAGAACGCCTACAGCTGTAAAAAAGAATCGAAAGAAAATTTAGAAACTTGCCGAGAAGGCTACGAAGCATATTTAGCATATTTACACAAGCATAAATACAAAAGTAATCTAATTTGTATAATTTTAGTTACAATTAAGTATTTTTAAACCATCACAATTAGTATCACAATAAAGCATATTAAATGACGTATTTCCATAAGCCCTTCAGATATTCTTTAGCTATAAAATAAAAATAAAATTAGATACAAATAAAAATCTAGCAAACAACCATCAAAAAGAAATTCATTAAAACAAAAAAAAAATAAGTTATATGTAAAAATTAGTTATGGTAAGGAAGGATTAATACACTAAATTTAACTTTCACCTTCTACGATGGTAAAGCGATAAATAGATATAGATATTATTAAAAAACTTACCGGTGACGACCAATACGGACCCGAAGCTATGTCTTGGGGGTTTCTCCGCTAATATTTCTACAATGTTGCCCATCGAACCGTTGTTCGGCGTACGTGGCAAATCCAAAATCTTCGTGAATAGATTGAAGAGATCGACGGTGTGAAAAGGAGCTACTTTTTGCCCGATGTTGATCTTGGGGCCTCTGGCCATGAAGAAGGGGCGCATATCGGTTACGTTGGTTTCGTAGCCGTGCACACCGAATTCGGAATTGTTCGTTACTGGAACATACAAAGGAATGATTATAAGTTATAAGCTACTACATATTATACATATTAATATAAATGCTTACGAGTGAAGTTGTAAGCTTTGGCATAGAGTGGAGCGCTCTCAATCAAATCATCCATGGCATAACCGACATCAGACATAACCAAAATAGGAGGCGATCTGGACGACTTTTTGTAGTGCCACTGCTTGGGAAAATCCTTCTTTAAATACACCTTAAAGTGGCCGTTTTTCTGCGATGCCAATTTCAATGAATCGTAAATTTTTTGTTGCTGACCTGATTTAAAGAAACAAAATAACCACAATAATAAAAATAACCAAGTAGTTTTATGAATACATAAGAAATTGTGCTTTTACCTTTTTTGGGATAAATTTGAAGAACAGGACTCGAACCGGCCATATTGTAAGTTCCATTCTTCATGTATTGAGTTATATTAATAAAATTAGTTGGCTTCACGGCCACCAAACCGTGATCGCTTAAATGTATAACATTGGCTTTATCAGATAATTTGTGCTTGTCTAATTGTTCCTAAAGTTGAAATAAACTTTATTAATATTCATTATTTTGGCTAACTATTAGAGCATTTAATTTATTTGCCATTTTTTGGGTAAAAGAGAACATGAAAAATTACTTTTAAATAAAGTGTAATGTTGTCGAGATCTCGTAAAAGTTGAAAAACTCTTTGGGAATGCGGTCCAAATGCATGTGCGTGTGTATCAGGTTCTTCTATGTAAAGCATAACCAGATTTGCCGGCTTGTAGGGGTCAGTTAACCAAGTGATAACCTGTAAATGCAAATAATAAATTGTTTATTACAGTATTTAATGACAAATCGGTAGAGTTTCAAAGACTTACTATAGTCTATTCATAAACGAGACGGAGTAATCCGCCGTTATGATCATTGCAAAACCAATACAGGGTGAACCTTCAAGTAATATTAATATATTATCGTGAATATTTATTGTTGGGCAGGTAGCTTCTGTGTAGGCTGGAATTTGGCCAATTGATTGAGTTATTACTTCGCATCGTTTATGAATAGACTATACATTTTTTTCGGTTTTTTTTTTTAAAGCAAATTCGTATGTGTTGAATATGACGTTGCCCATACTGAACGCAAAATTTTATCAAAGCAATTAACTCTGATCGATATTATAAATACATCAGATCTGAATTAGTCCCTCCAATTTTCTACATAGCCTATTATCGATTTTCTAATATATCGTACAAGCATTTTCGAATTCAACGCAATTACTGCTTTATCATTGGAAGGTCACGTTAACATAACGAATTTAAAAAACGTCTATTTATAATATGAGTGATGAAATTCTCTTACACGCATGTTTCAATACAGGGTGTCCGGTATATTTTTGGGAATGATTCAACATTTAAAATTGAAACAGAAATTTCACAAAGACCTTTCTACATAATGGCCTTTTTAAATATAATTATATATGTAACTAGGTAGAATAGAAACCTGTCAAGTTTCTATTGAGATATTGATTATTTTCTAATTTTGTAAAAGGTCTATACCTCAAGAATCCGACATTGTATTAAATAATTAATACCGTAGGTTACCTTACACGACTATTTTCTGGCCGTTCTGTATTGGTTCTTATGCAGGACACCCTGTATAAGAATTGGAATGGTAAAATGAGAAAAGTACCGTGTCGATCCTTTTGTACCAATCCATTTTCGCATCGAAATCTTGTCTGTAAGTAATATTTTTGCCTTGGTAAGGATATATGGCTCCAGGCCACATCATACTACCAGAGTATCTTCCCTTTCCAGAATCTTCGTTCAATCTCTACAAAAGTTCACAGAATAGAAAATGAAGAAATTATTGTCAATATAATTACCCATATTGGTACAACTTCGTGATTATAACTATACATATCTTTGCCCATTCTTTGCAAGGTGTTCTTATCTTGGTCATAATAAGAATTGCATATAACTCCATGAACTTCTGGATACAAACCAGTGGCGATCGAGTGATGATTTGGAAACGTTTTGGTAGGAAAAACGTTTATCAAGTAATCCGCATAAGTGCCGTTTTTTCTGATCCTTTCCATGTTAGGCACCAATTTCGTATCGAAATAATTGTATTTGAATGCATCATAGGAAACTATTAGTAATATCGGATGTTCGGATGCAGAGTATACGAGATTTAACAAGGCGTAAAACACTAAAATTTTAAATAACATTACCAACACCTACCGAAATTGCGATGTTCTTCGAGCTAATTGCGATTAGAATTTGAGTTGATGGAGTTGAGAATATTTTTGTTTCAAAATAGATTTTTTTTAAAAGTTGACACATGACGTTATATCTGGCCCCTTTTTATTCGGTATTCCGTTACTGCTGACGACATGTCAACAACTGTCAAGTCAAGTGTCTGTCACATAAAGCCATCAAGTTTCTACATTTACATTTAAAAACAGAATATTTATTTTAAAAGTTAACATTTACATTACGAAATACACAATGGCAAAAACTCGAAATAGTAAGGTTAATCCTATAGAAGGTAAAAATGAAAGTTTTAAATCGAAATACCCAAATACCCATTTGAATAATGTATGCGAAAATACTGCAACTAGTAACAAAGTACAAGTACAAACCTGCTTGGAAAAAAGTTCTATCAAACGTTTAGAACAAATGTACAAACTAAAACTAAATCATAAATCTAAATCTAGCAAGAACGCAATACAATTAAAACCGGTGATTTATAAAGAGAATGATGTTGAAATGGTAACTCTATCAGAGTTTCCTGAATTCAAAATGGAAATCGTAAAGGCTGGTAAGTTTACATACAACAACTTTTTGTCACTATTTAAAATTCTTCTTTTTAAGGTAAACTGCCCTTTGCATGCCAAAAGTGCCTTAAATGCTTCAAAACCAAAGTCGAATTTGAATCTCACATATCCTCTCACACTGCCAAAACAATTCATCAAAGCAATCCTCGATTGAGAAAATATGGTTGTGAGACCTGTTCAAAAACATTTATTAACTCATGCGATTTGAAGAGGCATAATAGAAGACATACTGGAGAAAAAAATACAAAGTGCACGATTTGTAATAAGCTGTTCATGCACTCTTACAACTTAAAAAAGCATATGCTGCAACACTTGCAAATTAAGCCTTTCGTATGCGAAATATGCAACAAACAATTTGGAACGAAACACGTTCTTAAGCGTCACATTTTAGTGCATTCGACGCAAAAGCCTTTCAAATGTTCGCTGTGCGATAAGAGGTTTATCAGGCAAGAGCAATTGAACAATCATTTGAAAAAGAAGCATTCGAATGCGTCCAGTCTGCACTTAACACCAAAAATTGAGGAACCGGAACCGGAATCGGACGATTGCAGTTCTATGAATTTATTGAGTACAATTCAGAAAATATTTGAGTGCGACATATGTTATAGACAATTTAAAAAGAAAACTTCATACAAAAATCATCTATCTAATCATTCGAAGAAAAAAACTTTTACATGCTCCAGCTGTAAGAAAGTATTCAAAAAGGAAGGTCTCCTGAAGAATCATTTACTAATATGCAAGGGCACAGTTAATGGCAGTTCAGTAACAACGGTAAAATACGAAGAAGAAACTATTGAAGATTTTTTTAAAGAAAATATGCAGTGTGGATGAAATAATTTCAATAGAGTATTTAGTATATTTTTATGGTAAGAGTTTATTATTGTATTGATGTCATTAAGTTTATATTTTCATTTATTATTTACAAATATACCTATTCTTAAATATGTTAATAAATCAATAATATCATATTAAAATTTAATAGTACCGCCGTTTTGATTTCTCCGCTTACATGCAGCATGCAGGCTTTTAGCAGGCTTGTTGAAATGAATTCGACGAAGTAAAAGATAAGATAACTCAAGTCAATCTCGACTCGAGTCGAGCTCTCAAGCCTGCATGTAAACGGGGTAGATTTGACCAAAATTCTTCTTTTCGTATTAAAATAAATATTTGACATTTATCACGTGATTAATTTTGGCCAATAGTTTTTGTAAATTATTATTGGCTAACTAAATCTGCTATAAAAGTCCTATTAATGGCAATGGCATACATTAAATGTCAAAAAATTTTAAAATCTATGAAAAATAAAAATATTATCTAAAACTAGATAAATGTGATATGATAAAGGAATGGAAACGCATATAGATTTTTACTGCTTAAGCTAGGTGTAATTAGATACAAATGTATGAATGTAGTGTACTTTTCATGTTTTTATAATGAATGTTTGAATATTTGTTTAAGTGGCTACTATAAAGAATAACTGCAATCTGCAATCACTCGGCAGCATGTTGAAACAGAAACTTAAACGTATCGCCACAGTTGAAGGTAATAACTCTGATAATCAAATTTTGGCAATCGATTCAGAAACATCTCCCTACTTCAATCAAACCTCCTCAATTAGCAAGGCTCCCGAACCAGAATTACAACAAAGTAAAGTTCTTGAAACAGAACACACATGTACAAGTTTACAAACCATCGAAGATCAAATATTAAATTTACACAAGGAATTGAGCAAAGGTATAAAATCATTAGACATCTTACCTCGACTCTCTCCACCGATTGAGTACATTTACAATCCGCTAGACTACGCTTTTAACATATACGAATCGTACATTCGCAAGTACTGCAAAACGACGAAAAAAATAATGATGGTGGGCTTGAACCCTGGAGCGTACGGAATGTGCCAAACTGGAGTACCGTTCGGCGATCCGAGAAGTGTCAAGCAATTCCTCGAAATCGAAGGAACTGTAAACAAACCTGAACTGGAGTGCCCCACCAGGCCTATACTCGGTTTCTCCTCGTCTCGCAGTGAGCAAAGCGGCCAGAGGCTGTGGAAGTTCTTCCAAAGCATCTGTGGCACCCCTGATAAGTTTTTCGCAAACACCGTTTTGTTCAACTTCTGCCCCATCACCTTACTACTAGGAACTGGTGGTAATGTAACGCCTGAAGAAATTAAGAACGTCCAGGTAGATTTGAATTGTGTTTGGTCGTCGTGTTTCTTCCACTTTTCTTTCTCTTCCAAATGGCTCTATTTTTTTTTATAAAAATAAGCTGTTATTGACGAGTAAATTTTATTTTTAGGTCCGCAATGAATTGGAATCTATTTGCCAAGATTGGTATCTGAAGATAATCCGGTTGCTGCAACCCGAATACATACTGGCCATCGGGAAGTATGTTGAAAAGAAGACTAATACGTTATTCAAAACCCACAGTATCGACAATATAAAAGTAATATACATGCCCCATCCTAGCCCTAGAGTAGCAAAGAACCAAAATTGGGCGGAGAAGGCGCAGAAGTGTTTGGAAGACAACGATTTACTGCGTTATTTTCGCGATTAACAATAAATTTACGTGCAAAATGTACTCCGTACTATCTGAAGACGAATGTTCCTTTATGGATAAAGCGTTCGATTTCGCAAAAGTAGCCCTGGAAAATCTGGAAGTGCCGGTTGGTTGCGTTTTTATTTACGACAATCAAATTATAGCCACTGGCAGGAATACCGTGAATGAAACGCGCAACGCCACCCGTCACGCTGAAATAAATTGCATCGATATCGTTCACGATTACTGCAAATCAAATGGCTTGGATTCTAATATAGTATTTCCTAATTTGTCCGTTTACGTGACAGTAGAACCCTGTATTATGTGCATGGCTGCTCTGTACGATTTGAGAGTGAAGAGCATAGTGTATGGATGTCAGAACGATAGGTTCGGAGGTCAGACAGTGTTCGATGTGAAGTCAATCTCTAGTCCTGTGACGAAATTGAATGGTGGTTATCGTAGCGAGGAAGCCATGGAACTCTTAAAAGAATTTTATAGGGGTACGAATCCTAATGCGCCACCAGGAAAAGCTAAAGTGAAGAAAAATTAGAGTAAATCTGATTTTTTGGAATTTTCATAAAATGTGTATAGTATATATTATTCAAGTACTATACTGTTTTTTTTTACCATAATACTTGTAAAACAAAGGAATGTGCAACGATTGTGTTTAGGTAGGGCTACATTGCATATATTTTTTTTATATTTTTTCGTACATTTATAAGTGACTTTTCCAACAAGTTTTATGATTATTATTTTTCTGTGCAATAAAAAATTTTATTATACATCTCGGTTTTAAAAAAACCTGACCAATCAAACATCTTATTATATGTATCCATATGACAAAAGTATATTATTTAATTCATCAATTTTGTTGTTAGTTTGTATATGTGTGTAATTTATATTCTTTATCATAAAAGTTCATCCAATCTTCTTCTTCTGCGTCGGGATCTAGTATGCCCTTGATCAAGTTTTGGTTAGTATTGAATTTTAATTCTAGTCCATCTGAAAATTGCAAAAATTTAATCCAACTGAATTTCCTAACTAGTTTTATCCCATGTTCTATAATTCCTCTACAGGAATAATTTCCCATAAAAGAGACTAACCCATGTAATCCACAGAACTTTTATAATTTTCACATCGCAAATTTTTGTACAAATATTGCCCATCCTCGACGTCGAAACCATAGCTTTTGAAAAGCGTTTTGTTTTGTTCTGTTGTCACGGCTGCGATTCTTTCGCCTTCGTGCTCATTTATCACTATACTTTCCGCCCAATCGATCAAATTGACGCCCAAAATTTGGTTTTGATCTCTCCTGTGCTCGTGGATCAACGGCAGCGTGTTTTCGTAAACGCGCAGTTCGCAAATCAAGGAGGTTCCTTCACTTACCGACTGATCGCCTGGAATAATAACATTTTTTTTAATACCGGATTAAGAAGTGAATTTTGCTATTCACCCTGTCTTAGGACGAGAAAAGCGGACATAATATCCTTATCGGGATCCTCGTAGCTCAGGAACGTCTCCCAGTGTCTTTGCGAAATGTAATCTCTTCTAATAGGCTCTACATTGATAGATCTGGATAAATTGTGTGTGCGCTGTCTGTAATCTTCCACGAAGATTATCTTCTTTCGTCTCTCAGAACTCGACAATGATTTATCATTAATGCTGTTTCTTTTGAGGCTAGACATTGATTTAAAAATGACGTATTTTACCGTTAATGACACCGGGGAATACCATCCCATTCATCGCATTTTAGGTATCCATAGTAAGAATGCTCCAACTCCAACTCATTGCAGTGTGGATTTCAATGCATTATATTGAAGATAAATAATGTAGTAACATACTGCCTAGTAATTAGTAATGGAAAGAAGCGTGTATTTATAAGCTTACGATAAGTTTCTTTTATTGCATCTCCCACAGAGAAAGGAAGTTTTTATTTTTATCTTGATAGCTCCTTCAAACGATAGTTAACAAATAACTTAAAGATCGAAGACCATAAGTGCCGATAAAGTCTTAGATAAAAAAAAAGAAGAGAGAACTAGAGATTTTGACAAGACAACTGACAATCTATTTCTATGATCTATGAGTTTACGATAAATTCCATTTTCTCTACATTTTAAGAAATTTGTCGAATTTAAGCATACGCTTAAATCCACATCGAATTAAACAAAGTGAGTTAAATTATGAAACCCTAAATTTTAATTTATTCGTATTATATATCGGAGTTATCTTTCTGTCTCTAATAAATCTAGTTATATTCATTATATAATCATTTGTAGAATGTTGTCTGCACCACTCTTGAAAGCTTTCAAAAGCACTGTGGAAAGCGGAGTCTGCGTTCGTAATATCGGAATTTTAGCTCCGTGTTTGCAAAAAGCGACGGACCCAATTCAGCAGCTTTTCGTCGACAAAATCCGAGAATACAGGCAGAAGAGTAACAGGTTAGTTTTGTGTCCAAATGTAGATTTTTTTTCTTTTAAACTGTAACTTATGACCTTTATCTGATTCGTTAATCATCTGCTTATTTCTTGCAGTGGAAAAACACTCGTTGAACCGACCCCTGCCTTAGAAAAAGAACTCAAAACCGAATTGGAAAAAGTAACTAAACAATACGGGGGCGAGAAAGGTGAAGAAATGACCAAGTTTCCTTCATTTAAATTTGTTGATCCCCAAATTGATCCCATCAATTTAGAATCAAAGTAAAATAGATTAGACGTACCCCATAATAGTCATTGAATTTGTTACAGTAAGCCTCTTCTTGAATTTGTGAAGAATGCAATATTTGCAATATGAAATAAGTTCAAAATAAATATTACAAAGCAATTTATTTTTTTATAGGTTTAACCTAGTATTTCTAATACCAGTAATCTCATTTTCCCTTGTTCGACTACCTTACCAACTGAATATCGGTACCATCATTTATTTTTTATTTAAGAAAGTAAAATATTTAAATGAAGAAAGTACTATACTTATACTATAGGTTACTAAGTAATTTTATTAATACATCATAAAAAAAGTAAAGTTATACTTATAAAAAAAAAACATTACTTCTAAATACTCATTTCCATCATTTTTCTTCCTTATCCGAAGGCCGGTAATCTGAAAAAAACAAAAACAAATTGTAACCATTACCAACGTAAGTACGAAAAAACGTCTTCACTCACCCATTTTAGAATCTTCACCAGACGGTTCTTCACTAGCAGCACCTTGCTGCCTATCCCTTTCGCACTCCGGAGGGGGCCCAGCCGGCGGCGCTCCGTACATCTGCCCCTCGGCCATCGGTTGACCCTCCGCAGGCGGCATGTGAGCCCCACCAGGCGGATACGGATGCCCCACCGGCGGTCGACCGCCACCGTGCGGTGGATACTGCGCGTACTGCTGATGGTAGTAACCAGGATGATGAGGATACTGCCCTCCCGGATTAGGACCTGCCGGTGGCGGTGGCGGCGGATAGGGCGGCCCTTGCGGATGCGGCGGATAAGGCTGCTGTTGAGGCGGATACCCTGCGTAACCGCCGCCAGGGTGAGGCGGACGAGGCGGCAGCGGCACCGATTGGGCGTTCGGAGGAGGTCCTTGCGGAGGAGGATATTGCTGAGGAGGGTACTGATGCGAAGGCGGCGGCATCATAGGCCCCTGATGCGATGGAGAAGGCGGCGGACCCTGCACCGACGGCGGCGCGTTTTGTTGCATATGCGGCGGCGGGGGACCGTGATTCGGAGGAGGACCTCCCAGCGGCGGTCCTTGATGAGCCGGAATTTGCCCTTGCGGTCCCGTCGTCGAAGGAGGAGGAGGAGGAGGAGGAGGTCCAGAAGGCGGCGCTTGAGGACCCGGCTGTGGTCCTTGCGGCGGCGACAGATGTGCGCCCATCATCTGCAAATAATTTGAAACGTATAAATTTTCATATAACCTTATAACATTTATAGTAGAACACTGACCTGATGGGGCGCCGGCCCCTGCAGCGGCGGCGTCGGGTGCGCGCCGGGATGGTGTTGCGGATGCGGCTGATGTTCGTGCGATGGATGAACGGAATGAGGAGGTTGATGGTGATCTGAATGATGGGGGGCCGAAGGTTGCATGTAATGAGAGGGCGGCGGTGGCGGGCCGGCGTGATGCGGCTGCTGGTGATGGTGATGAAGATGATGGGGTACATGCTCGGCCGTCGGAGGCTTTTCGGACGGACCGTTTGAGGCGACTGACGGCGCGGGGGCATCCTGCGGAGGCGATGGGCCCGTTTTGTCAGACTGATCTTGCTCCATGGGCTACATTAGTAAAATGAATTTGATGATGTTTAAATATTTGATAATACGGCGATTTGGGTGGGATTTTGATGTATGAATTAGTATGATAAATAACTTACTTCTGATTGTCCGTTTTCTTGAGCAGGAGTAGGAGGAGCAGAATGGTCTGATTGGCCGTTTTCATCGACTTTTGCCTTCTGGTCCTCTGGTGGTTTGCTCCTATCTCTTTTCAACATATCGTACTGTCTGTCGACCATTTTTTGAAAAGTCTCGTCGTCCACAGCGGGCTTACAATGCTAAATTTGAGTTTATCGAACATAAAAATATATTCAAAAATTTATAAATTGTAACGACCAAAAGGTACAATATAAGAACAGATTTTCTCCACGGTCATATTCAAAAATAAAATCATAAACTAACTTTATTTTATGGTCGCGGAGTAAGTCTGTAATAATAAAATCGACAAGAATATACACCTTTTTCAGTTCGTCCTGAAACTGCTCGCTGCTCTCCACGAATTTCCTCTTCTTCGCCTCGAATTTCTCTTCGATCTGTTGCAGCTCGGCCTCCAATTTCTTCTGGTGCATTGTCAACGATTGCACCTGCCTCTTGAGCACCTGCATGCGACCGGTGGTCACCACAGACCTCACGTCGGGCACCACGCTCTCCGAGAATATCTCGTTAATCAACCGGTGGTTTCTCAAATACCTTGCATATGCGACGTGCTTCACGGAGTATCCATCATCTTGGTCTAAAATTACCAGAAAAAATCATCGAACAAATTCTCCTTTTTTGTGTTTTACAATTACCGTCTTCGTCTTCGGCTGGTTGAATTTCGATCCTTCTGTCGGCGGCTTGTTGTTTGGCTGAGCTGCTCTGTCTTTCGTGCGTTTCACCATCGACACCTTGGGTAACTGGAATTAGTGAAAACAAAACCAATATGACCCGTGAATTGATGTATGGATGAGAGGAAGACCGGAGCGGAGGTGGAGATCGAGGTAAAGTGTGGAGAAGCGACATAAATAATGAATATTTTAATTAGTGCGTTTTGGTCAAGCTTTGGATTCGAACGAATATGTGAAGTGAGTGGTTAATCACTGATGAATTAATAACGTTGTAATTAAAGGTAGCTTACCCGATTTTCCCTTGTTTTTGGCCGCCATGAAAGCAATGTAAGCTGGCGAGTTGTGGTAGGTTTTCAATGTTTTTTCATATTCCACCTGAAACATTCGTTTTTTTATCAAAGAAATAGATCGCATTTGTGGATACAATTACCTTCTCTGTTTCGTATTCTTCTTGAAATTCGTTCTTCTCATCATCGGGCAAATCCCTCCACATCTGTCCGATGATTTTTCCTATTTCCCACAGTTTTAAATCGGCATTCTGAGCTTTCACGGTGTCCCATACTTTCCTACTGTACCGCATATAAGGCATGAGAGGCTTCTCGGGCGCTTTCGGAGGCTTTGGTGTTTTAGATTCATTTTTCTTTAAAAAAAAATTACAAAAATCACAATTGGCAGATCCAAATGAATAAATATTGTACTCACAGCAGCATTTTTCCCGATTTTCTGCGGCACAAAACCTGAATGACCGTTTGGTGTCGCAACGAAAGGATTAGTTTCTTTCTGCAAAAATAACATTTTGTTAATTAATATTAATAACTTACTGTTCAAGGTTAAGCATACCACTGCTCCAGAACCGGCACCTCCTGAAGCTCTTAATCTTTCTATAATTCAAAATTTTGGTTTAGAATACATAAAGAAAAAATAATAACAAGCAGTTTAAGGATCTTGTGAATATAATAATTACAACAATTTTAATGTAAAAAAAAAACTCAAAATTTTCCTTATTTTGAGGAATTATAGAAATCAGTAGATCACATTCCTCAAACGGCTCATTTTATCTAAAATAAAAACCTATGAAATCGATTAATGTGCAAATGAAAATGAAAAATTGGAATATTCATCCTGACTTAGGAGATATAGGATGCATTAGATGTAGACAAAAAGTTATTACGCATATTACAGGGATTAAACGAAGAAAATAATGTATATCGAATATTTAAATCTAATACCCATGCACAAAAAGTAACGCATTAACTGTTCCAACTTACCAGTATGACCAAAATACTCTTCGTGAAAGTAACATGTAAATGTAAACTTTAATTGTATAACATTCTCTAATATTTTTAACGCTTAATGTAGAAGTAAAGTAATAAATACATTTACAAATTACATACTAAAAATGTTTTTATTTAACAAGAAATGAAACCAAAAATGGCTTGTTTCATTAAAACGAAACAGAAAAAATTAATAGAATAAACATGTTAATCAATTAAATAAATATAAAAAAACAGTGTTAATAAATGATATGGGGTTTCAAAGCATAAATGTTAATTAAAAGCAATATGTTAGGAACATCCCTATACTCAAATATATCAAAATTAATGCAATTTACTTTCCCCAATAGTGTAGAACAACATTTCAACGTGGTCTCTGTGACTGTGATTATTAAATAGATGAGTGTTATTAAAAAAAAAAAAAAAAAGTATATTTCGCAGTTACCTTTCAATATGTTGAAAGTCATGGGCGCGCCCGCCGACAGCAAATCTGAACAACAAACAACAAACGAAGCAATATGAGCACTAATCTACGGAATACCCGAAATTCTTCAAAATTTTTACATGAAATTTATACGAAACGCTCTCCGATATGGAAAATTTTTGAAGATTCTCTGGTACATCAAAGGCTTCTTAAGATATACAAATAAAAATTATCAATAAAATAAAATAAGCATGCTTTTAATAATCATAATAGATTCGAGATGCGAATTATGGATTTTCCTTAATAACAAAGTCGCATCTTCAAAAATAACAATACGCATGCGAACTTAAAGCTCATTTATCAAAAAATTAAGTCAATTCCACTAAATTTTTGCGTCGCTGTAACACTACAGTAAAGGTAAAAATAAACCTGTAATAATATATTAATCGAATAGTAATTTAATGTAATTCTTGCTTACGGTTGGAGCTCTGAGCATTCGGGATTTGCGCTGCTACTTGTTTGTAGTTCGCCGGCAAAGCCATATTATTGACCCTACAAAAACATCTAATTAGAAGGTTTTATTTAAAATATAAATTCTTCCAGGGTATAACAGCTTAGTAAAGCATTCCAAAAAAGTCCATGAATAACAATTTGTGTGGTCTCCATTTCACTGCACTTACCAAGAAATTTTTTTTCCTTATTATGAAAATAAACACTTGTAAATTTACTTTTGTAGATCTAGTGAGAATCAAATATTGTTTTAAATAAAATTCATTTGAGCAGTTGTAGATTATGTTTACAACCCGACATTTTCTTCATGCATCCGATTCATAGAAAATAATGACACATGACATTGACACGAAAGATTCTTACTGAATAGCCACCTCCTAAGTAGCAATATAGTTACTATAAAAATATTTTTTAGTCATAGGAAATAAATTGCTTAAATATGTTTGATTTTTATAGCCTATTTTCATCCATTATTAAATAATTTATAGCATAAAGAATATTCTACAGTTTGCAACGGAAATAAAATTTAATGAAACAGAATAACCACAACATTTTAGACCACCGATTTATTTTTTACAGATAATTTTGACAGGCATGACAAAAAGATAACAAAAAAAAAATCAAATAAAGTTAATAAAGAAATAAAGTAGAAAAAAAAAAAGAGTTGTATTTTTGATCTAACTTGTGCAAAAGCTGAAATATTAACTAGTTCAGTAACTGAATTGCTTTGAGCAAGACATCAGTTGCTAACAAAGCTGAAGCTGGGTAAATGGTCTATGGACTTAGCCCATTAAAAGAAAAAGAAGAAGAAGAAGTAGAAAAAAGGGTTATGTTGATAAATGTCCACAAAGGTTCATGAATTAATTAATTGTTTATTATCATTTGCTTCAAATTTTACTTAAAAATCACTATTTCTTTAATATGTCTAGGTTTAGTGGTACTTTGCAATTAACTGATTTAGATGATTTTATAAATCCGTCTCAAGTAGGTACTTATTTCATTTGCTTATAAATATTTACTAGTGATACAGAAAGTTACAGACAGATATTTTTTGCAGGAATGCGTAAAACCAGTAAAAGTAGAAAAAAATGCAAATAGTACTGGATCGAAAATAACTATACGAGAAGATGGATATTTTCAAATTGCAGACGTATGTATCAATACATATTCATGAACCATTTAAACATTCATAATTTTGTCTAGGATGGAAGTTCACAAAAATTACAAAAAGTAGAAATAACCCTAGCTGATTGCTTGGCCTGTTCTGGTTGCATTACATCAGCCGAAAGCGTTTTAGTCACCCAACAAAGCCAAGAGGAATTGTTGCGTATTTTCCAACAAAATGACAAATTGAAATCGGTAAAATACATCTTTTTTGTGTTAATCAAAGGTCCTAGTGTGTTGTTTTTTTTTAGATCAACTCACACGAAGCCAAATTAATAATAGTTTCCATATCAATTCAACCCATATTATCTTTGTCAATTCGTTATCAACTGAATCCCAACGAATGTGCAGCAAAATTGGCACATTATTTCAAACGTTTGGGAGCCGATATGGTTGTGGATATGAGTGTAGCAGACGATTTGGCTATTTTAGAATCCCAAAGAGAATTCATCAGAAGATTCCGATCAAGAGGAAATGATGGAGTGAAGAACGCATTGCCTATGCTCGCTTCGAGCTGTCCTGGTACAGAACTTCAACCTAACTCTATAAATCCCTATTTATTTATTATTGTATTATTCTCAGGTTGGGTGTGCTATGCAGAAAAAACCCATGGCAGCTATATTCTACCTTACATAGCGACCACAAAGTCTCCTCAACAAATAATGGGTTCCCTAATAAAAGATCATGTTCGCAATAACTTGGGCAATAGAGAAATCTACCACGTGACCGTTATGCCTTGCTACGATAAGAAATTAGAGGCAACAAGGAAGGATTTTTATTCCGAAGCGACCGATAGCAAGGACGTTGACTGTGTGATTACAGCAATTGAATTGGAGCAGATGCTTTCGAGAGAAGGAATCGAATTGAATTCGCTGGATAATGGCAACTTCCATCAACCTTGGGTATCTAATGATAGCGAAGTATTCCCGGATCTTGTTGGGAACTCCGGGTCAGGTTCAGGAGGATATTCTGATCAGATTTTCAAGTATGCTGCTAGAGAGTTGTTTGGGAGTGATAATGTCAATTTGGAGTATAAATCCATAAGGTAGAATCTAGTTGATAATTGTTAAGTAATTTTCACTATTGTAATTTTTTAGGAATCCCGATTTTAGAGAAGTGTTGCTTGAATCGAATGGAGAGGTTTTGCTGAGGTTTGCGATAGTAAACGGTTTTCGAAACATTCAGAACTTGGTTCAAAAGTTAAAAAGGGGGAAATCGCAGTATGATTATGTGGAAGTTATGGCTTGTCCTTCGGGTAATAAAATTTCTTATGGTAATTAATTTTTGAATAATGTGTAATGTGTTTCAGGTTGCTTAAATGGTGGTGCTCAAATTAGACCTGGAGATGGTAAGTCTGTTAAAGAATTAATAACAGAAATTGAGGGAATTTACGAGTCGCTTTCATCTCCTGCACCTGAAGAGAATAAAATTATTAAACAATTATATGACCATTGGCTGGGTGGGCAAGATAGTGATAAATGTTCCAAAATATTGCACACGCAGTATCATGAAATTGAGAAGATACCAAACGCATTAAATATTAAGTGGTAAAAGTATTTTTCAAATGGTAATTTGTTGTAAAATATATTGGTTTTCGTTTATTCTGTGTATGTTATTGCCTAGTCTCTGTCTCTGGTATAAAATAATAGAAATAAAATTTAAAATTAGGTTTCTTTCAAATGGGTGGATTTATTGATGAAATTACTAGGGCTGTAGTCAAACGTAGGGTTATACGTCCGTATTCTCCGTAACTTAAAGAAAGAAGAATATTCTAGGCTATAATTCATCCATCATCAAATGCCGTTGTTGTTGTTGTCCATGAACCAGAGTTCAGTTTTGTGAGTGTTTTCATCAACTGCTTAAAATAAAATTTAAATTTACCGCCTATTTTTGATTTTCAAATATAGAAGAAATCTACATCACCTAACCTTGATATCATGCTTAGTTCACGGTTAAGCCGTGGGTCCTGGTAGCAGCAGTACCATCGACGTTATGCCAATTTTTAGCATGGAATCGAACTCTCTCATATTTCTTTCTCTATGCTTTGGAGTTTCACCAAAATGAAAACACTATAGCCACATTTACATTGAGAAATTCCCTAAGAGTGTCAAGAATAAAATACAGTTGGTGGCAACATTTAAAAAATTAATGATATTAAAACTTTTGTATTTTTCGTTTTATTTCAGTTTATTTTTAATTTAAAATACGATACAAAAATTGGGGGAAATTCTCGATTGATCCTCTCTTGAGACATCTTTTTCTAGCGTATACCGTACAAAAATTTCTGTATTGATATGTGGCCTTTTATTCCATTTTTAATCAACTAGGTCAATATTTCATGAAGTTAGGTACAAAAATTCCGCTTGACAAGTGACACTTTTGACATCAAAACAAAACTTGAATATAACGTAACCTACCTAAAATAATTTAAATAATAAATAATAGTAATTTTAGTCGTTTCAGGCAAGCTTATTATAAACTTAGCATCATCAAATCATCATACTTGGCAATCAAAGGAAAAAAACCTATAATATTAATATTACCCAAAAATGGATAAAAGTCAGCTATCAGCAGTATTGCAACTGCTTAAAAAATACAATCTCAAAGGGACTGAAGAAATTTTACGCAAAGAGGCGAACATATCGGACAATTTGAACGTCGATTCGCTAAACAGAGACGCCGACGTAAACAGCATACTAAAAGGCTACAAAAGTGATGGCGATCCCGAAGCCTACGAAGCAGCTTACACAGACTTGAAGAAATTCGTCGAATACTCCCTGGACATCTACAAGCATGAATTAGGAGCCATTCTGTTCCCCGTGCTGGTACACATGTATCTCGAGCTGGTTTACAACGACCACGCAGATAAGGGGATCGAACTGATGAGGAAATTCGGCCCCGAACAAGATTATTATTACCAGGACGATTTGAGAAAATTGGCTATGATCGTTAAGAAGGAACACATGAATGGCAACGAACTGGCTGAAACGTTTAAATCTAACCAATTCGTTATTAGAATATCCAGGGACACTCTAAGCCTGTTGAAGAGGCATTTGGACGAAAAGAAGAGTTCTGTTTTGTTCAACATAATACAGGATCATTTGTATTTCGATACGTACGAAGGCGTCGCGAGAAATAAGAGTCAAATTGATGCTACGGCTGGGTCTTTAGGTGGAGAGATATCTAGATGTAAGTTAAGTAGTAATATTTATACTATGGTTTATGTTTCTGGTGTTGCTTTATTCCAGATAACAAGACAAAAGTGTATTATGGAATACCAAAAGGACCGGATCCGATAACCATAGCAGCGCCTACTGAGGAAGATGATGTTGATGGAGGCGGAGGTGATCCGGACAATCCGGATAAACCAAAAAAGAAGAAAGCCAAAAAGGACCCCATGTTTTCGAAGAAGACGAAATCCGATCCGAATGCTCCTCCACCTGATCGTATCCCCGCTCCAGAATGGTAATTATTATATACACATTGTAAACAAAACGTTATAACTTTCCTATAAATTATAGGAAAGACAATGACAAGGCCGAGAAGTTCAAGGCCTGTAAAGAAGCATCAAAAAGGGTTACTTTAGGACCAGATTGTATGCCTTCCTGTTGTTGTTATACATTATTAAACGCCAATTATACGTGAGTAATTTATCTTTTTACATTCATGAAACATTGTTATAATATTCACGATGCTTTAGAGTTTGTTGTGCCGAAATAACTGAAGATTCCAGCATGTTGGCCGTCGGCTTCAACGATTCTATATTGAAAGTATGGACTCTGGTACCTCAAAAGTTGAAGGTCATGAAGACTGCAGAACAATTAGAGGAAGTTAACATCGAGGCAGACGATGTGTTGGTAAGCGTTGATGTAAGATATGTGTTGTTTTTTTTTAATTTATTTTAATTGCAGGTGAGAATGATGGACGAACGTTCCGGTGAAACTTCTCGAACTCTATGCGGCCATAACGGTCCCGTTTATTCGGTATCTTTTTCGCCCGATAGGACTCTATTGCTGAGTTGTTCGGAGGACGCCACGATCCGTTTGTGGAGCTTACAAATATGGACTTGTTTGGTGGTCTACAAAGGCCACATGTTTCCCATATGGGACGTCAAATTCTCGCCATTGGGTTACTACTTCGCCAGCGCATCTTTCGACAGAACAGCCAGACTTTGGGCTACCGATCACTACCAGCCTTTGAGATTGTTCGCAGGACACTTTTCGGACGTCGATGTAAGTTGAAGACAAGCTTTTTGAACCACTATTTATTTGTATGAATGTATTATGTGCAGTGCATACAATTCCATCCAAATGCGAATTATGTTGCGACTGGTTCGAGTGACAGGCGGGTATGCTTATGGGACTGCGCCACAGGGAATAGGGCCAGGATAATGACAGGACACAAGTCCCCTATACATTCGTTGGCATTTAGTAATGATGGTAGATATTTGGCATCCGGAGGAGCTGATTGTAAAGTTCTATTATGGGATTTGGCCCATGGTCATTTGGTTGCGGAGATGACCGGCCACGAGAAGACTATACATTGCTTGGCGTTCAGTAGATGCGGTAACGTTTTAGTTTCTGGTAAGGACGAGACGAATTTAGGGGTGTTTTTGTGGTGATTGATTAATACTTTTAAGGTGGTTTGGATTGTACGTTGAAAATATGGGACTTTAGTAAACTGTTGGAGGAATCGAATGCAGAAGAATTGAACGTTTCTCATAATCCTGATGTTAAATCGGGGGATACTTATCTATTAAGGAATTTCGCGACGAAGAACTCCCCGTTGATTAGCTTGCATTTTACGAGAAGGAATTTGTTGATAGCTGTAGCATTATTCGATGGAGGCAGTACTTGAGCTTTCCAAAAGTTTTTTATTATCATTTTAAATAATAATTATAATTAATGAAGCAATAATCAAGCAATATCAATTCAAACGATTCCAATTTCACCTGTATAGCCGTTCAATTGGACAATTTCTCCGGTTTTAAATCGGTTCAAGACGTTTTTTGCACCGACTATGCATGGTAAACCGTATTCTCGAGCTACGACTGCTCCTGCAAGTAAATTTACGAAATACTGATGTTTCTAGATGATATTAGTTTGCCTTACCGTGCGATATTATTCCTCCTAATTCTGTTACTACTCCGGAAAGCGTTGGAAAATAAGGCGACCAACCAATATCAGTGCTGTACGTTACTAAAATATCACCTATAAAAAATAATTTACCATTATAACGAGATAAATAGAGTGGAGTGAATTACTCACCTGGTTGTAATACATTAATTTCATTCAAATTTCTTATGACGCATGCTCTGCCTTGGACAATTCCGTTACACACAGGTGTACCACTACACACTATCTTAGAGTTCAGTGGAGTTTTTTGCGAAGAATCATTTTCCTTTGGTACTCCGTACATGATTTCTGGAAACGTCATTTCTCTCCAGGAATCGTAAAGCTTCTCTCTTCTACCAGCTCTAAATTATACAATTGTATTGAAAATGATCGAAACAAGCCCAGAAAATAAAGATGATAATATATTCACATGACCTATAGCAAATCTTGCAACAAATTCTTACTTTCTCACTAAAGCTGGGCTTCGCGTTTGCAACATAAGCCCGATTTCGTAATGAGTCAAATGATACAACAAATTTTTCCGAGGAATCAAACCATCGGTGACCATTCCATCGCTCAATTTCCTGTAGGCCTTTCGCAACTCATCGATGCCTTTAATCAATATCGATTTGGTCTGTTCTCTCACGCCAACGGCTACTCGAATTTTTTTCATTAAAAATTTCACTACGCATCTAAAAGAAGAAATTAAAATGCCTTTCAATAGAACCGTTATAGCGTTTAGTGTATACTTTGTAATGGTGTATTTCGGAGATTTTAAGTTTTCTATAACATCATCCACATCCATTTCAGGTTTATTTTTCTTGTTGCATTTCAAATTCGCTCGAATCATGGCGATAATTGTCGATGGATTGTCGCTCCAAGTCTCATCGAAAATTTCAAACTGAAATCAATAAATTTAGATTCATTTTAGTGGATCATGATTTTTGTTACCTCAGCAGAGCTCCTGTGCCCATGCTTTTCGATGAATTCCAAATACAAGTCGTAGGCTTTAGAGCAATTTGTTTTGAGCCAATCCGGCCCGTGGCTGGGCTCTATAGAGCTGAATTCATCGCCATTTTTACAGTCTTGTAACACCTTCGCAATTCGCTCTAAATATTTCGGTACTTCAGCGGACACCACGTCCTCGCACGACGATAAAATCAATGCGAAATCCGACAGATGATCCGGTAATATTTCTACAAAAATTTCCTATAACACCGGCACTAACAATTTCTGATTTATTGTACACCTTTGTTATTCTCTAGCAGAATATTTATGGTACAAATCTGGTAAAACACGGAGCTTCTCGACGTTTTGCTATGCTGAATGGACAATTTTTCAACATCTTGGATAGCTAAGTCGATTTTTCCGTACAAATCCTTTAAAGATTCAGCGTTTAAATCCATATTCTGCAATACGCTCCTAGCCAATTCCAAATGCTCCTTGTATTTCCAAGCGGTGGGCAGAGTCGAATACACCTCTTTCAACTTCTTCAAAGTCGAACTGGACCCCAGTCGGTTTTTAATCAATAGATTGATTTTTTCGTCCATTATTTGATGCCCGAATATGGCCAAGTCCAGCGTAATATCGCTTACGTTAATTTCGTCTGTTGCATGCCAGTGAATCGACTGAAATAAAACAACGTATTTACCTTTGTAAATAACCGGAAGAAAAAATGGTTTCAAATACCGTAATGACGTCTAAAAAAATGTTGTGTTGGTAGGTGACTAATCCTCTTAGAGTCACGGCATCGAAATTCCTTTTAACGTATTTCTGGATGGCCCAATCTAGGGCCTTCACCGAGCTGGTTCTGGTGAGAACAGTCACAGCTTTGGGGATCACTTCTCTTATATTTGCAGTAGTTGAAACGATGTTTTCAGATAAGAACGGTGTGTCCATTTCGTGGCTCAGTTCAAAATCGGTCCAAGTGTTTAACGTGGTTATCGGCCTGGATTGGAACAGATACAATCTTCCCTTAAAATAAACGCATGGTTGAATCTAAGGTTTAGAGGATATTCTAAAGTTATTCACTTTGGAAAATCCCCATTCGATGTCTCTCGCGCTTCCGTGCGCTTTTTCCAAGTAGGTACCGACTTTTCCGAGTTTTATGAGCTGCTCGTCAGTGAGACTGTAATGCTCTTTGTTTGAAGATTGCTGTTTTTTGCCCAATTTCTTTTCTTTAATGGTGAGTGCTCCATCCCAAGTTCTACCGATTACGAAAGAGTCTGGATCGATTTTTCCACTCACCACTGACTAAAAAAAATAATTGTGTGCTTTGAGTAGGGGGTCTTCACTCCTATCAATGGGGGTTCTACCTCGCCTAGTCCAAAAGTTGATGTAACTACCATTTCGGCAGGATTGTTCGTTAAGGGATGGCGTGTAAATAGGACGCCAGCCGAGTCTGTTTTGACCATTTTTTGCACCACAACAGCCATTTCTGTTACGATGGGAAGACCGTTTTGCCTATCGAAAGAATCAATAAATTGTACAAATATTTATAACGAATAAACTTTTTACCAACGATATTGGACACTCTGATAAGAGTACAACGATGCCCAGCAGGATTGAATCGATTCAATAACCTGGGTAGTAGAACACCCGAGAATTGTATCGTTTTGTCCGGCTACTGAAAATTCCTCAGAATCCTCCCCTACAGCCGAAGATCTTACAGCCCAGCCATCGTTCTCTTCTGATGAATATTTCTCCAATTGACTGGTTATTAATGATATGAGTCGTTGTGGCATTTGTTGGGATTTAAAAGCAGCGATTGCACTGAAATAGGCGCATTGATTATCACAAATATTGCTTGAATAAACCAAACCTACTCGTTACAAATGCATTCCAATTGACCAATGTTTATTGCGCAAAAATCTTCCTTTATTTTTCGTATTGATAGTTGTAATTTAGGATTCTCTTTAAGGTACCAATTAAACGCTTTCGTAGTGATTATGAATCCAGCTGGTATTGAAAACTGAAGTGTGAATTTTTGTCAGCAATTCAACTATATATATACAGGGTGTACAAAATTGGTGAAGATAGACAAGAATTCAGGGACATTCTGCGTAATAAATACAGTATAATATACTTCTGTAAATCTTCACTTACCATTGGAGATTTCAAAGTTGTAAGTAAAGCCAAAGAGCAACCCTTTCCTCCGCTCAGGTCAGCAAATTGAGATGTCTCTTCTTCCATATCGCTCAAGTAAATTTCAGGTAACGGGTTGTCGAATTTCTCGCAGATTTTCGGCTGTGAAATCCATTTCATAGTTCCTATTTGAAATTTCATGAATTTAGATTTAGGTTTTCTAAAGCCTTATTTCTACTCACCCTCGTATTCATTAACACATTCAATTACAGCTGTACCCGAGAAATCGTTCACTACACAATCGGCAGGTGTATCTACGATTTCCAGCCCACAAGGACTCTGATTTAGAGCCTTTAGTGTGAATTGCTCCTTCATGGTGATATCAATTTGGTGCATTTTCCCGTTCGCTTTGGCGTTCACTATCAATCGACCACTATCAATTGTTGATATATTAACGTATGTTATAGCGTACGGTTTTTCGTTGCTCAAGTACGCGAACCCGTAGTTCAATCTAAAAAGCAAGGAAGTAAATCGACTTTCATGGGGCGGTTTTTCTCATCCTTACTGAGATGTGCCATCTTTTAGGGATTTTGCAACAATGTTAAAAAAATTGCCGTATTCATCTATTGCAATTATTTTGAATATCTTGCTAATGGCGATTGTGTTATCGATTCCTCTACTCCTGGTTCTGCACGTGGGTATGTTTAGAACAAACTCCTTGGTAGAATTTATCTTAACAGTGCCTACCAGTACGCCAAATTGGTCGAAGCCATGTTGATCGCAACTGGAGAAATATAGTTATGTAATTACACTACTCTGTTAATTTTAATTAGTTTCGTGCGGTTTTAATTGTTTTGAACATGAGATACATACGATTGAGAATCGAAGTTTTTATTGCGCTGTTTTACATATTTAGTTAGTAGTAACTCATCAATATCGTGCGGTGTGTAATTAGGCGAACTAGCCGCAATGAACCTAAAAATATATTCAAAAATACACTATTTTTTTAGTTTAAATTACGCTGTTTTAATAGCGATTAAAGTCCGTTCGGAATATAATTTGATTGTAATTATAGACGGTTTTAATGTTACTAATATTGTACTTACAATAAATTGAACTGGACATGATCTGTGACACTTTCATGATTTCTCATTAGACCGTTGAAAGTGATTCTTAATCGCTTGAAAGGTTCCAAAATTTCTATATTCAAATTGTCGGTTTTCCAATGCTTTTTGGTTAAATTTATTTTCGAAAAAGCGTTTTTCTCTTGAATGTGAAATGCAATGTGAGAGATATTAATTCAAAATATTTGAGTGTGTTTACCTGGTAAGGTGTAGAAGCGTCCCTCAATTCTCAAAAATATCGAGAGGCTCGCTACTAAATTTTTGTCGGTTTCGAATTTTATATTCACAGTGTTGAATTTTTGGTCTGTCCCGCATAAATGTTGACATTCGGATTCCTAAAATAAAAAAAATTAAGTACTATTCTAAAGGTGTATGTGATCGACATACCTCATCCTCGGTTACGGTAATTTCGTTTTCCAATCTATCGCCTAGCTGTTCAAGTATGTCTTGGTATTTTTCTTTATATTTCCTCATTTTTAAATTCGTGGAATACCGTGCAAAATCTGAGAAACCATAAGGATTTTATTTTTCGTCGAGCATGAAATGGCAACTAAATGGTACTAATTAACGTTTTTTTGTGACCTTAGCGTAAATTACCTTATAAATGATCATAATGGTGTAATTTTAGATAAAACAAGGAACTCTATACTCGAATTGTGCATGAAAAACAAGAAAATAATGTATGCAAGATGTAGCTGGGTAATTCTCACAAGAGTCATTTGGAATTTTAATATTTTAAAAACTTACCTCAATTTTTATAGTATTTCACTTTAGGTATTGTGTAACTATTTTTGTTAGCATTTTTTAGACACTTATTACTCGATACGGTAGCACTTAACTTATGATATTATTCTCAGTATTCGATCGTTTGATTGAATCAATGATAAAAGTATTATCATATACAATCTTCGTACATAATTACATTATTTACTCAATATACAGTTTTTAGCGTTCTTTTTGTAAAAAATCTGCGATTTGAATCTCCTGATTGATTTTTAATTGCGGGCCATTTGTACATACATGCGAATACGCACTTACTAGGTACTTACATAAAACATTTTTATGTTCACAAATTATGTAAATAGTAGGCATGCTATTCTCGAATGCTATTATAATCATAGTATTGATTAATTAATAATTATTTTACAAAAGAAACTATATTCCTTCATCCACGACACAAGTTATCAATTTTAGAAAGTACGCAAATAAATATCAAAAAATCTGGTCAAAATCAAAAGACTCAAGATGATCCTTTAATATGAGTTTCTGTAAACTTTTGAAAGAGCTCTATTGTATCTGCATTGGAACAAATTTAACTGTATAAAATAAGTTTGTCGCTCTTTTATGATATTTTATGAATAGATTAGATAAGAGATTAAAAATATTTCTATTGTTTGACAGAGGTCAGCTGATTTATTAATAAGAAGAAACAAAGAAAGATATGATTGTTAAAAAAATCTATATAAATTTCCAGTCTTTTACAATTTGTGCTTATTCAACAACAAATTCAACAAATACAAATTCAAAAATTATTTACGTTTCAAAAAAGCATGTTTAAATTTTTGTAAATTACTCTCCGTAATAATAACTTTAGCGTTTATTCTTTGAGAATTATTTTCATCCGGAGACTCGGAGATCACAGTAGCATTCTTATACAACCACCTGTAATTTAATATTTTACTTAGGCATCTATTGATTCATAAAATACATTGATTACCTTATTTCGTTCCCACCGTTTTCAACTTTAATCGTCATAACGTGCCTAGAAGTAGTCTTTAGTATTATTTTTTCTAACTCTTCTTGTAAATCATCTAGACCTAAAAAATCACATTTATACATATTTTTTTCTATTATTATAAAAAAGGCTTACCTATATTTAATTTCGCAGAAATCCGTAACAATTTATCATCTTTGATTTCATTCACTAAATCACATTTGTTTCCTACACTAAATATTTTATCTCTTATATCATTACCATCGTTTTCTGAGCCCAGTTCCAGCAAAGTTTTCATGACGTGATTTCTCTTGTACTCGAAACAAGTGCTAGCCAGATCTTCTATATGCAAAATTACATCCTACAAAAAGAAGTGATACCACAAATAAAATTTTTTTCAGTCTCTACGTACTGCTAAAACAGCATCTTCTAAAGTAGCATTGAAGCATTCCAGGAGATTAGTTGGCAAATCTGTTAGAAACCCAACAGTATCCACATAAAGAACTTTCAATCCCAAAGGCAATGCTCCCGAGTGAACGGTCACATCGAGTGTAGCGAACAGTTGGTTTCTGGGTTGCAGGGACTTTTCCCCAGTCAAAGCTTTGATCAAGCAAGTTTTCCCGGCGTTCGTGTACCCCACAACTGCTACCGTGGGATAGTCGAGCTTCTTCCTGTTGCTCCTCAGCAGCTTCCGTTCGTCCCGCAAACTCTGAATAGCCTTCTTCAGTTTTTGTTCTCTACTTTGAAACATGAGCTTCAGCTTTTCCTTATCGCTTGTTACGAAGACTTTGTCGGTTTCGGCTTTGCGCCGAATGAAATATAACTCCGCTAGGGCTACTTGAAGCTTGGCGTGTTTGCTGGTCGCGTGGATTTTCAAAATTTGAATAACCACCCTGTAGCGATCTAATATTGGAATGCTGAATTTTTCGTGCAAAATGTCGCTTGTTACTCTCTTCAGATTACTGGTGTTTATGAATACAGCTGTAATATCGGGGCTTTTTCTTATCACATTAACTAATCGTTCCATTGTACCTGACTTGAATAAAGTCTTTCTATCTAATGATTCTAAAGGGACAGCAATTGTGTCTGCTACATTCCATGATGGTAAAGTTTTAATAAGTGCTACGGCTTCCTCTAATTGCTCGTTTGGAGTGATCATGGTAAGTTTGCGAGGGCCCCATTTTACAAAGGGCTGTATTATTAAGCATTTATGACTTTTGGCTAATGGTATAAATTCGTTAGTTAATTGGTTGAATTCGCTAAAAATTAAAAAAAGGTATATTCTTAAATGCCCTAAGGTTTAATCGTAGAATTTGTTATGTTAAGATGAATTAGGAAAATTATTTTGAAATTGTCTCGTAAGTGATAGCAAAAGGATTTAAACTTACATATCAGATGTTAAGATTTCATCTATAAAATTTTCTGATATTTCCTCTGCTCTTAGGAGAGAAGTTGAAATAAATCTGATTCTACTACACTTTTTGGCCAAAATATGTACATTTCTAATCATAAACATTTTTGAAATAATAAAAATAATCTAAAAGTGTTATTAGTTTTCCGCATCGATAAAGATCGAATATTTGGAATTTAGAATTTATATTTACAAACGCTTTTCACTTTTTCCCTAATATTAGTTTTTGAAAATTAAAAAATAATAATATTTTAGAAGTTTATATAAAGCTAGGTTAATTCTTCTTTTTTGTGCTATCCTTCAATAATAAAGCATTTTAAATCCTCCTTTTTTGTTGGAATATACTTTGAAATTTCATTGGTATATAAATATAAACATATTTAATTTTTTTAATATTTTAATTTTATGATTTTTGGATTAGTTAATAAAATTACAAACATAAAAAAGGACCACATTTCTGTTTGTAAGTGGCCATTCCAGAGTGACATTAATGACAACTGACAACTGACAGTTTTAAAATCATTTTCTATTTTACTTTCCATTTCGATTTTCGATTCGAGGACAATTTTACGATTTGCTATTTAGCATTTTGTTCTGCTGCAATTACCATTAGTGAGCGTTTTTTATCTGTTTGTCGATTATCATGGAAGCTACTCAAAAGGGTAATTATTATTGCATCAATTGTTCTTATGGTTCGCTAATAAGATTCCATTGTTTAAAAAATGCACTTGTCAAAATATGCATTTTTTCAATTGAAACATTTCGCAGCTTTTTCTTATGTTAAAAAATTAACCGTTAAATGTCCAGTTCAAGGTGTTTTAGATAAGGAAATTATCAATAAATTCAAAAAGGATTTTTACGCCGACGAGAAGAACCTGCTGGCCCAAAATATTTGTACAAAAATTGATCCTTTCGAAGCAGCCTTAAGAAGGAAAACACTAGAGGAAACTCAACATGTTTTCAATCAAAAAGTAAGTTACATTATTTTTGTAATAATTAACAAGCGTTCACTTTATGATTTGGCTAATTTTATCAAACTTTTCCATTATCAGTTGTTAAAAACTGGGTGGAACCATATTTAATCAGAGATATTACAATAATAAAAAGAAATTATTGTTTGAGCAGCTGGCTGATTACAATCTTATTCCTTCATGTGAATTCTTTTGTAATCCCTGTATAGAATTTCAAGACTTTAAATACAAACAAGTGATAAAATTACACTGCAACGGTTACTTTATTTGAATAATACTTGACTATTGTTTTATAAGTTTATTTTCTAATAATTTTCAAATATAACAATGTTATTACATACTTGTATAATATAAAAGGGTAATCAGTAGTATTTGATGAACCTTCTACTTTTAATTTAAACATACATTTTTTCGTTTAGGTCGAAATCGAAGGCAAGCCAATCACCAACCAACGCAGCTCAGGAAGATGCTGGTTGTTCGCGGCCTTGAACGTGATGCGTTTGCCGTTCATCAAACACCACAACATTGAAGATTTCGAATTTTCGCAAGCGTACCTGTTCTTCTGGGACAAGATCGAACGATGCAATTTTTTCCTCAACAACATCGTTTCCACTGCCAGAAGGAACGAAACCGTCGACGGACGATTAGTTTCGTTCTTACTGCACGTACGTTTAATTACAATTAGCAAAAGGAATTATTCAAATATCTTCCCTTACATCGAGTTAAAATTGTTAAAATTGTTCTTTACAGGATCCCACTTGCGACGGTGGCCAGTGGGACATGATCGTCAATCTCATCAACAAGCACGGAGTGATGCCCAAGAAGAACTTCCCGGAGTCGTTCAGTTGCGAGCAGAGCGTCAAGATGAATCAAATCCTGAAGAGTAAACTGAGAGAGTACGCCCGAGCGATCAGAGAACTCGTTTTGAAGGTGCCGATTAGAATTGCTCTCATTTCATGTGGTTAATGGGTGTTATATTTGTTTCAGGGCGGTAGCGATGCTGACATTCAAAGTCTGATATCAGAACAAATGAGCCATGTGCATAGAATTGTAGGTATCTGTTTGGGGATACCGAACGATACTTTTACGTGGAGCTTCTACGATAAGAACAAGGCGTTCCACAGCATCGGGCCGATAACGCCCAAGCAGTTTTACGAACAACACGTTAAGCCTTACTTCAACGTTGACGATAAAGTAACTATATTAACACTAAATGTACAATCTCGATAGAACCGATTGCTAAAATAGTGCACTTTGTTAATGCTATCGATTATTGAGTGAGTTTCATTGTAAAATTTTTAGGTTTGTTTAGTTACCGATCCTAGGCCGACTAACGAATACGGCAAAATTTATACCGTAGATTGTTTAGGTAATATGGTTGGCGGTAGAAAATGCATTTACAATAACCAACCAGTGGAATTGTTACTCGACTTGACGGCTACCAGTATCAAAGATGGCGAAGCCGTTTGGTTCGGTTGCGAGGTCAGTAAGAGATACGTGGCCAAGAATGGAATACAAGACGTGAAAGCGTAAGTTGTAAATCTTCTATGTAATAAACGCAAAGGCCCGTATTAAGCGACCCATTTTAACGTTAAACACATGTTTAGAGGGTCCCTTTAACGTAAACAATGTCCTTTGTTACTCCGTAACAACATTGTACAACTGTCAAGTTAAAGACGCGTGTTTAACATAGAAAAAAAGAGCGCTGAATACGGGTGAACGGCTCATATGTTATAACATTGTCAATATTCAATTTTAGTCATGATTTTCCTCTGATTTTCGGCGTCGACATTCAAGTCACTTTGTCGAAAGCTGATCGGTTGTTGTACGGAGAAAGTGCCATGTCCCATGCGATGGTATTTACAGCTGTTAATACAAACGTAAGAGGTTATTTATGTGCTGATTTATGTGCATGGTTACAAATGGTTTGGTTATCTTTAGGAGAAAGGCGAAGTGGAGAAACTGAGAGTCGAAAATTCTTGGGGCGAGGACAGAGGTGAAAAAGGTTATTTGATTATGACATCCGAATGGTTTAAGGAATTTACGTTCGAGGTCGTTATTGATAAGAAATTCGTGCCGAAAGATGTTATGGAGGTTTTCAATCAGGAACCCATCGTCTTACCGGCTTGGGATCCCATGGGAACTTTGGCCCATTGATCGTTTTCGGCGGACTTTATGATTTATACCTATATTATGATTTATTGCATAAGGATACCGATTACCTTCATTCGCATTTTCTTTCAATGAAATTGTGATTTGACTAAAAATAATAATTACTCTAAATTGTGTTTGGTTTATGAATTCGTTCCGCACTATCCCGATCCTAGCTCATTTGAAAATTATCTTTATTTTTATTGTAATATAGATTTTCCTAAACGGTTTATAAATTTTCATTTTTCAGTTCGTTTCTTTGCTAATGAAAGCTGTTGATGTGAATTGATATATTTTATATAAACCCGATACTAAAAGAGCATACATAAAAAATATATTTTATTGATAAATAAGTTTAAAGAGGCAAACCCCGTATACTAAAATATTAGATAATCATTATAGTTATGTAGGTATTTTATATATATTTAATGTTATTTATTATCGATCCCTATATTTCTAACAGTCTTTATCGTTTAAATAAGTAAACGTTCTGATTAGTTTAATCAATATTTATCTGCTCTTTACATAAGTACAAGTTCATGAGCACGTACAAGTTATGCTGTTTTGTCGGTACAATGCTCTCCAGTAAATTTATATTTTTTTTGTTACTAAGCCAATATGGTGAAAGTGGGATTCTTTATCCGAGAGAATCCGCATCTCGGGAAAAATTATCCCTCGATGGATTGTGGCATTTTTCTTTATCCACAAACGGATCTAACCCGAAAGACGGCTTAACAGTAAGTCTTATTATAACAGTTTGCATAAAATTTTCTATACATTTTTTTTTTAGGGTAACGCAGACGACCATGATATATCACTAATGCCGGTTCCGTCCAGTTACAACGATATCCCAACAACTTTAGAAGCCAGAGACCATTTAGGTCCTGTGCTTTATGAGCGAACGTTTTGGGTACCGAATAGCTGGAAATCATCAAGGATTTGGTTACGTTTCGACTCCGTCTGTTATTCAGCCAAAGTCGTAAGACGATTTGCTCAAATTTATTTAAACTTGAACATTATTAACTTATATTTTTAGTATATCAACGGCGAATTAGCCATGTCGCATGAAATCGGCCATTTGCCTTTTACGGCAGAAATTACATCTTTCCTAATAGACGAAGAAAATACCATACGTGTAATTGTTGATACTACTTTAACTCAAACGACAATTCCTCAGGGATCCATTGCTACACTTCCTGGGTAATAATTTTGTAAATACAAATATAGCTATAGGTATATGTACTTTAAGTTACGGTTTATTCCAGAGGAAGAAAAATACAATCGTATACATTCGACTTTTATAATTACGGTGGGATTGATAGACCTGTAGTTTTATATACCACACCAAAATTCTATATAGACGATATTAATATTCACACAAATGTATCAGAAACCACGGGTAATAGTTCAATTGACCACAAGTTGTTCGTTTTTTATCAAAGTTTCTTTATTAGGTATTGTAAATTATGCCGTAGAAGTATCAGGAGCAGCAGATTCCAAAGAGAAAATCAAGTACAAAATATACGTATTGGATAAAAATAAAAAAGTTATTATCTCAAGTGACTCAAAACGAGCTGAACTCAAAATTTCGAACGCCAACCTTTGGTGGCCTTACTTGATGAGCGACAATCCCGGCTACTTATACACACTAAGGGTAAACATACCATTTCATACAAAAATATTGTATATTTAATATATTTAAGAAAAACAATTATTAGGTTCAATTGGTCGATTCCTCTGATAAATTAATAGACTCGTACGATCAACCATTCGGTATCAGGCAAATAGAATACAATAGTACAAGCGTTACAATCAACGGAAAACCCATTTACATAAGAGGCTTCGGTAGGCACGAAGATTCAGACATTCGAGGTAAAGGATTGGATCTTCCCCTAATCATAAGAGATCACAACTTAATCAAATGGATAGGAGCCAACGCTTACAGGACATCTCATTATCCTTACGCCGAGGAAATCATGGATTTGGCCGACAGTTTGGGTATAATGATCATCGACGAGGTCCCAGCTGTAAACACTGAGTAAGTAACTTAAAACCAGACAATACTTGAATTTATAAAAAAAAAAAAATCTTAGGAATTTCGGTACCGATTTAATGGAGAATCACAAACGATCTTTGACCGAATTGTATAAAAGAGACAAGAACCGGCCTTGCGTTGTTATGTGGTCGATAGCTAACGAGCCAAGGACTCAAGAGCTAGCTTCGAGAGATTATTACTGGCACATTTCGGCCCATATCAAATCTTATGATATCAGCAGGCCGATTACAATCGCCAATATGTACGAGTACGACGTGGATCATTCGGTAAGCAAGTAAAACAATCTACAATATTTGTAAATATTTGTTGCTAGTGATGCTGGCATGGGTCGGGGTTAGTATCGTTCCTATAATTGAATAAAATTATTTCAGGGCCAATTTTTGGACGTCCTCGGCGTTAATAAATACGCTGCTTGGTATCAGAATACAGGAGATTTGGATACAATTAATACTATAGTTACAAAACTGGCGCGAGGATGGCACAACAAACACAATAAACCTGTTCTATTTACCGAATACGGAGCGGATACTTTGGAGGGTTATCACATGGTTAGTATGGATATTTTTTTATTTGCACAAATTCTAATACCCAAATTAACAGTTACCTACTTTCGTGTGGTCAGAAGAATTCCAAGTAAAATTGATGGCGGAGCATTTCAAAGCGTTCGATGAATTAAGGGCGGAAGGGTGGTTTATTGGAGAAATGATTTGGAATTTTGCCGATTTTAAAACGGCAAATGGTAATTTATTTGGTTTAAATTTACAGTGATTGAACATGCTGTGAAATATATTTTTTAGATGTAAGGCGAGTTGGTGGCAATAAAAAGGGTGTATTTACGAGGCAACGCCAGCCAAAGGTTAGTGCTCATTTTTTGAGAAAACGTTATTGGAATTTGGCTCATAAACTCAATAATATTAGCTTGCCGGCCGATTTAGATGAATATGTGATAAATTAGTAAAGTGGGTGATTTATATTTGAAAATAAAGAAGGAAATTCTTCTTTTTTTATTTGAGTTTCAGGTTTTTTGTAGCGATATGCTATAAAAATATGTTTCTTCAACAATTATAAATTAGCCATAACAAAAATGATTTATTTAAATAAATAATACTCTTTTTTTACAATGTACATAATTATATAAGTAAAATTATACGTATTTGTGCATTTAGTAGGCGAAATGGGTTGTTTGTGATAAAAAATTTCCACACTTTCGACAAAAATATCTCGATTTATCACAATAAATAAATACATTTTATCAATGATAATAGCAGATATTTAAAGCCGAGTACTTAAGCTCTCAAGGCGAAACACAAATTACAACTCGCCCACGTTCGATATAAATTCCACCTTTTTCACAGAAAACATTTCAAACGACATAATCGTTCAGAATCGCCTCATCCTTTCGCGGCGCGGAAGAACAAGGGAACAACCAGAAAAAGGGATGTTCTTTGCCGAAAACCTCGCCAAGCAGCATCATTTTCGGCTTGTACGGTCGATGGGGGCCTTGTTTTTTCACTTGCTCCACGGCCGTCTCGTCAGTCAGTACAGCTTGTAACTGATCGATGAGGATTGCAGACACAAACAAACCGAACAAGGCGCTTTCTAACAGGAGTATTATCGAATGCAAACTGTAATTCAAAGGAACATTATTCACCGAACAGGATGTTTCACAAAAACGGTGATCTCCTTGCTGGGATATTTTGTACTCGTTTTTTACGATTATGTCGAAACTATACTACTTACGTGCAATTAAATCGACTCACCTGGCCAGTGCGCACTAAAAGTAAAGTCGTATTTTGTTTAAATGGTTAAACCTATTTTCATAAACTTTTAGTTTCTTAAAAGCACAGTCCTTTACCTTTATAAGGATACCACATTCCGTGAAATAATGATCTTTTGTACAAATATGTTTTGGGAGCTAACGCATCGTATAAATTTGTTTTTATATCTGCCTATCATAGAGGGCGCTAGTTACAGGGTTCCTACGAATAGTTTTAAACTTATTTGATCATGTTCTACATACAAGCAAGCAAGGGGATCACCGTTTTTTGAAACACACTGTATATACACTTACATTCTTTTCTCTTTCATCGGAATGTCGCTGTCACAATCCTTACATTCTTTCATCCAAGACGAAGCCACTAAAACCACAGCATAAACGGACAGTATTCCTAAAAATATCTCGTGACATTAGCTGGTCTCTTGGAAACCTTTACTTTTGGCGAAACCCTTACCAACATACACTAAAAATTGTATAAAATATTTTTGGTTTAATTCCCCTACACAATTATTTATCCAAGGACAGTGATGGTCCATTTTCCTGATGCATCTCTGGCATATCCTGCAATGGTGAGCTCTGGGCGGTCGGTAGGTCTCGCATTTGGCGCAAATCGTCCAATTCAAAGCCTGCTCGCAGCCTGCAAAGTTAACGGTTTGTTAGAACTCAGCCATCTAGATAGGAGCAACCTACCGGATGAGTCAGATGAATGGATGTCTGAGAAGTCTATTTTCGATTGAGGAAACGGAACTGTGCCCGGATCCGTAACCACTGCCTTGATATGTGATATGATTAATAAAAAAATTACCGTGTTGAATGTAACTACATTGAAGGTACCCCATAAACTGCGAAATAAGCCTGTTAATGCCTGAAAATAACTAGTGGTTGTTGTCGATTTACCTGTCGAGCATTGTTTGTAATATTACGAATTTTATTACAACATAATCTGCATAAAACACTGCCAAGTATGTTATTAAAACGCAGACTAATCCGCAGGGATCCCACACCAGCATGTTATTCGTTAATTTGTATGCTTATAAATGTAAATGAACACAGGAAAAAGTACGCTTTTTCATTATATTTGGTATAAAAATATAAATTTTTGTTTTATTGCAACATTCTATCCTATTATAGAAATAAAATTCACTTCTTACAGACTAGATAAGTACAAAAGACAAGTAGGTTTTAGGTTTTGTTTTGTTTTGACTTTTGACAGTTTGTCTTTGTCAATCGGTGACAACTGACAGTGACATTTAAATATTTGCCGATGTTTGAAAACCGACTAGATGAAAAGAGTCATATAAAAAGAGTGCAGACTACTATTTTAGTCTAGGTAAAAGTCTAGGTAATAGTCTAGGTTTTTTTTTAGGGTTCTGCGCTTGCCTGGTTATGTGATATTGTGCCGTGATAACGATTGGCTATCGTTTCTTGAAAGTTGGGTTAAGGTGAATTGGTGAATGTCATGTTTACGTGCTGCTTTCTGCTTTGCTTTCGCCATTTTGGTTGTTTATAGTGGTGAGTGTCTTTTTTTGGTCATTAAATTTTTTTAATTAAAATTTATAATTTTTTTTGCATACAAATAACTAAATGACTTGTCAGTCAAATATACAGTGTTCAACAATTGATAAGGATCAGTCAGAAATAGCCAGAGTTTCTAGCCACAGATTATTATAGATATTTTGATGATATTATGATATTATAAAAGATATTATGATGGATTATTTTTCTAGCAACAACCAAAAATAAAAAGCTGTATCATCAATTTAAATTAAAAATAGTCAAAAATAATTGTGATCCTTATCAATTATTGAGCAGTGTATTTTTAATTCCCTCGTTTAAACATTCTCAAAGGTGTTAATTTAACAATTATTGGCGGTTGGCGGTAAAAATTGTACTTGCGCACTTTTGACTAAATACTAAAATAGTGCAGCGTATGTATCGGACCTTTCTCTTTGGTAGTAGCGCAACTTGTATCATTTACCGCGTTTACATGAAGGTATCAGGAATCGACTCGAGATTGACTCGTGATATCTTTTTCTTCGTCGAGTCAACTCGATCCGGTACCTTTTTTCTTCGTCATAACTCGATCCGTGTTTATACAGAGAGTCGACCTTGACTTCAAGCCGACTTGAAGTCGGCTTGGATCCCTCATGTGAACAGAGCTATTGACATTATAGGCACCTAAAAATTTAAGCAGAGAAGTGCTTATATAACAATATTTAAATTTAAACACTTACGCTCGTATTCAGGGCTCCTTTTTAAAAGTCAAACACGCATCTTTAACTTGACAGTTGTACATTGTTGTTATGGAATAATTACAGATATGGACAGTTCCATGCGGGTAATAGGGCGAATTTGCCTATAGGAGGAACAAGGTTAGCTTCCAATTGAATCATAAATATGAAAAAGATAAAACAAACGATCGCCTCCCTTCCATTATAAACATCGCTCGCTTCGCTCGCTAGTTCTATTTTCGTCCTATTGACCGCATACAACTGTCCAATTCTGTATAAGGACATTGTTTACGTTAAAGAGGCTCGCTAAACATGTGTGTTTAAGGTTAAGTTAAAATGGGACACTTAAAAAAACATTCAAGATAAAACCATAAAAACCATGTTTTTTTTATTATTTGCCTTACAATCGTAAAATGTTGGTTTCTATAAAAAGTATGAAACTACGATAAATAAAAGCTTTCGGTTAACACACGGCACATATTGTGTAGTGTAGTCAGTCACATGCTTGATTACTGTTCAACAACCGCCTAAAATTCGCCATTTCTCATCATTTTTGTACATTATTAACATACAAGTCTTCGAATCCCTCCGACAGCGCACCACCATAAGTAGACGACACCCAATCAGACTCCATACCTGGCAACTAAATTCTCAACCATTTAAACCCCTAACCAGCAATCCCCAAAACAAAAATTACCAACATCTCCTCCTTCCACAACGTCATGTAATCGATCACGGTCTCCTTCTTCCATATCCTGTCTATTTTACTATCCGACAGCCAGGGATTCTTCATCATCTCCGAGGCCGTTATCCTGTTGACCGGGTCCTTCACCAGCGCGGCCTTCATCAGATTCACGCAATTGAGGTCCAACAGCTTGGTGGGAAACTCCGGCTCGTGGGAGATGATTTTCGCTTGCAGGTCCTTGTTGCTGGAGGCTGTAAACGGGTACTTACCGTACATCATCGTGTAGAGGATGACGCCCAACGACCAGATGTCGCACAATTCGCTGTACGTGCATTCCTGGAGGATTTCTGGAGCTGGAATTGATCTAGTATTAGAAGACCTTGATCGAGGAATACTCGTTCTTGTAAGAGAGTCTCATGGTTCAAGAATAATCCTCATGTGAAGCTTACCCATGTAAATGATCGTTCCAACTCTATCCCTAAGCATGCCTTGTATGCCTGTTGACAATTTCTTCACGCTGAACCCAAAATCGGTTAGTTTGATGAAGTAAGCGTCTGCAGGATCGTCAGGGTTCGTGGTAAAGAGGATATTTTCCATTTTAATATCCCTATGGACTATGTCTGCATTACATATAGAAATGAAATTGTAAATATCCTGATCGATTATAATATATTGATTGGTAGCAACACTAACCATGTTTGTGTAGATAATAAACGGCGTCAACTAATTGCTTGGTGATCTTCCTTATGACTTTATCCGAAAACGGATTGTCAGTTTTGAATCGATTGAACAGATTTTCGTGGCACAACTCGAACACCATGTATATTTTCCTGTTGGTTTCGTACACCTTGTGCAATATGACGATGTTCGGATGGTTGACGGATTTTAGAATTTTTATTTCTCGATAAATTTCGTCCAATTTCAACGACATCTGATGGAAATATGTTAGTACTCAAACATTTTTTGTTACTGGTAATAGATACTTACAGTAAATTTGTTGACGATTTTAATGGCGTAATGGACAGAAGTAGACTTTTCTATGGCCTCAACAACCAGACCGTAACTCCCATGGCCGATTTCTTGTTTGAATTCGAAGATGGAGAACAGCACTTTTACGTCGTCGCATTTTATGTGTTTGATCGACTTTTCGGTTAAATTTCTATCGTTTCTTCAATAAATTGTCGAGAATGAATACTTAGGAAATGATTAGAAGGATATCCATTAAGACCAATTTATCTCTTTCGTTTATCTCTTCTAATCTTGGTGCTCATATTCATGATTTTTTTCATTTATTAGAGACAATTATTCAATTTCTTACCTATCTTTTACTGTCGATATCATTTGAAATTTTCTTTACGAACCATTACTTGTCATAATTTTAATTTTGATGTTTAGAACATGATGAGTTTGATGTTTAAAATATTTTGGAAGTATTAAAAATCGAAATTTATTTCAACAGATATGTACACATATAATTCTCACAATAATTAGAGTTAGGCATCTTAATTTTCGTTTAAAATCTTTACGGAATCGAGCGATCTTTGGTAATTAGAACCGGAGGCATCTTCGAACAATTTCAGCGTAGTTTGACCGGCCTCTTCCACCATTTTTCGAAACGCGCTTCTTTCATTCTTCAACAGTAAATACGGATGATTGAACTCCAGCACTTCCCCGTTGGACAGCACCAAAATCTTATCGGAATCGATGATCGTGTTCAAACGGTGAGCCACTGTCAAAACGGTGCAATCGGAGAACTTTTCCCTGATCGTCGTCTGAATCAGCACATCAGTCCTTTAAAAGAAATGTTCGTCAACAAATTTTGCAACTCTTCATTTGGTACACTGATGTGTACTATATGATTTTATCACTTACTGAGGATCCACGTTGGCCGTGGCTTCGTCCAACACCAAAATTTTATTATTCCTGATGATCGCCCTAGCCAAGCAAATGAGCTGCCTCTGGCCGACGCTGTAATTCGATCCCCTCACCATCACCCTGTTCTCCAATCTGTTGATGATGTTGTTGGGGTCCCTGAGCTCGACCTCGTTGATCGCCCTGTACAGCACCTCGTCGCTGTACTCGTTGAAGGGGTCGAGGTTGTAGCGCAGCGTGCCGGAGAAGAGGATCGGGTCCTGCGGTATGATGGACACCTTAGACCTCAGTTGCTCCAGCGTGATGTCTTTGGTGTTGACGTTATCGATTTGTATCTTACCTTCGATAGCGGTGAGCCGAAAAATCGAGGCGATTAGGGAGGATTTTCCGGCCCCAGTTCTTCCCACTATACCAATCTACAAAAATATATTATTAAATTCCTAAAAGTTATTAACTTACGATAACTCCACTTACTTTTTCTTTGGATTTGATGTTTACAGTGATATCGTTTAATACTGGTGGACCGTCTTCCTCGTATCTCATCACTAAATTCTCGATGCTGATGTTGCCCTCCTTCGGCCAGGTTTTGCCCGGATTCAGAGGTTGCTCGGGTTGCAGTTCGGGCTTCAGCTCTTTGTACTCCAGCACCCTTTCCACCGACATCAGCTGATTCGATATGTTGGCGGAGAAGAGCACGAGAAATTGGATGTTCTGCGTCAGAGCGGTGGCTTGATTTATGGCCAATCCGACATCGCCGCCAGTTAGACGGAAATCTGTAAGAAATTTTTCCATAAAGCGGTTAGTTAAGGGTAATTTTCACTTACATTCGCCCAGCAAAATCAAACTGAAAGTGATCGATCCGATGAACATCAGGCAAATGAGGTCGAGGCTGAATCCGAAGGCTGTGTTCGCGCTGATGAACATGAACCAAGAGCTAGAATGGCGGTCCTGGTGTCTGTCGAATTCCGATTTCAGAATCGTTTCTGCTTTGTACGCCCTGATTGTCGTCAGGCCTTGCAAGGTAGCCGTTAGGTGATTGAACACTGGACTCTTCACTGGCAACCACAACAAAATATGTAGCATTGAAATTATAGTTTAAATTGCACTTACTTCTTCCTTCGAGTCTCTTGATGTTGTTCGACGATCTCAAGTAAATATGTCGTACGAACGAGAATATCACGCTGAGTATTACAACGACTATTAAAGTGTACGGATTGACGTATATCACAAGTGCTAGATGACCCACCATTCCTAACAGAGTCTGCAATTTAATAAATAAATCAGGTACATGAAATAATACAGTGGATTTAGCGTACCCTAGTGGACATGAACAGCATAGCGGGTAAACCCTCATCAACAGTACCGATGTCTTTGGAGAAACGATTCAGTATCCTCCCGCTGGGATTCTGATCGAAGAAGCTCATGTAAGTGTTGGTCACACCTTGGTAGAGCGCCCCGTGCATCTTTTCGGCACAGGTCATGATGAATTTGTAGTACAAAATCGAACGTAGCATGGTGGTTACCAAGCAAACGGCCAGGATGCTCGAGTACAGCATGAGGTACGTGTTGCTGCTCCAAATCGCCGGGTCCTCCAGTTCTAGCGTCGAATTGGCTAGAGTCAAATTGGTCCTGGCCTCCTCGGCGTTGGTCCAAAAGCTCATGTACCAATCGTTCAAGCTGGCAGCGCCTTGTGCGGCGCCCAGCAGGCTCACCAGGAACGTCATCTCGAACACGGACAGGCCGGATCGGAAGTACTGCCACAACAACGAGCCTTTGATAGTTCCCTTCGACGTCTTCTCCTGCATTTGCTTTGTCACGTCTTTGACTTTCCCGTTCACGGTTGGGCCGTTTTTCACGCTTATTTTCCTCTCATCACCGTCCATAGACGCTTCTGATATGGATAGCTGTCGTTTGATTATCTCGTTGGCTTCTTCAGTTAGGTGAACTGTGAGCGGATTCTCGCTTTTGACCAATTCTGAGTAGGTTCCTTCGATTTCTATGTTACCCTGGAATGGTTCTAAATGAAACTGACCTCAAAGAAGAAGGATGTATTATGTTTCCTTACCCCATTCAAAACAATAACGTGATCAGCAGTGTTGAGGTAATGGACTTGATGGGTAACCAAAATGCGAGTTTTGCCGCTCAGGAAGCCCTGTATGCAATCCTCGTAGAGGACTTTGGAGACCATTATGTCCACAGCGGAGAGCGGATCGTCGAGTAAATAAATATCAGCTTCTTTGTATATGGCTCTGGCTAAATTGACTCTGGCTTTCTGGCCGCCGCTCAGATTGGCCCCGTTCTCGCCGATGACAGTAAAATCCCGATCAGCGAACTGATCAATATCCTTCTGAAGCTCGCAAACTCGTATCACCTTGTCGTAGCGTTTCTGATCGAACGGCGATCCGAAGAGGATGTTCTGTCGGATCGTGGCGGAGAATATCCAAGGTTCCTGCGAAGCGTACGAAATCGTCCCGTTGATCGACAAACCGCCTTGGATGATGCTGGTCTCTCCTGCGAAAATCTCTTAATTTACCTACATACATCCTAATTCCACTCTTTTACCAAGTAAAGTTTGCAGCAAAGAGCTCTTCCCGCTGCCCACCGGGCCGATCACGCCCAGCAGAAAATCGCTGCCCAGCTTGATGTTGATGTTCTTCAGCACCGGCTCCGAGGAGCTTTCGTCGTAAATCGCAGTGACGTCCTTCAGGACGACCATGTCGTTGGAGCCGACCGAGCTGAGTCCTCTGATGAGCAAGCGCGGCTGCTGGTGCTCCTCGCTCTCCAGGAAGTCCTGCATTCTGTTGATGGACACCATCAGCTCGGCGTACTGGGTGATGCTGTTCACGAACGATCCCGCCAACGTGTTGGCCAGGATTTGGTAGTAGGACATGTAGACGTATACCTAGAATGTTGAGAGTACTCTTATTTGGTGCTGGGTGCTGGTACTATATAATTATTGATGGCTTACCCTCGAAGCGGTAATGGCCTGTTCTTGGTACACCATGGTGGCCAAGGTGGCGAACAAGGCGAACCGGTTGTTGAACATGTTAAAGGCCATAAATATCCCCCTGACGTACTGTCCGCGTTTGATGATGTTTATTTCGGCTTTGCGAGCTAAGGCTATCAGTTTAGCGAAGGGTTTCTCCCAGGCGTACATTTTGATGACGTGAATGCCGGTGATGACTTCGTCCATCAGTCTGATTCTCTCGTCGGTTTTTAGGGCCGTTTTCCTGCGGTATTTGGCCGAAAGCCTTCCGATGTAGGCTGAAAAGAGCTGTTTTGATAGGGATGAGAATGTGTTTGATAGGCTCACCTTGCAGGGGACTCATGAGGATTATGGTGACGATACCCGCCATGCTGGACAATCCTATATCTCTGAAAATTATGTACATTACAGCGATTGCTGTGAGTGGTCCTACCCACAGTTGGTGGATCAGTTGGGGCGCCATATCGAATCTGTTAACATCATTGGATAGAAGATTGACGATTTTTCCTACTGAGTTTTTACCAATCGCCACGTTACTGAGTTTTAGAGCCTATGCGCAAGATTTTGCATTATCCAATTGGTACACTTTTTAAAGTAGTTTTTTTACCTTCCTATATATCAAAGAAGAGGCTGCGACTCTGACCCTCATGCCGACGTGCTTGGCATTAATCGAGAATTGATTTCTGATGAAGGAGGACAATGCGTTGAACGCTACGATTATTCCTGCGTACCCTAGGGCTTCTTCTTTGGTGGTAGAAGTCTGAGGATTGTAGTAATCTAAGAGCAAACCGAGCACGTACGGTTGGCTCACTCTGAGTACTATATCTGTTAGGAAAACTAATATTCCTAGACGTAAATATTCTATCCAATAGGTGTGCCATACTGCGTGCAATAGCTTCGGTTTCTTGTTGGGTTTTTCTCTTTGTTTGTTCCAATTTCTGAAACGTGAATCGTGATGGGAGTTGTAATTTTATTGTGATAGGTAATTTTTACTAATTTTTAACCTTTCTAATGTGCTGCCTAGATCTGCGCTTTTGTCCCTTTCGAGGGTGTTGTATAAATCTTCGGCTTCGAAGTCCTTTTTCACGCCCTTTTTGAATATGGGTAACGTGTAGCTGGAAAATTAGATAGTCCAAAATAGAGGGTGTTCCAAATCCCAGGGTGTTTATAAACGGTAAGAGATTCACAAATAAGTGTGTTATATCTCCCCTGGAATTTGGGGCATTCTTTACATCAATGTCTTTTATGTATTTTTTACGTAATTTTCAGAATGTCGATAGATAATAAAAAAAACTCTTACAGGAAGAACAGTATAGAAAATATGTTGGCTTTGTCCCTAGGATTGGGGTTGTCCACTTCCGTAGTTGCATCCATTTTTCCTTCGCTCTATCATTTAAAGCCTGAAACATAAGCACACAGAGCGAGTATAATTTTTGTACAAAGGGTTATAAATATAACTAGATTATTTTTTAAATCGTATAGGTAAATATTTAATAATTGCGTTTGTAATATCATTGTTTTATAACAAAGATAATAGAAAAAAAAACAAAACGAATTGAGCCTCGAGTATTTTATTTTACCTAAAAATTTAGCAGAAAATATCCATAACTCGAAACTATAATTTGTTGTATAACATTTCATATCGCATAAAAATGGTAGAAATAATCCATATTATACTTTGAACAAATATAGGTACTGGTAAATATTCATAATCATCCTACCTATTATTACTAAATGGTTTCCAATTAACTTTTGTAACTCAACAAGTAGGTGCTCTGATCAATCACGTTTTAAAATATTGCCCAATGTGAGGTACTTTAACGGTACTTTACCTACTACTTTGTTCACGTGTGGTGTAGTATATTTTTAAACTACAGGTAGAGAAACTTTTACTACTACTGACACATACTATTTTGTTGTAGCACAAGAATCATTTCGCCGGTTTTATTTAATCGGAAATATATATTTATCACGAGAGCTGAGAGATAATACTGATAATAGTGACTACTGGAATGAATTTACAGTTCATATTTAGTGGAAAGATATCGCTTTCATTTTTCGTTTCAGCAAAACGTATTCGCTTGTATGAAAATCAGGCCGGAACAAAAATATTTAAGCGTCTTACCTGGCCTTCTCGACAATTTGCTTCAGTCATTAAAAATAATTTTTAGATTTCCTTTAAAAATCATAAAAATAAAGGCGTTACATTCTAATTAATTGCGGATAATTGAAGGACATGAACACAAAAATTTAGTCACTTGCACGACTGTAATAATAATCTCTAATTATATAGTTATTACAATACAATGCAACACTCGTAACATTTGTGCGTTTAAATAGATATTTTGTAAATCATCGACCTTCATACAATTAATTCGAATCAAATCTCAGTTCGAGCAAAACGTGTAAGTACCTTCCAAATTTAATTTGAAACACGAATACAGAATACAGTGTAATTCGTGCAAAATTGCCTCATAAGTTTCAGTTATACTTTCTATCTACAATTTTTATAATTCTTTGTAGAGTTGCAATAAATCATTTAGGGAGTTCTACATAAATCATCCCCAGTATATCAAAAACGCATTAAAAATGTAGGGTGAAACCTTTTTAGAATCCGCAATGTTAGAAAACTTAATTAGAATATATAAAAATATTAGAAAAAATGTATAGATATTATTTAGATAATTCGCATAATATATTAATACTGTACTCACAATTTTAACAGTGTAATTTTATTATCTACCTGTATCGAATCACTTATAAACTAAGACTATTTTCTTATCAAATTATGGAATTATTTAAAACTTCTAAATAAATTTATAGAATTGCGCATATATGAAGTTATTCCAGGATTGGACTCAAAACATTTGTCTTTAAAAATTGATAACTATTTTCCTCAGTATTTTGTTCCTTAGAAAATAATTGATGTTTGCTCGACGAGTGAATGCGGTCCTGGATTTAGTGACCCTTAAGAACACAGTAGCTTATATTAAAAATCTTGGAATTTAATCAAATAGAGATTAAAATCTGCTTATCAAATCATTATGATTTACGTAATTATTAAATTATTTCAATACTTTGAATTTAAAAATATTTATTTTTTCAATAAATTATAGAATTGTTGAAGAAAATCGTTAACTTCCTCTATAGGTAGTTTTCGAAAAAATCAGTTTTTTCAATTAATGGTGGAATATTTTTATATTTTTCATATTTTTCTCTATGGTCTGCTCGTTACATTTTACCGACAATGACTGTATTCCTACAGGTAAAATAAATATGCTTGTATTTAGATTCGTTTTAATTGAACGATTTTTCCTCCGCAGCTGAGAACATCGGAGTAAAGCGACGTGTTTTAGAGAAACTTTTTATTAAAATCGGGTAATTAGTTTCTATTCTACAGAGAGTTTTAACTCGTCGTGAGACACCCTGTATTGTCCTTCTGTTTCAGCGTCGCAAATAATTCAAGAAGATTACGCGGAGGAGAAGAGCAAAATCACCGACGAAGTTTCTGCAATAACAATTAAGAATGGGCTATCCGAAGTACGCCAATCTACCAGGAATCGTTAGAAATAAAAAAATACCGACAATTTCGATAAATATAATTTTTTTTGAGCCCTTGGGAATTGCTACTTGTTATGCACCTGCAATTTATGCAACACTCAATACAACTGTGGATGTTGTAAGCAACAGCAAAAGACCACCGATTATAACTGAAATAATGTTGGTAGAAGTGCCTGTTAAAATTGTCATTTGTCGCGCCCTAAAAAAACGTCAAAATAACAAACATGGTGCTCAATTCCGTTTATTGATATCAAATTACTTGATTAAACTAAATAAATGATAAACTAATTACATTATGCGAACCATTACGGAGTGCCCAATGGTATGTATTAAATTCGCACCCAAACCTAACCTCTTTTAACCATACTTACCGGTATCAATGCTTACAGGGCCGAGAAACCTGAAACCTGCACCATCATACAACTGAATGTCGGAGTTTTTATTGTTAGATTACAGATTTCTAACCTAGAAAACGAAAGTTAGATTAATTATTATTATAAGATGCAACGTGACTGTAATCTAGATAAAATTCGTAAATTATGTATCTAGATAACGAAAATATCTTCACCAGCTTCTTCCACTTCTTCGATGTTTACCAGCGGCAGGGGCACCGAAGTGGTGGTGGCATGCGTCGAATCCATTAAGAACCTGGTGACTGGTGATCGGTTCAGGTGGTGACCGATGCATATAAGGAATTCAGTTCATTTTTGAGGTACTTGATCAGCGAAAGTCAACTCAGATGGGTAATTTTTCTACTCGATCTCTCTCCAGTGACGATTTAAAGTGACTAACGAACGAATTATATATTTTTTAGATTGGCCCAGAAAAAGGAGTTACCGCTTTGTCTACGGCGGCCGTAATCAATGCCTCGTAGGACCTGTGGGAGAAATTGGTGAAGATGCCGGTGTGACAGCTGTTGACCGACATGGAGCCCGAACAATTCGTGTCTTGCATCGATTTGAGATATCTATCGAACGTCGTTATGAAGTAGGAGGTAATTAAATGTCTAATACACTGTATAATGCTTATAGGTACAAATATGTAATATATATTAATACAAATAAGGTATTTGAAATAAAATGAGAATGTATCTTTTGTATTTGTCTTGCCACATCAAGAGTTCCTCTTTTACGGAAGACAATTTACCGTTAGGATACTTGTTGGTTTCGTTTAGGAAATTAGTTTTCATCATAACAATGTGGTTTTCTTTTTCTACTAGTTTCTGCTTGAGATTTTCGATTTCTATATGAAGCTTGACGTCGTGATCGTTCGATATGCAACTGGCGCAAGTGCAACCGCAATCCATTTTAAAACGAAAGAGTAAATACAATAAATATTTAAGTGTGTGTAGTAGATAGAAAGGGCTTTGTAAAAGGGAGATTACCTTCTTATTATACTTCTTAGAGACATTATTATAGGACTAAATAATTTTGATTTTTAAATAAATGAGCCTTGATATGATTATTTTGACTTGCTAATACGTGATTCTAAATAATAATGTTAAATATACAAACAATTTGCACTTCCAACAAACACCTTTTTTTTCTATTTAATACGATAATACGTAACAGAAAGTACTTGTTTGCTTATTCAAGTTAACGTCTCTTTTCTGCATCTAGGCTAATTTGGACGGGACCTACAGTTTATCGTGGATTCTGAATCACGGTCATAGAATCACCTTAAAACCCCGGATTATCCCTTTGTCCAGGTGATTCTACCGACTACAAGTGTGTTTCTTGTGCCACCAACCCCAATCAGTTTATCACGAGATATCCGATCTTATCCGGCCTGGTTACCGGCGTGAATGAAAAACTGCTTATGATACTGAAACCTTTTGCACTTGCTGAAGTCTATCTGACATAACCACTGAATTCCGGTAGGATTCGAACCTACCTTCCGTCCGAAACACCAGTGGCAAAGCCGATACCTTAACCAGCTGGGTTGCCCGGTCGGGCAACACAATGTAAAGTAACAAAATAACGATGACGTTAAATTAAATGAATGTCATATGTCATGTCAATTTACTTCTTCTTCTTCTTGTACTTAAATACTAACCTGAATGCCAAGGCTATTCGGCAACGTTTTTTTCTCTTTTTTTTTCGAGAAAACTGTTTAGACGCCAATAACTACCCTATCGCTATCCTATACATTCGGGATCGAATCCAGGATTGGATCCCAGAGAAAACACTAGGTAAATACGGATCGAGTTGAGTAATAGACGAAGAAAGAAGATACCGGATCGAATTGACTTGATGAAGAAAAGATATATCGAGTCAATCCAGTTCTGATCATAGGATCCCGCATGTAAACGGGGTAAATAAAGCGTCGGATACGGAGAGTAGCTCGATTTACGAAAGCGTGGCCGTACCATCAGGGTACCCCTAGCTTTACCCAATTTTTACCCAATTTTACCCAATATTTTTCATATTTTTCATATATTTTTCTCTATGTTCTGCTCGTTACATTTTACCGACAATGACTGTATTCCTACAGGTAAAATAAATATGCTTGTATTTAGATTCGTTTTAATTGAACGATTTTTCCTCCGCAGCTGAGAACATCGGAGTAAAGCGACGTGTTTTAGAGAAACTTTTTATTAAAATCGGGTAATTAGTTTCTATTCTACAGAGAGTTTTAACTCGTCGTGAGACACCCTGTATTGTCCTTCTGTTTCAGCGTCGCAAATAATTCAAGAAGATTACGCGGAGGAAAAGAGCAAAATCGCCGACGAAGCTTCTGCAATAACAATTAAGAATGGCCAATCCGAAGTAAGCCAATCTACCCGGAATCGTTGGAAATAAAAAAATACCGACAATTTCGATAAATTTATTATTTTTTTTGAACCCTTGGGAATTGCAGCTTGTACCTACAAATTATGCAACACTCAATACAACTGTGGATGTTGTAAGCAACAGCAAAAGACCACCGATTTTAACTGAAATAATGTTGGTAGAAGGGCCTGTTAAAAATTAAAAATGTCATTTGTCACGCCCTAAAAAACGTCAAAATAACAAATATGGTGATCAATTCCGTTTATTGATATCAAATTACTTGATTAAACTAAATAAATGATAAACTAATTGAATTATGCGAACCATTACGGAGTGCCCAACTGGTACGTATTAAATTCGCACCGAAACCTAACCTCTTTTAACCATACTTACCGGTATCGATGCTTCCAGGGCCGGGAAACCTGAAACCTCCCGTCGGGCCTCATTTGGACGTGTTAAAAGGTGATAGATAAATTATTAGTAATGCAGAAACTGATGATCGTCGAAAAGAAATCCTTTGAATCAAATGTTTTAATGTGATTTTCTGATTTGCTTAAGCAAAATAAATATGAGCGCCATCTTACGAGTAACGTCGGGTTCTTGAATGTTGGAGTACAGATTTCTCTAAGAAAATATCAGCACCATCTTACGACTGAATGTCGGAGTTTTTATTGTTAGATAACAGATTTCTGGAAGATTTCTAACCTAGAAAACGAAAGTTATAAGATGCAACGTGTCTGTAATCTAGTAATCTTCGTAAATTGTGAATCTAGATAACGAAAATATCTTCAAGTATATGTACTAAATGTACTTATTTCATTGTATATATTATAGATTTACTACAATGTGTATGTTTATAAACTAATTGTTGTCTAATTTCAGCACACCGATCCGGATTATTCGTGCGCCTACGTTACCATAAGGATGCAGTCCGGCCTGAAAGGATTCGGTTTGACGTTTACCAGCGGCAGGGGCACCGAAATGGTGGTGGCATGCGTCGAATCCATTAAGAACCTGGTGACTGGTGATCGGTTCAGGTGGTGACCGATGCATATAAGCAGTTCGGCTCATTTTGGAGGTACTTGACCAGCGAAAGTCAACTCAGTAATTATCTCAACTCAATAGTTTTTCCCAATTTTCCCATTTTTTTCCAAATTTTTACCCAATTTTACCCAGTTTGAGCCATTTTTACCCAATGTAATTAATCGGTCTATTCTTGTTCTTTTTGTTATTTTAGTTTTAAATTTGTTCTCATGATGGCGGCGTCGGTCTTTGCGAGAGGGTGCAACACCTACAAATGTGAGATTAAGTCGACCTTTCGGCTACATTGGATGGTAAATGGGTAGAATATGTCGATCAACAACACGAGCACTTTGTGCATCCAACAGTCATCGAGAATGCCCATTATATGGCACCGAGGGTACGTATTATAGAGTAGAAGACGAGGATATTTATTTATTATTTTTTTATTAATTTGGTTTTTTTTTGTTCTTCCCGTAGGCACCGGGATACAAGACGGAAATGAAGAAGGAATCACTGAAAGGACACGACTAGCCTGACGGAAATGAATGAGAGAGTATGTTTGCCAAAGGCATATTCAGCAATCCTAGAAAATGTAAAAAATGAAATGAAATTGTATTGCGTTATTCATAAAAAATGAGATTAAATAGCAGATAAAAAGTTAGATCGATACAATTTTTACCCAATTTTAACCAACTTTTACACATTTTTACCCAATTTTCCCAATTTTTATCCAATTTTATATAGTTTTATCCAATTTTATCCAATTTTTACACATTTTTACCCAATTTTTCCCAATTTTAACCAATTTTTACCAATTTTTTCCCTTTTTTCCCAATTTTATCCAATTTTCTCAATTTTTATCCAATTTTAACCAATTTTTACCCATTTTTACCCAATTTTCCCAATTTTTATCCAATTTTAACCAATTTTACTCAATTTTTACCCATTTTTACCCAATTTTATCTAGTTTTATCCAATTTTATCCAATTTTTACACATTTTTACCCAATTTAACACATTTTTACCCTTTTTTCACAATTTTTATCCAATTTTAACCAATTTTTACCCTTTTTTTCCCAATTTTCTCGATTTTTATCCAATTTTACTCAATTTTTACCCATTTTTACCCAATTTTTATCCAATTTTATCTAGTTTTATCCAATTTTATCCAATTTTTACACATTTTTACCCAATTTAACACATTTTTACCCTTTTTTCACAATTTTTATCCAATTTTAACCAATTTTTACCCTTTTTTCCCAATTTTCTCGATTTTTATCCAATTTTAACCAATTTTTACCCATTTTTAACCAATTTTACCCAAGTTTATCCATTTTATACAATTTTAACCAATTTTTACCCAATTTTATACAATTTTAACTAATTTTACCAACTATTATCCAATAATTACCCAAGTTTATCCAATTTTAACCAATTTTCAGCAATATGCATTAGTAATTTTGATTATATCACTATGGGCACCGGGATACATGACGGAAGTGAGCAGGGAATCGTGGGAAGAGAGAAGATATGCGACAAAAGGGTTCTGCGATAAAAAGAATGTAATAAAATATTGAAATGAAACTGTAATAACCTAATGATAAAATGTAAATGCAATATTAAATAAACGTTATCTCAAATTATGTGGTTTTATTAAGATTGAACTAAGGTAGCAAAACGTTACCGTTAAACATACCTTTACCTAAACACGAAACACGAATCACGATACACGAAAATACATAGATCATTGAAATAGCGAGATTTAGAACAGAATTGAATATAGTAGAAGTCATAAAAAGAGAAGAAGTCATATGTCAATACTGTCATTGTCAAAGAGGTTATGTCCAACATGGCCGTTACAATAATTTGAATTTTAAATGGAAACACATGGTCCAAAACATAATTATACGTTTGAATTGACAAGAAATTACGAATTTATTCGATTTATGGAAGCGATACGGAACTAATACAACATGGAAACAATGCAGAGTAATGATTGACAATACGGTAGGTCAAAATTAAGCTAAATATGCAGAGAAACTTAAATTAATGAACAATTTCCGAAGCCTCGAGGTAGGGGAGAATAGGTCGATTTCCGAAGCCTCGAGGTAGGGGAGAGTAGGTCGATTTCCGAAGCCTCGAGGTAGGGGAGAGTAGGTCGATTTCCGAAGCCTCGAGGTAGGGGAGAGTAGGTCGATTTCCGAAGCCTCGAGGTAGGGGAGAGTAGGTCGATTTCCGAAGCCTCGAGGTAGGGGAGAGTAGGTCGATTTCCGAAGCCTCGAGGTAGGGGAGAGTAGGTCGATTTCCGAAGCCTCGAGGTAGGGGAGAGTAGGTCGATTTCCGAAGCCTCGAGGTAGGGGAGAGTAGGTCGATTTCCGAAGCCTCGAGGTAGGGGAGAGTAGGTCGATTTCCGAAGCCTCGAGGTAGGGGAGAGTAGGTCGATTTCCGAAGCCTCGAGGTAGGGGAGAGTAGGTCGATTTCCGAAGCCTCGAGGTAGGGGAGAGTAGGTCGATTTCCGAAGCCTCGAGGTAGGGGAGAGTAGGTCGATTTCCGAAGCCTCGAGGTAGGGGAGAGTAGGTCGATTTCCGAAGCCTCGAGGTAGGGGAGAGTAGGTCGATTTCCGAAGCCTCGAGGTAGGGGAGAGTAGGTCGATTTCCGAAGCCTCGAGGTAGGGGAGAGTAGGTCGATTTCCGAAGCCTCGAGGTAGGGGAGAGTAGGTCGATTTCCGAAGCCTCGAGGTAGGGGAGAGTAGGTCGATTTCCGAAGCCTCGAGGTAGGGGAGAGTAGGTCGATTTCCGAAGCCTCGAGGTAGGGGAGAGTAGGTCGATTTCCGAAGCCTCGAGGTAGGGGAGAGTAGGTCGATTTCCGAAGCCTCGAGGTAGGGGAGAGTAGGTCGATTTCCGAAGCCTCGAGGTAGGGGAGAGTAGGTCGATTTCCGAAGCCTCGAGGTAGGGGAGAGTAGGTCGATTTCCGAAGCCTCGAGGTAGGGGAGAGTAGGTCGATTTCCGAAGCCTCGAGGTAGGGGAGAGTAGGTCGATTTCCGAAGCCTCGAGGTAGGGGAGAGTAGGTCGATTTCAGAAGCCTCGAGGTAGGGTAGGGTAGGGTAGGGTAGGGTAGGGTAGGGTAGGGTAGGGTAGGGTAGGGTAGGGTAGGGTAGGGTAGGGTAGGGTAGGGTAGGGTAGGGTAGGGTAGGGTAGGGTAGGGTAGGGTAGGGTAGGGTAGGGTAGGGTAGGTAGGGTAGGGTAGGGTAGGTAGGGTAGGTAGGGTAGGGTAGGGA